>OY982933.1:11162634-12515134 GCA_963891755.1 Pyrrhia umbra | reverse complement strand
CTAACTTCGTTTTAAAAGTTCTTGTTGCCGTATTGTGTGTTTAACACGTTCCCTGTCCCAGACCAAAAGTTAAAAACAATATTCGTACGTCTATCTACAATTTCCTTATAAGTTAGACATTTTACCTGACAATGTTTTCACTCTTAGTCATACGTTCACTGCAATATAAAGCATTACATTTATCTTTGGAGTATGACTCCAACTGGAGTCATAAACGTACGAGTTCGGTACAAACGTGACAGAGAACGTGATAAGAGATCGAGGTTCAAGTGAAAAAGGAATGCTGCTATTCGTCCTGTAAAGCTTCATCTCTCTTTCTCTTTCTCTCTCTCTCTCTCTCTCACACACACACACACACACACACAATGTTCTGACGTTTGGTAATACGGCTAGTCATGAAAATAGTAGTTTTTACGCGCCTCCAGACCAAGCCTCAGAATAGGTAAGGAATATGAAATTATTAAAAAATAGATATAAATTAAAACCCGACTACTACTGAACCCGAAATATTCCTACTGTGGTCCCATGCACTTTATACATATTTTCTTGTTTCATGCTTTGCAGTTAAATTTTCCTCATAGTCGCGTTTCAGGTTTTATTATATTTTTAAACATCTTATATTCCTTACTTATTTAGTAGGCTTGGTTTTGCTGGTGATTTTTGGCCTCAGAAAGCTGAATTAAAAAATCCTGTGTTAAAAAGGTTACAAACTATTGGCCAGTTTCATCAAACATTTTAACATTTATACTTTTACGAATATCACAAAACATGATAATATCAATAAAAAACGTACTTTTATTTAAACGATGGTATACCAAAACATCGCTCAAGAAGTCGGTGGCAAAAAACTAACAACACTTAACTTAGAGACACAGACTTCTAGAGCGATGTATTGGTCGTTTAAATAAAACTTATTTTTCTCTTTTCAGTATTTTACGAAGCCGGTTGTATTTTTTTTTAATATGTTTTCAGAGTCGACATTGGATGAATTCACCACGGCAAGCGCTATCACACAGAATGCTGAGGTAATGTATCTTCTATATTTATAAATCTAGCTGGTCTAAATTATTATCTAATAATGTAATCTGATTAATTTTTAATCTGCTGCTTGGCAACGGATTAGAAAAAATCTCACTCATAAATGCGGTTTAGCGTTAATCTGAACTTAATTCTGGATTACGACGTTAAGTAAGGATTAGGTGAGAAATAGTTAAACTTCAGATTACAGGTTTTTTATAAGTAAGACGGTATCTGTACCAAATTTCAGCCAAATCCATTTAGCAGTTTTTGGGTGAAAGAGTTACAAACATCTTCATATACTTTCGCACTTATAATATTACTAGCTTCCCGCCAGCGGCTTCGCCCGCGATATTTCAGCTAATGGATACAAAAACTTGACAAATCTATACTAATATAATAAAGCTGAAGAGTTTGTTTGTTTGAACGCTAATCTCAGGAACTACTGGACCGATTTAAAAAAATCTTTCAGTGTCAGATAGCCCATTTATCGAGGAAGGCAATAGACTGTATACGCTAAAAATCAATAGGAGCGAAGCATCAATGAATAATGTTTCAAAATCGGGGATTAAAGTTAGCGATAGCCCAAAGTTACTATTCCACGCGGACGAAGTCGCGGGCAGAAGCTAGTTATATACTAAAACCGCATCAAAATCCGTTGCGTAGTTTTAAAGATTTAAGCATAGATAGGGATATAGGGACAGAAAAAGCGACTTAGTTTTATACTATGTAGTGATTATTAATATCAGTTAGGATAACACCTACTCGTATTTTAAGAAAATCATTACCAGTAACAGTTTTACCCCCTCCGGAAGAGTAGGCATTGGATAAAGTTATCTGTCCGAATAATTTTATGCCAATGATGCTCAAATCCTGAATGAATCTGGTGGATAATTACCAAATGTTCGGGCGCACCTTGATGATTGTCTATTTTTTCCACGACTTACGGTTTATCACGACTAGCTTCTTCCGGGGTCTAAAGCGTGTTGTGATGGACCTAGCTGCTGCTCGAAATGGCATAATGGCACACGTTAGCACCTATGTCCAACACTGGACGGACTACTATTATATCGGCTGCTAATCATGAGCTATTTTAAGCTGTTTATACCAATACTAGCTTCTGCCCGCGACTTCGTCCGCGTGGAATAGTGGTGCTCCGCTCCTATTGGTTTTAGCGTGATGATATATAGCTTATAGCCTTCCTCAATAAATGGGCTATCTAACACTGAAAGAATAAAGTAGTTACAAACATAATTTTATCTCATTTTATAGAAAGAAGATGATTCAGACGAGGAAATCGAAGAGGAGATTGAAGTTGAAGAAATAGAGGAAGAAGTCGAGGAAGTAGAGGAAGAAGTCGAAGAAGAAGAAGAAGCCGACCAGAAGGAGAAGGAACAGAAGATAAAGAAGACAGAGTGAAGTACTGATAGATTTAAATATACTCGTACTTGTACAGTTATGTTTTGTGACTATGTGTTTTAAGGAGAGTTTTGTATAGATAATGAAGGCATTGTAATACTTACTTTATGCTAATGAACATAAGGTCTATTATGGGGGTAAAGATAGGAAATGATTATTATAGAGCTAAACTATGTTTATTTATTTCATTTCAGTGATCAAAATTCAACTAGACTGCAATACTTCGTCGGCCAAAAAAATATGTCTTACAAGCTAAAAGACCACATCTCTAAAAAAATTATGGCAAAAATTGCCTGTCCATTATCGAGAATGAGTATCAGATCTTGATAAATAATCTGTCCAGATCGTAGCAGGGTAAAGCAAAGTTTGTATATGACACAAAAACACAAAACATAACACTATCTTTTTAAAAAAATAACTATTTTGTTTATGATAAGCGATTAATTATTGTGTATTTATTTTTGTCTATGCTTCTCCTAGTCTATTTGTTGTTGAAGGTGTATATTTCATTCTATTTGACGTTGATTTTTGCTTTCGACGTTTTTCTATTGTTATATCAAAGTGGGATAATTTTAGAGTGTGTTCAGATTTTTATGGGTGGCCGACATTTTTCTGATCTTCCTACATATACCTATTTGTCACTAAGTCTATTCACAATTTTGAAGAATTTATATGTATCAAAGGATACAGCTGCATTCGGTTGAGACTGGAAGCTGACCCCAACATAGTTGGGAAATGGCTAGCCAGATGATGATGATGATTGCTATTTTCTGCTGTTTCACCCGTATCCTGAGGAAACTGCTTCAGGAACCCTGAAAAACTATCCTATGTCTTTCTCCAATTTTCAGTCTATCTTCATACGAAATTTCATCTAAATCGAATCAGCTGTTTAACCATGAATTTCGAACAGGATTAAAAAAAATACAAAAAATAATGCTTATTTTCTTCGAATATATTTTTGATCTCTTTGAATATATTTTTTATCTAGGGTAGATAAATAAATTCCAAAGTCCATTTTTCCTTGGAACTGTCTTCAAGATTTAAGCCCCCCCCCCCTGTCGATATCTAAACACACTCCATGTTACATAATCAGTTATTAATAAAACGGATTTATTGTATAAAAAGTGTTCAATAATTTGTGCCAAATGTTACTTCGGGCTTCTTAGCGTAATCAGCCGTTTACTCGGCGTTTTTATACGATACTTTCATTACTTCCAAGTCTGCGAGTTAGCCAAATTTTAATTGATACCTATAGGTAATTATCCTGTGAATTAAATGTCTATGTTAAACTTTAGCAGATACACAGTCGTGCAAAAAAACTGCACTAAATTACTTGGGACAATGTTCTAGAAATAACTTTTATATTTTTATTTGAATATTTCTAATTTAAAATTAATTGATTCCATATTGGGTCAATGATTTCTTAGTGTGATATTATGACGAAATTATAAATTACAAGCTCAATATACTGTGCAGTTTTTTTGCCAGTAAGTATACTAGTTGAATGCCCCAAGAAATAACTTGTCTCCTATGGATTGGGTGTTTAGTGTAATAGAATAAATATTTATTAATTAATGAAAATTTTGCACCTGTGTGAACCTATATATACCTAGTTGTTACTTATGCATTTAAGGGATATTGTGACAGTCTCCTTATATTTTTTAATCTTTTTTTTTATTGATGTGAAAATAAATATCGTTATTATTTGCTTATTTTTTAATGTGTTATTTTTTACAGATTTTTAATTATCTTGACATTTATGGAAAAAATACAGGAATAATTCGTTTAAAGTTGGTTAAATAAAATTGCACTCATGTGTACAGCCGTAATTTACTTAGAACTATATTGATAGAATATAAAACTACTAATTTCAGTATTAAATATAAACATTACGTAATAATTTAACATTTACTGTAGCATTTTGTTATGTCCTGCTTAAACCTGTTTTTTAGGGATGTGGCTTAAGGAGAAATGTACAATTTTAGATTTGATGGAAATTTTGTAAAAAGAATGATGAAGATTGATTTGTATCACTAATCTCCTTTTGCTTACAATCTTGGTTGTAAGAAATATAAAAATTACTCAATTATTTTGTGTTTTATTTTATGTTCATATTAAAAAGACCTAGTTTGTTTTAACCCACATGTAATACATGTAGATTCCGAAGGGCTGGGTAGGTTAACATTATTGGGGTAAGTCTCAAGGCTTAATTCTAAACTCTTCTGAGAAATATAAAGAAATAAGACCTATTTTCGTGTCCATCAGAATGGATTGTCACTACCCAGATTTCACATCAAAATAGTTATAGAAAGTTGCTACCCAATTGCTTCTAGTTGCTACTAATCGTAAGATAGTTGCTACCTCTGTTATTTTTTAAACAAACTACTTTTATCGTGATGGGCCATTCTGACATCAGAATAGCTGGTCACCTATCCAGTGAGAGAAAACTGTGCAAATGAATCAAGTTTTTTTAACCAATAGTTTCTACTAGATTGCTACCTTAAATTATATTGTTTTGGACCTCTAAGCTTTTAAAGATAAAAAGTTATTATCAATTAATTCTATTAGGTAGTGCCTGCTTGAGGAGCTTGTGGCTAAGTAACAGCCGCAAGGGTCGATCGATCAAAGGTTAAGCTGCGCTTGGCACAGTCAGTCTATGGATGGGTGACCATCTTTGTCATATTGAGACTCATCCATGCCTCGGAAAGCATGTTAAGCTGTTGGTCCAGGTTGTCATTTGTAGATCTTTGACAATTGTTACAGTAGTCCGAAAGTCTGACAACCAGTCTTACCAAGGGGTACCGTGTTACCCCAACATAGTTGTGAAAATGCTTGACAGATGGTTCAGGACAGTGAAAAAAATAACATCTTAAGAGACCCGATTTACTGTTACACTTAAGAAATTAAATAACATAATATTGATCTTATTTACATTCTACTAAATCCTGCTGTGGACTTCTTGGTGGCTTTCATTTAGTTGGAACCTGGAAGAAAATAAAATAATTGTTAATTTTAATACTTGTTTCAATGTAAAAATCTAATCTACATCAGGTAGATGGTTAAGTAACTCAGCAATAGCAAAAAACTAATTGTGAAAGGACAAACTTAATTATCTACATATATATATACAAAAATATATATGTAGTCTATGTCTTTTGGTCACACCATAACTTGGAAACAACTTGACTAATTTGGATGAAATTTGGTAAGGAGATAGAGGGACCTGGAGATTACCCACGTCAAGTTCTATGAAACTGTGGCTACCAGCTAGTTATCAAAATTTAAGCAGTGGTGACCAAACACAAGTTTTGAGAATCGGATTATATTTGTAATAATTAAGATTATAGTTAGTTCTTATATCTTAGTTTTACTCTACTTATTTTCTATTTCCATAGTTGGTACTAAAATTGTTTAGTTTGTTTTGATATTGCAAAATCTCAAGTTTTAATCCAAACTCAGACAATTATGTTTTTTTTCTTCAATATTTTTCATAGAATAATTTAAATTAATCAGATTTATCTCAAACAGATCAAAACTGAATTTTGGTGGCTAGGATTATAGTGATATGAATTTTCTGCTGCCATTATAGTTACATCTCTGTTATAGATAATAATGTTACAATTTTATGACAAGTATTAAAAACAAAGTTCATCATAAAGATAATTATATCTTTACTAATATTAAAAATATGTAAGTACCCCTGCCTGTCTGTAACACTTTCATAGGAATGTGGCTGAACCGATGAAAATCAAATTTAGTAAAGATATATATATACAAGCCTAGGGACAGACAAGGTAGTTTTTACCTGGGAGCATTGAATTCAAATGTTTTACATGACATGGATGCATGGATCTAGAATACCATATTAGTAATTACCTGTAGTCCAGTTCTTCAGTTCATCGATATCCTTAGCCAAAGTCCAGTCACGTTTGTTCGATACAGCTGATTTCGATGCTTGGACAACATCTGGGAAGAAGACCCAACCTTCATCGATAGAGGTTTTCTTGACGATACCTGCAACACCCAGCACTACGGCGGCGGGAACCGCGATAATCGGCGCCTTCAGCCAAGCGCTGAATATACTACCGGCGACTGCACCCCCCATGAAATAGTTCAACTTATCGTTCTTTCCTCTTATGTTCTGCATTGCGTTAGTGGTCACTGTGAACCCGGCAGCCATTCCGACCAATGGGCCCACATACCAAGCGAACCTGCCTGCTGTGCTTGCAAAACCTTTGGGATGAGAATACATTAAGACATCCATCGATGCTGCAGCCAAACCAGCGAGCGCAGCATATCTTGACGCCGCGATGGTCTTCATAAAGACGTCGTGCCCCTCGGGGGTGTCATAGTATTTGTATTTTAATAGCTGGCTCATTGTGATAACTTAAAATAATTTTGCAAAGTAGGTAGTTACACAACACAGTGCGTGAACTCATGAACTGTCAATGTCAAAGTCAAACTGAAAGAAACATCAAACATGTTTACGAAAATCGAAGCAAACAATCCAATGTTATTTGTAAAATAAAATAAATCATGAGTTAATATTTAATTCAAAGTAGTTTAATAGAGAAGTGAAACACTGCAACAGTGTTTACATTAATTTAACTGGATGAGCAAAATCTAATAAAATTAATTTTGAGCCATAAAGATTAGATTTTTAGGACTAACTTATTTATTTTATAATTTTCTTAGAAATTATAAAAAAGTAATATTTATTTGTATTCAGAATACGTAATATTTTACGTTTTTCAAATGTTTTTTTATACTTTCAAAAAGAGGACCACTCTGGGTACTGATAAATATTATGAATGAACGCATCTAATGCGATAATTCTTGCCGATCCGACATTCCGTCATTAGTGTCAAAAGTATCAAAAATGGCGGCGGACGGTGACGAAGTGATTAGTGATCAAGAAAAAGTTAGAATCGTTTCAGATTTCATATTACATTCGCCTCCTGGAGAATTTAATGAAGTGTTCAACGATGTAAGGGTTCTACTAAATAATGACACCCTTCTAAAAGAAGGCGCAAGCGGCGCGTTCGCGCAATACAACAAGGATCAACTAACGCCCGTGCGCCTCGAAGGCTCGGAACTCCACACGCTCATAACCGACCACAATGAGCTCGGCGGCGGGAGATTCTTCGACCCCCGCTCCAAGCGTTCCTTTAAGTTTGACCACTTGCGCAAGGAAGCGTCAGAGTATGAACCCTACGAGCCTGACCGAGTGGCTGAGCCCTGGCGGGCGGCACTCGACGAGGAGCTGACGGCGTACGTGGCCGCGCACTTCAAGCATGGTGCCAGCTTAGTAGTGGGACGTACGCTCGACACAGGTGCTGTACAACTCGTAGCCTGCATCGAGGACCACCAGTTCCAGCCGAAGAACTACTGGAACGGGCGATGGCGCTCCGTTTGGTCACTGACAGTGGGCGCCGGCGCGGCGGAGCTCCGCGGCATGCTGCGGGTGCAAGTGCATTACTACGAGGATGGTAACGTCCAGCTGGTGAGCTCGAAGGAGGTGCGCGCGCCCGTGACCGCGACCGGCGAGGCGGCCACCGCGAAGGAGTTCGAGCGGCTGGTGCGTGACGCGGAGAACGCGTACCAGACCGCCATCTCCGACAACTACAAGACCATGAGTGATACCACGTTCAAGGCGTTGCGGCGACAGCTGCCGGTGATGCGCACCAAGGTGGACTGGGCGCGGCTCGTCTCTTACACGATCGGTAAGGAGCTCAAGAGCCAATGATGTCCCGCCGCTGCGCTCTGAGCCGCAGCGGCCGCTCCTCGCCTGTACATATTCGCGTAAGAGTAAATCTTGTTCAAATGTTTACGGGCGCCGGGGTGTCGTCGCGGCGGGCCCTGGCGCGTATTTATCTATGAATATATAGAGAAATCGCTATCTTAACTGTTAAATTTTATTGCATTTTGTTACACTCAGTACGGAATAATTATTGAATAGCGAAGTGTCTGATTGCGGCTTATTTTTGGACAGTACACTCTCAATGTCACGGGATGTTGATCAACGAGTTTGTGTCCATTTTTGTTGCTAGCAAGAGATTATACGGAATAAAGTTGTACTTAGGTGTGGGCAAAGTTTACACCCGACTAGATCTGTAGGACTGGACTGGACGTCACACTGGATCCATTAATTTATTTGCTCTTCGGGGATGTTTGGTTGTTGTGTAAGCAATATGATGACTGTTCATTCATTGATTTAGCTTTTTGTGATTATTGAAAAGACGCATGTCAATTACAATAAGATTTAAATATTAAATTACCATAATACCTAGTTATGGATGTTAAACTTAACTTGTGCATGTATTTAAAAACATTTAATCCATCCACTTCTCCGTTTGTTATATAAAAACAGTATTATTTCTTTGATATTGCTTGCATAACAGAGTATTATATGACAATTGTTCAGGAAAGGTACATAGAAGGTCTCCAATGGTGCATTTAATTGTAGTTTATTTAACAAATTGTCCACGTAGCTTTAAAGCAGCGTCTATGAGTGTAGAGCACAAGATATTCAATATTTTTCAATTTACAATAAATAAAATTGGAGTGTTGCTCAAACGGTAACTAATGCAGTGAAGAAAAAATAATTAGAAAATTATTGTCCATATTATGGCTTTGAGAGTGCGAATGATGCGTAACTTTTTTTTTATATAATGTGTAATAATTGTAACGCCAATAAGGATTATTTTGTAATTATTATAATTATTTTAATAAAGAACGTACATTAAAAATCCAAGATAATGTATGATTGGATTCATTTCAATAAAAATATATATTAAAATGTTGCTAACATCTGTTTTCTTTTTATTTACGTCGCCATCTTGACATGAATTAAGTTACGATATTATAGGAGGTAAATATTAAGTATTTGGTGGTATCGGACGTTATATCTGAGTGATAAAGACATGAGTCATCCTTTTATTGGGCTCGCCGGTGACGGTGTGGCGTTGCGCCAACATTGCATGCATTCACTAATTTTACACACACTCGTTGCCGTTCTCTGGTGACCCTGTTTTGATTTAGATGCCGTAATGATGAGTAGCGAGTATACTTAACTACGTTGACGACATAGTAATAATCGTTTATGACTTATTACCATAACATAACAATTAGTCATTCTTTATGTTGTAACTGCTTACCTACTAGACAATAGCCTCTTGCGCGCGTGTTTTAAGCATATAAAACGCAGTCTTACACGGGACATCCCCGATAGGTAATTTAGCTTTCTAATAGTGAAAGATTTTTTAAATTCCGACCATAAACAACTCAGAAAATAACAAACTTGTTATTCGTATTATGTATGTAGGTAGGTACTTCTGACTGATTCATCAACGCAGAGCCTAAACCGCAGGGACTAGAAACTTGACGATTCGGTTGTTGATCCACTTTTCCTTCTTAGAACCGCGGAAAACATCTATACTAATATATAAAGCTGAAGAGTTCGTTTGCTTGAACGCGCTAATCTCAGGAACTTACTGGTCCGATTTGAAAAATTATTTCAGTGTTAGATAGCCCATTTGTCGAAGAAGGCGCTAAGCTATATATCGTCACGCTAAGACCAATAGGAGCGGAGCACCACGCGGACGAAGTCGCGGGCAAAAGCAATTTTAAATGTATAAAATTGTTCTATGTATGAATCCGCTAGGCAGATCAAAGTAAACAATATCTATTGAAAGTGCGAGTCCAGCTGTTAGATAATTCATTTCAATAATAGAACAACTGGAACTTATTTCAGATGTATTCTTTATAAATCGTAATATTCTGTTACAAAGTTTTCAATAAGCCTGTCTCTGAACTCGTGTCGTGTGTACCAACCGTCTATTCGGGCTCCCGACTGCCGGAAGCAGCGAGATAATTTTGTATATAGGCCGCGGTTATCTACGAACAGTTCATGATTACTTCTAGGTATTTGTCGCGTGTTTTTGTTTGGACACCTTTTATTTATTTATTTATCACACACACATATTTACTTTGCCATTACAGATATAACTTAACCTAATTCGACAAAGTAACTTAAAATATATTTCCTTAACTATAACTTAACTATACTTCCTTACATACTACACAGTAGTACAGTAGAAGTATAGTACAGTGTTTTGTATTTTTAGAAACCTTACAAATATTATAACTATGACAGTAACTAAGTGACAGTAAGTAAGTCATCACCATCACTCATGTACTACGCTTTTACGGTAAAACATCTGAATCGATTTGGATGAAATTTAGTGTGGAGATAGATTGGAACATGGGGAAGGACAATGATATTTTTTATCCGGGAACGAGAAGTATTTCCTTTAGGATGCGAGCGAAACCACGGGAAACAACTAGTAATAAATAAACTTCCAAACATTTAGCATTTTGAGAGAACTGTACTGCAAGCACCCGGATAAAAAGAAAACAGCTTTCCTAAGGCTACTTTTCTAAACCTTCAAACAATAATTTGATCTTAATTGGTTAATTAAGCGGTAACGCATTATCAGACTCGCATTTTTAGGGTTCCGTAGTCCGACAAGGAACCCTTATAGTTTCGCTTTGTCCGTCTGTCTGTCTGTCTGTCTGTCCGCGGCATAGCTCCGAGGTTCTTGTTACTAGAAAGCTGAAATTTGGTATGGATATGTATATTGATCACGCTGAGAAAGTGGTAAAATAAAATTTTGAAAAATATTTTTTTTAGGGTAGCTCCCAAACACGTAAACTGGGGATGAATATTTTTTTTCTCGCATACCCCTTCGTGTGGGGTATCGTTAGATAGGTCTTTCAAAAATATTATGGGTGTGTGAAGACTATTTTTCGGTTAAGCTAGCCATTAGCGAAATATCTAGCTTTTAAGTGCAAATTTTTGTTCGATACGAGTTACCCCCCCTCTAACTTTTGAATGGCTGTACCTAGAAATGTGAAAAAATTCACAGACGTAGCACATGTAATGAACTTACAAGGAAAACTATCACGGCTAAGTAGGCTTAACCGGTTACAGAGTTATAGTCGACTAACGGAGACCTACTACGGAACCCTACTGCGCGTGGCCCGACACGCACTTGGCCGGTTTTACAGTAGGAAATAATGTACCTAGTTACTGCTAAGTCCTACATACGACATGGCCTCCTACATTTTTTTTTGTCCATTAAGATGTCACCATTGCATGCAATGTACGTTTTTTTTGTTAGGTTGGCATTTAAGTAATAATTGAAAAAAAGATTAGTAGGAACCTATTTCTACTACTCTGCCAGTTTAGAGTTACCGAGTTTGCGCCAAGAAGTGCGTTTGCGCACAATTCCTATATCGTTTATTGCGATCAACCGGATTTAGAGGTCCAGAGCCCTCGGGGCAACAAAGGAGCGGAGGCCCCCTCGCCCCAAATGATTTTCCAAATAAAGTAAACAATTTTTTTTCAGTCGAATTTTTCAATAAATAATCTATTGTGAAACCAAGTAGATTCCCTTAGTATTGAACAAACACATATGAATATGAACGGAAACAGGAATTATCTGAAATTAAATTTTAGGGTTAACGAACGGAACCTTTCGAGATGATTTCTTTTTTGATGATGATTTGAAAGATTTTTTTTCCGAAGTCTCTATTGTGGGGGCCCCGGGGCTTCGCCCCGGTTGTCCTCCCCTAAATCCGGCCCTGGTACCTAATGTGATTGTATGTAGCGTACATAATTGTATAGAACACACATACTCGTAACTCGCACATTCTGGGATTCTAGGCGAAACAATCTGCCTCACTAGACCGAAGTAGGTACTTATTATATTCTCTCCCCGGTCGTGGCGGATTGCCGACCCATTGGACTATGAGGGTGAGGTGAATAGAGAGTGCACCTGTGTCTTCGCAAACGCGCGTGTTCTATGATATCTCCTGCGTACCTGGCCGAGTTCGGTCACGGCGTACAATGTTACTGGCTAAGTAACATTGTACACCGTGACCGAACTCGGTCTGGAGATCATTATTTTGTCTTTCCGCAGGCCTCAATCTATCTCCATAACAAATTTCATCTACATATGTCCACCCGTTTTACCGTGAAAGGGTAACGAACAAACTCACGTAGCTATAATTTTGTTAGGAAGGTGGTATTCATTATTCACCATCACGTTATAATCCGCCAGAAACTTTGACAAAGCTTTTATAATCATCATCAGCAGCCTTATCATTATCATATATATATTTAATATTGGTCCACCGTTGTACATAGGCCTCCCTTTTTTTTCCGATGGGAAATCATCAAATGACCCCTCTCAC
The DNA here is from genome assembly GCA_963891755.1 of Pyrrhia umbra. Taxonomy (NCBI): domain Eukaryota; kingdom Metazoa; phylum Arthropoda; class Insecta; order Lepidoptera; family Noctuidae; genus Pyrrhia; species Pyrrhia umbra. Next base: position 12,502,441 of record OY982933.1, on the reverse strand, counting down.
CGTGGGTGGGGTGGAAGAGAGTGTCAGACTCTTACTGACTAAAACCCATCTATGTTCCTTCCTCATCTTTTGTATTCCGGGGGCGCGGTATTTCTTTCGAACATCCCGCAGCCGCATAGGCTTCCTCTAAGACTGGTTGACATACTTTCTGGCTTCAGACCAAAGATCTACAAATGACAGTCTGGCAAATTTCCTTACCTATGTAAACAAAACAAATTGCCCTTTACATGAGACTAGTATAATTTTACCCACTGTTCTATATTTTAAGGTCACCATTGCCATTATGTTAATACACTACACTAAAAGCTAGACAAACATTAAGGTCGATGTCCTCAGAAATTTAATACACGCTTTCTCTGCTAGAATTTTAGCTAGACAATATTATATTATCTGTTTCTTTTGGCGTTTTAAACGGGAGCGTGGTCGCTACCAAAACTAATTAGAATTCGCTTTACGTTAGGTATAATTATGTAACTATGCACTAGTTTCTGATCAAGATTTCGTCTGCTTGGACTTGAAATTGGGTCTAAATAAAGGTTAAAGTATTCTGTGTTAATCCAGGTTATTTCAATTCAATTCAATATCATTTATTTCAATCAATTCCAGATCATAAACATCTTTTTTATAAGTTGAATGTGTGTACAAAATTTCATTTAAATCTGTTGAGTAGTTTTTGAGATTATCGCACACAAATAACTCCTTTACACATTTATTATATGTGAATGATGATATTATGATTATGATATAACTAGCTGTTTACCGCGGTTTCTTCCACATCTCGCCTGAACTATTAAGCGCATCCGGATAAAAACAGTCCTGTCTTTCCCCAAATAGCTTGAAATTATTCCCATACCAACAAAATCCTCTAACGTAACAGACAGATAGACAGACAGAGTTATTATCGAATGTATAATATTAGTAAGTCTAAGGATAATCACTTCGATAGGATTCCCGTTTCATTTGTAACCGGTATCAAAAGCATTCCAATCTCTTAGAATTCGATCTCGCTTAATTTAGTTAAAAGCCAATCGCTGCAGAGGTCTTAATCTAGTTTAAAACTAGGCAAGAGTTATAAACTTTCTCCAGATAGTAGATATTGCTACTTCGAACTAATTCCGACCGACACAATTTAAAGTTATGTTCAACTCAATCTATAGAAATGAATAAAATTTATGTGTCTCTTTGTTATGTTATTCAGCAAACATTTTTATTTTGGAAATAGATGACCCGGTGAACTTCGTTACACTTATAAATACATCTGTATTCTCTTTTTCTCACCGTTTAAACCTTCCCTGAACTAAGACAAACATTTCAAAACCAAAATCAGCTACATGGACCCAGCCGTTATTGGAATTTTAGCGAGACTAACGAACAGTAATTAATCTATAGATACTTAATATAATAAAGCTGAAGAGTCTGTTTGTTTGAACGCGCTAATCTCAGGAACTACTGGTACGATTTGAAAAATTATTTCAGTGTTAGATAGCCCATTTATTGAGAAAGGCTATAGGCTATATATCATCACGCTAAAACCAATAGGAGCGGAGCACCACTATTCCGTCGCGGGCAGAAGCTAGTTTTATATATGTATTAGATTACAAATGTTTACAGGAGATGACGAGAGGTTAAGATTTTTTTTTAAATTTTAGCATTTGTTTGTCAATTTGGTCCGGGTAATATCCGAAAGGGCAAGACCGATTTTAATGCTTACTACTTTATTTTAGAAAAAAGTTTTAGGTACCGAAGCCAAAAAAATAAAATCAGTGCACAACCGGGCGACGCCGCGGGGAGCAATAGTTCGAGATAAGTACGAGTAGGTACTTAATATTTGCTGCTTTAGCTGAAATTTCTAAGTACCTAATTGAATTAGTGTGTCAAGCCATAATCTGGCCAAGGTAGGTATGATGGAAGCCAGACAGTTGGCGAAATAATTATCTATAGGTATTCACTAACCTTTATAAGTTGTGATTGAGTATGATAATTTTGTTTCTTTATGTATAGGAAACTAGCTGTTTCCCGCGGTTTCACCCGCATCCCGAGGGAACTACTTAGCACCCCCGGGTAAAAAGTAGGGTCTATTCTATCTCTGTACCAAATTTCATGTATATCGGTCCAGTAGTTTTGGCGTGAAAGCGTAACAGACAGACAGACAGACAGACAGAGTTACTTTCGCATTTATAATATTAGTAAGGATTAGTAAGGATCATCTAATGAAAGTTCCTGCCGCTGTGGGCGGAGTGGGAGCAAGTGACAGACTTACTGCCTAAAACCCATGTTCCTTCCTTCGCCATTAGTGTTCTGGGGGGCGAAAAATCTTTCGAACCACCCTCAGAAAATGAAGGTTAATTCAGTGCATCTCGTCACTGAATCTATTTGTGAAGAATGTAGAAAAATCGGGCAGTTTAATTATGAAACTGGATCAAAAAACGTGTTTATACAAATAAAAGATTGCTGGTAGTATTTGCGTGGATAGCTATCAGATTGTTGACTGATAACAAATCTTCAGTATCGGCAGGCCTGTCCCACTCACCGTGTAGGTATCAAAAATGTACCTACGCACAGCGGCCTATCCGAGACGGCTAGTCACTGGGGCCTCACGCGCGAGCCGTGAGTGACGTACGCGCAAGATTTGTTCCTTTGATTATAGACGTATCTACTTCATTTGTTTGTTTCAATTATTCGTAAGTTTTTAGGAATGGGCTCCCGGACTAATCTGTTTGCATCGTAAGTCATTCCGGTGACTGTTTGATACGATTTGAAACGTCTTTTGTTGACAAAGGTATTAATAGTAAGGCGGCGTAATTCAACATTATTTGAGTAATATAAGGCCTGTGTCTCTTTTCGTGAAGGTATCGAAAACGTAAGTAGGTATGTATGCACAAATGTATTAGAATGAGGATCCGTAACGTTTTTAGTTGACAATGCAGATTTGTAGAGCTAAGTAATCCTTAACTTACAGTGCAAAAATTTTTGATCTACGATAAAAATTGACGAAGTTATGACCAAATTACTAGCGAAGTTCACCGAGCGGTCGCCGCGATAGCTGTGACGTCACTCCAACGGTTAGCCGTTGGCAGCAGTATGGCGCGCAGTGTTTTGTTTGATTAATTGTGACTTTCAAACAAATTAAGTGTCCGATTTGTGTCTAATTCACCTTTTCAAACATGTATTAATATTGTATAGTGCCAAAATGTACAAATACTTCTATTATTACCTTAGAAAAAATTATTTGTAACAATGAACGAGGTGGCAAAAAATAGCCATTGAAAACCAATATTAAGGTTTCCGTTATAGATCGACAAGTATATAGGGAACTATGAACTAAATAAAGCGCAAGTTGGTTAAATAGCCATCCGCGAAATGATCCGCATAGGAATGAACGAAAACAACATTTGTTTATCAAGATTTCTGTACCAATACATTATATTCATTATTTTTTACACCTACCTACTGCTGCCTCCACACAATCACCGATGATCGCGGTGATTTGCTATACATTGCTGCGTTGGATGAAAAACTCTCAAGAGTTTTTGAGAGTTCACAGCAATGTACAGCGATTCACCGCGATAATAGCCGATTGTGTGGAGGCCTAAAGATTTTAAATCAATATCTTAAGATTACTAATAAGTAACGTAGATTAACTTAGAACTAGATTACTGAGATAATCAAATGTCATGAAAGAATCCACCTTTGGAAGATTATCTGACTGAGCTCGCACAAAACCAGCCTCTACTTTATTAGTACTCCTATTTTAGGACGTTTTATACTCAAATATCACAAAACACACTCTAACAACACTTTACGTAAAATAAATTGCCAAATATACTGACCAACCGCGTCGCAGCTCCGCCGAATAGTGAAATATGAATGCAGACTGCGCTCGGTTCCGTTGGAGTGACGTCACACGCTCCCGCGGACATTAATTTTTAGCGGCCGGAACGGCAAATGTTTATTACTTAATATCTTCATAAGTAATGGTCCGATTTCGATAATTCAAAAAGATATATCATTCTTATGTCATAAAGAATAACATAGATACTAGTTTTATTGAATTTGCTATTACATTACTGATCCTCATTAAAGTACTGTTAACACCTATCTTACGTTTTTATTTTGAAAGTCATTTGTTTTCTAGAGTACTACAAAAATGGTAATTCAGTATTTAGATTAATTTATTTTTTTAAAAGGAGACAACCCTGTTTTCGTTAGAAAGGGTAAGCGTTACGCGCTAGAAAGAGACGCAACTTCTAGGCAACTATAAGCGTAGGTAATTACGCGCTGTGCGATCTGAATTGAACTTAATCGTATCGTCGCTAAAGTCTATATTTCTTTAGATGACTTTTCAAAGTGGCTCTTCTGTACTTGTACTATTATGTATTCTGTGGTATCGGGTAACAGTGTCCAGATTGATATTTTGCATGAATATGTAGGTAAAATCTGTTTTTAATTCACATTCAAAACTAAGTCTCACTAAATCTTATTTATTTATTTGTGAAGGTAATTAAATTTAAAATATTTCGAAATTGTGTATTCAGTGTATTCATCCACCCCACATTCATCATTCATTCATCCCACTGTTGGGCACAGGCCTTTTCTCATACAGAGAAGGCATGGGCATTGATCACCACGCTCGCTCAAGGCGGATTGGCGAATTCACAGGTTTCCTCACGAAGTTTTCCTTCACCGTTAGTCAGTGAAACTATGATATAGGTACTTAGAAAGTACATATGACTTTAGAAAACTGTGACCGCGGAATGTTGGCAGGAATCTGATAATCTGTTATATGCAAATATAACAGATATTAGATATTGTCGGCTATTCTAGCTGAGATAACTTGGAGATAAGGTATTGGCAGTTTTGACGTAAACAAAATTATATACGTATTTGATAAAAATATATATCACAAACAGAAACTGTACATTCACCCTTGACTCTTCTTCTTTTAATAAGTTTTTTATAGGAATAAAAGATATGCTTGGAAAAACATTAGTCAGACAGAAAGGGGTAAGCCAGACTGACTGCGGGTGCCAAGGGTGTGCGGGTAGTTATATTGTAATTAGTTTTATTTTTATTTGACAAACAGTCAAACGTTCAAAATTACTTGAATTATATTATCTGAAGTTAGGTTTTCCGAACTTAACCACAGGTAATAATTAGCGAAATATGCGTTTTTTGCCGAAATTATTAGATTTTTGACAAAATGCGTTATTATAATAAGATGCGTTGTAATAATTTTGCGCCTAACACTTTTCTTACCTACTAACGGAAATTGTGAAAGTTTAAATTATTTGTTATAATCTGTTCCAATTGATTATACGAAAAATGAAAACAAAATCATCGGAATGTAATCAAAAATAAGAACAAAATAGGTTATTTTGTTCTAATTTTCCCACATACATAAATGAAATGGCATTAAATGATGAATAACCATGTTTAGAACATGAAATTGACATAAATGCGCCATCCTTACACCATTTTGTAAATGTCTGTGGCAGAATTAGTAGAAAATAGGTTACGACTTTGTTTACATTATTTATAAAATCTATTGGTAGGTATCGACTGAGGTCATGGCCATAGTATAAAAACAACAAGTATGTTATCTTTATATAAATGCACCGCGCGCGGCTTGTATGTGTGCGCCATAGTATCTATGCGTCGCCGCACGCACACTCTAACAAAATCTCGACCCGTTTCTCAGTGCGCCAGTCGGGGCTAACACCGCACAAAGTTTACGCGTCACGGCTTTTCGGCACCGCTAAATAAATGAAAAATGTGTGATAATCGCAGGAGAACTTATTGCTATATGTTTAGGTGTCTAAATAATTCATCGATTCTAGATTTATCTCTGTTCTGATTACCTACTAAACAAGAAAGGTAAGCAAGTCACTTATTCTAGCATTTAATTTTAACTTGGTGATGAGATACCTACTTATTTTTGTTGTTGTTAGACAGACAAAGTAGGCAGGCCTACTGTCCCACTAGAATGTATTAGGTACTTTTGATCTTTTAATAAAATTGATATGCCGCTATTGCTTTGTTTACGTTTCGTCATGCCGATTTCTCAGTATTGTAGGTAGGCAGGTATAGTAACTAAGCACCTACTTACAGTTATAAAATCGTAATTTAAAATAATTGACGAATTGAAATTTAGCTAAAAGTGATAACCCTGAGACAGACAAGTACGGTAGGCAATTACATCGCGGATTGGGCCACAGATAGCCTACTGTGTCCTTTTTATACTATGTCATGGCTAAGTAACAGCCGCACGGTTCGACCGATCAAAGGTTAAGCTGCGCTTGACGCGGTCGGTCCGTGGATGGGTGACCATCTATGTCATAGCGACACTCCTCCGTGCCTCGGAAAGGACGTTAAGCTGTTGGTCCCGGTTGTCATTTGTACATCTTTGACAGTCGTTACGGGTAGTCAGAAGCCAGAAAGTCTGACAACCAGACTTACCAAGGGGTACCGTGTTACCCGGTAACTGGGTTGTGGTGGTCAGATAGGCAGTGGCTCCATGTAAAACATTGGTTCTCAGCTGCACCCGGTTAAGACTGGAAGCCGACCCCAACATAGTTGGGAAAAGGCTAGGCAGATGATTGGTAGGTACCGACTAAAGTAGATTTTTAGTCTATAGTAGTAGTACTAGTAGTATCTGTTTTAACTCTAAGTTTAAATTGACTAAACACTCATCAGTCTGCAGTGTATAGTCATCATTATAGCTACATAAGTAGCTAACTACTTTAGCTCCCAGTACTCTAATTAAAATGGCAGCAGATACTCCGATAGAGTGATCTCATCTCGATTGGAGGGCCGTTCACTCGATCACAGCTAACCGCGCGTTAGGGGTAGCGAGGGTATAGAGGTCACCTGTTACGTCACTGGTGACGTCACCGCGACGTGTTCCATGGAAATAAATGCAGGTTGCGTGCTTTTACCGTGAGTAATGTCCTTAAGGTATTTAAAAGGCTTAGATCACGCTTGTATGAGTAAATCATTGAGGAAATCTGTTTACTTAGGTTAAAATATCATACAAATTCTACTAATACAATACATACGAAAGTTTATAAGAATGGATAGTTATGTATGTTTGTTACTCGTTCATGCAAAAACTACTGGATGGATTTGGGTGAAATTTTGTAAACATATAGTTTATAATCAGGATTACCACATAGGATACTTTTTATCCAGGTATCTAAGTTCACGTCGACAAAGTCGCGGGCAGAAGCTAGTCAGAGTAAAAATTCGTGTGAGTGTCCGATCGGGGGAGCTCCATCAGGGACGAAAGGCCGCGTACAATGCTTGTCCAATCTTGATACTTGCATGCATACACACTTGAAAGATACAGTGATAGAGAGAGATAAAGTCGCGGGCCTGCGGGACGTTCGAAAGAGATACCGCGCCGGAATACAAAGGGCTGAGGAAGGAACATGGATGAGTTTTAGTCAGTAAGAGTCTGACACTCCCACCTCCGCCATCGCCGGGAGGGGCCATTTGATGATTTCCCATCCGAAAAATAATGGATGGGACTAAACGCTCTTACGTGACGATTTCCACTAGTCAACTCTTACTACTTATCTACACGCCGCGATAAGGAACATTGAAAAAGGACTCAGCTCAGCTTTTTGCTGTCCATGTGTATGAATAGCACTTAGTTTGACAACCAGTCTTACCAAGGGGTGTCGTGTTACCCGGTAACTGGGTTGTGAAGGTAAGATAGGCAGTCTCTCCATGTAAAACACTGGTACTCAGCTACATCGTTAGACTAGAAGCTCACGCCAACATATTTAGGAAAAGGCTATGCACAGTGCTTATTGGATAACTGATGTAGGGACAAAATTTTCCTACTAATGAATTTTCCTTACATGAAGTAGGAAGTTGCTATATTTATCCCATATGGTAATGTAGGTTATAAAGTTTGCCAAATTTCATCAAGAAACTCTTTCTTGGTTTGTGTCTAGTTTGAACGTTACACAATCTATACATATAAAATGTTTTGTCCTGAATGAATGACGGATCAACGCACAGCCTAAACCACTGATCGTAGAGACCTGAAACTTGGAGCGTGTGTTCTTTGTGTGACGTAGGCATGCGATAAGAAAGGATTTTCTGAAATTCTAACCCTAAGGGAGTGGAAAAGGGGGGCAAAGTTTGTATGAAACGTTTGAATTCATTTTTGAATTCGTATAGCCCTCGCGGGCGAAGCCGCTGGCGAAAAGCTAATTAACATTAAAATTCACTATACGATTACAAAAGTACAATTTTGTTACAAAAATTAGTTTCAGTCAGAAAATTGTGCCTTTATTGTTTTAATGCAGTAATTTATAAATAATATATCTATAATAATAGGTAGGATATTACGGGTGGGCAACCCCAGTGGAGACCTACATCTTTTTATAGGAACGTAAATATCCAAAGCTGTTCTATAAAAAAAAAACACAAAATATCACGCTCGTTCTTGCAACGAGGTAGGTAGACTGTCCCTATAGTTCATTCATATTTAGGCAGTTAAGTTCCACAAACAGGTACGAATAGAGACTTCGGCTTCGACTTCACATTAACATAACCAATATTATTTACCTGGTCCGGGAATCGAACCGACGCACTTCACGGTCAGCAGTCATGCTTGTGACAATTACAGCAATGAAGCTGCCTATCAAAGAAGCTGTTTTACTACGTCAAATAATTCTTTAGTAAAATAAATACTGACTTCTCACGCAATCATTACAAAAAAATATTATATGGAAACATTATTCCGATACCAACGGTATACGGCAATAATGAGAACTTCCTTCCTCAAACAAAATAATACGCAGATCACATTCATATAGTTTATTCACAGCCTAAAATAATATGACAGACTACATAACTATTTGTAGATGAACAATAAATAATTACTTACAAATATCATTAACATAGCTTGCCATTTTGACGGCTCGTTAATCGGGAAGAGGAAAAAGTATATCTTTAATTACATTACATAACATAAATTGTGTATTTTTCCTTAAGGATAAGGTGCAATATACACTTTTCTCACAGTTCTGTTACAGACAGAAGTTGTGACACAAATCTCAGAAATCTAACTATACATATAAAATGCTTTGTGCTGCTGAATGACTGACGGATCAACGCATAGCCTAAACCGCCGATCGTAGAGATCTGAAACTTGGAGGGTGTGTCTTTGTATGACGCAGGCATCCGATAAGAATGGATTTTCTGAAATTCTTAACCCGAAGGCGGTGATAAAGGGGGGCACAGTTTGTATGAAACTCTGTCATTTTAAATTTGAAATCGTATAGGCCACGCGAGCCAAGCCGCTGGCGGGTTGCTAGTAAATATTTAAAATGTTCACACTTAAAAGTTCTCTTGTGATGCCGCTGTCGCGACACTTTCTCATGTCCAAATAAATGTCCCACGCCTATTTAAACAGAGACACCAGTAGAAACTGAGTGCATGGTGTAGCAGTGTAAACCAAGCTTTAAGTACCCCATGTAACGACGACTATCACACTGACCCCTTATTACACCTCCTATTTTAGGGGCGAGCCTTCAGAATTCGGGTAGTTACTGAGAAATTTCACTTGATTAAAACCCATAACATTATGCTCGAATCTAGAATCATACCCATACTGATACACAAAGATTTCACATTGCTCAGCTTTAAACCTAATGTTATTTGAAGATAATACCAATTAGAAATAGCACCTAAAAGAAAATATATCTTAGATCACCTACATCATGCCATCATGCACCTATACTTATGCTATGATCCCAAGGAGCTTGTAGGTGTAACTGGAGTCCAACATAGGAAGAAACATTTGGTGACAGCTCAAATATACTCGATGTGACAATCTGTGTTGTTCGAGTAAACAAAACACCACAATTTTCAATTAATATAGCGAAAATTAGGTTCTTTTGACTACGTTTTGCTAAATTGCAATGAATAATGACATGAACAACTGATAGTTATCACTGCACATATTTGGTCACGTTTCTAGTCTAATTAAATGATTCACAAGTATCTTTTTTGCGTCAAACGCGGCCTCCAGTTGAACCTTAAAGCTTTTTGGTTGTGATCAGGCTTTTCAGTGGTGGTAGGCTTTGTCAGAAAGAACCTGCTTATTTAATCCGATTTCTAATTTGACGCATCCACTACAATTCGACACACGACCACGACAAATTACCTAGTTTTTATTCTAAAGGGATTTTAGTCTTGACATATTTTAGTTACTACATCGAATTAAAGATTGGGGCCTTTTTCACCACTCCGGTACAGGAATTATCTACCAGATTAATCCATTTTGGAGCACTATTCGTATGAAATTATCTAGCAGATAAGTTTAAGGCGTATTTGTCCGGTGGTGCAAAACTGGACATACCAATATTAACAAATAACAAAACACATACAATTAAACAATTGACGCGCTTTTTTTGCGAGTCAAGTTTGGCGAACGCTCTTATTTTGCATACAATGCAGTCTTAGGCCATGTAAATATACTAACATACATTATAAATTATAATATTTATCATGTGACAAAACACTCATTACTTTTGTGTGAATATTTTCTATAGACAACATAGTTATATTTAATGGTTCAAGAAAATTCACTGTTATTCTTGAAATGTTAATAAAGTGCAGTCTTACAGAAGAAAATAATAATACCTATATAAAAAAAAAACGTTTAAGAAAATACGCACTTCCCATACAAGCCAGAGTTCTATATCATCCTATAGAAAGTGCCTAATATCTTTATTGTTAAATTTTTTCCCGAATTTCTCGGTCTTCGGTTTTATTACTTAGTTTAATTTAATTTAAATTGCTTTGAACGTTATTGCAAAAAACTGCATCTTTACTATATTTTCCGAAGATAAATTTTGGAAACTATACTCATTTGAGCTGTTAAAATTAAATTGGATTAAGCTCGTGGCTTTCTCAAGAATCCTAAAAGTGTTTTATGTGGTGTGTAAAATATGGCGTGATTTGGATACAAAAATACTTGTAGTACATTAATAAAATTAGTTTGAAATATTGAGAAGTTTTTTCTATCAGTCCAGCTATATTTTATAGAACTAAACTACTACACTAAATAAATGCAGAAACTCAACTACTCTTACGAAATCTAAAAAGGTATAAAATATCTTTTGTTTAAAGCATGATCTTCTGTCTTAAAGTAAAAATATGGGCCGTTGTCTGTGTAAACACTTTTTAAACTCCTCAAATCTCCCGTAGGCGCTACGTAAGGTTGTTGCATATTCGCTATACGTCTCTCTACACTCGATGGTGAGTACGATGGATACGACAGCATTCCTCGAAAATTATGTGCAGGTGGTGGAGCGAAGTTCATTGTTGGAGGAAGCCCGTCATACATTCCTGGTCTTTCGTCCCCAAAAGATAAGTCCATCTCAGAAGGTAGTCTTTGTCGTCTAGAAAGACCAGTTAACGGCGGTGGCACGAAATTTGGTGGTGGAAGAATTATTTCAGGTACTGATCCTTCGTATGGCCTATGCTTGTATTGTAATCTCCTTGAATCGCCAGTGTTTGGTGGAACGTAGTTTGGGGGTGGAAGGACCGAAGCAGGTATTGGTCCTTCGATCCCAGCAGGCACTTCTAAATCTTTGTCCGTATCTATGACATGGAAATCAGCTAGACTCGGATTGTCTACGCGTTTGTTATTTTCATTTTTTAATTCGTCCTCGTGTTTAGATATAATTTTCTCAGACAATTGAGGTTTTAAAGTAATGTTTTCGTCGGAAGATCTTTTAATCTCATTTTCTCTACTTTTTGATTCTTCATTATAATAATTGTAATTTTCCATAGTGTTGACGGGCCTTTGGTTGTTATTTATGTTTAATACTTTTTCATCTTCTTCATGTGCGTATATGTCTTCTTGATGTACGTCATACCTTGTTTGAGTTTCATTTAATAGTTTATGGGCAACACTGTTCAAGGAGTCTATTTCTTGCACGAGATTGTTTCTTGTATCGTATTGTGATTCATCTTGATAATGTTTACCGGATGGTTTTATATTTTCTCTTGATGTATTTTCCTCATCGATACTAGCTGAATTATGTTGGTTTATTTCTTTATCCTCAACAATTGTAGCATGTTCGACAGCTATGTTGTTATAGTTATGGTGATTTTTAATTGTTGTGGTATTAATTTTAGCTTTTCCGGCTACTATACTGTTGATACTGCTTTGGTCATTTACAGAACTCGCGCTCATTATATTTTTTGAACCTGAATTGTTGTTCCGATCATCTGTACCTTTAGCTGTAACGGAATTGGTCCTTGTATTTGCATTTTCAACTGGGTTATAATTAATATGGTTTACTACTGGAATTCTACCCTCATTTTGTACAATAGTTCCTGCTCCAGCTTTAGCAAAGTGACTTTCATCTACTTCTATTTCTTCATTTGGCTTTGTATTGCCATCATTATCCCAGTTTTTATGCTCCTTATCTATTCCATTAATTATCTTTAAGTTAGTTTTAGATGTATTAAAATTACTACGATTATTATCTGGTGAATCGCTAGTTTGTGTGACAACTGCATCCATTTCAACATTACCTGGTTCATTATCGGCACCATAAGTTTCTTTACTATTACTAACCACGGTAGCATCGAAATTATGATCTACTATAACTGCTTCACTTATTTTATCATGGTCAACAATGCGATTGTCAGAATTACTGCGGTCTGTTAACGTACCTTCATTTGTTGCGACATATCCATTAGTCACCACACCGTAATGACTGTCTTTTTCAATACCCTTGTTTACAACAGTATCAATGCTTGCTACTGGAGCGTCTTTTTCACTAAAATATCCAGCTACAATATTATCAAATTTGCTTTGACCTTGTACTGTGCTTTCGAGTGCTCTGGTGTTATCAGGTGGAACATTGTAAGAACCGTTTTGATATCCTACATTTTGACTGTGAGTTTTATCATCCATGGGTTTTTCTAATCTTCCGATTTCTTCACGACCGTTGTAAGCTACTCTATAGTTTTCGTTCTCAGTTAAGTGGTCATAAATAAGTGGATCTTCAAGAGGTATACCATCAGGGAAGTCATCGAAAGAGAACTCATGAGTGATGACAATTTCATCGGAGTCTGCAGCTCTTGCTTTGGCATAAAGGTTGTCGGATGAACGGTATTCGTTGGACTCATGAACAATACGTGGTGGACATTCTTCGGGGATAGTGTATATCTGAAAAAGGCAATTTTGTATCAAATTCTGCATTCGACCGTAACAATCACTACTACCGTAGTAAATAGTAGTTGACATCAAGTAATTGATTTGACAATCTTGCCTTTGAAAAAAGCTAGTGCCAGCTAGTTCTTAGTAAATTCGCTTTATAGGTACTTTTATTCTACTTTTCAATTTAATCAATCCTTACTAATATTCCAACCCCGAAAGTAACTTTGTCTGTCTGTCTGTTACGCTTTCACGATAAAATAGCTGAACCGATTTGAATGAAATTTATAATGAGGATAGCTTGAACCTTGCGAAAGTATGAAGTTTTTGTCCGGATGCATGCACTAGTTTCCCTCAGGATGTGAGTAAAAAAGCGCTTGTATTAAAGTTGCTGCTTTTTTCTACCTGAGTATCATTGATGCTGGGTGCATAATAATCCTGGACCCTGGCGTAGGCTGGTCGTGTCTTGACCCTGGGTCCCGTAGCGTGTATGTTGTAGCACTGATGTCCCACGTGACCGGTAGTGTCACTGCCGTCGCGAGTGCCCAAGTAGAAGGTCGCTCGGGAGCTGGGAGGAGTTAGCTCTATGCGCCGTAGTACTGTGGAGTTATGGTTGAAATTCAATGATTGAAATTCGAGAGTCTTAAAAAGTCTAACAAGATCTATTTAAAATCCAGTTGTGTTGAAATTACTGGTGTATTTTAAACTTCAAATCTTTCAACATGTTTAGTTAGCACAGTAGGAGATCTGGGGGGTTAGACAAGTGGCAAAACGCTAACGCTATAGAATAGAAAACAAAATGTATGGGAATGACATTCGTTTACGACTAGCTATATGTCATTCCCATACATTTTGTTTTCTATTCTATAGCGTTAGCGTTTTGCCACTTGTCTAACCCCCCTGAGGCTGAGACGTGTTACTGCTATTACTATTCAAATCGTGCTCTATTCACATCAGGTGAATCGGCTGTCATTTTTAGGTCTTTGATAGTCAACTAGACGTTATGAGTTTTTAGAAGCCAGTAAAGTCTAATAACCAGTCTCACTAAGTAGTATCGTGTTACTAGGTAACTGGGTTGTAGTCGCTACGTGTAAAATATTAGTACTCAGCTGCATCCAGTGAGACTGGAACTGGCACTGGACTGGAAGCTGACCCCGACATTGTTGGGAAAAGGCTAGGCATATGATAATGATCAATAAAAAAAAAGCGGTTAGGAAGACGGAGCCATGGATAACATTCTGTTCCATCCCTTTTTCGCAACAAAGTCATTATGTACCGATTTACCACCTTGGTAGACCCTCTGATTAGAGCTGATACTTCAGAATAAAATCAGAAAGTAGAACAATAAATAAATCAAGGTAAATTAATTACTTACGTGTAGTAGGCTTGTGCAGTTGCGAGTACAGGAGCTGTGCATCAGCTCCGAAGCCTCCCGGCAATGTCACCTCCAACAAAGCCATCTCTGGGAAACTGCCGGTCCACATCACGCAAGCCTGTGGTTGGGAGATGGATAAAGAATAAGTCAAACATACCATGAATGAGTGAATCATTCTTCAAGCTAGCAGTCCTACTAGATTTGAGCTTATAGTAGCCTCCTTGAAGTTCTGACTTAATTCGTACATCATTGATGGTAGTGACGAAATTATAGCAATACAACAATATACAATATAACGTTATAGTCTTAGTGTTAGCCTAAGAATACGGAGACTCAACAATTGAGAAGTGACGCATTCCAATGCTGTTCCAGCGGGTTTTGCTGTTCCGGGACCACGTGGAGAACTTTGAGCCGAAAATGATCCTGGTTGATTAATTCAGTTGGTCTAATTGGTCTAGGCCGTTACAATTTCACGATAAATAACCTCAATTAAAAAATATAACAATCCCGTTAATTTTAGAGTCGTCAGTTTTTCCATCACTTTGCCTATCATTGATCAGCTAGCTAGCGTTTGAGTTTGAATACTTACTTTATCTGATCTTAGTTCGAAATACTTAATAGTGTAAAAATACCAAGACACACGCTTAATTAGGTATGCTGAGACCCAAAAGAGTGATACAGGCTTAAAATTGATGATTTTAGAAAAGCTAATCCGCGTACATACCTCAATAACAGCAGCACAGAAGCAGTTGGTTCCATTATTCTCGCAGTCAAACGGACCATCAGTGTGGACGGACACTTGTACCGACAGCTGCTTGTCACGAGGAGTAGTGTCCGTGGAGAGAACATTGTACGCGCGAGTGGCTTGTACTAGAGCGCAGCCGGTGCCTGGGGAACGAAACAAAATGTAAAAAACGTAATATAAAAAAAATGCTACCTTTATAAATTGCATGTTTGTAAAGTCTTGTTTTCGATAGTTTAGATTTTAGATAATATATGTCTGTAATTATTTTGTTTGAAAAAAATGAATGTAAGGAATCTAATATAAACTTCCTAAACCGGGAATTAAATCCAAGATATCACGCTCAGCAGTTGCTCTCGTGGCGAATAACGAGCCAACCGAAAAAACTCATTTTCTAAGTCTTTAGTATAGTTTCTGACAATATTCAAGAAAGAGAGAACTTCTGGCGGCTCGATCGCATTGTCTCCCTCACACGTTTCCGTTACTTACTCATATGTGGCTGGATGGAATCGCCACGTAACTTATTCTCGAGTTGCATAGTTTAGTGCGGGATTGTTTAAATATGGACGGGTTTAGTCAGTAAGAGTCTGACACTCCATACCGCCCCACCCACGGCGGGAGGAGTGATTTGATGATTTCCCATTCAAAAAAAAGACCTTTTTTGTGCCTATGCATCAATAGTAGTAAAAGTACCTTCAACAGAAACGCTGAGTCGTTCTCCAGGTCTCATCTTCATGACGTCGGGAATTTTGACTCCTGGCTGCAAGGTAGCGCGGTGGTCCAGTCTGCTGCAGCGAGCGGTCACAGTCAGGTTCGTTTCGGAGGCTTGGGAAGACCAGGCCGTTAGGGCTTCTAAGGCTACTAGCGTATCCTGATAGGGAGGAAATTAATATATCAATGATGACGATGAATCTTGGTATTGGTAGGTATCATAGTGGCCTAGAGTTAAAGAATATAGTTAAAGCCTACCCAAGGAGGCAGGTTCAAAAACCTGGACAGTACTAATATGACGTTTTTAAAGACATAAATAATGATTAAGTTTCTATCACGATAACCCAGTAAAAGTGGTTGTCGGACTTTCTGATTCCTGACTAACCGTAACTACCGTAAAAAATAAACAAATGACAGTCGGGAATAACGGCATATAAGGTGATTTAAGGTACAAGGTACGGAGATGTCATGGTATGAAATGGATATTCGCCCATCGTCGTACCGACCGTGGTAAACGTTCTTTGATTAATAGGCCCTTGCGGCTATTAATAAGCCACGAACCCCTTCACTTTAGATCGTCCAATGTAATGTTGGTGTTATAAATAAATGAAGATAGTACCTAGTGTTAAAAGGCCCTAGTTTACCATATCCGTGTACATTTCTTGTACATTTGTCCTATTACTAATTATAAATGCTAAAGTTTGTGAGGATGTATACTATATGCTTGTTTGTTACTCTTTCACGCCAAAATTAAATAATAGATTTAGATAAAATTAGGTACACATGTGCTTTACAACCTGGATTAACATATAGGAAACTTTATATCCAGGTTCGCGAAGTAGTTCCCTCAAAATGCGGGTGAAAGAGCTAGTACCTATGTATATAATATTTATCAAGTAACTAGCTGTTGCCCGCGGTTTTACCCGCATTCTGACGGAAGTTTCTCCAGGGAAGAACTTCCTCCAGGATCCCCTCTATCTCCGTACAAATTTCAGCCAAATTGATCCAGCCGTTTACGCGTGATGCGATGACCAAGGGAAATAGGGATTCATTTTTATATAATAGAAGAAGAAGATGAGCTAGTTTTGTATAAACCTGCACCTGTACCTATACCCCCAGACAAAGAAAATGCATCAAAGTTTTTGTTTAAAAAAAAATTAATGGCCCTTTCCAGTATACAAACATACACTTAGGGATAATGATACTACGCTGTTATGAAGTTAAAGAAACCAAACTATAGGTTTCAATTTAAATTTGTATAAAAAGTTACATGGTTAAAATGTTTTTTTCAAAGGTAGGTGTGTGTTGAACATTGATGCTGTTTATTAGTCCGTCAGTGTAGTTATGTATGTATGTACCTGGGTGGAGATGAAGCCGCCGCTGCTGGAGCGGTGCGCGTTGAGCCAGCGCGCGGCGGGGGCCGCGTCCCCGCGCGCGCCCGGAGCCAGCGCGCGCGGCGCCCGCACCAGCGCCAGCAGCGCGTACGACGTCGCCTCGATAGACGTCGACAGGCTATCTGCACACACCACACTAGCTTACTATCATCATCATCTGCCTAGATTACAGTCTAACCGAATGCAGCTGAGTACCAGTGTTTTACATGAAGCGATTGCCTATCTGACTTTCACAACACAGTTACTGGGTAACACGATACACCTGGGTAAGATTGTTTGTCAGAGTTTCTGACTTCTGACTACTTGTAATGACAAAGACAAATGATACCCGGGACCAACGGCTTAACGTGCAATCCGGCACGGAGGAGTCTTGATATGACATAGATGGTCACCCATCCAAGGATCGACCGCGCCAAGCTTAGCTTAACCTTTGATCGATCGACCCGTGCGGCATTTAGTTAGCCACGAGCTCCTCTAAACATAATTATCTTAACTAATATTATAAAATGCGAAAGTGAGTTTGTTTGTTACGATTTAGATGTTTGGTAGGGCGATTGAGGACTTGGGGATGGTTAGAGGCTACTTTTTATCCGGGTGCATTTAGTAGTTCTTTCGGGATTTCAAAACATAGAATTTAGGACAAATCTGAATTTTAAGTTCATATCGTCAAACCATACTTAGGCCTAATAATAAATAACAACAATTTTACTCACTGGCCTCCCACCACACGTAGTCCTCGCTCCTCCGGGCCACCTTCAGCAGCTCCAACACTTGATTCACCCTCTCATCCTGTTCCAACCCCCCCACACTCCTCCTCAAGCTAGCTTCATTAGAAGCTGTTAATTCCTCTTCGTAGTTCTCAAGCTTCGTATAAGCATAAGCCAGTAATGCAAGGGCATAAACCCTGGTTGGTGTTTTGATCTTCACAGGGGGGAAGGCTCGGAGACACGAGAGAGTGTTGCGGATGACGCGGTGGGGGAGAGGAGAGGAGCTCTCTATAAGGGATGTTATGACGTAAGCGGTTAGAGCCACGCTCGCGATTTCACCTTCGTCGTTGAGACCACCCTGTGAATGTAATGATGATTTTAGGAAGTGTGTTAAAGTCTAAGGAATATTATATTTCAAAGCATTAAATACATTGATTGAAGAATTTATCAGATTTTTTACTTAATGCAATAACACACAACACTATCATATTGTGTGGTTTATGTTTCCTCTAAGCTTAGAACTAAATAAGTATCTTCTTTTTGTAACAAACTAAGGCCCAAGTTCACCGATAAGATAACGGTCCGATTAACGTAAAACAACTGTTTACCATAAATTCAAACTTCCAACTTTGGATGGGTAACGTTTTATTTGAGATTTTTATTCCTGAAACGGTCGATTACCAAACCAGGGTTGAACAGTTGAACTAGAAGTGGGTAATACGAAATTCCAGCTTCCTGGTTAAAAAACCTTTTTTGGTTAACGGGCCGATTGTTGGCCCTTAGTTTATTGTTTTTAATTGCACAAAATCAGAAATATAATTAATTAGACCCAATAAGATCTTTCTCTTCTTAATACATAGTTCAGTAAGCAGCCTTAAAAGCAGTATAGGTAGTCGCTAAGTAGGAAATATAGTCGTACTAACCCTGAGCTCTCTGTGGAACACCTGCCCTTCGTTCCTGAAGCATCCATTCTCCATCTGCTGGCTAAGCAGCCACCTCTCAGCACGTATAATTGCGGGCGGGACTTGCAGATTTGGCCATAAGAGCTGGAAAATTATGAACTTTTAAAGAATTGCAGACTGATAAAAAACACGAGATAATTTTTCGAACTACAAGTGCCGACTTTTTGAAGATTTCTCTTCTTCTTTTGTGTCATAATAAAATATAGATACGATATACGCTCATGTAGTTGCAGAAATATTAGCCAGTCAGAAAAGTAGCAGGGTTGATTATCCAGACACAAGCCATGCTAAGGTATCACCATATGATCACTCATGCAGGTATTTTTAACGCACCCCCAGTAGCAGGCCATTAGTTGATCTTCCACCAGTACTGTTATTTCTCCAAGTCTCCTTTATTGGAGAGAGTATAACCTTCTTGGTTGATGTTTACAACTTACTTTATGAGCTCTCCTCAAATGCTTGACTACGAATGCAGTGAGCCAGGTGGAGGAGGTAGCATCAGATGGACCGAACGCACTGAACCCGCCCGACGGGTGGACATACTGCAGCTGACGGGTGAACCCTGGAATTTAAAGTTAATTGATGATTGTGTGTGATTGTGAAGAGAGGTTTGGAGTCTCAAATGTTTCTTAACAGAGTGAGTTATTAATTGAACAATTTTAAGATATTCTAGGTGAGAGTAAAATAGGCTCTGGTGTGCTAAGATCTAACTTTAATAACATTGCTCGTTAAGTAGATATTAATTAGATCATCATCATCATCAGCCTATATAATGTCTTACTGCTGCTGCTGGGCGCAAGCCTCTTCTCATACAGAGAAGACATGAGCATTAATCACCACGCTTGCTCAAGACGGATTGGCGATTTCAGACTTTTTAAGTCCAGGTTTCCTCACGATGTTTTCCTTCACCGTTAGTCAGTGACATCTAAGATATACTTAGAAAGTACATACGATTTTAGAAAAGTCACATTGGTACTTGCCAGGTTTCGAACCTGCACAGTCGTACACGAGAGGCAGGTGCCTTAACTATTAGGCCACCACGACTATAAACCTATATATGTCGTTTCGTAAATGAAGAAGCAATTTGTGTTTTTGTCAATTTGGATATTAGATATCGTTTCGTAAATGATGAAGCAATTTGTTTCATTCCTCGTATATGGATCTGGACAATCCAAAGTAACTTTGATGAACTGATTTGGAAGAAGAAAGTTTGGTCGGTCAAAAACCTCGAAGGTTTTGAGTGTCTGAGCCACTTGCGAAATACTAAGAAGTGATTATAGAAGTGATATTATTGACTACCTATTTTTCTAAAAGTAGCATGTTTTGTACCTCTAGCCACGTATTCCTTCGCAGTAAGAGCAGCGATAGAAGTCGGTTCCAGTTGCTGGAGCGCCAGCAAGTTGGTGGCCAGTTGTGCCATGTTCTGTTCCCCACAACCTCTTGGTATCAGCAGTAAGGAGTCAGCATCCTGTTAAGAGAAAAGGCATATTAGCTTTACAGTTAATCGAATGATGGAGTTTGTAATTGCTATGAGATGGTGGGTATACTTGTCTTATGCTTAACATGAGATGAGAAACAGGACTTTTGTAGGCATAGCCGCTATATTAACCTTCTATATGAAATTGATTAAAAGTTTTGACTTCTTCATTAGATTCTTCATTAGATGGAGTTTCTTGCCTGTTCTTCTCCATAGGAAAATACTTTTTGGAATGGGCAACTAAATTCTTTCATTTTTGACTTTCAAAAGTGCTTGTAATTAGGCCTAATTGAAATAAATGATTTGAATTGAATTGAGATAGCGATTCTAATGAACATATTATGATCCCGGGATTTGATTTCCAAGTTGGCAAAGCGTCGTCGGGTTTTTGCCTCGGAATTTCTTTACTATGAAGCCTGGGTTTGTACCTTGATTTTGTGTTTGCTGATTTATTGATTAATATGGGAATTAAGAATGTCGTGGTGGCCTAGTTATGTCGCGCTGGCCTAGTGGTTAAGGCACCTGCCTCTCGTGTACGAGTGTGCGGGTTCGAAACCCGGCAAGTACCACTGTGACTTTTCTCAAGTCATTATGTACTTTCTAAATGTATCTTAGACACCACTGACTAACGGTGAAGGAAAACATCGTGAGGAAACCTGGACTTAAAAAAAGTCTGAAATCGCCAATCCGCCTTGAGCAAGCGTGGTGATCAATGCTCATGCGTTCTCTGTGTGAGAAGAGGTTTGTGCCCAGCAGTGGTACAATATATAGGCTGATGACGATGGGAATTAACATAACTTGGGAAATCTGGTTGTAGACTTCACCGTACACTTCGACCTAACCTGTTAATAAGTACAGATCCATTACAAATGAAGACTTACAGCTAACAATGGTCCGGTGACGTCTCCGACCGCCCAGACGGTGAGAGTCTCAGTGCCAGGAACTGCCTGCACAGTGGACCAGTTCCACACCACTTCTGAAGTGCTGGACTCTTTGCTGTCTGAGAAAAAAACAATAATTTAAGTATGAAGTTGACTCCACAATTCTGTGAAGTACTGGGGGGTTAGACAAGTGGCAAAACGCTAACGCTAACGCTAACGCTCAATGTATGGGAATGGCATTCGTTTACGACTAGCTATATGTCATTCCCATACATTGAGCGTTAGCGTTAGCGTTTTGCCACTTGTCTAACCCCCCTGATTTGATTTAAAAGTGTAAAGTTACTGTTATGAAATTGAGGTCATTCTTCTCGTCTCAGTGTTTGTTGTGAAGAATAAAATTGCGATTAATTGTGGGTTTAATGTTCTCGAATGTCCACAAATTAACTTGGATTTGATAACTTTGTAATTGCTTGTAAGAATTTTTACAAAAGCAATAATTGTTATGTTACTACCCAACAACGCATCGAAAGAAAGGTATTGGATATGAAACTTACTGTTTCCACAAAGAAGAATAGACTTCTGCTCGCGGATGGGAACGCCTTCTTGTTCAACAGCAATTCGAATGATCACTTCATCGCTGGAAATAAATAATAATCTAAGGTCGTAGGTAACTAGCAAAATAATTTATATTAATTACAATCCAAACTTTTAATACGGATACTAATTTGTCAATTATTAAGCACTTCCAAGTTTTCGTATTACTTGACTCGTAATAACAAGTTAACTCTACTGATGTTAGCGAGGTTATGCTGCGCTTATCACGGTCTATGGATAGGTCGGTAACCAATTAATTTTCTTATTCTGGAGCTGGAGCTACAACCCACGTGGAACCCCGATTAGTTTCTTCTCGATCGTATCTGATCACCGTCCTATCAGACGATACGAGTAAGGGAACAGAGACTACACCTGTCATACCCACTCGATTGCGATTTTCTCCCCTAGAGCTTTTATTGTCTGCTATAACTTATGTACTCTATATGGTAGATTAGTATTACCTGACTCCAGTCTTCGCACTGGTGATGTTTCCACAATTGCCGTCACTGACGGCTTTGGCTCGGATGCTGATGCGAGCGGGCGCGGCTACTCGCGCTCTGATCTCGAAGCGTCTGGCGATGGATGAGCGAGCTTGAACGCATGCAGACTCCACCAGCTCCTTGGGCCCTTCCACGTGCGGGTCCGTTAGTATTTGAATTTGGACCTGGAAATGTAAAAACAGATATGTAGATTTGTCCTTCAATAAAATTCACAGGTCAACACGAATGCGCGTTTCATTCAATAACGCTATAATAATTTTGTATGTCCAAAAATGTTGGGCATGATAATTTTTGGAATGATAATTTTGCACAAAACATCATATAAGTGTTTTTTGTTTTAATTGAATCGGTATTCATAAATTTTATTTAAAAAACTTTTTTGCACTCCTCGCTCTAACCCTCCAAAAATGTTTTCAAATAAAGATGGCTCAATTCCCATATCATACCAGTACACTCTGGCTTTATAGTCTTTATAACATGCCGTAACTTCCATTATGTCAAGAGCACCTCTTAACTTTTACAACGTAAGTATGTGAGGTAAGTAAGACATAGGTACATTATAATTATATTGCATCTGGTACTTACACTGAGAGGCTCGTACAAGTAGTTGAAGATTCTGTAGCGAATGATGGTACTGTCTCCTCTGCGCAGGCGCTTTGGACTGTCCGCGTGGATGAAGAATTCGCGGAAAACCTGGGGGTATGGGGAAAAATAAAAAAACGTTTTTTTGAAAGAAAAACGTTGGAACTGCTTTGAGTGAATTGCAAAAGAAGTATTTGAAAAAGTCCTCTTGACAAAGTTACAAAGTGGGGAATGTCTTTTAAGAGCTTTTTTTAAATTCGGTTAATGAGACTTAAGTTAGTATTTTTTTCTGAAGATATGAATGTATTTGAATAATATTTTCTAATAGTTGAATACATCTCATGCTTATGATCATTAAAGAGTACTAACTTGTAGAACTGCAGGTGCGGAAATAGCGACTCCGTTCCGTGACACACAGACGACTCCCGCCTCGAACCGTGTGATGGAGTCCGGCGCACGCGCACTGGCCACGGCCGTGCCATTGCTGCCCACACCTAGCAAACGCCACAGCCACGCCTGGGACACAGACAGACTGATGTTTATACAGGTACATAGTTTGGAATCCATAAATCTACGCGGATTTTTACAAGGTATAAGTAATATACACGTCTCCTTACATGTAGTCTCTTAGTTAATGACATACACTGGACATAGGCATTAAGTTTTGGATTAAGCAAACGACTATCTCCTGTTTTGTTCAACATTTTTAAAGAAACTACTTTCCTTGTTTAAATGATTAGTAAAGTTCATTACCTCAGAGAAGTCACTCCTAGGGACTGTAGTTTCCTCAGTTACGAGTAAGGCAGGTGGCCGAGGCATGCAGTTCTTAACCCCATGGTTATCCCCACCTATTAACCTCACTCCTGCTGCAGCCATCCAGGACGATGTAAGCTCTATACTTGAAGATGGAATTTCTGGGGTGTCGGAATCTAAAAGAGAAGAAACATTTCCTTGAAATATGACTCCTAATTACCTATATTTAAGGTTGATTTTAGATCCGGGAAACTTAAAAACACATCAGAGGTTTGTTTGTAATGTTACTTTTACTCCAAAAATGGAGAAGGAAGCATCGAGAGCAGACCGAATTTTTTGCATAGAAGTCTGAAGAACTATGTATTTATCAGGCTGTTTTGATTTTAAGTGTATGACACTATTGTCTACTCGTTTTTACTGTAAAGTAGCCTGATTTTCTGTAGAGACTATGAATTGACCATAATATCCATCTACAACTTACTTAGAAAGCAAACGCCAGCTGCATCATACTCCGTCAGGTTCCTGTGACTGTCTATCAGTCTCCTCAGCCCTGTCATGAGCTGTTCCTTCGCTGACTGCGGTGGTTGGGTCCATTTGGCTGCAATGTCGAGCACCGTGAGGGCACACAGCGCTGGTCCGGGAGTAGAAACTTGGAGGGACACTGTAGATCCTGGTTGAGCTTGACGGTTAAGCCATGTTGCTTCCACCTGGTGACAAATTGTTTTAAACGAAAAGAAAAATCAAGAATACCTCTTACTTTTAAAAGTTGCTTAAAATATATAGAATTTACATAGTAGTTTTAACAATAACAAACCTCAAATAAACGTACCTTATTACCAAAACACTCTTCCATCTCAAAATGCTTGCTAGCACTGACCAACTCCCCTTCGTGATAAAAATACGCAATCAAATGACTGTCCGGACACATCTGGTGGGACACTTTGATGGGCAGCATGACCCTCAGCTGATATCTCTCCAACAACGCATCAGACACATCAATTGATGCATTGGAAGACGTGTCTCTTTGAGCCATAAGCACATCGTGTTTCCCTGAAGACTCAAGAGCATTGATATCACGTGTTGGCAAATTGCCAGTTTTGTAAGTCACTCTTCGAGCAATTCTATTGCTATTATTTGACTCGCGTTGTGCCATTACGACTCCTCGTTGTGCGCTGTTGGCGTTGCATTTGCTGTTGCGTGGTGCCGTGTGGATCTGGTCTGTTGAGCTGGAGGTGGGGCATTGGGTTGTGGCTCCCCAGCGGTATATGATGCCTCCTCGAGTTATAACCTATGAGAAAAGTCTATTGGGTAAATTTACTTTCATCAAATTTTCTGCTTATCAGCAGTAGGTACAAGAAACTTTAAATAAAACGAGAGTTACTTTACAAAATGAAAGTGCTTTCCAGATAATGGATAATTTTGAAAGATTTTTTAGATAAGGATATCTTGAATGAAGACTTTCATTATCGTCATTAAAGAATCTAGAAAAGGGGAAAGAAAGAAAGAAAGAAAGAAAGAAAGATAAATTTATTCGTCAGAATATAGTACAATTAGGTGTTAATATTGACATAAGTTTCATATATTCTACCATTTCTGGTGTACAAATTCTTAAATCTATTTATTTAAATCTACCTACATAACAATTATTTTAATATATTTTTATCATTGATGAAGTCTGTAACAGAATAATAACATTTATTTAATAGTAATTCAAATAATCGACGTTTGAACAGTGTTAGGCGGAGGTCTTTTAAACTATCTGGTACTTTATTATATATTCTAATAGCCATGCAGTAAGAGTTTCTGCTATATAATGTGGTGCGTTGCTGAGGTACATTTAATTTATTACGGAATCTACTATTTCTATTAGTGATGTCTACATTTTTTTCAAAAAAAGATGGATGCTTAAGTACGAAGATACAAATTTCGTAAATGTAGAGGCAGGGTAGGGGCAGAATTTTATGTTTTTTAAATAGAGGTACGCAAGAGTCTAAATATTCTGCACCACTTATAGCCCTGACACATTTTTTTTGGGCCCTGAATGCTCTGATTAAATCGACAGAGTTGCCCCATATGACTATTCCGTAGCGCAAAACCGAGGAGACATAACCATGATATGCACAGATGGTAGCGTTTGTTGTAGCCACTTGCCTTATTCTGTTTAAGACGTATACGTAGCTGTCTAGCTTAGAACAGATTTTATCAATTTGTTGTTTCCAGCCGCACTGTTTATCTATTTTTAATCCTAGAAAGTTAGTTGATTCTACTGTCTCTATACGTTGATCATTGTGAATGATATTAACTGAAGCCTGTTTACTATTATGTGTTTGGAATTGAATGACATTTGTTTTATTGAAATTGACCATTAAATTATTGTTACTTAGCCATTCGTGTACGTTACTTAGACTTCTACTTATTTCTTTTTCAAATGTGTCTTTACTATCACTGTTTACTAATAATGTTGTATCATCAGCATATAGCAAGCATTTATAGTCAGTTGAGTCAGGTAGATCGTTAATATAGACTAAAAATAATAGTGGCCCCAGAATACTACCCTGTGGCACTCCACAACCGTTTAATATGTATCTTGATCTTTGCGAAGTTTTGTTTAGCTCCGAGAAACATGGAATTTCGACACATTGATATCGGTCTGATAGATAACTTTCTATCCAGTTAAGTGCATTACCCCTAATACCATATTTGTCGAGCTTTTGTAATAGGATATTATGTGATACGAAGTCGAATGCTTTCGACATATCAAGGAAGATCGATACTATTGGAATTTTTTTATCTATAAATTCTGTAATTATTTTAACTAGTGTAAAACATGCAAGAGTAGTTGAAGAATTTTTCCTAAAACCAAATTGTTCCATTTTTAAGATGTTATGTTTTTCTAAGAAACTGTGTAGTATATTGTGCATAGATTTTTCGAAAATTTTAGATATAACTGGTATTAGCGTTACTGGTCTATAATTATTCATTTCAGTTTTATCACCCTTCTTATAAAGTGGTTTCACTATAGAATACTTTAAACGTCTTGGAAACTTACCTTGCATGTAGGATGTATTGATAATGTGGCATAACGGAGTCGCTAGATATTTTGCGCATTTTTTTAGCATCTTTGTACTGATATCGTCGTAACCAGTAGAGTTTGTATCGTTTAAAGACATTATTATTTTGTAGATATCTAAGGTATCAACTGGTTGTAAGAATACTGAATTTGGATTGTTAGGAACGTTTTTTATAGTTATTTTTTTGTTTTTAGGTGTTTTCATATCCTTAGTTAAATTAATGAAGAAATTGTTAAACTTATCTGCTATGTCTTTGGAATCAGAGAATTCCTCATCATCTATTTTAATTAGGTTTATATTTGTATCTTTCAAGTCGTTTTCGAAGTTGGATTTTATAATTTTCCATGCTGCTTTACATGTGTTTTTAGCTTTAGCGATATATTTTGTATTTTGAATTTTGTGAGCCTGAAGAGTGCACTTTTTTAAAATTGTCTTATAAATGTTATATTGTTTAAGGTGAGTAGTTTTATTAAGAGGTGACTGAAGGTATTTTAAATAGAGTTTTCTTTTATTTATATATGCTTTTTTTAACCCTTTCGTAATGAATTTTAATTTTATTGGTTTATTTGTAATTTTCACTTTTAATATAGGGAAACACAGATTATAAAATAGGGTAAGAGTATCATGAAAGAGCTCGAAAGCTTCGTCAACATCATTACTCTGATAAATATCCTGGAATGACAAAGCACTAATGCAGGATATAAATTTTACGGTATTTTCACAACTATAGTCTCTTAATCTCTCGAACCAGTACTTTCTAGGTCTAGTTACGTTAGTATCTTTTACAATGTCAAAAGAGATGCTTTGCCCAGTTTCATGATCCGATAACGCTAAGTAGTGTGTTTTAGAAGTGACATTCGGTAGGTTACTAGTTATTAAATCTAGGCAAGCTTCTTTTCTTGTTGGTGTGTTTATATGATTTGATAAGTTATAGTTTTTTAAAATACAATTTAGTTCTTTAGTCACATTGCTATTCACTTTTAACAAGTCAATGTTCCAATCACCACATAAAATAACATTCTTATTTTTTTTGTTTAATTTCTTTATAAGTACATCAAGGTTTTGAAGGAATACTGTTGCATTTGCGTTAGGTATTCTGTAGATACAGACTACGTAAAGTTTGAGTTGAACTATTTCTGTTGCACAGTATTCAAAATGAAACGGTTTAGGTTCGATATAGTTAATAAGAGGTTTGGTTTCATATTTTTTCCTAACTAGAATGCAGGAGCCGCCACGGCGTTGATTTGGCCTGGAGAAAGATGCTGCTAACTTATAATTGGATATCTTAAGATTTTTTTCCGTACCTCTTTTCATAAAAGTTTCAGTAAAACAAATTATATCAATTTGGCCTTGATTTTCTTCCAACTCTTGAATTGTAACATCCAATAAATCTGTTTTGTTTAGTATTCCTGCTATGTTCTGGTGGAATAGTGTGCATTTTGTTTTAGTTTCGAAAAAAACTAGACATTCTATCATATTTATTAGTATTTTCGTTATGTGTATTCGCTATGTTCGTTAATAGTTCGCTATGTTCGTTAGTATTTATGTTTTCTGTAAATAGTTTCTGAGCATTTTTATTGATAAATAGTTTTAAATTTTGAAATATGTTTTTCATACCATTGTTGTTTAATTTTCCATTACTTCTAAGAAACATGTTGTAATCACAAGTTAAATGGTAGTTTGAATCTAGTATTGTAGCATATTTATAAATTTCCTGATCATTGTAAATCATGTTATTGAACGCTTCAACTCGCGAGTTGTACATTACGGAACAGTCACTGTAGCGATAGGTAGGTAAACATAAAATAATATTTGTATGACTAATCGTTTTTACTATATCTCTAATATGTTTAGTCAAATTATAGTAATTTTTAGTTTGTGAGAAGTCTTCCTCTCCTATAATTATTATACAGCAGTCGATTATTGTTAAATTTTCAATTTTTTTATTTAAGTTTTCCATTAGTTTTAAAACACCAGTGTGTGGAGTGAGATAATGGCATATTTGGTAGTTTTCAAATGAGTTTTCTGCTATTTGTAAAATTTTGTTTCTTTGGTTACTACTTATAATACAGATTTTCTTTAATTGTTTACAAGTATCTATCAATTTATTCGACCTGTTTAAAGATAAATAGTCTTGTTTTGATTCATACTCGTCTTGTGTCGACTTAACTAAGTAACTATTGCTGACGCCATTTTTTGCTAAATTACTACTTTCTTCCTTTCTGGGCGATGTGTTGCTCGTGCTTAATTTAGAAGGGTTGTTTTCTGGAATACTGATGACGTCGTGTATATTAGTTGAGATGACATTTTCCTTCGTCAGATGGTGTGTTGAGCTACTGGTGGCGTCCTCTGTTGTCGTTCCGATGAGCCCTAAATCGACGCAGCTAGTGTTGGTTTCATCTTGCTTTAGGCTGAAGTTTTTCTTGAATGCACTTTTCTTTTTTTTCTGTTTTATTGAGCTAGTAATTTTTCTATTGGATTGAGAGCATATCTCTCGTAAGTTTTTTGACTTATACGTTTCTTTGTCTAAAGCGTTTTTTAACGTCGTGTTTTCTTCGAGAAGTTTTTCGATCTCATTATGAGCGCTCGATAGTTCTTCATTAAGTTTAAGAATTTGTTCCTCCAGTTCCTCTCTGTAACTTTCATTGTGTCTCGTTGATATGTCGGGTAAACTTTGGCATTTAAGCTCGGAATTTGTTGAGCCAAATGAGAGGTCGAGAGAATCATTAAAGTTAGTTTGTATTCTATTTTGACGTATTGTAACATTGTCATGATCCATTTTCGACTTATTTATTAGTATATTTTTACTTTAGGAGCTCGAGATGTTTATTTCGTAAATTACATAACTTATAATAGCGCCATCTATGTAGAATACTGAACCAGGTATAAAATCGATACTGTCGGTATATCTAGTTTGACTACTTGACAATAGATGTCATTAGTATCGACGGTTTCAAAACAGTTTTTCTACTCGCCACAAGAGGCGTTGATTGTCACCAATTTTAAATTATGGAAGAAAAAAAACCGTCACTCAATTCTAAATTTTGCTTATTATGTTTGTATTTGTTCTAATATTTAAACTAGTCTCACTTTTATATTAGTTTTGTTTATTTTATCACTTTTTTTTCACTTTCACAATAGTAACTTATATTTATTTGTTTATTTTCACTGACTCTGTGTTGTTTAATGTTACTTTGTTGAAGTATGTTTTATTTGTTAGATAACACTTGTGCACAATATTTACACATTCCGGATTAATTTGACTCACAGTCCGTACTTGGCAACGATATATGCCAATATCATCTGCTGGTTAAAACAGTTAGCAGAAGCTCTTAGTCTCATCGCATGCGCCTAAAGTAATGTTATTTTGTTAAGAAATTCTCTAAATTTAAACCAATTTAAACACTTTAGTTTAAAGTTTCTTGCTTGGGGTTTAAGGCTTGGTTTGAGTCACAGGCATAAGGCACAATTTGGTCTTTGTCTTTATATAGCGTTTAGTTAAAATTTTTAAATATGCTGTCAATAAAGGGATCATCTAGATTGGTATCAAGCTAGAAGGAAAGAGAAAGTGCATGTAATGCTTCATATATTTCTAATGAACCAGACTCACCACAAAATGAACAGTGTAAGGTGTAGATGTACTGTTAGTGTTGAGGTATAGAGGCACAAAAGTCCTGGCTTGCCGCGACTCCGCCTTCAGAGGACCTAGGGCTGCGTGGACTGATGATGAGTGACGCACTGGCAGAGTTAGTGGAACAGCTGATATGCTGGTGTCATTTGACAGTTGGGCCTGAGAAGAAGAATATAAAGATTTCGTAATTATTTCATATTTTGGATTGAACAAAGATACAAGCTCGAATAGATTTCAGTGCACAACGCCGTTATTTGTAGCTAAATGCACCAACCTTTTAATTCTACATGGCAAAAAATAAAGCATTATTATTTCTGATTGTAGCATAATCATTTTCTATCCTTCCTAATTATTTATTTATTTAAACTTCATGTACAGTAGTGACACATCGGCGAATTTGATGCCACAAGGCATTTTATTTTGTACAATAATTATGAAACCTTAATTAGAATGGCCTGGACTACCAACTGTATATTTTAGAGAAATTGTCTTCATTTGAACTTTCGATTTTACTTCAATACTAACTTTAAATCTATACAAAGGCGCTGCATCATCCCCTGCAGCGAACAGCAGCCTGGCTACACCACCTGCATCAGTCACTCCCTCAGCACACATGGTGTTCCCTGACTTGGTAGCCTGCGCCATATCAGTAGGGTGCGTTGGGTACCGGCAAACTTGGACAAGCTCATTTGGTGCCGGTTTGTCGTCCCAGCGCGTGGCTTTTACCTGGATAAAGAAAATATCATCAACCATTACAATCCAAAGACTAAAATAGATAAAGTTGCTATGAAGGGGGTAATCTGATAAGTAATCTGGGAGGGGGAGAGACGAAGACATGTGACTAAATAAGGGATCAGGATGGATAGAGGGGGAGAGGAAGATGACGATATGAGGGAGAGAACTAAAGAGAAAAAAAAATGCTGGTCCCAAGTCTGTCCAGATGTTCTTCCTATGTTGGACGGAGGCAGGAAGACGGAGAAGACAAGATAAAGTTTTATTGATAAAAAATATGCATGCGTGACGTTGGTGTTAAAAATGGAGGATCGTCAATACAAAGGGACATAAAGCTCTGTGTGAAATACCCAAGAAACTTTATTTTAAATAACCCTGTCTGAACAAAGTATTCCCACGAATGATTGTCTGAATCATTCCAATTGTCATTGATGACTCATGGTGTTTTAAGATTTGCAAAAGATGTAATATTTTTGGGTTGATTAACCTTTTATTGCCTTCTTCACATTGTATAATACCTACAATAAAAGAAATGGTCATTGAGAATCATCTTATCTTTGTTAGAAACATTGTGTGCTTTGTCAATGAATTACAATAAAAAAAAATAAGCTACATCTTTGTTTGCCAGGTCACTGACTTAGCTTATAAGGAAAGGAAAATTGGTATAGGTACTAAGTAACGTTTTTAAATTCATATCATCGTCTGTTTATTTCGAAGAGGATTTGTCAAGCGGCATCATAATTGTAATATTACGTGTATTGGTACCTTCAGTTTGTACGGCAACCCGGGAGATATGACCGCTCGATGCTTCGTGAGGAACTCCAAGGTAATTGCCTTGTCCACCACTTGTGATACAACTGTTGTGTTCTGCCAAATCCTGGTGCCTTCCTCCTGAGAACCAAATACTTTAGCTTTAGCAATATTTAAGGATATACAATAACTTTCATCCAAACCGTGAAAGCATAACAACCAAACAAACTCATTTTCTCTTTTTAGTTAGGTTTCATCTGCATCGAAGTCTAGGATTCCAGCCACATTAAACGTAGCCAGAGGACTTTTCTTTTCAAAACTTCCAGGAAAGGTTAGAGTGGTAAGAGAAGTTCTTACTTGGAAAGAGAAATCAGCAACCACGACATCAGGGGGATCGGCACCATCTAACCCAACCCGTTTGGCGGCTGCAGCATGTCTGTGGCAGGCCTTAGGAGCTCTCAGTTGTACTGCTGTTCGGATACCGCCGCTGCCACCACCAGCGCCCCGGAGACGTATCACCAGCATGCCTTCCACTGCCTCCGACCACGGGTATCTGATGATTAAGGAAATACGAGTTTTGATTAAAATGATATATTTAGATAGAATATCATTTTGATCTGCTACCCGATTACTCAAAAGGCACAAAAGTGATTTGATGCCTTTTCTTTGAGATCAATTCATATGATAAGGAAATGCTTCATTGATCTAGTAGTTACAAGTGTGACTTATAAGCATGAGTTTCAGGTATCGAATCCTGGGTTGGACTAAGTATTATTGGACTTTCCTATGTACAATTTGTCAGAAGCAGCTTGGAGTCTGCATTTTTTCCGAATTGATGAAAAAGGTTTGCTCCTATTATATGAATACGATGTAACTACTATGAGAAGGCATAATTCTGCTTATCCTTCGATGGAAATAGGCGTCATGTTATAGTCATAAAGATATTTACCTGACACAAACAGTCCATACAAGTCGTTCACTAGTCCGCAGCACCTTGGGCGCGTGTCTGACGCTAAGTTGGAACGGAGGCAGCTCGTAGTTCCCCACCCAGAACACTGTTGATCCCTGGAGACAAAAAATAAAATAACTTGATTATTTCTTTCGTTCTTTAACTTGATCAATTCTGCATGGCTTTGGTGGTTATAGATTACCAGCTATCTAGCTTTGATTGCCCCCTGCTGAATAGACCAACAACCTTAGAAAGGTCTCTCAGATTAACTGGATGCGAAAGGGACAAGGTGTAGTGGAGTAGTCTGAGAGAGGCGTGGTATCTGTGCCTGTGCTGTATGCATATAACCCAAAGGTTATACCACTATAATGTAGTTTTCAATTAGCGGAACAACTGAAATCTTTCCATTCGTTCCAGAATGAGCTTTCTTTTAAACGTTAGTGTAGATTAGATTCTGTTCATCTATTTGTAATATCATACCTGTGACCCGTCCCCCAGCTTGGCTCTGAGAGTCCACCGTCCAGTCGGGGCGAGCTCATCCAACTGATACTGCAGCTGAGCGAGCCCCAGGCGCGTGCGCACGTGCTGCCACTGCGTCACCCGCGACCCCTCCCAGGCACCGCGCGGACCTTCCAGCCATATTTCTTCAATCTGAAATAGGAAAAAAATAGCACTACATAATTTTATACATGACATGAAAGTCCAATTGAGAGGAATTAAGATGAGCGTAGGTAACTAAAAGACGCAACGGTTGGTCGATCAAAGGTTAAGTTACGCTTGGAGCGGTTGGTCCTTGGATGGTGACCATCTATGTCATACCGAGACTTCCGTGCCTCGGAAAGCCGTTGGCCCTTCGTACATCTTTGACAGTCGTTACAGGTAGTCAGAAGCCAGAAATTCTGATAACCAGTCTTACCAAGGGGTATCGTGATGCTCGGTAACTTGGTGGTGAAGTTTAGACAGGTAGTCGCTTCAGCTAAAACACTGGTCACTCAGCTGCCGGGTAGACTGGCGATCATAACCAGGTCCTCACACCACAAGACCAGGCCGTGTATGGAAACTTATCAGAGCTGATCATCATTATCTGTCTATTTAATATTCTTCCACTATGACTGGACAATCTTATTATTCCACTAGCTTCTGCCCGCGACTTCGTCCGCGTGGAATAGTGGTGCTCCGCTCCTATTGGTTTTAGCGTGATGATATAGCCTATAGCCTTCCTCAATAAATGGTCTATCTAACATGGAAATATTTTTTCAAATCATGCCAGTAGTTCCTGAGATAAGCGCGTTCAAACAAACAAACTCTCCAGCTTTATTATATTAGTATAGATTATCCTAAATACGTTTTTAGTATTAAGGTATGCATATATATAATAATGCACTATCGCATTAGATTACTTTGTAAGGATAGATGTATGAGTGAAAAAAAAAAACAAAAAAAATCTACCTATAAGAGAATACGCATCAAAATAAACAAGTCATAAAACACTATGTGAGTTCAATTAACCTTGACCAGCCGCGGATGGGCTTTTAACAAGATGATCACGACTTTACAAAGCATTTAAATCAATAAAACGTAGATTAAGAATCATTAAGCCGTTACAGCCTTAACCCAGTGACCCTGATACCAGAACTTTGTATAAAACTTAAATAAATATTGGAACCAAGTGTTAAAGATTTCGCACGACTAATTGACAGAAGAAAGTGGTCATTCCAGTTTGTATGTAAACTTGATTTTTGTACCGTCTGTGGGTGGTCTTTGGGTTGTAACAACTTTCTTTCAATGCGAATTTAAAAGTCAAATATTTATCCCAACTTTACCCTTTACAAGTAACTTTGAAATAACAAAGACAAGCGGTATTGTTTGAGCGAGCTACCTTGGAAAACAAAGGGCAAAGGAAGGAACACGGATGGGTTAGTCAGTTAGAGTCTGACACTCCAGTTCTCATAGTGGGAGATTAATTTGGTGACATTCCATCCCTAAAAATACAAAGTAATAAAGACAAAAGACGGTTTACGGTGGTTGCAAGAGAGGCTTCTGAAGATAATGTCCTACTTTCAATTCGGGTAACGTTTTTATTAGGCTTTTTATGTAGAATTTCTTAGTAGCAGTATGGAGTCTAGATTTGACTCAAATTTTTTGGCTCAAATCATTTGAGCCCGATTAATTACATGGTACTTGAAAAACGTTATGACCAAAATGTGGATGTTCTATAGGATCACCTCTTCCAACTAGAAGAGGTTCGATTATAACCAATCATCACTACATAGTAACATTAAAAAAAAACCGATCGAATTGAGAACCTCCTCCTTTTTTGAAGTCGGTTAATAAAACAAAGTCGCTTTCTCTGTCCCTATATCCCTATGTATGCTTAAATGTTATGTCTTTAAAACTACGTAACGGATTTTGATGCGGTTTTTTTTAATAGATAGATTAATGAGGAAGGTTTTAGTATATAATTTAAAATTTAACTAAAATATCGCGGGCGAAGCCGCTGGCGGGAAGCTAGTTAGAAATAAAATAAAAACGTTATCTCAAACTCGGAAAAATAAAAATGAACGGTACACCAAACATTTTACATTCAAATGTATTTACTAAATCTGTCAGTAATAATCTTCCCAGGCGACAAAGCCCGGATATGCCATTAGTACACATCAATTTTACAATAAAATTCACTCCTAAAGTACTATACTAAATGCACGCATTGAAATCGTGAGCTGCACCTGTGGAAGTTAGCGATATTGTCGAATGTATCGTTACAAGTGCATTGTTGAACAGGATTTGTTATGCAAATCGATGTATACTGTGTGTTTAGGCACGCATTGTGAATTGCACTTACCTAAAATTGATTGTTTTATGCTTTTCCTGTAATGATCGGGTCTTTAGAAGAAGAAATATATGGGTAGTTTATGTATATCTAGCTGCGCCCGGCATGAGTTGCAATGCCACTTTTTTGGGCTATGAACATTCGCGGGAGTACACAGAAGAACCCACTCAAGTTTAATCGCAATCGGGTTAATGGTTTAGGACGTGTGGATGACAAACATACATACATTCATTTTTATTTATATAGAAGAAAAAAGATATGTATTGTATATGGGTGTATCATAGCATCTAAAACTAGTTCTCGTTTCTACAGTCTCGACACCACCTTGCTGACTTGTATGACTAGTATTCCTTTTTAGGATTCCGTACTTCAAACAGAATAACGGAAAGCTTACACGATCACTTCATTGTCCGTCCGTCTGTCTGTATAAGGAATTAAAACGTTAAGACCGAAGACGCGCCAAGCGCATGATTGGTTGAACCGTGCGGCTGTTACTTAGCCACGAGCACAGACTGCTGAACGATTGTCATATAATGAAATTGATATATATATAGATTGAATCCTAGGGAAGGACTGTACCTATAGTCTTTATCCGGTTCCGTGACGTAATTCCCTCAAAACGCAGGCGAAGCTGCGGGTACAGGTGAGTACATAATAAATTTTATAATGATCGGTAACTGTGTACGAGCTATCGGTGTTATTGTGTCGACCGGTCTCATCTCTATACGTAACTGTACACGGATCGGTTTGTCGATCACACTCTATGTGTAGCGTCGCCCGTTTTGTTCATTTTTTATAGACCATTTTACAGTTTTATTTGGCTTGTTGAATGAATGATCTGTGACTGCCATTGTTCGGGAGTAGGTCGGAAGTCGAAATAATGAAAGTAGGAACAAGCTTGGCTGATGTTGATAATGATTATGCGAAAGTGACTGGCAGTAAGTTTTGTTTTGGAGTGGCTTTTCTCGACGGTTTGAGACGTGTCCTAGAAAGAACCACCTTTTGCATCCGGATAAAAAATGACCCATAATCCTCTCCAGGGTCCTATATAACTGCGTACCAAATTTCATCCGAATCACTTCAGCTATTTTACCATGAAAACGTAACAAACTAACAAACAGACGAATTCACTTTCGCATTTATAATATTACTAGCTGCTTCGCGCATTCTTTAGGGTTCAGTGTATCTTCATATCAATCAGTTCAGCCATTTTCTCGTGAAATCCTAACATACAAACAGAGTTACGTTCGTATTTATAATATTAGTAAGGATTGCCGAAATGCAGTTAAGTTTAATAGTTACAGGTTCTGCTTGAAACCATGCACTAATAAATTGGACAACTGTCCAGTTCCACAATTAGCATAGAAATAGTTTAAACTAGACTGTGGTTTTAATTATTTCCCAATAGCACTATTAATAGTTTTGCCACCAAGATAAATGCGACTGGTAAGGTTCGAATTTTCGACACCTTAAATAAATTTTGCAACTAGTTGTGCACCGTGGTTTTAATCGCTTGCTATAGAAATTAACACTTAACGGGTCCAACTTTAATTAAGACCCATCCAGGTGGCCACATCAGCCGGGGCACGCCATAACTTGCCGGGGCTGCGGGACGTTCGAAAGAGATACCGCGCCCCCGGAATACAAAGAGCTGAGGAAGGACATGGAGGGGTTTTAGTCAGTAAGAGTCTGACATTCCCTTCCACCCCACTCACGGTAGGTGGCATTTGATGATTTTCCAACAGAAAAAAAAAGGATTCTAAATGTCCATATATTAGTGAAATACGGAAACTACAATTTAATATTATATTGAAAGTAAATAAATAACTGTATGAATAAATTACTAATAACTTACTTTATTATCAGCGAAAATTATTACCATAGAAAGTTTATTGCAACAAGCACTCTATACGAAGAAGTGAAATTACATTAAATGTTTTAAAATATAGTAGTTTTATGGGCACAAGAGAAATCCTGCACATACAGGATGAACGAACAAGTTTTACGGTAACTGTGTCAGTGGCATTTACTAGCTAATATGGTTTTGTATCGAAGGGAGGCTTCATGATGATAACTTTGTAAGGAATTGTGGTAAAGTAAATTTATGCCCAAAAATATAATTCTTAACTTGGAAAGACAGCACCGCTATCGGTTTATAATCATACTTTTTATAGGTAGGAATGTGATGAGGAGCTCGTGGCTAAGTAACAGCCGCAGGAGTCGATCGATCAAAGGTTAAGCCGCCGTCGGTCGGTGGATGGATGACCATCTATGTCTCGAGACATGAGACTCCTCCATGCCTCAGATAGCACGTTAGGCTGTTGGTCCTACCTGTCATTTGTAGATCTTTGACAGTCGTTACGGGTAGTCAGAAGCCAGAAAAACTGACAACCAGTCTTACCAAAGGGTATCGGGTTACCCAGTAAACGGGTTGTCGAGTTCAGATAGGCAGTCGCTCCATGTAAAACACTACAACACAGCTGTATCCGGTTAGACTGGAAGCCGACCCCGACATAGTTGGGAATAGGCTAGGCAGATGATGACAAGTAGGACTGAGAGACAGCTCTCTAAGTGGCACGGAAGGTAATTTTTGGAGGATTGTTTGAGAAAGCCAATAACTCGAACGTGTTAATTACTTTTTTAAAGGAAAAAGTAATTATAAAAGCCATGTTTCAAGTGTGGTGCCGTGTAAACAAGTTCGAAAAGTATGTCAGTAGCACAGCCCGCTGTTATGATATATTTGCTGAGTGCGCAGATTTTTTGCCGAGTCAGTGTTTATTTTATTTAACACGACGTGTGTCGGTATATCTGCGAGATTTGTCCAAAGTTTAAAGAGATAACTGTATTTTATTAAAAAAGAGTACTATTTTTAATTATTTGTTCTTACGGTAGAGTGACACTTATTGAGTGTTTCCGCAGCTTTGATTATTATCAAAGATCTAAAGAAAAAACATGTCTCAATAGGTGTGTTCGTAATTAGTGAGTTCCACTGTACGATTGTGAACTAGCTGCACTTTTTCTAAGAACCTTTGGAGTACACAAAGGAACACTCAAATGGAACGCATAGAGGACAAACATACAAACACAT
Source organism: Pyrrhia umbra (assembly GCA_963891755.1). NCBI lineage: Eukaryota > Metazoa > Arthropoda > Insecta > Lepidoptera > Noctuidae > Pyrrhia > Pyrrhia umbra. The sequence continues at coordinate 12,463,520 of OY982933.1, read as the reverse complement.
ATTTTTTTGGAAAATGTCTGTATTTTTCGCTCTTTTGCGCAAAAACCACAGAATGGATTTGCGTGGATTTCCGATTTGAGTCCAGTCATAACAGGATAAAAGTATCATATCCTAAACATGGTTTATCTGACTATCAAGTTTTATCCAAATTAGTTCCTTAGTTTTTATTTAAAAGACTAACAAACGTCCATTCTTATAAAGTTTCAGGATTTCGCGAAATGGTGGCAAACTGTAAATCAATAGTGAATTATGTTGTGCAACTTAATTTTGGGAGGGTTAGATTGAGATGTGACTGTACCTATAGGTACCTATAGTTCAAACACATTTCATTTCTAGATTATAAAGTGGTGATTAAATTATTCATAAGTTTGTTTGTGTATAGTTCAAACACATTTTATTTCTAGATTCTAAAGTTGTGATTAAATTATTCATAAGTTTGTCTGTGTTTAAGCCCTTATTTTAGTAAACAGCTCAGTGGCTGGCAGTGGGAATAAACTGCTACTCTTTATGTATTCACAACCTGTTTCTGTTTGAGAGATACTACTTAATGCAAGTGCGCTTGGGATGGTGACAATGGATGAAGTCTGAATAGAAAGTGCTAGAAGAATCGAGAAGGTAGGTGTTACTTCTTTTTCTTAGGCCCAAGTTCACCGACAAGATAACAGTCCGATCAACTCAAAACAGCTGTTAATTTACCATAAATTCAAACTTCTGTCTTATGATGGACACCTAATCATTAATTTGAGTTTTTTATTCCTAAAACGGTTTACCAAACCGGGTTGGACAAGAAGTGGATAGCACGAAAATTCCCGAAATGTCGTGGATTGACTTTCACGGTAAAACTGCTCAAGCAATTTAGATGACATTTGGTTTTGGTTTGTTGTTATCCGGACGCGAGAAGAAATATTCTCTCAGAAAGTTCTTATGATTAAAACTTTGTATGATGTACTCAGTGTTCTCTAGAACTACTAGTATTTGATATGCAAACAGTTTCTGCTAAATATTTACGTCATTATGTCGCTCCAAATAATTCACATAGGAAGTAAAAATCACGAGGATGTGACATTGTTCAAATTCTACAAAAGTGGACTGTTAAAAATTATTCAACAATACATTAGGCAGGTGTAAGGCCACGGCTGGACCTTGCCGAAGGTCGGCCCTGAATACGATCATGGTTATGAGAACGGGTTCGATGCGCAGAAGTCGATGGGAATTGAAATTCAACTTTATAAGGATGCTTTTAGGGTGCACAATGTGTTATTACAAGTTCATTTTCTTTGGTTTATTTTATACTAGCTGTTCTTTGTTGGAACTTAGTCACAACCCGGATAAAAATACTCAACGTTAACAGTTATAAACAATGTGTATACCAAATTTCATTCAGATCCATTTAGTCATTTTTGTATGAATGAGTAACAAACATACATACCTACATCCTCACAGAGTTTCACATTTAGACATACCTATATTAGATAGGCAATTGGTGACTTGGCATACGCCAAAAAAAAAAAATATATATATACCAATACTAAACAGAAGACCATGAATGGAGTTTATTCAAGGAATTCGACACAAGAAGAAAAACTAAACCACTAAAACTTACGATTCCATGTGATGGTGCCAGGTCCTGCCGGAGCGCGAGCACCCGTAGTCGTATCAGCTCCCCAGGGCGGTAACGCGCACGCTCTGTAGACAGCACGACCACGCGACCACTGGATATGCGGAGAGGGACGCGGCGCTCCCACACGCACTGGGCTTCTGGATACCTGGGCATGGGGAGGTGTATTAGCTTTTTGGACACTCCCACCATCTCCAGAAAAGTACTGATAAAAATTACCGACTATTAATTTACGGGAGGTTTTACCAACGTAACAAGCCTAGAAAGAGAGAATAGAGAGATATAACAATACCTTCAATCAAGATAACAGCCGGGGATAACGGCTTAACGTGACCTCCAAGGTACGAGGGTATAACACCGCCAACTTTATGACTCCAGACATTTTTGTGAAATTTTTCAAAATCTACAAATCGATTTTGGCCCGACCCGGGATTAGAAACCGAGACCTCGTTTATAGGTCGTTTTATCTACCAGATAAGATTTTATTTAAGACCACGCCCTGTTGGTAGTGATTAGAATACAGGGTTCGTGTGTCCTTACCTGACGTTGACAATCAAATCGGCTTTGGAGTTTGGTAGCAGAGGCACGTTAATGTCCAGGCAGCCTCCGTCACCTGCAAACAAAATGATGAAATAGTACCATCATCATCATCATCAGCCTATATACTGTCCCACTGCTGGGCACGGGCTTCTTCTCATACAGAGAAGGCATAAGCATTAATCACTATGCTCGCTCAAGGCGGACTGGCAATTTTAGACTTTTAAGTCCAGGTTTCCTCACGATGTTTTCCTTCACCGTTAGTCAGTGACGTCTAAGATATACTAAGAAAGTACATATGACTTTAGAAAAATCACATTGGTACTTACCAGGTTTCGAACCTGCACACTCATACACAAGATACAGGTGCCTGAACCACTAGGCCACCACGACAGTAATAGTACCATGAAAATTTCAAAAGAATGCATCTTCAGGCTGTACTAATTTGAATATTGGAGATCACTCCATTATGGGTATTTCATCCGAAATGTAGTTTGTTTTTTGAGTTATTTCGCGGTTTGTATCAAAGGAACTGGGCTCGCAAGTAGTTCAAAGAATAACGTTTTATATTCGACCCGTATGTGTATGTTTGTATGTCTGCGACTTACATTAACTACTAACACAATTTGGATGGGTTTTTGTTATTCAAATACATTTTTTAACTCCTTTAATTGAATATCTTATTTTTTAATTTTACTTCCAGTTTCTTAGATATCGATAGCTCGAAACATAATTCACCTGAAGGAAGTTCCCTCGAAGCTGTAACTGTCTGCCTGTCCTCAGTCAGCAGAGATAGCACCAATCGAGCTGGTCCATCGGTGTAGAACCTGGACATGCAGGCGCGGTTCATGCTGCCCGCTGTGAGCACACCTGGAGCCAGGAACAGGTGGTTTTTGTCCGTGCATGGGTTCCTGAGGAAGACGCATAATATTTTATACAAGACCAAGAAGGTTTGTAATCAAAAATTTCGGAAATCAAGTTTAGATTTAGTAGCAAATCATATAGTTATGTAAGAAAAATCTTAAAGACATACTGGCAACAAAAAATGGTTGAGGTTACATTATGATGAGATTGTATATAAATTGAAGTCAGCTTGATTGAAATTTTCATTATTTTTTATATTTGACGGCACGTTTGGCGTAGTGGCTGAGCAATTGGCTGCTGCGCTGCGTGTCGCGGGTTCGATTCCCGCACGACACTAAAATTGTTCCGGGTCTGGGTGTTTGGGCATGTGTAATGTATGTTTGTAAACGCACCCACGACACAGGAGCAATTCCTAGTGTGGGGCAACGTTTTAAAAAAAAAAACTTTAACTCAATTTCGAATCTTAAATTAGCCCGAAAGGAATGGAAAAGCCGTTGTAATCATTTACGTTTTAATAATAATCTTACATTGGAAACAATAGATGCAATATTTAAACATTTAACACACATTTGGATGTTAGTAGGTGGCTCCCATTCCTTTTTAAAACTACTTTAATTCCCATTACATCCGAGCACATTCCACATACGTTTTTATTAAACCCATCATATTTGATGAATGCCTCACGTCTCAATAACATAAAGGGTACAATTACACCATAGAACAAAAAAATGATGAGATCAATTGAATAGCCGTTTCCTTGTAATGGCGGACATAAAAATCAAGGTCCATTCGACCTTGAATACCAGCATTATAAATATGTAGTGAGATGATTTAATAGTAACCTTTAATTGCATGTAAATGATTTTCATTTTTCCTTTGTTATTTGCATGATTATTTTGTAATTGAAGAAAAATGGAGCTGTGTTAATTATTGATGTTTCCGATCACAGAAAGATGCAGTAATTTATTTATCCAGATCAGACAATAATATACCAAGTCTATTAAATTGAAGTTCCTGCTTTTATTCCAGTTATGTTTAAGTAATAGGGATTTTTTTTCGGATGGGAAATCATCCCTGATGCAATTACATTATGACATGTCTGGACCTTAAAAGAGACTTTGACCCTTGAGTTTGTTTCGGTGTTTTTTCTAAAGGAAACACCGGCCCCATCTAGCTTTAAAAAAAAATACGTGTAAAAGTGTTATTTTATAACCTATTTGCAAAATAAATATCATTTATCAAATGACCCCTTCGGTCATTTGATAAGTGATATACCCACCGTGTGAGGGACTAAAACCCATGTTTCTTCCTCAGTTCTTTCTATTCCGGGGGCGCGGTATCTCTTTTAAACGTCCTGCAGCCCCGGCAAAGTAATAGAGAATGAGTCTGGCATCAACTAAGTACAAATCCAGATATCGGGATGCTACATAGAAAATGCTGATGGAAAGGATTGCCTCATACAAAAACAAGCCGAGATTCATCCTAACAAAAGCACTCCGACAACACAAAGATCAAAAGACTTGCCAATCAGTCGAAGTAATATAATCAGAAAACCACGCTAGGTTTATGCTTCAACAACAAGATGTACTTACAACTCTACTTACCCCAGAACAAGAAGCCGCTATAATGGTTCGAGTTTCAAATGACTGCAGTATGAATGCACTCGTTAACTTGTTCTTAGAAGTACATCTGGATGTTATTAAAACAAGCTCCGTGCAGGGCGGTGCACAGCCTGTTTAAGTACTTTGATTGATGTAGTTTAAAATAGCAGTGTGTTAATCAAATTAGCAGGGATTTGAATTAATGTGCGTTTTGTTTGGGTTATGGAAGTTGCTTGTTTTAGAAGAAGCAATATCGTGTGTATTTGTGGGCTTATTTTGAGAGCAGGCCACATATTGTGCTAAGAAGCTATTTTAGCTTACCAAATTAGATATATGCACCATTGAAGAATATTTTACACGCCTCAGATTCACTGCCAAATAAATTACAAGAACTTGCAAAAGAGTTTTTGGATTTCTAGCTATTCTGCATGCATGCTTTAAAAAGAGCGAATCCTTCCAATGTCTGACAAATGTCCCACCATTTAGTAATTTGACAGATCGGATTGCAGAAAGAACGCTGAAATTGGACCAGGAAAGAGTCCCTGAAGGGTCCCGATTCGCCTCTCCTAAAAGACCTGTATCTCCCAGACTCTTTCAAGACATCCATCATCTTAAAGGCTTAGTATAGAAGTTCAGTCAACATGGGCCACTCAGCACCAAGACCTCTACCTCAAACCATCCTCCGGTCCCGACCTCTGTGAAGCCGGCCAGGACATGCGCATAACCCAGTTTTAAAAAGGTGCTGGTGATCAAAAACATCAAACTACTACTAGCGTCAGCACTTCTATACTATATCTTCTTCTATCTTCTATATCTATCTATACTTATAATAAATCTGTAGAGAGGTCAATTCTGTACATGAAATATATTTCTAAAATAACTATCAGGGGGTGATTAGGGATCGATACTGATGCCAAAAATGCAATCAGTAAAATTTTTGTCTGTCTGTCTGTATAAACACCATAGAAACAAAAACTACTCGACGGATTTTAACTAAACTTGGTACAATTATTTGTCATACTCCTGAGATGGTTATAGTATACTTTTCATCACGCTACAATCAATAGGAGCAGAGCAGTGAAGGGAAATGTTGTCATTTTGTTTAAACGCGCTAATCTCAGAAACTACTGGTCCGATTTGAAAAATTCTTTCAGTGTTAGATAGCCCATTTATCGAGGAAGGCTATAGGCCATATATCATCACGCTAAGACCAATAGGAGCGGAGCACCACTATTCCACGCGGACGAAGTCGCGGGCAGAAGCTAGTCTAAGTATAAATGACTAACCACTCCTTTATCATTTAAAAGCGTTGAGCTGCCTGAACGGTTTCAATGAACTAAATGATTTGACTTTGACTTTGAAATTAATTAAACTGGAATGCCAATGACCATTACTTGGTGTTTTTTATAAAACGCGACGTTTTTGGGAGGTAAAATAGGCATTTTAGCCAGAAAAGTATAAGACCCACTTCTTAGTTAAATTATAAATGCTAAAGATTTAACATGAAAACTAATGAACATAATCTATACTTATAATAAATCTGTAGAGAGGTCAATTCTGTACATGAAATATATTTCCAAAATAACTATCAGGGGGTGATTAGGGATCGATACTGATGCCAAAAATGCAATCAGTAAAATTTTTGTCTGTCTGTCTGTCTGTATAAACTCTATAGAAACAAAAACTACTCGACGGATTTAAACGAAACTTGGTACAATTATTTTTCATACTCCTGAGATGGTTATAGTATACTTTTCATCACGCTACAATCAATAGGAGCAGAGCAGTGAAGGGAAATATTGTCATTTTGTTTAAACGCGCTAATCTCAGGAACCACTGGTCCGATTTAAATAATTCTTTCAGTGTTAGATAGTCCATTTATCGATCTATATATCATCACGCTAAGACCAATAGGAGCGGAGCACCACTATTCCACGCGGACGAAGTCGCTGGCAGAAGCTAGTATGTGAATTAAAATTGGCACACACATCTACACATATAAAATGCTTTGTCTTGAATGACTGACGGATCAACGCGTAGTCTAAACTGCTGATCGTAGGGGGACGAACTAAGACTTGAAGGGTCTGTTGTTTGTACGACGTAGGCATCCGACAAGAAAGGATTTTGCGATATTCTATTCCTAAGCGGGTGAAAAGCAAAAATAGTATGAAACTTTGTCATTTTTAATTTGAATTCGTATAGTTCACACAGGCGAAGCCACTGGCGGAAAGCTAGTAGTTTGTAACCGTGATTAACAGTAACATGCAGTATTAATTCTAAACGTATTAAAACTGCATAATATCCAAAGACGTTAGCGGTAACTATATAGGTAGCCGTCTAAACGTTTACTGTTTATTAAAAACACGTTTTCAAAAGTAGCGGAAGAAAGTAAAGATAAGATACAACCTTACCAAAGTTTATTTTAGCTTGTTACCCTAATTTAGCTAATTTCGACAATTTGGAGATCTTAAAAAACATGGATTGTATTCAAAAAAATTTTGGAGCATCTGCGAAATACACCAGTTTTGGCCATAACTTGAAACGTCTTTAAAAAAAAAGAAAAATTGATGGAGTCTCCCGAGTTCTAATACAGAACAAAAGACTGGTATCTGCTAGTACCGTTTCCTTTATAAGGCCAAACGAACGTGCGGATAAATAAACCCATCAAGTTTAATTGATATAATAATAATAACTACAATTATTCAACAATAATAAATCCTGAAGTAATATCTATTACGCATGCGATCTTCGAGAGAAAAGCGGCTAACAACGTGAGTCATCTCACTGATTGGCGAATGCAATTCAATTGGGCATTTAATGCGTTTGCAAGAAGTAAGTTGAGGGGAACGAAATGAATTCTGCACTATACTGCCGTTATAAGAGAGGCCGTCACTAATATTTTTTAACCGACTTCAGAAAAAGGAGGAGGTTCTCAATTCGACTGTATGTTTTTTTAATTTTATTTTTTTATGTTTGTTACCTCATAACTTTTGACTGGGTGAATCGATTTTGATGATTATTTTTTTACTAGAAAGCTGACGCTTCCCGTGTGGTCCCATTTAAATTTTATCAACATCGGTACAGCCGTTTTTTCGATATTGAGTTAAATACATATTTGTAATCGGAATATTTTCCTGATTCCAAATATGTAAATACTTAACTCAATACGGAAACAAGAAAAAAATAAATTTAAAATTTGAAAAACTCCCTATGCAATAATGCCTTACATCATTTTGGAAAAGAGCTGATAATCTTATTCTGCTGAACCTATATTTACCAAACATAGCTTAGAACCATCGCAAGGAAACTGGCTTTCAAATTAAAAAAAAAACATCGAAATCGGTCCATCCGTTTGAGACATAGAGAAATTATCCACTGGAGAGCTTATAGGCCGATTTCTTCTAAGAACACAACTCACCACTGCGGGCCGGGGGACGAGGAAAAATGCGCGGCTGCAATTGGTCGGTTCAAGGTCAAACTGCGCAGACGCCTACCGTTAGGGCTGCTGTGCTTGATTAAGGGAAAATAGACGATATCGATAAAATGGATTTTAACATTAAGAAAAATACTCAATTAAAATCTTATCAAATAGTATTTAATCAATGAATGTATATATTGTAAATAATTTAAAACCAACCTGTAATAAACAAATAAAAAAAATCAATTACAAAAAAAAAAATATCCTGTTATTATTGATTTTTAAAATGAATTAATTTGGTACATAATATGTTTTCCGAATTAAAGTTTTAGGGTCCTGATTGTTTTTTGTAAAAAATGATAAACGAGCATCTACATATTTCTGAATTATGCATCTTGCTAATTCAATTAATTGATTTGTTGATTCTATTTCAAATTGATGAAAATCAATATCCGGGAATAAATTATACCCGATCAATTATTTTAAAACCGATCTAATAAAATAATCGGTATTATCTATTAGTAGTATCTATTCACTTTTATTTAAGTTCCGGAATCTTCGGAAATCTAAAATGAAAACATGTACATCGGAACAGGAAGGTTCCGATGCAGATATTGGCGAGGGAGAGCCGACTTCTTATATTTTTATAAGAAAATATTGACATACAACAAGTTTATTAATAACAATTCAACGTAATTAAAGTAAATTAACAATTATCAAAATTAACACTATACAGTTGTGAACGGTGCGCTTGCTAGAGTCGCAATACCTCTAGTCGTTTTTTTTTTTTTTTTTTTTCTACATGACCTCTTGCAGGGTGCTTCTAACAGCATTCGACCTGCTTAACCGGACAATGTGGCGAGGTCCTAATTTAATTAATTAAATTAAGGCCTCCAGCCAAGGCTTAAAACTAAGTTTAAAACTAAGTGACAGCGCGCTAAGGGCTCCCCCTAGTGGGGAACGAACCTCGGCTTAGGGCGTCACTGGGGAGGACAACTTGGGACTAGCTGGATCATAACAATATTATTATTAGGGGACTTTTTATGCTACTGGCTCAGCGCGCGGGCTGGCTCATCGAGCAAGGGTCGGGGAGAGCATGGACGGGGACGTCGCGACGGGCCTCGGCGGCGAGGACGGTATGACGGCGGTCTGTATTTGTATATTGTACTGGTTTCCCTATTACTCTCTTGGAGGAGGGTGATATCGTCGTCGGGGAACGTGAGAGTATGCCGCGGACGGCGAATCGAGCTAAACCTCTTGTCGCTCGCTGCGTTGTTATAAAAGCCGCTCCCCTCCACAATTCGCCTGATTCATTGAGTGGTAGCCTTTATGCACTTTTTTATTAATGTATTTTGCTTACGCCGACTAAGTTAGAAGTAAACAGTTTTTTTTATTACAAAGACTAATTATAAAAATATAAAAAAATATTAATTTTAATTTTATTATTATCGATATTGACTTCAGCCATTAAAGGTAACAGCACAGATTTTTACGATAAAAATACAAAGGGATAGAAAGAGATACAAGCATTAGAATTGTCTAGTGAAAGAACGAGACTTTTCCAAAAGACATCAACGTGCGGCTCAACAGTGTGCTTCGATCACCCAACGACCATTTTAACAAGACCCCCGCGGTGGCTCATAATCAGATTATATAATAAAAATATTTCTTACTGTTTACTTACCGATGAAAAGTTATGCCATCCTTTTTGTAATTAGATATCTTGGAATGTTTTCCACACCATTTCACCGCGCATGAAGGCATTTTAGTGCTTTATAATTGCATAAAACTTGTTTTTTTTTTTATTAATTTAGCGTGCTTACAGGTCTAATCCTTGGACACAACTAAAGTGGTTACTAGTAGTGTACTCTCTGCATAGGCGACAAATCGCTAATAGTTTTCGTGCATCGGGGCACTGTATGCGCAGTCAAGTGGTTATATAGTCTTTGGTTTGAGAGCTACGATGGCACAGACAGACATCGACGTCAAACTTATAACACCTCTTTTTGCGTCGGGGGTTAAAAAATGGTAGTTACGCCCTTTCTTCTTATGACTTTTAGTGACTTTTTCGTTGGTCTAGTGGTCGCAAACTCGAATGCTGTTAACGGGTTCCTGTTCGATTCTCGGGTCGGGCCGACATGACTTTTTGTGATTTTAAAATTTCACAATGCTGGCTGGAGTTAGTGTTACAAATTCTATGTCAGAGGCCTTCAGGAGGTTTTGAGAAAACTCAGACACTAGAGCTTGATAGTCATCTGTTTTGTCAGACTAAACTACGCCAATTTGTTTTTGTTTACTTGATGTTTGGGTGATAATAGAAATAAACGCAGGAGTTGTGAGATGAGACTGAGCATGTCTATTGTCTGGTTAAGCAGGTTGAATGCTGTTAGAAGCACCCTGCAAGAGGTCATGTAGGAAAAAAAAGAGGAAAAGAAAAAAAACTGAGCATGTCTCATGTACGAGGTATGAGACATATTTTGGCGGAACGATGCATCGTTCACCTCTTCGATTAGCGCCTGCAGACGCAGTGGGTATTATTGGAGTATTTCGATTCGACCAAACTGTACCTGCAGCAATCCAACTGGCTTTTTAGGTGGTTATAAGATTATCATGAGGGGAGTAGTTGTATCTGACCTGCTAGAAGATTTTCTGCAGCCATAATTGCGGCCGGGGCCTTGCATTTTTGGAGCCCGAAGATATTATAAGCTTTTATTTAGCATTCAATAATTTATTGGTCGGTACAGGTCAAGTTTGGGAAACTGAAGTAGATCCAATTCTTCATTTACGGAGTTGAAATTTGATTTGATTGAAGTTCCGAAGACATTTTCATGGCAAGCGTGATCCGATTCTACACCAAGGATTGGTACCAGATGAAGGTCTTCCTCAAAAGTCAACAGTATAGAATAGAAATTCGATATAATATTTGAAAATTGAAAATTGACGCGATATTGTCATTTAAAAAAATCTTCCATTAGAAATTTCCTTTACTAAAATGAAGGATATTAACTCACCCTAGTATGTTTTCAATTTTTTCAGTAGTGTTTATTTTCTGGGCGCTCGCTACGCCGAGTAACAGGCAAAACCACAACATTTTCATAGTTCAAAATCCTCGATTTCACAAACACTTAGTTCTTGATTAATCAAATGATTTCAATAACATTGCTGATGTAGTTTTTGCTTTAGGGTGTTTTTGTTGAATTGCGTTTTTCAGAGTGTTTTTTAACTTTAGAAGTAGCATAAGATTGTCTTGTATATAAACACTTTATTCATATTAATTTTAAAGTCTTAAAATATTATAGTCTTAATCATCATTTTGTTAAGGCTCTCTTCTCGTTAACTTGAGTTTTTAATTAACTTTAATACTTAGTTAATTAATATTTTAATCTCAGAAATTAATATTTCCTATCAAATGCTATCACCAATTAAAAATATCACTTAGCAACAACTTCAGGGAGACCGCTTAACTTTATTTTTAACCTACAGATAATTATTTAAAGCTATTTTATTGATAAACCACAGTTATTCGTTTATCTCGACCGACGCCATTTTGTTTCTACTCGCAGTACGTCCGTCAGGGCGCGCGCGCGCAGCAGACTAGATGTTTTACGCATGCGCGAAAGGTCGTCTCGCATCGCGAAAAAGTGAGATGTGTCCAACATTTTTTGTTTTTCAACTTATTGGTAAAAAGTGATATGAATTTACGATTCATTATTCATTCTCCAGTATTTCAGTGAATGGATAATTTCAAACATTCTCTAATATGATTGTTTGTTTATTTTTTAAGAATACTAAGATCATATTTTGGTTAAATATTAGATGCATATTTACTTACATTCACTCTGTAAATAGCTAGTACATATATTTAGTCTTAAAACCAACGCTAACAGATGATGAGTGATATCACACATGTTGGGTGAGGCCTATGTGGCCTATTGAAACTATTAGAACTCTTTTAGAATTGGATGATTAGTTTTGGTGATTACACAAAATACATCATCTTTATTTTTTCATAATTCAAAAGTCATTTATTCAAACTAGCTATTGTAAGTTTTATGATAATATGTAAAATATAATAAATAAAGTTGGTCTTAAAAATAGGCTAAAAATCGTCACTTTTTGAACGTCAAATTTACAACAAACTCCCCAGCAACTATTATGGTTCCGACCAAAAATGGTAAAAGGAACCCTTATGGTTTCACTTCGTCTGTTTGTCTGTCTGTCTGTCACAGCTGATTATTTCAGGAACTACTCATGCTATTGACTTGAAATTTGGAACAGTTTTAAAGAACGATTGTTCATGTGTATTGCAAATGAAAAAAGTTGAAAATCATATTGCTTTTATGGAAAAAGTGGGGTGTTTTATAGTATAGTTACTAGGTCATGTGGGGTATCATATTAAAGGTCTTGATTCACAAATTCTAATATATATTTTTTTCTAAAATGTCTATTAATAATTTTACTTTAAATTATTTGTATAAAATTAAACATATCTCTAAATAGTTGCGCGCCCCTGGCTAGGTTAATAGGTCGATCGTCGACCGCGGAGCACACAATTAATTGTTCAACTTCAATTGTTTTGTGACTACTCACCACACATTCAAGCTGAGGAATGTGTAGCAGTTTATATTTAAGATAATTCGACTATGAATAGATTAGTCTACGCGCACGCCTTTGGACACGAGATAGAAATTGTTAGGGGATGCTGATTCTTGTAGTTTATTTGAAATACTGGAATCTTATTCTTCTTCTCTTAAACTGACGCTGTTTATGAGTGATTCAGCTTCATTTACTATGCCAACAAGAATATTAAAGTAATTTTTATTTGAATGTGAAAATGGAATTGTTGAGGCTCTAATTATAATTTTTGATAATTTAAGTACAAGTTTGTGGGTCTGAAACCTAGCAACTGACATGGTGTGGGAATGACATGAAAATTTCTAAATTAAGATCAAGTTCAATGTCTAATAATGCTAAAGATGAAATGGATATAATCGGTATCATATCACAGACAGACACACAGACAAACTTAAGCTAAGGCTACACTAACACCCAGTTGCATCCGCTGATCGTAGAGACCTGAAACTTGGAGGGTGTGTTCTTTGTATGACGTAGGCATCCGATAAGAAAGGATTTTCCGAAATTCTACCCCAACGGCAGTGAAAAAGGGGGCAAAGTTACTATAAAAATCTGTTATTTTTAATTTGAATTCGTATAGCCCACGCAGGCGAAGCTGCTATATAGCAGAAAGCTAGTGGGGGATAACATTGAATAATTTACTATTATTCTATATTTTACATCTTAATGTCTATGCTAATTATGTTTACTTAACTATTTTATCTCTCTATTGATAACATAAAAAATATTAAAAATATGCCAATTATTGAAATCATGTTTTGTGATATTCGTACAAGTATACCTAAACTAGCTTCTGCCCGCGACTTTGTCCGCGTGGAATAGTGGTGCTCCACTCCTATTGGTTTTAGCGTGATGATATATAGTCTATAGCCTTCCTCAATAAATGGGCTATCTAACACTGAAAGAATTTTTCAAATCGTATCAATAGTTCCTGAGATTAGCGCGTTCAAACAAACAAACTCTGCAGCTTTATTATATTAGTATAGATTGATAACATAAAAAATATTAAAAGTATGCCAATTATTGAAATCATGTTTTGTGATATTTGTAAAAGTATAAAATGACAAAAATTTGGTGCATCCGGCCATGAGTGTAGGGTGTATGGCTTTTTGCTGTCTCGTGTTTTTTACTTAGATCAAGCGAAAATTGCAAATAAATGCAATTAACCTTCAAGCTTGACATTGTCTATATTATTAAACTATTTGCAATAGTATGCAAATATTATTGCGTTCGTGACGAGAGTGTTAATGTGGTTTCACTAATGTTGAATCTGTTTCTAGAACTTACACTTTCAATCCTTTTATAGTGTTAGTAAGTAATTATAGGTCGCTATAGAGGTCCACACTTAATATATAATTGCTTAGTACAATTTTCATAATTAGACCTAGGCCTACTTTGTGAAGGGAGTTTGTTTTTGGCTGGAGTGGTTAAGTGACGTCATTGTTTATTTTTATTAAACTTTGTAATTAACATGGGTTTTAATTTAGAATTTATCAATCTTCACAAGCAAAGGGATTTTGAACACTAATACATATTATACAATTATTGAGATTCGATCAAGTACGCTCATATTAATCATCAGCGTATATATATATACGTATTATCCCACTGTTGGGCCTCTTCTCACACAGATAAGGCATGAGCATTGATCACCACGCTTGCTCAAGGCGGATTGGTGATTTCAGACTTTTTAGTCCAGGTTTCCTCACGACTTTTTCCTTCACCGTTCGTCAGTGACGTATATGATATACTTAAAAAGTACATGTGACTTTAGAAAACTCATATTGATACTAGCTACGTTCCGAACCCGCACACTCGTACACGCGACCACCACCACGACTAAAAATTAATATAATTAGAGTAAAATAGGGTATAATGCAACCATGACAATTATATACTTCTATAAAAGTCTTCGTTACTATGTAACGACACAACGAGAATTAGCTGAACCAGTACCCAGTATGAACCTACATTTACCTGCCTATAAGCGTCATGTTATACATAGTTTTAAAAATATGCCATCTATCTTTAACTTTAAAAACTAAAACCACTGCATGACTCCTACTGCTCAAGTGCGCATTGGCGCGTCATAGTTCCTAAACTTTTTCATAGATGGCGCTAAATTAAATTGGAAATAATTTATTATTTTTGGTTCTGTTTAAAAGTTCTTCAATTTCGAAAATTGTTTACTTATTCTTTTTTCCATACTATTGTTTACTTTTTTTAATTGTTATACTTTATTCTACAACTGGTTAACACTATGTGTAGTAATTAAAGTACCTACTATAGATATATATTATATAAGTATGTAAGTAGATACAATCTGTTGTAGGTTGGCACTTGGCACCATGGAGCAAATATAAAGCTTGGCACACAATTTTATCGTTGCATTACTGCATAGATTCTCATTTAATTACATTTTACTTATAATAATATTATTATTTATAGAAGAGAGATATTATATTGAACATTTTGACGAGGGCTACTTTTATCTACAATAGGTTAGTGGAAAATCTAGTAGTTTCCATGCAATGTGGTTAGACAGTGGAAATAGGCATAGTATAAAAAGGACAAAGTATGTTATCTTCATACAAATGAACCGCGCGCGGCTTGTATGTGTGCGCCATAGTTTCTATGCGTCGCCGCACGCACACTAAACAAAATCTCGACCCGTTTCTCGGTGCGCCAGTCGGGGCTAACATCGCACAAAGTTCGCGCGTCACGGCTTTTCGGCATCGCTAAATAAATGAAAAATGTGTGATAATCGCAGGAGAACTTATTGGTGTGTGTTTGGGTGTCTAAATAATTCATCGATTCCAGATTTATCTCTGTTCAGATTACCTACTGATCAAGAAAGGTAAGCAAGTCACTTATTCTAGCATTTAATTTTAACTTGGTGATGAGATACCTACTTATTTTTGTTGTTGTTAGACAGACAAAGTAGGCAGGCCTACTGTCCCACTAGAATGTATTAGGTACTTTTGATCTTTTAATAAAATTGATATGACGCTATTGCTTTGTTTACGTTTCGTCATGCCGATTTCTCAGTATTGTAGGTAGGTATAGTAACTAAGTACTTACAGTTATAAAATCGTTTTTTAAAATAATTGACGAATTGTGAATCAGATAAATAGAGCAAAATTCGAATCGTAACCGTTCGTAACAACAGAACAAAAATTGATTATAGTCTAAGAGAGGGGCTTTAGTTTCTTTAGTTTGGAATTATGTTTTTATAT
Source organism: Pyrrhia umbra (assembly GCA_963891755.1). NCBI lineage: Eukaryota > Metazoa > Arthropoda > Insecta > Lepidoptera > Noctuidae > Pyrrhia > Pyrrhia umbra. The sequence goes on along the minus strand of OY982933.1, from coordinate 12,447,611 downwards.
GAGATTTTAGTCACTTTATTCCAATTTTTATGATAGATACCTAATGTGTATTAAATGTGCTTTGTATTTCAGATGCCTTCAATGGCGGCGCTTAATTGACCGCGAGGATTTGATTAACAAATCTCAACCCAAGCATGTTGTTTGTGAAGCCCATTTCCATCCAGAAGACATAATCAAAAACTGTGCTAGAAAATTACTAATTCAATAGATGTGTTTGTATTATTTTTTTGTTTATTTAATAGAAAATATATATTGTCCTTAATGTGTAAGAATAATAAATTATGCCTATTAAAATAATAAAAGCAATTGACTAGTATATGCAAGAATATTATTTAAAAACAAGCTCTTAGTCTATAAACATTTATTAGCGTTTTGGCGACACACGAATCCGATGAAGCACGGAATGTCGCGCCCACACCGCCCCGCCGGTTTATTGTATTTCTAGGCACTGAATTAAAATTTAGCTAAAAGTGACAACCCTGAGACAGACAAGTACGGTAGGCAATTACATCGCGGATTGGGCCACAGATAGCCTACTGTGTCCTTTTTATACTATGAAATAGGTTAGGCACTCGTATTCCACGTTAGCAATAACTGAGATTCACATTTAAAATTCGATTAAAAAGTTGCCAACGATCATGGACACAGGCCATTATATTTGGGTATTATTGGCTTTCAAAATGGCTGCCGCGGATTTGCAGTTAAAAGGAATTAACTCTCGTTGTGGATCGGTTTTATTTCCTTTATTAGAGATAATTGTTCTGTTTGTTGGTTCCTAGTTAGTAAAGTTAATTTGAAGTACCTAAGGCTAAACACGCACTTCGAATTACATATAGACTGGCTGCACCGTACCTGCATTGCAATGCCACTTTTTTGGGCTAGGAAACTACGCGGGAGGACAAAAAAGAACCCACAAGTTTCATCAAAATCGGATCTTTGGTTTAGGATCACATAGAGAATAAACATACAAACATTTATGTTTATCTATATAGATAGATAGAAGCTGTTTCAGTCGCAAACCGAGGTAACTATTTTGTGGGGTCATCAGACCGTTTTAGTTTTAGACAGATAGATAGACAGACAGGCAGAATTCAACTTCTGCATTTTATAATATTAGTAGGTAAGGAATATATAAGACTATTAGGGGGTAATAAAAACTGGTATTGATAAAAGGGCTAAGCTAGTTCCATGATAATTTTGCAATTAAAACATAAGTACCTACTGGGCTCGTACCACCACGTGTTTTTGCAATCACTATTCACTATTCAGGTGTGTGAGTGAGACACAGCTACTAATGTATAGCACCATCTCTTTTTCACAACGAAAGTATTCCCGCTTTGGCACGTCATGGTGAGGCCCCAGCTTTAGTCTTTTCGAAAGTTACGTCGTATTCACGAGTAGATACCTATGTAGCTCTAGCTATCACATTACATTGATAAACAAATGAAATGCAAATTAATAATAATTAAACAAAAGAGCGAGCGGGCTCGTAACAACGGCTAGTGTTGTAAAATAAAGCCAAGTGAAAAGTGGACAATAATAATTAATTTTTATTTCGGCGCCGACGACTGGGTGGCCAGCATTCAACGCTTGGAGTGTTGCCAGGTGGGGAATTCCGACTGAATTTTTAATTGTGGCAACATTTTAGCGATTGAGTTCGCGCGTGTTTGCGATGCTTAATTTATTTTCGTGGAAATCTTTTTTCTTTTGTTGTTTTTTTTTATTGTGTCGGTTGATCGTTTTGATGTTTGTAATTGAATACTTTTTAATTGAGACACCGATTTGTAAATGGATTGAAGGTTCACTTAATTGCTTCAATAAGGAAATGTAAACGACTTATTTTGTTATATTATCCACTGCCTACCAAATTTCATCCTAATCGTACTTTTTCGTTCTTTTTGTGGTTTGGTTGTACTATTTTTTTAATTTCATTGACTGATCAGTTAGTTAAAGTGCCTTTATTATAAAATGCTTTTTAGCCTTACCTGAATAAAGCCTTTACGTGTTTTTCCAATTAGGTATTTGACCACCAACTAAAATGTACTAAAATGCTGTTTCATTAAAAAGATTCCATAGAAACAAAACGAAGTGTCGAAAAATAAATTAAATCAATGTTAAAATAAATAACATCCATGCTTTTAAAGTTTTTGGAGGGGGAATTCTCTATCCTTGTCACGCGAAACATAATTTGTTCTAGGAAATGTCGAGTTATACAGCGTTTGGACATAATGACGTCATAATTGCATCGTGCTCTCTTTTTCTAGCAATGACTTTTTAAATGCTTATCACTAGGCCGTTTTTTAGGATAATACATTCGTATTTTCACTGTTGTTAATCTTTTCGTTAATTAGTTATGTATTTCTAATAAAAAAAATACAGTCAAATAACCAATTGTCCTTTGCGCTCCAGTGTAACTCTTTCAAACAAACCTATTTAAAAATGCAAAGGTTAATAAAAATATGTTGCCGTACCTCCTCCTTTTTTTGTAGTCGGTCATTGAGTATACAACAATATATTACGTAACAATTGTACCAAACAGCCCCAAGTACGCTACATTATGTTCCGCCCCGCCCCTATCAACAGCGGCGACCTCATTTAAACATGGGGCATGTATGGCCGACTCGCAAGTAATGCAGTTACCTGTGCTCACGCCTTTAATTGCACATCGTTAATTCCCAACGTTCGTATGTTTAATTTAATTAACCGATTACCTACTCTGTTTTTGGTTTACGTTTATTGCAACTGTTTTTTGGAGCAATTTTCATTGCTGGAGTTTTTGGGGAGGAAGTACTTAACATGTCCCTGAAAATCACTGTTTAACTGTAAGTCGTTTTTCAAAAGTGTTTCGGTTGGTCTTAATAATAAATAAATACTTAATCAATTATTGAAATTATTAAGTGTTATATTAAAATAGGACTTTAAAAAATTCTTCCTCATCGCTGTCAATTGCTATCAGATAGCCAAGAGAGCAGCATCGCAGACAAAGAAATATATTATAGCCAGGTATTTCTGTAATGCAATGTTCAAGCAAGTGGGTTAGGCCTGTGGAAACTATAGCAAGCCTTTGAGTCTTAGAAGGCGTCAATCTCTCGTCGTCTGGAAATGTCTTTACAATGTCAAATCTCAGTTTAGAAACGCAATATGCATTCAAATAAACGTTGGTACTACTGTAGGGATTGCAATTGTTTTTTGCCCTCCCTACAGGGCCATAGCCTGCCGGGGCTGTGGGATGTTCGAAAGATTTACCGCGCTCCCGAAACATAAAGGGCTGAGGAAGGAGCATGGATGGGTTTTAGTCAGTAAGAGTCTGACACTCCCTCCCGCCCCACCCACGGCGGGAGGAGTCATTTGATGATTCCCCATCCAAGAAAAAGGTTTTTATAAAAGATCAAGAACTAATGGCACGGTTCCAAGCAATAGATCCTATGTAAAAACCCCGGCAAGTAACTATATACGGCTATATAACTCAGCCAATTCTAAACAGATCATTGAAATACTAATATTTTTCAATAAAATTCCCAATAGCCCATAATCCATAGCCGCTTGAGGTCAGCTATTCGATTTTCCACAGCTGGCCGGCTCATATAGTCGAGCGAGCATTTACAATCGGTTGCAATATGCACCTTGCACACGGAAACGAAAATGCGAAACAATTTCCTAGAGCGAACCCGTTTGAGCGGCAAATGGCGGATTTTCCATAAATTCGAGGACCGAACTTGGAGTTGGGTGGGGTTATTGCTACTCTTATCGGCAAATACTTTGTTAATATACAAAATCTAATACATTTACGTATTACGTATATAACCAGATCCATGCAAGTGAACGAAGCAAGAGAATTATCTAAGGATATAAATCTTTAGCGGTATCTTACATATTTGATTGCTTCTGACTTCTTCAGCGATGTATTGATCCACGAGTATTTCAGCAACTTAATTATGAAATTGCAGAAACTTAATATATTTTTCCATTTTAGGTGGTTTGAAAGTATTTTATATTATTTGTAACACGTTTTTTTTATTCTTTAGTGAACATGCGAGAAGAAATATGCCATTGTGAGTTGTACATTCACTATGAGGACTGCCTGACCAGACCAATGGTCCAGTAGTCGAAAATGAGACTGCAGTGTTTGGTGTCTTGGATTCGAACCCGCAAAGCAGTTCGGATGTCCGTCAGGTAGTTGGCGGCGTTACACTCCAGTGCCGCTGTCATCCCCGGCTACTACATTAATAGCATTCGTTGTTATAATTCCATGTCAGAGGCCGTCAGGCGGATTTGAGAAATTCGACATTAGGGCTTTATTCGACATTAATGACAAAATGTCATCATCAGAAGCGAAAAAAGGAATATAAGACCTCCCAAGTCCGGCCCCTCCAGTTGGAGAGTCGTGACTAGTGACGTAGGTAGTAGCTAGTGAGTCGGGTAAGCCACGTATGCCCGCGGCGCACTACGTATGATCGACGACGCGAACCTACCGGGACCGCACACAATGGAGACTTGTTTATGCCTATTGCATTAGGTCTTCAGATAGTAGGAGAAAGGATAATAGCATTTGCAAGACATTTAGGCAAAGAAACAGAGAATTTATGGTTCCTGTAACTGGGGAACTGCGGTCGCTACTTGATAGCAGTTGTTGTTATAATCCCATGTGGCAGTCAAGCGGATTTGTGGAAATTGTGATATCTGTGGCTCGTTAGTAAACCTGCTCATACCTGCAAAAAAATCAGTCGTGGTGGCCTGCACCTGCACCTGCTTCTCGTGTACGAGTGTGCGGGTTCGGAACCTGGCAAGTACCAATGTGACTTTTCTAAAGTCATATTATTATGTACTTTCTAAGTATATCTTAGACGTCACTAACTAACGGTGAAGGAAAAACATCGTGAGGAAACCAGGACTAAAAAAAAGTTTGAAATCGCCAATCCGCCTTGAAAAGCGTGGTGATCAATGCTTATGCCTTCTCTGTATGAGAAGAGGCCTGTGCTCAGCAGTGGGATAATAATATAGGCTGATAATGAAGTAAACCTGCAATCCACACGATAAGAAGAAGATAACCTGACTGGGAGTTTTAATGTATTCGTCGAATTTTTCAGTAGTAGTTCGGAGTTTTTGCCTTGCACTGGGTTTAACGCAATAGGTAAGCTATCCAATGCGAAACCTATGTGAGCTAATGGCAAAAGTAATCCTAAGTATACTACTTTGTACTTGTTTGCCTTTTGAATAAAGGTGAGATGTTATGTATGTTGGCGTGTTATGTAAATATTGTGTGAAAGATGCCCTTTTTTCTTGACATTGGTGCCGATTCTGACTTACACACGACTAAACTAATTTTAAAATATCATGCTCTTTTTCTATTGCGAAATACAAGAAGAGAATAGCAAGTAATTCAGTGCTGTCAAATTAAATGACAGATGACATTTTAGATGGTGTCAAGAGAATCGCGGCCATTCCACCTTACGTTGAAAGTAATAAAAAGATGTACAAAAGTAACACATTTAAGGATCAGACTCTTAATTCAGTTCTGTGTCATCATTTCTTTGATAATGGTGAGTTCATCACAAAGGGTTTAATTACCATCATCATTGTCCTCGCACTGTGAAGCCTAATATTATTATTACAACGAATAAATTCTCGAAAACCCACCTTCTTTTTATAGCATTGTGGAATTGACAGAGATGTGATAATTATGGTTATGTATCAAAAAAAGTTTCCCGGGTTCATTTAATATCTTTTATTGCAACTGTTGAATGTTATATGAAAAAAGTATGTATTATTAGTTTAAAAAAACAAGACTTAGGAAGTACTCCTAAAGCAAACACTTTAAGATGCAATTCAGACATGGTAACTTTACGAAATAAAAACAGTGTCTAGATTTCAAGGCAGCTTGTTCTGATCTGTGACAAGACCGAGGGTACGAAAGATAAAAGCACCCCAAAAAGAATTCTAGACCATTTGATATACGTTCTAAGATTTTAATGACAATATTTAAAAGAAAATGCAAAGATGTAAACCTCAAACAATACTTCAATTATATACAAACTACATTAAGTTTCCTTTTCAACATGAACAATGTTCACATAAATACCAAAAAGGCGGACAACGAAATCAAATACTCATTCGGTGTGGGCCGAAAACAATTCGAAGGCTTTCAAGATACATTAGTAAACAGCGAGATGAATTGTATAAATAAATAGCTTCTGCCCGCGGCTTCGTCCGTGTGGAATATTGGTACTCCGCTCCTATTGGTTTTAGCGTGATGATATATAGCCTATAGCCTTCCTCAATAAAAGGGCTATCTGACACTGAAAGAATTTTTCAAATCGTACCAGTAGTTACTGAGATTAGCGCGTTCAAACAAACAAACTCTTCAGCTTTATTATATTATAGTATAGATAAAATAAGCTTATAGGTACACTACACACATACCGATCAAAATTATAACCTTCCTTATTGATTCGCCGTAGACTAGTAAAAGCACACACAGCTTTCACAGTTAACTAGTTTTAGCGCAGTAGTTTTTACATAACTCTACCTATCCATACAATTTTATCACAACTTCAATTCAGCCATTCAAAAGTGCTTCTAAACAGCGGCTGATGCGATCTTTCCAGAATGCGAACCATGTTGAAATCCTAACCTCTGTTAAACAGGTCGGAAGCCTGGCCGTAATGGCAGGCCTGTACGTATCGACAGGCAATGAAAACAGGACGTAGGTAGGCGTAGTGTGCGTGTAACGGAAAATTTTCCGCGCGACCGAACGACGCAGCCTGTAACGCGGCGATAGGGCTATGCCCTAATGTGTTTTCGTATAATTATTTATAGCAGCACAAGTGTTGTGTTGTTGGCTTTAATATCTTGCTAGCTATTTCCCGCGGTTTCACCCGCGTCCCGAAGAATTTTAACGTACCTGGATAAAACTTTATATACCTGGGTAAAGAAAATAGATAACCGTCGCCTTGGTCCCAGGCGTGTTGTGGAGAGGGAAGTGAGCGTCAGTTCCGGAGGTCACCCCTACCGTAAACAAACAAAACAAATTCATCATTCAATTTCATCTTCTTTATAATTTTCTGTAACACGTATAAATTTAGTTTATTTTTTCGCACAATGCCTAGATTTAGATAAAAGATTAAGCAATCACCACATGTGTCTTGAAAGTAAATGCGTAGAATTCTAACATAAACACGTTCAAAGGGATACTAAAAGATTACTTATTCAAGATTATTGTCACCCTAAGACCTATTTCAAGCTCCTAAAAAGTAGTTGAAGATACTTACTGAAATGTAGTTACCGAACTTGAAGTGTCACGACAAAGATACAACAATCCTAAATAATATAAAATGCGAAGGTGAGTTTGTTTGTTACGCTTCCACGGTAGAAAGAGACATAAGACCCTGAAGATGGACAAAGGCTTTTTACCCAGGTGCGTTAAGTAGTTAGAATAGAATAGAATTTAAATTTGGGTTGGGTTACCGAAGTACTTACTAGTAGCCCAAAAGTAATACTAATACGCTGTAAAAATATTTGATGCCTCGCGAAGTTTACTCTGCTACAAGCAGACGAAACTCATTTATTCAGGCAATATGGCAACTGTACAGTTAATTTAAACACCTACCAAAACTTAACAGAAATCTATACTAATATTATAAAGCTGAAGAGTTTGTTTGTTTGAACGCGCTAATCTCAGGAACCACTGGTCAGATTTGAAAAATTCTTTCAGTGTTAGATAGCCCATTTATCGAGGAAGGCTATAGGCTATATATCATCACGCTAAGACTAATAGGAGCGGAGCACCACTATTCCACGCGGACGAAGTCGCGGGCAGAAGCTAGTACTAAATATATTTCTGAGCCGTTTGGTAGTGGGGTCTAGGTCCAGGCCCCACCTTCTTTTTAAAGATTTAGCGAAGCGCGCGTGACCCAAAGGCTGGCTTTTACTTTGGCTAAAAGTTAAGCATTGTCATCCAACGTGGCAATGCTGACAGCCTCTTGGGTACACTTTCAGTTGACGGAGGAAGAAAAAAATTGACACCATATTTTAGTTATATTTATATTAAAATATTTATGCTTTCTTTTTTAATTTTTCCACAGGAATGATAATATCAAAACTACGTTTTCAATAGTACAGCTGTGGTCTATTGCCACCAGTGCGGCGCCACGAAGCCCACCGATTGATTAATTGGCTCGCTTCCCATCTTCCTAATTAATGAGTACGGTGTGGCCATTAAAAATATTACTCTTTGCTGCGTGCCAGCTAGTGGGGTGGAGGGGTCAAACGCACTGAGCACTAGGGGGTAGAGTACTTAGTTGTGTAATGATTGGAAAGTGTACGATGCCTTTTTACTCGAGGACCCCTGCATGATTAATTGTAAATATGCTTCGTACTAGGTATTATGTTTTTCAGTTACGTGTTGTGGGTTTTTAGGGTTTACGGTTTAAGACATTTATTTCTCATAAAAAATAACACATTCATTTGACTGAGAAATACAAGGAATTTAGTATAGTACATGCGAACAAAGCGCCGGAGCAATAACGTAGGTATTTCTATGTTTCTTAGTTAAAAAAGGATCCTTATAGTTTCTCTACGTCTGTCTGTCTATCCGCGGCATCGCTCAAAGGCTGTTAGTACTATAAATATGTAAAATTATGGATATGCATATTGATCACAAAGTAATAAAAAAAAATTAGGATGCTTCTCCTAATTTTTGTTAGTGGAGTGTTCGTTTATAACTTCTAAAGAGCTGTTCCTAGATATCTGAAAAAAATTACAGCTGAAGCATATAACTAAGTTTAAAGAGAAACTATCACGCGTAGGCTTTACCGTTTACAGAGATATAGTTGAAAGAAAGAAAAGAAAGAAAGACATTGACATAAATTCGCCATCCTTACGCTATTGTATTAATTAATAGGTTACGACTTCGTTTACATTTTTCGTAAAATCAATTGGTTCAGACTATAGCGTAAACAAATTTTTAAATTTAATTTACTGCACACATCGAATATATTTAAAATCACTATAAACATATTTCTATTTAAACCCCAAACATATTGATCTTAATAAAAATAAAAAACACAAACTTAAAATCTACCAACAAAAAGCTAAATATTATTTTTTGAGAGTGGCAACACGGCTGTTATTCATAGTTCGGACGAATATATTGGCATATTTCGCGGAGCTCAAAGCTGGCAACACCGGGTGATTTGTGGCCGTTGCTGTAGTACTACAAATTAGGAATCTACGACACTGGAATGTGTATTGAATATTTGGGGGAATAGCTGGTGTAGTTTAGGCAGCCTGGAGTTATAGATGTTTGGGTGCGCTCGTTTTTCATTCAGGATCTTGATTAGGTTATTTATTGTTAGTCGCTATGAGCGCTACTTTATCAAAATTGATACTTTCATGGATCCTGACATACAAATACATCGAATGCCGTGGTCGCCTAGTGGTTTAGGCACCTTCATCTCAAGTACAAGAGTACTAATTCGAAATTGACATAAAGTGTACCAATAAATATGAGCATGGGGAAGCTTCGAGCCCGAGGAAATGCATAGGTATTTTTGTATTTGTATTTATTATGTAAACAGTATACCATGGACTACCTACAGCATCATTTCTCCGTTTATCATAAATCCATCCAAAGGTTGTCTGTAGAAGATCTCTTTTAGCGATAAGACCGCCCATTGTGTCAGTCTTGTAACTAAATTTCCAATGTCATACGCTTTTTTTTCACCTGCCTCTCGTGTACGAGTGTGCAGGCTCGTAACCAGGCAAATACCAATGTGACTTTTCCAAAGTCATACGTACTTTCTAAGTATATCTTAGACATCACTGACTAACGGTGAAGGAAAACATCGTGAGGAAAACATCGTGAGGAAACCTGGACTTAAAAAGTCTGTAATCGGCAATCCGCCTTGAGCAAGCGTGGTGATTAATGCTCATGTCTTCTCTGTATGAGAAGAGGCCTGTGCCCAGCAGTGGGACAATATATAGGTTGATGATAATGCTTTTCTTTTGCTGTACATAATAAAGAACATTATATTCTATTTTTTATTAGGGTGCGAAGTAGTTACCTCGAGACGCGGATGAAACCGCGGGAAAAAACTAGTTTTTAATCATTTTTAAATCAGAGATATTCTAAAAACCTCGTCTACATACCTACTTTAATAAAGATATTGTAATTTTTCCCTTCGGCCGGTAGTTCGCTGTATCAAGTGTCAACAATTATTTTTAATTGCAAACAAGGCTAGCATATCCATATTGATTTTTTTTTATCTTGTTTTAGTTCATTATCGGGATAATCACGCTTTTGTTCATTTTATATTGTTAGGAGTCATGTTTCTCAAACATAACAGACATATTATGTGTTGAACTACTCTAAAACAGCTATCGTATGTTCCAATTGATTTTAAGAAAAATGTAAACAAAATCATAACCTATTTTGTTCTAATTTTCCCACTCATATAAATAAAATGGCATTCAATGATGAAATGTTTAGAGCATGAAATTTACATAAATGCGCCACCCTTGCGCAATTTTGTTCATTTTGTGGCTGAATTAGAACAAAATAGGTAACGACTTTGTTTACATTTTTCTTAAAATCAATTGGAACAGATTATTAATTTAAATTCAAGACTTTTTTCATATAATTATTTGAAAATTACTAATTTAAACAGCATTTTAAACAGCAGTTTTGCTTTATGATAATTGTATTTACATTTCTAAAATTACTAGGTCCACAGTAGCTATCTTTGAGCAAAAACAAGTAAAATAAAAACTTCTTTATGAGGAGACTCTAAAATTTCACACCGTGAGAGTGACTGGCATGGCCACTTGACCGCAAAACTCCGCCGACGCTGTGCCGACTTACAGCTTCTAAGTGAGAACTAAGTACGAGTGCAACAAGATTTTTGTGTGACGAAACAAGGTAACAACTGACGAAACAACGTAAACTACTCGTAACACGAATTAAAATGTTAAGTCGATAATATTTGTTTTTAACCAACGCAAAAAGAGGAGTGTTATAAGTTTGACGTCGATGTCTGTGGCATAGTAGCTCTCAAACGGATGGACTGATTTAGATGCGGTTTTTTATAGCCATTTCCTTGCGGTGGTTCTGAACCGATATTAACCAAACATTTAATATCGGTCCAGCAGTGTAAGAGTATCAGCTCTTTTCAAAAATGATGTTAGTCATTCTTGCGTGGTTTTTTTTAAATTTTAATTTAATTTTTTGTTGTATTGTTTGTAGACCGGGTAAAGATGGCATTATTGGCGCAGTGGCTGTTGTAAAAGGTATTCAGCATTAAAATGTCCCCCATGAGTGGCGATATTTTTTCGATACTCAACGCAGAACCACCTTTCTACATTCATTAAGATAGAGGGGACCCTGGAAACGGTTATAGGTTACTTTTTATCTGAATGCGTTAAGTATTTCCCTCGGAACTCGGGTGAAACCGCGGGAAACACCTAGTACCTAGTCTACATTTTTACTTCGACATGAGCTATTTAGCTTTTCATTGTATCTAGATGCGAAAAATATCAAAAGTGAGCTCACCCATTCATTGATTGATCTTCATATTTGCCGCTTAACCTGACTGTTTTTAAAGGTCGCTGTTAATCAGATTGTTTAATTGACACGAATTTATTAACATACATATAAAACAAACTACCTAAATTCTATATCAAAATTACCCACACTCAAAACTCAACCCGCCAAAGCGTCGAGTCTCAATTCGTTTCAAACCCACGGCTCAGAGCAAAAGTTAGACAACAACAAACAAAATTTAGAATTACCCTCGTGTTGTCCCATCTCATTTTAGTCCCGGTATTAAAATGTACTTAATCATCACTTACCCGGTTTTAATTTGTGACGTCACTTGTACGTGCGTGGGTCATGTTGTCGTAACCGCTGTCGGGGGAGGATATGCGGCTTAGGGTGTAACGTGTTCGGGCGATGGCTGTGCGACGGTTGTATAGTCTTTACCAAGTGATTTTATGAAAAATGTGAACAAAATCATAACCTATTTTGTTATAATTTTCCCACATAGTTAAATAAATAATGGCATTAAATTATGAATGATTATAGAGCATAAAATTGTCATTTCATTCCTTACGTTTTTTTGTTCATTCCTGTGGCAGAATTAGCCCAAAATAGGTTACGACTTTGTTTTCATTTTTCGTAAAAGTAATTGGTACAGACTATACTTTCTTCATAAATACTTTCTGTGACGTCACAAGAACAACGCTCTTGTGACTTTTATTTTCTTTTTACTAGGTAACATTTTTAATAGTTTTAGCATGACGATTTTTTTCGATACGTCACAATTATGTATTTTTCTAGCTTCCAGTTGACGTCTGATGCCAATACGATGGAGTGCGGACTTATTCAGACGGTTTTGACTTAGGTGCACTAAACTCATTTGTCACACGTGAAATACACATGCTTGCGTCATCGATTTAGATATATATCTGTGGTGCTCCATATTTTTTTCCGTGCTAACTATTTTCATGCTTTTACCTTACATAGTTCAAATATTGATCTTAGTTCTAATATGAGTAAAATTGATATTTAACAAAAGGATTAGAATTATACAATAAATATTAAAAATAGAATACATTATTTACATTAGGAAAACTTAAAAAAAAAAGTATAAACATCCTAATCTAAAATTATTACAATATGGCGTCAAAAAATTCTTCCTCATCGCCGTCAACTGGAAGTGTACCCAAGAGGCTGGCAGCATTACCACGTTGGATGGCTATGCTAAGCCCTTGGCCAAAGTAAAAGCCAGACATAAATATTAATAAGTATTTAAAAAAAAGAAAAGGTTTAAAAATTGAAATCCTTTTTTTTTACTGGCAACTTTTCTCCGTTCCATTTTTTGTTCTTATTTAAGTAACACATTTTATACACCAACAACCAGTTGCTATAAACCTAGCAGTAATAAGGTCGCGTGTAATTCGTAGCACAATAATTAGCCCGTGCCCGCGCCACAATTACGTGCTGAGCGGACGATTGTCGCGCTCACAATGACATATGTACCAGCTTTAATGTTCACAGCTTTTAATGAGTAGCCCAAGTTTTTTTTTTAATATAGCTATGATATCTGACAAGGTAATAAGGTGGTTTTGTTTTAGAAACGTTTTTGAGGAGCTCGTGGCTAAGCAACAACCGCACGGTTCGACCGATTAAAGGTTAAGCTGCGCTTGGCGCGCTCGGTCCGTGGATGGGTGACCATCTTTGTCATAGCGAGACTCCTTCGTGCCTCGGAAAGCACGTTAAGCTGTTGGTCCCGGCTGTCATTTGTAGATCTTTGACAGTCGTTACAGGTAGTCAGAAGCCAGAAAGTCTGAATACCAGTCTTATCTAGGGGTATCGTGTTACCCGGTAAACTGGGTTGTGCAGGTCAGATAGGCAGTCGCTCCATGTAAAACACGTGTACTCAGCTACATTCGGTTAGACTGGAAGCCGACCCTAACGTAGTTGGGAAAAGGCTAGGCAGATGATGATGTTTTAGGAACGTTTGACATAGCTTGTAAATTGTGAAACTGTTGGAACACTGAGATATGATGACAGATGGAAATCTGTGGTATAGAATGAATCCTACTAATAGCATGAAGGCAAAAGTTTGTGTGGATGTACAATCGACAAAGTTGAATCATGACCCACTTTGACGATAAATCGTTTGACACCGTCAAAATAACAAAGATTTCGATCTTTTACATGTGTAAGTGTGTCTAAGTGTGTAAGTGTCTAAGTGCATGCCGCACTTAGGACGTTTTAAATATTAAGCAAGCTATGTCAATACGGGTTGGAGATCTATGCAATTTTAGCCTTTGTTATCACTACAATAGATAATATTTTCTATAAAGCATTAATAATCATATTTTCAATCCAAACTCTTTGGAACAATTTTTTTCTTTTTCGATACCATGTTCGAACGAATTCTTTCGATTATAAAATGACAGCGTCAAAAAGTCACTCAGAAGTTGGTGTCAAATAATAATTTATATATGTTACCAAGGAAACGTATGTTTACGCGAATGTCGACCTAATTGTATTTGAATGTATGTAATAATGTAACCTTATGGTGGGTCATAATTCAAATTTGTTGACTGTACCTATGTTACTATTTCACGCAAAAACTACTAAATGGCTTTGGATGAAATTAAGTACACACATAGTTTATAACCTGAATTAACATATAGGCTACTTTTAATCCAGGTTCGCGAAGTAGTTCTCTCAGGATACAGGGTAAGTCGTGGGAAATAGCAAGTTTTATAATTATAAACTCTGGAAATACTGTCAATCCTTACTAATATTATAAATGCGAAAGTAACTCTGTCTGTCTGTCTGTTACGCTTTCACGCCAAAACTACTGGACCGATATAAATGCAATTTGGTACAGAGATAGAATAGACCCTGAGGAACAACATAGGCTACTTTTTACCCGGGTGCGCTAAGTAGTTCCCTCGGGATGCGGGTGAAACCGCGGGAAACAGCTAGTGTTATATAATTAAACTCTTGATAAACAACCTTGAGTGCTATAGGTTATGTTTTAAGTGTATACAACTAGCAACATTAATATCAACATGCATTTCAATAATGATACGGAAATGATATACGTATCTATAAATACGGTTCCAACATTTTTGTATCAAAGAAAGTCGAACTCATTTTTAACACGCTTTTATTAGCTCGGGTTGTATGTATGTATGTATGTATGTATGTATGTAACGGAATCTTTGAACCTAATTTTCACTGGTTTCTAGACGTCTGATCAACTTGGAACTTTGCACACGTGTTAAGGGCCGATGACAATGCAATAAAAGCGTGTTTTTTTAGTTTTTTTAAACTATTTTAGAGTGCAGCTTACTCCGAATTCTGCATGATATTTTGTCGATCTCCAGCATCAAAACCGAGATATGACGAATAATCAATACAACACACTCGGCACTCCATATTTTACCACAAGCGCGTGTAACACTGGTTACGCCTGTAGTTTTTTTAATGATGTTGTGGTGAGACCGATAATCCCACTCTTATTTTAAATGCAAAAGTTTGTGAGGATTTATGTATGTTTGGTACTCTTTCCATACAAAAACTACTGAATGGATTTGGATGGAATTTGCTATAGACCAATTGATTTTAGAAAAAAATTAAACAAAATCATAACCTATTTCGTTCTAATATTACCAAATAGATAACTAAAATGTCATTCATATGAATGATGAATTTTAAAACATGAAATTGACATAAAAGCGCTATCCTTACACCATTTTGTTAATTTCTGTGGAAGAATTAAAACAAAATAGGTTACGACTTTGTTTACATTTTTCGTAAAAACGATTGGTACTGACTTTACACACTTAGTTTAAAATCTGAATTTAAACTAAGTGTGTATAGTCAGTACCGGTGTCTATGTCTGATTGCCGCCCACGGACACAGCAACTACGGCTACCAGTAGTAGCAACGGGCGACTGTGTCCGATCACCGCTACATGACACAGCAACTACGGTTCTCTGTAATGGTGGGCTGTGTCCGCGTTTGCGCAGCGCCTAAGTAGTTCCAACGGGATGCGTGACCGCGGGAAAAAGCTATAATGAATTTCGAAAGTGCGTATCCACCTCAAGACAGCGTGGACTGGTGACTCCTGCCTATTGCGTGAGAAGAGGCTTTTGCCCAGCATTGGGAAAGCAAATAGCCTGATGATGATTCATTGAGTGTCCAATCGAAAAGCAATTGTACTTTGAATCAAATGAATTATCCGTTAAATAAAGAGTGTCGGTGTGGAAGCTTATAGTATGAAATAACCATTGATTAGCTAGTACAATGGGCTCTTAAACCCCGTCAACCACAAGGTCACGGGTGAATAGCCCATATTACATTAAATTATAGTTAATCAAATGCAACGCTAGTGTTGTAGATTCTGCGGTTCCCGGGATACGGGATAATATACCAACTTTAACATAAACATCCATCGGATGGATGTTTTTAATAGTAGCCTTTTCCCAACTATGTTGGGATCGGCTTCCAGTCTAACTAGTTGCAGCTGAGTACCAGTGTTTTACATGAAGCGACTGCCTATCTGACCTCCACAACTCAGTTACCGGGTAACACGATACCTCTTGGTAGACTGATTTACAGACTTTCTGTCTACTGACTACCTGTCTTGGTGTGTGTGTGTGTGTGTGTGTGTGTATGTGTATGTGTAATGTATGTATTAAAAATGCACCCACGATACAGGACAATTTATTAATCTATACATATAAAATGCATTGTCCTGAATGACTAACGGATCAACGCACAGCCTAAACCTATGATCGTAGAGACCTGATACTTAGAGGGTGTGTTCTTTGTATGACATAGGCATCCGATAAGAAAGGATTTTCCGAAATTCTATCCCTCAGGGGGTGAAAATGGGGGAACTGTAATTTTTTTTTCGTATGGGCGGGCGAAACAGCTGGCGGAAAGCTAGTTAAAAGTACAATGACCCCTATCCTATTTCATAGAAAACAAAACCTAACCTTACAATAAGTGTTATTTTTCTATCTACATTATAGTACACCCATACATACGTACATTGTTAGTAGATAATTAGGTTCCGTGTGATGTGTTAAGTGCTGTCTGTCGCAGCCTGTTAGCTGTAACGACTGTACTTGGGACGTTAGCGAAACAGAGATGAAGGTTTCTTAATACAGTTGCTGAAATCGTTATTAGGTGTAGGAATTAGGTTATTAGTGATGTGCTGATAACGGTTAATCGTTAACCGTCCGGGAATCGTTATTGTAATATTAACTTGTTTGATTAAATAATGAATTTCGTCGGTTATATTTTTAAGGTGGATCACAGACTATCACGCGACTCATCTGTATCTACACGTGCTGGTAGTGAGTCGTCCTACGTGTGTTTTGTATACAAAATCTAGTAGGTAGGTACTGTAAATCGGAGGAAAGAAGGAAGGAGGAAAGCGCGTGGCGCGTGGTAGTGTGTGATCCGCCTAATTGCCGTGTAATAGCTAAAGGCCATCAATCATTTCCAGTTAAAGTCATTAAGAAATTGTCTGAATTTGTTTGTCTGAATTAAGAAATCCAGTTAAAGTTATTAAGAAATTGAACACGGGAAAACCTAATAATACTTTTCCAACATAGGAAAAAAAATTAAAAAAATACTAAATGTATATATTTTTTTGTACAAAAAGTAAAAACTATTACTCTGTGAGAGAGCGTTTTATAGAATGAAGTCAACTTTTCGTCTTTATATATTAAAATACTAACTGCTTCCCACGGTTTCACTCGTATCCTGAGGAAATTGATTGGCGCACAAAGAAAAAGTATACTATGTGTTAACATAGGTTATAAACTATGAACGTACCAAGTTTCATCTAAATGTAATCAGTAGTTTTTGCGTAATTCGGCAACAAACATACATACATGCATCCTCACATACACACACTTTTATTATATTACTAATATTACAATCTAGTCATCATCGGCTTATTTACTGTCCCGCTGTTGGATAAAGGCCTCTTCTTATACAGAGAAGGGTGTCCATGATACTCTTAGAAAGTACATATGACTTGGTACTTGCAAGATTTTGAAGCCGCACACTTGTACACGAGATGCAGGTCAATTCAATTCAAATCATATTTCAATTAGGCCTAATAACAAGCACGTTTGAAAGTTGCCCATTCTAAAAAGTAGTTTCCTATGGAGAAGAACGGGCAAGAAACTCCATGGTTACTCTTTTTAATGCGCAGGTGCCTTAACCACGATGTCACCACGACTAATCTAATCTGGTAATAGTATAAATTAGTAGCCCAAAAAATATTTAAAAACGTATATTTCCGTAGCAACTTCCCGTACTTACACATCACTAGTCACCGATGAGTCTAATCATTGAAACCGAGCTGGTCGCGCCGCGTATATTAGACACTGATTACTGACGCCACACGATGCTAATTCGGAATGCGTTTAATTTAGCCCAGGCTTTCGAAAACAGGAATTTCTGGCTGTTTGACGGTAAATAGATATTCTGAAAATATTTGTATCCATTGTTGAAGAACAAAGGAAGGGCAAATAGCTTCAACTATTCCACTATGACTAACGGACAGACTCATCATTCTTTGACAATTCAAAAGTGCCTGGAAATGGTCTAATTGAAATAAATGTTTTGAATTTCGATTTTTTTGAATGATGCCGTGGTGGCTCAGTGGCTAAGGCACCTGCCTCGAGTGTGGCAAGATCGAAACCTGGCAAGTACCAATGTGTCTTTTCTGAAGTCATATGTACTTACTAAGTATATCTTAGACGTCACTGACTAACGGTGAAGGAAAACATCGGGAGGAAACCTGGACTTCAAAACATAAGTGTGAAATTTGCAAGCCGCCTAGAGCAAGCGTGGTGAGGCTCATGCTTCCTCTGTATGAGAAGAGGCCTGTGCCCAGCTGTGGGACAATATGTAGGCTGATGTTATTGTTGAAGAACAGGCCATGTGCGATTCTAACTCATGCATAATGAATTCTTGTCAATGAAAAATACTGGCAGTTTCTTATGTTTTTACACGCATCCCGAGAGAACTATTACACGCACCCAAATAAACATAATCCCATGTCCTTTTTCAGGGTTCAAGCTACCTCAACACAAAATTTGTAAAAAGCTATAAAAGCGTAACAGATCTAATTTTGCATTTATAATAATACTAGCTATTTCCTGTGGTCTCACCCTCATCCTGAGGTAAATAATTCGCGCACTTAGATAAAAAGTATCCTATGTGTTAACCTAAGTTATAAACTATATGTGTACAAAATTTCATCGAAATCCATTTGGCAGTTTTTGCGTGAAAGCGTAACAAACATACACACAATCATCCTCACAAAATTTTCCATTTAGAATATGATTGGGATTAATAAAGATTTTCAAATAGTCAAGATTTACGCGAACATACTTTATCACGTGTGTACTGTGTAGTGCGTATTTTAATGTCAAAATACCTAACTTTGCCTGCCATCTCTTTGTCGAAGCCGCGCTAATGTGTCAAACCACTGAAATCGCTAATTCGTGGAACTGAGATTTTGCTTTGAGCTCGTTTACGTAGTTAAATAGGGTTGCCAGTTTAACTGCACGTGTATGGCGTCACTTGAATCATTAATTACTTTATTGTAAGGTATACATTCTAATCCATATTAATGTTAAAATGCGAAAATGTTTAAGTCTGTCTGTTACCTCTTTACGCTTAAACCGCTGAACCGATTTCGATGAAACTTGGTATGGGGATAGCTTGAACTCTGGAGTAGGTAGTTTTTATCTCGATGCGTTAACCCTTAGCTACCTACCCCTTGTTTCAGTCACGTAACTACCTACCTGGAGTCCCTCAGACTCCATACAATAAACTTCTCGGCTGTCAAAAATAAAACAATTACCAAAAAATGAATGAATAACATACGATTTTAATAGTTTTTTATTAATGAAAAGAGTTATAAAATATTAAAAAAACAAATATATTAATCAAAAAAGCTTAAATCTTTTGAAGACATCTGAAAAATACTAAACATTTACTTCTTATGATATGAGATTTATTAAAAAAAAATAACGTAAAGTAGGAACTTTCCTCCATTAATTTATAAAAATTTAATAATCAACTCTGAAATCTAAACCAGAAAAATAATAGAAAAGGCAAAATTTTAAGAAAATTGCAAGCCAATTTTTCAATTTTTCCAAAACCCCAAATTTCTTTTGCAAACCCCACATATATTTTTTGAACATTCGAGGCAAATAGATTTTTTGCAAATGCAACACAGTAGTCTAGTGTGAAGTCTCAGTCGTTTCTTCCACTAAATCTATCACATTTTCGCAGTTGATTTCTGAATCTGATCCGGAGTGTTCTCCGAGCACAAAATCTTCACAAATGTTTACATAAGCGCTTCTATTTTCTTCATTTTGTAAGTCGTCTTCACTATGAAGTTCTTCCTCCAACCACTGCTCAATAATTCTATCATTAGATGTAATTTTTCACTAACGCAATAAAAATTATGTGGTTACAAAAAATCACTTAAGTACCTACGTGGAGTCTCTCAGACTCCAAAAAAAACATTATACTCACCAGAGAGGAATCGCGCGCATGGGTAGCGTCGACGATTGCAGATGCGGCACTACGAGAAGAGGGCGGAAGGTACAGGGACGCTTGAAAACTAAAGACGCGTATTTGACTAGTTATGAACAAAAACAATATCGTCGGAGTCTGAGAGACTCCGGGTAGGTTGTTAAGGGTTAAGTATATCCCTCGGGATGCGGGCGAAACCGCGGGACATTGCTAGTTAGCTTTGCTAATCCTCACTTATATTGTAAATGCGAAAGTGCCTTTTTATTATATATATATATATGTGTTTGGCCTTCATGGTAAAACGGTTGAGCCGATTAAAATGACATTTGGTATGGAGACATTTGGTGCTTAGTTTAGAAGTAGTTTCCGTAAGAGGCGGTAATATCTCGAGAATTATGATGAGATGTAATTATTTTACACGATTTTGATGTTTTTTTATAGAGATATAAATAATATATAACATAACATTATAGCATAAAAATTAACATTCAGAAATCAACATTACTAGCCAAAAAAACATATAACATACACCAAAAACGGACGAGCTAAATTTTATACATTCCCAAATTTTAACCGACAACTGTGTCGCCCAACTTCACTTTTTAGTTCCATTCCAATCCCGGATCCCGGTGTCTGTTAGCCTCACTAGTGCCTCCAATCAGTGATGAGGCTAATTGGTGTAACCGAGCTCCCCGCATCGCGTTGATTCAGACCCTGATTATCAACGCCGCACGCCAATTCGGATGTGCTGCGTTTCGAACTTGCAAGATCAAACAGAAAGCCACTTTTCGGAGTCCGAATTAAAGGGGTTTTAGGTGGGAGTCCGAAAGGATATTGGGTGTGTTTGCACGTAGTGGTTTTAGTGTTAGATAAACATTGTCCTTTTATGTGCATTTCAGTGAGTTAATGCAATTGAATATCTGCGTATTCTAGTGTGTGTAGTCAGCATTATTCTATCGGGTCCTTGAAGTCGACAATGCTTATTGCATTGAGTCTAAATTATCTTTTGGATCATAAGGGATGTTATAAGTTTGACGTTAATGTCTGTCTGTCTGTGGCATCGTAGCTTTCAAACAGATGGACCGATTTCGATGCGGTTTTTTTCATCTTAAAGCCAGTTTCCTTGCGGTAGTTTTTAGCGATGTTTGGTTAATATCAGTCTAGCAATATAAGAGTATGAGCTCTTTTTTCAAATTGATGTAAGGCATTTTTGCGTAGGGGGTAATTTAATTTAATCTTGTTTCGTTCCAAATGGTTTTGTTCAGTGCGTTTTCGAATTTCGAATGCGATAGAAAGAAAGAATTGCAAATCTCTCAAGGATATCTGTCAGTGTGTATGTATATTTTTTCAACTATTACTGAACTAAATTACTAAACCGATTTCAAGAACGTTTTTTCTTGGATTAGGATTAAGGTATATGACGTCGTGGGAAAACCACTAATTTGTAGTAGGATTTTCATTGTTTGCCTGTTGTTCAATTTAGGCCCAGGCAAATTCTTTATGGATTTTTTTTCAGCGAATTTTAAAGGTGTAATTATTAAACGTTACTGTCTTAGTTTTGGATCCATGCCTTATGCTAAACAACCAAACCAAGATAATGCAAGCCCGGTTAAGCAGTCGACAACCTTCTACCTTGACCTGCGAGATATCATACACAAAAAAAAAACCAAGAGAACTAATTATAATAGAATCTACCTCAACGGTTTGATAACTTTTAATTATTCCTATTGTTTCTATATTGTTATTCCCATCACCCACAAGGTACGCGTGTGGTCATATACCATGTCGTGGATTTCATTACCAAATTCTTCATCCATTTATCATACTTTCATTATCTCTGAACACTAATACCAACCGACGTTGGACGAATGATCTATTTCCATTCCGTTTTCAAATCGCTAAGCATTTAAATCCCATAAAAATAACGAGTTCTCGGAATAACAGATAACTTTCATTGATCGAGTTTTTAAAAACCGGCCAAGTGCGTGTCGGGCCACGCGCAGTAGGGTTCCGTAGTAGGTCTCAGTTAGTCGACTATAACTCTGTAACCGGTTAAGCCTACTTAGCCGTGATAGTTTTCCTTGTAAGTTCACTACATGTGCTACGTCTGCGATTTTTTTCACATTTCTAGGTACAGCCATTCAAAAGTTAGAGGGGGGGGTAACTCGTATCGAACAAAAATTTTCACTTAAAAGCTAGATATTTCGCAAATGGCTCGCTTAACCGAAAGATGGTCTTCACACACCCATAATATTTTTGAAAGACCTATCTAACGATACCCCACACGAAGGGGTACGCAAGAAAAAAAATATTCATCCCTACTTTACATGTTTGGGAGCTACCCTAAAAAAAAATATTTTTCAAAATTTTATTATACCACTTTCTCAGCGTAATCAATATACATATTCATACCAAATTTCAGCTTTTTAATAACAAGAACCACGGAGCTATGCCGCGGACAGACAGACAGACAGACAGACAGACAGACAGACAGACAGACAGACAGACAGACAGACGGACAGAGCGAAACTATAAGGGTTCCTTGTCGGACTACGGAACCCTAAAAACGATTACCGGCTCGCTAAGTGCGACATTATTATTAAAAATGTCGTCGCAAAAGATATCAATGGTACATTAGTTGAATTAAAATGGATTCTCGATTCGTTTTAGAGGTCTAACGGTCTAGGGGTCTTTTATTTAATTTATGATTGTCTCAATTATATGGACTTAAAACTTTTTTGTTGCATACTTTTATTTGTAGTCGGGTTTTGTTTTAATCGGACATTGTGTTAGAAATAACCTGTATATACACATCCTACATGAAATGTGTGTATCAAATTTCATCCAAATCTGTTAAGTAGTTAATGAGTAACAAACATACTTTCATAAATACGTACAAACTCACATACTTTTTATTTTTTACTAGAATTCAAATTAAAAATTACTGAGCTTCACACTAACTTTGCCCCCCTTTTCACCCCCTTAGGGATTGAATTTCGGAAAATCCTTTCTTATCGAATGCCTCCGTCATACAAAGAACATACCCTCCAAGTTTCAGGTCTCTACAATCAGCGGTTTAGGCTGTACGTTGATCCGTCAATCATTCAGAACAAATAATTTTATATGTACCTTTAGATAATTATTATTCTATAACTTTCGTATTTATAATATACGAAGTTTGGACATCAATAGGAAACACAAAAGGTTCTGTAAGATTCAAACAAAATGTAGCCGTAAAATAGGTGATCTTTTCAGTAAAAGCAATTCTTACAGACAAACTTTGGATGGTGTATTGGAGATGCTCAACACGATGCTTCTATGCATCTCTACTCTTCTACCATCATACCATTCCCAATTTTTCATCCAAAATGACATTTGAATACAAATTCCTTTTCAATTGAATTTCAAATCTACCGAAAGCCGAGTAAATCCGTATTTTTTCTCGGTACCGTTTTAAATCCGGGCGTCAAACGGACTCGTTTCGTCCATCTTACGATAAATTGGATCCATCGTCCCTTTGTGGAACTAATTCCGTGTTGATACTACTTTCAGCTCGTTATGTCGGTATGTCTGTACTGATTTTTATATATACACTAGCTTTCTACCAGCGGCTTCGCCCGCGTCTTCGTGTAGCCACGCCTTCGCCCGCGGCTACACGAATTCAAATTATAAATGACAGAATTTCATACAAACTTTGTCCCCATTTTTCACCCCTTTAGGGGTAGAATTTCGAATAATCCTTTTTTATCGGATGAATACGTCATACAAAGAATACACCCTCCAAGTTTCAAGTCTTTACGATCAGCGGTTTAGGCTGTGCGTTACTCCGTCAGTCATTCAGGACAAAGGATTTTATGTGTATAGATATACAAAATACCTGGATACTAGTTGTTTCCCAAGGTTTTATCCGCCTCCTCAGGAAAGAAAGAAAGAAAAGAAAGAAAGATCTATATATATATAAAAATGAATCCCTATTTCCCTTGGTCGCGCTATAACTTGAGAAGCACTAAATAGATTTGGATAAAATTTGATATAGAGATAGAGGGGACTCTGGCAACGGTTATAGACACCATTTTTCCCGGGTGCGCTAAGTAGTAAATTTTGTAAGGATATTATTACGTAAATGTTGCTCTTTTACGCAAAACTCCGGATTAACCCATAGGATTATATTTAAGTGGGCAAAATAGTTCGCTCAGGATGATATTTTAAGTGTTCATTGGGGAAACTGAAATTAAAGGAAATTTTGGTTTTTGATGCGATAGGTCGCGTAAAGTGTTACAAAAAATAAAATAAAAAAATCTCGTCTCTACTTAGACACAACTTTGTACTGCTCTACCTTACAAAGTAAACACACTCTTATCTTTACAGACGCAGACAGATATGCAAATTATTGAACACCAACTCTACATAAAGGTAGAGCTTCAAACCCACGAATTTCGATGCGCTATAAAACTAAATATCTCCATTCCATTTTAAGGACTCTACCTAGAGTCCTAGAGTACTTATCTTTTACGTTCTCGTATTTTACGAGCCAAGTAGAGTGGCTGAATGCAGGCTGATATCACGTGTCGAGAGCTACTTAGGATATTCTGTAAAGGTAGAGCTTTGCAATAAATAAAATGAAGCGAAAAATCGTGATAGTTTCATAGAGTTTGAAACATGCAAGTAGTTGGTACATTTTTTATTTAAATTTTATGAATGTGCTTTCATGGCATAATAGATGAACCCACTTTGAATAAAATTTTGATAAAATTTTGATTTGTTCTTGACTCTAGTGTAGACAATAATATTTTTCAAAATTTTATTTTATCACTTTTTCGGCGTGTTCAAAATGCATATCCATACCAAATTTCAGTTTTGTAGTACTAAGGTCAGTCAGTCTAAGTTATGCCGCGGACAGACAGACGGACATGTCGAACCTATAACAGTTCCTTATCGACTACGGAACCCTAAAAAGATAAGTAAGCTACCTACTTACACTTCTGCCGATCTCTTATGACCATTTTCAATATCCTATCTATCCGAAGATTTCCTTACTAGAGATAGAATTTTGACATAAAGTCCATCAGACTAATGTCAAAAATCTATCTCTAGTAAGCAAATCTATGGATAGTTAGGATATTGAAAATGGCCGTTAAAAGAAAACCAAGCATAATATTATGTATAATACAAGTTATTTCGAAAGCGGACGTTTTCGCAGCCATTTTATTTCCATTAAACTTACAATGACAATTAAACTTTTGTCATTTAAGTTTGCCATGTTCCCTACTTGCAAGAATTAAACTCTTTTGAATAAGTAATCATATCAAAACGTTTACCAAAGTTAATGCGCCTTTTTTAAACTCTTTAGTGGTTAGGGGAATATTTTTTAACCGACGAAAAATGGAGGAGGTTTACAAGTCGATGCGTATATATTTTTTTATGTATGACCACGAATAACTTTTTACAGAGTAGTCCGATTTTGATAATTCTATTTTTGTTTGGTAATTCATACTTCAGAGGTGGTCCCATATAAATTTTATATAATTAAAGAGTTAGATTTTGCGTGTTTGAGTTTTATGCTTTTAAATTAGTTTTATAGCTTAGGTTTAATGCTGGAATTGAAAGAAAGTATGAAAAATACAGGTGCCATTTCTCAGGTTTCAACTATCTATGAACTGAATTTAATCTAAATCAGTTTTACTGTGACAACGTAGTAGACAGTCAAACAGACTTTATTTCGCATTCATTTGTATTGGCCGACAAAAAAGTAGTGTAGTACTTTTCATCATCATCATCATCCTATATATTGTCCCACTGCTGGGCACAGGCCTCTTCTCATACAGAGAAGGCATGAGCATTAATCACCACGCTTGCTCAAGGCAAATGGTAATCTCTTAAGCTACTGGACTAATTTCCATAGATTATAGTAGAAGAAAACTGTATTATCCCTGAGTACTAAAAGCTACATTGTATGCGCATACAACACGGGCTATGCCATAGGCAGAAGCTAGTCGTTTGCAAATCTTTCTCCATTTAAAAGCAGTACATTTCCCAAAGCATTAAATATTTTAAACGGTTTACCTTAAAACAGTGGCAGTGCCGATGTTTTCGGTTCATATTTTAAACCGATAAAACTAATTTAGGCGCGGTTATTACCGGCCGGAGCAAACACAGCTTATCATAACTCAGTTATAAATAATTCCACAAACAATCAATATAATCCGCGCCCAATTTACTTACAATGTTCGGTTAATTATAATGTGGATAGCCATCATTTTTGGTGGCAAATTAGGACAAATATTTTTTTCATTAATTTAAGTGCTGTTGGTTCCGATTGTTATTTGTAGATCTTTGATAATCGTTATGGTTAGTTTGAGGCTAGAAAGACTGACAACCAGTCTTGCCAAGGGGTATTGTGTTACCCGTGTACTGGGTTATGGAGGTTAGATAGGCAGCCGCTCCTTGAACCACTGATACTCAGCTGCATCTGGTTAGACTGGAAGCCGACTCCGAAATATTTGGCAGGAGGCTAGGTAGATAATGGTTTTCTTATATTTTCTCTGAATAAATATTCACTTATCAGTTTAATCACATCATCAACGGATGGATAGAAAATATAAAGTGTCACTCTATAGATTAATGCTTTTTATTCGTATTCAGAAAAAACCCAAAGGTTAGTCGTGGAATCAGTATTTATGTATTTTAATTTATGGAGATTCTAGGAAAGCAATCCTATTTTTGTTACGTCTCAAAAGATAATAGGTATAGTAAGTTTAATCAGAACATGGGTAGGTTACCTATCTTAGCAGTGTGATTTGGTTGTAAAATATTTATATTCAGCTGCATCTGTTCAGACTATCACATCTGCGGTATGGCAAGCGGTTTCTTGCTAATAATACCGACTCGTAAACTTTTACTGGTCTTCTTGTCATGAGGATGTCGTACACTACACTAGAAATGAAAGCTTGATTCATAATACTATCTGTCTGCCGCGATTTCTCTCAAATTCTTAGGGAAGTAGGTACTTTATACACGCGGATAAAAATTCATGTGTCCCTTCCCAAACTATCTGTTTCCTACCTCGTTGGTCGAGTAGTCGCAAACGGGACTGTGGAGGGAGTCCCGGGTACAATTCCCGGGTCAGCCAGTAGCGTTCCGAGGAGGGGGGTAGGATTACTGGGGACCCCTACTCCCCAAAATCGTAAACGTCTAATTAACAAACCTCCAAAAATTATCAATTTATGAAAATTTTGACGGTTTTACATCGCCGTACCTGGTTTAGTAGAGAGTAAAAGTTTAAGCCCTCGTCTCCGGTTGCTACTTTGATAGCAGTCGCTGTAACAATTGCATTTCAGAGGCCGTCAGTAGGATTTGAAAAAACTCTGACATTAAGGCTTGTTAGGTTAGCAACCTTGCACTCCACACGATAAGAAGAGCAATCCATATGCAAATTAATCAGCGTTTTAGACAGACATACATATTTTTTTTATATTATAAAGTATCTGAGACAATCCGGGATACTCCCTTACGTATGGTCAGCCTAACATAACGGATAGTTAATATCGTAATTCGATTAATTGAAGCATAAACTGAATAATGAAGTAACTGTTTGCAGTTCGACAATTATGTGTGCTGCGCGGAGAGTGTGTGTGATGACGTCAGGATTGGAGGGTAGGCGCTATATAATATTATATTAATAGTATGTATATTTCATATTCAAAATTAGGCAAAAAAAAAAAAAAAATGGAAATGACTAACTAATAAAGCGTTAAAAATTCCTCTTTATCGCAGTCAACTGGGAGCGTACCCAAGAGGCTGGCTGCATTGCCACGTTGGATAGCTATGCTTAACCTTTGGCCAAAGTATTATACTACCTTTGGGTCTCGAGAAGCGTCAATCAGCCGCCTGAATATTTCCATTCTGGCCCCACGAAGCGAGGGTTTTAACCACAAAAGGATCGAAATAAAAAAAATATACTAAAATTAAAAATATATCACTAGCAACTTACAAAAAGAAATGGAACTGGAACTGCAACTGGAACCGAACATGAAATGATGAGTGACAGACACCTGAGTATGAGTGTCAGACACTTCACTATGAGTGTCTGACACTTCACTATGAGTGTCAGACACTTCACTATGAGTTTCCGACACTTCTGTATGAGTCTCAGACACTTATCTTTGAGTGTCAGACACATTACTATGAGCGTAACAACATTTGCTGAGTATCGGCCACTTCGCTGAGTGTCAGTCACTTTACTATGAGTTTCCGACACTTCTGTATGAGTCTCAGACACTAATCTTTGAGTGTCAGACACATTGCTATTAGCGTAACAACATTTGCTGACTATCGGCCACTTCGCTGAGTGTTAGTCACTTCACTTTGAGTGTCAACAATTTAACTATGTCAGTAACCTTGCAATGAGTGTCAGACACTTCACTATGAGTGTCAGACACTTTACTATGAGTGTCCGACACTTCACTATGAGTGTCAGACACTTCACTATGAGTGTCAACAACTTAACTATGTCAGCAACCTTGCAATGAGTGTCCGACACTTCACTATGAGTGTCAACAACTTAACTATGTCAGCAACCTTGAGTGTCGGACACTTCTGTATTTGTCTCAGACACTTATCTTTGAGTGTCAGACACTTAACTATGAGTGTCAGAAACTTTACTATGAGTGTCAGACACTTCACTATGAGTGTCAGACACTTCACTATGAGTGTCCGACACTTCGCTATGAGCGTCAGACAATTCAGTGAGAGTGTCAGACACTTTACTATGCGTGTCAGACAATTCAGTGAGAGTGTCAGACACTTTACTATGCGTGTCAGACACTGCACTATGAGTGTCCGACACTTCACTATGAGTGTCCGATACTTCACTATGAGTGTCAACAACTTAACTATTTCAGCAACCTTGCAATGAGTGTCTGACACTTCGCTATGAGTTTCCGACACTTCTGTATGAGTCTCAGACACTTATCTTTGAGTGTCAGACACATTACTATGAGCGTAACAACATTTGCTGAGTATCGGCCACTTCGCTGAGTGTCAGTCACTTTACTATGAGTGTCAGACACTTCACTATGAGTGTCAACAACTTAACTATGTCAGCAACCTTGCAATGAGTGTCCGACACTTCACTATGAGTGTCCGACACTTCACTATGAGTGTCAACAACTTAACTATGTCAGCAACCTTGAG
Organism: Pyrrhia umbra; assembly: GCA_963891755.1. Lineage (NCBI taxonomy): Eukaryota > Metazoa > Arthropoda > Insecta > Lepidoptera > Noctuidae > Pyrrhia > Pyrrhia umbra. The sequence goes on along the minus strand of OY982933.1, from coordinate 12,418,327 downwards.
TGTCGGACACTTCTGTATTTGTCTCAGACTCATATCTTTGAGTGTCAGACACTTCACTATGAGTGTCGGACACTTCAGTGAGAGTGTCAGACACTTTACTATGAGTGTCCGACACTTCACTATGAGTGTACGACACTTCACTATGAGTGTCCGACACTTCACTATGAGTGTCAGACACATCACTATGAGTGTCAACAACTTAACTATGTCAGCAACCTTGCAATGAGTGTCCGACACTTCACTATGAGTGTCGGACACTTCAGTGAGAGTGTCAGACACTTCACTATGAGTGTCCGACACTTCACTATGAGTGTACGACACTTCACTATGAGTGTCCGACACTTCACTATGAGTGTCAGACACTTCACTATGAGTGTCAACAACTTAACTATGTCAGCAACCTTGCAATGAGTGTCCGACACTTCACTATGAGTGTCAACAACTTAACTATGTCAGCAACCTTGAGTGTCGGACACTTCTGTATTTGTCTCAGACACTTATCTTTGAGTGTCAGACACTTCACTATGAGTGTCCGATACTTCACTATGAGTGTCGGACACTTTTGTATGAGTCTCAGACACTTATCTTTGAGTGTCAGACACTTCGCTATGAGTGTCAACAACTTAACTATGTCAGCAACCTTGAGTGTCAGACACTTTTGTATTTGTCTCAGACACATATCTTAGAGTGTCAGACACTTCACTATGAGTGTCGGACACTTCACTATGAGTGTCGGACACTTCACTATGAGTGTCGGACACTTCACTATGAGTGTGCGACACTTCACTATGAGTGTGCGACACTTCACTATGAGTGTCAGACACTTATCTTTGAGTGTCAGACACTTCACTATGAGCGTCAGACAATTCAGTGAGAGTGTCAGACACTTCACTATGAGTGTCCGACACTTCACTATGAGTGTCAGACACTTCACTATGGGTGTTAGACACTTCACTATGAGTGTCAACAACTTAACTATATCAGCAACCTTGCACCGCGTGTCCGACACTTCACTATGAGTGTCCGACAGTTCACTATGAGTGTCAACAACTTAACTATGTCAGCAACCTTGAGTGTCGGACACTTCTGTATTTGTCTCAGACACATATCTTTGAGTGTCAGACACTTCAATATAGCGTCAGACAATTCAGTGAGAGTGTCAGACACTTAACTATGAGTGTCAGAAACTTCACTATGAGTGTCAGACACTTCACTATGAGTGTCCGACACTTCACTATGAGTATCAGTCACTTATCTTTGTGTTTCAGACACTTCACTATGAGCGTCAGACAATTCAGTGAGAGTGTCAGACACTTCACTATGAGTGTCCGACACTTCACTATGAGTGTCAGACACTTCACTATGAGTGTCAACAACTTAACTATATCAGCAACCTTGCAACGCGTGTCCGACACTTCACTATGAGTGTCCGACACTTCACTATGAGTGTCAGACACTTCACTATGGGTGTTAGACACTTCACTATGAGTGTCGGCCACTTCTGTATGAGTCTCAGACACTTATCTTTGAGTGTCAGATACATTGCTATGAGCGTAACAACATTTTCTTAGTATCGGCCACTTCGCTGAGTGTCAGTCACTTTACTATGAGTGTCATCAACTTGACTATGTCAGCAACCTTGCAATGAGTGTCCGACACTTCACTATGAGTGTCGGACACTTCTGTATGAGTCTCAGACACTTATCTTTGAGTGTCAGACACTTCGCTATGAGCGTCAGACAATTCAGTGAGAGTCTCAGACACTTATCTTTGAGTGTCAGACACTTATCTTTGAGTGTCAGAGACTTCGCTATGAGTGTCAACAACTTAACTATGTCAGCAACCTTGCAATGAGTGTCCGACACTTCACTATCAGTGTCGGACACTTCACTATCAGTGTCGGACACTTCACTATGAGTGTCGGACACTTCAGTGAGAGTGTCAGACACTTTACTATGAGTGTCAGACACTTCACTATGAGTGTCCGACACTTAACTATGAGTGTCAGAAACTTCACTATGAGTGTCAACAACTTAACTATGTCAGCAACCTTGCAATGAGTGTCCGACACTTCACTATGAGTGTACGACACTTCACTATGAGTGTCAGACACTTATCTTTGAGTGTCAGACACTTCACTATGAGCGTCAGACAATTCAGTGAGAGTGTCAGACACTTAACTGTGAGTGTCAGAAACTTCACTATGAGTGTCAGACACTTCACTATGAGTGTCCGACACTTCATTATGAGTGTCAGACACTTCACTATGAGTGTCAGACACTTCTGTATGAGTCTCAGACACTTATCTTTGAGTGTCAGACACTTATCTTTGAGTGTCAGACACTTCGCTATGAGCGTCAGACAATTCAGTGAGAATGTCAGACACTTTACTATGAGTGTCAGACACTTCACTATGAGTGTCCGACACTTCACTATGAGTGTCCGACACTTCACTATGAGTGTCAACAACTTAACTATGTCAGCAACCTTGCAACGCGTGTCCGACACTTCACTATGAGTGTCAACAACTTAACTATGTCAGCAACCTTGAGTGTCGGACACTTCTGTATTTGTCTCAGACACATATCTTTGAGTGTCAGACACTTCAATATAGCGTCAGACAATTCAGTGAGAGTGTCAGACACTTAACTATGAGTGTCATAAACTTCACTATGAGTGTCCGACACTTCAGTATGAGTGTCAACAACTTAACTATGTCAGCAACCTTGCAATGAGTGTCCGACACTTCACTATGAGTGTACGACACTTCACTATGAGTGTCAGACACTTATCTTTGAGTGTCAGACACTTCACTATGAGCGTCAGACAATTCAGTGAGAGTGTCAGACACTTAACTGTGAGTGTCAAAAACTTCACTATGAGTGTCAGACACTTCACTATGAGTGTCCGACACTTCACTATGAGTGTCAACAACTTAACTATATCAGCAACCTTGCAACGCGTGTCTGACACTTCACTATGAGTGTCAGACACTTCACTATGAGTGTCCGACACTTCACTATGAGTATCAGTCACTTATCTTTGTGTTTCAGACACTTCACTATGAGCGTCAGACAATTCAGTGAGAGTGTCAGACACTTCACTATGAGTGTCCGACACTTCACTATGAGTGTCAGACACTTCACTATGAGTGTCAACAACTTAACTATATCAGCAACCTTGCAACGCGTGTCCGACACTTCACTATGAGTGTCCGACACTTCACTATGAGTGTCAGACACTTCACTATGGGTGTTAGACACTTCACTATGAGTGTCGGCCACTTCTGTATGAGTCTCAGACACTTATCTTTGAGTGTCAGATACATTGCTATGAGCGTAACAACATTTTCTTAGTATCGGCCACTTCGCTGAGTGTCAGTCACTTTACTATGAGTGTCATCAACTTGACTATGTCAGCAACCTTGCAATGAGTGTCCGACACTTCACTATGAGTGTCGGACACTTCTGTATGAGTCTCAGACACTTATCTTTGAGTGTCAGACACTTCGCTATGAGCGTCAGACAATTCAGTGAGAGTCTCAGACACTTATCTTTGAGTGTCAGACACTTATCTTTGAGTGTCAGAGACTTCGCTATGAGTGTCAACAACTTAACTATGTCAGCAACCTTGCAATGAGTGTCCGACACTTCACTATCAGTGTCGGACACTTCACTATCAGTGTCGGACACTTCACTATGAGTGTCGGACACTTCAGTGAGAGTGTCAGACACTTTACTATGAGTGTCAGACACTTCACTATGAGTGTCAGACAATTCAGTGAGAATGTCAGACACTTTACTATGAGTGTCAGACACTTCACTATGAGTGTCCGACACTTCACTATGAGTGTCCGACACTTCACTATGAGTGTCAACAACTTAACTATGTCAGCAACCTTGCAACGCGTGTCCGACACTTCACTATGAGTGTCAACAACTTAACTATGTCAGCAACCTTGAGTGTCGGACACTTCTGTATTTGTCTCAGACACATATCTTTGAGTGTCAGACACTTCAATATAGCGTCAGACAATTCAGTGAGAGTGTCAGACACTTAACTATGAGTGTCATAAACTTCACTATGAGTGTCCGACACTTCAGTATGAGTGTCAACAACTTAACTATGTCAGCAACCTTGCAATGAGTGTCCGACACTTCACTATGAGTGTACGACACTTCACTATGAGTGTCAGACACTTATCTTTGAGTGTCAGACACTTCACTATGAGCGTCAGACAATTCAGTGAGAGTGTCAGACACTTAACTGTGAGTGTCAAAAACTTCACTATGAGTGTCAGACACTTCACTATGAGTGTCCGACACTTCACTATGAGTGTCAACAACTTAACTATATCAGCAACCTTGCAACGCGTGTCTGACACTTCACTATGAGTGTCCGACACTTCACTATGAGTGTCAACAACTTAACTATGTCAGCAACCTTGCAATGAGTGTCCGACACTTCACTGTGAGTGTACGACACTTCACTATGAGTGTCAGACACTTATCTTTGAGTGTCAGACACTTCACTATGAGCGTCAGACAATTCAGTGAGAGTGTCAGACACTTAACTGTGAGTGTCAGAAACTTCACTATGAGTGTCAGACACTTCACTATGAGTGTCCGACACTTCTGTATGAGTCTCAGACACTTATCTTTGAGTTTCAAATACATTGCTATGAGCGTAACAACATTTGCTTAGTATCGGCCGCTTCGTTGAGTGTCAGTCACTTCACTATGAGTGTCAGACACTTCACTATGAGTTTCTGACACTTCAGTATGAGTGTCAGACACTTCACTTTGAGTGTCCGACACTTTCGTATGAGTCTCAGACACTTCACTATGAGTGTCCGACACTTCCGTATGACTCTCAGACACTTATCTTTGAGTGTCAGACACATTGCTATGAGCGTAACAACATTTGCTGAGTATCGGCCACTTCGCTGAGTGTCAGATACCTAATTATGAGTGTCAGCAACCTTGCAATGAGTATCAGACAATTCAGTACGAGTGTCTGACACTTTACTATGAGTGTCAAACACTTCTTTATGAGTGTCAGACACTTCCTTTTTAGTGTAAGACACTTTACCATGAGTGTCAGCAACTTCACTATGAGTTTCAAACACTTCACTATGGGTGTCGGCAACTTTGCTATGAAATAGAATTTGAAAATGGTGGTCAATGCTCAAGCCTTCTCTGTATGAGAAGAGGCCTGTGCCCAGCAGGCGGGCAACGCTGATGATCATGAAAATAATAAAGGCAATACAACTTAATAAAAACTTAACTTAAAATAACGAATTGTACAGATTTTCATTACCTAATGAATCAATTTCGGTAAGCAAGTGCTTGCTGGGGCACGGAGGAGACTTAGTAAGATATAAATGGTAACCCATCCACGGACCGACAGCGAGTACAGCTTAACCTTGATCTATCAACGCGTGCGGCGGTCACTTAGCCACGAGCTCGCCTATATGTGTTCTGTATTCATACATTTAACTTTATCGTATATTTCACGTAAAGTTGGTAACAGACAGGCAATATATTAAAGCGACTAGCCAACTTGAATGTTTTAGATAAATGTTAGTCTGAAAGGACATTTACATGTTACCTCGAATGGTATCTCCACATTTCTCACCTGTCCGTCTTTTAGGTGGATCACACACTTCCACGGGCCACGCTCTGTGTACAGGGCGACGTGTTTGTAAGTAGTCTTCACTAGAACAACACACTCACGCTTTAAAATTATTAATCCCCATTTCCCCCCACTTTTTAGGGTTCCGTACCAAAAATGGTAAAAAAGAACCATTATGGTTTCACTTCGTCTGTCTGTCTGTCCGTCTGTCACAGCTGATTATTTCAGGAACTACTCGTGCTATCGACTTGAAGTTTGGAACATTTATAAAAAACGATTGACTATTCATGCGGATTGCATAGGAAAAAAGATAAAAAATCATATTGCTTTTATGGAAAATGTGGGGGAAGTGGGGGTTGAAAATTTCAAAGAATAACTACTAGGTCAAGTAGGGTATCATACGAAAGGTCTTGATTTGCACATTCTAATATATTTTGTAGGTTTCTATGTCTTTGAATTTTCGAACTATAATGAAATCTGCACAAAAAATAATTACTGTTATATTATTTTCTTATCTTGACAGAATGAGATCCAAGTGATCCTCTCTAAAGGGTTTCATTTTGACCTGGGCTGCGAGATTGTTCAAAGAGTTACCACGGCCCTTGAACGTAACGGACGAAGGAAGAAACATAGATGAACTTGAGTCAGTAAGAGTCTGATGTTATTTGATGATTTCTCATCCCTAAAAAAGGGTTCCGTTTTTCCATTTCAGGTATGGAATTACGGAACCAAAAACGCATTCTCGCGCGCTGAGTATCTCGCGTGGTAGTGTGTGGTCCGCCTTAGTCGTTGTTATAAATGCCAGCTGAAGGCAACTGGTATTGTATTATTATTTGTGGATGATAAATCGTGAAAGGGTTTGACAAGCGTGGTTGCTTACTACTGATTTTGATAATATGTTTAAGAATATTTCCATGGTAAAATATTTTTTTTGGGATTTCGGAATAAACCTCTTTCGAGCAAAAAAAGAATTTGCAAATCGTCTATAAATAATGGGTTATGCGAATATACGAAACATGAATATCCTAATAGACAACCTCCTCCTTTTTTGGAAGTCGGTTAAAATGGTCTTAAAGAAAGTGAAATGTAATATGTGCTACGCTAAGATACATGTCTGTGGCTACGCCGTAGCTCCAGTCAGCTACGCGGATTATACAAGTGTACTACGGGAGCTCAATTACAAACTTTTATTTTTACGGAGTAAAATTTATTTATTCTTTTGTCATGATGATGATTTCTTCAAAATGCCAAGGGTTTTCGTTTATAATAAAGCTAGTAAATAAAATTCATCATCACCTGCTTAGCCTTTTCCCAACTAGGAGTAAACAACATGGAGTTGGCTTCCAGTTTAACAAGGTGCACCTTGTTACTCAGCTGCAGCTGAGTACTAGTAATTTACATGGAGCGACTGTATATCTGACCTCCACAACTTAGTTACCGGTTAATACCGTACCCCTTGACTTTCTTTCTACTCGTAACGGGATCAACGGATTAATCAGATGCACGCCTTCGTGCCTCGCTATGTTGAGAAAACAGTCACCCATCCATAGACTGACCGCGGCAAGCGGAACTTAACCTTTCTAATCTATCGATCCACTCCGTTGTTACTTAGCTACGAGCCCTTCGAACTTATACATTTACATAATAACAACATATATCTCAAAAACGATAGCTCATAAAAAACGCGAGGTTGTTAGACTGCTCTATAGAGTGACTCATTAAGCCGGCGACACACGAGCGTCAACAAACACGCTTGTCAAACGGTGATTATTCTTGCCTAGAGATAGCTCACCTATCGCGAGCTGAAAGGGCCCTTTGATAGCTCAGCTTTTCATACTACGTGAATAGTGTCTGAACTGGATAAGGACTATAGTAATCTGGATAAGAAATAATAACGAATATGAAATAAATAATAACAAAATTGTTAAAGAAATGGTTGCTTGAAAAGAATTTTTATACTTTTTAAAGGACTTCTTTGATTGTAATTACAATAAAAACGGAACAATGACATTTTAATTATTAATAAATAGTATGACAATTATACATGTATAATATTTAAACAAAATTGTGTAAAATTATAAAAACAAGTCTAATAGTGTTAATTAACTATGTAAAATATTCGTATGCCTGTGTCTAAGAACTATACCAATATGTGCCACTAACTTTTGTACTATATCCTTAGCGAATAAATATCTTTATCTTAAGAAATTACAGTTATATTTGTTTTTGTGTACACCTTAACTAGTGTCCCGTCAGCGGCTTGTCCCGCGTGGGCAATACGAATTCAAATTAGAAATGATAGAGTTTTATACTATCGTTGCTCTCTTTTTCAACCCCTAAAGTGTAGAGTTTCGGAAAATTCTTATCGAATGCCTACGTCAGACAAAGGACACACCTTCCAAGTTTCAGGTCTCTACGTCACGGTACTCCGTCAGTCATTCAGGACAAAGTATTTTATTTATATGTATAGATATTATTTATATGTATAAATAGCATATTGCATTGTATAAAGTTCTCGGAAAACATGGAGTTTCTTGCCGGTTCTTCTCCATAGGACCCACTACTTGGAAACGTGCAAGTAATTTGACCTTTAATATATGCTTTACTTGCAGGCCTATATGAAATAAACATTAAACACCTTATTTATAATAAAAAAAATATAGGCAGTGTTTAATGTTGTATAGATGGTAGGTATGGAACCCTTCGTGCACGAGTCCGATTCGCACTTTGCCGATTTTAGTATAATTATTTTTTATGATACTCATCTCAAAAGGGTATTATCAGAATAACCCGTCAAAATCTAAAATTAGAGTTCTCTTCCACATTTCTACATTCCGCGCCCCACAGTGACCTACGCGACCTGTCCTGGTTAAATTATGAAGTGTATTTTTAACTGAATGCACATGAATATGTTGTTAAATACTTAGGTAGTTGGTACAGTCGCTTTTTAATTAACCCTTTTTTGCACTGATAAGGGATCGTAGGTGATTTCTGACTTTTTCATCGGCCTAATCAGTGTCCCACTGCTGGTAAAAGCTGGGTAAAGGCCTCTTCTTATATAGAGAAGGCATGAGCATTGATCACCACGCTTATTCAAGGTGGATTGGCGAGTTCAGCATGTTTAGTCCAGATTTCCTCACGATGTTTTCCTTCATTGTTTGTCAGTCAGTGGTATCTAAAACACACTTAGAACGTGTAGAAAAATCTTTAGAAAAGTCCTATTGGTACTCACAGGTTCCGAATCCGCATATATGAGATGCAGGTGCCTTAACCATTGGGCCACTTCGTTTTTTTGTTTTTTTATTTTTTATTAATGCAACTAATTTATTAGATGAAGTTTAATTCATCAATTCACCAATCGTATAACTGAATCCTACAGAATTTGTTTCTTTTTGTGCTCATTACGAAATTTTCCTTAATCGTGTAAATTTATTAGGTGCTCCTGGCCAGGTAAGGTCAAAGGTTAACTACGCTTGGCGCGGTCGGTCCATCGATGGGAATATCTATGTCATAACGGGACTTCACCGTTGAATCGTTTTTTTTTATAAAAGCTCTACAAATAGCCGAATGGGGTTAGGATTAATATCTACTTAACAATGATAAAGTTAGAGTTATGTCGGACACGCGTTATTCACCCCCCCCTGTCAACCATCCCTCTAGCTTCACTAGACTAGGATGGTACAAGGTATACACTTTTATCTCCTTGTGTGCCAGTTTCATTTCTAGTTAGGATTTATCTACCAGATTAAATCATAATTGGAATTGAATTTTCTAGCACATGAATATAACTGGTAGTAATCCGAAGTTGCTGAGCCTCGTTAGTATAATTGATTCTCTCATTAGTGTGATGAATCAACCAGTATCTAATGTTCTTATTGTTGTTGGGTTTTTAATAGAATTGACTGGTTGGTGCAGTGGACGAAATCGCAGTATAAAATTGACGTACATGCGCCATCCTTACGCCATTTTGTTGATTTCTGTGGCAGCATTAGATACGACTTTATAAAAAAATTTCGTAAATTCAATTGGTACCTACAGACTATAGAACTTTCGTCTTTGTTGACTTGGTAATATAACTCGCTCCCATCTCTAAACTTAAATATCGTTCAACGTTAAATTGAATTTCTATTAATCGGGCAAGTTCTGGGTACCGCTAAATCATCCTAGTTGAGCCGGGTGTAACTGGGCATAACCGATTGTAACCGTCGTAATAGGCCACTGTAACCGGGTATCGGTTTTAGGGTATACCCGGCCGGTCAAAGGGACGGTAATCACTTTAAAATTATATTACTTTACGGTCCGTTTATCCGGCTTTTTTTTGAAATTAGCAATTTGTTACATGAAAGAAGTAAGTGTAATGTGTAAATTATAAATTTTGGTATAACTTTTAGACAAAGAAAGTGAATTACGATGAAAAAAGTCTTGCAGACAACCAGACATATATAGATATTTATTTTTTGAAAATGACTATCAATTCTTACAAGCTAATAATATTATTTGCGTGAAATTCTATTAGTATTTCATACAAAAACTACTGAATCGATTTAAATGGAAACATACACACATAGTTTGTCTTAATTATCACATAAGATGCTAGCCCATAACGTCTACAGGATCACCCCTTTCACTGTACCAAATTTCATCCAAATTGGTTAAGTCGTTCTCAATTTATTGCGTGACTTAGGGAAATAAATAAATATGAAAATTAAATATGAAAATTACCCATTTTTTTTTATTAATATTGTATAAATTAAGGTTCTTCAAACCTTACAGACAGATATGTGTTGCTGGGGAGTTTGTTGCGCCACTTCTTCTTCCCAGCAAAAACACATAGGAAGTGGTGAAGGGCGGGCGTTTTGGGGGCTGTCTCTTGTAAATTGACGTTCAAAAAGTGCTGATTTTCAGCCTAATTTGAATAAATGACTTTTGAATTTTGAAAAAAAATAAATAAATAGGAATTTATTTTCATAAGTCTAGATAGATAGGTCTCTACTGTATACGAAAAGCTGAGGGCAGGTAAGTAGAAATCTGTGGGACGTTCAAAAGAGATACCGCGCCCCCGGAATACAAAGGGTTGAGGAAAAAACATGGATGGGTTTTAGTCAGTAAGTCTTTTTTTTTTCGGATGGGAAATCATCATCGACGGGAGGGGTCCGTCGTGGGATGGGCGGAAGGGAGTGACAGACTCTTACTGACTAAAACCCATCCATGGTCCTTTCTCAGCCCTTTGTATTCCGAGGGCGCGGTATCTCTTTCGAATGGCCTGCAGCCCCGAAGTAAGAGTCTACCACTCCTTCCTGCCCCACCCACAGTGGGAGGGGTCATCAAAAAAAGGTAAGTAGAAATAACAATGTAATTGAAGATAATACATGGACAACAGGTTCGCATATATATAGTTAATGACTCTTTTGTTGACTGTACCTGCGTATATTAAATTGCAATTTGTATCTACCTGGAGCTCAACAATTATTTTTGAGTCAAAAGTCAATTTAGGAAATGTTGATTAGCTTTTCCCTGTAATTCGCGACCTCAATGACAATTACAGGCTGTTACAGAAAATTGCTCAATTTTCACAATCATCCTGTATTTTCTTCGAGTCAATTATTTTGCGGAAAAGCGTCAAAAGTTTTCTAATAACTGCTGGCCATAAAAGGAGATTAACTTTTGTAAGAAGTTTCTTTTTTAATTCTATAAAGCGTTACGAAATAAATTTGAATTTATTGTTTTTAAAACTTTAATTATATTTCAGAGCTGGTCTTTTTGTACTCATTGTTAAGTTAGTTTAATATAAAAGGACCAGCTTTGAAACAATTTTATATATATTTTTTTATATCTTTGGTTCACTTTGAGTTATTACAATTGTACTACCATTAGAATTAATTATCTGATAAATAAATTTGACTGGTATTTTCAGGTGGTAGTTAAACTCGACTCACGATCAGAGATAAATGTAATCCTTATTTAATGTATAATCCGAAAGTATTGTCGTTCTGTTACGCTTTTACGCTAAAATGGCTGAATCTATTTAGATGAAATTTGATATGGAGATAGATTGAAACGTGGGAAAGAGTATAGGATTTTATTAGACTTCGTGACGTAATTCTCTCAGGGTGAGGGTGGTCATTTTTGTTAAGTTGTTGAAATTTTTGACTGTGCTAAAACTTCGTGTTTTATTTAAAAACTGCAAAAAATCTCGAAAAAGCTTTACGCGAGTTATATTTTAATTTAAATCCACTAAAAGAAATGCCACGTTACCGTATACAAAAGGCCTGTTTCCGTTGCAGTTAATTAAAAACTAAACTACAGTGATGGTATGAGTGCCCGACTGCTGCCAATTTGCATCGCAATCGTTGACAATGCACTTTTTTGGGTTCCACAGGTACGACTGGATTTTAGGTTATTTTGTCGGTTATATTGCAAGTTAGATTATGTATTGCTTCTTTATTATAAGGTTACAAATTAAAAATCAGATGTTTGTCTGTAATTGATTTGATAAACTAAAAGAGTGATATTTTTTTCAATCCGCTATTTTCATTCCCGATATTCCTTAAGTACGGCCATTAGGAGGACCATTTTGTTCTGCACTTAGAGAACCTAATGACATAGATTGTAAAATACTAAGCAATTATTTTCAGCTACTAAGAAGCTGAGTTTTCTTATTCTCTAAGTTTCTTCTAGATTTAAAAACAAATTATCCCGGTCATATTTTTTATACATACAGAACTTTTCAAAGGCTGCTATGTTCGCGCTTGTCCAGTTAATTTTCCTTTCGGTTCTGTGCAAATGGCCCGCCGCGCCGTGCCGATTGCGCCGCGCCAAATAGGCGTATTATATTAATTTAAATGTTAACTAGAATTGCTTGCACACAGCGCAACGTTTATGTTCGCTATTTATATATTTGTTATACTTTATATAATCACTTATGTTATATATTACGTAGTAGGCATGGTTATTTATTTGAATTACAGGTATCTATACTAATATTATAAAGAGGAAAGATTTGTTTGTTCGTTTGTAGGGTTTTAACTCAAAAACTACCGGACTGATTTTAAAAATTCTTTCACCGTTAGACAGCTACATCTTTACGAAGTGTCATGGGCTATATTTATTTCCAGAAATAATTAAGGATACCTACTAAAACTTGAATAATGTAACCCAAGGTGTAAAAAAATTGTCCAGCGGGCGGAACCGCTGGCGGAAAGCTAGTTCATTTATAAAACGCGAGATTGACTATCAGTTTGTCCGTCATTGTCACATGCGTCATGCGTTGCTCCGCGCATCTTTCTTTATTTCTTCTGACGACATGACAGTGCTATTACCGGAATGAATACTATGGGCCTAGCACGAATTACTTTCGAAAAAAAGCTTTTTAAAAAAAAATTAAAACCGACTTCCAAAAAAAAAACTGAAAAGTAGTAGGTTTTAATTTTTTTGTAAAAAGCTTTTTTTATTTTTTCGCTTTTCAGTGTCTCGGTCTTGCTATCTTAACAAAATAAACACACCACTTTTTTAGGTTGTAATAAGCGTAAATAACCAAATCATCTAAGTATTTGGCATATCAGCAAGTAGAGATAAATCGTTATTTTTGATATATTTATAAAACGGCTGAACCGGTAGTGATAAAATTTAAATGGGACCACACGGGAAGTACCAGCTTTCAAATAAAAAAAGAATCATGAAAATCGGTTCACCCAGTCGCAAGTTATGAGGTAACAAACATAAAAAAAAAAAAATACAGTCGAATTGATAACCTCCTCCTTTTTTTGAAGTCGGTTAAAAAGTATTCGAAATCGATTTTTGAATGGAATATACTCGCTTCTTACGTACTATTTATTAAAATTGATGTGTTTAATCATATATTTGGATGCTGCAAATTATTTATGCATTTTGAACATACATTTCGCTTTGGTTGGTCGGTATTTATGGTCCGAAAATCGCTTACATTAACGTTATGATTACATTAGTATGTTCGTGTATATCTTTTGTTCTATACTGCTAGAAAATAGGTAAAATTGGAATACATTATTAATGTATTATTGTTTTGATCAAAGCAATGTTTTGGTACACGTACTAGTTATTTTATAGGTCCATAAAAGTAAAGTTATTGAAAATAGGCTCGATACTGACTGGCACATAAAGGTACTGGGGCTTTATTAATATTAATTGGAGCTTTCATTTGTAGATATGGAGCTTTCATTTGTTTCGTTGGTAGATAGGGACACGTGCAAGGAAAATGGCATATTTTTTTTAATATTTGCACTGTAACATGAACAGATTAAATTGAATAATACTTGAACATGTCAAACCACAGTAGAGTAGACGTCAGTAAACGTTATCATTTTGATCATTTTTTTATAGACGAGATTGGAACCTTTTTATGGATATGGAATATGACCAAATGACTCTCCCCGCTGTAGATGGAGCGAGAGGAAAGGTCAGACTCTTACTGACTAAACCCATCTACGTTCCTTGAATTACTCTTTGCGTCGACAAGTCTTTAAGAAAATACGCAATGGAATCCCTTGATACTTCATACGACTTCACATTGAACTCCTTTTCTAAGGGATGGGTAATCATCTAATGACTTGTTTAGCTGAGGGCGAAGTGGGAGGGAGTGTCAGACTCATAAAGATTAAACTCATCTATGTTCTATTAATTACCCCTTGCGTCGATAACTCTTTCAAACAATCACGCAATGGACTCCCTTTATGTGACTTTATATCCAACCTTTTTTTTCAGGGATGACGAAATCATCAAGTGAAATGGGAGGAGTCCCCATTAAGGGTGGAGTAGGAGGGAGTGTCAGACTCATACTGACTAAGCCCATCGTTATTATTTCAACTGCCCTTAGCATCGGTTACTGTTTCGGACAATCCCTCAGTTCATATCTAACCTTACGTGACGATTTCTAACAGCCTATCTATACTAATATTATAAAGAGGAAAGATTTGTTTGTTTGTAGGGATTTAACTCAAAAACTACTGGACCGATTTTAAAAATTCTTTTGCTATGAGAAAGCTACATCTTTATGAAGTTTCATAGGCTATATTTATTTCCAGAAATAATTAGGGATCCCTACTAAAGCTTGAATAATGTAACTCAAGGTGTAAAAAATTTACGGGCGGGCGAAGCCGCGGGCGGAAAGCTAGATAAAAATAAACTTACTTACTCCTTTTTTCTACTTACAAAAAGTAGAAAACATAAAGGTTTTATTATATTTGCCTGTTAAAACCAAAACAGGTTATTCAAAAGCAAACGAGCTGTGTTATTATTATAAGCTTATAAAGACACGTCAAGTGGAAAATCGAACGCGATCAATGACGGTATTATTTTTTTAGAAGCCATTTTTTTTACAAAATAAGAATATTTTGTGAAGATCTTATTTACAAAGAATAGAATGACAAGAGAATGATCTTATATGGGTTCCTTTTTATCTTTTGAGGTACGGAACCATAAAAAGTAAATCAGCATAGACTTTCTTCGTAATATGAATGTGAATGTTTGTAAGGATGTATAAATAAATTTTCCCGCGGTTCCACCCGCATCCTGACGAAACTACTTATCGCACCCGGATAAAAAGTAGCCTAAATATTAATCCAGGTTATAAAATATATGTCTACCAAATTTCATCCAAATCCATTCAGTAGTTTTTGCGTGGAAGAGCAAGAAACATACATACAAATATGGTCACAAAACTTCGCATTTACAATATTAGTAAGATGAATTATGAACACGTATATATGTCCAGCGTTGGGCTGAAGGAAGCCGAACCCCTCATGCTAATGAGCACGATATATGAACGATGTAAACCTTCCGTGATTTAGTGTCGCTAAAACTTTCGGATTCAATTACTTAGGAAATACATAAATCATGTGGTCTTGATGCCGCTCCGGTAATATTGTTGTCGGCAGTCCGGACTCGCGATATGGGTAGTACGTTAGATCCTTATTACTAGTAGAGTAAAAATAAAATCTTTATTAAAAGTTATTGCTAGTATTTGGTTTGTTTTTTTGCGGTTTAACTCACATCATTCTTCACGTACCTAGACGGTTTTAAATGTATATCATATTATGGATGAACCCCAATTCCAATCTATGTCCATACCAAATTTTATAGTAATTGGTTTGGCTGTTCATCGTGAAAATGTATAAGAAACTCATATTCGTATCGCATCTAGTTATGAAAATTAGTTTTGGTAGATGTACGGCCAGCACCAAAAAATATGCGGTTACTTTTACGTGAAACGGAAGAACTGTCATTCAAGATCTGTCAAAATGGAGGATAAAATTGAATAATTTTGCTATTATTTTATATTTTTCGAGTAAATATTTATGATATATGTTTATTAAATTATTATATCCATGTATTGAAAACATTAAAATATTAAAAGTATGCTAAAATATAAAGTATGAAATAGTGAAAAAAAAATTGGTGCAAACGGCTGATAGTGTTTTTCGTTTTACATGGAATTTATACTCCTAGATTATGTTCCGTTAAGATATTTACATTGTCAGGAAAGAACAACTTCTTGACTTAGAAAGGACGAAAGCCTCATTATTTTACAGAATATATTTTTTACAAGCTCATCATCATCCTCCTGCCCCCATCCCAAATTATTTGTGGTCGGCGCAGCATGTCTTTTTCTTCCATACATTTATATCAGCAATCCCCTCATCACCCTCTTTCTAGCCAGACCATCCAGCATTTTTTGGCCTTCCTTTTGTGCTGCTTTTTTTACAATGACTAAAAATTTGTTCTCAAGAAAACCAATCGCTACCAGTAAATCGGGTCGTAATTTTATGAAATCATCTACCGAGGTGTCGTCAAAGTCATTTCGCGAAAGCCAATTAACGATTATGTTCCCCCGCGGAGTAATAAACTGAGCTAGCATTAATCAACAAGCTTGCCCGTTATTAAATACTCAACGATTCTATAATAGACTGATGATTTATCGAGTACCTGAGGGAGAAGCGAACAGCTTAATTCAACCGATATCTATGACGTCATAGGATTTACGTCTTGCTGTTGATTGATCAATCGTTGTGTTTATCGGTAGCTTTTTATAAAAATTTACACGCAATAATTTTTTTGTTGTTGTGGGCGAAAACTTTGTCGTGGATACTCCACCTGGGGTCGGGGGGTTTTTGCTTGTACTAGGAGTTCTGTTCTCTGTGTTCCTTCTCCTGCCTATGATTGGGGGCTCGAGCCGTAACCAATCCACGGCGCTGGCTTGTATCGGCGGGTCCCTTCTAGTCAAGGGGAGGAATGTTAGACCGCAACGTAGCTGGTCTGGGCGCATTTTTTGATATTTAAAAACGTGCAATTGCACTAACATTTATAAGAGTACCTCTAGTTAATACCTACTTCAGTACTGTCTTAGCAGTAGGTCAAACGAGTTAGGAAAGAAACATTCGGGCAGATATTTGGTTTTCAGACGCTGACCCTTGATGTGACTGACAATATTGTGTTACGAAAAGCTGAATTGTAATATCATCGAGCTCGGTTTAAGAATAAAAATACATTGTTTTTTTGAATCCGATGCCGGCATGGCAATCTTAAAAGTAAGTAAAATAATAGCTACACGGGTTGATTTATCGAAGGTTAAGCTGCGCTTGACACAGTCGCTCCGTGGATGGGTAAGCATTTATCGTATGAAGACTCCTCGGAAAGCACGTTAAGCTGTTGGTCACGGTTGTCATTTCTAGATCTTAAGGTGTTAAGGATAGTCAGAAGCCTGAAAGTCTGACAACTACTCTTACCAGGGGGTAGCGTATTACTCGGTAATTGGGTTGTGTAGGTCAAATAAGCAGTCGCTCCATGTAAAACTCTGGTGCATTCGGTGATATTGGAAGCCGACCCCATCATAGTCAGGAAATGGCTAGGCAGATAATGTTATTAGAATTTATATTTTATTATTTGCAGGTAACCGCTCAAAATAGGATTCCGTAAGTAGTTGGTTTTTACTAGTCTTATCTATAGGAAATAGTGCTGGCATATTGGACGGCTCATACTATTTGAAATATGAATATTATGCCATGCCATGGTCCTCAACTCCTCACGCATATCACTTACTTTACATTATGTACTATTGCGGATGTCCAGAGTGACGTCATAGAAATTGTGACCATCATGACTGTAATGTCGGCAAAATGTAGAATTGTTTTTAGTTGCGACCTTATAGTACTGGAATGTGCAAGCGATTTTAGACCTTGAGGATAGATGTTTATTGACTCTTTTCGACTGTGTTGTGATGGGTAAGTCTAAATAGATGCTGTTTTCAATAAATTTATTAAAGTGACCTCTTATTTTTTTACGTAAGTTCATTAAGTATATGTACGCCACGCCGGTCACCTCCAAACAATAGTTTTTGCATTGTGTCTGCCGCGCGGCGTTCAACGTGTTGATAACTTATCAAATGAAAATAGTCTGATTATCTCATATTCAATCTCCCTAGTCTATAATTATTAGCTGCAAGCTCCTAGATTTGATCAGATAATAAATTCGGGCAAGCAGGGAAAATTATTGGTTTTTCCTATCAGCTATTTCCAACCCCCTAATATTTGGGACTAAATAAAATTGCGAGTGCTTTAGCAGGATCTTATGATGAATTTCATTTCATTATTAATATCATCTGTCTAGCTTCTTCCCAACTATGTTGAGGTCGTTATTCAGTCTAAGAAAGTCCAGCTGATTACCTACCAGTGTTTTACATGGAGCCGCTACCAATCTGACCTACACAACCCAGTTAACGGGTAACAAGATAACCCTTGGTAAAACTGGTTGTCTTTCTGACTTCCGACTACACAGCTTAATGTGCTTTATGAGGCACGGAGGAGCCTTAGTATGACGTAGATGGTTATCCATCCACGGACCAACCGCGCTGAGCATAGAGAGCATATCCTTTGATTGATCGACTTGTGCGGCTGTTACTTAGCCTTATCTTATTATCTATACATATAAAATGCTTTGTCCTGAATGACTGACAGATCAACGCACAGTCTAAACCACTGATCGTAGAGACCTGAAACTTGGAGGGTGTGTTCTTTGTATGACGTAGACATCCGATAAGAAAGGATTTTCCGAAATTCTATCCCTAAAGGAGGCGAAAAAGGGGGGAGAAAATTTATATGGAGCTCTGTCATTTTCATTTGAATTTGTATAGCCCATGCGGGCGAAGCTGCTGGCGGAGAGCTAGTATATATATTAACATATATGCATATTATCTGGGCTTACCCGCTCATAATATGCTCTCGTAAATCCCTTTATCACCGGCCTTATCTATATAAAGGAGATGGCGGAGGCAGATAGCCGTGCCTACGTACTGTTGTGACGACTACGGTCACCATGGAGTCGTGAGGATACCATGGTCAATTAATCACCTGATTAAATGCCTAGTTTTAAACCTAGATTAAGATTTTGCAAG
Organism: Pyrrhia umbra; assembly: GCA_963891755.1. Taxonomy (NCBI): domain Eukaryota; kingdom Metazoa; phylum Arthropoda; class Insecta; order Lepidoptera; family Noctuidae; genus Pyrrhia; species Pyrrhia umbra. Next base: position 12,399,270 of record OY982933.1, on the reverse strand, counting down.
ATTAGTGCGAGTGGGGACTTGAAAAATATAGCTTGTAGTGATTTTGGATGTTTTATTTTGTTAAAAAACTTGTTTAGAAAGTTTTTCATCTGTATGTATTAAATGTATGTAATACTAATATATTAATATTAAAAATGCCAAACTTTGTGATAATACTTGATATACATGTAACTATTTTCACGCAAAAACTACCTACTCTACTACGCGCATCCAGAAAAAAAAATATATGCTGTGTGTTCTAGGACAATGTGTATTCTAAATTTCCTACAAACACACTCTTTGTCTGAAAGAGTAACAAACATATATAATATGTACATAGTACATAATTTTTTATAACCTTTCACATTTATATTATTAATAGGTTACAGGAAAGTGGAAGAAACTACAAGAAAAATCATACTCAATATATTTGTTCCTTTGCTCCGCCGAAAAACTTAGTAAAAAAAATTGGTCCTTCGATCCGCTGAATTCACAGTCACTACGTCTGCAGGTTGCGTGTGTCAGAGCCATCGAGAGTGTAGTGCCACTACACTGCACCGGGCTACGTTAAAAATAACACCCGCCGCGCCTACCGGTACAACGGCTTGTAACTAAGCTATATTGCTATCAAGTGCTCCAGATATAATGCTGATAAAACACATTTTTTAATATATTAGCTGTTTTCCGTATTTTAACTCGCATCCCGAGGTCATATATGCTTCCGTATACCAAAAGGCTGGAACCGTCTCCTAGGTCCTATGTCTCCGTACCAAATCTCGTCTAAATCGGTTCAGCCGTCTTACCGTACAAGCGCGACAATCAAACTCACTCTCGCATTTACATATAATACTAGTTAGAATTACCTACGACGTGATTAAGGAAATATTTTTTTATTTTCAATAGGTATTACCCTGAAGTACAAAATTACTCAGTAACTAAGTACTTTCTTTAATGTAAAACAAGTGAAAGTGTACCCCGGACCCAAGGAATATAAGATGAACTTCGCAATTAAATGACAAAGTTGTGAACTAAATGTCGTGGAGTAACGATAGGGATAATCTGTTTAGACCCGGGCACAAATACTGAAAAGGTTCGTTTCGTCCCTATTTTTCGGTAAATGATTTTCCCTTTTTGAATTTAGCTGGTTCTAGTTAGATTTTCTTGGTCCTAGGGACAGAAAAGGGACAATATTGTAAATGTTTTGTTTATTTTTAGGTAATAAACCGGCAAATAGACAGCTGTTTTGTTGTAAATTCTTGACTTTCAAAAGTACTTGATCAAAAGTACAAATGTAGCATTCTATTAATAAATGAATTTTGTGGGATTGTCTATTACTGTCTGTTTGCTGGTTTCACCTGCATTTCGAGGGAACTATTTACGCTACCGGATAAAATGAAGTAGCCTATAACAGTCTCTGGGGTCTAACCTAACTCTACACTAAATTTCATCTAAATCGAATTAGCTGTTACGAAAGAGAACTAAATAAATAAACAAACTCACTTTCCTATTTATAATATTAAGTTAGGATTCTTTTGTAACAAAATACATTTGGCGACTGTGTGAGCGTGAGATACACGTACACAAAAACAACAGCTGTATTTTAGTTAATATACTTACGAACCTAATACATTTTATTGACATTTATGAGAATTCATCTGAGATAGTGGTGTTCTAGATCCTCTGGGAAACGTCACAGCTCAATGCCTAACTGAAAATGAACGCGCTAAAAGTCACTATTTTCATTTCAGTAAACATACAAAAAACAGTGAATAAATTCTACATTTACGACTACAATGCTCATGCATAAAGATAAGAAATGTAGATGGTCCTTTTATTCTAAAAAGATCCTCTCTGAGATCGTTAAAAAAAACTAAGACAAATCCATCCAAACTCCATTTGGATAGCCTATCAATTTCTTTCCCATTTAAATAGCTATAAACTGTAATCGGTGCTTTAAAACGAAACATTTTAAGTTCGCGGGTTGAAGGACGCGCTTTATGATACTTTTACACTGTACCGGGCGACCCTAGTCGCTGGTCCCTGGACCCTAGTTGTTGGTCGCGGCAAGATAGCGACCCCGGTCGCCGAAGTGAAAATAATTGAGTGGGTGGACCATTTAATTTATTCAATCCAATTTTATTCAAAATTTGGCTTTTCAGTGTTTATATAATGTAAGCCATAATTATGTTTATTAATGCAACCATAATACATAAATAGAGGAGAGATACAAAATAAAAGAAAACAAATGATCTTACATTCAGGCAAAAGTATATCATTTTATCAGGTCATGGTCAGAGTTATGTCTCCCCAGAATAAGCAATAGGCCTGTTGCCATCAAACAAATCCAGATTCTATATCAAGCACACTGGAATAGAAACCAGCACCTCATGCTTAACAGTAGCATTTACGGATATAGAAAAATGAGATAGGCCCGTTCCTAAAAAAAAAAACTTTTCCAGCGACCATGGTCGCCAGAAGTGCAGTATATACACTCCTTAAACTCGGAGTAAAAGAGATAATGTCTATGAAAAAGCCGGGCTGTACCCGGCGGACGGTCGTAATTGATTGCGACCTACGATTTAATTTCGACCAAGCCAGTGATTACCGTCGAGTGAAATGTTACAACGGTTTAAATTACAAGCTTTAAGATGTTATAATTTAAAGGTTATTTGAGAACGCTAAGCGTTTCGGGATTTCGGCTAGTGATGGAAATTAAATTTGATTTTCGAGGGAAATTTTTGGGCGGTTACTTATTGAAACGGTTTTGCTAAAGGAATTTTAGTAGTAATTATAATGTTTTGTGGTATGGCTCTTTGATCTGGGGCTTAGGATTTCGGAACTTAATCAGTTTGTTTTTGATTTTTCGCAATTAACTATTTGAGTTTTTGTACTAATCTTCATGCATAATTAATACTATATTAATGAATAATTAAATACTATATACTAGCTTTCCGCCAGCGGCTTCGCCCGCGATATTTTAGCTAATGGATACAAAAACTTGACAAATTATATACTAAAACCTTCCTCATTAATCACTCTATCTATTAAAAAAAACCGCATCAAAATCCGTTGCGTTGTTTTAAAGATTTAAGCATACATAGGGATATAGGGACAGAGAAAGCGACTTTGTTTTATACTATGTAGTGGTGATGATTACGTTTTTTAACCGACGAAAAAAAAACGCAGGAGATTTACACGTCGACGCATATAAATTTGGTAAGTCATACTTCAGAGGTGGTACCATATTTTGATCAACAAAGGTTTAGCCATTTTTTTAAATATATTAAAAACTAGCTGTTTCCCGCGGTTTCACCCGCATCCCGAAGGAACTACTAAGCGCACCCGGGTAAAAAGCAGCCTATGTTGTTCCTCAGGGTCTATTCTATCTCTGTACCAATTTCATTTATATCGGTCTAGTAGTTTTGGCGTGAAAGCGTAACAGACAGACAGACAGACAGAGTTACTTTCGTATTTATAATATTAGTAAGGATAACAGTCTATCTATATCTGATCTGGATCTATATACTTAGATGATCTCGTTATTTAAACTTATTTCAATATAAAAACTGGTTTGTAAGCAGGTCTAAGGTACAAGGATACCGAAAAGTGATTTTTTTTTTGTTTTTCGATAAATATAGAATATTGGAACTATAAAAAATGTTTTCCAATATTGTGCTTATCAGTACTGTTATCAAAGTGATATTAAATAGGTACTGAAACCCGAATGAGGAAACTAATCACTCATCGATTGAACTGAGATAAAATGCAAATGTCCCTACATAACACCGGCTTAAGATTCGGGCATAACAATATAAATCTTGCGATGGGAGGGCCACGAAATTCACGGCTAATGAGATTGTTCCTACGAACGTTGTATCCGATCGTAGGGTGTCTATGAGTTAGGAATTATTCGGGATAAGTCTAAATTTGCAATCGGTTTAACTGCATCTTTGGTTTAGTGAAGGTGACTCGTAATTATTTGTCAATTTGTCCTGTGCCTGTAAATGGTCTAATTGAAATTTTTGAAAGAGGAAATGTAGAAAGCGCTAAGTAGTCTTTAGTCTTTCTTTCTTTTATATTCTAATGGTGCTATCTTTTTCTAGTAACTACTCTTTGATCGCTTCTAACTTGGACGTCTTTTAAGATTTTTTTTTCTATTTATTTGTTTATTTACATATTTTTACTGATCCTCGTTAATGAATAAAACACTATTACAGGTTTATCAATACAAGAAAATAAAAACAGTCAAATACAAAAACAAACAAACTTACTTTCGCATGTTAGATTTATTATATGATTTTGTTAATTTTAAATCATGATTTTGATTATTTTAAATTTTGCTTCTCTCTCTCATTTTATATGTCACTTTTATTCTGATTGTGACTTATTTTAATTTCTATCTTTATTTAATTACTTTCGGTGGGTATAAGAACTCTCCTTATATTTTTTAAGTAGGTACCCAATCAACAAATAAGTAATGCGTGGTGTGCTTACCTATAAGAAATTGGTACACTAGTCTTGAGGATGATGACAAAAATGGTGATGACAACGATGTTGACAATAATGATGATGGCAACGATGGTGACAATTATGATGATGACAAAAATGGTGATGACAAAAATGTTAACAATGATGGTGATGACAATAAAGGTGATGGCAATGATGGTGATGACAATAAAGGTGATGACAATGATGGTGATGACAATAAAGGTGATGGCAATGATGGTGATGGCAATGATGGTGATGACAATGATGGTGATGGCAATGATGGTGATGACAATGATGGTGATGGCAATGATGGTGATGACAATGATGGTGATGGCAATGATGGTGATGACAATAAAGGTGATGGCAATAAAGGTGATGGCAATAAAGGTGATGGCAATGATGGTGATGACAATGATGGTGGTGTCAATAAAGGTGATGGCAATGATGGTGATGACAATAAACGTGATGGCAATAAAGGTGATGGCAATAAAGGTGATGTCAATAAAGGTGATGGCAATGATGGTGATGACAATAAAGGTGATGACAACGATGTTGAAAATGGTGTTGGCTTTTTTGGCTTTGGCAAACACTTGTGGCAATTTTGGTTGTTGATGTGTCTCAATTCGTATCAGTGTATTCAATTGTTGGTGGGCCAAAAAAATAAAAAGTTAATAAAAATTAGTTAGGATTTGGTACACATAATTATACTTTTTTACCTGGATCAACACCTAGGATACTTTTTATCCGGGTGCGAAGTATTCTCTCAGGATACGGGTGAAACCGCGGAAAACAGTTAGTGTGTTACCAAGTAATAACAACAAAAAAGGTAACCCAAGCGTATAACGTTTTACTGGCCTCGTTTTAATTTAACAAAGTTCCAATAACCTATTTTCTTTTTATCAACGACTTTGCTGTATTAATACCACAATTAAGTTATTTAATTAATGTAGTTAATTGAAGTACTTCAAAATACAAGTGGCTGATAAAGCAATTATCAGAATTAGCACGAGAGTCCCACCATTATTACACGCTAGAGTAATTACGTGACTAGTACATATTATATTAGAAAGTCTACCATTGTTATTGATAGGAACTGTAGTATAATAGGTTCGGCCAGCGACCATAAAATATGTTTGGACTTTAAACAGGGTCTAACTACCGGGTAACAAGTATCTTATGTGTTATTACACGTCATGTCATGTCAAGATAAAAATAAAATTTTTCTGTCATAGGTACATATAATATAATGTTATAGACCATAAGTGTTAATACGGAGACTCAACAATTGTGGAGTGACACCCTTCAGTGCTGTTCCGGCACCACGGGGAGAACATTTATGCCGAAATTGTTTCTGGATAATTGATTCAGTTGGTGTGATTGGTCTAGGCCGTTCCAATCCAAACTAAATTAAATAAATAAATAATATAAACTGTAATATTTATGACTGTTTTTTTTAACCAAATACATTTAGCAGTTTTTGCGTGAAAGAGTAATAAACATATTATTGAGGGGCTTGTAGCTAAGTAACAGCCGTGCTGATCGACAGATTAAGTTAAGGTTAAGCTGCGCTAGCAGTGGTTAATCCATGGATGGGTGAACGTTTTCGTAACAAAGCGAGACCTCTCTGTGCCTCGAAGAGCACGTAAAGCTGTCAGTCCTGTGTCTGATCTTTCCCCGGACGTGTGAGATCGCCGTACTATTGGATTATGAGAGTGAGGCAATAGAAACTACACCTACATATAATGTCTGCGTAAGTGCTTGTACACTATAATATTTCCTGCGTACCTGGTTAGTCTTCAATGAGATTGGCATCCGTAACCGAATTCGATCTGGAGAGATTATTATTACACCTTAGTAAACATACATCATCATCAGTAAGATGGTAAAATATTAGTGGGACATAGCAATCGACTTTTTTTTGGCGAAAACGTAGTAAAACTCAAGTAGTGGGTCCATAATGAGACCGTTTTAATAAAATAAATACTGTGACGAACCATTATTTTCAATTTCATCATTAACATAAATATTTGCATACCCTCAAAAAATGGGTCGGCAGGCCCAAAAGCATTGCGAATAAATAGAGTGTTCGACAAAAATAGGGCCCCTAAAATCGAGGTTATTTTCAAGGTTACAGTAAAAAATGTAGGTCGCTTAGCAAAGTGTATTTATACAGGGATTCTCTACTTTTATATAGAGGTTAGGTCCATAATATAGTGAAACAATAGAAGGTGAACAAGCCCACAATTTATTTATTTGACAAAAGCAGTTCAGCGAAGCTTGAATTTTGATTGTTTTTTATCACGACGTGTATGTTATAATATCAAAAGATGTCTTCCCACTGTGCGTGAAACTGTGAATTATCACTTCCAAATGGTACGTGTTAGTCCGCCCCCACTGTTTCATTGTCACACATACGAGTATACTAGGTTTCCACCAGAGGGTTCGCCCGCGTGGGCTATACGAATTCAAATAAAAAATGACAGAGTTTCATACAAACTTTGCCCCCCTTTTTTACACACTCAGGGAAAGAATTTCGGAAAATTATTTCTTATCGGATGTCTAAGTCATACAAAGAAGGTATTTAGAGATACACCCTTCAAGTTTCAAGTCTCTATGAACAGCGGTTGAGGCTGGGCGTTGATCTGTCAGTCATTCAGGACAAAGCATTTTATATGTATGTATATAGATATTTCATGATCATGACCATGAAAAACATAAAAACCAAAACTAGCATTTAATTTGACTATTACATTACTCTATGTATTTACTGTTTGAAGTTAACCTTCTGGTCTCTAATACTGTATTTTTTCTGTGTTAAGGTCTAGTGCTTATTTAACACAGGTAGACTTTTAGCAGTATTTCTGGAGTTTAAAACCTGTAAGTTGGTGCTAAAGAATATTTGATAAAGATTTTAAAAATATATTTTTCTTGTATTAACGGAGTGGTGGTAAGTTTGCAAGTTAGGCTAAAAATCACCACTTTTTGAACAGTTTTTGAAACTTAGGATTAAAATAAGATTTTGGTAAACTAAATTATTCTTCATTAAATAATCACTCATTAATCAAACAAACTAAGATAATCATATTAAAATAAATCAAAAAGTATCAAAGTACTAACTTATTATTTATTTATGAAATATATGTCTAATAATTCGATGCAATATTTTTAGTTAAAGTAATTTAAAGTAATTATGAAGCCCTAAGTGAAGTTTAAGTTAGATACGATTTAAAAACTTAAGAAGCCGCTGCTAAAAAGTTTCTTACAAAAAAAAAGTTTTGAAAAAATAAAGAAATTTACTAAAAGCCGTAATTTTTTTAATGGATACTGGTTTTAAAAAGCTTATAAAGTTTAATTACTGAAGTTGTAACATTAGAAATTAAATAAAATAGAAAAAACAATAGATGGACAATAGATGTGACTGCGCTTACTATTTCCAGCATAAGTTAATTAGATTTAGTGGAATAAAGTTCCTTGACGTGGCTTGCGGTAATTTTCACAAAAGGAAGAAGCTTTATGCCTTTTCTTTCTCTCTCTCTCGCTCTCTTCCTCTATTACTCTTCTCAGACCAATGACCTTCGTTCCTAACGTTCCTTATTCCTTATTTTTTTCTACATGGCAATGACATGGTAAGCAAATAAAGCCCTATTCTATTCAATTCCATGGATTAGGATTAAATTTGTTACAAACATATTTATAACCTGGATTAACACATACTGGATACTTTGTATCCGTCTGGGCCCAATTATAAGTGCAGACGAAGTCGCGTGCCCTTATAATAAGAAGTATCATAAGAAGTAGTATCATAAATATGGCAAAGTGTATCAATTTTATTATCAACTGGTCTTGATCGTTTTGGTATTACTTATTATTGATTCAATTAAAAGGTATATTTTTTTTCAAAAATATCCCAAAGATTCGGAAGTAAAATGTATGGTCACCCTACTTTTTCGTCAGCCCCGCCCCTTCTAACCAATTGGAAATATATTCTCTTAATGTCGCGAGAGATCTACAAAGCGATAGGTTTAATGGACGCCGAGGGATCTCCCGGCGCCCATAGAAAGCCCATGGGAATAATTTTCTCAACTGAAATTGTGTTTTGGGGGTCTGAAAGTTTTATTTTGATAGGGTCTTTGGATATGGAGGTCTTTATGAGGCGTGAGAAATGGCTTACATTTAGAAAATGGTGGTATTTTTCAATGGGGCCCTTTGTGTGTCAAGGTCATTCGTATTTATTTTCGTTTCCCAATAAAATAGAATCCAGGAAAAGTCTGCAGGATTCTTATTTCTATTTCTGCCGTCATCAACGCCATATTCTGGCAAAAGCGGTCGAAAGCAAGCGTATGTCTCGCTATAAATTTTCCGACACCTAAAATTGAATATGTAAAAGCCGGCACACCATATATTAGGTGGCAGAATCTAGCTATGCATCATGTAATGCAGGTTATCACCAGGATCTTAGCGCTGCAAGGTATTGAATAACGCCATAATTTCTGTCCTAACAATATTTATTGTTTATGCATATTACAGCTTAAATGGCAGTCTAGGTACAATTTACGATGGCACTGTTTTGTACTCAGTACAGTACAGCATATACTACTAGGATTCTTTAAGGGTACCGACAGGACCTTATCACTAAGCCTCTTTTATCAGTTGATCTGTCTGTCAGTGCGTTTATGTCCATTGTCGCTATCACAAAAAATAATAAAAGCGGTCAAGTGGGAGTCAGGGTCGCGTAGGGTTTCTATACCATATATATTGGTATATCATGTACGATGGTACTGAGTTTTTGTGTACGTGTTCGACTCACACTTGACTTTTTTTATAGCACTCCCACAAAACGTAGACCACAATCACTAGTGACAATTATGTGGAATAGTTTAGACACAATAATTCCACCATGTCCACCGTGTCTCATTGAGGAGTGGAGCGCTCGAAACTGGAGGGCTGAGTACCATCAGTATTCTATTTATAAACTCAATATTTATACAACGTGTAAAAAAAATGAGCAAGTAAAGATTGCACTGACAAAATCTTATTATTAAATCTGTTAACTTTTTTTTTTCCATATTTTTTTTCACTAAATATTATAAGGCTTATTATATAAGATTTCCAGTTCCTAATACTGCTCAAAAGATTTGCTATAACCGAATGTGTAGCCCGCCTTAATTTTATCGCTTATTTTTTTACACGTTGTATAGAGCACAAAACATAAATATCAGAACCTCCAAAGGCCCTTCTATTAATATTATCCACCATCAGTCACTTTCTAATTTTTGAACCATGATGACTTATGCGACAATAACTTCTGTCGCGTTCCACCAGGAAATTTCAGTTAATCAGCAATGCTTGGCAAAATTAAATTTCAAACATCAAGAATATTCTTTTAAAACAGCTTATAGCGTTACTTTAAAACAATCGTACCGGAAAATGCGTTTTCATTGTTAAAATTATTTAAATTTAATTATGTCGGTTGGCAAAAACTTTGGCTCTTCTTAATTAGCATGAAGGTCGGCGTCATCTCTTTTATGTCACCCGCAGATGAGAAAAATAATGGCATTGTCCTATGAGATGGGACGTGTTTTTACGAGTTAATTTTCAATTTGAGGTAGATAATTATATATACCACTTCCTGATATGGTTGACGATTCGCGAAGCATCATCGAGCTGATATTTGTATAAAATTGGTATAATGGTGGCAAATCTCTATGAAGACGAGCCAGGTACGCAGGATATATTATAGTGTACAAGCGCTTGCGTAGACACAGGTGCACTCCCTGTTCCCCCAATCTCATAGTCTTCAGGGACGGCACGACCGGGAAGAGATCAGGCGCAGGACTGACAGCTTTACGAGCTCTCCGAGGCACGGAGGGGTCTCGCTATGTTAAGAAAACAGTCACCCATCCATGGACTGACCGCGGCTAGCGTAGCTTAACCTTGCTAATCTATTGATCCGCATAGCTGTTACGTAACTACAAGCCTTTCTATTGGCATAATGGCTGAAGCGATTGAGTTGGACTTCGTAAAGAGATAGAAGGAACCCTGAAGACGATTATAGGCTACTTTTTATTCGGGTTCATTAAATATATCCCTCGGAACGCGGGTGAAATCGCGGAAAACACCTAGTTATTCTATAAAGGGTCGGAAAGTAATAACCACGTCTATGCTTGGAGCCCACAGACCAGTTACCGAGTACATACAGTATAACAGCCGTTAAGAACATTCCACTCTGTTTTACAGCTTTCAACAATTTTCTACAATATGATTTTCTAACAATAAATTGTGTTTTACGCTTGGTTTCATTATTTTTACGGGTTTGTGGTCGTAACGAAGTTAGTATGGAGCTTTTTCTGATGAAATTTGTTCGGAGAAGTACTTCTTGTCCTTATCGTGTGAGCTGTTTACTAACCTAACAAGCTTTAATGTCAGCGTGTTCTTTAATCCGCCTGACAGCCTCTAACATAGAATTTATATAACAATTGATATCGAGGCAGCAGCTGGGGGTATCAATAAACAATAAGTACAATCTCCGTAATATCAATCAAAAAGCATTAGATATAGCTTTAATATTTTACTGTGACAGCATAACAAACAAATCCAATAGCATTTATAATATTAGTAAAGATAAGGTGAGAATATGGATATTTATATGACGCATTTTCTCATTTGAGCAAGACTACATAAGAGAAGCTCTTGACATAGTGCAAATGCTAGCCAATCAACAGGATGGTATCTGTGCTGACCGTCCAGGGTGTCTGGCGTATAATTAAACATTAATATGTGGCTATTTTTTCGGATGGGAAATCATCAAATGGGCAGAAGGGAGTGTCAGACTCTTACTGACTAAAACCCATCCATGTTCCTTCCTCAGCCCTTTATGTTCAGGAGGCGTATGGCTAGTACTCCGAGACTGAGGGTTTAAGCTGCTCTCAGAGGCCCGTCCAGGGTCTGAAGGCAGCTAATACAGATTAACTTCGCTGACCCATATGTCAGGGTAGTTATTATTTAGATTCAAACCCCTTAATAGAAAAATATCTATATGTTTTATTCAATCTAAGTCTGGTCGGTTATTTTTGACGACATGACTTTTTTATGGATGCTAAAAAATGTCTAGGTGCTTAGAGTTTTATGACGATTGTGGACAGTTAACCCGACGACGTTTCTTGCTTATTGGAATACTGACGATTTGAGGATTATGTGGGCAATGAAAGTTACCATGGATGAAAGGGTTACTAAGCGCAATGCTTATTTCACTGACTAACGATTGAAAATATCGTGAGGAAATCTCGACTAAAATGTCTGATACCTTCCACTGTGAGATGCGTGATGATCAATGCTCATCCCTTCTCTGTATGAGAAGAAGCTTTTACCCAACAGTGGGATAATAAAAATAGACCGATGATAATAATGATGATTATTTCCATAAAAAAAGCAAAATTTAAAAAAAAAAAAAAATCAATGACTTAAAAAGTAATTGAAATGGATAAAATAATTTTAAAACATTAAAACCCAATAATATCCGTCGGGGGCTACGTTCCGTCGTGAGTAAAAAGAAAATCAAATTTTATAAAATGCTATCCATGTTAAAAAAAAAACAAAAAGTCATCGCCATAAAGTACCATATCATTCAATGATATCTAGACAGAAACTTACTACGTGCTTGCGAGTGACTTTAAAAATTGGCCACAGTCCATAAGTAACGGCACTATATCTATTGTCCAGGGTCATAGCTCACTGGGGCAACGCTTTCAGGATATACTGGCCATTTCCTGGACTTGTTTTTCAGCTACCTGTATTAGAGAAGTGACTGGAATCGCGTTAGTTGGGTTATACTTTTGGGATCGAATCGTTACTAATATTATAAATACGAATGTGAGTTTGTATGTTTGTTTTGTTGTAAAACTGATTTGGATGTATAGAGATAGATAGGAGGAGGAGCAGAGGATTTACCATATGAATAAGGATATACTACTTTTTAGCCTGGGGTTTTTTTTATATGGAAATCATCAAATGACTCGCCCGCTATGGGTGGGGTGGAAGGGAGTGTCAGACTCTTACTGACTAAAACCCATTCATGTTTCTTCCTCAGCCCTTTCTTTTCCGAGGGTGCGGTATCTCTTTCGAACGTCCCGCAGATTCTGATGGATGAAATAGTTTCCTCAAAACACAAGTGAAACCACGGGAAAAAGGTAGTATCTACATGAATCTTCTGCTCATAGTTGCAGGGTGTTCCTAACCCGGATAAAATATGTCTTAAAAATTCATTTAATTTACCAAAGATCCACATTCACGAATATGAAAGTTGCGAGTAATTTTTTGACTATAGATTTTTTACTAATAATTTCTATTCAATATTGTTTCTTTGTGCAAATAATAAAATAATTTATAATTATGATCTACAGATTGGCATGCTTATTATAAATATAACTTCTATCTTTGCATGTCAAATGCGATATCTTTCATTGTGACATTTTAGTGAAACTATCAACACACAAATGAACAATACTTAAGTTTGTGTCGATATGTGCCTATCTATGTGTTGGCGGAACACATGAAATTCATGGCTGTATACATTAGAATATAGTGACAAGCTGTCATTCTGACTGTCTTTCCGTCAAAACTATGGTAGCGAGGTCTTAAAATCCGATATAAACATTAAAGTGGTTTAATCGGTTTGTGTCATGTTGATTATTGTTCGTGACAGTGTGGAAACTATACGATTGTTTTATTATGGGCCATGAAAGATATCGATGTAGACTTCATAGCGTCTACATAATTAATGTATCTGAGTATGCGAGTATGCAGGTTGGAAACCTGAAAAAAATAAGTACCATTGTGACTTTTTTAAAGTCATATGTGTGTCTTTCTAAATATATTTTAGGTGTCACTGACTAACAGTGAAGGTAAACATCGTGAGGAAACCTGGACTTAAAAAGTCTGAAATCGCCAATCCACCTTGTGCAAGGGTAATCAATACTCATGCCTTCTGTGTATGAGAAAAAGCATTTCGCCAGCAGTGGGACGATATATAGGCTGATGATGATACAAGCGTAATCCGGAAATATATCTCAACATTATTTCGTTAAGCTATTTACAAAACAACACCTCTATTTCAACCCACCTTTGTCAGAGCCGTTTTCTGAAACAGCAAAGGTCGGAGGTAAAAAACTTTAAGACAAAACCAATATTGGGTACGGGGGAACCGGTACAAACTTCCAAATCAGTTTAGGAGTTAACGCATAAAAAGCAAACTTATAAATCCGGTGGGGCTTGCCGGAGTCACGGGAAATTGAGTTTGAGCACGAACGTTCCGTGCCGTGTCCGGCCCGCGAGTGATGTTTGAAACCGTTTTTTAACCGGCGAAAAAAAGGAGGAGGTTTACAAGTCGACGCGTATTTACTTTTTACAGAGTAGTCCGATTTTGATCATTCTTTTTTTGTTTGGTAAGTTAAACTTCAGAGGTGGTCCCATATTTTTTATCAATATAAGTTCACATTGAACGCCACACTGACAGACACAATGCAAAAACAATTGTTTCAGGGTCAACGGAGACCGGCGTGGCGTTCAAAGGTTTTGAGGCGTTTCTTCAAGAACGATGAACTGAGTTGGAGAATTGTACTAAATCACATTTAACCTTTAAAGTTTCATCATAACCATACCGTATCAGTCTACTGCTAGACATAGGCCTCTTCCACGGCACGCCAATGAGCTTGATTTTCATTCTCTCCTCCTTCAACACCTGCCCGTGGTTAACGAATACCATTTCCAAGTTTATCCAGTAAGAATACAGCGTGCAATCGAAACAAAACAATTTGATTCAAACCATGTTTTAGTGACATTAATCGTCTGACTTTAGAGCATCGTGTTGCAGTGAATATCAACGGTATGCAATTTGAATTCCGAATACCATGAACAAGTGTTAGGAAATTTATTCATGAGCCAATCTGGCTACAATCCGGACGTCCGACTATTTGGGAGGTACTGCTATTCTGACCAATCACGCCATTGTAGTTTGTAGGTGAGCAATTGTTAGGTGTAATATTTAAAGGCAGGGTCCATCCATCATCTATGTGTAACAACTCATAGTACCTACTTTTGTAAACGTGAATATGGCTCATGAGAAATCTTTCTAATATTATTAATGAGAAAGTTTGTGACCCTTTCACGCAAAAATGACTGAAAGAATTTGGGTGAAATTTAGTACGCACATAAATATAGTTTATAATCTGGATTAACACATAGGATACTTTATATCCACGTGTGGGAAGTACATAGTTCCATTAGAATGCGGGTAAAACCATCGGAAATAGCTTGTTAGAAAATACATCAGCCTAGTAATCCATTATTCCCATCCACACAAGCAAGACGCCATCATTAAAAAGGTTAAGTACTAAACTTTATGTTGGCGCCAAACTTAGCGTTTAAGTGCGCGAAGACTTCGTATGTAGGGGTGCTAAACATTTTGTTGTCAGTTTCATTATTATTTATTCCTATGAGAACTTCTTCGCGAATGGCCTATGTGTTGATTTAGGTTATAAGCTATATGTGTACTAAATTTCATTTAAATCCATTCAATATTAGTAGGAGAAACAATATCGCAAGTAGAAGTTAGTCTGTGCTAAAAATACTTCTTTATTCGCCCCAAAACCGAAGGTTCAACAACCCTGTTATAGGCATTACAGTGGAGTGCTTACACCCACTTGTTCCGAAGGCCTTAATCCTAACTTCGACAACTGCACGGTTACTGATATTTGTTCCGTTCAACTAGCAGTAACGATGTTTTGATTTTGCCCAGTTTTAGGCAGACGGCGTGCTTGCCCGAATATAGGTTAAGGGTGTTACTGAAGTGTTTTGGTCTCGTGTTATTTTCGGGCTGAAGTAAACAGAATATAGAATGTGTGGGTGTATGATTTAGGGGTGTAGTCCGATAATATTTGTTTATGTTGTGCCGGTGTATTAGTTCGCCACTTAGGGGACGAAACTTACTCGGATTCGATGAAATATATTTCATCGATTCCGAGGAAGTTTCGGTGAATTTAATTCGTAGATACATCTGTATAAATTCTGCTCTGTTTTTGTATTCATCGTACTACTAGCTGTTTCTCGCGTATTGACCTGTATCGTGAGAAAAACTACCATATGTCCTTTTCCATTTCCTCAGTTAGGTTTCAGAGCCATGTCATTATTTGCCTAACCTTTTCCCAACTATGTTTGAGTCGACTTACAGATTCACAGGATACAGCTGAATACCAATATTTTACATATAGTGACTGCCTATCTGACCTTTACAAACAGTTACCGGATAACACGATACCCTTTGGTAAGACTGGTTATCAGATTTTCTGGCCCGTGACGACTCCCAAAGATCAACAAATGACAGCCGGGACTAACGGCTTAACGTGCTTTCAAGTGCTTAGTAAAATGCTGTATTACACAAAATGAACTTTGCTATACACCAAAAACCTTAGATTTAATTAAACCAGTAAGTAGTGCACGGGAATCAGTTAACGAGGAACAGTTAAACTTGAACTGCAAAGTTCTCACAAACGTACGTCGCCCCGGGCGCTATACATAATTAAACCGAACGATCTTACCTCACCTCTCGTACCATTGAACTGTGGTAATACAGTATTAGTTGTGAGCTAGACTCCATTTGTTCGAGTAACAGATTATAGGCATTAAGAAATGTGAGTCGATCTCGCGCCACTAAGCTAGCAAACCAAAAATAGTCACCTATAACAAATTCTAATCTCTATCTATACACTTAAAATGCTATGTCCTTAATGACTGGCGGATCTAAGCACAGCTTAAAATGGTGATCAGGTATCTAACCTGAAACTTGGAGGGTGTGTTCGTTGTATGACGTAGGCATCCAATAAGAAATAATTTTTCGAAATTCAACTCCTAAGGGGGTGGAAAAGGGGGACACACTCATCATCATTTTCAATTTGTAATTGAATTTGTATACCCCTCGCGGGCGAAGCAGTTGGAGGAAAGCTAGTAATATTATAAATGCGAAAGATTGTGAGGATGTATGTTTGTTTGTTCCTCTGACATGCAAAAACTACTGAGTGGATTTGGATGAAATTTCGGACACGCATAGTTTATAGCCCGAATTAACACATGATACTTTTTAGCCGGGTAAGTGAAGTACTTCTCTCGGGAGACAGGTGAAACCACGGGAAACAACTAATAGGGTATAATTGAATACGGTCTAAGACGTGTGGTTTAACATTGTCAGGTATGACATGCGTGACAATAATCTTACTGCAGAAGATGCTGAAGATCGTGCAAAATGGCAAAAATTAAAGAACATAGACCCCGGAGTCAGAGGCACAAGCTGATGATGCAACCGAGATTAACGCTTAGATGACACACACACAGAGACTGAGTAGATTTTACGAAAAATTTAAACAAAATGGTAACTTATTTTGTTTGAATTTTGCCACAGAAATTAACAAAATGGCGTAAGAACGCCATTCTTATGTCATTCATCATGATTTATGTCAATTTCATGCTCTAAACATCATCATTCATCATTTAATGCAATTTTATTTATCTATGTGGGAAAATTAGAACAAAGTTGGTTATGTGTTGTTTACATTTTTCGTAAAATCAATTGGTACAGATTATAGTAACGAATATGACAGATCATCATCAGATCTGTAACAACATGCTGAGCTGACCAATAAAACCATGTTGGCGCCTAATACCATCATATCCTTGTTTGCGGGTTAATAAATTGCGGTGGAAACCTTAGGCGTGGTTATCAAAATAAGTGGACAGTATTTAGGAATTAATGAAGAAACTATAGAAATCGAAGAGTTATTAAATCAGAAAAAATGTGGATAGGAGCTCACTTTATAAGCTGCGATGATTTGGCTCGTACTTTCCTTCCAGCTAAGACACAATTCAATTCAAATCATTTATTTCAATTAGGCCTAATTACAAGCACTTTTGAAAGTCAAAAAAGAAAGAATTTAGTTACACATAACAGCCACCCGCGTTATGTCCCTCTTCCATTTCACCTCGAGATCTTCTCTTCTTGAGTATGAGAATGTTCACACAAACAACTACACGAGCACATAAGATTCCTCGTCGCGAATCTACAAACAGAGTTGCAGACCGACGCACTAGACGGTGATCACGCATGCACTTGAATTTGCGGACAGTGCAGATGACCAGCGTCGTCGAACTGAGCTCGCGGTGACGTTGAGTGAGCGGTGAGATAGGAATGGGAAAAAAGGCGGTGGTTGGAAATTTAGGAAATGATAACTATCTTCGTATTTGCATTATAAAATTCAACATAATTATTATGTTGAATAGTGAATGATGCATAATGAGCAGATAGATACATGATAGCTGTTCTTCTATTGAAAATACCGACAGACAACCACCAGCTTATTTCCAATCGCATTAACAGACGAAATGGACACCCAAGTGTAGCTCTCACGTCCAATTGTTTACAACTCCAATTGGCAAATTCCACGCGACATCCCCTAATCTACTTCAAAACATAGGCCTTAAACACACGACGCAGATAATCGCAAAATGCATGCCACGTATAGCGATTTAACGCACGATCGCGCGCGAATCGCATCGCTGGCGTTTACAGACAACTAGAGGATTATTGTATAGGCTGCCGGCACACGGGCGACTGATCACGTCGGTTGTGCGTACTGAATTTTAGACAGGATTTAATATTCGGATAAAGTTTTGTTCGGAGTCTTTATGCAGTCGGGTTTATGGAGTTTTGAGTTCGATTTTATGGCATTTGTTTGTCGTGTGATGGACTGCAATAAGCATGCTGTATGCTTGCTGTTATGTGAGGCTTAACATATTAGTTGTATTGACTTATGGAAGGAATTTAAAGGTCTCTCTAAGAGATAGTATTCTCTCAATTATTTTAGAATAGATATCAAATATTTTGGTGAAGGATTAGTTAAATTAGTGACAATTTCACGATTTGTAGATATAACTGATGATCAAAACGACGTTATAGGTTGATAGCCAATGCTGTCGGCTGGTTAGCCGACAAGATTTGATTTTGACTACACCGATATAGTTTTTACATGTGAGCGAGTCTATCATCCGAAGAGCGGGCACTCGCTACAGCATTTTATTCTTGACGACGACGTTAGCTAGTAATTGTAATTAAATACTAACTAATATTTCAAATGCGAATGTGAAATTGTTTTTCGTTTATTTGTTTGTTTATTACGCTTTCAAGGTGAAACGGTAGAACCTATTTTGATTAAATTAGGTTTGGAATTAGATGGGACCCTGTAGATGGCTATAGCTTACTTGTTATCCGGGTGTATGAAGTAAATCCTTTAGGACGTGGGTTCAAGCCAGGAAACATCTAGTGTACCTACATGTTACATAACATAAAATAATTAATCAATAATCTATGATGTCCAGCTACACGCAAATTGTCCACAGTATAAACGGCTCTCTGCGTATCTTTTGAGGTTTATCTTCATGAGGCAAATAATATCAAAAAATTATTACAATCAAAGTAAAATTAGGTGTCTTTTTATCCATATTACTTATCTCTGAAAGCCCAGAACCAATTTTAGGGAGTGTTATAACAGTTTCATGGTGTATTGGACACCAACACAACATAGGGCGTCGACACACGCGCGATTGATCGCATCGGTTTTATTGGACTTTTTTGAGTGAATTTTAGCTACACGGTTTCCACTTTTTTATATTTTATAGGTTTTGAATTTTTTGAAGTTTCAGTATAGTTTAGTAAATTTCTGGTAATGTTTTGTAAGAGGCCTTTGCCCAGCTGTTTGCCTATAAAATAGAGTATTTTTTGGGAAAAACTAATTAAAAAAATATTAACATTAATTATATCGGCGTCTGATCGTATCATTGGCCAGGTTCTTCAAACCTTACAGACAGATGTGTGTTGCTGGGGAGTTTGTTGCGCCACTTCTTCTTCCCAGCAAAAACACATAGCAAGTGGTGAAGGGGGCGTTTTGGGGGCTGTCTTTTGTAAATTTGACGTTCAAAAGTGCTGATTTTCAGCCTAATTTGAATAAATGACTTTTGAATTTTGAATTTTGAAAAAGATCACGAAATTTCTCGTCCTATTATAAAACGCCGACAATTCATGATCTTCTTCTCGTTTGGGCTGCACATTTTTACTGACCTGTCAAGCTTTAGTGTCATAGTTTTCTCTAATCCGCCTGATAGCCTCTGATATGTAATTGTAACAACCACTGCTATCACGGTAGCAACCGGGGAGAACGGCGTAACGTGCCCTTCCTGGCACTGAGGCGTAACACCGCCAACTACCTGACTATGGAGTACTTAGTGAAAATTTTAATAACCCACAAAGTGATAGCAGCCTGACTCGAGAATCGATCCATGACCACGTTAACAGCAGTCGTGATTGCAACCACTGGACCAACGAGACAGTGGGTTAATGTCTTTTACCCTTACCTTATATATATTACTAGCTGTTTCCCGCGGTTTCACCCGCATCCCGAGGGAACTACTTAGCGTACCCGGGTAAAAAGCCTATGTTGTTCCTCAGGGTCTATTCTATCTCTGTACCAAATTTCATTTATATCGGTCCAGTAGTTTTGGCGTGAAAGCGTAACAGACAGACAGACAGACAGACAGACAGAGTTACTTTCGCATTTATAATATTAGTAAGGATTAGTAAGGATTATAGTTCGACTTTAAATTTTACATCCGACTACCAAAGCTATACAAATCCCTTCAAACCATTAAAATCTACCCAGCTCCAAACTGTAATATGTACTACCAGTTAAAACCGCCCATTCTATTTAAATTCAAATACTCATAAACAGAAATACGATGCAATCCAACTTCTGTCTCTGCCGACCCTCAAAACGATATACAGTTTTATTAGTTCGATACAAGATATTACCACATTTCATCAGTCTACGTTAGGTTCAAATAATGGAAAATAAACTTTAAATGCATGGGTGTAATGTTCGTTTTCAAATGGAACGATTAATAACAATAACGCGTGACTGTAAAACCCACAAGACGTGGTGGGATTATAGTGTGTCTCTGGGAGGTTGATGTTGGAGTGTCGTATGGGGAGTAGCCGCATAAGTGCGTCACAAATACCACATCTAAATTATGCGTTTTGTGTAAAGAGAGCTCTTTTTAAGGGTTCCGTAGTCAACAAGGATCCCTTACATATAGTTTCGCCATGTCCATTTGTCTGTTCGTCTGTCCGCGGACGACGGAGACGTTTTTAGTACTAGAAAGTTGAAAGTTGGTATTGATCACGCCGCGCCGACAAAGTGGTAAAATAAAATAAAATGTTGAAAAATATTTTGTCACGTAAAGTGGAAACGTATATTTTTAGGGTTCCGTAGCCAAATGGCAAAAACGGAACCCTTATAGATTCGTCATGTCTGTCTGTCTGTCTGTCTGTCTGTCTGTCCGTCCGTATGTCACAGCCATTTTTTTCCGAAACTATAAGAACTATACTGTTGAAATTTGGTAAGTAGGTGTATTTTGTGAACCGCTTTAAGATTTTGACACATAAATAGAAAAAAAGCAATAAATTTTGGGGGTCCCCATACTTAGACCTGAAACTCAAAAAATTTTTTTTCATCAAACCCATACGTGTGGGGTATCTATGGATAGGTCTTGAAAAATGATATTGAGGTTTCTAATATCATTTTTTTCTAAACTGAATAGTTTGCGCGAGAGGCACTTCCAAAGTGGTAAAATGTGTCCCCCCCTCCTGTAACTTCTAAAATAAGACAATAATAAATCTAAAAAAAATATATGATGTAGATTACCATGCAAACTTTCATTGAAAATTGGTTTGAACGAGATTTAGCAGGTAGTTTTTAAGTAATCAGCAATTTTCCTCTACAAACAAACTTAATTATGCGGTCGGAAAAAAACAAGATAATTGCGACTTTATTGCGTATTTTTTCTTTCCAATGGTCGGAACCCTCGGTGCGCGAGTTCGACTCGCACTTGGCCGGTTTTTTTTTTCTTATCGTATGTGGTTAGTAGTTTCGTTTTGAAACTGCAGGAAATAGCTAATTACACATATTTCAACCGACTTCAAAAAAGGACGAGGCTACTGTATTCGGGGAAAATCTTTTGAAGTATTGCTGTCCTACTTAAAAATCAAATTATGAAAAAACGATATTTGAATTTCAATTCGAAGTCTTTTTACGTAACGAATTTAAAACAGCTTTCATCATAAATATTTAGTTCATGATGCAAAGTTTGATTCTGTAGCAGCAGTGCGCTAACAAACCGAGGCTACTAAATTTCCATCCTAGTTGTCTGAATATTAAACGCCCGGTTCGCCTGATTAAGTTCTAGGCTGTGGCTTAACAAACATATTAATAATCTGCACATTGTTCTCACATTTTTTTCTATAACAAACTAGCTTTCCGCCAGCGGCTTCGCCCGCGTGGTCTATATGAATTCAAATTAAAGATGAACCGCTCGACCGATTTTGTGCAAACTTCACATAAACCATCTACTAAATAGTCCGAACAAAGCCTAAACATTTGGTTTGGATAGGTGAGCCCTTTCTTTAGTTATAAAATTACAACGAAAAGTGGCATTGATTTTTATTTATTTATTTTATTTTATTTATTTAATAAGGCAAACCAACTAAATACACACAAAAACATTCAAAAAACATATAATTTACAAATTCAATAGCATTGCATGCATCTAAATTAAAGGTAAGCACAGCATTTTAATTAGATCTCAATATTCAATAATAATAATATAAAAATGGATAACAATGTACTTAATTAGAACTAATATCAATAATATTTTATACTTAAAATTAAATTAAATTAGATTGAATTAAATACAAATTACAAAATAACAAATTACAAATTAAAAATTAAAAATACTTAAAATATTAAAAATAAATACACGCACAAAAGGGAAGAAATATTTTGGGCAAAAATTACATATTATTGAACACAGCTCTTTTAAACTTAGTGATGCTGCCTGAAAATATATCCAAGTCACAATCGTGAAAAATGTCGTTACATTTTCTGAGAATATAGGAAAGAGGGGCATTACTACCGTACTTGGTTTTGCGGCCAGCGGGGGCAAAAGGTTTATAATTATGAAGTCTAGCTGATGATCGGGGCGTATTAATATTAATTAAAGATAGAAGCTGTGAGCAATCCACGCCTTGATTTAATATCTTGAATAAGAAGATTACACCTGCAAAATCTCGACGCCAGTGTAAAGATTTCATCTTAAAGTACTTCAGTCTATCGTCATAGTTTTTAATTGTACTTCTTATACCGGCTTTATAAGAGAGTCTTTTTATAAATTTTATTTGAACTCTTTCGATGCGTTGAATGTGGATATTATGTACTGGGTACCAGACAATTGAGCAGTACTTTATATGACTACGAACCAATGCAGTAAACAAAATTTTCAGTGCTGTCAAATTACTGAACTTTCTCGTGTTGCGATTTAAAAATGCTAGCATTCGATTGCTTTTATTTATTATGATTTCGGTCTGTGAGTTAAATTTCATTTCGGAGTCTATAATGATGCCCAGATCTCTAACTTCAGATACTTGGCTTAAAATTTGGTTCCTCATTTTGTACGTAGAATTAAATTTGCTTTTTTTACGAGAATATTTAATATGATAGCATTTGCCAACATTGACTTGCATGCTATTCCTCTCGCTCCATACACAGAGCCTATCAATATCCTTTTGCAGAAGAGTTTCATCGTTCTTTGTCATTACAACCCTATACAATTTTAGATCATCGGCATAAATTTCAAAATGAGAGTTTTGTATGGAATATTTAATATCATCGATAAACATTGTAAATAATATTGGACCCAGATGAGACCCTTGTGGTACACCAGATGTGGGCGTGCATTATATATATTGATTGATGATGTAAAATAAATATTGTAAACTAAAACACGTTGAAAAAGAGTAACTATGGAGTTTTTTTGCTCGTTCTTCTCCATGGAAATCTAGCTTCAATATTTCTGTTTTTTTTTTATTAACGGACTGACTCGTAATTATTTGAAAATTCTAAAGTGCTTGTAAATGGTCTAATTGAAATGAATGTTTTGAATTTTTGACAGACTACTGATTTACTCAACAATTTTCGTGTTTTCTGAAGATCTAAATCTTGTTCAAGATTTTTTTAAACATTGCCACCACACTACTTTGCTAAAAGAGATGTCTTCAGCAGAGACAAGGCCATAGCCTCCGGAGCTGCGGGATGTTCGAAAGAGTTACCGCGCCCCCGGAACGCAAAGGGCTGAGGAAGGAACATGGATGGGTTTTAGTGATTAAGAGACACTAGCAGCAGGTGTCATTTAATGATTTCCCATCCGAAAAAGAAAGAAAAAAATAAGGTATCTTTTTGTAAAATAATTTACACTCGTACATATCATACAAGCTACTACGTACCTAAAGTACTTCCTATCATGAAATGTAGAAAAGAAAACTCTAACATAAAAAAATACTTTCAGTTGAAAACCTAACAAAGCCTAAAAGGGCTATCAAGTTTGCCCTAATGATGACCCCTAGGCACGGAACAGGAAGTCGTTTTTCTGGAGAAGAAAAAGCCTACTCTCCTAAAGTGATTTCAACATTAGTGAAGGTTTTGTATACATTTATTACGGACAAAGTTATACTGTATTAAAGACTAGATTCTGCCCGACGCAGCGCTCGTGTTTTATGCATTGAAGACATGGTTTTAGCACTAAGATGATGATGAATGTAATTTTCTATTAGTAAAATATTTTTAACAGACTTCGAAAAAGGAAGTTCTGTATTCGACCCGTATGTGTGTGCCTATGTCCGCAATTTTCTCAAAAACTACTGAAGTCATTTGGATGGGGTTTTTAAAATAGTTTCAGTTTTTTCACAGAAATTACCCATATAATTATAAAAAAAATTCATGTTTACTATACTAGCTTTTTCTAACGGTTTCACTCGCATCTTGAGAGAACTACTTCGCGCAATCGGACAAATAAGTAGTTATGAACTATATACATGTAATTCAAATCCATTCAGTAGTTTTGCATGACAGAGTAACAAACATACATACGTAGGTACCTCACAAACTTTCGAGTATATAACTTTTTTGATTGGGTTACTGTATTTTTGCCAATGAAAACCCGGCCAAGTGCGTGTCGAGCCACGCTCCGTACCTTTAAAGCTTACTAGTAATGATAGCTTTCTTTTCAATTTCGTTATAAAATACGTCTATAATTTTATATTTAGAAGTTAGGGGGGCGGGAGGGGACGCTCGACAATAACAGACAGACAGACGGACATGACAAAACTATAAGGGTTCCGTAGTCGACAAGGAACCCTAAAAAAACATCTTTTAAATGTTAATTTACAGTGAGAGCACTTGAAACTCAGTACTAATGTATTCTCTCCTTTCTCCTCCAACTACTAAATATGTAGTTATAAAACGTGATGCTGTAAGATCGCAAAGGAACATAAAGCGCTGCAGTCAGCGTGATTAAGAAGCGCTGCACAACGCTGAGCGGTTGCATTCGTTTCTTACTTTCCAGCGAGTTTATTTTTACTAAGCACTTGGTTGAGCTTCTTGAAGAAATTAGTAATTTACCTCTTAGTTTTCTTAGAGGACAGTGGAATTGGTGTTTAGTAATGAAGCTTCTAGAATTTTGGAATAGGCACTAGATTTTTAGGGTTCCGACCAAAAATGTTAACCCTTATGGTTGCACTTCGTCTGTGTATGTATGTCTGTCCGTCTGTCATGGCTGATTATTTCGGGAACTACTCATGCTATCGACTTGTAATTTGGAACTGTTATAAAGAACGATTGTTTATGAGTATTACAAATGAAAAATCTTGAAAAATCATATTGCTTTTATGGAAAAATTGGGGGGAAGTGGGGGTTTAAAATTTCAAAGTATATTTACTAGGTCATGTGGGGTATCATGTGAAAGGTCTTGATTTGCATATTCTAATATATTTTTATAATTATAATGAAATCTGTACAAAAAATACCCAGCCCAGGGTTCCTTTGTACTATTATTGGTACGGAACCCTAAAAACGATTATAGAATACGATTTCGTGTCTGAATTATGTTAAACGTAGATTTTGATATTATTTAAATATGGCGGCGGCTCTGAGGTCATATCGCTTGCCACAGGAATCATTTCATGTGAATGTTCATTGAAATAAATTGTCAAACATGAAATACTCGTACATGTTATTCGAATGAACATTTCAATGGTTTTACAATTATAATGTAATTTCATTTTATTAAAAACTAGCTTTCCGCCAGCGGTTTTGCCCGCGTGCACATTTTCTTTTACACTTTGGGTTACATTATTCAAGTCCTAGTAGGGATCCCTAATTATTTCTGGAAACAAATATAAACTATGACAGATCGTAAAGATGTAGCTTTCTAAGCGTGAAAGAATTTTTATAATCGGTCCAGTAGTTTTTGAGTTAAAACCCTAAACAGACAAACTAACAAATCTTTCCTCTTTAAAATATTAGTATAGATCACACGAAAAGCTTATTTACTAACTAGGTTCTTACGCCGTTTAACCCGCATCCCGAGGAAACTATTTCGCACACACTGATAAAAAGTATCGTATATTTTATTGATCCGTCGTAATGGGCACCTGCCTCTCGTGTACGAGCGTGCGGGTTCGAAACCTGGCAACATCGAGATATATCCATAGAGATGCAATCCTGAACACACAAAAACGTAACCATTTTTTAGAATGCAGACGTAGCTTTGAAACTAGTAATAATTTTGATGTAAAATTATATCTATCTCTCTCACACTAACCGAAACGTAATGTTCATGACATCTGTATGATAAGGATGGCATTTACTACAAATTTGCCCATACATTTACTACAAATTTGCCCATATTATTGTTAAAATCGTACTGCTGTACTCTGATAGATTCAAACTGGCTTCCAAGTGACAGATGTCATAAATTAGGACTGGTTAGAACCTTTATGGCACGCATTTTGCTTAGTGATTGTACATCTAGTTACTTTAGTAACATATATATCTATGCCTGGCAAGTACCAATGTGACTTTTCTAAGTCCTATGTATGTACTTTCTAAATATATATTAGACGTCACTGACTAACGGTGAAGGAAAACTTACTAAAGATCGAACTGATTTGGACATTTGTTACGGAGATAGCTAGGATCCTGGAATCGGTTATATGCTACTTTTTATCCGGCAAGTAGTAAGAGGCGCTAAGTAGTTCCCTCAGAACACGGTCGAAACCGCGGGAAACGAGTATCCCTTTCATTAGTGTGAATCGTATGCCCAATTACAAAATAATTAATTACAACCGCATTTTCAGTATATTTCCCGCATTAATACAAACAAGATGATGCACTTACGCCTGAAAATACATTTAAAAGCTGATCAATTTAATGCATTTAAAGTAAAATTTTACACATTGTCACTTATTAAGCTTGCTTCAATAAACCAATCAAAGTATGTTTCTTACATACGTTTGAATAATAAAAAAGAGTAGGTATTTTTTTTATTAACTGTCAGATATCACTCAGACTTAGAACCGATTTTTAAATGGTCTGATATGTTTTATCTAAAGAATAAATAAATGATAGATTGACACATATTTTCTTGACAAGTAAAATATATTTAGCAATAATTCAGCACGATTGGCATAGTATCTGCTACGCTGCGTGGTTTTATTCCCGGACAGGATAATTATGAAATTGGTTTATTAATATGGGCTAACATCTCAAGACACTAAAGTCAAATAAAGCCGTGCTCAGGTGGCGGCCATGACAGGTGACCAATGCGTTCCCGCCACAAGCGATTAAACGTCAAATTGATGCCCGCCATCTTGTTACGTCATCGCTCACGCAGGCAACGGCGATTACTCATAGTGCCAGCCAATTAATATAAGGTGTTTATTTTATATAAATACGAGAGCTTGATTAAGGAAAAGATTTAACAATGAGAATAGCCTGTTTATAGTCCTCCTTATGAGTAAATATTGAAGGCAAGTTAGCGTAGCGTTAATACGGGGACCATTGTTTTAAATCAATGATACTTTTCAGTTTCTTTCTTTTTGAATTACTTTTTTCGAGGGACCTACTTAACGCACTCAAAGATAAAAAGCCTAAAACCGTCTCGAAGGTCCCGTCTACCTCCGTACCAAATTTCACGGTAAAACGGTTGATTCCTAGGCTAGTATGGTGTAATGACCACGTGACCAAACTATGATAACTGATGCTCCATATCGACACCATACCCCTCAACTCCCTGCGGGACGTTCGAAAGAGATACCGCGCCCCCGGAACACAAAAGGCTGAGGAAGGAACATGGATGGGTTTTAGTCAGTAAGAGTCTGACACTCCCACCCGCCCCATCCACGGTGGTAGGGGTCATAATTTGATGATTTGCAATCCGAAAAAAAAATAAACCCCTCCACTATGCACAGCACCAAAAAGGGCTTTTGTCTTCCAATGTTTACGTCTATATCAGTCCAAGGTCCGATATAAATAAATATCTGGTACCTATTAAAGTATGTCAACTTTTTTTTTGGATAAGAAATCATCAAATGTCTCCACCCGCCGTGGGTGTGGCGGTAGGGAACGTCAGACTCCTACTGACTAAAACCCATCCATGTTGGTTTTTCAACCCTTTGTATTCCGGGGGCGCGGTAACTCTTTCGATCATCCCGCAGCCCCGGCAGGCTATGGCTCAGTAGAGAGGGCCTTGTGAAAAGTATATATCAACTTGCTTGACATTTATCTATCTATACTTATAATAAATCTGTAGAGAGGTCAATTCTGTACATGAAATATATTTCCAAAATAACTATGAGGGGGTGATTGGGGATCGATACTGATGCCAAAAATGCAATGAGTAAAATTTTTGCCTGTCAGTCTGTATAAACTCTATAGAAACAAAAAGTACTCGACGGATTTTAACGAAACTTTTTGAAATTATTTGTCATACTCCTGAGATGGTTATAGTATACTTTTCACCACGCTACAATCAATAGGAGCAGAGCAGTGAAGGGAAATGTTGTCATTTTGTTTGAACGCGCTAATCTCAGGAGCCGCCGGTCCGATTTAAATAATTCTTTCAGTGTTAGATAGTCCATTTATCGAGGAAGGTTAGAAGCTATATATCATCACGCTAAGACCAATAGGAGTGGAACACCACTATTCCACGCGGACGAAGTCGCTGGCAGAAGCTAGTACTTAATAAGTTACCACGCCTAG
This sequence comes from Pyrrhia umbra, assembly GCA_963891755.1. Taxonomy (NCBI): domain Eukaryota; kingdom Metazoa; phylum Arthropoda; class Insecta; order Lepidoptera; family Noctuidae; genus Pyrrhia; species Pyrrhia umbra. Next base: position 12,370,561 of record OY982933.1, on the reverse strand, counting down.
TCTTGACAGTGTATCTTCAAATTTCCTCGAATGGTACAACAGTAATTCAATTTTACAGTGTACCATTGTATTAGGATTCTCGTCGCAAAGGTGTTGTGACAAGTACAGACGGCAACTAAATACAGTTAATACTTCAGTCTACTTTGTGCAACATTTTTACTAGACATTTATTATTAATTTTAATCTATTACATAAATACATTTTAATAAAAAAATATTGCTTTATATGAAGTTTCATTAAAATATTTACAAGTGAAGACAACAGCACCTAAATTGAATCAATTAGGAAAAAAAATATTTCATAACCGAAGAAAGACCATAATGTTTTAGCTATCAGCATTAGTACTTTCCCCATTTATGAGAACGTAGCGAATTTCAAAATGCAGTCCCTAGATGTAACATTATTGAAACGCAAACCCTTTCCCACTAAACTCAGTAGGTATAATATCAATAAATGTTTCTAATTTATTAAGATTCTGATATATTCAATATTTAAAAATATTCACGAGACTGCGTTTATTTACACAGATTTTAAAAAGGTTTCATTATAAAATAACTTGAATCTACAATTATAAAAAGACTGAAGCAACTTACGTCGCTGACAGTACACAGTAATAACGCAAAGTCTAGATTTGTGACATTGTGAGTTTGTGACGTAAACCACTTTGTTTGACGTCACGATGAAATTACGTGATTATGAGATATATAAGAACGAGCTTCTTGATACAATCTACACTAATAATATGAAATGAGATTGATGATTTGTTTGTTTGAACATAATACCTGGGAAACTGCTGAACCGAATATAAAATGTCTTTAATTTTAGTGGTACGAGTAATCTTTTTGATCTATTGGTCGCAAGCGTTAAAGCTAACTATGGGGTCGATTCCCGGGGCTATAAAAAGGATTTCTTGGATTTTTCATGATAAGCATATGGCTACCTAACAGCTAGAAACAGCTGCACGGTTTTATTGATGAAAGATTCAGCTACGCTTGGCGGCAGCTCGAACAGTGGATGGGTGACCATCTATGTCATACTGAGACTCCGTGCCTCGGAAAGCACGCTGGTCTTGGCTGTCGGCTGTGGATAGTCAGAAGCCAGATAGTCTGATAACCAGTCTTATCATGTTGGCCGGTTGTGGAGGTCTAGTACCCGTTCCCTCCATCACTGGTCTTTAGTCACTCAGCTGCATCAATTTTAGACTGGAAATCGACCTAAACATAGTTGGTAAAAGACTAGACAAATGATGATTTACTGTTATCAAAAATGGTTCAGATTGACTGTTAAACGTATTACATACGGATTACTCCACAATTTTAATGTTCTGTGGGTTTAACAGTTTACAGACGGACTTTACAATTTTATTGTAGGTCATCTGCCTAGCCTTTTCCCAACTATATTGGGGTCGGCTTCCAGTCTTAACCGGATGCAGCTGAGTACCAGTGTTTTACATGGAGCGACTGCCTATCTGACCTCCACAACCCAGTTACTGGGTAACACGGTACCCCTTGGTAAGACTGGTTGTCAGACTTTCTGGCTTCTGACTACCCGTAACGACTGTCAAAGATCTGCAAATGACAGCCGGGACCAACAGCTTAACATGCTTTCCGAGGCACGGAGGAGTCTCGCTATGACATAGATGGTCACCCATCCACGGACCGACCGCGCCAAGCGCAGCTTAACCTTTGATCGGTCGAACCGTGCGGCTGTTACTTAGCCACGAGCTCCTCAATTTTATTGTAGGTACCTACCATAAAACTGCACACTCTTTTGCCCGACAAAGCGAGTGCGTGCTCGAGTATGCTGGCGACATATCTTCGCGTAAGATATGTACGACAAAAGGTTTAAAAGTCGATTTCCTATGTAGAATAGGGGCGCAGATTCAAGTTGTCATCCTCGTGTATAAGGCGGGGCTGTAGAGATAGCGATTAGCGATATAAGTGCCTGCCTTACTTAAATGAAAAAGGACTGGATTGTTTTTGTTTGTTATCACATAGGAAGTGGTGGGCGGGCGTTTTGGGGCTGTCTTTTGTACCTACACTTGACGTTCAATAAGTGCTGATTTTTCAGTCTAGTTTGAAGAAATTATTTTTGTCTTTTACACAAAAACTGCTGCATAGATTTGGTACACACATGGTTTATAACCTGGATTAACTCATCAAATACTTTTTATCCAGGTGCGCGAAGTAGTTCTCTCAGGATGCGGGTAAAACTGCGGGATAGAGCTAGACTATATTAGTAGGGACGATATTAAAATGGCTAGCCCTTTCTAATGCTACATATCGAAAACTTTTTTGCTCAAATAGAATCTACTTCAAAATCACTAAATATTTGAAAAATAACTAATACATCGTTCCAGAAGTCGGTATTGTTTTGAGTACCCCATCCAAATCGGATCAGTACTTTTTGAGAAAATCGCGGATATATAAACATACACACATGCGGGTTGAATACAGAACCTTTTTTTAAGTCGGTCTAAAAATGCTACATAATATTTTATTTATCAAAACATGGAACACGAATATAAGCCACACACAAGTCTAACCAATGAGTTTCCGCAAAAACTTTAAAGAAAATAAAGTCACCGCTACCCGCTACCAACGTACCACACCCCCGTAAATATGTTTAGGGACCTCTCTTGGTAAATGCGTGTGGGAATTTCCTTTTAGCGTCCAGATGTCCCTAGCTATACACGATGTACCATACGTCATAATTCTCCTCCAGGCTTTGTCTAGTTTTTGTCACAGCTTGGGACGGATCGAACAAGTTTCGAACCTTTTTAGGCATAAGATGTTATTATTGGATGTCTTATATCCTAAAATTGGGACGAAAAAATATTGTGTGGGTGAGGGTTAGAAATATGGGGGTTATAGTTGAGTGATGTGTAAGTTGGCTGTGTTTGTGACCGACCAAAAATTGGGAATGGAGATGATAGCGGGAATCAAAGTTTTTTAGGTGCTATTTCTTATGAACAAATCGATAAGTCGAACTTGTTTTTGCGATTTCTTTTCACCTTTAAGAATCTATACATATAAAATGCTTTGTCCTGAATGACTGACGGATCAACGCACAGCCTAAACTGCTGACCGTAGAGATCTGAAACTTAAAGGGTGTGTTCTTTGTATAACATAGACATCCGATTAGAAAGGATTTTCCGAAATTCTACCTCTAAGGGTGGGAAAAAAGGGGGCAATTTTTTTCTGAAAATCTGTCATTTTTAATTTAAATTTGTTAAGCTTACGCGGGCGAAGCCGCTGGCGGAAAGCTAGTAAATTTAATTTAAGTTAAGAACCTTAATTAAATTTTAAACCCATATTTAAAGGCACTATGCTAAGTAAGTCATTTTTCATTTAGTCTGTACTGACCCGCCTGTAAGCGATTTTACGTTACGATAACATTACTTCGTTTGTGTTAGGTCCTCTGTATATATTTTTGGTGTCATAACCTTATATACCACGGTCGTCCACAAAGAGGTTGTACGCTTCAGCAGAGAACCACTCATGCCAGCGAGATGGGTTTAAAATTAGCACTCCACATAAATATAGAGCGGCGAGCCCTTTCCTTTGAACGGCACAGTAACCTACTTCACACAAGCCGCCGATAAAATGAGTGGGAAGATGCGAATAGAGGTAGTTACATGAACATACATATATACGTATTATTTGCCACTGTATTGTAAAGAAAAAATGCTTTAATAACAGTTGCAATCCAAGTACTACTAATTATATAGAACTAGGCATCTTAAGGGAAATATTTCGCGAATATGGAAAAAAAATATCCATCTCCATAACAAATTTCATTGGAATCGCTTCAGTCGTTTTGCCGTGAAAGTGTAATAGACATACAGAGTTACTTTCGTATTTATATTTAATACAACATATTTCTTGCGGTTTTGTCCGCGTCCTGATCCTATGATCTATGTCCTTCCCCAGATTTCAATCTATTTACACACTAAATTTCATTTAAATCTCTGCAGCAATTTTACATTATCTCGCATTTTTAATATATAATATAATTAACCGACTTCAAAAAGGAGGAGGTTCTCAATTCGATTGTTAATAATAGATAATTAGGATGAAGGATTCACTAAAAGACCAAACTATAATCACGGAACGTATACACGATAAAAATAATAAATCACAAACGCAATTAAAATTGCTCTCTCAACAATTAATTTCGTCTATTGCTATCTGTTTTACAAAGAAAAATTCCTACAACTTCAAGCAACAAAACCAAACTCAAAAACTCGGAGAGAATCAAAAGATTATTCTCACCTCGTTGACACAGTTGATCGGACTCGAGTAAGCTAATTCAATGTATAAAAAGTCCGACTTTCCAATCTGCTAACGGAGTACAAAACCATTACGCTGTCCCCGACAATCCTTAAGAACTACCCGCATTGTTGAAATTTCCATCGAAAGCTGTCCTACTTTCCGAGTCAAGTAGTGTCGCTAGCTCTCAGAGAGGGTCGGGATAAAGTACCGTGCGTAGATTTTACAGGTTAAGAAGGTAATTTCTAGTACCATAAGATATACTAAATTCGTGGTGGCCTAGTGGTTAAGGCACCTGCCTCTTGTGTACGAGTTCGAAACCTGGCAAGTACCAATGTGACTTTTCTAAAGCCATATGTACTTTCTAAGCGTATCTTCGACGTCGACGTGATCAATGTTCATGCCTTCTCTGTATGACATGAAGCTTGTGCCTAGCAGAGGGATAACATATAGGCTGATGATAATGTTGATGAAGATATACCCCCAATATCACGAAAAAAATATTTACCATCAACGCAACGGAATTGATAATAATTATAGTAATTTAGGAAAGATCTCACATTAATTGCGTAATTAATTTTCTAAATGTCTAGTTCTTAAGGTAATCTGTATTTAGGACGCCCATAAAGTTTTTATTTTACTGTTAATTACTCAGAGTGTAGGAGCTTGTCTAATGTAATTAGTTCAGAAAAATTTTAAATATAGACATGTCATTTTCTTCTAAGAAATTTATATTAGGATGAATATTTTAATTATTTTTTTCTGAGGCTTTTTGCGCGTAGGTATTCATTTTTCAGCCTCGTAATCCCTATCAAATAAAACAGAAACTAACCAAAAAGAAATTCATTATGAAGGCCGTATTTCCAACTGATTTAGATTATTCACAAAAAATATAGTGTTGCGCCTAATATCATCATCATTCGAAAAACCATTTTACTTTTATCCACATTCAAACTAAATAGCAATCAATGCGGAGGTACCACATGATTGCTATCAAAAACGTTTACCGCTATATAAATCCCTTACATACTCAAACTACCAAAAATATATATCTAAAAACACGACACATTTTTTCACCCAAACCGGCACCTGAAGAAGGATAATCCAAAAACGGATCCGATCTTAAACCGGTATCCATAGAAACCATAACACATGGTGACATGAAAGAAAAGATCGTATTTTATGAAAAATAAATCCATTCTGAATCAAAACCGATATCGGACTCACAACAAATAAAGCCCGGACAATGGCTGCCAAATAAACAAAAAAAAGTGTTGAAATAAAACATGGAGAACTTTAACTCTGCACTTTCCAATCGAAGGGTATTGTCGCGGTTAGTATTACTATTTGTCGCCGAACTAAACATTAACGTGAGATAGCAATTCCGAGTACATGAGATGTCGCAGCTTCGTGTCTGGGATGGCAACGCAATGAATTCCACCGGGATGTTCGAAAGACTCACCGCGGCCGCGACCGCGGGAAACAAAAGGGTGAAGGAAGGAACATGGATGAGTTCTAGTCAGTAAGGATCTGGCAGTCTTTCCCACTCTCACAGTGGGGCGTGTCATTTGAAAATTTCTGATCCCTAAAAAAAAGGGTAAATTATCCAGCGGTCCAAGCGGTGTTTACCCTCCGTCAGGTGGACTGACAGAAATTGGTACTTTAAAGAGAATACTTCTAAAAGTGTAAAATAATCCTACTAATTATAAATGCGAAATTTTATGATGATGATGAATGATATATGTGTGTCTCTTTCACGCAAAAACTACTGAATGGGTTTCGATGACATTTGGTACACACATAGTTTATAACTTGGATTAGCACATAGGATACTTTTATCTGGAAGCCGTAAGTAGTTCCCTCAGAACACCGGTGAAACCACTGAAAACAGTTAGTATCTTTATAAATTTAGATCTACTTTTATTAGAATTTCATGCCAATATCACAGTTTTGTACCAAAGATGCTCTGAATACATTCTCTGAGACCGGAGACTGATACATAAAATTCTGCGAAAGACTTCAATAACGGCCCTGTCCCTTCAATTTCGTGCGATATTATTAAGCAAAGCGTTGTAAAGATCAATGGAGCTTAGTATCAACCGCTTGTCATCCCTTAAGATCATAAAGGTCAAATATGGGTCATGGATTAGTCCGATATTCGAAGAGGTACCTTCTCCAATTACATTTGATATGACTGAAGTTTAACTATATCGATCATGGAGGAATTGTAGCCTTATATTTAATAGTTTAATCCCATGTTACTCTCCAAAAATTTGGAAGGTTTAACGGATAAAGTTTATGGGTTCGGCGAAGGACTTATAGAAATGAGGCACAGAGAAAGTACGTATAAAAATAATATAATAAAACAAAACTATACACTAATCACAAGATAGAAAGTAAGACAGTCACAAATTAATAATATTCACATAAAAGGTTAAAACTAAGTATTTCACGCGGCAAGTGCGTCGCGGTATCGCGCGGGAATCGTTCTGCCCCGCCGGGGCCTCGGTTGGCGGTTGTCGCCGCTAACGGACTCACGCGTTCCAGAAAGATCTTCTGCACGCGGATTGGGCGATACGGAACGGGGGCGTTCCGTAATAAAAGAATTTGGTACCGCGAGATTAGAGAGGCGCGTTCGAGAATTCGTGGCCGTTATATCCTCCCCCTCCGAGTCACTACAACGCCTCGTTGGTGGCTCGGCAGAAACCAAATGACGGGGCCGTCCACGAAGGCGCCTAGGCTGTACTGGAGCTGAAACCTGACCCGACCGGTTTTGATACATCTTCAAATCGGAAGAATGAAACTTTCCTATGGTTTTCGAATTTAAATCAGTGACTTCAAAGGTAGTAGGACTAAAAACTCTGCTTATACGATAGGGTCCATCACGTTTCGGCATGAATTTACGGGTTCTACCTTTAGAAGCATTGTTAAGCAAATGCGTTGTCACGAAAACTAAGTCTCCTACTTTGAAAATAGAAGGTTGCCGGATTTCATCAGCACGCATCTTCTTATCGTCTTGATGACGTTCAGCCCTATCTGTTTTAGTGATAGCGTTCAACTTGCGGTAATCTTGGCAAAAGCGCACGCTATTGTCCTTTTTAGAAACTAAAATAGCTGGAGAAGTCCATGCGGCCTCGCATTCCTCAATGATACCGTCCTTGAGCCTTTTATCAAGTCCGGTCTTTCTCAACTGCTTCTTGGCAGGAGTGAGGCAGTACGGCGGGTCTGGAATAGGTGCATGACCTCCAGTATCAATATGATGCTCAGCATATGGTGTAGGGTCTCCCCCTGGTCTGAAGACATCCTCGTTGTGCTGTATAAGAGAAGCTAGACTCTCACGTTCCTGAGGGCTAAGCATAGTTCCCTCATCTTCTCTTAGAAAATCAGTAGCACAACACGACTCGAGGTTATTGGGGTACTCATACTCCAATGGGTACACTTTTCCACAACCATGGAAGTGCCATGTGGAAGTAGCAAAATTAATCACCAAATCAGCTGCTGTTAAAAAATCTATACCTAACAATGTATCACTATTAATAGCATCAGGAAACACAAAAAAATCTATATTTACACTTTTACCCTGTATTTTTACTTCTACAGTAGTAATTAGCATTTGACGCGTTGTTACTGAACCGTCAGCGAGTTTAATACTCATCGTCCTTGACGTAAACACCTGATTGTGTTGTTTCAGCAACGCGTATAGGGAGGAGCCGGCGATGCTACCTTTAGCCGCAGTGTCTATCAGACCCCTTCCTCTAATGCCTAAAACTTCAATACCTAAGATAGGTCGTCTAGTCACATTGTTATGAGAAGATTCTATAGACGAACAACTAAAATCAAAATTTTCCATTGCGACACCCGGTATAATATTTCCCGTATTTTGTCCTGAAGAAAACATATTCACCCTACTATTATGACATTTTTCCGGTATTTGTCTCGGTAAAATCATATTCACCCTACTCTGTGATGGACACTGATAAGAGCGCGAGTGTAACCTATTGTTTTCATTTTTACGACATTTTATTTCTTTGTTATTGTCAAAAGGTTTTAACTTGTTTTCGTTCGACAAGTAATTATTATTATTTTGTCGTAACAAAATACGGTCAGGTGCAGCCCCAGTATTAACCACTGAATAATTGTAAGGACTCACCTGTGTGGACAGCTTACCGTCGGCGTCGTCCTTGGGTCCTTTATTTACCGTTGCCGAGCGCTTATGTACAAAATGAATAGCGCTAAAATGTGAATTACATTTCGAACACTGCGAACGCGCGACTCCGTTCTCGCCGCAGCCGTAACACGAAACAATATTATTTACGTTTGCGTTTGAGTTTGCGTTTGTGTTTACGTTAGAGTTATCTTTACGCGACTCAATTAACTTTCGACACTGATTACGAGTATGTCCGTATTTTTTACAATAAACACAGTATCGACGCTTCTCGGCGAGTGTAGTGTTCGAGGCGATGACTGGCGTCGGTACATCCTCCGTCGACGTAAATTGGCGGGAACTCGGTGCTCGCTGCGTTGGTGGCCGCGCCGACCCCGTTGGCGCCGTTGGCGGTGGGGGCGAAACAACTCGTGCGCGGGTCGCAGTGGCGGCGCTCTTTGATGGCGCGTGGGATGACCTCGACTCTTTCGTGGACTCCTCTATACTCCGAGCTCTTTGAAGGAGGGTATTAAAATCTGAGAACTCTTCCCTGCGTAACCTTTTACGGATTCTGAGATTTAATAGACCGTATATCATATCCATCTGTACTTTCTCGTTGAGGTCACCGGATGGTAGGCGTGATAGGAGTGCGCGCGCTTTGGCCACGAATAGCTCCGTTTTCTCGTAGTGGGCTTGTGGCTTCGAGAATAGCTCCATATAAATACTATGAGGAGGTTGGTTGTCTCCGAAGGCGCTGCGCAGGTTCTGTAGGGCGCCGTCCCATGTCGTCACGGTGGCCTTGACTCCTTGCCACCACGTGGCTGCGTCGTGCGTTAGTAACATCGCTAGACCACGCAACGCGTTTTTCTCACTAACGTTAGCGCAGTCTTTGTACGCTTCTACCGCGTCGATGAAACCGTCGATAGACTCGTCCGGCGCTCCGCTGTACCGCACCTTGCACGTAGAGAAGTTGCCGGGTGCAGGTTGTGCGGAGGACGGCGTGGGTGTGACCGGCGCGGCTGTAGCCGGCGCGGGTGATAGAGATGGCGGGCGTGATTCGAGGATTCTCGTGAGCATTCTCTCGAAATTATCGGCCTGCGCCTGCTGTAGGGACGCCATCATGGCGGTCAGGTCGCTTGCCGTAATCGACGCCGGAGTCGCTTCGGTCGCGGGCGCGCGGCGCCTCGCTGACTTGGGCGTCGCCATTTCTTCTTCAACATCCACGTCATAGTAATCCGTCTGACGACGTTGACTACGTGTCGTAGTACGTGGCATTATACACGAACACAGTTCTCACACGTTTATATACACTTAAGTTCCTTCGCCCTCTCGTTGGGCAGCCAGTTTAACGGATAAAGTTTATGGGTTCGGCGAAGGACTTATAGAAATGAGGCACAGAGAAAGTACGTATAAAAATAATATAATAAAACAAAACTATACACTAATCACAAGATAGAAAGTAAGACAGTCACAAATTAATAATATTCACATAAAAGGTTAAAACTAAGTATTTCACGCGGCAAGTGCGTCGCGGTATCGCGCGGGAATCGTTCTGCCCCGCCGGGGCCTCGGTTGGCGGTTGTCGCCGCTAACGGACTCACGCGTTCCAGAAAGATCTTCTGCACGCGGATTGGGCGATACGGAACGGGGGCGTTCCGTAATAAAAGAATTTGGTACCGCGAGATTAGAGAGGCGCGTTCGAGAATTCGTGGCCGTTATAAAGGGTTTTTCTGATCAAAACAGTTTGGAAATAAAGCTTTTTAAGAACTATGTTTTTTGCATATTTGGAATAATTTTCAGCACATTAGATCATAAATTGAATATAGCACGAGTTGCTTCTCATAAGGTTAATTTCACTTCATCAACATTATCATCATCATCAGCCTGTTTAATATTCGTCCACTGTTGGTTATAGGTCTTCCTAACATATTTAATTTTACTTATTGCTCTGTTAATTGAAATGATGCAACCTGAACTCCTAATAATGAACTGAAACTTGAGGTCTCATAAGAATTTGAATTTATTTTCAAATGAAAGATTATTTTAATTTCTATTTACAGAAAGTGAAAGTCTAAAATCGGATGAACTTTAAATTGATTCAAAAAACAAGTTTCTTTTTAATTTGGAAATTTTCCTTGTCGTTGCGAGTTTCCTTAGTAAGGTTTGTCCCAACGGGGATTGAACCGACTGCCGTCGCCGATTTGTCTTCATTTGTCGTTCCGCAATCGCGGCAAACTATGGACGAGAAATAATTAACTTGCTTTTGTCATTCGGTTTTTATTCCATTCGCAATTTGCATGGCGTTTGTGTTAATTTGATAAATTGGAGTCAAATGAGCGTCTATTGAAATCCGGGATGTTTTTTTTATCGCTGCTGTTATTAATTATGAGATGAATATAGGAAAAACAGACTTTGGGGCTTTCAAAATATTCTTTTGTGGAGACGAAAACAATGAAAATATTAATGACAGTATTGAAGAATTTTTTTTTTAAGTTTCTAGTTTAGACTAGTCGAACAGTCAGTCTTACCAAAGGGTATCGTGTTAGTCGGTAACTAGGTTGTGGAGTTCAGTAACACTGGTACTCAGCTGCATTTCGTTAAAATGGAAGCTGACCCCAAAAAAGTTGGGAAAAGGCTGGGCTGGTGATGTTTCTATTTTTGATTAATGTCGTAGGAAACTGCATAGTCTACATTGTAACCTTATTCTTGATTCTATAATAATCCTTTCGTAAAGGCATTATGTGTAGGTACAGGTATAGTCACATCCACTTGACACAAACGTAAATTTGACACCACCCACAACATGGTGACCTTTTCTATATAAGTAATCCTGGCAATGGAAAGTTTTTCTAGAAACTGTGAGTAAATAAAATAAAGAGGGCATTCGTCTTCCAATGCTTTTAAGACTAGAAACAAGTCTACCTATTCGTGTTCTACTTGTAAAGGAAAAAAATACTCGTATATAAGAATATATTGCTAGTAAAATTTATTCAAGCGAAGAAACTTTTGGATATATATCACAAGCTATTGTATCTTTTTGGAAACTGAGAATATCAGGGGTAATATGGAGCTTAATAGACAGAGGCAGGTCAAACTGATCGTTGACCTGGTAGATATTTGAGCATGTTTCGTAAACATGGGGATGTTGCTTATTTTGTGGCAAACTTGTGAGGAACTGTAGGTATATTCTCCAGCCTTTGATCAAAAATGTATTGGCTTATTTATTTTATATTCGTGTGTATGATTTCGAATTTCGTGGTTTGAGTAACTGACATATATGAGGGTGTGAAACAGTATTTGTGAAAAAAAAATATAGAAATCGTCGCCGTGCAGTGAAAACCTCGTAAAGCACAAATTAAATGAACATAATATTATGTTTGTTTCTAATTGTATTTGACGGATGTTCTTTTTCCAAAAAAAATATTTTGTGCTTTACGAAGTTTTCACTGCACGGTAACGAAATTTACTTATTATTAACTAGCTGTTTCCCGCGGTTTCACCCGCATCCCGAGGGAACTACTTAGCGCATCCGGGTAAAAAGTAGCCTATGTTGTTCCTCAGGGTCTATTCTATCTCTGTACCAAATTTCATTTATATCGGTCCAGTAGTTTTTGTGTGAAAGCGTAACAGACAGACAGACAGACAGAGTTACTTTCGCATTTATAATATTAGTAAGGATTACTTAACATAACTCTTTGGGTACGTTTTCAAATTGTTAAAAATTACCACGTATCTTATACTATGCTCTCATTATTGCTATCCAATTATGTTTATGTTTGACACCTTTGATTTTTAAGATTTAGTTTCCTTTTTATGATATTAATCCACCCAGTCCCCAATTTCTGATTACCATGGGAACCTTCAAAGAATATTCATCAGACTACACAAACAATCAAAGTTTCTGATGAGCATCGCTACGAAAATGTTTTAATCTCGTCCTAATATCATTTATTTTCCTTTGATTGACATCAAAAACAGATCACGAAGGTCCGATGTCGCACCTTCATTAAAACTTCACGAGGGCAACCAAATACGGGGTTGCTAGCTTAGTAAATTTTCCCTTACTTTGTTAAGTTTTCCCGGTAGTTGACTAGCGAGGTGTATTCCTTTGTAAACGTTTTCTATCGAGCGTTTTCCTAGTCAGCTGACGGCCCAGGGTTCAATTAACGAACTTTACTTGTCATCATTCATGAAACCTCTTTTATGAACCAGGATTCATGATTTTACGGAGTACGTACTGTATAATCAATAAAGTAGCAAAGTTCTCGTGAAGATAAAGCTTTCTTGTCCATAATTAGAAATCATGGTAACTCTTCACTGGACAGCTGCTAGACCACTTGAGCCACTTGTTATGAAATTCCGGATAAAAAAAATAATAGACTAACAATAACTCCTAACGAAATAATAATACGAAAGAAGACAAAGGTTACAGACGCTTTGATTTACTGTAAAAAGCTTAAGAGGCGTTGGGCTGGACACGTAGCCAGACTAACAGATAACAGATGGACAGCAAGAATAACATCCTGGAAGGGTCCATCAGGCACCAGAAAGAGAGGTAGGCCAGCTGCCCGGTGGACCGACGACATCATACAAGTGGCTGGCAATCAATGGATGGAGACAGCGAAAACAGAAATACTTGGAAATCTCTAGAGGAGGCCTTCACCTTCGAAAACGAGGGGTTCTTACATAAATAGTTTAATATATTTATAGAAATAAGAAATAAGTTTAAGTTTAATAGATAAAATTAGTAATAAGTTTATTTTTGTATTCTTTTGTAAGAAATATACGGCTTTTTTTTATTTATTTTTTTATTTATTTAACTCCTAACGAATCTCTCACAAAAACATAGCAATTTTTGCCACCAATCACAATTTCCTCATCAAACAAAAACTGCTTGCAAAATATTTGCATTAAATCCTATTCAAATTTCACCAAAACTGACGAGACCTGCTCCAAATTTCGCCAAAAGGCTAGCTTTAACGTTGGCAACCCAAAGTATACACAACTTTATCTGATGGTACCGAAGGCTCGCTGAGCTGATTATGGACATAGGTTATTTTAGCCGCGAACTTTGGGGACTTTTGACCAAAAGTCGGTAACGTATCTTGGCCTTTGTTTATTTATGAAGGCTTTATGGCCTCCTTGAATGTGATACTTGGAGTTTGTTTGTCTTAGTTCAAATTTGGAGACTGATTGGTTTTTGTTTTTATAGGTGACTAGCTGTTTCCCGCGGTTTCACCCGCATCCCGAGGGTACTAATTCGCGCACCCGGGTAAAAAGTGCTATGTTGTTCCTCAGGGTCTATTCTATCTCTGTACCAAATTTCATTTATATCGGTCAAGTAGTTTTGGCGTGAAAGCGTAACAGACAGACAGATAGACAGAGTTACTTTCGCATTTATAATATTAGTAAGGATTTAGGACTCATCAAGAAAAACGTCGAAGGATAAGGGTATTTTTTGGTAATTTCTGCATATTTCCACTTAGGGCCAAGTTCACCGACAAATGGTTACCTAATCGACCCGTTAAATAAACACGTTTTTTACTCGTCACTAGGAATTTTCGTGTTATCCACTTCTTGTGCAACTCAGGATTTTTTTTCGACCATTATAGGAATGAAAAACCCAAATGATAAGGTATTAATCGTAAGACAGAAAAAAATAATTTATGGTAAACAGCAGTTTTGAGTTGATCGGACTGTTGTCTTAATGAACTTGGCCCTTAGTCAAGCTATACTTTAATCAGCCGATTTTAAGAGATATCTCATCCTAACTAGTGTTATAAATGCGAAAATAAGTTTTTACTACGCTTTCATGGTAAAACGGCTAAACCAATTTGGATGAAATTTGGTACAGACATTGATGGGACCCTGTTTTTTAACCAGGTGTTTTAAGTAGTTACTTTGGAACGTGAGTGAAACTACGGGGACAGCTAGTAGTATTATAAAATAACCAGTTTTCTACCTGCCGACCTGTTCAACACATTTTATAATATTTGCAACGTTGCACATTGTAAAAACTGCACCTGAAATTATTAATTCAGTTCGGTCAACATTTAAAACAAATAGTGGAATCCTGACCAGATTACACAAACGTGAAAATTCGCAGTTCTGCCGACATGCGAGTTCAAAAATCGCCAAAGAGTTATCAATAGCGAACTAATTCTCGCAGTTCGTTATTTTCGAAGCACGCGAGCAACCCCCGGAGGCAAGCCAAAGTTTTAATGAACGTATAAATGCTAACAATTGTTGTGTAGAGCTTCGCTTTGGTAGTTTTCCTAATAATTATTATTATCAAAGTTTGTATTAAGGCGCCCACGACGGTTCTACGTTTTGATGGGGCTGAATCAAGTTGAATATTAAAGTTTTGTGTCGGTTTTTAGGTTTAGTAATCAAGTGTTATTTTGTTGCTAATGCTGAAAACCTACCCTATACTATCTTGTTTATAGACTCGCTATTATATCACAGTGGCTAATTTTATTGGCTGAAGCTGAATAAGTAAGGACACAAATATTTATATGTAGGGGTAGGATATATTTGCTGGATGCTCTTCAATGAGGGATTAATATATATTTTACTAGTGCCAGAATATCAACTATGAAATAGATTTCGACCTAACTGGTTGGGTGTGGGGAGACGACTGCTGCGCCGCGCTAATACAACCGCGCGCCTGTATGCCAAACCCATGGGTCAACAGTCGGTCTCTTCTTACAGCTTATTGTGTCGCTATATATATGTACTAGCTGTTTCCCGCGGTTTCACCCGCATCCCGAGGGAACTACTTAGCGCACCCGGGTAAAAAGTAGCCTATGTTGTTCCTCAGGGTCTATTCTATCTCTGTACCAAATTTCATTTATATCGGTCCAGTAGTTTTGGCGTGAAAGCGTAACAGACAGACAGACAGAGTTCCTTTCACATTTATAATATTAGTAAGGATATATTATGTAGGTATATTAAGACTATCCCAATTATGGGCAAATATATTAATTCTCCGAATAAAATTATTACTTACAATTTGCCTTCTGCCTTCACCAGTGGTCCCTCAGGATGCGGGTCATCATTTCATCATCATCGTCATCAAGTTATATATCGTCCCACTGCTGCACAGGCCCCTTCTCATACAGAGAAGGCATGAGCATTAAACACCACGCTTGCCCAAGGCGGATTGGGGATTTCAGACTTTCTAAGTCCAGGTTTCCTCACGACGTTTTCCTTCACCGTTAGTCTGTGACGTCTATGATATACTTAGAAAGTAGATATGACTTTAGAAAAAGCCACATTGGTACTTGCCAGGCTTCGAACGCGCACACTTGTACACGGGACGTAGGTGCCTTAACCACTAGGTGACGACACTAGGTGAAAAAAGCTAGAATAGTTTACTAATCTTTGTATGTAGTTAGGTGTATTTTTCGCACTCCTAACTCCTATACAATTTAACGACTCATCAAAGAAACGGTTACCCGGTATCTACGGCACAATCTGTGTAAAACCGGATACACGTAGATCAAAGTCTTTACCGGGTCATTAAAACTTCTACCCGGCTCCCTTGTACCGGTTATTCACCCTTATTTGACCGGATATTTGCTCATGTTTCAGGGCGCTCAGTATTTTCACGTCTACCTCAATATTTTATGGTGAAGCACTTAAAAGATGAGGTGTTGGTTAATAAGTTGTTACTTGACTTGCGTGTCAAGTTATTTTAAGTTAACGGTGAAAATATCCTGAACGGATTTTATTTCAATTGGAATAAAGGCATGAGGGGAGGCCTATGTCTAACAGAGAACAAATATTTATTACTAGCTTCTGCCAGCGACTTCGTCCGCGTGGAATAGTGGTGTTCCGCTCCTATTGGTCTTAGCATTATGATATATAACCTATAGCCTTCCTCGATAAATGGACTATCTAACACTGAAAGAATTTTTCAAATCGGACCAGCGGTTCCTGAGATTAGCGCGTTTAAACAAAATGACAACATTTCCCTTCACTGCTCTGCTACTATTGATTGTAGCGTGATGAAAAGTATACTATAACCAGCTCAGGAGTACGAAAAATAATTGTACCAAGTTTCGTTAAAATCCGTTGAGTAGTTTTTGTTTCTATAACGTTTATACAGACAGACAGGCAAAAATTTTACTGATTGCATTTTTGGCATCAGTATCGATCCCTAATCACCCCCTGATAGTTATTTTGGAAAGATATTTCATGTACAGAATTGACCTCTCTACAGATTTATTATAAGTATAGATACCCCCGTTGGGTAAAGGCATCTTCTCATAGAGAGAAGGCATGAGCATCGATCACCACGCTTGCTCAAGGCGGATTGGTGATTTCGGACTTAAGATTCCCTCACGATGTTTTCCTTCACCGTTAATCAGTGGTGTCTAAGATACACTTAGAGAGTACATAATGACTTTGAAAATGGCACATAGGTACTTGCCAGGTTTCGAACCCGCACACTTGTATACGAGAGCAGGTGCCTTAACCACTAGGTGACCACGACTTTTTTATAGTAAAATACTACATAACTAAATTTAAATAATATATAAGACAAAAAATATTACGCAATGTAAAAAGCTCAATATTTTTTTAAAACAAGTTCCCAAAAGCACAAACTCTATACATTTAATTGCACCAACAGAAGTTTTCTTCAGAAAGAAATTACTTGCCACCATCAGAAACTAATTAACAAACTGAACATCAACAAAAAACAAATTGCCATTACCACTACTTTTCTCTATTCAAGTTTCAACCTTATCTTCATGAGCTTACGGCTCCAAAACATTTGCAGTTAGCGTATATCGTGATCTACCGATCAGAAAACATACGGAAGATCGTTTTATTCATGATGAATAGATGGAACAGTCTGCTTATCATGTCAAAAGTGTATCCGTGGCTGGAGATGGCTTCAACCTTTTTCCGCGAGGCGAAATTCCCGCCCCCCAAATATGTCCAATTTTCCACAGTAAAGGATATCACTACGTACTTGATTATACGTTAAGGTTTTAATTTTTTGGAGGAGTAAAGAGTTTTTTTTTCGGTAATCACCAAATGACTCCTCCCGCCGTGGAAGGGGCGGGTGGGAGTGTCAGACTCTTACTGACTAAAACCCATCCATGTTCCTTCCTCAGCCTTTTGTATTCCGGGGGCGCAGTATCTCTTTCGAACGTCCCGCAACCCCAAAAAACCCGCAAAAGCATGCTCAAATATTACAGGAAAAATAAAACAATCATTGTGATTAAGCATCACATTTTTAAGTTAACATGTAAATTCAACTCTTATAGAGATTTCTCTGTAATTATGCGGCTGTAAAAAATAAGTCATTTGCACTTAAATAAATACCTGTTTTAACTTACAGCACAATTTAACATCCTTACACATTTAAACCACTGTACAGAACTCACGATGCGGGAGTCTGAGTCTCACGCTGCCGGTCTTTCCATATTTCTCTTATTCATTAACCTAAAAAGTTCATTACCCATGAACAATACCACAAAAAAGAATGATCAAAAACCGGGTATTTCTCAAACCCAAATCGAGCATTATTTTTCGCTCAATTTTTATGTTATCCGGTAGCCATATTGCTTTGTGCCAATGAATTTTAAAACAGACGCCATGATGAGTAAATTAGAAATTCTGCGATGACACCTCCTTAGAGATCGGATTCGTTTTTACCCGATTACGGCGAAGCAAAAAGGAGGGTTATGATTTTACCGGTATGTATGTATGTTTCTGTTTCCTATGTCTTTTAAACTGATTATCCCCATCACTAATATTATAAATACGAAAGTGAGTTTGTTTGTTTGTAGTTGGTTTGATTTATTACAGTTTTTCCGTCTTAATTAGCACACAAAATATTTGAAATTATAATAACGGCATTAATTTAAATTTTAAACAAACTATCAAAATTATACAAGTTAATCGCTCAATGATATTTATTATTTTAATCTTTGATAGCACCTGCTAAATCATATTTAATAGATATTCTTACATAATAATAACCACTGATAGGTATGTCTTTTTAGGGTTCCGTAGCCAAATGGCAAAAACGGAACCCTTATAGATTCGTCATGTCTGTCTGTCTGTCTGTCTGTCCGTCCGTATGTCACAGCCATTTTTTTCAGAAATTATAAGAACAATTCTGTTGAAATTTGGCACGTAGATGTATTCTGTGAACCGCTTTTAGATTTTGACACAAAAATAGAAAAAAAGCAATAAATTTTGGGGGTCCCCATACTTAGAACTGAAACTCAAAAATTTTTTTTTCGTCAAACCCATACGTGTGGGGTATCTATGGATAGGTCTTCAAAAATTATATTGAGGTTTCCAATATCATTTTTTTCTAAACTGAATAGTTTGCGCGAGAGGCACTTCCAAAGTGGTAAAAATTGTGTCCCCCCCCCTGTAAATTCTAAAATAAGAGAATGATAAAACTAAAAAAAATATATGATGTAGATTACCATGCAAACTTCCATTGAAAATTGGTTTGAACGAGATCTAGCAGGTAGTTTTTAAGTAATCAGCAATTTTCCTCTAAAAACAAACTTAATTATGCGGTCGGAAAAAAACAAGATAATTGCGACTTTATTGCGTATTTTTTCTTTGCAATGGTCGGAACCCTCGGTGCGCGAGTCCGACTCGCACTTGGCCGGTTTTATTTAGAATCAATTTATAATTTGAAATAAACTGGTGTTCTATTTTTCTCTTTCTTATTTATTTTTCTATCTCTTTCATTTCGAGCATGGCGTCATTGACATGTCTTTTGTTTGTTGGAATAGATTCTTGCTGGGTAGTTCTTTTGTTATCTCTTTCTTATTTAGTTATCTATCCCTTTCATTTTGAGTATGTCGTCTTTTGTTTGGAATCGAAGTACTGGAATACATATTATTTTTTCTTTCTTACTTATTATTGTATCTCTTTCATTTTGAGCTTGTCGTCAGTAATATGTCTTTTGTTTTAAAACCAATTTTTAATAGTTTTTGAATACATTTTTTTCTCTTTCCTTTTTATTATTCTATCTCTTTCATTTTGAGCATGACGTCATTGACATGTCATTTGTTTGGAATCATTTAAAATAAATTGATACGATTTTTTCAAAACCCATATTATATGAAACAATAGAAGTTTACTAAACATTATTTTCATTTATATTATTTCCGTTCCTTATATTTATCTTCCCTATACATATAATAAAATTGAATTGATGTTCGTTAGACTCGCTAAAATTCGAGAACGGCTAGACCGATTTAGCTGAGTTTGGTTTTGAAATGTTTGTCACAGTCCAGGGAAGGTTTAAACGGTGAGAAAAAGTTAAGATAGGTATAGTAATACGAAGTACACCAGGTTATCTAGTCATACATAATAATGTAGCTTCAGAATTGTAGTATAAAAAAAAATAGAACGCATTTACTTATTATACTTACATCGTTTTCCAATCACATCACAAAGACTTAGGAGTCTCTGTGTAAAATACAAATAAACTGGCGCTATTAATTGCATTAATTTATCCAGAGATAATCATCAATACCATATTTTCAATAAAATTTGCTTTATCGCTAGGTCTACATTGAGATACTTAAAGTTTAATCAGCGGCCAAATATGCGAAGCATTTCACGGCCGTAATTACAATATCTACTTCTACACTACTATAATAAAGAGGAAAGATTTGTATTTTTGTGTGTGTGTTTGTAATGAATAAACTCAAAAACTACTGTGCCGATTTCAAAAATTCTTTCACCATTGGAAAGTTACATTCACCCTGAGTAACATAGGCTACCCGTGCGAAGCCGGGACGGACCGCTAGTCGTAAACAAAAGGTAATACGCGACTTTACGTTCTAACACAAATATTGTTATTATAGACTACACGAATCCAAATTAATAATGACAGAGTTTCATACAAACTTTTCGGAAAAACCTTTCATATCAGATGCCTACGTCATACAAAGAGCACACCCTCCAAGTTTCAGGTCTCCACGATCAGCAGTTTAGGCTGTGCGTTGTTCCATCAGTCATTCAGGATAAAGTATTTTATGTGTATAGAACATTGTGTTTTCCGCGTGTATTTGCGGCTGGCACATGTGTTCCCAGTCTCGGAATTAGATTTGTCTGGATCTCGCGACAGCCTACGACAGACGCGACACTTGTATTGACACCGCAATTAAGTTCATACTGTATGTAGGTCCATACGTATATGTGACTATCCCACTAATTATAATTTATACTAATACTAGCTGTCCCGGCGACCTTCGTACCGCCTAAACAACAACTAAAAATAAAAAATAAACCGTTGTTTGTTTGTTTGAACGCGCTAAACTCAGGAACTACTGGTACGATTTGAAAATTTCTTTCAGTGTTAGATAGCCCATTAATTGAGGAAGGATTGAGCGGCGCACTACTATTCCACGCGGACAAAGTCGCGGGCAGAAGCTAGTTAATTATAAATGCGAAAGTTTTTGAGGATTGGAAAAGTGACTTCATTACGAGCAGCATGGGCAATATAAAACTAATGGGAATAATCTTCTCGAAATATAAATTTTATGTCATCATCATCATCAGCCTATATATTATCCCACTGCTGGGCACAGGCCTCTTCTCATACAGGGAAGGCATGAGCATTGATCACCACGCTTGCTCAAGACGGATTGGCGATTTCAGACTTTTTAAGTATAGGTTTCCTCACGATGTTTACCTTCACCGTTAGTCAGTGACGTCTAAGATATACTTAGAAAGTACATATGACTTTAGTAAAGTCACATTGGTACATGCCAGGTTTTGAACCCGCACACTCGTACACGAGATGCCTTAACCACTAGGCCATCACATCACGACTAAAATTCCATACCCGATGACGCTATAACCCTCTTTCAAGAGAGCAGTAGGTCCACTAGTACTCTACACAAACACAGACCGCGTTCGTATCGACCTCGCCGCCGAGGTCCGTCGCAACGACCTTGTCCATGCGCTCCCGACCCTAGCTCGACGACCCAGCCCGCGAGCTGAGCTAATAGCTTTAAAATTCCCGATTATAATAATCATAATATATTCTGATCCAGCCTGTCCCTTGCTGTCCTTCCCCAGCGACGCCCTAAGCCGAGGCCCGTACCCCACTAGGAGGTGCCCTTAGCGTGTAGTCGCTTAGTTTTGTAAGTTAAGCCCTGGCTGGAGGCCCTAAATTTATTTAAGGCACTTCACAGGCAAGCCCGGTTAAGCAGTCGACAACCTTCTAGGTTGACCTGCGAGATACCATACACAAAAAAAAGACGACTAAAATTCTAGTTAGACATAGCTAGACATCACGAGTTTATGTATTAAATATAGAAACTCTTTAATTTTGTCTATGGTTATGAATAAATAAAAAAAAGGCAGGAAATGAGCTGTCAATTAGAAGATTCTCGGGTAAGATGATGGTCGACGTAATTTGTAAGTGCAAATTATTTATTGTTTTAACTATAAAATAGTGGCTGAACTCTTTAATATCATCTAAGTTCACCGATTATTTATTTTTAATAATAGTCCGCTTCTGGATGCTAAATATATTATATGAAAATGATGACGTTTCATTTTACGTCGCTCCTAAAAACACTCGACAGCTTATTTAACCAAAAAACGTTTATAAAACATAACGTTAGCAAGATAAGAGTTTCCGCCGCAGTACACGCCTGCGCGAAAGTGTTGAAACAATATGAATATTTAATTATTATTGAAGGATGTTAAAATTAAAATATGGTCACCTTTATACATTATTAATTTAATAGAACAGATGTGCAAACTGGGGTGGTTCTGGATCTGTGTATTTTGTGAGATAAGCTTATAATTTCTAAATGCTTTTTTTTTGTAAAAAAAACAATCAATTAAATGATAAACTTCTAATTTTATTTTAATACTTTTTAAAAATGTTAAAGGACAAACAATGGAATTTTTATTATACACTCTATGTTATCAGTATTGTAGTCTACCCCTTTTGTAAATATTTCTGTACTGCTAGCATGGACACCCTAAGTTCCATTAAGCATCATTTCTATAGCAAACATACGAGTTAAATCCACAGGCTAATTAACTCATTAAGATACTGTACCTTAATCCAAAATATCGACAAAATACAGTCAAAGTCAGTCAATACCAGCGCTTACAATACGATTGCGTGCAAACACATCGCGTGCGTACATCACGCGTGCGCGTCGACGCGCGTTCGTACATATTTTCACGCGTGTCAACCTCATATAGTTTTACGTTAATTGAAGTACCGGAATGCGATGTTTATCGAGTCGTTTGATAGTTTAAGTAAATGTTTCCTACTGGGGTGTAAATAGTAGGCGAATGTAGGTTATCGTATTATTACTTGAACGTAAGCAAAGCAGTTAATTAATTGAATACGCTTGCTATAATGTAACTTACGACTTCAGATAAAGTCAGTTATGTAAGACAGTATATCAAAAGAGGTTGCATTTTGTGAGTGCACTGACTTTTTCAGCGGTCTAGTGGTTGAAAGTTCAGGACGATATCCTAAGTTCGATCCCCAGGTCGGGCAGGTGTTGTTGGGTTTATCAATGTGTTTTTTTACAGTATGAAGTCCGGATCTGTGCTCAGTTATAATATAGTAAGTAATATAGTCTATTCCAAATGATTTTAAGAAAATTGTAAACAAAGTCGTAACCAGAACCAGAATGGAATTCATTTAACAAAATAACGTAAGGATGGCGCGTTTATGTCAATTTCATGCGTTTTATTTATATGAGTAAATAAATAAAAAGTAGTAAAAATAAGAACAAATAGGTTATGATTTTGTTTAGATTTTTCTTAAAATCAATTGGAATAGATTATAGTAACAGACTTTCTTAGTATATCTCATCGAAGAGTAGTATATCTTCATCGCTACATACACATACATCGTACTAACAAGTTACAGGACAAAAACAGGCGTAGATTCATGTTTTGTACGTAGAAAAATATTCCAAAACATTTTTGTCATTACACTTTTGCAGCCGAGTGTACTCTGATGACTTGCGTACGGCACAACGATTTGCATGGTAAAAATAATGGCGGCCGCACGCGCGATGACTAGCTTCAACGTAAATCACGTAAACCACGTAAATCCACGTTAACGATGTTTTGACGAAGCTTGTTGTATACCTTAGTTTATGTACCTTGAAGTTTGGAAGGAGTTCATTTATAAATAGGAGCCCTTTTGTTTCTGATCTCCTGTAGAGTTATATTTTTATTAAAGACTAGCTTTCCGCCAGCGACTTCACCCACGTGGGCTAAGCAAATTAAAATTAAAAGTGACAGAGGCTCATACAAAATTAGCCCCCCTTTTTTCACTCCCTTAGGGGTAGAAATTTAGAAAATCCTTTCTTATCAGATGCCTATGTAATACAAAGGACACATCCTCCAAGTTTCAGGTCTCTACGATCAGCGGTTTAGGCTGTGCGTTGATCCGTCAGTCATTCAGGACAAAGCATTTTGTATGTATAGATAGAACCATAACTTGTGGTTGTGATTTCGATTGTGTCAACTAAAATTACTCTTGTTCCTGGACATTCCGCTACAATTCAGAGAGAAACGCTCGCTCTTCACCACATAGGTAAGTGCTAAAGGGCGGGTATTTAAGGGCTGTCTTTTGTAAAAAGTGTTGTTCAAAAAGGGCTGTTTGAATAAATGTATTTGTGCATATGGGGGAGAGACAGGACAGATTTCGAGTGCCCTTTGCTCCCAAAAGGCTATTTTTCAACGCCACATATACAAATACACAAACAGTAAATGTAAGTAATACAAATAGAAGTATGATAAGTAGGTTTATTTAACAATACGTTGTCTCATATTTTTATACAATATATACGACGAGGCCCATCAATTTTAAACCCAATTCAATTCAACAATTAAATGGCGTCATAAACTCGAAAATTCTAACCTCAAATCTATGCTAACAACAAAACATGATAATTATACGTTTGAAAATTTCATAGCACCGGTCTATAGTTTATCACAACAAAATCCCCCATTAATAGCACTCAAAAATATCGACAGCATACCCAATAGTCGGTCCAACAAAACAATAAAACCGAACACATACGCCGCCAAACTTTTACACTTCGCCACTCGAAACTTATAGTCATAACAACGGCCAACAGCCCGTTACCCGGACATTTTAAACCGCTATAATGGATCGCAAATGGGTCCCAAAATTGGTCTCAAATGGTCTGAAAATCCAGCACATTTAATAAGTCCTGGTAGATTATATAAGTTGGGATTCAATTTGCCTGCACACCTTGCCTAGAGTGGATAGCGATAAGGTAAAGAAAGTTGCACACTTCGAGAATGGTGACTATTGCTTTGGTAAGTGTATGAAGAAAAATATTTGGTGTATCAAATTTTGCTGCCGGATTTTTCGAAAGAGTTACCGCGGCGAAGGGTGCAGGAAAGAACATGGATGGGTTTTAGTCTATTACCGTGGTATCAAGCCAAGGTATTAATCTATGTTACAGACTAGCTGTTTCCCGCGGCTTCACCCGCATCCCGAGGGAACTACTTAGCGCACCCGGGTAAAAAGTAGCCTATGTTGTTCCTCAGGGTCTATTCTATCTCTGTACCAAATTTTATTTATATCGGTCCAGTAGTTTTGGCGTGAAAGCGTAACAGACAGACAGACAGACAGAGTTACTTTCGCATTTATAATATTAGTAAGGATGAAATCGCGGACAGAATCTAGTCCTAACTAATGGTATAAATGGGAAAGTGAGTTTGTTTGCTTGTTACACTTTCATGGTGAAACGCCTTGAAGTATTTAAATGAAATTTGGTATCGGAATAGATAGGACAATGAAGACGGTTATAGGCTTTTTATACAATTGCTCAGGAAGCAGGTTAAACCGCGGGAAACAGCTAATTATATTATTGTTTTTACTACTTTCAAACAAACGTAAAATTTTCTTATCAACTAGAATCAATTTTATTTCCTTTAAACGCACATAAAAATAATAAAAAAATATTTAACAGCACCATCTGAGCAAGCCCATTGTGTTACCACCCGCTATCCGAATCTCAAGCTTGCGATTATGCGCTGAACCAGTTTAACAAGAACTAGTTAAATTAAACTGGAGATTAGAGCTGCGAAACTTCAGCACTAACCGTGTATACGTTAACTAGGCAACATATTATAAACATGTGTAGGTACTAAGATTTCGGGCGGGACCTGTTCCTAGATTATGTGCTCCTAGTGTTGCTGTTATAATAAACACTAGCTTCTGCCAGCGACTTCGTCCGCGTGGAATAGTGGTGCTCCGCTCCTATTGGTCTAAGCGTGATGATATATAGCCTTCCTCGATAAATGGACTATCTAACACTGAAAGAATTATTTAAATCGGACCAGCGGTTCCTGAGATTAGCGCATTTAAACAAAATGCTCCTATTGGTTGTAGCGTGATTAAAAGTATACTATAACCAGCTCAGGAGTATGACAAATAATTGTACCAAGTTTCGTTAAAATCCGTCGAGTAGTTTTTGTTTCTATAGAGTTTATACAGACAGACAGACAGACAGACAAAAATGTTACTGATTGCATTTTTGGCATCAGTATCGATCCCTAATCACCCCCTGATAGTTATTTTGGAAATATATTTCATGTACAGAATTGACCTCTCTACAGATTTATTATAAGTATAGATAGAAGATAGATATAGATTATAAGTATAGAAGATAACTACGTGTTTCTCGCGGCTTCGCCCGTACTGTGAGGGTAATCTTTGCGCACCCGGATAAAAAGTTTAGCGAGTAGGCAAGTGCACTCGCCCAATAACTTAAATTATTATTATTAAATTTTTTATCGCTAATTATAAATATCTGTGCATTTTTTATGCCTAATTACTGTTTCTAACCTAGTAATTGCAATACATACTCTGTCGCTTCTCGCTTGGAATTTTATTTAATTGCCTGCTGCTACAAGATCACAACCTTATTTATAAATAGTTGTTCTAATTTTCCAACATAGATAAATAAAATTATTTATTAAATGATGAATGATGATGTTTAGAGCATGAAATTGTCACAAATGCGTCATCCTTACGCCATTTTGTTTATTTCTGTGGCAGAATTAAAACAAACTAGATTACGACTTTGTTTACATTTTTTGTAAAATCAATTGGTACAGACCACCAAATATATCTACACTAATATTATAAAGAGGAAAACTTTGTTTGTATGTTTGTAATGAATAGGCTCAAAAACTACTGGACCGATTTTAAATATTCTTTCACCATTTGAAAGCTACATTATCCACGAGTAACATAGGCTAAATTTTATTTTGGAAAAAATAGGGTTCCGTAAGATATTTGGGTTTTTCGGACACAAGGTGTAAAAATCAACCAGAAAAGTTACTTATTTTGCGTACGCTGCCTAAACTATAAAAAATAGAACCATAAAATGTTCTAATTAATTGTAGGTCTTGTAAATATCTATCTATGTCGAGTGAGGTACAACAACCATTTTTTTATCTTGAAATTTTTTTGGACTACTTTTAAACGCATTTATTTTACTCATGCTATTAATCCTTATCAAAATAAATTATTTCATCACTAATTACAGTTTATGTAGATAATATTTGATCTTTGAATGATTAAAATTGGACGTTGGGTTTTGAAGTTATGGTGAAATTAAAATATTACGCTAATATTATTATTATTTATTTCTGCTGCACGGCCCGTTGCGAACCAAGTTGAGCGTCACCAAGGCGAGGAAATATTTGTTTGTTTATAGGGTTTTAACTCAAAAACTACCGGACCAATTTTAAAAATTCTTTCACCGTTAGAAAGCTACATCGTTATGTAGTGTCATAGGCTAGGTTGATCCTTACTGAAACTTGAATACTGTAACCCAAGGTGTAAAAAATGCCCACGTGGGCGAAGCCGCGGCCGCAAAGCTAGAAAATTATAAGACGGAGTACAATACTTTTTCAAAACTATCCTATGTATTAATCCAGGTTATAAACTATGTATGTACCTATCCGATTTTTTTTAGCCGTTTAACGTAAACAAACAAATAAACAAGCAAACTCATATTTTGTAAACTCATATTGTCTTACTTTGGGTATCAGAGTACAAAATACACTTAAGTTTTAATTATTTTGGTAACACAGATTGAAGTGTAATCTTATCAACTTAGTGTTATGGTTCACATTATGTTTAATAAAGAATTTATTTTATTATTTTTATATTCACATTTATAATATAATATCTATTTTGGTAAATAAACTTTTATTATTAATATTAGTTAAGATCGATCTTTTCTAATAACCTATCTATCCCAAGATATTCTTACTAGAGATAGAATTTTAACATAAAGTCATACAACTAATGTCAAAAACCTATCTCTAGTAAATAGATCTAAGAATAGGTAAGCTATTGATTAAATAAAGCCGTAAGGAAGCACGATACTTTGTTTTCAACCGACGAAAAAAACGGAGGAGCTTTACAAGTCGACGCGTAAATATAATTTTACCAGCTTTCCGCCAGCGGCTTCGCCCGCGATATTTTAGCCAATTGATACAAAAACTTGACAAATTATATACTAAAACCTTCCTCTTGAATCACTCTATCTATTAAAAAAAACCGCATCAAAATCCGTTGCGTAGTTTTAAAGCATAATTATAAGCATTCTAAGCATACATGCGGACAGACAGCGGGAAGCAACTTTGTTTTATACTATGTAGTGATATGTATGACCACACTAAACTTTTCACAGAGTCTACACGAATTTATGCAGATAGGTTAATTAAATAGATATACCGAAAAGTGAAAAAAACCGCCTTCCAAAAATATTGAAAAGAGAAAAATATATGTTTTATTTAAACGCTAGTGGACCAAGACATCGCTCTAGAAGTCGGTGGCAAAATACTAACAACACTAACTTAGAGACACCGACTTCTAGAGCGATGTTTTGGTTCACTAGCGTTTAAATAAATGTTATTTGTCTCTTTTCAGTATTTTTGGAAGTCGGTTGTAGTTTTTTTTACAGATAAAGAACTACCCATTCGTATTTATAATATTGAAATTGTGCTTAGAACATACAATACGTTCAACCCATCCCACAATTTCCCGGAAAACATCAACATATATCTATCTAACTACTGATCTCAATTCCTGGGTTGCAGACTAAGCATTCTGTGAGTAAAGAGGTCACATACACCGGTTACCCGATCGTCCGTGTAATGTTAGGAAATGATCCCTTCCAAATAGTTATACGAACATCTTCAATCGTTGGTTTTAATGTGTTACAGTTACAAGGGATTGTGTGGGAGATTTTCCTTCGGAGCTAGATTTTTCGACCCATTGTCCTTATAAACACGTCGTAATAATTAATGGATAATAAACTGAAATGTATAATTAAAAAAAATATTGCAATACATATTTCAATTATCTGTCAAAAGTAAAAAGAAAATAAAAACGGCCAGTAACGAAATAAAGTTAGCAAATATGTATAAAAGAGGTTTGTTGTTTTATACATATTTCCCTTGTATAATAAACTAGTTTTTCTCGCGTTTTCTCTCGTAATCTGCAAGAGTCAATCTATATTATTGTATTTCTAAGCCCAAATCATCTGCCTTGCCTTTTCCCAACTGTGTTGGGGTCGGCTTCCAGTCTAAACCGGATACAGCTGAGTCATGACGTCCGTGGATGGGTGACCATCTATGTCATAGCGAGCTCCTCCGTGCCTCGGAAAGCACGTTCGTCATTACGGTTAGTCAGAAGCCAGAAAGTCTGATAACCAGTCTTAACAAGGAGTTCCGTGTTACCCGGTAACTGGGTTGTGGAGGTCAGATAGGCAGTCACTCCATGTAAAACACTGGTACTCAGCTGCATCCGGTTTAGAGTGGTAGCCGACCCCAACATAATTGGGAAAAGGCTAGGCAGATGATGATGGTTTAAAAGAAAAAAATAATGCGAGGACTTTTATTACGTAGTGATCTGAAAAAACTGAAAATATTTTCGGACTGTTCGGGTAAAATCCAATATTTACTGTTCATATAAAAAGTTATGAACCTTGAAATATTTGTTACACGTGCTAAGAGATGTTTACACTTATTGAAATTAAAAAAACTATTTCTACAATCAAATGGTAATAGATACCTATAAAATAAATTTATTTTCACATGTAATTTGTTACATGTATGAGTTCAATTATTTTTATTACAAAATGTAATGTTGTTTAAGTACGTTTTTAAAGGACAGTCTTAGTTTCGTCCATGATAATATATTATTTTATTTATTTTTAATTAGTTACATGAGTATTTTTCAATTTGTTTATTTCTGCTGGGTTGTCTAGGATATAACTCGTTAGAGGTAAGGCGGGCACGTGACCAGCTCACCATAGCCTGTAAGACGCTCCATGGTGCTATTGACGCGCCTGATCTGCTTGCTGTACTGGCTCGTTTCTATGTACCTGACAACTACCGCCGAGGTAGAAAGCACAGATTGTTTGCTGTGCCTTCGTGCCGTACCGTTGCGCGTGCTAAGTCCCCAATACCTCGTACTCTGGCTGCACTTAATGATCTCTTGGATTCTAATCCAACAGCCGATTTGTTTGCGGATGAATGGACGAAGATCTTGTTGGCGTGTCAGAGGTACTGCGAGATGGATTCATGAAAGATTTGATAACCTTTATATATATCTATATATTTTAATTACTGTAATTGGTTTTGAACCGTTGTAATTAATTAAATAAATAAATTAAAATTAAATTAAATTCAATATTATATTATAAATATAAAATAAAAACTATATATTATAAATAAATATAATTATTTCAATATTTTATTTTTCATTATGACTACGACAGACTGAAATTTCGACACAAATGTCAGAATATTTTTTTATTTTGTTCACACGTTAACGGTTTCTTTGTGACGTTGTTGTCGCGTTGACCTGTTTACATGCAGACACTCGCCGTTTACACTGAGTGTACAGTGTAGTCGACTGATGTCGTAGTGTTCACCTAGCTTTACAAATAAAGGTATCATCATCATCAGACTATATACTGTCCCACTGCTGGGCACAGGCCTCTTCTCATGCAGAGAAGGCATGAGCATTGATCACCACGCCTGCTCAAGGCGGATTGGTGATTTCAGACTTTTAAGTCCAGGTTTCTTCACGATGTTTTCCTTCACCGTTAGTCAGTGACGCTAAGACTTAAGATTTTTTTTTTAGTGTATGGCATCTCGCAGGTCAACCTAGAAGGTTGTCAACTGCTTAACCGGGTTTGACTAAGACTTTAGAAAAGTCACATTGGTACTTGCCAGGTTTCGAACCCACACACTCGTACACGAGAAGCAGGTGCCTTAACCACAAAGTTATTTTTTTTGTACTATATACAGAATACGGAATAAAGGAACATGAATGGGTTTTAGTCATTAAGAGTCTGACACTTCCTCCTCTACCCACAGTGGGGGAACTCATTTGATTATTTCTCATCTCTAAATAAAAATACACTCACTAAAGCAATGTATTGGTCCCCAAGTGGTTGTGCCTGAACAAGCTTTTATGTACGTCTCACGCACGAAGTGTGTTCAATGCGTATAGTAACAACATTTCAGGGTCCCGTAGCAAAATGAAAGTTAATATATAAACAATGCGTGACAGGCACGTAGGCTATGAATTATTATTTGTTTATTATGAAGTTCGCTCGATAGCGTCTTAATAATGGATGGTGGACGTCGTAAAAATATACAGGACGGCGTTGTGACATACCGCTCTGAAGATAGGCAAGCTCTACGAGAAGGCTTGAGAAATCTTCTATTTTGTACGTAGGAAAGTCACAGATTTGTAGCAAGTATACAAAATGTCGAATAAAGCATATAAATATAGTAAAAAAACACGTAAAAGTAGTTTTTATTACAAAGAGGAGATTGTTTTAGAAGATAAAAGATAACTTCTACTTAATACTTATAATATAAATGCGAAAGTAACTCTATCTGTTACGCTTTCACGGTAAAACAGCTGAACTGATTTGAATGAAAATAGCACAAAACTTGGGGAAGGATGTAGGATTTCCGATTATTCTCTGTAAATTCCATAATTTATAGGACTTTGCCACGTTTACACTGGAGCGATGACCTACTTTTTCGTTATACCATGGACATTCGTTGACAGTTGTTAAAATCCTACTAATATTGTAAAAAATACAAAAGTTTGTGAGGTCATTTGTATGTTTGTTTCTTTTTCACGCAAAAACTACTCAATGGATTTGGATGAAATTCAAATATAAAGTTTTTCGGACAGACGAGTCGAATAATTTTATGAAAATTGAAAACCGTTCTTCATTCTTAAACTCCGTGTGTCTCAAGAGGAACAGGGACATTTTATTACACAGGTCGTGACATGTTGCGCTGATGGCAGCCTGTCCACGAACGCGTTACGGCCGGCTATGGCCCGTTTTGGGGCATTTTGGGGCATTACCGGGCGTTTTCGGACCATTCGTCCACCGAATATTGTTTTTGGCACAATCGTGGCGCTCTCATTGTTTTTATGGCCCCGTTTGCTAGTTTTAGAGGGTCAGATAAAAAATTTGAAAGTACTTTTCTTTAACTGTATGGATCTGGAGTTCGGTTTCCCGGGGGATAATGGCCGTTTTATCCCCAATCAAAGTAGTGCAGTTACAGAGGGTTAAAGAGTTCACATTTCGTGATCAGACACTTTTGGGAGTGCTATGTTAGACACTGATGGAATAAAAACGGGTAAAAGGCTGCTAAGTGAATGATGGAACGATGGATTATTTAGGTGATGCAACAAGGTTAAAGTTTCAATAAAATATATAGTCAAATAGTGGTCTTATACATCTCGTGGTATGACAAAGAATTTTTGGACTAAAACAGAATGAATTGGATTTGGATCGATCTAACAAAAATTCAAGCTTGATAATTGAATTAATTAAAAATTCAAAGAACTTAATAACACCCCAAAAAGGACATAAACACATTTTTAATTACACCACTTATTCTCAGTTCCTAAGGTACCTACTTTTGTCGGTGATTTATCTAGTCAATAACGGTGGTATCCATTAATTTCAGCGAAATTAATCGAAAAACTTTCGACAAAGTACCTCAAAAACCAGGCGTTTGTAGATAATAATAAAATAAAACATATTCTTTCTTCATAACACAAATCTAAGACAAAATAGTGAGAACAATCCCGCATATTCCCAACCCCAAACTACCGTAGATTGATGTAAACAGCGTGTGAGGTCACGAGAAGGGCCCTCGCGCGCCCTGGAGCGGTTCTCTTGACACAAGCCAGCTTTTAGCGAAACGCCTCGAGTACCAACTGCCAACCTGAAATTTTACAATGCGTTTTCTGTATAAATAGCCTGCGGTTAGGTGGGGAGGCCGGAAGAGTATGGATTTAATATTTAAAGGGATATTAGAGATTTATGCTTTAAAGTTTAGGATCCATTTGTTGATGAAATGAATTGAAAAAATATAAACTCGTTTACGTACATTGCTTAGTAGATTCTGAAAATCCGGCAAAGTGCGTGTCGGGCCACGCGCAGTAGGGTTCCGTAGTAGGTCTTGGTTAGTCGACTATGATTCTGTAACCGGTTAAGCCTAATTAGCCGTGATAGTTTTCCTTATAAGTTCATTACATGTGCTACGTCTGGGATTTTTTTTACATTTCTAGGAACAGCCATTCAAAAGTCAGAGAGGGGGTCAAACGAGTTGCAAAGTTGTGGTGTTAGATAGAAGCCATCATCATCTGTCTAACCTTTTCCCAACTATGTTGGGATCGTCTTTTGGTCTATCCAGATACAGCTGAGTATTTTATATGGAGCGACTGCTTATCTAACTGCCACAACCGTAAGGGTAACGATAGATACCAATTGATAAGACTGGCTCTCTGACTTTCTGGCTTATAAACCGTAACGACTGTCAAAGATCTATAAATGACAGGCGGGACCATTTGAGGCATGGAGGAGACTCGATATGACATAGATGGTCACCCATCCGCAGATTAACCTGGACCGATTGACACGTGTGGCTATTACTTAACCACGAACTCCTCTTATTTATTATACTTTATACTAATTTGATAAAGAGGAAAGATTTGTTTGTTTGTAGGGTTTTAACTCAAAAACTACTGGACCGATTTAAAAAATTCTTTCACCGTTAGAAAGCTACATCTTTACGAACTGTCATAGGCTATATTTAATTCCAGAAATAATTAGGGATCCTTACTAAAACTTGAATAATGTAACCCAAGGTGTAAAAAAAAGTCCACGCGGGCGAAGCCGCTGGCGGAAAGGTCGTTTATTATATTAGGAAAGAGTTTAAACTGTTTATATCTATATAGCAAATTGATGTTGTAGCTTATTATAATTATTTTGTTCAGCGATTTTCCTCATTATACGTAATAACTATCATTAAAAACTACCAGCTGTTTCCCACAGTTTCACCTGCGTCCCGAGGGATCTAACTCGCGTATCTAGATAAAAAATATTCTAAGTGGTAATCCAGGTTATAAACTCAAGGTGCACCAAATTTAATCCAAATACATTCAACAATTTTTCCGTGAAAGAGTAACAAACATAGACAAATTCGCTTATTTATTTTCTAACTAGTTTCTGCCAGCGACTTCGTCTGCGTGGAATAGTGGTGCTCTTAGCGTGATATATAGCCTATAGCCTTCCTCGATAAATGGACTATCTAACACTGAAATAATTTTTCAAATCGGACCAGCGGTTCTTGAGATTAGCGCATTTAAACAAAATGGAGTAACTTCTCCCGTTTTCCCAACATTTCCC
Source organism: Pyrrhia umbra (assembly GCA_963891755.1). Lineage (NCBI taxonomy): Eukaryota > Metazoa > Arthropoda > Insecta > Lepidoptera > Noctuidae > Pyrrhia > Pyrrhia umbra. The sequence continues at coordinate 12,336,371 of OY982933.1, read as the reverse complement.
TCCACTGCTCTGCTTCTATTGATTGAAGCGTGATGAAAAGTAAACTATAACCAGCTCAGGAGTATGAAAAACAAGCGTACCAAGTTTTGTTAAAATCCGTCGAGTAGTTTTTGTTTTTATAACTTTTATTCAGACAGACAAAATTTTTACTGATTGCATTTTTGGCATCAGTATCGATCCCTAATCACCCCCTGATAGTTACTTTGGAAATATATTTCATGTACAGAATTGACCTCTCTACAGGTTTATTATAAGTATAGATTAGATGTTCATACAATTCAATGAAATGAAATCTGTATCGTCAAGCGCAAATTTTCAAAACAGCAATACTGTCGTTATAAGAAAAAAGGGCGTAACTTACTTATAGTTGAGTACATATTTGGAATCAGGAAAAAATCTGATCACAGTCATGTAGAATAGAGCTTTTTCCTTTTAGCTGGAACACATTGAGTACTTAAACCAATAACATAAAATATGCTATGAATCGGAGTCACGTGTACCAGTAATGATATTCATCGCTCAGAGGCTGTCTGACCCAATTTCTAAGGTCAGCTCCTACATCTTGCCTATATTACGTCTATATTCGTTCCATATATAGTTTTCTATTTATCGTATTGTATCAAGGACTTCAGTGGGCCTAACACGAATATCATCATCTGCCTAGCCTTTTCCCAAATATTTTGGGATCGGCTTTCAGGCTAAATGCAAATGCAGCTGAGTACCAGTGTTTTATTTGGAGCGACTGTCTATCTGAACTCCAAAACCCAGTTACCGGGTAACACAGTACCTCTTGGTAAATGGTTAGACTGGTTGTCAGGCTTTCTGGCTTCTGACTACCCGTAACGATTGTCAAAGGTCTACTAATGACAACCAATAGCTTAACGTGCTTTCCGAGACACGGAGGAGTCTCGCTATGACAAAGATCACCCATCCACGGACTGACCACGTCTACTTATTTTATTTACCGTACTATGGCTAAGCTGGGGTCCGAAGAGCAGCATAGGGTACTCTTTATCTGGGAAGTATGGATTCCGTAAAACATACTACAGGAGTAACACCGCGAGTAAAAGCAAGTTCTAATGTAAATACTAGCTGTTTCTCGCGACTTCACTTGCGTCCCGAGGAAACTACTACACGCACCCGGATAAAAAGTAGCCTAAACCTTCCCCAGGGTTCCTTCTATCTCCGTACTAAATTTCCGCCAAATTGATCTAGCCGTTCACGCCTGATGCGATGACCAAGGGAAATAGGGATATTTTTTTATATATTTAGATAAATAATAGTTTATTTAGAAAACAAATCACACATACAATAAACATCTTATACTTAAAAATAGAACACAGTTGCATATTTGCCTGAACTATTTTGATTGAATCACAACCAAACTTGTATACTACAAATTCAAGTCACAACTTTCTTGAACACAGCCCTCCCAACAGACCCAAGGAGAACTGAGAAGTCTGTAAAGTTTGTGAATGTGCCGAGCCCTTCTGAACACACTGACAGACATATTTCACTAATAATATGTGCACATAACTTTAGGAATTGTAGGTAATTTAATTTAAGTAACTTTGTAGTCGGGTATACACATGAGTCCTGTTTGTTTTTAGTTGAGAACTTATTTTTTTATTTTTTCATGGGACAAGCCCGCCACACTATTCCCAACCACTGCAACTCCTGAAGGCCAGAATCAACAGTGGCTACAACAAGAAAACGTCGAGGCAATGAAGCTCGACGAGTCCCAGAGTTTTTTTTTTACTGTCTTGGAACTCGCAACGAATTTAATCCGAAAACAATAGGTAAGTGGAGGAGTAGGAATAAGCATAGTTTCCACTTTCCTCCATATCAAGCAGGAGACAGATGTAAAGAACTTATTATTCGTTCACGAATTTAGAAAAAGCTATTGCTCCTGCATCTTGAGGAAACTACTAATTACTGCTAACCTATCCTATTAGGCCACCCCATCATTTTTAGCTCAGTTTTTCTGACAAAAAGCTAGGGTTTCGTTAATTGTGTGATAGACGTTTTGACAGTTCCCTAGAACTGTCAATTATTTAGTTACGTTGAAAGCGATTGACAAAATGTTGTGGAATTTCGTAGTTGCCAATAAGTTTTTAAATGTGCAATAGGCCTTGGGTGCAATTAAGAAAAGACCAGCTTCCTTCGCATTACTTTCTGTCAAAATCCTTCACTTTTGAGTGTAAACAAATCAGGAATTTTATGCTTTTACTGTAATTAATTAAATGGGTAAAACTAATACATTATAATTTGTTTGCGGTTGTTCCGCTCCTGCATAGTAAAATACTTTACTTGTTTAAAATTCTGTTCCTACAAGACACTGTGAGAATTAAAACGATTCCAACGGAGTAGACACCGACTCCTACGTACCGACACCGATGACAAACTAGACGAAGTCACCAAACCCGACTCCGAAACTAATTACACACCCACGCCCATGCCAATTCCAACGCTGATACCGACATCGACTCCAACATCGACGCCAGCTTCGATGCTGACGCTGACGCCAAATCCGACGCTGACATCGATGCCGACACGCAACTCCGACGCTGAAATCATGCCGACGAGTATCTCCGACGCTGATGAAAATTTCAACGCCAAATCCAACGCCAGTCCTTCCTCTAGTACTAAAGTTAAACACATTTAAACTTGGAACTTTAAAACAGACAGATAGACATAGGTACTTTTGCATTAGTCAAGATGAACAAGGCTGAAATTTTGAAGTTTCTATAAATTTCCTCATCACTCAGACACCACATTGGTTTAATAATACCAGTAATAACGTAAACAGACCTCCCTTCCCCCATTATAAACTAAGGAACAGATTAAGTAAGCCCCTAGCAATCTTAAGTGGCAATAACGCAGCTAAGTGTTAGCGCACGCTAGCGACACTGCGACGCTTTCCGCCCCGACCGCAGTTTGTGGCTAGTGTTACGACCATCGCGTATATACCTACATATATGGGGGAGGAGTAATGGGGTACATGTGGGAACAGAGATATAAGTTTATGGGGAATCGGAAGAATGGGTTTAAATGCTTCGGTGTTAGTAAATTGGATTAAAATTTATAAAGAAGAACGAATAAGGACGAATAAGGCCAAGGCCATCGACAGCTGGTTACGTAATTGAAAAGTTTTTTAACCAGGAAGCTGGAATTTTCTTATTACCCACTTCTAGTTCAAACCTGGCTTGGTAATCGACCGTTTCAGGAATAAAAATCTCAAATAATACGCTACCCATCGAATTTTGGAAGTTTGAATTTATGGTAAACAGCTGTTTTAAGTTAATCAAACCGTTATCTTGTCAGTGAACTTATGGGCCTAAGTCGAGACGTTTAAGAACCTAGTTCCCTACGAAAGTATACAGACTCGTAGATACTAGTGCAACTTGAAAAGGCTGAATTTTATACTTTTAGAACTATTTTGAACGCCACTGAGTAGTAAAGAACAAAACTGTCTTGAGCTAGCGTGATGATCAATGTCCATTGGCGGTCCGAGAGAGTCACAGGGGACAAGACCCCCCCCCCAAATCCTAAACAACTAATGAACATTTTAATTGTAATAACACATTGGTAGGTCGTTAATCGCAAGAGATCGTTCAATTTTGGAGCTTGTTTGAAACCTTCGGCTTCGGCCAACATTTCGGCCGATTGTTCATGACCCCCCTCAAAATTTTTGGCTGCGAGACCATGCTTATTAATGCTTTCTCAGTATGATAGACTTTGATAGACTTTTTTCCAGCAATGTAATATGAAAAATTCTGATTGTGAATAATGGCACTTGTTTTGATACATGGATGACAGAAATTAATGATGTTCTGTGTATTGTGAATTCATATATCACGTGGAAAAATAAATAATATATGTGATGTACAACCCTGTGGCGAGGCTGTGTATACTATTTTCACTATTTGCTATTCCTAAATTATTTCACAATTCTAAACTGAGAATTCGAATTCCTTTTCCAAAATGTTAAGTAGGTGTTTTCATCGCATTGCTTTGTTGTCATTTAGAATTGTCAATAACTACTTCAAATTAATACATAAATACACATTTTGATATTGTACAAACATTTACTCAAAGCCTTCCAAAAACCTGTATTTCTAGCAAATTCCCCTTTGCAATTCGAACTCTCAATCATCCGCAAATTGACCACAACTCGCTTTACAATTAAACCGCTCTCACCCAGTTATGACCAGTTTTAACCGGTTATAACTAGTTCCAACAGCATTTAATCTACACGTAACCTAATTTGCAATGTGAAGTGAAACTTAACAAGATAGATCGTTATAAAACGTAGTTTTTTTAATGTTTGCCACAGACTGATAGACATCGCTTTGTCTAAGTTGATACGAATGAGTTTTTCGGAACCATGTTTTTATTCTGTGATGTATAGGTTATTTCTCAACATGTAACAATATCAAATATTTCATGGCGTGCTGTGGACTAAAACTGTCTTCACCTCCATTGCTTACTTGTACATAGCTATTATATATGTTAGAGCTTGCCCGTATTATCAATATCCTTCAAATATTATCGTTACTAAATCACGCTAAATCGACCGAATGCATTTGGAACAAGGATAGTTATATCTATACTGGCTGGTATCTGGGAACTTACCATGACGTGGCAACGCAAGAATTATTTCGTTGTTAAAAAGAGACAGTGCTACGACGTCAGTAGATGTGTCTCACTCTCACACCTGAATAGTGATTGCAAAAACATGTGGTTAACTCAATTTGAAGTCATAATATTCCTAGAAGCCATAATTACAGGACTCAAAACTGTTTTTCGGATGGTATGGTCAAGCATAAATCTGAAAGAGGTGCTGTATATTATATATACACCATGTTAAGCTGATAAGCATATTTGAAGAATCAATAGCATTATTTGTATCTACTGTAATAAATGTTTTTAAAGCAAAGCTCGTGGCTAAGTATCAGCCACACGGGTCGACCGATCAAAGGTCGGTCCGTGGATGGGTGACCGTCTATGTCATAGCGAGATTCCTCCATGCCTCGGAAAGCACGTTAAGTTGTTGGTCCCGGTTGTGCTTTGTAGATCTTTGACAGTCGTTATGGATAGTCAGAAGCCAGAATGCCTGACAACCAGTCTAACCAGATAGTGGAGGAGAGGTAGTCGCTCCATACACTGGTACTCAGCTGCATCTGGTTTAGACAGGAAGCCGACCCAAACATACATATTTGGTTAAAGACTAGGCAGATGATGTAATAAATGTTTATTTTGTAACGTTGATTTCTACAAATATTTATAAAAGCTCGTATTTATTTCCCGCAACACAGCCAGCCTCATCGCAACCAACTTTTGCTCCAACTAAAAGATTCCGAGCTTTCAGTCTAGGTAGGAAACCGCAAGCGAATACGTGAGTCTACATGTAGGTACGAGTAAGCGATCGTGCCCGAAGCCAATTTGGTTAGTATCCTCGATTCTCGTTAAAAGTTTTAACCAGGCGCCGCACGACATACGGTTACTAGCAGGAGTTACCCGCATAGACGTTTTATGTACTTATTTTTATTAAAAAGTTAATTTCACAATTAGTTTTTAAGTTCCATGTGGGTGTAATTAATTTCTAACCGACTACAAAAAAGGAGGAGGTTCTCAATTCGACTGTATTATTTTTATGTTTGTTACCTCAGAACTTTCTACTGGGTGAACCGATTTTGATGATTCTTTTTATTTGAAAGCTGATGCTTCCTGTGTGTGGTCCCATCTTATAAGATCGAGACACTGAAAAGCGAAAAAAACGACTTCCAAAAACACTGAAAAGAGAAAAAGACCAAAACATAACTTTAGAAGTCAGTGGCAAAATACTAACAATAACTTACGAGACACCGACTTCTTGCCGCTTGGCCACAGCCGCGGTTGTCATGTTATGATTTCTCACCCTAAAAAAAAGGTTGAGGAATAGACAGAGACAGAAATACTATATAATAATTTAAATAATTTTAAAAAATATCTAATTGGTTCTTGGTTGACGAGGGTGAGGATGTTTTATTTTGTTTGATGTTATTCTTTTAAAACTGTCAAGTATATTTTTATTGTTAAGAAAGTAGGTATATAATGTAAATGCGTTTTTAAATTAAATATGAATTTCATTAAAAAGCCCAGTAAACTCACCAAGCCTATAGAAAATGACTAATAAATGCCATAAATTTCAAACATGTTCGGTTCAGCCAGAACAAATTGGATGTACACCAATCAGCGCTGATGATAAATTTTAAATGACCTAATTAACTGGCCGTTGTGTAGTAATTTGTTGAGCCTATGCGTAAATCATCATTAACCGCCGATGTAAAATGTGTGTGTTCCGTTTTCATGGACAGACAAAATGCACGCGCATTACATACGCTGCATCATCTCTACATATTATAAAACAAAGTCCTCCGCCACGTCTGTCTGTTTGTTCGCGATAAAATCAAAAAGTACCATACCGATTTTCATGCTGTTTTCACCAATGAATAGAGCGGTTCTCGAGGAAGGTTTTAGTATATATTTTGTCAAATTTTAGTATACATAGCGCATTACATACGCTGCATCATCACTACATATAATAAAACAAAGTCCTCCGCCACGTCTGTACGCGATAAAATCAAAAAGTACCATACCGATTTTCATGCTGTTTTCACCAATGAATAGAGCGGTTCTCGAGGAAGGTTTTAGTATATAATTTGTCAAGTTTTTGTATACATTGGCTTAAATATAATGATAGTAATTGTTGGAGGTTTTGGAAAAAAATTACCTGCCTGGGAGGGAATGGGATTAAAATCACATGATAACTTTTGGTCGCGATAATCGACATCCACGCAAGCGTACCCGCAAGCATCAGCTCGTGTAGGTATATTAAACTCAGATGCAATAATTTCGGCATATTTACAAAAATCTATTTTCGAAATTATCAATCAATCTAACTTGGTAAATTTGGAGGAGCCCGTGGCTAAGAAACACTCGCACGGTTCGACCGATTAAAGGCTAAGCTGCACTTGGCGCGGTCGGTCTATGGATGGGTGACCATCTTTGTCATAGCGAGACTCCTTCGTGCCACGTTAAGCTGTTGGTCCCGATTATCATTTGTCGATCTTTGACAGTCGTTACAGGTAGTCAGAAGCCAGAAAGTATGACAACCAGTCTTACCATGGGGTACCGTATTACCCGGTAATTAGGTTGTGGTAGGAAATTTAACTTATTAGTAGTAAGGATATAGATGGATCCCAGAGGACGGTTATAGGCTACCATTGATTGGACTGACAGGTCCACTTAAGTATGGCTCTTTCTTCAAAAGGTCATTTCAGACACGAGTCCACATTGTTCTATCATATTGCAATGATTATTAAATATCTGGACGTTATAAGAGACTGTGACCCTTGAGTTTGTTTAGGTGTTTCTTCTCAAGGTAGTCAGATAGAAAACACCGGCCTCAACTATGTATAAACAAAAATATATTTGAAATGTTTTAAGTGTTACTATCATCATTTATAATTTATTCGGGTGCCTTAGGTGGTCCGATTTTGCTAAAATGTTGTACAGAGATACTCGTAGATAGACCCAAGAGACGGTTAAAGGCGATTTTTATTAGGTTTACCATTAGGGATTTTATTTTATTATCCCTCGGGACGCGGGTGAAACCGCAAGAAATAGCTAGTCAACTATAATTTCCACTAGCACCCTTCAAACAAAAACCCATTAACGTTTACCAGAACTCGAATAGGAATAATAGTTTCTCGAATAAACGTTTCCGTTAATAAACCTTCCAGCGAAAAATCCCCGGTAAAACCACAAAAATAATAAAAAAAGTTACACAAAACTTTTTCGGTGTTGCCACCTCAAAATAAACAAAAGAATGGGGTGTTGCCGCAGTTGCGGGAAAAGAATTGTTTTGAGCGAATATTTTCCAAAAGATATTAAATGGATGGTAGGGGGTAACAAAAAAGGGTGTTCTCTTCGTTGTACTTCTAATTTTCTAAAGTTTTTCTTTAATTCGAATTTTGGTCTCGTGTCCACACGCTTTTTGGGGAGATTAAGGTTAAATAAAATGTAGCACTTTTTTATTTTTGTTCGTATTCGTTTACGGCTTTCACCATTATTCACTAAGGGTAGATTCGACCAAACCCGAATTTATACAAGAATAACTAAACGGTAAATAATATATACCACGATTTTATTCTCGAGTAAATTGATTCGAAAAAAACACGCAATCTAGCGTATAGCTATACTTGGAGTTGCTTACTCACGAATAGCGAAGTGAATGTGAACGAATGTAATACGCGGTCAAAAAAAGTTGTTCTACAAATGGGAGGGTGCAGAAGCATAACTCATGTCAACTCTGATTAATTGTCGTATTATAGTGTGGAAAAGTAGCTGCCAAGCGGCAAAGCCCTTTAAATTAATAAAAAAAATAAATGTAAGTGTATTATGCTATTTAGGGTAGATTCGACCAAACCTGAATTTATACAAGAATAACTATGCGGAAAATAATATATACCACGATTTTATTCTTGAGTAAATCATTAGTAATTTTTCCATGCAATCTAGCGTATAGCTTTACTTGGATAAGCTACTCACGAATAGCGAAGTGAATGTGAACGAATGTAATACGCGGCCAAAAAAAATTGCTCTACAAACGGGAGGGTGCAGCAGCATAACTCATGTCAACTCTAATTTGTCGTATTATAGCGTGGAAAAGTAACTGCCAAGCGACAAAGCCCTTTAAATAAATTTAAAAAAATAAAATAAAATGACAATGAATTAAAATGACAGCATAAGTCAATAGGACGCCATTTTATTATTCCTTGAATAAACTTCTTATTCCACGCAAAATGGTGGTATAGTGACTATTCCCGAATAGACTCGTTATTCCTCGAATTGTAGTTGGTAAAACGTGAAATTGATTTATTCTCGAGTGATAAGCGATCTACGCCGAGAATAAAATTTATTCCAGTTTGGTCGAATCCGCCCTTAATGACATGTTTTTTATTCCAGGAATTAGCTTCTTATTCCATGCAAAATAGTGGTATTGTGACTATTCCCGAATAGACTCGTTATTCCTCGAATTGTAGTTGGTTAAGCGAGAAATTGATTTATTCTCGAGTAATAAGCGATTTACGCCGAGAATAAAATTTATTCCTGTTTGGTCGAATCCGCCCTTACTCAATTAACGATACTCGCAACTGACAAATGAATTCTAACTAATATTATAAATGCGAACGTGAGTTTGTTTATAACGCTTTCATAGTAAAACGGCTTTATAGATTTAGGAAAAAATTGGTATAGATATAGATGGGACCCTGGAGTTCGTTCTGGGCTACTTTATATTATGACGCATGAAATCGCTTATTATAATAATACTATTATAAGAATACCCTCAGGATATGATTGAAAACGCGGGAAACTAGTGATAAATAATTATAATTAAAATATCATTAACTTTTTACAATTGTTTAAGCTTGAAGAGACAGAATTACGTAATAAATATTTTAGTGATAATAATTATGATTAAGAGCGCAATGGTGCGAGCCGGCTTAATAGTAAAAAAATATGATTTAAGTAATATGCATTATGAAACAACCAACTTACTTCAATACGAGAAAAAAAAACCTAAAATTATTGGTCAATGATCACTGAATTTTTTTTTCAATCAACATCCGAATTCAGTGACAAGCGAACACGAGAAATGATTTCAATACAGGTGGTTAAATCAAACGAGTATTCACAGACCTGCATCGGCGAGTTGGAAAGCCTGCATAGTTATGGGCGCAAAGTTTTTGAATTCCACACGCATCTGGCGTGGAATTTCCTCCATTATCCAGAATACTTTATGGATGTGCGAAGAGCTGAAGGTGGTAATAACAGAAACAAAGTCACTAGGTATTTATTCCATGAAGACCAATTACTGGTTCTTATAAAACGTCAAGAAAAGAAACTAGGTGCACGGTTCCAAAAAGTGGGTCCTATGGAGAAGAACCGGCAAGAAACTCCATGGATACCTACTCATTTTTTTAAATAAATTGTCCTGGTTACAAATAGTGGTGTAATGTGAGGATCACGTACGTCAATGTAAAATGAAAAGTAAACAAAAAATAGGTACTAAAAAGCAAACGTAAGAGATAGTCTAATCTGATTGCTATGGCAGTTCGAAGATATAGTCAATCCTTCTTCTAATATTCCTACTAATCGTAACTATTATGACGATAAATGCGGAGGTGAGTTTGTGTGTTAGCAATGCTTTCATAGTATATCGGCTTTCAGGTTAAAGCATGAAGAGGTAACAATCGGACAGACACAATTCGCATTTATAATGTTAGTAGTATAGAAGTATGGATGCGTGAGGAGCTCGTGGCTAAGTAACAGCCGCACGGTTCGACCGATCAAAGGTTAAGCTGCGCTTGGCGCGGTCAGTACGTAGATGGGTGACCATCTCTGTCACAGCGAGACTTCTCCGTGCCTCGGAAAACACGTTAAGCAGTTGGTCCCGGCTGTCATTTGTAGATCTTTGACAGTCGTTACGGGTAGTTAGAAGCCAGCAAGTCTGACAACCAGTCTTACCAAGGGGTATCGTGTTACCCGGTAACTGGGTTGTGGAGGTCAGATAGGCAGTCACTCCATGTAAAACACTTGTACTCAGCTGCATCCGGTTCAGACTGGAAGCCGACCCCAACATAGTTGGGAAAAGGCTAGGCAGATGATAAAGTATGGATGAGTTTGAGAAGTTCATCTATCCGCTGTCAAATATGTAGTTCAATAATTCATATTTTTTCTAGACATGCATTGTATTAAGCATTTTTTTTGCGAAGTTCAGAAAATCTCAATCTAATATCTATAGACAGCAAGCGTCTGGACAGGACAGATTTCGAAATTTCAATGTCCAAGATTTCTTTGGCCCTTTCTTATTTATATTTGATTTAGTAGTAAAAAACTACGAAGCTTTTCAAACTATTATTAAGGCTGTCTTCTACAATGCTGCTCAATATAATTGACGTTTATTTAAATACGTCATTCGTGGACCTCTAAAAAGATGAGCAAGCAATTGGATTTCAATACAATGATATTGAAATCCAATTGCCATAATATTTTTTTAGCATATATATATATATATATACCCGGTTTCATCAAACTTTTATTCATTTATACTGTTACGAATATCGCAAAACATGATCTCAATAATTAGCATACTTTAAATATTTTTTTATGATATCAATACATACATAAAATAGAGGAGCTCGTGGCTAAGTAAGAGCCGCACGGTTCGACCGATCAAAGGTTAAGCTGCGCTTGGCGCGGTCGGTCCGTGGATGGGTGACCATCTTTGTCATAGCGAGACTCCTCCGTGTCTCGAAAAGCACGTTAAGCTGTTGGTCCCGGTTGTTATTTGTACATCTTTGACAGTCGTTACGGGTAGTCAGAAGCCAGAAAGTCTGACAACCAGTCTTACCAAGGGGTACCGTGTTACCCGGTAACTGGGTTGTGGAGGTCAGATAGGCAGTCGCTCCATGTAAAACACTAGTCCTCAGCTGCATCTGGTTAAAGACTGGAAGCCGACCCCAACATAGTTGGGAAAAGGCTAGGCAGATGGATACATAGATAAAATAATTAGATAAACATATATCATTAAAATTTAGTCGAAGAACATTAAATAATAGCCTAATTAATCAATTTTATCCTCCATTTTGACAGTTCTTCCGTTTCACGCGTAAGTAACCTCATATTTTTTGGTGCAACCGGCTGGTAGTGTCTTGATAGTATAGGAGGCTATTCAAGCATGGTATGAAGGTTTGAAACGCAGAAAATACTAACTGCTAACTGCCTTTTTAGAAGTCATAGCAGTAGCGTCTAAGTTATGGTATGTCTGGACTGGATGTGAATTTGTTGATTGGCAGTCGTCAATCTGCCTTGAGCAAACATGATAGAAGAAATTTGTATTGGTACCAATTTCTGGCATTTAACCAAAAGATTTGAGAATCATATTTAACATCCGTTTTTACCCTGACCTATATACACGTCTCATACCACATCCACCACAACCTACATCCATCCACAACGTCGGCAGCATCCCAACGATTCCCGTGGTCGCACCAATTAATCAGCTGCGAGATATTGATTAATTAACGGTGGTCAGTGCGCGGCCAGCCTAACGCGCCGCCCAGTGTGCGCCGGGACTAATGTGCCGGATTACTGATGCTAATGATCTGGTAATAATGGATGTATTGATTGGCGATGTTTGTTAACATTAGGTGCAGAAATGATAGTCGAGTTTCCTATTCCAGTTGACATTTTCGACTCATTTCTACTGATTTATAAAGGGGTGAGTGTGTGTGAATGAGTTCCACTCATTTTTTAGAACTTTCATACGTTTATCATTTATTTTTTACAGTTCACGTTAGAATTTTGTGAAGTAAATTGATGGATAAATCTGCCTATAGCTCGTTTACTTTGCACCAGTTATGTTTAAGTACAAATCTAGATTTGGGAATGCTAATGAGTTACTTGAGAATACCAAGGAGCACTTAGGCGTCGCGCTTAAAACCTAAATGTAGAAGACAAGACTAACGAGGAATTTTCAATAACTACATTTAGTATAATACGTATTTCTTTTATGGATGGGGACTCACCGAACGACTCCGAGCGGGGGGAGTGTCAGACTTTTATTAACTAAAACCCATTCGTGGTCCTTCTATTACCTTTTGAAATCCATAACCACAGGAACTCTTTCGAATAAACGTGCAACACTGGCAGGCATTGGCCCTGGATGGTCCCGTCAATTATGCAGACATTCCTAGAGGCGTGCGTGGAACAGCGTCGACGACCCGGGCCTGCTTTGCAGAAGGAAGTGACTGTTTCTTCGTCCTCTCGCTCATCATGTTCATCGGTCATGGACCGAGAGGTCGCTGGCGCAGATCGCCGCTACGAGGACACGATGGAAGACCTCCACCGCATGATCCACCATAAGTATACGTATTTATGTTGTTATCAATCAAGACCCTCGTGCTCTTTTACATGGTACTATCGTATATCTGTCCATCTTATCAACATTTCTACCTTACCCTTCGTGGAGAACAGGTTTGATGATGTTGTACGTTCAATAATCATTAAAAGTTATAATATAGGTAATAGTTATAACATTAATTAAGCATATAGAACTGAAATTCAGCTCTTACATAATTGTGAAATCAAAACAACATTAATTTGAGCATTTAATTGGGGATAGTTAAGCATGGTCATACTCAGTTCGAAACCGCGAACTCTGACTTCATTAGAAATTAAATTAATGATATCCAATTTAATATTACTAGCATACCTACTAATTACGCGACTGCCCACAAAAAGGAGTGTTGTGTTTTCAGTGTTCACGTAGGTATGTATTATTTAACTTTTTTTTGAGGGGCTCGTAGCAAAGCAATTGTCCCTCAAAACGATCCAACATCGTTTGATCAGCTAGGTTAAGTTGCGCTAGCCAAGGTCAGTCCATGGACGGGTGACCATTTTCTTAACATAGCAAGACCCCTCCATGCGTCGGTGAGCACGTAAAGCTGTCGTACCTGCGCCTGATCCCTCCCTGGTCGTGAGGGATTGCCGTCCCATCGGACTATAAGAGTGAGGGAATAGAGAGTGCACCTGTGTCTGTGCAAGCGCTTGAGCACAATATCCCCTGTATACCTGTCTTTGGAAAGATTAGATTATGTGAGTTTTTTTATTTCAACATAACTTCTGAGTGCCTGAACCGATTTAGACGTATGAGGTATCGTTAGGGTTCGTGCATTATCCCAGATAATTTAATATGTACCAACTATTATTAACTTCTAGCCTCGATAGTGGTTCAAAGCTCGACTGTAGATTTTTGAGGTATTGGATTTATCCTTCTCCAGAATGCAAGCTAGCTCCATACCAAATTCTATCTCCATCAAAATTGGTCCAGCTGTTTTACCGTGAAAGCGTAAAAGAAAGAATATATTTCGTATTAAAATTTTAGTAAGGATTTAGTTCGTAGAACTCTGATAAAAACTTTAGTGATGGACTAACATGTTAAAAGAAAAACATCGATGTCGACTCAAAAGGTACGCAAATACATTTGCTAAAAACGTCTGCAAAAATAGAATGAGACGCTCAGAGACTAGACGATGAAAACAAAAAGATGACAGCGTATTGTGATCTTTAAATAGTGTTGTAGTGCAGATGGAATGTACTACGGATCGCACACGATGCTCCCATCTGTCTGTCTGATTCTGTTTACACTGCAAGATACTGTTACCTATGGCACTGATGTTTGAAGAACTAGTAGACAAAGTTAGTCTTCTTCATGATGAGATTTTTATTTGAGTCAACGTAAAAAATAGTTATGTGTTGAATATTAATTTGCTAGTGATGCGCCTTTTATCGATTTTTATTGAAGTGGAATTGAATTAAAGTTTATAAATTGTTCTTTAAATAAAAAAAATGTGAATAGTGACTAGCGTAGGTAAAAATAAGCGTAGTTGCATATAGGATTAGTTTTTTTTGCAGTAGGTAGTAAAACAAATAGGTAGCTGTTGAGATAAAAATATTATAAACCCGATACCTATTATATAATAGTTCCCATCGGGAAGGGGGTTACACCGCGGGAAATAGCTAGTAATCAAATTAATAATCAAACAATTATTATAAACTATAATTAGAAATAATAAATATGTATTACATAATACATAATTTTTGTCGAAATTATTTACTTTTTTCGTATAATATTTTTACACGTGACTGCTCTTTTGATTTTCAGGCATAGAATTCGAGGAATGCTCCTTAGATCACACACGACGACAAAACGAGACATTTGTCCGTTTGTCAACTGCACATAACTGTAACACACTGGTATATTACTTGACAAACATGCACTTACAAATTGAATTTATTCAAATTAATAAATAATTAAATTAATTATTCATACACGAATTTTGAATTCCCTTTTAAAGGTTTCGTGCCAAAAACGGTAAAAAGGAATCCTTATGGTTTCACTTCGTCTGTCTGTCCGTCAGTCACAGCTGATTATTTCAGTAACTAATTATGCTATCGACTTGAAATTAAGAACAGTTATAAAGAACGATTATTCAAGCGTATTGCAAATGAACAAAAAAATATATTGCTTATATGGAAAAGTGAGAGGGGTTTAAAATTTCAAAGTATAGTTACTAGGTCATCATATGAAAGGCAAGAATTTGCACATTCTAATATATTTTTTGTTTTCTTTTATGCCATTTAATTATCGAATTATAATGAAATCTGCACAAAAAGGACCTTCGCCCCTCCTAATCTCCGAAGTTTGAGAAGGGAAAAATCTGAAATAATTTGGGTTGATAGACATTACAGGACAAATAAAATTATGATTCCAAGTATCGCCTTTATGTAAACAGCAATTTCCTCCTTCCTCAAAAAAACTTAATTATGCGGTCGAAAAAAACAAAGATAATTGCGACTTTATTGCGTGTAATATTCTTTCTTAAGGTCGGAACCCTCGGTGCGCGAGGCCGACTCGCACTTGGCTGGTTATTTTTTTAAATTTATTTTATCATACAACAGTTCAATATTCTACAATATCATTTCTAATAAAACGTTGTCATATCCAGTATCAATGTCACCACGAAGTCCTTCATTAAAAACACCAAAAAAAACCTCGCAACATAAAAATAATATTGACACCTCACCCGCTCACAACGCGCCGTCCACAAAAAAAGCGTTGGACAAACAAGCAAACAGTGTGTATCGCGACAAAATTAACTTTAGCCGGTGGCGCCGCCTCTCTTTTTATTTGCCTTAAAATATCAGCAAGCGTGGATCATGTCCAATTAGGAGCCGTCCGTCTGTACGGCTTAAGTAAACCTTTAGATTTGTAACACAAATACGCGCGGTTTTTATTTTTGTATGTGTCGGGCTTGAGGGATGCAAGCTGCTTTTAAAAATGTTTTTGGTTCCAAATCTCATATGCAGCTAGCATTGTATTTTCAACGAGGAGTTTGGCCGCTCCATAGATGGGTGAACATTTATGTTATGTTATACCGAGACTCCTTTGCGCCTCAGAAAGCACGTTGAGATAGCTGTTGGTCCCGGTTGTCATTTGGAGATCTTTGACAATCGTCAGAATCCAGAAAGTCATACATTCAGTCGCAGCAAGTGCTATCGTATTACCCTGGCCCGGTAACTGGGCTAAGGAGAAGCCATGGGACCAACGGCGTAATATTGTACTTTCTGAGGCATGGAGAATTCTCGGTATGAGATACATGGGCACTCATCCACGGACCGACCACGGCAAGTACAGCCTAACCTTAACTACAACGGCAAGAGTTATTCTAAAGTATCTAGTTTGCAGAAATGTGAACAAAAATAAATGAATGTTGTATTTCTCTTCATCTGGAATATATTATGACTTGCTCAAAATAAACACAGCTCCGGAACAAAGTACTGACGAAAACCAATTTTCTGCGCATATTTTGCCCAAAATTTCCTGTCTAACATAAACCTCCCCTTCCATATCTTTGATGGTCTCAACCCTCGGTCAGTCCCGAGCATAGTCGCCTAAACGACATCCGTTGACGACATCCTGCATCAACAACAAGGATATCGGGGCACGGAAATTTTGTAATGGCGAACTCAGACGGAGTTAGCTCGTCAGTCTACGTTGAACATAAATAGCATAGATATATATATATGTTACTAACGTAACTAGATCTGCAATAACCAAGCAAAATGCGTGCCATAAAAGTTTGAGCCCCCAGCCACAATTCGTGTCATCTGTTGACTTCAACTGAATGTCTGGAAAAACTAACTGTCGCCGTCTTTGTCGAATAGATGTCACGTAGATAATGTTTCGGTAAGTGTGAAAGAGATAAATAGAATTTTGCATCGAAGTGGTTACTAGTTTCAAAGCTACGTCTTTATACCAAAAAATTGGTTACGTTTTTTTTGACGCGTAATGTTCAGAATTTCATCTCTATTGTATATATCTCAATGATAAATAGTCTAGTGACTGCCTCATTGCTCCCTGCTACTATAAAAGGGATTTTGAAAAATTGCACAAAAAGCAGCTCAGAATCAGAAAGTTGGTGGTGGAATACCCCCGTGCCTGGGAGGGCACGCTCGGCTCCGGCTGCTATCTTGATAGCAGTTGTTGTGATAATTCTATGTCAGAGGCCGTCAGGATTTGAGAAAAGCCTGACAATAGGGCTTGTTTAAAATAACGCGTAGTACAACGTACTGATAACGCGTCGGCGCGCGTAGTTCCAGATGCAACGCCACGTCGACCGTAGCTCATGATAGTGTTAAGACTTTTCGAACTTTGGCACAGGAACCAGTTACCATGCAAATCTGTGTACTAAGTGCAAATCCAGGTTATAAACTATGTGTGCATTAAATTTCATCCAAATCCAGTTTTTGAGTGAATGAATAACAAACATACATATTATGGCTATATAACCATCCTCACAATCTTTCGCATTTATAATATTACTAGCTTCCCGCTAGCGGCTTCGCCCGCGATATTTCAGCTAATGGATACAAAAACTTGACAAATTATATACAAAAACCTTCCTCATTAAGCACTCTATCTATTAAAAAAAACCGCATCAAAAACCGTTGCGTAGTTTTGAAGATTTAAGCATACATAGGGATATAGGGACAGAGAAAGCGACTTTGTTTTATACTATGTAGTGAAGTAGGACAGGTAGGATTTGTTGGAATATAAATACAGGGCATCTGTTCGTAGATCTTCAGACGATTTCAGTTATTTTGTACGTACTGTAAGAGTCATTGTTCGTGGGGAACGGCTGGAATGCAATAAAGGGTACTAGATGAAGTGGCGCGGTCATTGTCGGTGTTTTACGCTTTTATATTAAGTGAGCGGTGTAGGGTTGTATGGTCTGAGCGATGCTTTTGTTCCTAGTGGTGGCTTTTTGGTTCATTTGCTGATGTTATTGGGTAACGCGTTTGTGAAAAAAAAAGGTTTAAAATTATTATATTTAATGTATTTTATTACCTACTTATTTGTCGCTAGTTGTGGTTTAAAGACTGCGTTGCAGGTGTAAAGAGAGTGTGCTGATCAATGCTCGTATCTTCTCTGTAGGAGAAAAAGCTTTTGATAAGCAGTGGGATAATAATTAAGCCATTTTAAATCACTTAAGTAGTTCATATCGACATTAAATATTTTGGGTTTCGTCGCATGTCACCATAAGTACTTTACATTACTTAAGCTACCATAAAAGTGCATGCGACTGTATTAAGAATATTTTCAGTGCTAGCCAATATCATCATCATCTAGCTTTTTTCCTATGTTGTAGTCGGCTTCCAGTCTAAACTGGATTCAGCTGAGTACCAGTGTTTTACATGGAGCGACTGCCTGACCTCCACAACCCAGTTACCGGGTAACACGATACCCCTTGGTAAGATTAGTTGTCTCTTTTTGGGTGACTAGCCATAACGGCTGTCAAAGATCTACAAATGACAACAGGGACCAACAACTTAACGTGTCTTCCGAAACACCGAGGAGTCTCGCTATGACAGATAGGTCACCCATCCACAGACCGACCGCGCCAAGCTCAGCTTAATCATTGATCGGTCGACCCATGCGGCTGTTACTTAGCCACGATCCCCTTAATCGGTGCTAGCCAATATGTAGCAAAATCATTTAGGCAATTTCTGGGGACTTTCTTGCGCCACTTCTTCCCAGGAAAAACATAGGAAGGAACATAGGGTTCTGAGGTTTTTTTTGAAAATTTGGCTTTAAAATAGTGCAGAAACCTATTACCTATAATCAACCTTATTACTAAGGGTTTAGCCATGCATTTTCAATAATGCACTCGGTAACATCACGCCTCTCACTCCGTATCAACGCGACGTTAATCACACGTACACTCCGAAACAAGTTGAGTGGGTTCCGCACAGCTTTGACACCGGATGCCCATGCTGAACTAATTATACCAACTACGGAACCACAAGATAGCGGTCGATGTAACTTTGTTATGTACGACACGATGCTTTCCTTTATCATGTTACTGCGTATGGGTAAGTTGCGATGTATGTGGTATTTATTTAGTCTTGTTAAAGGGTGACAATTTTACCTAATATTTTTATACGAAGGAGACAGTTCAATCAGTTTTCCTAACTTATAATATACTAGCTGTTTCCCGCGGTTTCACCCGCATCCCGAGGGAACTACTTAGCGCACCCGGGTAAAAAGTAGCCTATGTTGTTCCTCAGGGTCTATTCTATCTCTGTACCAAATTTCATATATATCGGTCTAGTAGTTTTGGCGTGAAAGCGTAACAGACAGACAGACAGAGTTACTTTCGCATTTATAATATTAGTAAGGATTATAAATGCGAAGGAGTTGCATCAGTTTGGATGAAATTTGGGAAGGAATATACTAGTTTTTATCTGGATACGTGAATAACCTTGCAACGCGTGTGTGCGATTTATTTGTTCAATGTTATAAAATTAAACTACATACCCACGCTATATTCCCATGGGTAGGAACAGGCCTCAGAATGCTACCTAACATAATCATTGATTTATTATGATTACATTATTTTATATTTACATTGATTACATCATTCTCTTGATTAATAGATTTAGTCATGCACGTAAGTTAATAAAATTAAAACAAAAAAAGGACCCTGATATCTGCCACAAAAAAAACACTTTTTTATCATTTATTTTTTTGAGGCTTTTTGCGCGAATGTACCATGCCAGCCTCGTAAGGTATAACAACTGTAATAATAACATGAATAAAATTGTTCATTTATAACATTGCATATTTAAAAGGATTTTGCTTCCCACTAGTGTTATATTAGTAAACAGGCTTGGTTATAGGTTTTAGCGACCACACTATTATGAAACCCCTTACATAAAAATTATATTTGGACCTGTGCTAATTTCTTCGCTATATTTTAAATCTAGTGACACCTTCATTTAAATAAACCAGCCAAAGACTGTATAAACTATATTTTAGTCAGTATTTGTATTCATTGTAATATCAGTTTTTAAACGTTTTTTTTCATCTTCTATGTTTGTCGAATCCATAATCGTCTGCTTGCTTTCCTCAGCTAGTGATAACTTTTGCTTGAAAAAGATTTCTTTGACGAGGTTCCCAAAAGGAGTCTCTACCAATATCCATAGGAAGAAGGCGGCTATGAAAGAGCCCAAGTGGATTTTTAAACTTTGCAGCACCTGCGAAATAAAGAAATCTTTTTAGAATATTAAATATATATATATATATATATATAATATTACTAGCTTTTTCCCGCGGTTTCACCCGCATCCCGAGGGAACTACTTAGCGCACCCGGGTAAAAAGTAGCCTATGTTGTTCCTCAGAGTCTATTCCATCTCTGTTCCAAATTTCATTTATATCGGTCCAATAGTTTTGGCGTGAAAGCGTAACAGACAGACAGACAGAGTTACTTTCGCATTTATAATATTAGTAAGGATATCCTTACGCGATTTCACCCGTGACTCGAGGGAACTCCTTTACGCACCCGGATAAAAGTAGCCTATACCCGACTCCAGGGTTTCCTCAATCTCCATGCCTAATTTTATCCAAATCGGATCAGCCTTTTTACCCTGAATGTGTAACAATCTAACGAACTCACTTTCGCCTATAAAAAATTGGTTAGGAAAGTTAGGACTACGAATGGTGAAAGTTACTGTCTGTTACGCTTTAAGGGGAAAAGGCTGGACCGTTAGAGATGAAAATTTGTATGGCGACAGATTGAAATCTAGGGAAGGATATAGAATAGTTTTAGTCAGGGTATGTGAAGTAGCTCCGTCAGGCTGTGGGTGAAACCGCGGGTAATAGCTAGTTAGTTTATGAAACACTAGCTTCTGCCCGCGACTTCGTCCGCGTGGAATAGTGGTAGAAAACCCAAATATCTTACGGAACCCTATTTTTTTCCAAAATAAAATTTAGCCTATGTTACTCGTGGATAATGTAGCTTTCGAATGGTGAAAGAATTTTTAAAATCGGTCCAGTAGTTTTTGAGCCTATTCATTACAAACAAACAAAGTTTTCCTCTTTATAATATTAGTGTAGACTAGCTCTTTTCACTCCACCCAGAATGGTGGACGGGTCATTCAATAATAATTTATTATTAAGTGATAACTATAGATCGGAGTAGGTAGATTGATTTACGTTTAACTCTTTTGCCGTCTTTATAATAGAATATGTGTAATTGGCCTTCTATAATAAAAAAAAACTATGAAATGACTAAACTTGAGTAAAAACGTAGCAAACGTAAAGTGGGAATCTATTCAATAAATTTCAAATGTTTTAGTTTAAAAATCTTTACATTCACAATATTTGATTCAATCCCGTTAGTACCAAAATGAAATCCCGGAGAAAGACATCCATTTTCTGATTTCTATGACTATTCATTATGCAAGTACGTAAAGCAATCTACCTACTCCGATCACTGGTGATTACTCAAAATACTTACAAAATCTACAAGGGAACATCTCTGAGTAGCAGTCTGCATCGCTAAGGTGTTCCTGATGATGGCGACGTGCATCAGGTATGCGCTGAACGACAGACGGCTCAGGAGCGTCCAAGCTCGCCATTCCAAGATTGTTCGATAAAGACCTGGGGACAGGTGTTTATAACGAATTTATTAGGGGTGGAGCTCGTGGCTAAGTAACAGCCGCACGGGTCGACCGATCAAAGGTGAGCGCTTGGCGCGGTCGTTCCATTAATGGGTCACCATTACTGACCATCTGTGTCATAGCGAGACTCCTCAGGGCCTCGGAAAGCACGTTAAGCTGTTGGTCCCAGTTGGCATTTTTACATCTTTGACAGTTATTAAGGGTAATCAGAAGCCAGAAAGTCTGACAACCAGTCTTTCCAAGGGGTATCGTAATACCCAGTTTCTGGGTTGTGGCGGTCAAACAGGCAGTCGCTCCATGTAAAACACTGGTACTCAGCTGCATTTTTAGTAGCTTCAGGTACTTTGGTGGAACTCACATGACAAACATTCATATATAAATGGATAAAATCATTACCCCTCCTTGTGTCAGTGCTGTGGATGGGTAAAAAGACCTATCTCTCTTGGCCTACACGGTAGAATTTTGTTTGGTAGTGGTTTAAGTTTCACGGCGAGTGGGGAAATGGGGAACGCAAACATTTGTGCCTTCCAGCCTTATGAAGAGGATCTGGTGGGAGCCAGTAAGAGTTAAGCATGCCTCAATGAACTCCAGCTGAAGTCCAGTATGCTTAAACATTTTTTTCAAAACGAGGCAAAAATAACATACCTTCAAATTGAATTATTAATCCGAATATTATAGCACCAATGATGATGCCGAAGATTGGTTTCAGTAAAGCAGCAAATAGCACGTGAACATAGGCAGGCAGCGGGGGCGTGTCCCAGTAGAAGATACTCCCAGAATAACAGCACAGACAACTTAGCGGGAACAGACACCAGTACAGGTAGCGATATTTCTGGAAAATTCGAACAGATTCAAAACAGTGCCAGTGTCTTAAAATTTTTGTATTCGATCTTTAAACGTTGTTGGCTAATAACCCAGCGATATCACCTAGGTGAAATAAGACAACTATATTTTCCACTTTGTTCACACAGGTGATATCATCTAGGTGCACAAAGTGGAATAAACCAACAGAAATTATCAGTGGGCACGAATCACTTTCGAAAAAGTACTCGTACCGAAAGCGAATTTTGAATGGAATTTACTCGCTTCTTATAAACTATTTTATTTAAATTTATAACTTTAATCATATCTTTGGATGCTGCAAATTGTTATTTACATATATTTTGAACATTAATTTTGCTCTGGTATAGTTGTATTTGTGAATCGAAAATTGCTTTCGATACGAATACTTTTTTAAAAGTGATTCGTGCTAGGCCCACTGTTTCTCAAGTTTTCAACCGTATTCCAAGCGAACTGTTTTACGTACTTGGATAAAAAGCCACCTACAACCACCTCCAGCATCCCATCTTTCTTCATATCAAATAACAAACAATAATGAAAAAGTAAAAACTCCTATTCGCATTTATAATATTAGTTACAAAGGAAAATCTATTCTTCATTTTATTGACATAATTAAGGATATTATATTAGGAGAGTCTACCTGGAATTTCTTGGGATCACCACCAGCCTTCTGCCAGTCGTAGATCATGTAACCAATAGCCATGCCAATGATGTAACCGGTCAAGTTAGGATTGTTCATAAAAATAGTCAGAGCCATCCTGAAAAAGAAACATGCGTTTAGTTAAAGGTTTATATTTTACTAGAAAATGTACTTCGGACTTTTTAGGTATGCTCTTTGAATTAGGTTAAGCTACTGGTATAAAAGTATCCTAAGTGTTAAATAAATTTGTGTGCCAAATTTTATTCAAATCCGTTTACCAGTTTTTGGGAGAAAAAGTAAAAAAAAACCATAAATCCAAATAAACTATCGCTTATAAAATACCTATACGCAAAGTATGGATTATCTTCACTGTCATGTGTATGGTCTTGTATGCTAATAGAGCTGTAATAGATTATGTTTGGTTAAAAAATATTATGTCCAGCCATTTATATACTTCACAAACTTGAATCTTAATAACTGAATGGTAAAGTCATTTTGGGCAAAGTGTATCTATAAAATATACTTGGGTTGGTTCAAAGAGGCATTACATATAAATTCAGGTAAACTTACGGTGGAGATAGCATCAGAATACCATCCAGGTGTTGATAGTAAGTATGTAGTGCTGGGAGGATCATTCCCACTATGAAGAAGAGACTTAGAACAATCTTTCTTGTGAGAATGGTACGGCAGATGAGGTAGACGATGACTGCCAGATAGTAGAGCTGAGTGTCTGCTGCTAAATACCTGTTGAATCCATATTTTATACGTAAATTACTTCTGCCCGCGGCTTTGCCCATATTGTATGTACATAAAACATAGCATATAGCGTTCTAGTACTTAAAGAACTTCTCGAATCGATATTTCTGGAATAGTCGTTTCGGTTGATAACAACGTGCAAATTTTATTTCTTTATAATATTAGTTATCTTCTTCTTATTATGGTGTGGGCTGTAAGTTGACTAATTATATTATTTTTTTCGGATGTGAGATCATCAAGTGACCCCTACCGGGTGGGGCGGATGGGAGACTCAGATTGTTACTGACTAAAACTCATTCATGTTCCTCAGCCCTTTTCATGTTACGGGGACGCGGCAACTCTTTCGAACATCCCGCAGCCCTACCAGGCCATGGCCCTGTGGGGAGGGCTCCGTCATATGTGCTGGCATCTCTTTGAGGCGCACGTGGAACTCGAACGCGCCGTCGACGCGGGCCTGGTGCTTGCATAACATAGCCGGGTTTCACGCACGGGGTGTGTCACCGCCAACTACCTGACTCCGGGCTTATGTGAAACTTTAAAAGCCCCAGAATGCGATATCAGCCCGACCCAGGAATCGATTCTGAAGCCCCGTTCAAAGCAGTCGTGTTTGCAACCACTAGACTTACAAAGCAGTCAATTAATTATGACAAGTGACATTAATTTAGGTTAACCGGTTCTAGATTGAGTCTCAACAAAATTAGCAATATGTGACATTGTTTTTTAAAGATCATTGCCGCATAAATTAAGTGTTAATCAATAATCTTTAATCTTGACCTTTTAGAAGTCGCCCGTCACCCACAGTAATTATTACTCTAATATTAATTTAATGTCACAGTAAAACTAATTAATTAATTATTTTTTTTCATATTAAGAGGAGCTATCGGCTAAGTGACAGCTGCAAGGGTCGATAAACTCGCGGGTAAGTAAAAACCGCATGTGTTTATCAATCAAAGATTAAGCTGCGATAGGCGAGGTTGGTCCGTGGATAGATATCTATGTCATACCGAGACTAACGGGTCCAGGCTGTCATTTTTAGATATTTAACATTCTTTATGGATAGTAAAAGGCCAGATTTATCAAGGGGTATCGTATCACCCGGTATCTAGGTTGTGGAGGTCAGATAGGCAGTCGCTCCATGTAAAACACTGGTACATCTGTTTAGACTGGAAGCGAACTCAAACATAGTTGGGAACAGGCTAGGTAGATGATGATTCTTTACTACGATATTTCACAATAATGAACTTTAAAAGTTTACAGTAAAGTGTAATGTTATAACTTTTGAATACAATTAGATACGTAATGCTTCTTTCATTAACAATTTAATACTTACCATGCTTGCAGCATACAATAGGAGCCATCATTGTAATTGTTGATGTATAGGAGATGCTTCCACCAGTCCCGGCGGCAATCAATCATCTCCCTAGATACGAATCTCTGTAGAAAAAATACATAAAATTTGAAGGGAATTTCATAAATAGGAAGAAGAAAGCTGAAAACTTTTCAATTGCGGTACATTCATCGGCAAATAACTTGGCAAGGTTTAGGCGTAGTGAGAACAAGTTGCGCATACACACATTGTACTCTCACTGTAACAAAAAAATATACTTTCATTGATTGTCAAAGTAAATTAAAATATAGCTAAGAAAGAACAACTACTAACGACTCCTGCCAAGTTACTGTAGATCTTTTAAAACTTAATGAATTTAATTGTCCATAAAACAAATTTACAGATCCTTCTAATATATTTTTATATTAGAAGGACCAAATAGGACTCAAATTGTTTGAAATAAGTCTAAAGTGTTTAGTAAAACAAAATAAACGTGCCTCCCAATATGGTCCTGATGCTATTCGTCCAAACCACGTAGCTGTCAAAGCTAAGGTGATAGCATACGATGGGGTCAATCTGAATCAAAAATATGTAGTGCTTAAAAAAAATACATTCAATTCGAACAAAATACATGCCAATATTATCAGTTTCCTTCCATAAGGGATAATTTAAAGACTTTTCCTAAGAAAAAATAAGTTATCGCAACGTTTTTTACCTTAACCATCTCATGAAAACGTGTTTTGGCAGCATATTCCACGAAGTTTCATGTTTTTCTGAATATATTAACCAGTTATACACTAGCAAGAAAGCTGAGACGATCAGAAATGTTTGCATTATCAGTGTCCCGTTCAGAATCATGAGAATAATTTTGAAATTATACAACTGAAATTAAAACCATAATTTCAATATCATCATCGTCCTATTTTAGTCCATCTAATCATACCCAAAATATTTTAAGAGATACATCGGTAGGTGGCAAAAAAGCAATAGAAATGTTTTTTTGTAAGAAATTAATAAAATTTTCGTGATCAATTTTGGTGTCACATTGAAGGTAGCACTAAAATCGGGATGAACAATCACTGTTGTCTTTGCTAGTGCATAAGTAAGAATTATAAATGAGTAATAACTTACATCTTCCATATACTTTGGATTTACAGTCATGAGTATACCAGTGGAAATCGAGTGAAATGATATTACTAGTAAAATATTGACCGCTCTGAAACAAAATGTATTAGGAAAATAATTAGCTGTTAAAAACCACACGAAATGCCCGATCTTACTTAATGTTTCATACATTGCAAGTTCTGTTTAGTACAGGCACTGCATACGCACTGGCCACTGCACCCGTATTCAGTGAGCTCTGGATTTTACGCTGCTATCATATTATATCATCATCATGTATTTTATGAACTTTGGCTAACAGGATTTGTAAACTACGAAATGATTTTGATGTATGTACATTTGGGCCTGTCAATTTTAAATACGTTTGTAAATAAATGTCTCATTAATAAAAAAAACTGTGTAGGAAAATATTATATCTACTATCGTTAAAAATACCTGATGCCATGAAGTCCTTTCAATGCTTGCAAGCGACTTTCCTGACCCTTGTCCGGAGAAGCTACCAGTTTCTCCCAATTTCGATTTATTGAAAAACAATAAATAAATCTGAGAACTAATACAAGAACAATCGTGATAAGTGTCTTAGTGCACGACACTATATGAAATTAAAAAAATATAAAAGAAAACGTAAATATACCTCCATGACTTTTTTCTCGTTCCAAATAACAGTCGCAAAGGCTTCCGACAAGGTTAGCCATTAAGATAATGAGGCAGATTATGCCCACAGTTATATCAACAATATCTATTGGCTGATTCTTCTCGCGTTTGGAACAATCAAAGCCATCCAACACTCTCGCCTTCAACTTGTATTTGTGATAAAGGGATTCGTTAGCGCATGCCTCAAGGGTCGATCTTAGGTCCTCATTCCCAAAATTGTAGAACTTTTTGCACGTTTGTTTGATACAAATACCATTGTTTAGTATTGTATGATTGAAATGTGTAGATTGATGTGCTGAATAATCCTGTAAATATAATATAATTTATATACTTTCATTACAAATGTATGTATAGTAAGATTATTAGAACATTGTACATTATAATAGAAAAAGTCAGTAAAAAGTAAAGAATTTATGCGTGTACTTTGCTTGCTTTGAATTTAGTGCTTATATTTTACAATATTTACTATTTTCATAATTAAAAAGAAATTAAATTGAAAATAAGTATGATATATTGATGCAAGCAAGATACTGAAGTAATAAAGTATCTATATTATTATGTAGCCGAAAGATTGAACTTAGAAAACTAAGCTCTTTTCAACTAAGACAATTTTGAATAAATATGCCTATATTTGTGAACGTTACTGTTGGTGCCTACTAACTTGTATCATAGTCAGCAGTGGGCTAGGCTCATCGGAAACCAGGGCCAATTCCACAGTGCAGTACAGCCCTTCAGGATCCTCAAAGCATTCCTCGTAGTTATCCAGGTGGAATAAAGGAGGCATGAGAGCGTAGTCCGAGTCTAAAAGTGAAGACATTACAATGTACAAATTATGGAATTACTTGGATAAGTAATTTAATGGTTATTTTCATTAAAATCACTCACATTAACGTTAATTTACTTATGTATCTTGGCTGTTTTTAGGATAGCTTTAGTTTTTAATTTTGATATATATTGTTTTTTTGTTACATTTTTATTATTTACTAGCTGTTTTCCGTGGATTTATCCGCGTCCAGAAAGAACTACTTAACACACCCGGATATAGCCTATAACTATCTCCAAGGTCCTATCCATCTCCGTATCAAATTTTATCCAAATTAGCTAAGACCGATAGCGATAGCGTAAACAAACAAACTCACCTTCGCATTTTAGGATTCTATTTATATATATCTTACCCACTTAATTTTTCTCTTAAAAACTCCACGATACATTTCACCGTGTCACGACAAAAGTGAATTTAAATAAACATACCATTTAGGCTGTATATTACAGCTGTAGCAGTTTTCAACGAAATAAAAAATAACACAGAAGCCAACATGTTTTCGTCTAACACCACACGACATGTACAAACAAAGTCACAATTAAAACTAAGTAAGGTTAGATTTTAAATTAAGTAACTACCTGATTTTGCAGCCTTTTTATTGATAAACAATTTTTTTTTCTTATTATATAGGTATTTTGAACTTTTGACAAGGTGGCCTAGCGGTTAAGGCACCTGCCTCTCGTGTACTAGTGTGCGGGTTCGAAACCTAGCAAATACCAATGTTACTTTTCTAAAGTCATATTTTATGTACTTTCTAAGCATATCTTAGACATCACTGACTAACGGTGAAGAAAAACATTGTGAGGAAACCTGGACTTAAAAAGTCTGAAATCGCCAATCCGTCTTGAGCAAGCGTGGTGATCAATTCTTATGCCATCTCATATAAAAAAACACACCCACCAAGTTTTAGGTCTCTACGATCAGCGGTTTAGGCTGTGCATTGATCCGTCAGTCATTCAGGTCAAAGCATTTTATATGTATAGATAAAAAACAGCTTAAAAACAATTTGAACAAAATAATAAATAAAAAAACAACTTGTTTTGATCTTATAGGGATTTATAATATATTAAAAAATAAAAAATATAATGCATTTTTTGTAATGATTGAATATCATTAATCACACTGATATGTAGACGAAAAAATCCAATGTGTATTATTCCAATGTAGATGTTTTTTATAATATGACGTCACTAAGTCACCGTACTGTTAAAATATCAACTTCATTTATCAAGTACATAGTTCATTAACTACTAGACGAAGTAATCCAACCATAATCTAGTTATTACGTTGTTTTAACTACAGAAAGCAATTAAGATACAAGCACTAATTAATGTGAAGCATCATTAATTAAATTTCTCTGAAAACCTTTTGTATTTTTAAAAAACGTATGCTTTTAAAATACTAAAAGTACCTGTGTTTATTTAAATTCTTCAAAACCAAATGTGTTCAACTTCATTTTAATTTCAACGAATTATTTTACGGTTTCGAAACCCTAAGGATTACTGAAATATCTTAGTTTTACTTCGATCGAAAAATATGTCAATAAAATTTGGTATGCGCTCAAGATCCCAAGGGGAATGTAGATTGTTACTTTATATATAGCTAGCATTTGTCTGTCTGTCCGCTTTATTAGTGAGTAGTTAAGATTTACGAGCTCTGAGGAAAGTGGCGCTATTTTTGGATCTTCCGAGACTTTTGTTCTGAGATAAATTACTGGTCTGTTGATCTTTGAATTCTTCACTATAATTTCGAAGATAATACTATGTATAGAACGACAAATTCTGTTATTTGCTTAATACCCTACAATTATTATTATTCTTACTAATATAAATGCGAAAGTAACTCTGTCTGTTTGTCGCGCTTTCACGCTAAAACTACTGAACAGATTTAAATGAAATTTGGTACACAGATAGTCTAGAGCCTGAGTAAGGACATAGGCTACTTTTTACCTGGGTACGCGAAGTAGTTCCCTCGGGACGCGGGTGAAACCGCGGGAAACAGATAGTTATGTATAAATCTGACGAACCGTACCTACTGTCTTTTTACTCGACTGCTACAGAAGGAGGGTTACATTTTTGATGAAATGACCGCAGCCGTGCTGCGTGTGACGTTTCTAGTAGTTCTCGGTATTCAATTCAGGCAATGTTTCTAGCTTTTTCCATCAGAAATTTCTCAGTATATGTAGGTAGATCTATACCCAGTTAGTTGGGCCATAGAGCCTCTTATGACGTATCACTTCAATGGACAAACATATGTAACCCTATTGGAGAAACAAAACGAAAAGAAATTTTAATTATTATGTCCTGTAATATTAGATCAGAGTCTATTTGCTTCTGTTCCACGGAGTAACGGATAAACCGATTTGGATTAAATTTGGTAAGGAGATAGATGGGATCCTAGATACAGTTATAGGCTACCTTTATTTGGGTGCATTAAGTTACCTCGGAACGCAAGTGAAACCGCGGGCACAACTTAGTTATGAGTAAGGATTCCTACTTTTCACAAAAGATATTCGCGTCTCGTCTTCTGAAAAAGCTAGTAATCACCACTCCACTGATGCGACCATTCTTCCGAACCAAATGACACAAGTACCTATGAGCCGCCTGACCCACAGAATACAAAATGGCCGCCCGTCGTCCTGCCACGTGCACGGAATAATGTAGTCGTTGTGTTTGCAAATAATCTTGATCAATAACTGGGATGCCAGTTTATGGCCTATTTGTGAGGACATGAAGTAGTTTGTACGTTGATAGGGTTTTCTGGTAGTATTATTTGTGTTTATTTTTCGTCCAGCATCGGCTAGTGAAGAAAACAACTTGCCGATGTTTGACGTAAGTGATATGGGTTCAAAAAAACGACGAAGCGCTTTGTAGGTAGCCCTTGCGCTTGGCTTGGCTCGTCTTGGCGGGAGCACTACCATGCCCCCAGATATAAATTGTGAATGTTCATGGTTCTTGTAATAGTTTTATTATTATTTTTTAGTACAAACAAGTGTTATTTAGTAATAGCGTGGAACTATAGTTGTTGTGAGTAAGACTGCTGAGCGTAAGATTCTGGGATTAATTCCCGAAAATTTTAAAAAATCGTGGGTGTACTATAAGTACAATCTGCACCTCTGCTTTACCCTCGGGAGACAAGTATGATGTGATGTCTTCATCTGTCTAGCCTTTTCCAAACTATGATAGGTTCGACTTCACGTCTAATCAGATGCAGACGAGTATCAGTGTTTTACATGGAGCGACTGCCTATCTGAACGCGACATTTTTTTTTTTTTTTTTTTTTTAAACTTTGCCCCACACTAGGAATTTCACCTGTGTCGTGGGTGCGTTTACAAACATTAATTACACATGCACAAACACCCAGACCCGGAACAATTTTAGTTGTCCCGTGCGGGAATCGAACCCGCGGCACGCAGCGCAGCAGCCGATTGCTCAGCCACTACGTCAAACGTGCCGTCAAACTCAGTTACTGGGTAGCACAATAACCCTTGGTAACACTGGTTGTCAAACTTTCTGGCTACCAACTACCTGAAATGACTGTCAAAGATTAAAAATGTCAGCCGGGACTAACGGCTTAACATGCTTTCCGAGGCTTGGAAGAGTCTCAGTATGGTCACCCATCAACGGACCGATAGTGGCAAGCGCAGCTTAACCTCGTTCGATCAACCTGTGCAGCTGTTACTTAGCCACGAGCCCCACAGTTATTATGTAATGTATAGCTGGAATATTGTATACATCAAGTTAAAGCTTAAATTACATGTACCCTTTTCAACGGAGGAACCCCAACGGTGACCTTCCTTCATACTTACATCACATAATAAGCATGTGATATCACGCTATTCAAAATTACCATGTAGGTATGTTTACCAACAAAATAATTAATTTAAGTACCTGTTATTTGATTTTGTTTTTGTTTGACCTCTTAATTATTTTGTGGACTGTACTTATGTTTGTTTGTTTTCGTGTGTTCAGCTGCTTATAATAAGATGTTGCGATGTAGAAAAATTATTGTCTGTCACGTGAGGTTATTGATGGCTAAAGACCGCTGGAAGCAGTTAGTTAGCTAGCAGCAATAAAAATATACATACATTTTCCTCTATAAGATTAGGTGTCAAAGTATTCATCTACATCGCTGTCATCCGGTAACGTGCCCAGAAGACTGGGAGCATTGCCACGTTGATTGACAATGCTAATTATTTGCCTAAATAACGATACACCACACAAAGGGTTACGCGAGAAAAAAAATCAACCCCACTTTACGTTTTTGGGAGCTACCCTAAAAAAATATTTTTCATAATTTTATTTTCCCACTTTATTGGCGTGATCAATATACTAAATGGATATCATACTAAATTTCAGCTTTCCAGTACCAACCTCTAAGCTATGCCGCGGACAAACAGACAGACAGACGAACATGGCGAAACTATAAGGGTTCCTTGTCGACTGCTGAAGCCTAAAAATTAGCCAGCTCTTTCTCTCTTGCGATTACCTTGAACAGAAGACGCGAACGGACCCCATGGCCCGAGCGTTTCGTATTTTACAACACAGCTGGTAGATTCGTGGCGTATCTTCAAAAAAGTAAAAGAAACTTAATTTAAATTCCACCGAAAAAAGAATTGTGGAGTCGAATTTTAGGTATATCAATCAAGTTTTCAGAGACACGGGTTTAAGACTGCAACCCGGGATGTCTTAAACACAGGACATGAAACATCAGAATGTACATAAAATTATAAATTACTTGATAATTACTTTAAGAGGAGCTCGTGGCTCAGTAACAGCCGCATGTTTCGACCGATCAAAGGTTAAGCTGCGCTTGGCGCGGTCGGTCCGTGGATGGGTGACCATCTCTGTCATAGCGAGACTCCTCCGTGCCTCGGAAAGCACGTTAAGCTGTTGGTCCCGGCTGTCATTTGTAGATCTTTGACAGTCGTTACGGGTAGTCAGAAGCCAGAAAGTCTGACAACCAGTCTTACCAAGGGGTATTGTGTTACCCGGTAAACTGGGTTGTGGAGGTCAGATAGGCAGTCGCTCCATGTAAAACACTGGTACTCGGCTGCATCCGGTTAGACTGGAAGCCGACCCCAAAGTAGTTGGGAAAAGGCTAGGCAGATGATGATGACTCGATAATTACTTCGCTAAAACACCATACCTATGCTTTTCTGGTTGGTTGGTGCTAAGTTTGAATCACTATATTTGGAGCTGAGATTTCTTCTCACTTCTCTCCAAATCGGTTCAGATTATTACTGTATTAGCGTAACACACAAACAAACTGACATTCGCATTTATAATATTATTTAGGAATTTTCAACAGCTGCCTGTCTTTATTGGCTGTGTATTGTTTTGTCTTGAGTCCATTCACGAAAAACAGGTTTTTCTATTCAATGAGGCTCTCATCTGATTACACGGCAATACATTACTGGCAAATTATGGGAGTATTGGGCTATTAATCATCTATGGTGATATTAACCAAAAAAAACAGAAAATAGGGTATTTTAAATACTAAAAATATTTTTTAAGTAAAAAGACAACTTTATTTTTTGCTTTTGTAATTTTTAAAGGATTTAGAACTGTAAAGTTATTTAAAAATAGCGATACTTCGCTTTCGAAGAGTGACTATGTTTCTTATCCTGTGGCTTGTGTTATCATGCCGCAAGTCTTCGAACAATCCTTCAACGGCCACTGCTGACTGATCCCTGGAGACCATTCCCAAGATAGATCTTTTACAGATTTCATTTCTATCAACTCGTTTTTAAGACGGATTTACGATTTCAAATGTAACTTTGCTGATACCTTTCAATTTTGCTGAGATACCCAAATCCTATCTGAAATTACCAATTATGTTTTTTTAGGATTATATAGTAGAAAATTCTTTAAATCTGTCGTCTAAGTCTAGGATAGCAGTGTTATTTTGATCATCCAAACTTGATATTATACATGTTAAAGTTTGTAAGGATTGATGTATGGATTTTTTTTTTAATCTTAAAAAAACGTTACCCCACACAATGAATTACTCCTGTATCGTGGATGCGTTTACAAATATTCATTACACATGCACAAACACCCAGAACCGGAACAATTTTAGTAGTCCCGTGCGGGAATCGAACCCGCGACACGCAGCGTAGCAGCCAATTGCTCAACCATTACGCCAAACGTGCCGTCAATGTGTGGATGATGATGATTGATGATGGAGTTTATAACTTGGATTATCACATAGGATACTTTTATCAGGGTGCACGAAGAAGGATGTGGATGAAACCGCGGTAAACTGCTAGTATTTGATATTATAAATGTGAAAGTAGCTCAGTCTGTTTGTTACACTGTCTGTCTGTATGATTCCTTGATTGATTTTTTGCTGGAGTTGGGGAGTTTGTCTGTTTCGGATAGTCGGATTTTTGCATTTGAAAATGAAACAAATATTGCGTTTGTATTACAAGCACATCAAATTGTCCAACATTCATCCACAGGCGAAACTATTTTACGTAAAACTCTAATAACACTTGTAAAGAAACAACCCCAAAACTTAGTGCTTAAAAAGCGTGTCTCCAAGGTCATCGCGTCTAGAATCTAGATAACTTAATAAGTCTAACTTAATTGTTATGTTATAATTAAAGCTTCTACTAGGCATAGCTGTAAAATTTAACTGAAATATCAGATGTTCTTAATTGGTATACATGTAAACAATTTGTGAAGCAATTAAAATAATCTTAGAAGCAATTATGAGAGTGCAGATTTCGAAACCTTAAGATATATGATAAAAGATTTTAAATTTAGCCTCAATGTAAGCGCTATTAATTTTAAGTTAAGGTTGTTTACTTACGATTAATACCAGTCCGAAGATGGGTGACCATCTATGTCTTACCGAGACTACTCCGTGCCTCAAACAGTACGTTAAGCTGTTGGTCCCGGCTGTCATTATTAGATCTTTAACCGTCCATATGGCTAGTCGGAGCACGAAAGTTTGATAACCAGTCTTAGCAAGGGGTATCGTGTTACCCTATAACTTGTTTGTGAAAATCGCTCCATGTAAAACACTGATACTCAGCTGCATCTGGTTAGACTAGAAGCCGACCCCAGCTATGGGTGGCTCACCGTCCGATAAGGACAAGGCCCGAGTCGACGGCGCGTTCGTGTCCCACGGGTGCATCAAAGAAATGTAAGTATAGATGACGGGGCCCTCCCACAGGGCTTTAGCCTGCCGAGGCGGGTTGTTCGAAACAGTTACCCCCGGGACGCAAAGGGCTGAGAAAGGAACATGGATGGGTTGTAGTCAGTATAAGTCTGAGACTACCTTACGTCCCACCCACTGCGGGCTCAGTCATTTGATGGGTACCCAAAAAATTAACATATGTAGTTGGAAAAAGGCTAAGCAGATGAAAATATTTCTTACCAAGATTGCTTGTACAATATTGCATAAACCAATATTAGTTCTATTTATAAATTTACATGAATATGTAACAACAGTACCTACCTACCTCAGCACCTTAGTTTAGTTTGACTTCGGGACTTGACTTACCACTGCTTATGTGAGTTTGTGTCGTGAATATTAAATTGAATGTCAATATTGCTTTTGATTAAATAATAGCAGCACTAATTACAAGACTACAAAATTAAAGTTGGATATTTAAATAAATAATCAAGTACATTGTTGGTTCGAAACCTGGCAAGTATTAATATGACTTTCCCAAAGTTGTAATGTACTTTCTAAGTGTATCTTAGACACCACTGACTAGCGGTGAAAGAAATCTGCCTTTAGCACGAGTAGCGATCAATGCTACTGCCTTCTTTGTATGGGCAAGTGTCCAGCAGTGGGATAGTAAATAGGCCGATGATGATTTAATTAAAAATTATAACTTTTGAAAAGAATAACTGTTTATCTATGCTAGAATTTTCCCTTGTATCAAGGATACGAAAATAAACATACAAGTAAAAATATTCAGCCCAATCTAATTGTCACGTACGAGCATTGAACCCGCGACCATCAACGCAGCAGTCAATGCTCAACCACTTCGTCCATCATATTATCATCATAATAATATGTCGGCAAACTTGAGGGACGACCAAGCTATCTATCGATAATATTTGTTACCAAAAAAAAGACTTCACAACATTAAAAATAAACTAGATATTCATAAGACGACCGATGGAGGTGTTAATACCCCTAATAGTATAAACTAACGACCATTAATAACCTTTCTTTTCAAAGATTTTCTTACTAGAGATAGAATTTTTACATAAGGGCCATACAACTAATGTCAAAAACCTATTTCTAGAGTAAGCAAATTTAAGGATATATTAAAAACTAACTTCTGCCA
The DNA here is from genome assembly GCA_963891755.1 of Pyrrhia umbra. Taxonomy (NCBI): domain Eukaryota; kingdom Metazoa; phylum Arthropoda; class Insecta; order Lepidoptera; family Noctuidae; genus Pyrrhia; species Pyrrhia umbra. The sequence continues at coordinate 12,300,260 of OY982933.1, read as the reverse complement.
GCGACCGCGCGACAGCGCTCCTATTGGTCTTAGCGTAATGATATATAGCCTATAGCCTTCCTCGATAAATGGACTATCTAACACTGAAAGAATTATTTAAATCGGACCAGCGGTTCCTGAGATTAGCGTGTTTAAACAAAATGACAACATTTCCCTTCACTGCTCTGCTCCTATTGATTGTAGCGTGATGAAAAGTATACTACAACCATCTCAGGAGTATGACAAATAATTGTACCAAGTTTCGTTAAAATCCGTCGAGTAGTTTTTGTTTTATACAGACAGACAGACAGACAAAAATTTTACTGATTCCATTTTTGGCATCAGTATCGATCCTTAATCACCCCCTGATAGTTATTTTGGAAATACTATATATTTCATGTACAGAATTGACCTCTCTACAGATTTATTATAAGTATAGATGGACGTTAGTAGTTATGTAAACCTTCTTTACATATATTTTATACTAGCTTTCCGCCAGCGGCTTCGCTCGCGTGGGCTATACAAATTCAAATTAAAAATGACAGAGTTTCATACAAACTTTGCCCCCCTTTTTCACCCCCTTAGGTGTAGAATTTTGGAAAATACTTTCTTATCGGGTGCCTACGTCATACAAAGTTTCAGGTCTCTCACCGGTTTAGGCTGTGCGTTGATCCGTCAGTCATTCAGGACAAAGCATTTTATATGTAGGTACCTATAAATTCTTGAAGTCATAGTTATGTTGTCCGCTAAAATCGATTTAGCTAATTTATCATTGTTTTCTGAGTCACCAGACGAATCTCATCGATCTTATTGAAATATTGTCAAATTGTGATTGATTTACTGAAAATAAATCACTTAAAGAATATTAATGTTTTATTTATTCAAATTTGAGAAGGGTTTCTCAGATATTTTTCAAAGAAAATCGTTTGAATGCATCGTTAAGTTTGCGTGACTTCAGACGTCTTGGATAAAATTAAATATTTCGAAATGGTTCAATTCAGTTTTCTATTAGAAATTGTAAGTAATGGCTGATAGATTTGGTTTGTGTTGGACTAAAGACTCACCTAAAAGTTAATTAAAGAAGCTAAAATAGACATTCGAAATGAGAAGTGAATAGGTAGGTATTTTATACCTAGCTCAATAATGATACACTAGATTTTTTCCACCGTTTCATCCGCCTCTTGATAAAACTATTTCGTGCACCCAGATTAGACCTGTGTTGATCCAAGTTAAATACTGTGTCTACAAAATTTTATCCAAAACTATTCATTAGGTTTTGAGTGAGGGAGAAACATGCATTATTCCTCAGAACTGTCACATTTCCAATAATATAATCAAAGTCATGTATTAGAGATTTTTTTAATACTAGCAAATAGTACACTGTTTTTGAATTATATCTAAAATTATTATTCCTTTGTAAGTAAGCCGAATACAATCCAATTCTATAAGGAAAACATGATAAAAAATACAACAAAAGTATGACGCAAGCACAATACAAAATACAAATAATAATATCTACGAAATCAAAACTGATAGTTCGCACTGACCTCTGTGTGACAATTCCCGCCAATTATTTCGCGCGCGCAGCCATCCTGTCCGCCATATTGGACGCGGTTATCGGCGATTATTATCTTTTACGATTACTGTTATCCCGAACGAAGCCCGAATCAATTTTAATATCGGTTATATTTGCGACCGAAATCGACAATTTAAATGCATTCCAGATAAAAACTCTCTATTTACATGTTCTGTGTGTAAAAAGAGCAGCCATTATTATTGATTAAAATTTTCTTCAATAGTCTGTTATTGTTTGAAATTGGAATTGCGTTTTATTTTCTTTTTTTAATATTTTTTAATGGTTATTGTGATTTTATCGTTAAATTCCATAAAGAGGATATTTTTATGCTCTTTTTGCTGGCCAAGTGTCTTTCCACGAATGTTTTAAATGAAAATGATACGAATTTTCTCCACCCTGATGAATATTTCGGTCATAGATGTACAAATTATTGAAATAAAGTTTTTTACCAAAATATTTAATTTTTCATTCATCAATTGCTCTTGATTCGAAGATCGATTTATGTGAAGTTGGAATTACGTAATTAATAGCAATGCTTTAATTATTTTACACATCATTATTAGTAATACCGTGCATCACTTTGAATAAAAACTGTAATGCGAACAAATTAATTTTACTGTTTTACTAATTTGGAGCTTACATATTATTTAAAAATCATTTAGTTCTTTACGTTAGACAAAAACAAATACCTTTCCATTACAAACTCTTTTTACTTAAAAAACACTACAATAATTTATTTAACACACACAATAATAACTGCCCGGTCAACACTTTGATATCTTTGCCTCGTGAAAATATTTCTTTCACCTCCCCCACATTTATTGGTATTTTTTCGTGAACCCATACACCTCGGTTTAATATTTTATTTCCAACCCATATAAAATCATTACGAGAAGCGATCCATCATTTCCGTCGCAGCAATGCATCGGCGCGTGCTTGAAACTCCCAGGTGACCTATAAAATATAGCGAGTATGAAATTAACCAGGTTTTATATTGGAGTTTTACTTGGAACTGTAAAACATTGGGAATATTGTAGTAGAGATGCTGAAAAAACGTGTTCGGGGAAATACTACTACTATACCTAAATCAGACGCAAAACAGCGCTGCTGTGTTTTAACTTGAATGTTGTCGATGCTGGGGCCTTACCATGACGTGCCAAAGCAAGAATGGTTTTGTTTTGAAAAAGAGACAGTGCTATACGACGTCTGTAGCTGTGTCTCGCTCTTACACCTGAATAGTGATTGCAAAATCACATGGTGGTACGGCCCCTGGTGTTATTATAGGCACATGAAAGATTTTAAGCATTGTCTCTGGAATGATATTTTTTCTATATAAGTGATACTTATTATTAGCAATGAAATAAGTATCAAGACTTTTTTTGGTTTTTTTTTCGGATAATATAGATAGAACTCTATTAGGTAAGCATATAAAAGCATGTAAAAAATGCAATCAAATAAAAACAAACATAAATGAACTAACAATTTGTAAAAAAAAACTATCGATACAACCAAATAACTAAACACAGAAGCTATGCTCATCCATACCAAACGTCACCATTTCCAATGAAACGATACAATTATTTTCGAACCATGTAAAGTCATTACCATCCGCGATCCGTCATTGCCATCTCCGAGGCGCATGAACTCCTGCGCACGTCGCCCTGTCACAGTAAACTCCCCTTATTTATTGACGCTACTCGTCATTCCCGTGTTTATTTTTCTTTGGCGTCCATTTTGAATGGGAACTAATTTTTAATGGCGAAGAAATACAAAAGAAGGAGATGAGAATGAGATCCGGATTTAGATCCGGCATTTTAATGTATTGGGAGTGTAATTTGAGAGGTAGGTATTTCGGTTTGTGATTTTAAGCGATTGAATTTACGGTTTTCTGTTGCTTAGTTTTTTCTTTGTTGTACAAGTCACAGGTTATGTCAGGTTTTTTTTGTTAAGAACGTTTGCTGGGGATTTTCTTCTTCTTCCCAAAACATATAGGAAGTGGTAAAGAGCGGGCGTTTCGGGGGCTGTCTTTTCTCTGATTTTTAGTCTAGTTTGAATAAAATTGACATTTGAATTTTGATGTGATTTTTAAGGTGATTATTTTTACTTAAGCTTTCCATATTAGCAATTTTTATTAAATGACTAGTTGTTTCCCGCAGTTTTACCCGCATCCTGTGGGAACTAGTTCGTACACTCGTATAAAAAAAACAAATTTCGTTCCAATTCATTCGGTAGTTTTTGCGTGAAAGAGTAAAACAAACTTACATACATCGTAACACATTTTTGCATTTATAATATTAGTAGAATTGTGTTTGTATTACATTATACTAGCTGTCCGCCAGCGTCTTCGCCCGCGTGGTCTATACGAATTCAACTTAAAAATGTCAGAGTTTCAAACAAACTTTGGCCCCTTTTTTCATCCCTTTAGGAGTAGAATTTCGGAAAATCCTATCTTATCGGATGCCTGCGTCATACAAAGGACACACCCTCCAAGTTTCAGGTCTCTACGATCAGCGATTTAGGCTGTGCGTTGATCCGTCAGTCATTCAGGACAAAGCATTTTATATGTATAGATTATGAACCATCAAAATAAAAATAACTTTAATAGCGTTTGGACTTTTGCTAAGACACCTTTCAGCACTACCGAACCTCATTCTAGTGTTAGTTTTTATTGGTCCTTTTTAGATTTTCCAGATACCTACTCATAATTAAGCCATTCAAGATTCTCACATTGTACAGCCAAACATACAACAAACATATGAAAGTAAGCAGGTAAGTGTTACTTTACTCCGACACGTCTCACGCTCGCTGTGACAAACGATGTGTGTGAGGAAATTGCAAAAGTTTTCAGTTTACTTTTCAGCACCAACCACGTTGCATCCTAGTACTGAGGCGACAATATTCATGAGATTATGTGTTGTTCAAAATAGTTATAGAGGCTTTTACTTTCAAAATGAAGGACAGAAATTAACTGACGATTACCCCTACTTATTTTATTGGAATAGACAGCCACGTATGCTTATTAATTCCTGCCGGGGCTGCGGGACGTTCGAAAGAGATACCGCGCCCCCGGAATATAAAGGGCTGAGGAAGGAACATGGATGGGTTAGTCAGTAAGAGTCTGACACTCCCACTCATCTCTCCCCACCCACGGCGGGAGGGATCATTTGATGATTTCCCATAAAAAAAAAATACTTATTAATTAAATGCGAAAAAATCTCTGTCTGTCTTTTACGTTAAAATGGCTGAACTGATTGAGATGTAATGATTGCTTCAGGATGCAGGTGAAACCGGGTATATTTTAAAGGTTCATAGTTAAAAGTATGATCAATATGAAACTAAAGATGGTATGCTGGAATCTTCAATGAATTTTCTTTTCGGGAGGCGATAATCTTATTTGAATAGACTCACTCTTTTCTTGTGTACCATAGAAATATTTCTATAGTCGGTACTAATAGAGTTTATGAAAAACGTAAACAAAGTCGTAACCTGTTTTGTTCTAATTCTACCAAAGAAATTAAAAAAAAATGGCGCATTTATGTACATTTCATGCTCTAAACATCATCATTCATCATTTAATGCCATTATTTTTGTCTATGTGGGAAAATTAGAACCAAATAGGTTATATTTTCGTTTATATTTTTAGTAAAATCAGGTACAAGGTACAGACTAAATTCTAGCGATTAAAATTAGCTCAACCTAGATAAAACACCAGTAAAAACGCCCAGACACAAGAATAATCCTTACTTAATATTATAAATGCGAAAGTAACTCTGTCTGTCTGTCTGTCTGTCTGTCTGTCTGTCTGTCTGTCTGTCTGTCTGTTACACTTTCACGCCAAAACTACTGGACCGATATAAATGAAATTTGGTACAGAGATAGAATAGACCCTGAGGAACAATATAGGCTACTTTTTACCCGGGTGCGCTAAGTAGTTCCCTCGGGATGCGGGTAAAACCGCGGGAAACAGCTAGTAAAACATAATTCCGACATTTTACATTTTAATTCTGCACCCACAATCCTGAATCAACATTACAAAAGCTCACGCAAATAACGGTAAGGTAAATGTTGGAATGAAGCGAGTTCAAACACGTTCCATATTTGAAATTGAGACACGTCAATTATGTGGCAATTTAATTTTCATTCTGAAGACGAGCGCCGTCAACTGTCAGAGATGAGATAGTGGCCAAAGATGATGGAACGTAGAGGTGGCATTCTATACTAATATTATAAAGATTTGTTTGTTTGTAGGGTTTTAACTCAAAAACTAATGGACCGATTTTAAAAAATCTTTCACTGTTAGAAAGCTACATCTTTACAAACTGTTATAGGCTATGTTTATTTCTAGAAATAATTAGTTATCTCTACTAAAACTGGACCCAAGGTGAACTGTAACCCAAGGTGTAAAAAAATGACCACGCAGGCGGAAAGCTATTCTTAATAATGTTATATGTGAAAGTAACTCTGTTTCTCTGTTCGTTAGGTCCACTTTCAATTGGTAGATGCGTGAAGTATGTGCAAAGATATCGCGGTACTGTGCTCTATAGTCCTTACTATCCTTACTTCCTTACTAATATTATAAATGCGAAAGTAACTCTGTCTGTCTGTCTGTCTGTCTGTCTGTTACGCTTTCACGCCAAAACTACTGGACCGATATAAATGAAATTTGGTACAGAGATAGAATAGACCCTGAGGAACAACATAGGCTACTTTTTATCCGGGTGCGCTAAGTAGTTCCCTCGGAATGCGGGTGAAACCGCGGGAAACAGCTAGTAATTTATAAACTTAAAAGAATTCTTGAATACTGATGTGTAAAAAATAAATTGACGAAAAAGATACATTTGAAGTTGTAATTTTAGTCGTTTGAAATTTATTATTCTAGTCCTTCGAGCATTTCTAGCTTCTTTTGCCAAACAATATTTATATAGAAATGACTTATATAATTATTTTTTTTAGGGATGGAAAATTATTAAATAGCTCCTCCCGCTGTGGACGGAGCGGGAGGTGTCAGACTCTTACTGACTAAAAATCATCAATGTTCATTCTTTCGCCTTTTGTGTTCCGGGGCATGGTAACTCTTTCGAACATCCCGCAGCCCAAATGACTTACATTTGTCCTTAACTTATCTGTGTAAATGAAAAATTTAAAGGTAAGTCTTCATGAAAAAACTTCATATTTCGCCACCCACCAAAGCGAGAGATACAGTTGTAATATCATCGCCGCATCTTTACGACATCATCTCATCAACATAAACTTGCCTTACAATCGTTGTATATGTATGAGACACATTTGTCTCCCTGACAAAGTGTATTCACGGCCTAAGGTATGCCGTAGCTTAAGACACCACTTACACCCAACTTTGAACTTTAATGTGATTAGTTTAGGGTTTGTTTTTGTAAGTTATAAGAATAGAATCGTCATGTTAATATAATCCGAACTTGTAGCACACAAAGCGTTAATTAAGAAACGAGATTTAGAGTGTAATGTAAGACTTTTAGTGGGTTTTAACCTATTTCTGAATTCGGTGATGTTGCTATGGACATTTTTGCTCTAATTATAAACTAAACTTCTGCCCGCGACATCGTCTGTCTTAATTAAATCCAGGTTATAGTTGTGAGATAAGTTCCATCTGGAAATAAGAATATTCATTTCGAAAATTTTCGCTACCGCTCTCTCTCAAAGAGCACCTGTGGGCCCAATCTCGAGTTAGATTTTTTTTTTTAAATTTCGCCGTCCACTCTTTCCCTGTCAAAGGGCATCTGTGAGATAGGACCCAACGTCGACTTAGAATATTTTTTCAAAAAATTTCGCCAGCCTCCCTTTCTCTGGCAAAGTGCAGCTGTGAGATAGGGCCCAACCTCGTCTTAGAATATTTTTTTCTAAAAATTTTGCCATCCAGCCTTTCCCTGGCGAAGAGCAGCTGTAACAGGGTTTTTTTTTTTTTGTTTTTGTTTTAGTTTGTAGTAGTTTATTTAGTTTGGGAGCAATGCGCGGCATGTTTTAAGAAAGATTTTCTATTTTTTAGAACTTGAAATTATTGTTTACTTTTACTTATGATATAATGCGGCACGGACGGCACGTTTGGCGTAGTGGCTGAGCAATTGGCTGGCGCGTGTCGCGGGTTCGATTCCCGCACGGGACAACTAAAATAATTCCGGGTCTGGGTGTTTATGCATGTGTAATGTATGTTTGTAAATGCACCCACGACACAGGAGTAATTTCTAGTGTGGGGCAACGTTTAAAAAAAAATAAAAATAAAAAGAAATGCTTATCTAGGATCAATTTTATGCCTCATAAACTTTTTTCATAAAAATATCTACATATTATTTGATATTTACGGATACAAAATTATAGAGAGCTAGAACATTTTCTTTGGCCTGTTATGCGTAAGATTTTTTTTATAGTATCGACTCTTTTGGCACGTGTAAGTAGTATATTTATATCCTACTAACTTTATATAAATGCGAAAGTCTGTAAGGATGGTTGTATAGTTATATTTATGATTGTTTTTCTTTCATGTAACAACTCTGCATGAAATTTGGTTCACAAAGTTTCACATTCATATTTTTTTATCTAGGTATCTGGACATAAGCTACACAGACAGACAGAAGCTATTTTTTATATATAATATCTTATTTGTTTTAGCTTGTTTATTAGCTGTATCAGTATAAATATGGAAACCGACCTCAATACAGTTGGGAAAAGTCTTGGTAGATAATAATTTGTATGAAATGAAATTTGGTCACAGACTGTTACCATTTTCACCAACTTTCCGCCAGCGACTTCGCCCGCGTGGTCTATACTAATTCAAATTAAAAATGACAGAGTTTCATACAATCATTGCCTTCCCATTTTCCCCCCTTTAGGGGTAGAATTTCAGAAAATCCTTTTTTATTGGATGCCTACGTCATACATGAACACACCCTCCAAGTTACAGGTCTCTACGATCAGCGGTTTGGGCTGTGCGTCATCCGTCAGTCATTCATAACAGAGCATAATAAATATTTTGTTTATTTTTCCAATAGGCTGAAAAGGGTGAATAATTGTGGAACTAGGGCAAAATAAGTTAAGAAAAGTGGTCTATTATTCTTCTTCTTCAAGTGCCCCTCCAACAAGTGAAGGTGAGCAATCAGTTGTCGATGATTGACGGTGACGACCGTCCATGCACAGGTATTGAGGAGCCACGAAACGAAAACTGTATGACTGATAGTTCCAGAAGCTCTCGAAAACTGGTCATTTCTCAACCCTTAATAGTCTGACTTCAGCAAGAAGAATCCTCAACACAGCATGAAGTCACAAGCCCTCCAAATATAACCATCCAGCTGCCTCAAATCAGCCATTTTATTGTTATCGAACAATATTCTCCTGTGGTTTCAATGAAATAACTTAATACATCAATGTCACGGTAAGTTGGTCTGTTTTGATTGATTGCGGGGGACCGTTCACCCCCCAGGTCTCCGAACACGATGTTGCAAGTTTTAATAAACAACTGTTTACCAAAACTCGGGGGAGCTTGTTTATTTTTATGTTATGTTAGCTAGTTTGTGGTTATTATAGTTATATGTATACTAGTATATGCCCGCGAAGACGTCTGCGCGGGATTTAGAGTTGGAGTCAAGATATAATTAGATGAAAACCTTTAAATTAATGAAATGTAGGCTATATATGTACCAAAATTTTATCCAAATGTGTTCGATCGTTTTGCGTTATTGAGTGACAAGTTTGTGACAAGCTTTTAATCATCAAAAATATACCTATACTAGCTTCTGCCCGCGACTTCGTCCGCGTGGAATAATGATGCTCCGCTCCTATTGGTTTTAGCGTGATGATAAATAGCCTATAGCCTTCTTCAATAAATAGCCTATCTAACACTGAAATATTTTTTTTAATCGTACCCGTAGTTCCTGAGATAATCGCGTTCAAACAAACAAACTCTTCAGCTTTATTATATTAGTATAGATTAACATTTTGAACTTAATAATCACTTGAGATAAATTTGTGTTGTTCTAGTTTTGACTCATCTACCCATAAAATAGTATGCCAGTGCGATAATGTATTCTAGAAATTATAAAAATATTTGTTAGTAAATGTTTAAATATGAGTATTTTCAAAGATAGTGTCAGTAGTTAAACATAATGCGTTCGGCGATAAACTGACTATACACAGATTGAAATACCTATAAAATATGTTCAAAGAGAAAATTAGTTATTGACATAAATAATTAAAAAAATATCTATAAAACATTTCACTAATGACATTTTCAGTATATTTATAATAATAATAATAATATATTTATTCAATGATGCTACAAAGGCTCACTTGTTAGTAATGCTTATGTCTACGGGTTAGTAGTTTGGTTTGTCCTGCCGCACTAGGACCTTTATAAAATGACTCATCATTGGGGAGTCATAATAATCAGATAACGTCTTCAAAATGCTATTGGAGCTGCTTCGTAATCTACTCAATAGAGAGGCGGTCTTATTTCTCATAATCGCATAGAAGTCGTTTGTATGCGCTTCAGCAAACATAGTAGACGCGCTACAAAATCTCGGCAGCCCCAACAGCACTCTGAAGCCGTTATTATACTGCACTCGCAGGACATCAAGGGCCTTCCGCGTATAGTTGACCCACAGGGCGCCCGTGTAGAAGTTCTGGCAGTAAGCTTTGAAAAGTGTTATCTTCGCCTCTACACTACAGCGGGCGAACCTGTGGGCCAACATATTGCATCTAGCTGCTAGAGTCCTGCGCTCACGATTTATGTCTACCTGATCTTTAAGGTCCTCTGTAACATAATGGCCAAGATATTTAAATTGGCTGACCCTTTTTAGTGGCACTCCATTCAATGAAATGGTAGGTTCGTAGGAAATTGGTTTACCAGGGACCCCAAAGATCAAGTATTCACTCTTCCGTACATTGTATATAAGTCCATGTCTAACTGCATATTCCTCGCATGTTTTTAACATGTCCCTAATCGACCCTGCCGTTGGACCCAGCAGCACCATATCGTCTGCATAGCTCAGATTATTTACCATAACATTGCCAACTTTGCATCCGACAGGTTTACTGCTGAGTCCAACGATCAGATCATTCAAGTACAGGTTGAAAAGCTTGGGTGAGCTTATAATGATACCATAATTTATGATACCAACTTTCTTCCAATTCCCCCGAACATAGTCTAAGTGCCGTAGAGCCGCAGTTTACATACTTAGCACAAGTTGGCGTCGTAACGCATACTTTGTGTCGGAACGCAAAGTTTTTTCACGACGCACAAACTTTTTGAAATAATGAAAGTTTATTTTCGCACAGTTGGCGAAATTGTACTTCGTGAAGTTTTGAATATTATTAGGTTTTATTACTTGCTGATGGTATGGAAGTTAGCAGCGTGGGCGTTAGAAATGAATTACATTACCGATGTTTTTTGGCGATGTAACATGTAATGTTAATGGGGAGTCTGATGAATTCCATAAATTACATCGTTAATATTCAGCCTATTATTTATTCCAGGCTTTAATCAGTGAGTTTATGATCTAGGGTATCTAAGAATCAATCTTTCTTTGTGTCCATTGAATCTGTCAATTTCGTGGATCCAATTATTTTAGGCGAAGTAAAAATTTCAAAAAACTCTCTCTTTTCAATAAAGGCCATTATTAGCGTATTTTTTCTATTTATGTGTATGCAGCATATGTGAACTACGACGAGTCTTACTACGAGCTGAAATTAGCAGGACTGTTCTATGCTCTTCCTCGGGCTTTTACCAAGTTTTACATAAATTTATTCAGCCGTTTTGCCTTGAAAGATTATTAGACAGATCCGTAACAGATAAACAGACAGACCTATTTTCACATTAAGATATGCTATTAGTAAGCATGGTATCATTAGCAGTATCATGTCCATCTATAAACCGTTCAAGATAATTACCTAAACTGTTGTTTTAAGTAACAGATAACCTAAATAGCCGTCAAACGATCCCATCCCTTTAAAGTTAATTATCTCTTTATCTTTATGTTAATTAGTTAAACGGGTTAAGTGTTAACTGGATCCCGTTCGACCATGGCCGGTTAATTTTCTGCTGTATTTAATAATACAAAGTAAAACTGCTTTGAGCTTAGAAAAAAAATATTTGAATGTTTTTAATTAATTATTTTTTAATTAAAATTGAGTTTTCGATTTTGGATTAGGAAGTGTAGGAAGGAATATAAGTTCTGTTGTTGTGGAAAATAAATGACTGGGATTGTCTTCCTTCTACCATAGAACAGCCATAGTAATAAAAACAGGATTCAAATCGGTTCATCCGTTTGAGAGCTATGATGCTACAGACAGATACACAGATACTCGTCACACTGCATTACCTGAGGTGAAATTAGTAATGTTTACCAGATAAGCGCCGAGGAGATAACTTCACTGTGTTCGGACTCCCACCAAAATTTATAAGAAAATAATTTAAAAAGAGAAGGATATACTTTGTTACTTTAAAATCATCATCATCATTATCATCAGCCTATTTGTCCCACTGTTGGGTAAAGACCTCTTCTCATACAGAAAAGGCATGAGCATTGATCACCACGCTTGCTCAAGGTGGATTGGCGATTTCAGATTTTAGTCAAATTTAAGTCCAGGTTTCCTCGCGATGTTTTCCTTCACCGTTAGTCAGTGGTGTATTGGATGCATTAATAACAGTCACATTGGTGACTTTTATAAAGTTACATGTACTTTCAAACAAGATGGTGAAGCAAATGGCTTAACTACTAGGCCCAACGAGTTTATTTGGTATTGAAGTATTCCTGGAATAAAGCTGCTGCCAGCATCGCTTAAAACTAAAAAGGCAATATCGACACTTCTCCAATTATCTTCATTGAACAGCAGGATTAAAGATACCTAGGTAAAAATTCAGATAGTTTATTTTGTACCTACGAGGACTGTAGCGTCATAGTGCGCCTGTTCTGAAAACAAAAGAGTGTGAGGACATCGTCGGCTGCAAGCGAATCGACGGGTGGCAGCGCATACGGGTGAGTGCACTGGTCTTATTTCCAATGCATTCGTTTTCTACAAACGAAATGGTGCGAAATATTCTTCGTGATTTCCACATTTACGTGTAACATTTTAAAATACATACATAGGTACATACACTCGAATAAAAGACGAAATTGTTTTACCTAAAATATCATGACGAAATACATAAATTAAGCATAATTAAATATTATATGAACTGATTATGGAAACAAGAAATCTACTAACACAAAACTAAAACAGGTCCTTCATCGCCGATCAACTACTATCCGTCATTGGTGAATCAACCTTTTCCTTTCATCAATCTCTCTTCTGCTATCTATCTATACACATAACATGTTTTGTCCTGAATGACTGACGGATCAATGCACAGCCAAAACCGCTGATCGTAGAGACCTAAAACTTAGATTGTATGTTGATTGCGTTAAGTAGGCATCCGATAAGAAAGGATTTTCCGAAATTCTACCCCTAAGGGGGTGAAATATGATGGCTTTTGTATGAAACTCTGTCATTTTTAATTTGAGTTCGTATAGCTTACGCAGCCGCTGGCGGAAAGCTTCTATATTTTCTTTCTGCTTTTCTAACAACCGTAACGTCATTATCCACTCCTTTCGTAACCAGACCATGTTACATAAAGCTAATTATCTGCATAATATTACCTCTCAGTCAAATGTCTTTATCAGGAACAACAAGCTACATAATAATTAAATTACACCATTATTTGCTTCCACGTGTCACAATAATGGGTTTAAACTGTTCCCTGAATAATACATCTACGATCAACACTGTAAGTACTGACAGAGTAGTGATGTGAGTACGATATTCTTGGCGCGGGTGCCGTTCAAAGTTGGTGACATTCACAATTAAATCGTACATCACAGCCTACGGTAAATTTATCTCCCGCCTAGAAATAGATTACTCTTTAACTCTGTAGGTGTATGAAGTGGGTGGATGTAGGATTTAGTAATAGAGAGGCAATGGTATTTTTTGCAAATTTTTTAATTACTCTACCACAATTGGTGTCAGATTTTAATAGGCCATTTTCTTAGCTTATAACGAAAGCTCATAATGACTAACGATGACAGGAAACATCTAGAAGAAACCTTGATTTATAAAAAAAATTAAACGTCCTTTTGTTTAGGACAGAAAATGGGACATTATCAAATGGGGAGTCATTTTCCGTCCCAGGGAGTGTCAGACTCTTATTGACATAAACTTATCCATGTTCCTTTAATTACCTTTTGCGTTCCAGGGCGTAACTTTTTTGAATAACTTAGCAGCTCTGCCAGGCTCTGGCGGGCTCCATCGAAATACAAAATCTTTAATCCAGCTTAAACATACGCGGTGTTCAGCGCTTCTACTTAAGAAGGGACTTTTTTAATTAAAATAAATGTGTAAAATACCGAAATTATTAACGTCCACCAATCATTCCGAAACCATGGGATATATCGCTCACAATCACAGAGAGAGGTCGTAACTCTCATCAGTGGGACATTAAAGGCTGATTACATACGTCTACTTAACGCAGAAGCTAACGCATTAGTATGTGAATCTCATTAAACAGTAATTGACGCTAATTACGATATCTACGATGCTGTAAATAGAGGTGAAATTGTAATGTGTTTGTGACTGATTTATGCGGCTAAAAGGTTTGACGGCAGTGTTGCAGTTGTATTCAATTTTAGTACAAAATTGTTTGGGTTTCTGAACAAGTCTAGGTTTTAATGTATGACACCAAGAATGGATAATGTGTTGGAATAATGTTGATTATAGTTTTCTACTATAGTTCTACACCATATAACTGTTATCACGGTTTTCATATTAACTCGAGTGTTGACCAAAATAATGTACTGTGTCAATGCCGTGCTGATAAAATACGGCTTCATTTTAATACATATGACAAATATTCTCATATTTTTTTGGATTTATAAATTAGTAGGATATGCTTAATTTGAGCATATTGATGAGACACGCCAAACCGATTTTCTCTCTTTAGATCATCGAGTTAAGCATAATTGCAGTTATTTAGGCAAGGAAGTCATATACTTGCCAGTATATGATAGCAGTGTGTTAATGTAGGGTATTGAGGATACTGATAAGATGACCAAACTTTTAGAAGATATATAGGTTAGTTTATTGTTGTTATGATGGTGACGGGGATAGTACACTTGGCCTTGTTTCGGTGTCTAATCCTAATGTCTAATCTTTATTTAGATTCATGCCAATTATTCATCTAGATCTGATATAAAGAGCGATAAAGCTACCCATTGTAACAGTTGTGTTGCATTGTACCCTTTGTATTGTTTTTCTATTTTTTTTTCATTCATGTTTTTCTTTTGGTGTGCCTACATCTTCTTCCTCTTTCTAGTTCCTTTAACTCTTCGAAAAGCATAGTGCCTCTACAAATAACCTTCACTGGGTCCGATCAGTGGCTATTATACAGATTTGTGGCCTGCTTTTGCCGAGTGATTCCGCTTTCTGAGCCACTATTCAGCGCCACGACAAATTTGGTCATCCCCTTGACTATTGTTCTTCTGGAGCACGACATAATAAACAATATTCTATTCCATTCTATCTGTCACTATTTTTAACACTCCCTTCAAACAATCAACAAAACCATTCCTGAAAATGTAATATGTAGTTAGAAAACCGCCGCCAATTTCTAGAACGTTCAGCAATAGTATAGTTCAAAATTGGTAATAGCTCCAAGAACAGCCATGTTTGCGTATTATTACTTTAAGGTTGAAATGTAAACACAATCGCTTATGATAGGGTTCAGTCGGCGGAATTGAATCGTGTGCTATGGCCGTTTACGTTTTACACCGAAATGTAATATTTTGAGTAAAGAAGCTATGTAACAGTCGTGCAGATTGACAGATTAGCAAGGTTAGGCTTCATAAGGCTCAATCAATCCATGGAGTAGTGACTATTTTCATAACATACTGAGACCTTTCTGTGCTTCGGAGAGCACGTAAAGCTGTCGGTGCTTCGCCTGATCTCTCCCCAGTCATGTCTGATTCGGATATTGAGAGTGTGGGAATAGAGAGTACACCTATGTTTGCGTAAGCGCTTGTGCACTTATATATCTCCTGCGTACCTGGTGAGTCATTGAGATTGTCTGCCGTGATCGGAGTAGTTCTGGTGAATGAAAAATATTTTGAAAAAAAAAAAAAAAAAACATGAACGATGTGTGTTTTAATTCCATACCAATATTTTTTTTTGTGTATAACCAGTGTGAAAAAGACCTAACAAGACATATTTTTTTTTTGTGCTATACCTAAATAATAACCCAAGACCAAGAGCTACCGGTTCATCGAACTAACCCATTCCCCAGAAAACTAGAAAGCCAAATTCTAGCTTTTTGGAAAATCTAAAAGGTTAGTCGGATGAGCCAGTAGCGCTCCCAATAAGGCATACGTTTCAGACAAACTATGTGGCCTCAAAGAATAAAAATATCTTGGATTGTTTCCACTTCTAAAAATAATTATTGTCTTCATAAATTCAGGACACTGTATTTTTTAGGCTGTGTCTATTTGAGGTAGATATGGCTCAAAAATCCGTGACTTAGTTTTTAAGTAAAAAGGATCAATATTCCATTGCGATAGTTGGCGTAATATAAATGACATAAACACAATATTAGTGTAAGTATTGCCTTGGATTTGAAGCTTTAAGTAATGTTGTGCCGTGAGAAGCCTTTAACCATGCTTTAACCATTACATTTCGGTGTAAACAGTGCCATACCATAAAGCGAAAACTTTGCCATTCATGGAGTTTGAACGACTAAATTGCTGATACCTGAAAGTGTTTTAAAATTGCTTCCACGCGCTCACTATCCTCGATTTGCAGTTAGAATCTATTTGGAACTCTTTGAGTCTTAGTAACAAAATATTACTATCTGAAGTTCTGGCCTCGGTTCAGACCTATGCGATGTTTTGTTACTTTTATTACATGTAACAAAACATCGCAGTTTCGTTTTACGTTTAAAATTTACGCCATGCGGAAATAACTGGAAGTCGTATATAATACGGATGGAGTGGGGAGATGTGGATGTATCGAGAGTCTATGTAGTATTTTGACGTTTGAATTATTTTCTCTGTCCAATGTGTAGTTGTGATGAAACCTTTTTTAGTGTTCCGTGTTAGAATTGGCAATAAGGGATTTATGGCAACATCGCTGTGTCTGTCAATCTGAAACAGACGATTTATTTTAAAACTAGCTATTCCCGCGGTTTCACCAATCTGAAGATTCTGACGGAACTACACCTACGCATCTGGATACAAACTATGTCCTGTCCATCCACAGGGTTCATACAAATGTCATCCAAATCAGTTCAGTCATTTTATCGTGAAAGACAGACAGAGTTACTTTCAGATTTAAAATATTAGTAAGGATTTATTTGATGTACAGATTTAGAATGTTGCACATAAATAATCCGGGGGTAAAAATCTAGATTTATTTTCCAAAAAAAAATTAGCGAGTTAGAAATAAAATATCACAATCTCAGATTTTAATCTACGCAATTTTAGAATTTTTTGTTCGGAGACATAAAATTTCTGAAAAAAGTTCAAGCAAAAATATTTCAGCAGCTGCCTCGTGACTCCGGATGGATGTTTCACTTAGTTTTTTTTTTTTTACTAAAAACATTGTTAAAATGTCCGTGAAATTCCTGAAACTCAGAGTTGCTCGTTTGCAATGTGGCGCGATAAAATAACTAGGTTTGTGGCTGCAGTTAACTTTGTTTGGTTTTAAATTGTTTGCTGTTTAAATTATAGGGCATTTTGTATCCGTGTCTTAAGATTTGTGTCTTTCTTTTAATTGTAGTTTGCGTGAAAAGTAAGGATATAATATCCCTCCTAAGATTTTTTTATTGATAGACTAGCTTCTGCCCACGACCTTGCCTTCGTGGTCTTTTATACTCGATAACAAGTATCCTATGTGTTAATCCAGGTTATAAACTATGTGTGTACCAAATTTTATCCAAATCCATTCCTTAGTTTTTGTGTGATGCGTGTACAAACATTCACACAGACAGACAAACGTCTTAAATATTAGTTTTTCTTCAATGTTTATAATGTACAGACATCGGCCTGATACAATTTTATTATAATGTGTATATATATAAAATATAATATGTTATGGATGGATGTTTATAACACGCAAAAACTACTGAACGAGTTTGGGTGGAATTTCGGTACACACATGTCATAATATAACATATTTGCCGGTATAAATAAAACGCATATGGTGACATTACAAAAGTTGAGTTTCTTGATTTAGACCAGTGCCCCTAAAAATGGAAAAAGGTAAAAAAAATAGTAGGATGAAACTCAATCTTTTTATTACCTACAACTTTGCCATTTAACTTTTTTCCATAGGACTTGGACTTACCGGAAATTGAGATAAACAGTGTTTTACCCTTAACCCCCCCTCCCTCTCACTTCCCGACCGTAATTTATTGTTCCTTTAATTTTTATTATATTCTCCTTCTTTTCCGATGGGTTTCATACTACTATTATTTTTATTGGTTTCAAAAGTTATCGACCCCGGTCTAATTGTCATACAAATGGCTAAACTTCCGTTATCTATTTAGATACAAACGTCTGTATTTTTAACAATTAGACCCGTTATATTCGATTCTATCAATTAGTTTATTGCCAACTTATAGAAAACTACACAAAATACTGCTTTAACAAGATGGTTACAGTCCACTTATTAATTCTATTTCACAAACCAACCATCTCAGTTCACAGAAATGTAAGCTCACGAAATAATATGAGCATTGTATTTGAAAACAGATCTTTCTTCGATATATATAATTCAATTTACTGAATGGTCCACATGTGCCCATTTTCCTTTGATACGACTGCTTCTATCGAATTTATGTATTGGGGACAAAAGGTTTATTTATAGATATCATGCGTCACACGGTATTAGGAAAAGTAGTTATTAGTAGTGTTCTTGATGGTCCGAAGTTCGACCCGTGGCTTGGAAAGTGGTGATAAGTTGATCCTTTATTGAATTTCTCAGTGTCAGAACGGAGTCCGGATTTTTTTTCGTGAGTGTAATAAGAGTAGATTTAGGTGAAATCTACTCTTTTGGGGAGTAAAAGCGAAAATAATGTATGAATAATTAACGACTGTCAAAGATCTACAAATGACATCCGGGACCAATAGCTTAACGTGCTTTCCAAAGCACGGAGGAGTCCCGCTATGACATAGATGGTCACCCATCCACGGTCCGACCGTTGGATGTTAGTAGGTGGCTCACAAGCCGAAACCCTCCTGATTATTTAGTAGTCACCGCGGCCGATGGATATCTACAACACCAGGGGCATCACATATCATCATTGCCCTTTCTAAACTATTTCAAGGACAAAATCTAGTCTTATTGAATAGCGCTATATTTTTACTTACAGTTAGGTAAGAATTTTCCCTTGACCGGTATCACCAAAATGACCTTTCAAGATGGTGGCTTGCGTTAGTTGATCTGACAGCCACATTCATAAATAGCCATGTCGGACTATATTGCGGGCTTCATCATCAATACTATAATCAACGAACTAATTGCTAATATATTGCACCGTCCGTCCGTCAAATTAGCCTGTATGCGGCGGCCATATTGATTTTATGTTAATTTCATTTCGACACTGCGAAAACCCATCACTTTGTTGGATGGGCTATCGATAATAAACGAGGCTTCATGAAGGTTTTATACTCAATATTTTCAGCGGGAATGACTGAGTGGTGTTTTTTTAACGTGTCTGAATTTTGAGGCAGATCAGCGTGAGGTATTTTAACAATTTTTTTTGGAAAATATTTTAAGGAGTTTATTTTTACGATCAATTTTACATTTTTTTGAAGGCACAATGTAAAAACCCTATATTTTTTGAAAATATTATCAAACGTATCTATATATATAAGTTCGTGGAGTATATCTTAATATTGCTGGTTATTTTATGGTCCCAAATATTAGAACAAATCCAGCTTGAGAATTCTGAAAAAAATCTTGGAAAAATCCAGTAAAACCTTGTCTGATCTGGCTATTGAACCCAGTACCACACTATATGCTAGCGCTAGTGATCACTAGACTATAATCCTAATCCTTATGTACTAAAATTGAAAATACCAAAGTGAGTTTGTTTGTTACGAACTCACGGTAAAAAGGCTAACCTATTTGAGTCAAATTTAGTACGAAGGCAGGACCCTATATCCGTCTACCAGCTTTTATCTCCATACCAAATTTCATCAAAATAGGTTCAGCTGTTTTATCGTCAAAGCGTTACAAATAAACATACAAACTCACTATCGCATTTATAGAACTTTTACTATAGCATCTGCGAAGTCATCTTTTTTTGAATATCTCCAACAACCATAACCAATCCACAGGCTTATAACATTCCCCTTTCTCGCAATATTATCTCAAACAATACACGTGGTTCCCGATCTCAAAGCTAACCGGCGACAAAGCGGTCATTGTTCCCCAATATTCAATATTTAATCGATATATCGGATGAAAAGGATGATACGAGTATCGATTCTCTTTTGAATCGAGTAGACGAACTTTGGGGCTAGATTTCGTCTTTGGAATAAGTTTTAATCTAGATTGATGGTTGAATATCTACGCTTTGACTGAGTCTGGGAGTATTTTGAAAGCGTTATAACTCGATTATGCAATTTGTGGTGAAGTAGGTAAGTTAGAGTAGATATTTCGTGTTGCGAATCGATCGGAATATTAGTTTACTTACTATAGGGGCGAATGAAAACCAATTGGTACTACTTAGATATGATGTACATATCTATCTCATCTAGGTATAGATAATACACGTAATAAAAAATAACTATTATATATACCATCTACCTACACTAAACCCATAACGGAAAACGAAACAACAGATGAATCAACTATTACAACTGAAATAATCAATTGAAAAAAATTTTTTTTTTGCTTTGACATGATGTAGCTCTTATACCCCATGGATTTCGGGGTTGTCTCTTTGGTGCCATTAATAGTCTATCATATTAAACCCGTTGGTAAACATAAATTTCAATGCTGTCGATTCTAGGTTTTTATTGCATGGATTTTTAGCCATCTCCTTTATAAGGGCAACAAAAACCAAAACAATTTTAGAATGTTTGTCTGCCTGTCTGTATGTTTGAACACGCATCACGCAAAAACTGAAAAATAAATTTGGATGATATTTGGCGCACACATTATTTATAACCTAGATTATGTGTTAATCCAGGTTATAACTATATGTATACTGAATTTCATCTAAATCCATTCAGTAGTTTTTGCGTGAAAGAGTAACAAACAAACATACTTCCTCATAATCTTTCTCATCTATCTTCTATACATATAAAATGCATTGTCCTGAGTGACTGACGGATCAACGCACAGCCTAAACCGCTGATCGTAGAGACCTGAAACTTGGAGAGTGTGTTCTTTATATGACGAAAACATCCGATAAGAAAGGATTTTTTGAAATTCTACCTCTAAGGGAGTGAAAATGGAGGGCAAACTTTGTATGAAACTCTGTTATTAGGGTTCCGTATTCGACAAGGAACCTTTATAGTTTCACCATGTCCGTCTATCTGTCTGTCCGCGGCATACCTGAGAGGTTATCGGTACTAGAAAGCTGAAATGTAGTATGGGTTTGTATATTGATCACGTCGACAGCGAATTTGAATTCGTTTAACCCACGCGGGCGAAACCTCTGGCGGAAAGCTAGCCTGTAATGTTAGCAGGATAAATTATCTAGTGAGTATCAAGCTTCCTTACAACAATCTTTTGTGTTCGACATTATCTAATTTGAGCTAAATCATCATTAATGTCTACTTATCGTCCCAAAGGTCATGACCAGAGGCCGTTGACCTTTCAATGTACCATCAACCCACGTTACAGGCATCGTTAAATTCTATGTGTTTCGATTATGAGATCCATTTGGCTTTTTTTATCAAGTCTTTCATCTGAAAATGTAAATATATGCCTTTGAAAGTAATCTTACAAAAGGACAAGAAAAAAAAAATATAAACAAAATTGCAAACCTCCTACGCCTAAATGCCTTATATCATTTTTAAAAGAGCTGATACTCTTACACTGCTGGACCGATATTAACCAAACAAAGCCAAGCACCACCGCAAGGAAACTGGCTTTCAAATGAAAAAAAAAAACCGCATCGAAATCGGCCTATCCGTTTGAGAGTAACGACGCCACAGACAGACATCGACGTGATAATTATAACACCCCTCTTTTTGCGTTGGGAGTTAAAAATGGTCAGATGTAGCGGTTAATATAAATGCTTTTATTGCCCCGTCTGATTAATTATGATTTTTTTATTTAACTTTTTAATATTATACATCTGAAAGGGAAAGGTACAGGAAATAATAAAATACAAAGCATTTCTTATTTTAATGACATCTCTTTTAGCAGATATAAAGCTATCTTTACTTAAAATAAATCTGTAGAGAGGTCAATTCTGTACATGAAATATATTTCCAAAATAACTATCAGGGGGTGATTAGGGATCGATACTGATGCCAAAAATGCAATCAGTAAAATTTTTGTCTGTCTATATAACCGTTATAGAAACAAAAACTACTCCACGGATTTTAAAGAAACTTGGTACAATTATTTTCATACTCTATATATATATTATAGTATACTTTTCATCACGCTACAATCAATAGGGCAGAGCAGTGAAGGGAAATGTTGTCATTTTGTTTAAATGCGCTAATCTCAAGAACCGCTGGTCCGATTTGAAAAATTCTTTCAGTATTAGATAGTCCGTTTATCGAGGAAGGCTATGGGCTATATTATATATCATCACGCTAAGAAAATTAGGAGCGGAGCACCACTATTCCACGCGGACGAAGTCGCTGACAGAAGCTAGTTAAGTAATAAGGAATTAAATTACACTAGCTGTTTCCCGCGGTTTCACCCGCGTACTCAGGAAATTAATTCCTGCACCCAAATAAAAAGTATCCTATATGTTAATTTAGGTTGTAAGCTATGTGTGTATTAAATTTCATCCAAATCAATTCAGTGGTTTTTGCGTGAAAAACAAACATACGTTCATACAGTCTTACAAACTTCAACAAAATCATAACCTATTTATAATATATTCATAATATATATTTTCCCAAATATATATATATATATAATAGCATTTAATGATGAATGGTAATCTACAGAGCACAAAATTGATATAAATGCGCCATCCTTACGTTAATTTCTGTGGCAGAATTAGAACAAAATAGGTTACGGCTTTGTTTAAATTTTTCATAAAATCTATTGGTACGACTATACTAAGATAGGTATAGAGGACTCTGAAGGCGGTTATAGGCTACTTTTTATCCAGGACGCGGGTGAAATCGGGGGAAACAGCTAGTAATACTATAAATGTGACAATAACTCTGTCTGTTTGTAACGTTTTCACGCTAAAATTCCTGAACCAATAACAACCTATGTTTATATTCACAAATGATAATTACAATGTCGTTCACAAATAGACATTCCTAATTGGTGGTTAATTCTGGAAATACCATTTGACAATAGCAGTTACTTATTAATTGGCAAACGTTCAATACGAAATCAGTTGAATTGAATATGTACCATTAATTTTAGTGATATACTAGCTTTCTGCTAGCGGCTTCGCATGCGTGGGCACGAAATCAAATTAAAAATGACAGATTTTCATACAAGCTTTTGCCCTCCTTTTTAACCCCCTTAGGGTTAGTATTTCCGAAAATTCTTTCTTATCGGATGCCTACATCAAACAAAGAACACACCCTCTAAGTTTCAGGTCTCTACGATCAGCGGTTTAGGCGTGCGTTGATCCGTCAGTCATTCAGAACAAAGCATTTTATATGTATAGATACTGTAAGTTTTGTTGTCCCATAATATATAATAAAGTTTTATCTCTAGGAGCTAAAATTAGTATGCTGTTAACCGACTTCAAAAAGGAGGAGGTTATCAATTCGACTGAGTGTTTTTATTCATGATTCTTTTGTTGTTTGGTAAGTCATACTTCAGACGTCCTATAATAAAATATCAACATCGGTTTAGTAGTTTTATAATAGTAGTCAGTAGTATTTTTTTGTATAAACCTTTTTAAGGGCATGAAGCACTGAACTGATTCGAATCATTTTTTTATTTACTAACTAGCTTCTGCCAGCGACTTCGTCCGCGTGGAATAGTAGTGCTCCGCTCCTATTGGTCTTAGCGTGATGATATATAGCCCATAGCCTTCCTCGATAAATGGACTATCTAACACTGAAAGAATTATTTAAATCGGACCAGCGGTTCCTGAGATTAGCGCGTTTAAACAAAATGAAAACATTTCCCTTCACTGCTCTGCTCCTATTGATTGTAGCGTGATGAAAAGTATACTATAACCATCTCAGGAGTATGACAAATAATTGTACCAAGTTTCGTTAAAATCCGTCGAGTAGTTTTGGCATCAGTATCGATCCCTAATCACCCCCTGATAGTTATTTTGGAAATATATTTCATTTACAGAATTGACCTCTCTACAGATTTATTATAAGTATAGATATAGATATTTACTAATGAACAGTTATTATATTATATTCATTAATTTATTATATAACTGCCCCAAACAAGGAGGTCAAAATAATTTTCTGAATAAACAGAATATAATGTGAACCAAATACATATATCCTTACTAATAAAAATCCTAAAATATTATACCCTGTCTGTTTATCACGGTTTCACGATAAAACGGCTGAACCGATTTAAATGAAATTTGGTATGGAGATAGATTGAAACTTAGGGAAGGGTATTTAATAGTCTATATACAGCTAAATTAAGTAGTTCTCTCAGGATACGGATGAAACCACGAGACAGAACTAGTCAATCTTCATTTATCTCCGTAATGACCAATTTTGTGTCTCAAAGTCAACATAAAAAGTCAGTCCAGACACTAACTTGCATTGTTGTGACACAAATGAATTCGTGTTTTATTTTTGTCTGGAATTTAAAAGAGAGCACGACCTTTGAATTTCTTTCTTTTCTGACGTCGTTTTTAGGGTTCCGTAGTCCGACAAGGAACCCTTATAGTTTCGCCATGTCCGTCTGTCTGTTTGTCCGCGGCATAGCTCCGAGGTTTTTGTTACTAGAAAGCTGAAATTTGGTATAAATATGTATATTGATCACGCCGAGAAAAATATTTTTTTTAGGGTAGCTCCCAAACATGTAAAGTAGGGATGAATATTTTTTTACTCGCGAACCCCTTCGTGTGGGGTATCGTTAGATAGGTCTTTCAAAAATATTATGGGTGTGTCACGACCATTTTTCGGTTAAGCGAGCCATTTGCGAAATATCTAGCTTTTAAGTGAAAATTTTTGTTCAATACGAGCTTCCCCCCTCTAACTTTTGAATGGCTGTACCTAGAAATGTGAAAAAAAATCAAAGATGTAGCACATGTAATGAACTTACAAGAAAAACCATCACGGCTAAGTAGGCTTAACCAGTTACAGAGTTATAGTCGACTAACTGAGACCTACTACGGAACCCTACTGCGCGTGGCCCGACACGCACTTGGCCGGTTTTTTTTAGGAAATGTCGTCGCCAGTGATGTCTTATTTATAAACCATATAAATACTGACTAATATTACAAATGCAACAATAACTCTGTCTGTCTATATGTTAGGCATTCACGGCAAAACGGCTGATTTGGTTATTTATTTATTCATAAATAATTTACATTGTGTTTGAATTACAATACATAAAACATAACAATTTATTAATGTATGAAATAATACCTATTTATAACTATCTATTGCCCGCGGTTTAACCCGCATCTACCCAGTTAAAAAGTAGCCTAAAACCTTCTCCAGGGCCCTTCTATCTCCGTACCATTATATACGTGTCGGTTAAAAATGAACACACATTTATGAAAATACGGTTCCTCGAACATTCAATAGGGTGACCACAAACACTATATTAACCTGCACCTTACCAACAACACATAATAATGGTGTCCACACGATCGGCATTCACTAAACCACGTTTATCAGGCGATAATACGGACATTACGGGAAACAGGCCAAAGTTATGACAACAGTGTTGCCAGTTGAAATTATTAAATCATTTTGTATTAAAATTGCCATTGCTATTAATTAATAAAATAGTCATTACAAAACACGTGCAGTTATTTTAATGACAACACGTTATTAATTTTGTAATAATTATTTATAAAGCATTCCAACCTAATTTATATCATTTTATTCGCGATAAATTGGTCATTATTTTAAGATGCAATTTTAACAATGACAACATGATGGCTAGCGCTCTCCCAGGCACGGGCAATACCGCCAACTACTTAATCTAGCAGGCCACAACCTTGGCAATATGTCCCCTCTTTGAGAAGTGGTAAGGGAGACGCCACGGCATATTGACCTACCGCCTGACGCAGGTCCTCACCAGACACAGTAGATTCGGGAGGTTCCTGGGAGGAAACGCCTGGGTGTCACCACTGTGAAGATTGCCCGTGGACACACTGAAGCATACGGTGGAGGACTGCCATGCTTAGGTAGAGTACTGCCGTGTCCTTGAAGGGACGATTGGCGGCGGTGACCTCTCGCGTCTGGCTCTAGTTCGAGCCATGGTCCGGAGCGAAGGGGAATGGGAAACCGTCATCTCCTTTTGTGTACCAGTCATGTTGGAGAAGGATAAGGTGGCCCGGAACGTCTGGACCGTCCAGGCCAGGCCCATGTCAACGGCGCGTTTGTGTTCCGCGTACGTCTCAGAGAGAGCGTTTGTCCTGAATAACTGACGGATGATCGCTCAGCCTAAACTGCTGATTGTAGAGACCTGAACCTTGGAGGGTGTATTCTTTGTATGACGTAGGTATCCGATAAGAAAGGATTTTCCAAAATTCTACTCCTAAGAGGGTGAAAAGGGGTGGCAAAGTTTGTATGAAACTCTGATATTTTTAATTTGAATGCATATAGCCACACGGGCGTAGCCGTTGGCGAAAAGCTAGTCATAATATTATAATATTTTATTATCCATTGTCGGATGTTTATGCATAATTTAGACAATTTTTTTTTTACTATTATATAATATAGGCACATGACGGGGTTTGTTTACCAAACAACGAATATATAGGTACTTCTATATTATTCGCACGCTAGCAACACCGGGCAATATCAGCCGACCGCACTGTTCAGCTGAGTTATGGCCAGCAATTTGACCAGCCTAAACGCCGCATACATATCTGTAACGGACTGTACTTACCACTTGACTGTTTACCAGTTAAAATAACTGGGTTCTACTGGCAGAAGTAGAGCTTTAAGTTAAAAATTTACAAAACGTTTTGGAAATTGTTTTTTATTTAATCTATTAAAGACGTCGATTTGACATAAAATATTGAGTATTATTGTAATTCGAAGACTTTGTTTTGTTTTGTACAAAAACATAAACGAGATTAGATAAATATTAGTATATCTACAATATGAGCAAGGATTATATTAATTGCCAACTTTCAATATTTTTTGATCTTGCTTTAATCGGCGTAGCAGCTACGCTCCCTACGCGTACAAACTATGCTACGGCGTAGCCTAGAAATTTATGAAGACTTTTTCTTTACAATATAAGGCAACTATATTTTTTTTAGAATAGAATACAAAATAAATAGTTTATTACAAAACCAGCTTCTGTTGGGACTTGGTCTTCGAAGGGTCCAGACACCGGAATAAAAAGTATTCTATATATTAATCCAAGATATAAGCTATGTATGTTCCAAATTTTATCCAAATCTCCCTCACAAACTTTTGCATTTATAATATCTATAGGAGAAAATTACTTCATTACAATTTGAAGAATAAGCCTTCATGTAATAAGAAATAATTTACAAACAGCACGATATTTTTATCGCGATAAATATATCAAGTCTTTCATCAGCGAAACACAACCCAGAACTATTACAACCTACTATTAATGTTTCCCATTGTGGTGAGCAAATAGTCACAAATAAATAGCCCGCAAAAGACAAGCTCTCGCGAAAAACCGATCCTATCACGTGTGAATAAAGTCTGAATTCCAGTGGTGAGTGGAAGTGATAATTAATATACGGTATAATCATTTGAAGAGTCGCAGAAATCGCGAATCATTAGAATGTTTGCGGCGATTGATAGCGAATAGTCAGAAATTCGCGTTTAATTTGATTTGTAGCGGCATTTTGGAGTGAAGCAGAAACTGTTTATTAGGCAGTAATGATTGTATCAATTTCCACGAGTGGCTTGGGTCCTGAATAATATAATTAGATTGTGTTAAGTACGTTTTATGGCTTCAATTTATGTTGTACAAACTATTTTTCGTGGTTTCACCGGCACTTAAAGAAAGGCAGAAAAAAGTACCAAATTTCTATCTACAGCTCAGCCGTTTTAAGCCAAAAGCGTAACAAACATACACAGGAATTTACAATATTAATTAAGATTAATTATTGGGGCCCATTGTTTGTTTGATACCTAGTTAGTTAATTACAACTAAAACCAATAAAATTGTGCTAAACATGTAATAAAAAAAAAATACAAAAATAAAAGTCGTTCATTACTTATTACTAAACAAAGTCCTGAAAAACCTAGAGGAGTATAAATTATTTTTCCGTGTATGTTTTCAGAAAGTTAGGAATTTGCTTAACCGCCCCGCACAGTTTACTGCTAAAGTTAGGTGTTCCTGTAGTTAGTGGCAGCGAGTTAAACCTGTTTACGTGCTATATTGCTAAAATAAAGAACTTGTATATTTTTCTTCCTGAATCAAAGTATCACTGTGTCTTGAATGTCCGCCTGATTCTTTTTAAGTAGGCAGTGAAACTTTGCAAAGATGTGCCTTAAAAAGATGGCTATAATTATATACCTACTTAAGCTAAGTAATTTCAATCTATACATATAAAATGCTTTGTCCTGAATGACTGACAGATCAACGCATAGCATGGGTTCAATTTCCACACGTGACAACTGTATACCTATATCCGGGTTTGAGTTTGAAAAAAAAAAACTTACTTGAGAAGAGTAACCATGGAGTTTCTTGCCCGTTCTTCTCCATAGAAAACTACTTGTTGGAATGGGCAACTAAATTCTTTTTTTTTGTTTACTTTCAAAAGTGCTTGTTCATCATCTGCCTAGCATTTTCACAACTATATTGGGGTCGGCTTCCAGTCTAATCCGGATGCAGCTGAGTACCAGTGTTTTACATGGAGCGACTGCCTATCTGACCTCCACAACCCAGTTACCGGGTAACACGGTACCCCTTGGTAAGACTGGTTGTCAGACTTTCTGGCTTCTGACTACCCGTAACGACTGTCAAAGATCTACAAATGACAACCGAGACCAACAGCTAAACGTGCTTTCCGAGGCACGGAGAAGTCTCGGTATGACATAGATGGTCACCCGTCCACGGACCGACTGAGCCAAGCGCAACTTAACCTTTCTCTTAATCGGACAACCCTGTTACTTAGGCTGTTACTTAGCCACGAGCTCCTCCTTTTATGCATGCATGATTTTCATATCCCTTTATTAGTAAAAGCTTTATTTTTTTTTTAGTTTTCACCGTTAATATTTACCTAAAAACGTAAACAATATCTTTATAACTTACGTACCTATATTTTTTATTAAATGACCACTCTCTACAATGGCGAGCAATTTTTCGGGAACACCCCCCAGGGAGCCACAGACCGCGAGTAATGCCTAGGATGTCTCGCGTTGTTGTAAATATTCAAAGGTAGCTTTAGAAGATAACCTTGACGTAACCATTGTTATTGCCAGTTTATGCCTGATTTTATTTGCCAGATAATTCCATACGAATGTCGTTTAAATTTTAAATTAATCTGGTAGGATGCCTATTCAGAAGTAACGAAACAGGCCCTTAAAAACATAATAAAAAATAACATAATGGAGAGTGGATTAAAAAAACCATAGAACTTAAAATCTTCTCTTTTTTTGAAGCCGGTTAAATATATGTATTAAACAAATAAATCTTAATGGGTTTGAAACTCGTCTAAGCTAATGAAGTTACATCGAAACTACGAGTACATTCTCAATATTAGTTTACCGGGCTGACATCACACTCCGATACACTCCAATAATTTTCCGTGTGAAATTTTTCAGTTATGCCCTAACTGAAAAATTTCACACGGAAAATTATTAAGATTTATTGCCGAATACTATCTACTAACGAAAGCCTGGCGCCGGCCACTTAGCTAGCATGAAAAGTAACCTTGTTGTTCACAAAATAATTTATGAAAAAAAATGTTGCCCCATACTATGAATTACTCCTGTATCATGGGTGCATTTACAAACATACAAAACACATGCACAAACACCCAGGCATAAAACAATTTTCATTGTTTTATACGGGAATCGAACTCACAACACGCAGCGCACCAGCTAATTGTAACCACTACGCCAGTCGAGCCAATCGTAAAATTGTATGAGAATACTAACTATAATAAAGCCACAGTTCTCTGAAGCAGTTAGCCACAAGGAAGCTGTCCGTGGGAATATCTTAATCATCGTGTAAGCTGTGTATCTCCTTGATGTAGTCCTGTAATCTCCCGTAACGGTACTCCTGGGATGCTGTGGGCAGTTGCATTCGTAATAGAGGTGTGTAAAATTTATTGTCTAGCTTTCATACAATTGTACATTAAGTGCCTACTTATATTTGTCGGGAAAATACTATACAAAGTAAGCTTTAACGAAAAATATAATTAAGAAAATGATCCTTACTAATAATATCAAGTAAGTCGTGGCGGCCTAGTGGTTAAGGCACTTGCCTTTCGTGTACGAGTGTGCAGGTTCGAAACCTGGCAAGTACCAATGTGACTTTTCTAAAGTCATAATATGTACTTTCTAAGTATATCTTAGACGTCACTTACTAACGGTAAAGGAAAACATAATGAGGAAACCTGGACTTAAAAAGTCTGAAATCGCCAATCCACCTTAAGCAAGCGTGGTGATTAATGCTCAAGCCTTCTCTGTATGAGAAGAGGCCTGTGCCCAGCTGTGGGACAATATATAGGCTGATGATGAATAAAAACAATGAGAAAGTGAGTTTGTTTATTTGTTACGCTTTCACGGTTAAACGGGTGATCCGATTTAAATAAAATTTGGTACACAGATAGTCTAGAGCCTGAGAAAGAACATAGGCCACTTTTTACCCAGTTACGCGAAGTAGTTCTCTACGGATGCGGGTGAAACCGCGGGAAACAACTAGTATTGTATATGCGAAAGTGAGCTTGTTTTGTTACGCTTACATGGTTAAACGGGTGAACCGATTTGCATGAAATTTGGCATGGAGATAGATATAACCTTGGAGACGATTACCTATAGACTAGACTATAGACTTTTTAGCCGTGTGCTTTAAGTATTGCCCTCGGTACGCGGGTGAAAGCTAGATTAATATAAGCACTCACTATTTGACTAGGAAATGCAGACCACCAAAGCACTTTAATCTCTGCTGACCCCCTGGGATTGAAAGCTCACATCAACACGGTCACACTATATATGTTACACCGGGCGTGGCTCAGAAGTGCATCATTTTATCCCCGCACTAAATGCGAGAACGACTTTGTGCTAAAATTGAGTTTCAGGGTTGTCATTAAAATGTCACGTCTGTTAAAATTAACAGTAAAATCAAGTTACAAAAACTCGTTTCCTAGAATCATTTTGCACAGCTGTAATTATCGTAGTGTGACTTTTGTTTTTTCATCGACATTTTATAATATAAAAACTAAAAAAAAAACACAACCGATTTCCAAAACATTAGAAGAAGAGAAATATTTTACTTTTCACTGAAACGCTTATAAACCAATAAATACGTCGTTCCAGAATTCGGTGTATTTAAGTTACTGTTGTGAGTAATAAATACGCTTTCAAACGATACCATTATAATATTATTTTAATCTTGGAAAATTGTAGGGGGAGATTCACACATCCACCCTCTTCCTTGTTAGTGGTCAGTCATTGACTACACGTATAAATATCCGATTGTATTGGTAGGTGCCTACACCTTAAAGATGTGTGTGCGGGTTCGAAACCTAGTATCAATGTAACTATTTCAAAGTCTTATGTGCTTTTTTTTTTTTAATCATTTATTTGTTGAGGCTTTTTACGCTATTGCGCCAAGCCAGCCTCGTAAGGTATAACAAATGTAATAATTACAAATAAATGAAAATATAAACAAGAAAAAACTCAACACAAACAGAAAAAAAAAACAAAACGAAATTAACTACTCTCGTCTTAAAAATATGTCCCTAACAAATTTATAAATTTTGATACTTTGTTCCGAAAAAGGTTCCCTAAGTAATAAATTAATCCTAACATTAAACAAATTGCTGCCGATTGCTTCATTTATGTGCTTTTAAAATGTATCTTGAACTGACTGACGGTGAAGGTAAATATCGTAAAGTAACATGGGGCCTTATAGTTTCGTTGTGAAAAAGAGACGGTGCTTTACAACATCAATAGCTGCGTCTCGCTCTCTCTCCTGAATAGAGATTGCAAAAATACGTGAAGTCACGGACCCTGGACTTAAAGGTCTAAAATCGTCCATCCGCCTTGAAATTGCATGGTTTTAGTTCATCATCGAGAACTTAAACCTCAATTGTTTTGACATAAGCACAAAAAAAAATACAAAAACATTTTTATGTCTACCAAAGGGGCAACCCTAGCAATAAACCCGGTACAATTTTAGCGTAATTGTTTAGAAACAGAAAATGTTATAAAGTATTATGTGAGTACTGCGTTTTAAACGCAGAACAATTTAGAAAGAACATATTTTTATGCTTTAGAGGTTTAAATTTAGGCACAAATTAAATAATGGTTGGGGAGTATGTTTAGTGTCATGGCTTTTATAAATGGGTTTAAATCTTTCTTTTTTTGTGTAGAGTTGGCATAGACACCCGCCACAATTTTTTTTATTTTTAGGTGCTCTACGAATACTGAGTACTGACTATTTCTCACAGTTTCACCCGGATCCTGACGGAATTAATTCCCGCATCCGGGTAGTACGTATTCTATGTGTTAATCCAAGTTATAATTTAATTAAATTTATTTATTTAATTCAGACATAGTCCAAACAAAGAAACAATAGATTCTACTAAACTACTAGCTTCCCGCCAGCGGCTTCGCCCGCGACATTTTAGCTAATGGATACAAAAACTTGACAAATTTTATACTAAAACCTTCCTCATTAATCACTTTATCTATAAAAAAAAACGCATCAAAATCCGTTGCGTAGTTTTAAAGATTTAAGCATACATAGGCATATAGGGACAGAGAAAGTGACTTTGTTTTACTATGCAGTGATGTGTGTCCCAAATTTCATCTAAATACATTCAGTAGTTTTTCCGTGAAACAGTAACAAATATATATACATACAAACACACATACATCATTACACATTTATAATATAAGTAGCATAGGATTTTTGTGTTTTTAGACTTAGAAATACATTTAGACCCCAAATAGATCGTATCAAAACTTAAAATCACTGCAATCCAAAACAAGAATTACACGCCAAAAAAATACGAAAACAAACTCAACTTTCTAAACAATATGTAACACGAAAATAATGAGTCTGAATACAAAAACAAAATGTATTTAGTCAAACCCACGAGCGAGCGGCGCACGTTGAAACTCATTTGAAAAACAACAATAAAATACGTTTGTTACTAAACAAACAAACATTATGAAGGTAACTGTGGACCCCAATGTAAATTATTAATAGAGAACATACTGAGGTTGTGTTATGTAAGGTTTGACGTCACAATGAGCGATAAAAAGGTCGCAATACCTTTTTGTTTTAAAGACAGTTGTTTCCGATAATTTTTAAACTAAATAAATATATCATGGAGAAAATATATACACTGTATAAAATTCTAAAATGTTAATAAAAGGCATTAAGTAATGCATTTATTTAGAACGATAAATCGAGAGATAAATTTTCCGTTGCCTCGTCTGTGTTCGTCAAATATGGCGTATTGTATGAAATATTCACAGTAAGCTGAGTAACTTACTTACTCGTTTGCTATCAATTATTATTTAGTAACTACCTATTTATTTTTAGTTTTCAATATATATATACTTTGCAAGTAGTGCTTGACGTTTCATAAGAGCCTGCAAATACCTATTTGAAATAAAAAATAAGTTTAAGAGTTTGAGTTTAATATTATAGTAAAATTGACACCCAACTTAAGTAACGACGGACAAAATTATACAATGGCCGCGATTCTCTTGACACCATCTAAATTAAATTTAGTCTATAATTCTCTCTTTCCATCAACAAATATAAGAAAGGGATAGCAAACTTTTAACACCTGTCAAATTAGAAAAAAATAGTTTTCCATACAAATTTAAACATCACGACGTAACATCTCGACTAAATTAACAAACCTGTACGAACAAAATGTCATATGTCATTTAATTTGACAGCACTGAATTACTTGCTATCCTTTTCTTGTATTTCGCAATAGAAAAAGAGCATGATATTTTAAAGTTAGTTTAGTCGTGTGTAAGTCAGAATCGGCACCAATTGCGTACTTAAAAACACGTTTCTTCCATAGATTTTGAATGACAACTGAAAACTGTGACGTCATTGATTTTCCAACTCAATTCCCCGACTAATTAATTGATTGGTAAGTAACTAAAAATCTTTATTAAAAATTCAATAAAAATTGAGCGGATTTTCAAGGCTTTAATGTCTTTTTTTTAGAAAAGTTGTGTCTTGAAATTATTCGTGTAATTTGGTGTCAATAATCGAATTAAAATTCAATAAATATTTACTTTAACGTAAGCTAGGAATGTTCTCAGAAGCACTACGTAGCCAACGCATGAAAACAGACTAAAATGTGCTTGTAATATTTATTATACCAACAAGCATACACATTTTGGTTTCAACCTTACTGAAACTTAAAACCTTTATTTGAGCTTCTAGTTGTTACCCACTGTTCCACCCTCCACCTGAGGGAACTAACTCGCGTACCCGGATAAAAACTATTTTTTGTATTAATGTAAGTAAACTATGTGTGTATGAATAATTTTATTCGAATTTATTCAGTAGTTTTTGCTTTAAAGTGTAGCAATCATACATATATTTTCACAAACTTTTGTATTTTTAAAATAACTAGGATTTCTCTGCCTAATTGAAGCTCTGCAGGCCTAGCCAAGTTATAAACGTTTCATATCTTTTTCTGCAACCGTTAACGCCTCCTAATAATAAACTTTAGAAAACGATAACTTGGTAGCCTAGATGACACGGGTCGATCGCTAATTCTTCAATATCTTTAGGAAAAACCTTAGTCTATGGTGAGCTTAGCTATCGTTAAAACTGTTCTGTTCAAAACTGTACTTTGGCTACGAATTTTTTATTCGTTTGTTCTGAACATCTGACTCCTTCTTATCGTGTGGGCTGCAGATTTTACCAACCTAACAAGCCCTAGTGTCAGAGTTTTCTCAAATCCGCCTGACGGCCTATGACATGGAATTGTAACACCAACTGCTATCAATATAGCAGGCGGGGCGACGCCTTAACGTACCCTCCCAGGCATGCTGGTACAATACCATCAACTTCCTGACTCCGGGTTGCATTGTGAAATTTTATAAAACCCACAAAGCGATTTCAGTCCGACCCGGGAATCTAACCCGAGACTCCGTTTATAGAAGGGGCGTTATACGAGCACGAGACCAATGAGGCAGTCACACGTGACTTAACGTTGATATTTGTCACTCCCATAAATTTGATTAGTTTTCTACTAGCGTTAATTAATTTTAGATTGTTCACTTGGCTAAGGGCCCTATACTTTAATTAGTTTTGGAGTCAACACGTTTGTAAACCTGCTAGCAATTTAATCCTAATTATATTTTAGTTTAGTATGTTCCATAAAATGTATCTATAGGTACTTATTCTATAATTTCTAATAATCCTTACTAATATAATAAATGAGAAAGTGAGTTTGTTTGTTTGTCGCTTCTACAGTAAAACGGCTGAAAGAATTTTGAAGAAATGTGGTACGGAGGTAGAGGGAACCTAGGACACGGTTATAACCTACTTTTTATCCGGGTGCACCCTTAGAGACGCGGATTAATCCACGGTAAACAGCTAGTTGAAAATAATTGTAGTAAAATAAATCATAATGTAATTTAATAATTTTGCAAAAGTAAATCATAATTAATTTTACATTCATTAATACTAGACAATCTCAAGGGATATACTGATAAAATATTTACATTTCATAAAGATTGCTTTTTAATTGAAAAATATAATTCATCAAATGTCTAACACGATTTTATTTTGTAATGAATATTTGATGATTTATTTTTATTTTGGATTTACAGAAATCCTGCACTTGACAATGTATGACATGACAAAATGACACTGTAAAATATTGTATAGTTTGTGCCTAAAATAATTTATTTTTAGTCAATTTTTTATGTTTATTTTTGGTTCATTGAAATCTGATCGCGATAAGACACTGTAACACTGTTATTATATGATACTTGTATTTTGTCCATTATTTTGTGTGCAATAAAGAATAGCAATATCTATCTGTCTAGCTTTTTCACAAGCATGTTAGTCGGCTTTCAGTCTAACCAGATGCTCAGCTGCATTGTTTTACACGGAGTGACTGAAAAACTGCCCGCTTGTTCTACAAACCCTCGATCATACCAGTCGACTGCTGCTTCTGTGCCAGTGGGTCCACCACACAAGGTTATTGACATTAAATTGTTTCCTGAAATATAACTTCTATCAAACGTTGGTATTCTGACACCTAACCTAACTCTTCCATTAGCGTAACTAGACACTACTCACTCAGCAAACTTAAATCGTTCACCCCACAAAAATGTTACTAACCCTTATTTCAAAAGCAATAAGGCTCAATTTCGCATAAATTTTGATTGTATGCGTGTATTATTATCGTGGTATATTACGAACGTTTATGTCTTCCCAATTTTGTAGCAAAGTGCATCGTAACTAAATAAAATTAAGGTTGAAATTTCGGTGTGTCATCGCCCTGACCACAGGAGAACCTTGTCTTATCAGTGCTGCGATGTTGAATATCTTTGAAGCCGGGAAAGTGTTTTGAAATTCAATATCGGATTGTTGTTTGTAACTAATAATAATAATGTTTACGAAATTTCTTCCTGGCAACCCTAGATTGGTTGTTGTAAACACGTTTCATCCCTGATAAACAACCTTTTTTGATGTTGTTGCTATAAAATTTGGTGGGAATTTTAGTTGGGGTGCTTCTTTCGGTTAAATATTTTTTTTGTTAAGTGAGGGCGTGATTGAAAAAAACTACATTTTATATTTCGTTTTCCATTCATTCGTTCGATAAAAAAAAAATATCTTTCGCAAAAGGGGAGTAAAAGATCTCCTTCTTCTTAAAATTTTCTACTTCAGATAAATGTACTTACAGAAAAACTAGTGAAAATGATCAAAGTTAAGCATATAATTATGTACAGTTTTAGTCGTAATTCAATCTATTATTATCATTTACTCCAAAAGGTCACTTATTACCTGAAATTTTAACCGACATGAGCACAATTGTATAATGCAATTCACGTTGATACGAAAAGAAGCAGAAAACTAGAACCGTTATCAGTTTTGTACTTTCCTTCATGTGGTCTGCAAGTTTTACTAACCTAACAAGCCCTAGTGTCAGAGGTTTCTTAAATCCACGCGACGGCCTCTGACATGGAATTGTAACAATGATTGCTATCAATGTAGCAGCCAGGGACTGTGGCTTTGCATAATCACGCACAAATAAACCTTACGGTTTTATCTCGACCTAAACTCACCTTCCTTCTATAATAATACAAAGTTAGTTTGCACGGAGATAATTATATTTCCGTCTACAATATTTCAATACTAGCTGTTTCCCGCGGTTTCACCGGCGTCCCGAGGGAACCAGAGCAGAACAGAGCCTATTCTACCTATGCCAGGGTCTCCTCTATCTCCGTACCAAATTTTATCTAAATCGGTTCAGTACATCTAGAGATTATCCCCTACAACCCCAAAAACTTTACCTCTTTATAATTAAGAGTATAGACTAGCTTTCCACCAGGGGCGCGTGGGCTATACGCATTCAAATAAAAAATGACAGAGTTTCATAGAAACTTTTCACCCCCTTAGGGGAAGAATTTTGGAAATCCTTTCTTATCGGATACCTACGTTATACAGAGAACACACCCTCCAAGGTCAAGGTCTCTACGATCAGCGGTTTAGGCTGCGTGTTGATACATCAGTCAGGACCGTCCGGACAAAGCATTTTATATATTGTATATATAGATTTGGCTCCTTACCTCCAGTCACTTATTTCAAAACAAAAGGAAACTAGAACAAAACTGTTTGCTCACAATAAGTTGACAGAGTTCCAAGAAATGAGCTGTGTTTGAATAGAAAACTTTTGCTTTGCTTTCAAAAGACTAATAAATCATGTCAATGCAAGTAACTGAGACCCGTTGCACTTATTCAATGCGTTTTTCAAGTTACTATATACTATAGTAGTTTTTTTTTTTTTTTTTTTGTGTATGGCATCTCGCAGGTCAACCTAGAAGGTTGTCGACTGCTTAACCGGGCTTGTAGTAGTTTTCTGTGGATTCTCTCGCGTATTGCCTCTGCCGCATTAGGATGGTGATCACAAATTGCAACGGCTGGAAACTCTGGTTCGATTTCCGAATCGGGTCGAAGGGCAAAGTCGGAGGTAGGTAACACGTGAGTTCACCGCTGTGTCTACATCCAAAGTGCCCGTTGACGTTCCACGTTTTATAATTATTGACATTGACATCTGTGAGCTGTCAACCTCAGTGTTGCCAAAAACCGCATCCGAAACGCCCAAGTCGATTAACACTTTACGTTAAATTGTATTTTGTATTTATTCTGCTTATCACTAGATACCAAGTCCCTTTAAAAAATAAAATACGATTAATGCGGTTGCAGACTAGAAACCTCGAGGTATACATCTAAAGGCTAATAAACCAGTGGGTGCGCAAGTTACTCCGTGGCTCAACTGGGACACAGTGAAATAAACTGCATTGAATTATACAAGTCACTCGTCCCTACTATGGGTACAGTAAGGAAGAAATCTTAAAACTTTTTCTGAAAAGGTAATGTGATACAAATGATACTCTAATTACGAATTAATCAGGTAAATAATTCTTCTAGTCTAGTCTAATCTAGAAGTGGTAAAACAATACTATTATTAAACTTTAAGATTACGGTACGGTTATCAGAATAAGACAGGTCTTATCTGTTAACAAAACAATTTTCATCAGAATCGATTCAGCTGTTTAAACTTGCAAGCGTAACGTCAGGGCCGTCTCTACCCAGGGTGCAAGGGGTGCGAGTTACCCGGTCTGGGTCTTAGGGGGTGTATGCTGATCACTTTATAATTACACATACCATGCGTTCAATCAGTTTTAAAATTTCTTAACAAATATTCATGAGCTGTAAAAACCTACCCATAAAAATAAAAAAATAACTAGATTGTTTACAAAAACGTCTCATTTAGCTTTCGTAACGTTCGCACATTTATCCACAGACAGACCTGCAAGTGTAAAAAACAAAACTAATTTTCATATTTATAATATCAGCAAGGTAGTTTTTTTGTCAGAGGGTCGTTTTTATAATATTAAGGTTTCCACCCGCGGCTTCGCCCGCGTGGACATTTTTTTTACACCATGGGTTATATTATTCAAGTTTTAGTAGGGATCCCTAATTATTTCTGGAAATAAATATATGACACTTCGTAAAGATGTAGCTTTCTAACGGTGAAAGAATTTTTGGAATCGGTCCAGTAGTTTTTGAGTTAAAACCCTACAAACAAACAAATCTCTCCTCTATAGAATATTAGTTTAGATGAGTACTTTTGAAAAAGGAGCTGAAAACAGCATCGTGTGGACAGCATTGATGGTCATCTAGATATTATGCTGAGCTGTAGCCTTGTTAGTACAACATTTTTTTAGCCTATTGTGTCCCATGGCAGGGCAAAGGCCTCCCTTCCTTCCTTTCATTTGTTCCGGTCTCGTGCAATCTGGGGCCATTATTTTAGGTAGGAGTCTAGTCCATCCCGCCACCTCCTTCTGGGGCTGCCGCGACGTCGTTTACTGCTGTTTGGGACACACAGAGTAGTTGTTTTCGCTCATAGTACAACATTATTATCTTCCATCTTCTATTACTTGTTTGTTTGCTACCTTACCAATTTTTTTCTCTCGATTTTGATTCTACATGATCTTCGCATATCATTATTTTATGTATACAAGAAAAATTGTTAAAACTTATTTAAAAAGAGTAACCATGGAGTTTCTTGCCCGTTCTTCTCCATAGGAAACTACTTTTTGGAATGGGCAACTAAATTCTTTTTTTGTTGACTTTCAAAAGTGCTTGTTATTAGGCCTAATTGAAATAAATGATTTGAATTGAATTGAATTGTTATTTATATTTATTTGAGCCTTTGAACGCCACGCCGATTACCGGTGACCCCCAAACAATAGTTTATGCAATGTGCCTGTATGGCGTTCAATGTGTTAATGTTTTGTGCCAATACAATATTTTTATTTCTTTCTAGAATGAGTTCGAGTCGACTTCAAAGGGTACTTCTGTAAGAAGTCGGAGGCAGCTATTTGTCAGGTCTCGGTTGAATCGCGAAATGTTTCGCATTGACTCAGCCCTGTTGAGGTGACGTAAATTTAATTTCCCTCATCTGTGCTAGTTAAAAGACGGACGTAGCACTAACTCAATATTGTAAGGAGCATAAATAAACTCTTTAGAGGCGACAAATTAATGTTGTGAATGTTTTCGAATGTTTAGCAACTTGATCGCATTTTATTCGCATTTTCATTTCGCATTCAGAGACGTTTATCATTCAATTAATATCAAGCAAAATCACTAATAAATATGATATTTAATTCTTGTGGTTTGGTAAATTGATATTAATATAAAATTGTTTATGAATAAATGAATAAAAATAAAATTTGGGGAGTTTTAAAATAAAAAAAATATCGTTTATTATTTTACGGCAGCTGAGAGAAAAAATATATTGATGTCGAAAATATAGGGCAGAGCAGGGTGTATAGAGTTTTAAATATTATCAGCCGTTTGCGTCAAACTTATTTTATACTTTCACGAATGTCACAAAAAATATACGATTATTTGCATAGTTTAAGGATTTTTATATTATGAAGTTACAATAATTATGTAGACGTACCTAATAATATCAAAAATCAAGAGACAAAAAGTATAAAATAATAAATAGGAATAATTAAATTTTATCATCCATTTTGCCAGATCTTGATTGACCTTCCTTTTCCTGTACATTTTTTGTGCAACCAGCTGTTACTAAAAGTATACGTATGTTGCAGTCACAAATCCAGTCAAGTTTTATGACTGAAATTATAGTAAAAACTAGTTTTGTTAGCAGTTAATAGTAGATTTGAAACTCAAACAATACTACTAAATGTTAAGTTACGTTGAGTATTGACTATAATATTATATTGACGACCTGAGTGGTCTAGTGGTCAACATGCCGGAATGCCACGCAAGAGGTCCCGGGTTCGATTCCCGGCCGAGCAGAAATTGAAATGATGAATTTCAATTTCTGTAACGGGTCTGGGTGTTACTATGTATAATATGTATGTATTTATAAAAATATATAAGTAGTATATCCGTTAAGCTAAGCTAGCACCCATAACACAAGCATGCTTGCTGGCATTGCTTACTTTGGGGCTAGATGGCGCTGTGTGAAATTGTCCAAAGATATTTATTTATTATTATATTAAACCTTTATATATCTAATTGCCATATTAGTAGGGAGCTGTGCACAATGCATGTTTCACTATATCTTCAAATCTGTTTTGTTGTCTATATGGCACAATATAGGTACTGTACCCTTGTTTTGTTGTATCCAACGCATTTGATTTAGTCCCAGTTTAATAAAGAACGATTCAGGAAAGTTTCCAATCCCAACTGTGTCGTTAGGTCAATTGAGTTCAAGATAAGCACATACGTTCAATAAGGATGGATGACACCAATAATTTTAACTTTTGCTAAGAAACGTTTGCAATATCACGCTATGAGATGTTTGTTCTTCATTTCCTTCAAATGTACCTGAATTTATTCTTTAGCATCATCATCATTATCATATCAGCTAGGATAGGTCCAATGCTGAACATTGGTCTCGTCCGACTTCAACTTAACGGCGGTCAATGGTCCTGGCTTTCCATATCCCCCTCTGTCCTCGCGCTTTTCGCTAGATCGTCAGCCCATCTTGCATACGTGGTCACCACTCTGATTCGGTTCCATCGATTTCAGTTTTTTTAAGTCTAGGTTTCCTCACCATATTTTCCTTCAGTACAAAAAGTTT
Organism: Pyrrhia umbra; assembly: GCA_963891755.1. NCBI lineage: Eukaryota > Metazoa > Arthropoda > Insecta > Lepidoptera > Noctuidae > Pyrrhia > Pyrrhia umbra. The sequence continues at coordinate 12,258,321 of OY982933.1, read as the reverse complement.
TTTAAAACGTTGCCCCACACTAGGAGATTCTCCTGTATCGTGGGTGCGTTTACCCAGATCATGAACAGTTTTAATAGCCTCGTACGGACATGGAATCCGCGATACGCAGCGCATCGTCCTATTGCTCAGCCACTAGTGGTGTCTTTCGATTGGGAGATCCCAAACTAAAGCGTCTACTACCTACGTAGTTGTAGTTATTGGTAACAAAGCAGCGTTTAACGCTCAATTTAGCAATATTCATCGATTACCTGAGAGACACAGTGCAACTGACCGTTTTCTAAAACGACTACGTTTACGAGAACATGCATCGTCGTACATCAAACGTTGAAAGTCGCTCGTTTTTCGCTCACAATAGCAAACTACTTGGCAAACTCGATCGGATTTGCGATCAAAGGACATGGACGTATTGGTGTGTTGAGATCTGAGCGTCTTCAGAGCTTTGTAACGGGGTAAGTAGAGAGGTAGGTACAAGGTGATTTCAATTTAAGTTGACTGGAATAAAGATTTGTAGTGTCTGATGATAAGTACTTGATCTTGCTGGGGAGTTTGTTGCGCCACTTGTTATTCCCAGCAAAAATACATAGGAAGTGGTGAAGGTCAGGCTTTTAAGGGCTGTTTTTTGTAAATTTGACGTTCAAAAAGTGTTGATTTTCAGCCTAGTTTAAAAAAATTACTTTTGAATTATTATTTTTTGAATTGTGTGTAGTTTGAAGACTGAAATCAAAAGTTTTATTATTCCTTATGATTTTGAGAGCGATAATCCTGATGTCTTTTTTTCGGATTGGAAATCATATAATTAGGTGCTTTTCTCGCCGTGGATGGGTACGAGGGTGTGTCAGACTTACTTTCTAAAACCCATCCATGTTCCTTCCTTAGCCCTTTGTGTTTCAGAGCGCGGTTACTCTTTTGAACATAATATATCACGGCAATCATGATGTCTGCTATTGTATCACAACTGTACAGTTACACAAGTTATCCTCATTTAATCATGTCTGTCTGTATATCCGTCTGTCACATAAAACACTTTTCATCCTCATATTTGAATCCAAACCGACCACGCAAGCGAAGTCTTGGTCAGAAGCTAGAACAATATACTTATACTCAAGCTATGCTGACACAGCTTTCATTATAACTTAACAAGCAGGAATACATCCTTCTTCACGTAGGATGATGGCCAATAACCAGCAGTTTTACATGCTCGACAATACCGCGCGTTTATAGTCGTGTTTCATCTAAACAGATGGCGCTCCGCTTTGCTATCAGAAAGACTATTCTGTATGAACAGGTATTTTTATATAAAAAAAATAGAGGTGTATATAGATGTTGTGGTGGCCTAGTGGTTATGGCACCTACCTATTGTGTATGAGTGTAAGGGTTCGAAACCTGGCAAGGAACAATGTAATGATTCTAAAGTCATATGTACTTTCTAAGTTTATCTTAGACTTAGGTGAAGAAAAAACATCGTGAGCAAACCTGGACTTAAAGTACGTACTATGGGTGAAAAAGGTGGACAAAGTTTGTATGAAACTCTGTCATTTTTAATTTGAATTCGTATAGCCCATGCGGGCGAAGCCACTGGCGGAAAGCTGGTGTATTTATAAAGAAGCTGAAAACTGAAACTGATGTGGATTCAAGGTAAACACATAGCTTATTACCTTGATGAATACTTAGGATACTTTTTATCCCTTTACGCGAAATAGTTTCCTCAGGATGTGGGCAAAACCGCGACTAACAACTAGTATTATAAATTTGAAAGTTCATAAGGATGGATCGTTGTTACTCTTTCACGCAAAAACTGCTGAATGGAATTGGACGAAACTTGGCACAATTATAGTTTATAACCTGGATTAACATATAGGATACTTTTTATCCCATTACGCAAAGAAGTTACCTCAAGATGCGGGTGAAACCGCGGGAAACAGCTAGTCACCACTATAATTTCACCAAATACTGCATAAAAGTAAACATGATATACTTTACTCCTACATAAATGCATGAACAAGGTTCTGTACATAAATAAATAAATAAAAATGTCAGCGTTTAACATAATACGGACCCACGTCGTAAAAATGCTGACACGCGTTTAGTTTGCATGAGAACGAGCGGAGTGCAGTTTATGATATATCACGAAAACTGGTTTGTGTGATACCAACATCATATTGGAATATCTAGCATTGCCTTTCGGTACTAGGTACGTACCAGCGCATAAATTAATCTAAATCTAAATATATATTAAACTCAAAGGTGACTGACTGACTGACATAGTGATCTATCAACGCACAGCCCAAACCACTGGAAGGATCGGGCTGAAACTTGGCATGCAGGTAGATGTTATGACGTAGGCATCCACTACGAAAGGATTTTGATAAATTCTACCCCTAAAGGGGTGAAAAAGGGGGGCAAATTTTGTATGAAACTCGGTCACTTTTTAACTCACGCGGGCGAAGCCGCTGGCGGGAAGCTAGTCTGGGTAATAAAAAGTATATACAGTTACAATACAGTTTAAAATTATGTTATGGGTAAATCTGAAAGTTACTCTGTCTTTCTGTTTGTCACACTTTTATGGGAAATTAGCCATATGAGCCATAATGTTAATTAGTAATTCCCTTGGCTGCGAGTGGGACCGCGGGAAACAGCTAGTAATGAAGTATTTGGTTATCTATAAAGATTTTATAAAATACAAGTCATCCGCACCCGGATCAAACTATCCTTAATCGAAACGTCATTCATAATCATAATCATTTAAGTCTCAATCCATCGCCATGCCAAATTTAATTTATCGGTTCAGCAATTTTTCCATTACAGTGCAACAAGCAGAAAGATGCGATATTAACTGTATCTATGTAACGTTATTACTTAAAAACCACTGAACCGCTTTAGGCATTCGAATACATGAAATAGCTCCTACAGGACGCAAGTGGGACAACGGAAAATATCTTGTATGTTAATTAAATAAGGCATAAAAATCTTCCACACTTATTTCGAGGATATAAAGATTGTTCCTGATCCGGGCTTATTGCTTCCGAGTGTATTTTTAGACATACCAAATCCCCAATTAGACGTTTTTCCTCATTAACCCTACATTACTACTCATGTTGCGACGCACAAAGAAACTACTCATACGCCCGCGAGGCGCCTCATATTGACTAATGATTTTATTAAAAACCTATAAGTATTATTGATATGTTTTGACTGTTTATATAATTGTGTATATTACTAAAAAAATAAAAACACAAATTTAATTAATATTTATAATATTTTTATTATAAAATCTTTAATCAAATAAATCTTAGAAACAAGTTTTAGGAACTTAGGCAATCTAACAGTCTTCTCATTAAAAATAAAAAAAAAACAACTTAAAGTATACAATTCTCTTAAAAAATAGTAAATTATGAAGTAATTAACTAAAAAAACTAACAAAGTAACAAAAAAAAATATTTTAGATGCATTCGATATATACGTGAACTTGATGACTATTTTCTGGGACAAAAGATGACCCAGATTCTTCAGCTCTTATCACTGGAGTTCTCTATAGTTTCATCTTCTATATATCCTTCTTCTACATCGTCCTGAGCATCTTCATCGCTTACGTGATCTTCAATTTCAGAGTCATCTCCCGAAAAGTTATCATCACTGTTATGGTCGCTTTCTTCTAGCCAATTAGCTATTATATCATCCATAACTCTTCTATTACTAGTCATGATGTTGAAGGTACCTAAAAAAAAGATAAAACACACCGGTAGTAAACTAATAATGCAAAAAAAACACTAACAAAATAATTTGATTAATAGCGCAAAACTTACATACAAGCTACTCATACGTCTTTGGAGCGCCAAGGGTAGTAATATCAAAAAAACTATTACACTTACCGTAATGCAACCACCGTCCTGCGACACGTGCTGACTATGACTGAGATGTCCTTGAACGTGAATGCCATACGCGCAAAGGATAAAAAGAGAGAGCAATATATCAAAAACGCGGGCGCCTCTGCGACGTAGAGTAGTAATCTAGGGTTAATTAAGTCGAGGTGTTACTAAAAATAATCCTATAGGAGTTCCTTGTTGACTACGGAACACTAAAAAGATTTGTTTTTGTAGGTACCTACTAAAAAATCCAATATTTTTTTTTTTTTATTATTCATATCTTCTTTTTGTTAGTGAAAAAATATGGTGGTGGTGGTTTAATAACTTAATAAAATAAAACATGTTTAACCTCACGAAGTATAAGTGAATTTCATTACAAATCCCTGACTACACCACTCCATCGTCCATACTAAACATCGAAATTAAACACGTAGTGAATTTCGATGGTTTATCAAAATGTACCCAAAAAACAAAAAAATCTACCAAAAATTAGTTCAACCTGCCTACCAATCTGACTGAAGGCTCAATGGAAAAAGGGATTTAGGGTCAAAGGCGAAAAAAACGTCAAGCGTGAAAACGTCTTTAATTAAAGAATTCTTTCAGGCATTTCCCTTTTTGGGGGGAAATTTAAATAGCCCCTTTTTTCTGGGACCCTTAAGGAAATCGGCTGAAAAGAGACTGTCACATTAAGAACGTTACACAGATAATACAGAGTATAGGTACAATCTCTTTCATAAGTAATGCTTTTCTTCAGACAAAATCAAAATGAATAATTTAAAACTGTAGGTAGAATGAAGATAGCTTGTCCTATGTTGCATCAAAATTTGGTGTTAGAAAAACTTAAACCGAGGGGTATCCTAGACTTAAATTATTATTCTGGGCTCAATTTATTTTTTGAGATCGCGAAAGGAAATGAAAGCTTGTCAAATCAAATAATGCGATGTTTATTACAACAAAGTATGGTTCATATTATATTATATCTGCACGTTTTATTAATTTATGATCAGTGATTACTTTTGTTTCCACACACAAATCAAAAGTGTTTTATGGCATAAAATTTTATTGCAATTGTTCTTTTTTTTTAAAAAAAAGTGCACTTGCTACATTAAGATAATCTCATGTATCGTAGGTGTGTTTACAAACACACTACATATGCACAAATACCCAGACCTGGAACATTTTTTGTTGAATCGAAATCAAGATGCGAACTAGCGACACGCAGCGCAATAGACAATCGCTCAACCAGACGCCAAACGTCTTCAAATCTCTCCAATCTTAAATTAAGATTGTTTTATCTATTTAAAATTATAAACTAAAAATGATTGGCACTCTCAAATAAATACAACATAGACTTTTAAAAATAATTATTTAATCAACAACAGAAAATTGAGTGACACTTAATATAAGGTCCCCCAAAAATCACAGAAACTCCGACGAAAAAAGACAAATAAGCCACCGGAGACATCAGCATCATGTGACCATCTCCCCAATCTTGACAAGCTCCACCTAATATCCACTTCCCTGGAGTATTCGTGGTACGTTGACATGGGTCCAACCACTTACAGATGTCGAGATTACTGCTACGTTCTATAAGGTCTTTGAGGAAACGATTATGAGAATCGAGTCGTTTTCCCTATATCGAATTGACGGGAGCAAATTATTCAGGTTATTGGGAAAGGATGCTCTTATTGGATAGAATAACATAACGTTTGTTTTTTCTAACACACAGTTAGACAGTTAGACCACCCCTAGATTTTGTCCAGAGGCATTCAATTATTGCTTCCAATTGACTCCAGCACAAATCCAGACTCAAAGGCATTTTTATGGTAAACTAGCTGTTTCCTGCGGTTTCACCCGCATCCCGAGGGAACTACTTAGCGTACCCGGGTAAAAAGTAGCCTATGTTGTTCCTCAGGGTCTATTCTATCTCTGTACCAAATTTCATCAAAATCGGCTCACTGGTTTAGGCGTGAAAGCGTAACAGACAGACAGACAGACAGACAGACAGAGCTACTTTCGCATTTATAATATTATAAGGATAAGGATATAAGGATAAGGATAAGGATGAAAACTATAGAAATTAAAAAAATATTTTTATCTGCGGAAACCCTTGTGGGCCACATACATCGTTCTAGAAGTTAGTGTCTTGAATTAAGTCTTGTTTTGTATAAATACATTTAATTAACGAAAACATCCCCCGAATCGTATTAGTAGTTTTTTGAGAGAATCGGGGACATACGCACGTAAGTACATAGGAGTTGAATACAGAACCTTCTTTTGGAAGTCGGTATAAACTTTAAACCCTAATACCACTACTTGACTAAAGAATTGTGCCTGTGACCTTAAATTTTGCATTATGGTTCAATAGACCAAGAATTTACAAGAAAAAAAAAACTTTAAAAATATTATCGTTTGAAACGTGCAATAATGTAAGCTAACGGTACCGTTTCACATTAAAATTTAAGCTTAAACTACTGAAAACAGCTCTAAAACCCTCGTTTAGAGGATAGTGTGACAAAAACGTATGGGTTTGAAAATTTAATGCTCGTGCGGCGAGCAGTGTTCAGGCGGTTCATCTGTGTTTACGTCAAGTAAATCTATTAGACATACACTTTGAAAATATTCTCTCTACTTTGTATGGGAATGGGTTCAGTGAATACAGAAAGTGGGTTATGAAATCTATTCCTATCATCATCTGCCTAGCCTTTTCCCAACTGTATTGGGGTCGGCTTCCAGTCTAAACCGGATGCAGCTGAGTACTAGTGTTTTACATGGAGCGACTGCCTATCTGACCTCCACAACCCAGTTACCGGGTTACACGGTACCCCTTGGTAAGACTGGTTGTCAGACTTTCTGGCTTCTGACTACCCGTAACGACTCTCAAAGATGTACAAATGACAACCGGGACCAATAGCTTAACGTGCTTTCCGAGGCACGGAGGAGTCTCGCTATGACATAGATGGTCACCCATCCACGGACCGACCGCGCCAAGCGCAGCTTAACCTTTGATCGGTCGAACCGTGCGGCTGTTACGTAGCCACGAGCTCCTCATGAAATCTATTCCTATACTATGTAGATAATATTGATTAAATTGTAACATGCCTACCCGTACATTATATTTCTTATTACTGTTTAATCCATGTAAGTAAAGTAATTCCTATAAAATGCAAGTAAAACTGCTGATTATAGTTATAGCCAGCTTCACCACCTCCTAATAAGTACATGTTAAACTTATCTATCAGTTAGTGCCATATTAAATCACGTAATAAATAAGAATTCATTTGGCATCCGAAAAAATAGTCGTTCTTATCCAGAAGATTAATAAAACTAGCCATTAGTATTTTTAATACTTGCAACATTAAAAATAAATGGTCTGGTTATAAGACAAAAAGTCTACTAAAATATTGTTATTCATAAAATGCCCAAGCAACGTATTTTAAGCACGACAAAATCTATTTAACCGTGTTATTCAAAGGGTAAATTTAAAAATTTCCATAAAGTCGACTCGCCTTGGCCGATGACAAGGCGAGGCGCGAGGCAAGCTGCATTTTTACAAAATTGCATCTGCAAGCCGTTGAATTTCACTTGTAAGAGGATTTACGTGTTGAGTTTTGGTTAATATGGTCGTAAAACTTGTTTTGAGAGAATAAAACAATGTTGGAGCTGTTGGAAGTATGGCAACACTGTCTTCAGTATGGTTGTTGTAATAAATTCTTGCTTTAGAGGGGAAACTTTTCGTGTATTGATCAAAATTATTTTGGATCATGGGTCATATAAATTCTACAAACAATAACAAATTATTATAATACAAAAACACTTTTATCGTTGGTACAGTCGTCGTAAAGGTGACTACTGTGGACGGGTCTCAGATCCAATTCTCTGATAGGTCCAAAATTCCTTTTTGCCTTTTTAAATTTCAGAAAGCATTTCGAAGTCAGGTAGTCGGTAGTGTTGTACCCTCGTGCCTGGGACGACGTTAAGGCGTGGTCATCGGCTGCTACCACGATAGCAGTCGTTGTTACAATTCCATCAGAGGCTGTCAGGCGGATTTAAGAAAACTTTGACACTTGCTTTGAACATAGTAATTACCTTTTAAGGACCTGCAGTCCACACGATAAGATACAGAAGATGTCAATTATTGCATAACTGGCAAGTTGTAATTTTAAAGATACACCCAGTGTTTCTACTGCCTGTAACGTCACAAGAATGCTTTAATGATTTTATTTGTCCCGGCATACGTTTCTAGTAGTGCTTGCAGTACAATCATGTATTTTTCTAGCTTTCGGTGGACGTCTGATGCCAAAACGGTGGAGCACAGACTAAGAATCCCCGCAGGCTACAGACTTTCTATGGGCCGATAGTTTTGTCGGTTTTTTAAACAATATAAAGATGCGAATCGTTACAATTTGCGCACTTGCACACATCTACTCATAACCAAATAATCGTCCGATAGAAAGTCTATGGTCAGCGGGGACTCTTATATAAACGGCGTCGAAGGAAAAGCACTGTCTTGTGATATGCGAAGTACATACACTTATGTAATCTATTTAGAGACATATGTCTGTGGGTACATCTATCTTTGAGGAAAATAGCCTAAAATAACGAATATTATGAATGTGAAAGTGTGTTTGTTCGTTACGCTTTTGTGGCAAAACGGCTAAACCGATTTAAATGAAATTTGGCACGAAGATAGAAAAGACCATACAAATAATTATAGGATACTTTTTATTCGTGTGTGTAATAAATAGTTCCTTTGAGACACGGGTGAAACTTTAATAAAGGAATTTCATAATAACATGTAAGATGTATATACATTTATACATATGTGTGATCCGTCGACTAGATGATAGATTAAAAAATAATAGCTTTAAGCGCTTTGGAAACTTCATAACAGTTCGTTCGAATAGATACGTCTGGAACTTACCACCTTTCTGATGATAAATTGCCCTCTAGCGAGTGGAATAGACGGAGCCAGCGCGGTTAGGAAATTGAATTATCTATATACTTTCTGTTGGCGTTTTCAAAATAATATCTAATCTAATTATTGAGACTGAAGAAATGTGTTGGAACATGTTACCAGATACTGGAAATTTTAGCAATATCTGTATGAATTGCGAGCGGAATGCATAGATATTATGTAGGGTGGAGTAGGGTATAATACCTGACCCACCCTAGACAATTATGAGGGTAAAGCAAGGTAATCTATACTAATATAATAAATCTGAAGAATTTGTTTGTTTGAACGCCCTAATCTCAGGAACTACTGGACCGATTTAAAAAAATCATTCAGTGTTAGATAGCCTATTTATCGAGGAAGGCTATAGGCTATAATATCATCACGCTAAAATCAATAGGAGCGGAGCATCAAAGAAGAATGTTTTAAAATCGGGGGTTAAAGTTAGCGATAGCCCAAAGTTACTATTCCACGCGGACGAAGTCGCTGGCAGAAGCTAGTGAAGTCATAATTATTATGAAATTTATTAATTAATTTTGAAAAAAAAAGTGTGACATAAAAAACATCCAAATCTGTTTAGTCGTTTTACGGGATCGATCAACAAACAAATTTAATTAAGCTTCTCCGAGTCTAGGTTTGTACGGTAGAGAGATAAGTAAGAGATAATAAAGATAAATGAAAAAGACTGCAAATAATTGAACTCCTAAATAATTAGATAACTCAAGTTTCTTGTTAAAAACTAGGTTATAATAATAATTGGCCATGCTGCAGCTCTAACCAACTTAAGTTAAAGTTAGTCGTTAACTTAGACGCGAAGAATTAATACTAAAGTTAATCACGTTCCTCTGGTAACTGTCTTAGTTTGCGTTAAAAAAATCTATCATTTTGTATTAACGTCTATTCCTTTTTCTGAGTAAATAGCAAGTTTAACGTTTAGTTTATTTGAATCTACACCCTACAATGGCAAATCATTTTCTACTTTTTTTATAAATGAAAATTATTTAGTGGCCTAGTGATGGCCTCTCGTGTACGAGTGTGCGGGTTCGAAATCTGGCAAGTTCCAATGTGACTTTTCGAATGCCATTTGTAGGTACTTTCTATGTATATCTTAAATGTTATTGATTAACGGTGAAGTAAAAACATCGTGTGAAAACCTGGACTTAAAAAGTAAAAGCAAGCATGGTGATCAATGCTCATGCCTTCTCTGTATGAGAAGAGGCCTGTGTCCGGCAGTGGGACAATATATAAGCTAATGGTGAGACCTTTTTGAAAACCACAGACTACAACAAACGACAAGTTTCCTATAAACAAGCAAAAGATTTTTAATAAACCCAACATAGTTTGTACTGAAATAAGTACATACCACCCTTGGACATAAAACGTGATCTGTTTACTGTAAACGATACAAGTGTATGCTAACCAAAACTTCGCTATATACCCAATCCATTTCCGCGTTAATAAAGTTCTGGTAATGAAAGATTCTAACAAAATTGGCAATGGATGCAAAAATTTTGGTGATATAAATTTTTTTCTCAACATAATACTGAAAAGAACACTTATTGCTGGCTAGTGTGAAGTGTCGAGTGCTCGATCGTGATCTGAATAATAAAAGGATTAGGTTCCAATCGTCCAGTTTTGGTCTACAAACCTCTACCTGGTAGAATTGTAAGTCTATTTTATTGCCGTTTGAGATTAGGAGTGAAATACGATGCTGGGGTTGACAAAATGGTACTTTGATAGCCTTGTACCTTACACTGGTATATTTTAGGTAGTTTTCGGATCTAAAAACTCAAATGCCTTTCCAATCGTGTGATGTAGAATTACTAGTATTATTCATCGTCAAAATTTGTATGTAGTCGCTAGTCCTAGCAAAATTTAATTGAATATAATGTTTGCATCCCGTACCAGGGTGAAATATGTCATGTTCTATGTATTATTTAACAACTATTTGTGTTAATGTTTTATTCGATAAATGTTATTTACATAGATCATATATTAATTAATTTAAACTACTTAAGGCTAAAGATTAAAGACTACTACTACGACATACATATATGCTAAAACAAAAAATATAAAATACAAAAAAACTACCTAAAGGAACACCTTAAGGTTAAGCGTCAAAATATTCCTCCACATCGCTATCATCTGGTAATGTGCCCAGAAGACCGGCAACAACTCATGTACCATATTTCAAGCAAATAAATGATATCTCATCTTATCTAGTTTATTGTATGGTGCAGATGCAAATACTAGCAGTTTACCGCGGTCTCCGTATCCTGGTAAAAGTTCTTCGCACACTCGGATAAAAAGTATCTTATGTGTTAATCTAAGTTATGAACTATTTGTGTACCAAATTTGGTCCAAATTTATACAACAGTTTTTGCGTGAAAGTGTAACAAACATACATACGTACATCCCCACAAACTTTCTCATCTATACATATAAAATGCTTTGTCCTGAATGACTGACGGATCAACGCACAGCCTAAATCTCTAATTGTAGAGTCCTATAACTTGGTGGGTGTGTTCTTTGTTTGACGTAGGCATCCTATAAGAAAGGATTTTCCGAAATTCTACCCATAAGGGGGGCAAAGTTTGTATGAAACTCTGTCATTTTTAATTTGAATTCGTATAGCCTACGTAGGCGAGGCCGCTGGTGGAAAGCTAGTTGATAATATTAGTAGGACGTTAGACGCCGAGAGTAAAAGCTAGTCTTAGTATAACTTGATTGTTTTTGTAGGTACTTGTTACTTTTTTATTTCAATCTGAATATAATATAAAATATTGAATATGCCAGCCACATCTGCGACCCTGCACTTTCATTTCATTTTATTTAACCCGGCGCCAATGACGCTGGGTCATATTGACCCGAGGTGATTTTAAACATTCATAAAAATTTTTCAACATTCGCGGTATAATTGACCTTTCGTGTAGCTGAAGATATACCCTCCCTCTGCCTGTAGCAGTATGGTATTCAATGCAACGCCGCCTGCGCAGCGAGATACAGGAGTGTTGCGGCAAAACGGGTAAATATGACCCAGCGTCATCGGTGGCGCGGTGTTTTCGTAACATATTTTTATTTATTTATTTTAAGGTATTGTTATTTTTTCTTACATTTTTTAGTCAGGTCTGAACTAGAGGCCTGAAGTAATAACTTTTTATAACTCTGACAAATGCGGAGTGGATGTAGCAGACGAGTTTGTGCTACATATAATGTAGGCAGAAACACTAAGAGATGGCGGCTGACGATATACTTTGCAATGCTGGATATTTCAGGAATATTATTATAATATATCGGACTAACAACGATAACACACGCATAAACTCAAAAACTTGGCACTCAGTTTGATACAGGACCATTTACAAATCCGAAGAGCACGTGTGAATTTACTTCGACAATTACGCAAAAGGATTGCAGATTTCACCGGCGAACCTTCCATATAAGAACCTCAAAAATGTCAGATATCTAAAAATCTAAAAAGGATAAAAAACAAAGCATACTTGTCATGGTTGCCACATTTATATCTGGCCAGAACATTTGATTTCGTACTGCGAAAATTGCACCAACTCCATGTCCATAAATGAGGAATCGGAAGACTGATTTTATGGTCTTATTTTAATAAATAGTTTTTGTGATCTATGTATTAGCATATAAAATTGTTAATTCTTTAGAATGTTTAGGTTTAATAAAAAAAAAAAACGTAAATAAGCAAGTTATGTTGTTCAACTTGATTTCGCATGGGTTTTTTTAAAAGTCAATAAATTTTTAATTCTTTAAATATCATACATTTTTTATTATCCTGTCATTTACCCAAAAAGCCTTAACCCTTAATTTGGCAAGAGGAAAAATTTTAAAAACTTTTGTTTCTTTTCGCATTTTCGGCTTCACTAGGGGTTGTTAGGACATGAAAAAATAATTTAAAAAATCTGGTATTACCTCATTTCCTGAAAATGCATGTCCAGTATACTGGACCTTGCCAGGTTTGCCATAAAGTTGTCGATAATTTTGATGTGCTGTATAATACACATTGCCGAATTATTACTTTCTAGGACTTATTTCTATTTTATGCAAGTGATAAAATAAAATATAATAAAACGCAAAAACAATAACATGTTTTGTATTGTATTACAAAATCTTTATTTTTTATGAATATAATGAGGCACATTTTACTTATTCTAAGTGAGATCAATAATATAATCAGTCTGAATGAAAAGATACGTAACAATTATTATTCTGAATTTTAGATAAAATTAAACAACTACAATATTATAATCAGTCAACATACTTAGAAACTTTCACTTACTATGATAATCATAAAAACTATTTCTTTTACGTACTTTGGTTGCACTTTACACAAGTTTTGCAGCGACCGTATGACTCTCCAAAACTAGGGAAATGGCCAATACTATCATAGCGGACACTGTCATCTGTTCGACAGTTGTTGTTTACAGATTTTTTTTTTTTTTTTTTTTCTATATGACCTCTTGCAGGGTGCTTCTAACAGCATTCGACCTGCTTAACCGGACAATGTGGCGAGGTCCTAATTTAATTAATTAAATTAAGGCCTCCAGCCAAGGCTTAAAACTAAGTTTAAAACTAAGTGACAGCGCGCTAAGGGCTCCCCCTAGTGGGGAACGAACCTCGGCTTAGGGCGTCACTGGGGAGGACAACTAGGGACTAGCTGGATCTTAACAATATTATTATTAGGGGACTTTTTATGCTACTGGCTCAGCGCGCGGGCTGGCTCATCGAGCAAGGGTCGGGGAGAGCATGGACGGGGACGTCGCGACGGGCCTCGGCGGCGAGGACGGTATGACGGCGGTCTGTTTCTGTAAACTGTACTGGTTTCCCTATTACTCTCTTGGAGGAGGGTGATATCGTCGTCGGGGAACGTGAGAGTATGCCGCGGACGGCGAATCGAGCTAATCTGGGAGGGAGTGTAATGGGCAGCCGATACGATCAGGGGGTTGGTGTGCTTTTCGGCGGAGTCGAAGTAGCGCTTTGAAGCGCGTTTCATAAACTGCTTTATGGTAGGCAGTTTGAGGTCAAGGTGGAGATTTTCGTTTCTAAGATACCACGGGGCTCCTGTGGCCCTACGCATGAAACGATTCTGAAGGGTTTGCATCCTATGGAGGCGGTAAGATTTGGCGTGTGCGAACACTACGCTGGCATAGGTCATGATGGGGCGGATGCACGCTGTATAGATGCGCAATTTGCACTTGAGAGGCAATTTGCTGCGTGAATTAAGAATGGGATGGAGGCGTCCGAGAACGAAGGCGGCGCGCGAACGCACCGTCCTTATGTGTTCACCGAACGTGAGATTCTTATCGAGGGTTACACCCAGGTATTTGGCCTTGTCACCCCATGGGATGGGGCGATTGAACATTTCGATCTGTTTGAGGGGTGGGGTGGAGCCGGTATTGCGAGTGCGTCTCGAGAAGAGAACGGCCTGGCTCTTATCGGGATTGACCTCGATTCTCCATTTGCGGAACCACTTGCCTAGGGCGGTGGCAGCAGATTGGAGGATGCGAGTTATGCAGTCGGGTTTGCGACCCGTGTAGTAAATAGCCGTATCGTCAGCGAATAGAGCCAACTGGGCCTTATTATTTTTGGGAATGTCGCTGGTGTACAGCGTGAATAATAGGGGGGAGAGTACGGAGCCTTGTGGGACACCTGCTCGAATGGGGTGGGGGGAGGATAGTGCTCCCTCTATGCGATAGCGAAACGAGCGGTTCGACAAAAAGTCTCGAATGATGAGCACGAGACGATCGGGCACACCGAATTTGTACAGCTTATATATTAAGCCGTCGTGCCAGACTTTGTCGAATGCTTTCGCTACGTCGAAGAATAGTACGCCCGTCATCATATTGCGTTGGAAACCAACGCTGATATGCTCGACGATGCGGTGGACTTGTTGGACACAGGAGTGCTTGGTTCGAAAACCAAACTGCTCATCAGGAATGAGTCTCTTAGCCTCGGCAAAGGCTTTGAGTCGGTTATAGATTAGCCTCTCGTAGATCTTCCCAATAGCATTGAGAAGACTTATAGGGCGATAGCTGGAGGGCTCGGCTTTGGGTTTGCCGGGTTTGGGAATGCCAATGACTGTGGCAGTTTTCCATTCCTCGGGAAAAATGTTATTGCTCATAGCGGCATTGAAGATGGCTGCTAGGAGCGCTATGAGCTGGGCTGGGAGGAGTTGGAATACTCTATTGGAGATTCCATCCGGACCGGGGGCTTTCCTGGGTTTTAACCTCTTAATAATCTCATGTACCTCCTCTGGGGTTACAGGGGGTAAGGGGTCATCGTCGGGGGTATCAGAATTTGAGGTGGAAGCCTCAGCTGAGGTAGGAGTTGCAGCAGATCTGCGTTCGATTTCTGCCTTCACCTCATCTAGGTGAGCCTGATCGACTGGCAGATTGCTAGGTGAGCATTGGGTCTCTAGGCTGTCGGCTAGGCATTCGGCCTTTTCGTCGTCATAGAAGGCGACAGACTTGTCTGGACGATTGAGGGGAGGCATGGTGGCCACTTGATCGGATTTTAACTTCCTCTGCAAGTGCCAGAAGGCCTGATGAGATGGTTCCAATTCGCTCAACATCTTGTCCCAACGGGCAGAGCGTAACTCATGTATGCGTTTCTTTACAGCACGCTGTAAATAGCGCATATAAGCACGATTTGCATCACAGGGAAAAGAGTCGTAAGCACGGATAGCCGCGTTCTTCTCGGTCATTAGTGCACGTACATCGTCCGGCAGTTTCCAGCGGAGGTCATCCTCCGCTGGAACCCGCCTTGAACTGTCGTTCAGGACTTGTTGTATGTGACTTCCGAACGAGCCGACCGCGGTCATCGTGTCATCGAATGTAACTATTTTATCGGGGATACGGTTCAAGTGACTGGACTCGTTGGATTGTAAGCCTTCCCTTACTTTCCTCCAGTCCGTTATCACTTTTGTTGGCGGGGGATGATCGGGATCTCGAGGTCCCGTCCGTGGGCCTAGGTTGATGATGACCGGTCTGTGGTCGGAATCGAGCTCTTGTAGCGTCTCAATTGAGCGTAAACCTAGGTTTACGTTCTTGAGTAGAGCTATGTCGAGGACATCGGGACGGTGCTCCGGGTTGGGAGGGAAGTGAGTTGGATACATCGGGGCGACGATATCGAAG
The DNA here is from genome assembly GCA_963891755.1 of Pyrrhia umbra. NCBI lineage: Eukaryota > Metazoa > Arthropoda > Insecta > Lepidoptera > Noctuidae > Pyrrhia > Pyrrhia umbra. The sequence goes on along the minus strand of OY982933.1, from coordinate 12,242,347 downwards.
TTAAGAGGGTCGCAAAGACTCTCTAGCTGTCTGCCTCTCGAGTTGTTCGAGTGGCTATTCCAGGCGATGTAGCCACTTGTTGTTTACAGATATACGAGATCTACCTTTATTCTGTAACTCTCTTGCTAATTGCCACCGAAAAGACTTCAAAGGCATGTGCTTCACTGCCCGATTACTACAATCTCTGCGATAAACTAACCATGCGTTGTTCACACAAATGTCGAGCATTTGAGCAAAGATTGGGAAAATACCAACGACGGCTCTTATACGTAGTCCGGTACAACGCAACCAGCATATCTACGAGATCGACGCCTCCCATGATTATTATAATGCTTTATAAGTTCCGGACAATCCACATCAACACGGGCTTTCATTTCCTTGCTGTACCTCTTTATTTTTCCTACAGGGTAAGCATCAGCGTACGTACCGATTAGAGTGACCACCTTATTGTCGTACCATTTAACTATTGCTATCTTATTGGTATTATCAACGACTTGGCAATAAGAACCTCTACCTTTCTTTTTAAAGATTTATTACTCATCAGTAGTTTGTCACAACCTTTGGCGTATAGTGCCTAAACTAAATATACCACATTCGTCTCTAAGGTATATTGCCAAATCTAGAGTCGAGAAATAATTGTCAAAATACACGACGCAGGCTCTCATCTGTATTGTCTTGCATAAAGCAACGACAACTTTAGCTCCTAAGGTTAAGGTTTCTTCGGCTTGTGAAAACTGGATATATCTAAATGTGTCTTCGCCTCCATAAAGCAGGAAGTCATATCATTGGATATGACTTCCTTAACAAAAACTTTGTCCGAGCAGGCATGTCGGGAATTGTCCCGACATGCCTGCTCGGACAAAGTTTTTGAAACCCCATTTATTGGGTTTCATGGGATTGTACTGTCTCCTGTTACCCGCCTTTTTGCCTTTATACGGTATGGTCATCTCGTCAATACTAAATCTCATTTCCTCTTCGGTGGCCAAGCAGTTTCTCCTCACTTTCTCTACAAAAGGTCTTACTTTGAAGTAGCGATCTGAAATCTGGACAAGAGTTATCAGCAAAATGGATGTATCTGAGAGAATAACTTTGATGCACGTGATGTTTGCTTGAAGACCTGCAAATAATACAAATTGTTAGAAAAAAACATTACACATAATTACTAAATACGCATCTTAGTTACTTTTCTAACCAACTGGCAGTGTCCAATATACTTCTTCTTCTTGATCGTTTCCTCATGACTGAGGGACGTGATTATGGTGTCTCGCCACCATCGTTTTCCAGGCCACCCGATCCTGCGCCAACTGGACGGCTGACTGCAGGGTGGTCCCGGTGGCTTCCTGAGTTGTATCCGTCCATCTCGTCGGCGAGCGTCCTCTGCTCCTTTTCCCCTCAACCGCGCCAGTGATTAAGAGTCCAATATACTACACATCCCAAAACCGCACTAAAACAGTACCTACTTGGCAATGGGAAATATACTGGACATGCTAATTTCATTGAAAATTACGATAAATCCATAACAGCTATTATAATTTTAGTTTGTGTACACATATACATAGGTCTTATAAAATATATTGAGAAAAAATGAGTAAGCATTGCAAAGTAAAATTAACAAATAAATCGGGACTTACCGAGAGCGGTCGCGGCACGTGCTTCCTTCCAGACATTTCGGCGGTGACTAACCAGCAATGAGCACGCGCACCTTACGCGTAATTTTATTTACATTATATTAGTTTACAAATAAACTAATGAAATTAAAATAAATAATATATAGTTTAAAAAAATGATTGTATATTTTTTTAAGTTGATGTTCAGTATATTGCACGTTATCGAATTAAGGGTTAATATCTAAAATAGTAACTAAAAAAAATCAGTTCATTTAAAGATACTGTAACTTTACTGTCTAAAGTTCGGGTAATGATGACCCGACGTCATTGCCCGCGTAACATTTTTCACGTCATCGGCGCCGGGTTAATAGTAATACATATTTTTATTAAAAATATTACTTCTATAGCTTTATTTTCAACTAATATTCTACATATGTAAGCAATATTAATGTTCACTTTTTTATTACCAGTCACAGGTGGTGAATGGTGAATATCTAAAGAAATAAATGATATCTGCACTTCTATTTTTATGCTTTTAACATAATACATTCATGAACTTCGCAAAGCTTTTAAAAGCTCTCTACGATTCGCATTTTTTGGTTCTATTTAATGTAAACTATAATCTTTTAGTATTTTTATCTGCCTAGCCTTTTCCCAACAAATCTACTCTCCTTCTTGTCATTCCACATGGGAATCCCGATTCCACTGTCCTCGGTCTGGGAGTTGAATCCAGATTGTTTTGTTCAGCAGTTGCACTTTCATCCTTTAGATCCACCAGGCATAATATTATAGATAAATATGACAAATGTAGAAGGTATTATAATCGCATTACTGGTGCTTCTGATAAAATTATTCTACGAAAAAAAAGGGTGTTGAATGTTTGACGTCGATGTCTGTGGCATCGTAGCTCTCAAACGATTGAACCAATTTCGATGCGGTTTTTTTCATTTGAAAGTTTTCTTGCGGTGGTTCTTAGCTATGTTTGGTTAATATTGGTCCAGCAGTGTAAGAGTACCAGCTCTTTTCCAAAATGATTTAAGGCATTTTTCGTAGTGTTTTTTTAATTTAATACTCGTTGTTCTTAATAAAGTACTCGTACATATTTTTAACACAATTCCCCAATTTCCGTACGCGTGTATAAAGTATGTATTTTTGTTCGTCTGCGGTCGGCATTTATTTTACTCGCACGCACCATAAAATTCAATTTAAAAAAATAACCAGTGTCCAAAAATTGTTTTTTTAGTTCGGTGCGAACGTGATATTTTTTTTTAATTCGAAAATATCCGTAGACGTATTAATCGAAGCTTTGTTATCGTAACGGTTATCTATATTTTCGAAAAGAGTAGCAACGCTGTAAGGACCTGAAGATGGAAAACGTCGCCGAGGCTGACCTAAAAAACGCTGGCGGGATGACTTGGATTCATTTACAAGGGACTGGACAGATAAAGCAACGCAAAGAGAAGAGTGGAAAGTGGATGGAAGAGACCTTTTCCCAGCAGTGGGATAGTAACGGTTTATAAAAAAAATAGACTTTCATTTCAGGCAGTAAATATATTAAGTTTCCATCTTAAAATTCTTAGTAACACTCCCTGTGTCTGCAAATGTGTTTGGTGATTTTCATTTTGGAGTCGGCTTCTAGTCTAGACGGATGCAGCTGAATACCAGTGTTTTACATGGAGCGACTGCCTGTCTGATCTCCATAACCCTGTTACCGGATAACAAGATACACCTTGGTGTGGCTGATTTTCAGACTTTCTGACTGACTACCTGTAACGACTGCTAAAGATCTTTAAATGACAGCCGGGACCATTGACTTAACGTGCTATCCGAGGCACGGAGGACATAGGTTACCCATGGAACGACCGTGGTAAGCGCAGTTTATCTTAGATAGTCTCCCCGTACAGCTATCACTTAGCCACGAGTTGCTTTCAATAAATATTTCGTTTCCTACAAAATAAAACTTGGCCGAATGTTTTAGAAAACCTTATTTCTAGGAATTCAGAGTTTAGCCTTGTTAGTATAATACACGTTTCTATAAGAGTAACAACGTTAGATGGCAATAAGACTATCTATTCGCCGCTCAATGTACAATCCTCGTGTTGAATATCAATCACGTTATCGATATGAAATGCATTCGATTCAGAACTACTGAGAAATCGACTCGATTCCAATGAGCTTTGATTGCGTTGTTGTTGACAATATCTGAATGCAAAACGTAAGTGGGTATCATTGTGACTCTGTTGCAATAAACGTAAAATTACGCTAACTCCCACTCAAAGGTTAGGCAGACGTGTGTATTATATCGTTTATATATACACTTCTCATCAAAAAAATCGAAACACCTCGCAGTTTATGATTTGATAAGGATTATCAGAAAAATGTGTATATTTAGGAATAAATGTAAAATGTCATTTAATAGTGAGTAGTATGAGGTTTTTAAATCCTAATGTTATTGTTCTAAATTCAAATTAAGTCTTCATAGATTTCGTATTTTGTATAATGAGTAATTTTTACCCTGTATGGAATATGAAGGAAATGGGTAAAACAACACGCGTAAATGAAAAAAAAAATTAAGAAACGTTTATTTAATAACTTGTATTCCCTCCGCGAGCTCTTATTACTGCTTCCATACGGTTCTTCATCGATCGGATGAGAGTCACGATCACATGTTGTGGTATATTATCCCATTCCTCTTGGATTGCATTTTGCAGCTGGCTAAGTGTTTCTGGGGCTGGATCTCTTGCTCGAATTCGTCTCTTTAATTCATCCCATAGATGTTCAATGGGATTCATGTCCGGGCTTCTTGCTGGCCATACCATAATGGAGATACCGACTTCGGTAAGATAATCTCGTACGACGCCCGCGGTGTGAGCTCTAGCATTGTCGTGCATGAATATGAAGTCGTTGCCAATAAAATGTGCATAGGGCATCACATGAGGTTCAAGACACTGTTCGATGTACCGATGAGAGTTTAGTGCAGGCAGCCGTGGCCCAGACACAAAGGCAAGTTCTGTCTTACCGTCGGCGCTGATTCCTCCCCAAACCGTCCACGAACCGCCACCATAGCTGACCTTTTCTTCAATGCAGCATTGTGCAAAGCGTTCTCCATCTCTTCTGTAGACCTTGTTCCTTCCGTCGTTACCATACAGCATAATTTTACACTCATCAGAAAACAGTACTTTGCTCCACTGAAGGTATGACCAAGTTAGGTGCTCGCGTGCAAAGTTAAGGCGCGCTCTTCGATGGTCTGCAGTTAATTTCGGCCCATTCGCTGGCTTATGCGGTGCCAATCCGCGTTCCTTCAACCTTCTTCTTATTGTAGAGTCACTTACAGCTACTCTTCGTACAACGCGAAGCTGCTGCTGCAGTTGAAAAGCGTTAAGGCGTCGATTTCGTAAAGAAGTTGTTACAATAAATCGATCATCTCGCTCAGAAGTGACCCGATTCCTGCCAGATCCTGAACGGCGCGTGAACGAACCAGTCTCCCGATAGCGTTTGTAGACTCTATGAACAGATGATAAGCTTAGATGCAATCTTGCAGCCACAACACGCTGACTAAGTCCAGAATCCAGCAATGCCACCACTTGGGCGGCTTCTGCGGGCGAAGTATCCATATGTTTTAGAAAAAAAAGTTTTTTCAGACGTCCCAAAGTCACAGTAAATGAAATAAGAAACAAAAAGTTTAAAGACAAGCGCTAATTTTTAGTTTTTAAACGAGAAACGTACTCCAACCCTAAATACACATTTGTCTCAAAACAGTGATTAATTTCATTTATAGGATAAACAAATGAAATTCTAATTTCGAATTTTGATTTTTTTCTTCTTACTGTAATGACCAAACTGCCAGCTACACAATAATGTTTTTTTTTTCATGGAATTAATTCTCTTTTGTAAAAAATTAGGACAAAAACAATAAAAACGAAAGTGTTTCGATTTTTTTGATGAGAAGTGTATATCGCCAGTTATGTTTAAATATGTACAAAGAGACGAGTCATTATTTTTATCTCATCTATATCTATATTTATAAAAATAAATCCTTATTTCCCTTGGTCATCGCATCACGCGTGAACGACTGAATCAATTTGGTTAAAATTTGGTACTGAGATAGAGGGGACCCTGGAGAAGGTTTTAGGCTTCTTTTTATCCGGGTGCATGAGGAAAACAGCTAGAACCTAATAAAAAAGCAGTGACATATTTTACATAAAATGTTTCCCGCGGTTTCACTCGCGTCTCGGGAGGACGACTTAATGCACCCGGATAAAAAGTATACTGTAACCGTCTGCAGGGTTCCATCTATGTTCGTAACAAATTTCCTCCAAATTGGTTTAGCCGTTTTTTCGTGAAAGCGTATCAATTAAAGAAACTCACTTTGGTATTTATAATATCAACTATGAACTAAATGTGCGTCAAATTCCTTTTTATCGTAGTCAACTGGGAACGTATCCAAGAGGCTGGCAGCATTGTCATGTTGCATCGCATATAATTATAATATCAAAAACTTTTAACATCACCAACACACTGGCAATCACACACAAAAAACCACACACCACAAATATAATGTATTTTATTATGTGTTATTGCACCTACCATGTTATCTCTGCTTCGCCCAAAGGTTGACTGGAAAGAATGCCTGTGGTATTAAGTCCGCCTATGTACAAATTGTTGCATAAAGGATAAATAAATAAATAAACATATTTCACAAAAATGGCGAACAAAATTAAATTAACCAGTGTCATATTTCACAAAACCTGTTTTATTAATAATTATACTGGTTATATTAAGGCCTTCAATAGCAGTTAACATACTAAACTTGTATAACGAAGTGGCGATATTATGTTTTATTCCCATAACAATAGGGAAATTGCGATATAAATCACTTGGTCGCTCTCAGCTCCCTGTGGAAAATATTATAATTAAAATACTGCGCGTCCAAAACTACTGGCGCGAACTTGGCTCGTTCTTGTATGGTTGTGATGTATTATCTGCGTTATTAATAAAGAACAATGGGTATACTGGATTGTTATTAACCTTTCCTTCTAATCATGCTCGTGAATCCTACCTACCAATATTGTAAATGTGAATGTTTGCGAGGATGTATGTTTGTTACTCTTTCACGCCAAAACTGTTGAATGGGTTAGGGTGAAATGAAGTACACAGATCATTTATAACCTGGTGAAGTAGTTCCTTCAGTAAAGAAGTGGATATAACCGTGGGAAACTGCGAGTTTTTATTTTTCTAAATGTCAAAGTAACTTGTCTGTCTTTATGTACGCTTTCATGCAAAAACGGGTGAACCGATTGAGACGCAATTTGGTATTAACATAGCTTGAAACTTAGAGAAGGCAATAGAATAATTTCAATCAAGGTTCAGGCAGCACTTTTGCCATGACGCGGGAAAACCCTTGGGAAACTGCTAGTGTAGAATTTTACTAAAACTCAATACGCTACCTGCCAGGTTTCGAACTTGCACACAAGTATTTCAAATGCAGCCTTTACCTTTAGACCACTGTAGGATATAATTTGTTGCATTCCTTCCAATTTATAGCATATCAAAAAGATAGAATAAACGATAAATATAAAAAAATAAATAATAAACGAACTCTATACCAACACTTGCGTGTCAATTGATTGGACAGGTCCACTCAAATTTGTATGGTTCTTTCTTCAAAAGGTGATTTCAGACACGAGTCTACATTGTTCTACTATATTGCAATAAACATCTGGACGTTTTTTTTTTTTTTAATCATTTATTGGTTGAGGCTTTTTACGCTATTGCGCCAAGCCAGCCTCGTAAGGTATAACAAATGTATTTACAAAATAAATGAAAATATAAACAAGAAAAAACTCAACACAAACAGAAAAAAAAACAAAATTAAATTAACTCCTCTCGTCTTAAAAATATGTCCCTAACAAATTTATAAATTTTGATACTTTGTTCCGAAAAAGGTTCCCTAAGTAATAAATTAATCCTACCATTAAACAAATTGCTGCCGATTGCTTCATATAGCAAAGGCCTAAAATCATCAAAAACAGAACATTCTACTAAAATATGGTACAAATCGTCTAACTTATTTACACAAACATTACAAAAAGGAGATGGTTTGACACCCATTAAATGAAGAAAATTATTAGAAGGTACATGCCCAGATCTTACTCTAAACGCTAACACTAAAAGTTCTCTTGGGAGATAAGTTATATCAAACCAGGGAATCCGAGGTAGCTCCTGTTGTATAGTTCTATACCACAAACCCTTTTCCGCAGTTATAGTGTTATAATGATGCTCCCACATACTATAACAAAACTTTTTCGCCCTAGGAATTAGCTCCGTAAAATAAGGATTACCCGTCAATACCGCGCGACGCGCTAGTTGCGACATACGTGTTTCACTTACGCTCCCAATATTTAATTGCTATCTTTGTCAAAAGTTAATTGTTAAGTGTTTAAAAGACCAATGTGACTGTGTATACTTGTGTACGTAATATGTGCATATAATTTTGATGGTTTTGATCATCTACAGGGCTAAAATCCTACAAAAACGTAGTGAGTTATATTGTTCTACCCGATTGTTTACAACTGTGGCGATTGTGGTCACTCACTACGGCGCGGGCGCCCGAGAAGCGACAGAGGCGGCACTAGACTGGACTCGTACACTATTAGAAAGGGGGAGGCGTCAATAACTAGCAATAATACAATAAGAAGCGTGTGGCCGCCTGGCGCAACGACCCAACAGCTGATTTGTTTATCTACTAGCATGAGTGACTTGAATGAACCGGAGGCGCCGGCGGTCCCGGTGTGGGGTTGCTGTAATAATTATGCTGCGGAAAAACAATACTTGATGTGTTCTAAATGTTGTAAAACGTTCCATTACGAGTGTGCTGCAATTGCCACTGATTCGTTTTCATCTGAGCAGTTGGCTAAGTGGAAATGCTCTGCTTGTGCCGCCCCACCAAAATCAAAATCAAATAATAAAGAACAAACTCCCATTCGCAACGTTTGTGCTACACGAGGAAATAAAAGACAAGCGTTGAACTCCCCTCCTCAGGAGTCTCAGGAATTTAAAAAATATGAGGCAATGCGAGGCATAATCGAAGAAACCATGTCAACACAAATGGACGTCTTGTTGGATAAAATTAATAAAACTATCACAGACACTATAAATAGAGAGTTAACCCCAATTAAACAGGAATTGTCGCAAATGTCAGATTCTTTGAGTTTCCTGAGTAACAAGTACGATCAAGTAGTCAAAGATCAAGAAGAGTCTAAGCAATCGATAAAGGTACTCCTGAAAGAAAATTCGAACCTGAAAGCCAGTGTCAGTGATCTTACCTCACGTATAAATCAAATTGAGCAGCAAACTCGTTCTAGTAACGTGGAACTACAGTGTGTGCCAGAACGGAAAAATGAAAATTTGTACGAAATTGTTAGTCAGCTTGGAACCGCGGTGAATTGTAATATCCATGAAAAGGATATTATTAACTGTACTAGAACTGCGAAACAGGATGGTACTAGCGCACGGCCGCGTTCTGTGGTTATACAACTAGGTTCAACGAGAATTAGAGATCAGCTGCTTGCATCTACAATAAAATATAACAAATCTAATCCTGGCAATAAATTAAACAGCTCAATGCTAGGATTCACTGGTGATAAAACCCCTATTTTTGTAACAGAGCATCTGTCTCCAATCAATAAATCACTTCATGCAGCAGCCAGACTAAAAGCCAAGGAAAAACAATATAAATATGTTTGGGTGAGAAATGGTAAAATTTTCATGAGAAAACATGAGGCGGCGGAATACATTCTAGTAAAGAATATGGCAGTTTTAGATAAGTTAATTTAGTAGCTCATTTATGTATTAGTTAATTAACATTAGAATTCTCCCATTTGAATTTATATTACCAGAATTCACGTGGTTTAAGAACAAAAACCCATGATTTTTACCGTAATGTATGTTGTGTTGGATACGATGTTATTATTCTTACGGAGACGTGGCTCAACAGCAGCTTACTGAGCAGCGAGCTTTTCGATGACAGATACAATGTGTTTAGAAGAGACAGAGAGAAATCAGGATTTAATCATAAAAAGGACGGGGGTGGCGTATTAATTGCGGTATCCAAGAACATAAAATGTGAACGTATGTGTCAATGGGATAGTGATTGTGAAGACTTGTGGTTAATTTTGGATATAGCTAAGCGTGGTACTTGGCATCGAATGGCTCTCTGTGCGGTTTATCTACCACCTCCAGTGCAACGTTCTGTATTAAATAGTTTTATAGATCAATGTAATATAGTTTTTGAAAGTACTGAAAATATGTGCACCTGTATTGTGGGCGACTTTAATCAAGGTACTGTGGACTGGAGCCGAGTAAGTGATTCTTCTAATGTATACATTGTACCTAGCAACAGTCAAAATTTAATCGATTTTATTAATTTGAATAAATTGACCCAACATAACAATATTTCCAATAAATCCGGGCGTATACTTGACTTAGTAATAACTAATTTGCCTTTTTGTGAAGTCGCTGAAAGTCCGGATGCTCTTAGTATAATAGATAAACTGCATCCGCCTTTAGATATTAGCATTCCTCTTGTGGGTGAGAATGAACTCTCTTATAATACAGAAAACGTAAAATATAACTTCTACAAAGCTGATTACGATGGGATTAACATTTTTTTATCGGAATTGAACTGGAACGATATTTTCAAAGATTTAAGTAATGTTAATGAAATGACCAAGGTGTTTTATCAATATATTCGGTCAGCAATTGAAAGTTTCGTACCAAAATGCAGAAACAAGAGATCTCACTTTCCTGCTTGGTTTGATGGAAATCTTATAAGAATGTTAAAGGAAAAATATAAACTAAGGAGACGTTACAAAAAATACAGAAATCCAATGGACGAAATCGAACTAAAAATAGTGAGTAAACGTTGTTCTAACATGGCTGATTTGTGTTATCGCAAATACGTTGTTGATCTGGAGGATAGGATTATAAAGACTCCCAAATTTTTCTGGTCCTATGTCAAAAGCAGGCGGGGTAACTTGGGCTCTTATCCAGTATCGATGACCGATGGCACCACAACTACTTGCAATGGATCTGATATTTGTGAAATGTTTGCATCTTATTTTGCATCGGTATATACCCATAACAGCAGGAGTAGCAGTAATAATAATGTTGACTCTGACATAGACATTGTCAACCCTTTTTTAGAGTGCATGGATAGGTACAGTTTGAATGTGACGTTGCCCATCATAGAGCATGATACTCTCCTAGCCAAATTAAAGTCTTTAGACCGCAACAAGGGTGCAGGACCCGATGGTATCCCCCCGGCTTTGATATCTTCCTGTGCTAAATACTTAGTACTTCCTCTCTTGTTCATTTTCAATGAATCCTTGAGGACGGGAGTTTTCCCTCTAGACTGGAGGGTTGCTAAGGTTGTGCCCATACCCAAGAGTGATATAAATACTGTTGTTAGTAATTACAGGCCAATCTCGGTTCTTTCAACCTTTGGCAAAATATTCGAATCATTGGTGTGCCCTTACATTCAAAGTCACTTTGACAAATATATTAGTAGTCAGCAACACGGATTTACTAAAATGAGGTCAACATGTACGAATTTAGTCGCTTTTTCTGAGACTGTGACTGAAGCTGTGGACTCTAACAGACAGTACGACGTCATTTACACGGACTTCAGTAAGGCTTTTGACCGCGTTTCTCATCGGTTACTATTAAAAAAGCTTTCTGCATACGGGTTAACGGGCGCCTTACTGAAGTGGGTGCAATCATATCTTGAAGAACGTACTTTTTTTGTTGTTGTTAATGGTTTCCATTCTAGCACCTGGAAAATTTCATCTGGTGTACCGCAAGGTTCTCATTTGGGCCCTGTACTGTTTAATATGTTCATAAATGATTTGCCTTCATGTTTTAAATTTTCTGAAAGTTTCATGTACGCAGATGACTTGAAATTTGGTAGAATAATAGAGTCAGTTATGGATACTGCATTACTACAAAGCGACCTTAATAGACTGATCGAATGGTGCAACCGTAATGGTATGGATTTGAATGGAAAGAAGTGTTTTCACATGAAATTCTCCCGGAAGATCCATCTCATAGAGTGTCACTATTTCATAGGTGGGGACTTGGTTCAAATGGTGGACCAAATAAATGATCTCGGCGTACTGTTTGATCAAAAGCTGACTTTCCTTCCCCATCTAGAAAGTACTATAAAAAGAGCTTCCAGGATGTTGGGCTTTCTAATCAGAAACTGCAAAGTTTTTCGCACTTGCAGACCAAAAATTATGCTGTATAATAGTCTAGTAAGGAGTATACTAGACTATTGCAGCGTCGTGTGGAGACCACACTTTGCGGTACATTCCCTTCGACTAGAACGTATTCAGAAGAGGTTCATGTGGCATTTGGCTCATAGATCTAACAAAATAAAGAAAAAAACATCATACTTTAACAAAATGTCACAGCTTAACATGATTTCCCTATCTAGTCGAAGGGAATTGACCGATTGTATCTTCATGCACAGAGTTTTAAACAACGGTGTAGACTGCCCAGAATTAGTAAGAAGGGTGAATTATAGGGTACCATGCCGATACCCCCGAAGTCGGATCACACCTCTGTATCCTCCGCGCCGTAGAACCGTTTTCGGTGCAAACTCACCTTTGCCGCGACTTTGTAAAATGGTCAATAAATATTCCGATATTACAGATATCCATTTCGATTCACTTGGTCGGTTCCGATCCAAATTATTTGAGCATCTATTGACTAATCCACTATGAATGTAAATTGTATGTTTTTCTGAATCTACTCTGAATTATGTTTACTACAAAACAGTTGTTTATAGATAACGAATGCTCAGTAATTTAAGTACATAATATGTATAATATAAGATAGTAATTTAGCGCTTGTTCAATTTAGCACTAGTTCTCAATAGTTGTTATGGTAAATGCTGTAGTTACCTATAATTGTTTGTTACACTTATGTTCATGGCTTCTTTTTTGTATTTTTTTAAATTGTAATGGTGTAATCAAATGTTGGTAACTCTAAATAAATAAATAAATAAATAAATTACTATGAATATTTATGCCATCCGTAATGGCTTCTGCAGCAAGCTTGTCAGCGATATCATTGCCAGAAATCCCTACATGGGAAGTAATCCACTGAAGCTTAATATTCACTAATTTCTTTTGCAAATTGTGTATAATCTTGAGTGCTTCATAAGCTATCGGCATACCTCGCAATCCCGATACACAGCGAGTTAAGTGTTGAAGAGCACTTTTAGAGTCTGACAATATCACCACATTTTTGTACGTCAGTGTCTGAATGTAAGATAAAGCCTCAACAACAGCCGTCAACTCAGCTCTCATAATACAAGCGTCATTACACAACTTAAATTTAACACCAGTATTTGTCTGAGAATCAAAAAATGCTGCTCCAACACCATGAGTATCTTTTGATCCATCAGTAAATACATAATAATAATTATTGTATTTATTAGCCAACATCTCCGAAATTAACAATCTCAAATTAGTCGCACTTGTTTTACGTTTTGGTACATTTAGTTGATCAACATTGAAATTTACACAATCTCTAACGTTAATATTTGATATCCAGGTACCAATATTGTACATATCCAATATAGGAGATTGATGAACCATATCGTCTTTAAACTTAATGTAAATATCAATCAAAATCGGTTTTCTCTTCTTTTGCCAATAGGTATTAAAACACAAAGTGGCCAATTCTTCCAATAAACCTACAGTTACATTGTGACAAAAAGAGTTTATCCTTAACCAATACCTACAAGCCAACCAGTGTCGTCTTACATATAATGGTGGTACGCAAAGTTCGCTTTCCATAACACAAATTGGTGTTGTACGAATAAAACCACCACAAATTCGAAGTGCTCGGTTCTGCAAAACATCTAGTTTATTTAGGTGAGACTTAGCACTATTGCCATATAAAAAACTAGCATAATCAATTCGACTTCTAACAAGTGAAATATACAGTCTTCTTAAATGTTTAGGATGAACTCCCCAAGATCTTCCTGCTAAAGTTTTTAGAATATTTAAATATTTGTAAGCCTTCTCACATGTTTCGTTTATATGAGCACCCCATCTTAGAGATGAATCAAGCCACAATCCAAGATATTTTATTTTATCAACAACCCTAAGCTTATTTTTATTTATATAAAGACTGATATTTGAAAAGCATCTAGATCTATTAAACAGACATACATTTGTTTTTGATTCGGATAGAAAAAGTCCCATTTCACTTAAATTTTCCACAAGTATTTCTAATGCAGTATTCAAATTATCAATAGCTGAATTTAAATTATGTTTATTTGAAGACACATAAAGAACAAAATCATCCGCATATTGTGAAACTTTACAACTAGTAATTAATTTACAAATATTCATAGTAGCAATATTGAAAAGAAGAGGGGATAACGGGTCACCTTGAGCTAAACCCACACTGGCTTGTCTTACTGTAATATCATTCATCCCATTGTCAATCTGCAGATACCTTCGACTTAAATAACTGAAGATATATTTGCAAACTTTTCCCCCAACCCCAATTCTTTTTAACGAATAAATCAATTGATTGATGTTTACATTATTATATGCATTATTTATGTCAACAAAACATGCAATAGTGGCCATATTTTTAGAGAACCCTATTTGAATGGATGAAATTAGTCGTGTAAGATTGTCCAAGCATGAGTGTGATCTACGAAAACCGATTGTAGATGGAGACAAAAGCTTCGATTTCTCAACAAACCACTCAAGACGTTTTAGAAGAATACCATGAAAAATCTTGCACGGACAAGACATTAAAGATATAGGACGCAGTGACGATGAGCTATTGGGATCCCTACCAGGTTTAGGAATCGGAACTACCCTTATATTCCTCCACTGGCTTGGTATAATACCTGTATACAATATTAAATTATATAAATGTAACAAAAACTTTTTACCAGGAATAGACAGATTATACAGCATTGAATAAGAAATATTATCCACACCCGGTGAAGTGTCCTTGCGCTTTAAAGAGTTTTCTAGTTCAGACAATGTTATTTCTCCTTCTATAGTACTCGTTTCCTCAGTAAATAATGGAGGCTTCTCACAGACCAAATCCGGCGTTAAAGTGTGTAACAACTCTTTACATTTTTGAGAATCAATACAACGGTTAAAATTCCATCCTCCTTTTACCCATTTCATTTTTCTCCACATCTCTGAAGCTGAAGTTTCCGAATCAATACTTGTGCAGAATTCCTTCCATCCTTTAGAGCGAGCTTTGACTACAAGTTTGCGGGCCGTATTTGTTTTAGTCACAAAAATATTATAATTGTTGGGAGTAGGATTACGTCTCAATTTTGATAATGCTAGTCGTCTCTCAGCCACAGCCATCGATAACTCTGAATTCCAATACGGTTTAGGTACAAATTTTACTATAGGATCCTGGCAAATTTTGATCCACGGAATTGTTTCTTCTGCCAGCCGATCAATTTTGGATTCAAATAAATTATAACATTCTTGCACATTTGATGATATATTTAAATTATCAAACATCTCCTCCGATTTTTGACGAAATTCACTCCAGTGCGCCTCTTTGAAATTGCGTCGCTTCATAAAGTTTTTTGAAAATTCGCAACCATACTTCATTTTGATTACAATGTGATCGCTGCCTAACGATTCACTTATAGTTTGCCAAGAAATCTTTGTTGCTAGATCTGTAGAAACAAACGATATATCTGGAGAAGATTGCTGTAAAACTCCATTAACAAATTTAATTCTTGTAGCATCTCCATTATTCAAGCACATATAATCTTTATCTAAATAAGAGTTGTATACCATTTCTCCACGTCTATCTGTCTTATTTGACCAGGTAATATGATGTGCGTTGAAATCACCAACAATTACAGTTTCTTTATCAAACCTGTTAAAAATCTTATTCCAGTCAGACTGATTAGTAATTGATACTGGAGGACAATATATAGAAACAATATTCTTTATTCCGGGAACATTAAAAATTTCTACTACCACCGTCTCAATACTCGAATTTGGATGCACAAAATCTCTCTGTAATACTTTAATTGTTTTGTGAGTAATAACACACAAACCTCCATAAGAATCCAATCTATCTTTTCTGATTACATTATAGTTGCCAATATTAAAGTTCTTATCTGATGATAGCCATGTCTCACTAATAACTGCTATATGTATTTTTTCCTGAAGTAACAATAACTGAAATTCATCAATTTTAGGACGTATGCTGTTTGCATTCCACTGTAAAATGTTAGTAATTCTAGTTTGCGTAGTAAAAGTACTAGCCATTGTTACTGCATCCCAGGATCTTCATCAAAACATCAACATTTAAAAAATTCATAATGTAGATCTTAATCTCTGAAAGTACATATTTTACAATAATCGTAATTTTGCTCCCAATGTCTTCATTTGAATTAAAAACGTCTTTCATTTTCTCCAATAACTTCCTAAAACTAAACTTTTCTTTAGACTTGTATCCACCTGATTTTATCTCTTTATTTTCTTCAAAAAATTCAGATGTAACATCATTCTGATGGGGAGATTCAACCATCTTATGTTTTCTCTTTATCTTTTTGGGCTTACTTAATTGTTTTTTAGCAGGGACTGAAACTTTACGTGCTTTTAAAATGGGAGACATTATTTTTCCTTCTTTATCTTCTTCACTATTTGAACTTTCAGTAAATAATAAACTATGCTTAAGAACATCGGAATATCTTCTTTCCGTAATTTTATCTGTCTTAGTAGGTTCATCATTAGTAAATAAATTTGGACTCACTACAACATTTTTAGTTTCTTTTATCTTAGCTAGTGCTATTTTATATGTACAATTATGTTTACTCATAACATCTCTTATGTCTTTTTCGCGGAAAAATGCAGGACATTTACTTTTCATCATAGACATATGATCTCCTTTACAATTTATACATCTGTATTGTACCGTTTCACAATTTTCATGTTCGCCACCACATTTCGGACAAATCTGTTTCTTAATTGGACAGAAAGTTTTGATATGCCCAAATTTCCAACAATTTGAGCACTGTGTGACAAGAAAATTAAAAGGTAATACCCTCATTCTTATACCATAAGTATAAACATACTGAGGTAAATTAGGGCCTTTAAAACATATACGAATACTTTCGCTCTTAATCCATTTGCCTTCCTTATCTCTTCTACTCAAACGTTTCACAGCCAAAATCTCCAAATCACATTCTAATATATTTTTAATAATATCATCATCTATATCGAGGTCTACTTCTTTGACTAAACCATAAGAAACATTGACTTCATTGGTTTTTTTACAAATCCAACCTTTATCTTTAAAAGCTTCACACAGCAACATTTTTTCCGCAGCCTCATGGGTTTTAAATTTTATCAAGGCTTTAAATGGACTTTTGTAAGCTACCTTTATAATGTCTTGAAATTTCTCACGGTTCAAATTTTTTGCCAATCCAATCTGTTTAGGTAGGATTTCTTTGGAAATAATCGACACCTCTGCATATTCCTGACCAGACGTATATGTGGGATATGCCTTGTCCAGAGATTGAGGAGTTCGTGACATCAATTTAGCTTTTTTACCACGCTTATCAACAGTAGTAAAACCATCATCCTGTAGTAGATCATCAGGACTAGAATCCTTTCTAGCCCTTTTAATGGAATTTCTCACTGAAACGTCATTATCGTCCCATTCTAACTCAGAGACGTCATTATTATGTATTATATCACGAAAAGTCATTTCACTGGAATGACGGCTGATACCATCCTCATCGTCGCAACCGCTTTCGATTTCTTTAGAGAAATAATGTTTATAAAGAAATAAATGTCAAATGTCAAGATAAATGTCAAAAAAAAATATGTTATTTGAAATGTAAAAACTGTTTTTAACACTGAAATTTTACCACTATAACACAACAATTTTGTCCAGAAATAACATAAATCCTCAATAGAATGCACATTAACTTAAAATTGCACAACTATCCCGCATAAAAAAATAATCAAACGGGAGCAAAACAAAACGATCTTATCGCGTCACAATCACGGTGACAGATGACATCTGGACGTTGAAAGAGACTATGAACCTTGAGTAGGAAAGGGGAGATAGGAAACACCGGCCTCGTCTAGCTATAAACAAAAATAAGTTCGACGTGTAAAAATATTATTTTATAACCTACTTGTAAAAATAAATATCATTTATAGACTACACAGATCACAAAGAAAGGGAAGACTCAGTTTTGTTTAATTAATTTAGTTTATTTTTTAACAGTTTAAAACTTCAAATTCAAAAATGGCTGTCATTCACCATGACTACAGGAGTCAGAACACAATACGTAGGAAACTGAATTTCAACCTAGTTGAATACACAGTAGGTATAATATCCAGTATAATTCGCCAGTTTCAACTAGATTAGTTTGTAGACAAGCTCATTTTGAACTGAATTACGGTACTGAATTTGTATAACCGCATTTCGTTTTGGTAATTGGTAATGTAACATAAATAACTTTGTAATTATGAACGGGTGTGGCAGTTATTATTATAGATGGATTTGTAAAAAATAGTTTTGTACATAAATTTGTAATTGTCAAGATGCCTAGCCTTTTCTAAACCGCGCCCCCCGGATATAAAGAGCTGAGGAAGGAACATGGATGGGTTTAGTCAGTAAGAGTCTGACACTCCCTTCCACCCCACCCACGGCGGGATCATTTGATGATTTTACAGCTAGTAAGTAGTACCAGTGTTTTGTATGAAGTGAGTGCCTATCTGATCTCCACAAATCAGGTAATACGATACCTTGTGGTAAGACCGGTTGTCAAACTTTTTGAAAGTAAAATTTACAAAAGACAGCCCCAAAACGTAGTATACCACCTTCCTTAAAAATTAAATTTAAATTTCCTATTCGAATAGGATCAGTAGTTTTTGCGAAAATTGCGTACATATAAACATGCAGACATACGGGTCCATTATTATATTTTTTAAATTATATTTAAATTACTAATTTTGAAGCCACAGAATAAAATATTCTTTAATAAGAACACCAAACAAAATATGCCATTGGAGTATAAGTAATGTTAGTTAAGTTAAGGTGACACAATGGGCGATCTTTTACAGACAGCCTTTGGATGGATTTATGAAAGAAGAAGATATTAAACTGTAGGTAGTTCATGGCGTACTACGTTGTGTGTAGACCATCCACGAAGTTACGTCACAGATAAAATTGTGCAAAATGGCTTTGAATAAAAGGCTATCCAAAACTGATGAAAAAAGTCTTTAATCTATGCGTAATATAATAAAAAAACAAACACAAAAAGATAAAGCGAGTTCATACAAAAAAATAAACTTCCGCCGACACGTCATCGCTTTTCAAACTTAATAAAAAAGTTAGGGGACATACAAAATATTACCATACAGAATCGCAGGTTAGAAACTTTGACCATACATCATGCGGGCGGTGCGGGGAAATAAAATACAGCTTTTGGAGTTCATAACAGAGGGGTACGTTGACTCTAATTTATTTTGTTTGCCACAGTTTGATGATTGGAAAACAACTACCCGCTATGAAAGTCGACGTTTCATTAGTTATAGTTTCATCATTAATTCTCGAAACAACATAAAAAAAACTTGAATCATTTGACGATTTTTTCAAAATAATTGGCCGCGTTGCTTGTCGCGAGTTGAATTCCCGCACGGGAGTGTGCGGTTCAATGTTTTTTAAAACTAAAACCTTTTTGTGGATTGCATAAATAAAAAAAATACTAATATTTGTAAAAAAACACTTTTCGGTAGCCTACCTACTAACTAGTTTTTATGTAGCAATAAGCTTAAATCACCTCATCTATGTATCATAATCTAAGTATGAGCGTATGCCCAGATAGAGATAGACCGTTATTTTTAACAAAACGGCTGAACCTATGTTGATAAGACTTACCAAAAAAAGAATTATCAAAATCGGGCTACTCTGTAAAAAGTTATGCGTCGACTTGTAAACCTCTTCCGTTTTTTTATACCTAAGCATACCTAAAGTACGTTTGAATTGAAAACCTCAGATAAAAACAGCCCCCAAAACACTGACATCATTTTCTGTGTATTTGCTGGGAAGAAGTGGCGCAACAAAGTCTAAGAATATGCTAGGAATGAAAATGGGTATCATTCTTGCAACAATCTTAGGAAAAATATCTGCTTATTAGTTCTAAAGGTCTTTCCCCCTACATAAGTAAAAGCAAACCTTTTCTCCTTATAGGTACTAAAACTTTGCGCAGCTATTCCTAAGTTATCTCGTAAGTAAGAAGCGAAGACTATCGTGTCATGTTTGGCACTCGATGTTACACTGTGTCGCCGCCATGTTGGGCCGATGTCCAAATGATACCCATCGCCGATTTTCAGAGAACATCGGTTCCATTTTATTATGTACAAGATAGCTTTGCTTCGCGATATACGATCTGAGGATTTTAGTTCATCGACCTAGAAAAACATGGTTTATGAAAAAATATATAACACAGACTCGCCTTGTATTCTCGAAAGACTCTGCCAGCATATCAGTCTTAAAACTGTAGTTACTGAAAAATATCACATGAAAAAAAACAATAACAGTACCTAACCTAGGAATCGAAGCCAAGACGGAACCTTAGAACCTATGTTCATTGTTCAGTGGGCCTAGCATGAACGAACTAATCTCATTGTAACGTTAATCTAAGACATTTTGAATAAAAAAAAACTGCTGTCCTTAAACAAAAGAATTATTATTGTGGGAAATGTAAAAAAAACTATTCTCTATTCTATTATCTAAAGATATGAATAAAGTCTTTAATTTCAATACATAGTATGTGAGAAAAGAGTACATTCCAAAATATCCAAATATAGCTCACATATATCTTATTACATTAGTGCATTCGTGCTAGGCCCATAGTTATTATTATGGTTAAGCATTTACACCTTGGGTTACATTATTTAAGCTTTAGTAGAGATTCCTAATTATTTCTGGAAATAAATATAGCCTATGACACTTCGTAAAGATGTAGCTTCCTAATACTGAAAGAAATTTAATTAAAATCGGTCCAGTAGTTTTTAAGTTAAAACACTACAAACAAACAAATCTTTCCTCTTTATAATATTAGTATAGATGATTTTTCCAGTATCGTTGATGCGTTTACAAACATACATTACACACACCATGACCCAGAATAACTTCAGTTGTTCCGTATGGCAATCGATCCTGCAACACACAGCGCATCAGCCAAATATTTAATAAGAAATCCTACATTACGCTAGCTCACAAACTAACAACCACTTATAAGTTTAAGTCAAAGATTTGATAATGTTATACCAGCTGTATATCTTTGGTATCGGTTGTACAGCATTAATACGAATCGAATACGCCGTGAAAGGAATCCCCCCTTCCCCCCCGTCTGAGGTATACAGCTGCAAACCACTTAGCTAGCACGCGAGTAACTCGAGAATGCGATCGTGTAGTGTGAGATCGAATCTAGCACAAACACGCTAGTTGTTTTTAGGCTTAAGAGCGGGATATACGCCGATGACCTTGCTCGAGTGGGCGTAACCAAGGAAAATACCCCGCGCAGGCTCCACACCTCCCCTGACAAAAATTACGTACGCGCAGCGCATGGCACGGCAAAATAATAATCCAACCATTTGCACAGCACGATAGGGCTGTCGGCTTACAGTATTTCTGCCTACTTGAGTTTCTTTCTATTTTTTTAATGTTAATATATTTTTTATTCAATTTGTGGATAGTGAAATTAATAAGAAGTGTTCAGTAAAAATATTTTTGTGTGCTACCATTTATTACCCTCATAAATACCTACCATTATTACCACATACCAAATACCATCTTCTCATAATCATTTCATTATTTTATTACCAATTCAATTCAATAATATAGTAAGTCGCTAAGTGCCTACCTACATAAATAGATAGCCCAGCCTAGAAAACCTACAAGTTTTTTCACGAGATAACATTTCCGTTCCTATGGGCCCTCGCCCACGGCGACTTTTTGTAGCGATGCTGTCGCGCGTCCGCATCGATACAGTCGCGAAGCGGTCGCTAGCTGTGTGCCCTCGCCCACGGGCTCAGCTTCAGTCGCGATGCAAACGCAATACTGTCGCGCGTCTGTCTCGCTGCAAACGCGATTCAGTAAGGGAGCATTCAAGTATTACGTAACGCAATTTTTGAAGATTTTAGAAATGTAACGCACGGTAACCTTTTTCTGTACCCCCCTCCCCCTCCCTAAACGTTACGTAACATTTAAGTGACCATTGTAGTCACAATTATGTTGAACAAAGTATACCTTTGTTATTGTATTAATTGCGTTTGCAGTAGTAGTAAACAAAATAAGAGATTTTTAAGTTATATGTTTTTATTTAGTCATAAATCAAATAAGTGTAGGTACGTAAAAACACGATTCAATTGTAATTACTGCTACTCTGTCCAAGGGTTTGCCAGCCACTCAGACTCTTTCATTGGTATTTGGAGAGCAGACGAAGAAGGTTCCGGTATTGTTAAAACACTTGCATCAACTTCGTATTTGAGCCAATCGGCATCCTCAAACAATGCCTCACTATGGCGCACAATGCAGAGCAGCTAATTTGCCCTTCTTCAATTCAATTCAATTCAATTCAAATCATTTATTTCAATTAGGCCTAATTACAAGCACTTTTGAAAGTCAAAAAAGAAAGAATTTAGTTGCCCATTCCAAAAAGTAGTTTCCTATGGAGAAGAACGGGCAAGAAACTCCATGGTTACTCTTTTTAAATAAGTATTAACAATTTTCATGTATACATAAAATAATAACATGCGAAGATCATGTAGAATCAAAATTCAAAAATAAATAAATAAAAAATGGTAAGGTAGGAAGTCTATTTGGTAGCTACATGGTATTCACATTTACATTTTTTTATTGTTGTGTCGAAGATAAATGCAATTTATATAGTAAAAAGAAATATAGTAATAAGAAATATTTATATTACATAATTATGATTTTAAAGTTTGCAATCAGTTTGATATTGTCAAGGTTGTCCTATGGAGCAGGACCAGCATGTATCCAAGCATGTTTATCCTGAATGTAATCTTCTAGTTTATAATATGCTTGCTTACAGAGCGTGGCTTTTATATAAGTTTTAAATTTTTTCTCATTTAGCTCTAAAATGTTTTCTGGTATTTTATTATAACATTTAACACAGTATCCCATGAAAGATGTATGTACCTTAGATAATCTGAACTGTGGTAGAGCTAGTTTGTTCTTATTCCTAGTATTGTAATCATGTCTATCACATATTTTATCAAACAAATGAAGATTTTTTCTAACATACATAATATTTTCATAGATGAATTGGCAAGGTACCGTCATAATATTAATATTTTTAAACAGTTCCCTAAGAGATTCGCGACAACGTAAATTATATATGGCTCTGACAGCTCTTTTTTGTAGAATAAATATGGATTCAATGTCAGCAGCTCGTCCCCACAGCAAAATGCCATAAGACATAATGCTGTGGAAGTAACTAAAATAAACAAGTCTTGCTGTATCCACATCCGTTAGCTGCCTGATTTTTCTTACAGCATAAGCGGCTGAGCTTAGACGACCCGCTAAAGATGTTATGTGGGGTCCCCATTGCAATGTATCGTCTAGAGTGATTCCAAGGAAAACTGTCTGATTAACAAATTCTAGTTTTTCACCATTTAGCATAATGTCACATTCGCTACTTTTTACATTTGGTAAAGAAAATCGAATGCATTTAGTTTTTTTCTCATTAAGAACTAAGTTATTTGCATTAAACCAATGTTGGACCTGAAGAATGGAGTTATTTACGTCGTCAAGATTACGTCTCCGTCGATCAATGTTAAAAATAAGTGAAGTATCATCTGCAAACAACACCATCATTGGTTGATTTTCAAATAAATGTGGCAAATCATTAATGTATACTAAAAAGAGGAACGGACCTAATATCGAACCTTGTGGAACACCCATTGCCATCTTAGAGCCCAGTGAGTTTACGCCGTTTACCTGAACTTTAAGTTGCCTATCATTTAGGTACAATCGTATTAACCCGAGGGATGATTGTTTTATTCCATAATGCTCCAGTTTTAATAAAAGTGTTTCGTGATTTACGCAATCGAACGCTTTTGAGAGGTCGCAGAAAATTCCAATAGAATCTTGAGCTTCCTCCCACGCCTTAAAGATGTGCTTGATCAAAGTAACACCGGCGTCAGTTGTACAACGACCTTTAGTAAAACCATACTGTTCTTTGTGAAAGATGGAGTTTACATTAAAATGACGTAACATTTGTGTAAGCATCAACTTTTCAAATATTTTACTGAGAACCGGTAAGACAGACACGGGTCTATAGTTATTTGGTTCTTTACTATCACCTGATTTGAACAAAGGCACTACTTTGCTGTGCTTCATAAGATCGGGAAACACTCCTTGGTCTACACTTGCGTTAAAAATAATGGCTAAATAGGGAGCAATTGTTTCTATAATCGATCTACATACCTTGACAGACATACCCCAAAGATCTTCTGTTGATTTTATTTTGATATCTTTAAAGGCTTTAATAACTGCCTGGGGGTTTGTCTTCTTTGAGGGATTCCCCGTAAAACATAAACGAAAAGGGTTGCCGATTTGGAAGATTCTAATTCCCTAGTTTTTTTATTAAAATAAAAAAATGTTACGTAACGCGTTGTTTAAATACCTTTTCTCCCGCCTTTGTAACGTTTTACAAGATCCTCCCCTCAAATTGCGTTACGTAATACTTGAATGCTCCCTAACAGCACAAAAATACCTACGATCGCTACATTTGCGATGGACTCCGTTGAGGTAACATTAATCATGTTGTCTTTGGTGCTGCTTTTACGTAAGCAGCCTAAGCGTAGGCAACGATCCGTTCTTCACCCAATGTCGTCCAACACGGTCGCGCGTTTGCATCGATACAGTCGCGATGCAGTAGCACGTTGCAAACGCGACTAACAAGCGTTAGTAGCGATACTGACGCGCGTTTACCAAACGCGCGACAGCATCGCTACAAAAAGTCGTCGTGGGCGAGGGGCCTATGATGTTACTTTATTAGGTACTAGCTTTTGCCCGCGGTTCCGCACGCTTTCTTCCGGGATAAAAAGTACAGCCTATGTTTGATTCCAAGCCTAGGACTACCTATATGCAAAATTTCAGCCCAATCCGTTCATTAGCGTTCCGTTTTGGCGTGAAGAGGGAACAGACATCCATACCACGGTAATATTATCTATACAGTATTCCAACTTCATACAAACGGATGAATCGCGAGCTATGCCTACGCGCCTCGATCTCGGCATGCAGATAGTCGCGACTGTGCCGCAGTGACGAACGGACGGTGTGTTGTTTTTAGGGTTCCGTACCAAAAATGGTATAAAGGAACACTTATGGTTTCAATTCGTCTGCCTGTCTGTCCGTCTGTCACACTGACTTGAAATTTGGAACAGTTATAAAGAACGATTGTTCATGCGTATTGCAAATGAAAAAAAATCAAAAATCATATTGCTTTTATTGGAAAAGTGGAAGAAAGTGGGTGTTTAAAATTTCTAAGTATAGTTACTAGGTCATGTGGGGTATCATATGAAAGGTCTTTATTTGCACATTCTAATATTTTTTTTTTGTATTCTTGTATGTCTTTTAATTTTCGAATAATAATGAAATCCGCATAAAAAATTACCGGGGGAACGGTCATTTTTATCTCCGTAATTTGAGAAGGGAAAAATCTGAAATAATAATGATTGATAGACATTAACCTAAATATTACAGGGAAAATAAAACTATGAATTTAAGTTTAACAGTTTTTAAGTAATCAGCAATTTTCCCCTACAAATAAATTTAATTATGCGGTCGAAAAAAAACAAGATAATTAGGTATTTGACCACCAACTAAAATGTACTAAAATGCTGTTTCATTAAAAAGATTCCATAGAAACAAAACGAAGTGTCGAAAAATAAATTAAATCAATGTTAAAATAAATAACATCCATGCTTTTAAAGTTTTTGGAAGTGGAATTCTCTATCCTTGTCACGCGAAACATAATTTGTTCTAGGAAATGTCGAGTTATACAGCGTTTTGACATAATGACGTCATAATTGCATCGTGCTCTCTTTTTCTAGCAATGACTTTTTAAATGCTTATAACTAGGCCGTTTTTTAGGATAATACATTCGTATTTTCACTGTTGTTAATCTTTTCGTTAATTAGTTATGTATTTCTAATAAAAAAAAAATACAGTCAAATAACCAATTGCGACTTTATTGCGTATAATATTCTTTCCAAGTGAAATTTATTATAATTTCAATTTAATATTGGTTTTAAATTTAATTTAATTTTTAATTTTGATTGTAACTTTGATTTTATTTTTTTATTATGATTTTAATTTTGATTTTAACTTCGTTGTATTTTGATTTTAACTAAGTTAGCTTCACTTTTGGTCTGATATTAATTTAAGCATGTGGTGTTCACTTATAAGTGATTGTTACACTGTAATATTATCGTTAAGCATGTATTTTATAATTGAAATGGTGTAAACAATTGTTGGTGAACCTATTATAATAAAATAAAAAAATTAAATAAAAATTCCAAATGTCGGAACCTTCGGTGCGCGAGTCCGACTCGCACTTGGCCGGTATTTTTTAACAATAACCGCGCGATTTTTTCACTAAAAATAAGTTCAAGTACTTATTTAATATGTATTGGTTCCTTGAATTCATCAATAACATTTTTAAATTACCTGGATACTCCGGAAGGTATAACTATAATTTTTGGATATGTCTACCAATGACGTAATCTGTTTTTGCTTTTAATAGGCAGATATTTCGATTTTTCCACTGAGTAAAAAAACCCAGATTAATTAATAAATAAGAAGATAGGGCGTAAAAAGTGTGCTTACGTTAAAAAAAAGTAGTTTCCCACTCTATATATAGTTTATTTACTTACTTATGTAATTAGCTATTTATAAACATGCATATTATTGAATTAGGCGAAATATCATTATGAAATGAATATGTGAGTAATAAATGATAGGTACCAACCTAGTAAGATTTACATGTATTTTTATTGAACACTTCCTATTTCATTCACAAAAAAACATTTTTGAAAATAAAAATATATATTATTTACATTCACAAAACAAGAAAGAAACTCAAGTACGAGTAGGTTAATGAAATTAAAACACTATAGGCAGGCAGCCCTATCGCGTGTGTGAGTACCGCGCGGCTGTAGGTAGTTATATCCCGAACAAGGCCGAGTCACAATACTGTTAGATACCTTTACCGTGTCCATACATCCATCCAAACTTTCGCATTCCACAAATAAAATAATAGTGCAGTTTTTGGAGAAAAGTGTCGCAGGTCCGTTCAGCACAGCGTCTCGTCCCGCACTGATTCTTAGGACGGCAGAGGGGTGCTCACGCGAATAACGAGTATCGATTACGTAAAAAAATCGTTAAAAAT
Source organism: Pyrrhia umbra (assembly GCA_963891755.1). Taxonomy (NCBI): domain Eukaryota; kingdom Metazoa; phylum Arthropoda; class Insecta; order Lepidoptera; family Noctuidae; genus Pyrrhia; species Pyrrhia umbra. The sequence goes on along the minus strand of OY982933.1, from coordinate 12,215,221 downwards.
AATTAGGGCATTAATCTGGAAAAATAAGAAGAAGGTTCCCTCGGTATTCTTTTATTTAATATGGTGATGACAATAAAATAATCCTGAGATTGATAGTTTACGAGAAAAACCGTAGTAACTAAGAAAACAGATGATACTTTGCTCAATTATTTTTGATATTTAAATATATTTTTTTTTATTTTTGAAAAGAAGGGGATCTGCCTTGTATGGCATAGATTATTATATATTTTTCGAAGCATTTTCGATAAAAATGACGGAGAAAAAACGTTTTAATGTAACACAAATTACACCCAATTCACATATATCGCCGCCTTAAGTTGGAACTGCTTTGCTTTGGGATGTACTTATAAACTAAAAGGAGAAACAATATAAAGCAATTACAGGAACATCAAAAAACTAGAAGACTATACTCCAATCATAATAAGATTAAAACATTTAAACGCATCCCATTAACCGTTTGTTCAAACGATTTAAAGCTCTATTACTAAAGTGACATGACAAAAACAGAGGCAGAATATATTTGTTATTGTCAACACTTTTTCGCTTTTCAACATCATCCTTCTAAGGACGGAATAGAACTCAAAATCGGTTGAATAAGCTGCAAGAAGAGTAGTTTTCTGATCTTATTGTTATACTAGCTTCTGCCAGCGACTTCGTCCGCGTGGAATAGTGGTGCTCCGCTCCTATTGGTCTTAGCATGATGATATATAGCCTATAGCCTTCCTCGATAAATGGACTATCTAACACTGAAAGAATTATTTAAATCGGACCAGCGGATCCTGAGATTAGCGCGTTTAAACAAAATTACAACATTTCCCTTCACTGCTCTGCTCCTATTGATTGTAGCGTGATGAAAAGTATACTATAACCATCTCAGGAGTATGACAAATAATTGTACCAAGTTTCGTTAAATTCCGTCGAGTAGTTTTTGTTTCTATAGAGTTTATACAGACAGACAGACAAAAATTTTACTGATTGCATTTTTGGCATCAGTATCGATCCCTAATCACCCCCTGATAGTTATTTTGGAAATATATTTCATGTACAGAATTGACCTCTCTACAGATTTATTATAAGTATAGATAGATTGTATGTGCCTTCAAAAAGTGGATCCTTTAGATAAGAACCGACAACACACTCCATAGATGTATGGGTCTAGTGGTCGCTAGTGTGAGGTCCAAGTTTCAATTTCGAGGTCGGGTAGAGTATTATGGAGTTTTAAATTTGCATGTTACATGTATCCATGACAGCCTAGTCTAAATTTAGGCCCGGTTGGTAAGAATCTAATTATTTAATTTGAATAGTAAAATATTTGCGGCGATCATCAACACACAAACTAAATACATGTTTTTAGACTTGATATTCGCTTGAGACCCGCAGTTTCACCTGCATCAATACAAAGATTTCAATCAATCAATCGCCATACCAAATTTGACCTCAATCGGTCAAGACTTTTTCCCGTGAAAGAATTACAGACAGACAGAGTTAGGTTAGCATTTATAATATCAGTATGGATATGAAAATTAATAGTATTTGTTACATTTTCATACTTATGTCATATTTGTGTAATAAGCAGTACCTACACATGTTTGTGACGTGGGTAAGATCATGCTCTGTTCATATATTGGCCTAAAGGATTGTTAGACAAATCAGTTACTATTGTGATTTATAATTAGTGTTTTTTTTACGGACTGGCCTTTCCTTATAAATGTGTGTGTACATGGATGGGGACTGGTAGACCAAAGAGTTTATAGATGGATTGTGAGAGAGTGATATGCAGGATAAAGAAGTGAATCATAGTATGACAAGGGAGTTTGTTGCGCTTCTTTTTCTGCCCAGCAAAAACACATAGGAAGTGGTGAAGGGAGGGCGTTTTGGGGGCTATCTTTTGTACAATTTGATGTTCAAAAGTGCTGATTTTCAGTCTAGTTTAAATAAATTATTTTTGGAATTGATGACTTACGGAAGAGAATAGAAGATAAAAGTATGTTGCGCCGATCTCGAGTTGATTGGGAATAGCACAAGAAGAAGATTTTCTCAGATTTGAACCACCATTTGCCACCATTTTTTTATAAAAAAAATTTGACGGGGGAAATCCTCATTGACGAACCCGGCCTGGGGAGGTCGAGTACAGTGCCGGACTCTTACCGGCTAAATCCACCCCGTGTCACTTCTCGCACGTGCGCGCAGGGCCGCGGGAATCCAGATTCTTCCGCAACCATTTACCAGCATGTTTTTTTTTTGTAATTTCAAACTCACATCACTCTCACCTCACGCCATATTCACACTTCAGCAATAATGGTATCAAGGTAGAAATTCAGCCCTAAAGTCAACAGCACCAGATGTGTCCTAGCAAACTGGAGCCTAACGTTTATTTTGGCACTCACAGTTTTTGCGAAAGCTCTGCCTTGTTTGTTGAACTCATTAGAAGCACAAATAAGCGATGGGAAGAAATTGTGGAACTTAGGAGTTGTTAGTAAATGTGCCTTGAGACTTAAGTTTGTCGTCTTTTGTTAGTGTACAGAAAATCTAGATACTTTAGTAGTGTGTGTGTGTGTGTGTAAGTGTATTTATGTTTTTGTGTGTGTTCAAGGATTGGACTTTTAAATTATTTTTTTATTTAGAGAATAGTCGCGAGAATAATGGTAATATTATTTAGGTACCTAGTTAATAGGTTTTTTTTTTGGTTTTTAAGTGAATTTTATGGTGTAGGTTTTCCAAAAACACATAGGCAGTGTAATAAGGTCAAAATAAAGGTATTTTTTGCATACATTAAGTATTACGATATAGATAAATTTTAAAGACATATTTTGTGATATAAAGATAAATTAATTACTCAATAAGCAGAATATAATATTGAAAGGTTTTAGTACATTATAGAATATAGATGATAGCTTTCCGCTTTTCCGATACTTTAAGTTTATGCAATAAATTCCCATACACAAGGAGTCCACTTGAGTATGCTAAGGTGTTGGCTACACATGCGGCGCTTACGGACATGTGTGCACAGACGAGAAAGCCTCTACAGCCTGCGCGTACGAGTGTGTAAACAACCTTAGTTATATACTAGCTGTTTCCTGCGATTTCACTCGCATTTAAAAGAAATTACTTCAGGTATCTGAATAAAAAAATATATACTATTGGTCCCGGTTGTTATATTTTGTAGATCTTTGACAGTCGTTACGGGTAGTCAGAAACCAGAAAATCTGACAACCAGTTTTACCAAGGAGTACCGTGTTACCCGGTAACTGGGTTGTGGAGGTCAGATAGGCAGTCGCTCCATGTAAAACACTGGTACTCAGCTGCATCCGGTTAAGACTGGAAGCCGACCCCAACATAGTTGGGAAAAGGCTAGGCCGATGATGAATACTGTTTAGCGTTAATCCGAACTTAAGTTAGTAGCTTAATCCTGAATTACAACGTTAAGAAAGGATTAGGTGAGAAATGGTTAAACTTCAGATGACAGGTTTATTTATAAGTAAGACGATTAATATTTAATTTATTAGTAGAGATGAAAAATATTATAAGTACAATAAATAAAAAAATAGACAAATAGTTTTTGTCTTCCAAACTAGAGTCTTCAGGGCAGCATATTGGCACTCTAATGGGTCTGTCAAAACAATATTTCTGTTTAAACAATTTGTCTTTACTTAAGTGGATACTAAGTACACAATGTCACAGTTTGTTGTGAAATACGATATACTTGGAAATGTCTATTTTGTTTTAGAAAGGATTTGGAAGTGTTTTGGTCTTTTGAGGATCACTTACATAAAACATGCTTAGTTTAAGTCTTCTTCGCAGATTGGGTAAAGTGAATTTAATTTTGTCCATTACAAATTTGTCGGAGTAGTAGTCTAGATCTGGATTTTGTTACTCATTTTAATGGTTTATACAATAGCCTAAATAAAGTTTCGGCGTTTTGTTACAAAACAACAAACAGTTTCTTAATGGACCCAATCACAAAAATGATTATAGCCTGTTATGTTATTAAGAGTCAATGTAGCTTTTGATTTTTGGTAATAAATACAATTGGTTCGGTAGTTTTAAAGATTATCATAGGTATATAGTAACAAAGCAATAATATTTACATAAGATAAATACGAAAATATACCTAGGTTTTCATCTTTCTTATTTTTTCCCCACACTAGGAATTACTCCAGTACTTCCGGTGTATATCGATATATCCGGTGCGATTATGAACACACATTTCATAACACAAACAACCAGACCCAAAAATTTAGTTGCTCCATATTGGAATCAAACCTGTGATACGCAGCGCATCTGCCAATTTTCAGCCACTATACCACATTAGAGAAACCAGCAAAAAACTATAAAGCTGTCTCACTCTTAAAATGGGAAAAACTATTGCCAAAACTCTCATGTTTCGAAGTTCCAATAAAGTAATATAATATTTAACAAAGTTCGCAATACTAAACATAAACTCCAATCACTACCATCTATCTCCCTTGAAGATAGAGATCAACGTACTGACAGATCAAGTCGTCGGGTTTGTACTACTGACGTCGCTCCCTAGTGAATAGTGTTGCAACTGCAGATTTAGTTAGAATCTTGGATACCAGCGATTAAGTATCTGAGCAGTTCTCGCCGTTGTCAGCTTAGCACGATGTCTAGAAAAATGCTTGTAGGATTTATTACTGGGAGGTTTTTTGTGATAGAAATATATTTAGGAATTCTTCAGCTTGTAATTATCCATTATCAATTATCCTTTATTATATATTAGTGAGAGAGAGGGCAGTAGTACTTTAAGGGGGAATTAAGTAAACTTCAGAAAAAGTTCTATATTTCAGTAATGTTCCAGTATTTTGGCCTTATTATTAACCTATATAAAAAAAGGCCTTTGCCGTTTTTGAGAATATTAACGTTACGTCCCAATAAATAAAGGTAGAAGAAGACAAAAAAAAAACTATGGATGGATTGTATGAAAGATGATATGGCTAAACAGGAGGTTACTAATGAGATGATTTTAGATAAAGAAGTATGGAAGAAGAAGACACCGTCGATCCGAATTTAAATGGGATAAACGCAAGATGATAATAACATAATCATAATGATAGTTCTATTCACAAACAAACGACAAATGGGCCAACTTACGATCCAGTGGGTCCCGTTAAATGGCATAAGACACCGCTGTAGACCCAGATGGAGATGGCGGGATGAGCTCAACCCTTTTAATATAGACTAGTCCCTAGCAGCTATAGATAGGGAGAGATGGAAAGAGAGTAGGGAGGCTTTTGCCGTGCAGTGGAATAACATAGGCTTATAATAATAATATCATTAAAGTTGTCTCAAAGGGCTACCGCGTGTTGGCTTCGGCTTCACGTTTGCCTCCAAAGGTCTGGGACTCTGTAATTCCATGAATGGCAGAGACATACAAAATAATAATATTCACAAACCAGTTCCGACACTTGATATATAATTATTACAAGACACCACATGTCACGTGAGACCACAAGATGAAACATTTCCTTTAACAACGGATCTAAGAGATGACAAGCAAATACTAGTTGTACACCTTCTAGATTACCAAGAAGACATTCTAAGCTCGCTTTACGTCTGTTGGCACCGCTAACAATAAATACTTATACATACACCGAACAGACAGACAATGGGAGTCTCGTTTAGTTTACCTGAACAGAACACATCCCAGAGGATTACAATCCATGCCAATTGTTTAAGTGTATCAATTAACATTTAATTAATTCAGGATTAGGCTGTTGATGTGTTAGCATGTAGTTGGTTAGGTATATGTGTAATGAAGTGTTTGATCTTGTTTTTGTCAATTTAAGGGATGGGCAATCATTAAATGACACCTCCCTCTGTGGGAGTAGCAGAAGGAGTATCAGACTCTTACTAACTAAAATCCATCCATGTTCCTTCTTTTGCCCTTTGCGTTCTAGGACCTCAGTATGTCTTTAAAACAATCTCGCAGCCCATGTTTATAGATTTCCAAATGATTTTTTAAATATCCTTAAGTCCTTGTTCGAGTTTAAAACCATTTAACTTTTTCTTTCAAATTTTAAATAAATTCTGAATTTACTCGTGATACCATAAGAAACAAATAAACAGACAGTGGTAACATGAGTTCCTAATATCACTAAGGATCTCGGGTCCTGCGATGAATACATGCGAGAACTTGAAATTGACTGTTTTATCGGTCTGGTGAGGTTCTGAGTTTGATTTGCATATCAAGCTTCAAATGGGAATAGAAGCAATGCGATGCATTACTAGTAAACATCTCATAACTTACTGTGTCACCTTCTCATTTGACTCTTGCCGCCTTAACCGCACGCCTAACTATAACTAAAACTAAAACAGTTACCAAAATGAACGCAATAACACAAGCAATTTAAACTTCCAAATCAACACACGTGTCGCATTGAAAGTCTCATTTCGGCTTTAACTACAAACTCCTAGTTCTCGATTCAAAATATAATTACCTACAGTTCAATTTGGACGACTGCAAACGGACCAGTCACACTAACTTGCAGTCAAGTTAATCAAAGTTAACTAATTATGCAGCAGTATTCAATTCGGTGTTTTAGTTTACGTTTTGTTGATGTATGTGTACGTATTGGGAAGTCGATTGAGTGTAGAATGTGGATTACTAAATAATTTTGTTCTAAAATATTTCCGTGTAAGAAGTTGAGTAGGAATGTGCGGGTTTGAAAGCTGGCAAGCAGTAATGTGATTTTTTTAAAGTCATATGGACTCTCTAACTGCCTCTAACACTCGAAATATCATGGACACCACCAACGGTGAAGGAAATCTTCGCGAAGAAACTTAACAAGTATAAAATTACCAATCCACTTTGGTCTATGTTAATAAATATATTTTTAATGACTAAGCATATTTAAAACAAATACTTTTTTTTTGTATTTGAGTAGCCAAGTTCATCAACAGATGGTTACGTAATCGGCCCGTTAAACAAAACATTTTTTAATCATGAAGCGGGAATTTTCGTGTAATCAACTTCTTGTTCAACCCCGGCTTGGTAATTGACCGTTTTGGGAATAAAAAACGCAAATGATAGGTTATCCATTGTATGGTAGAAGTTTAAATTTATGGTAAACAGCTGTTTTCAGTTGATCGGACCGTTATCTTGTCGGTGAACTTGGGCCTTAATCATTTAGACATTTCACAGACTTCCATATATCTATCACTGAACTACAACATAAACGTTCTCTTTGATATTGTATGTCAAAATCAGGATTAGGTTGGCTATTGTATACTAAAATATGGCATCCAAATATTATTATGTTTTTTTTATTTATTTCTGAAAAAATATGAATACATTTCTAAACGGTTGTACGAAAGTAAAATCTGTCGATTATGAAAATATTGTAATATTTATTCCATTCACATTTTATTTCTACTTTTAGCAGATTTACTTTTAGGTAATATTGTAAATCATCAGGCAGTATAGGTATATTTTGTTAGGAAAAAACTTCAACCGACTAAATTGAGGTCAACTTTTATTCTAACTAAATTTTATCAAAACCAATGTCCGATGTTTTTTCAAAACCTTGTAACAGTTTACTTAACCGATTTCGAATATTATTTAGTACTAGCTTCTGCCAGCGACTTCGTCCGCGTGGAATAGTGGTCCGCTCCTATTGGTCTTAGCGTGATGATATATAGCCTATAGCCTTCCTCGCTAAATGGACTATCTAACACTGAAATAATTATTTAAATCGGACCAGCGGTTCCTGAGATTAGCACGTTTAAACAAAATTACAACATTTCCCTTCACTGCTCTGCTCCTATTGATTGTAGCGTGATGAAAAGTATACTATAACCATCTCAGGAGTATGACAAATAATTGTACCAAGTTTCGTTAAAATCCGTCGAGTAGTTTTTGTTTCTATAGAGTTTATACAGACTGACAGACAGACAGACAGACGGACAGACAGACAAAAATTTTACTGATTGCATTTTTGGCATCAGTATCGATCCCTAATCACCCCCTGATAATTATTTTGGAAATATATTTCATGTACAGAATTGACATCTCTACAGATTTATTATAAGTATAGATATTTATAATTTTACTAGCTCTTTCTCGCGGTTTCATCTGTGTCCTGAGAGATATTTTTTTTTCTAAATGACCTCTTGCAGAGTGCTTCTAACAGCATTCGACCTGCTTAACCGGACAATCTGGCGAGGTCCTAATTTAATTTCATGAGAGAACTACTTGACACGCCTATATAAAAACTACCCTAAGTCTTCCTCAGTTTACAGCCTATCTCTGTACCAAATTTCATTTCAATCTGTTCAGCCGTTTTCCTGTAAAAAACGTTACAGACACACATACAGACAGAGTTGGTGTCACATGAATAAGTGAGTAAGAATGCCAACCATTGTCAACAGACTTGCCACCACGAAGTCATCTTCCCACCACACAAGGCAATAACAGCGTGATATAATAATCCTCATGGAAATAAACACAAAAGAAAGGGCTATCACCATAAAGGCGTTGGGAGGCCGTTAGCAAAGTTTTTACAGCTCTTCAACTATAATGTATTATATGTTTGTATGTATGTATATGTAGCTAGTCAACATGTATATATACAAGGCTTATCTGTTGTTCTGTGATTCGTATGCGGCCGACATACAAAACGTTAATGCGAGTGTGGGGCCAGGAAAATAACGATTTCAAAAAATATAGCAGAAAAAAATTACAATTATATCATAAGTTCTTTCATCACTTACTTTTAGTATGAAAATTTCACTTAATTCGTGTATCACAATTCATTTTGTTAATTAGAAATCAATATCAGTGGCCCGTTTTTACAAACAAGACAACATTTTTAATATTATACAAATACTATGAGTGAGGTAAGTTAGTCATAAATATTAAAACTGTATTAAAACGTGTAATTGTCGGAAGCTTTAAAATACCTCACAAGAAAGAATAACTATAACATTAGTTGAGGCCAAAATGTCTAAATGTAGCGTCCACTGTAACACTGATTAAATAACTACTTTAATAAGCTATTAATAAAAATAGTAATAGCGTGTAGCCAAACAGTTATAACCTCATCATCATTATTACCTCCGCTTCGGTCCAATCCAAGCCAAGTTTTTTTTTCTTTTTTTTGTATTTTTTTTAATTGAACTGTGTATTTTTTTCTCGTCGCTTCTTTCGTGGCCCAATACCCAGCTCACCTTACCCGGGGCTAAGGATAATCGTTGATTTATAGCTAATATCTTCCATGATTTACCAGTATTTCGCGTTCAATTTTTTTTTCTTCGCACCTTGAACGCTTGTATTGAATTTTATTACATCGCTTTATGTAAGTTTTACCCGGCTATAAATGTCTGAAGTTTCTTGAAGATTTTATGGTGATTCTTGGAAAAAATCTCTGCTCAGTGTTCGTAGACTTTTTAAGATGACTTATGTTGATGACTTTTCTTCTTTTGGTTAGCAGTTTATTTCTTTATGTGGGTATTAGAGGTGGAGATTTCTGAAACCTCTCGTTGCCTCAAAAAGTCCTTTTAGAAGTAGAAGTGACGGAGCCCTCCCTCAGGGCCATGGTCTGCCGAGGCTGTGTGATGTTCGAAAGAGTTCCCGCGCTCCAAGAATAGAAAGGGCTGAGAAAGGAACATGGATGGGTTTTAGTCAGTAAGAGTCTGACACGCCCTTCCATTCCAGCCTCGGCAGGAAGAGTCATTTGACGATTTCCCTTCCGAAAAAAAGCCTTGGTACCCTGTGAATATTTAAAAGTCAGACATTTCCAGCAGTTGGAATCCTAAGTGTTTGACAACAGGTCTAATCTTGGAAACATTAGCATTATCGAGTATTTGGGTAGTGAAAATATGGAGGAGCTCGTAGCTAAGTGACATCTGCGCGGGTCGATCGACAAAAGGTTAAGTTGCGCTTAGCGCGGTCTATACGTAGATGAATGACTATCTACTCATTCATCTACGTATAGACCGTCATACTAAGACTCCTCCGTGCATCGGAAAGCAAGTTAAGTCGTTGATCCTGGCTGTCAATTGTAGTAATAGTCAAAAGCCAGAAAGTCTGACAACCGGTCTTACCAAGGGCTATTATGTTACCCGGTAACTGCCTTATGGAGGTAAGATAGGACCAAGTCCATGACCATGTCGCACCATGTCAAACACTAATACTCAGTTGCATCCAGGTAGACTGGAAGCTGACCCCAACAAAGTTAAAAAAAGGCTAGGCAGAAAGTGAAAATTAAATAGCCATTCCATTGTACCGATATTCAAACGCACCTAGTTATACTAGGAGCCAACCAAAAACTAATTGGAAAAGTCTAGGCAGATAATGATTATGATAACTCGATTTCGCTGACTATAATTAAGCTAGATTAATTAATTTTATCTAGCTAGACCACCAGCACTAATACGCTAAACTATAAGTAGTTTTAATTTAACTTAGAAACAAAACCTAATCTCCCGACCGATCGCATTACAAATTAGGGTTCCTAAAGAAAATTGGATTGAACTTCTTAAGTCAAAGGTTTGAAAAAGCTTTATATTTGAACTCTCTTGGGTGGTTAATTTGAGTTGTGGGGTGAATGACCTTGCGATGGCTGTGATGTCATTAATATATTTAATGTTTTTACTAGCTGTTTTCCGCGGTTTCACCCACGTCCCGAGGGAACCCAGCACCCAGATAAAAAGTAGCCTATAACCATTTTCAAGGTCCCTTCTAAAGGCGTACCAAATTTCATCCAATCCTATCCAATTTCATACGTAACAAACTCACTTTCGAAATTATCCACTAAATTCCCACTACTACTAGCTTTGGCTCGTGGTGACGCTCGTTGTGTATATTATGAAATTTACAGTATATTAGCGTAGCATAATATCCATTCTTAAAGAAATATATCTCATTGTATTACAAGCCACAGCGCCTTGAACCCAATTTCTTCTAAATCTATAAAGCCCCCTAACTATTCTTACAGTTTCTTTTCTATAATCAAATAAATTGACATCAGTTAACATACTTACCTACTCTCGGGCCGTGAGCAACATACATAATTCATTTGGAGTAAGACTTTTTGATGCGTCGCGCGTCATACAGACTCCGCTCAGATGTACGAAGCAAGAACGATGCGCCATTTATTTATTAAGGAGACAATGGACATCTTACGACAAAGGATATGGTAGTAATATTTTTATTAAAAATAATGTTATTATTAAATAAAAAGGAGCTCGTGGCTAAGAAACAGCCGCACGGTTCGACCGATCAAAGGTTAAGCTGCGCTTGGCGCGGTCGGTCCGTGGATGGGTGACCATCTATGTCATAGCGGGACTCCTCCGTGCCTCGGAAAGCTCGTTAAGCTGTTGGTCCCGGTTGTCATTTGTACATCTTTGACAGTCGTTACGGGTAGTTAGAAGCCAGAAAGTCTGACAACCAGTCTTACCAAGGGGTATCGTGTTACCCGGTAACTGGGTTGTGGAGGTCAGATAGGCAATCGCTCCATGTAAAACACTGGTCCTTAGCTGCATCCGGTTTAGACTGAAAGCCGACTCCAACATAGTTGGGAAAAGGCTAGGCAGATGATGATTAAATAAAAATTGATATAGGAAAATGTTTATAGGAGACAAGTTATCAGTTTATTTTCAATTCAATTGGTCAGGTCATTCATTTGTACATTATGTTTTTAATTGAACTTTGAAATTAAATTGAATGTCCCGTTGATTGCCGTGAGCTGGATCACGAGTTTGATTCCCCGGGTAGGGCCGTAATCGCTTTGAGGGTTTTAAAAATATTCACTAACTCAGGTAGTTGGCGGTGTTACACCCCTGGGCTTAGGTTAAGCCGTCGTCCCCGTCGTTATAACAATTCTATGTCAAAATCCGTCGGGTGTTTTTTGAGGAAACTTTGACTCTAGGTTGCGCTCAAAAATCCTCACATAGTCTAAGCTTACAACATAAAAGTCAACGGTCAAAATTTTAAGTTTATAGCCCAACCGGCTTACGCTTCTCCTAGATAAATTCGTCAGACAGTCAGGAAAAGTATGGATTTTTTCTGCAATGATAATTTAGCTTGCCGAAGTCAGTTATCTCAAGTTTTCTACTTCCTCAGATTCCATACAAATTTCATCTAAAGTTGTTTAACCAAGTAAGACGTAAAAGGCAGGCAGAATTCCTTTCGAATATCTTACATTAACAAAGACTTTGGCATATCACCTCATTTCTTTGTTCCATAACAACTAAAGTCTTCAAGACGAAATTCTTTTAGTTTGACCTCTTGCCCTATCAAAGGTCACGATTACCTTCAAGAGAATCGTAAGTCCTTAAAGTCAGGACCCAGGTTGGGGTATCAAGATTGTATTGTTAGGCCCTAAGTCTGCATTGAAGTTGTAAGTTTTCGGTTATTGTATTTTTTTTTGTTTGAAAGATAAAAAAGTTTTACCTAAGGATAATCTTATTAATATTATGAATACTAAAGTTTGTGAGGATGTATTTAGGTATGTTTGTTACTAATTCGAATTAAAAACAAAAGAGTTTCATACAAACTTTCCCCCCCTTGTCCACCCCCTTAGGGTAACATTTCGGAAAATCATTTCTTATCGAATCTCTACGTCATACAAAGAACACACCCTCCAAGTTTCAGGTCTCTACGATCAGCGGTTTAGGCTGTGCGTTGATCCGTCATCAGTCAGTCATTCAGGACAAAGCGTTTGTCCTTTGTTATTTGTTGCTAACCTGCACTATGTATCTAGTCAATAATATAGTAGGTACTTAGGTATATTTTTTGCTGTAGTCAGCTGCAAATGTAATAATGTCAGATAATGTACAAAGCGAGACAATGTACGCTGTCAACTTGACGTGATGTACGAGTCACGTCATCTAACGCGCGTGACGTGTACGTTATGTATGAAACACTAACAGGAATTACACTTCGCACTAATAATATTTCATAGTTTATTAGATCTTTTCTATTGGTATACGAGTTTTTTTAAACATGTCCCACACTAGGAATTTCTCCTGTATCGTGGGTGCGTACAAATATTAATTACATGCATAAACACTAAATCAAAACAATTTTAGTTACACATGCACAAACATCCCAACAATTTTAGTTACACATGCACAAACATCGAAACAGTTTTAGTTACACATGCACAAACATCGAAACAATTTTAGTTACACATGCACAATCCCGACCGGAACGATTTAAGTTGTCCCGTGTGGCAATTGAATCTGCGACACGCAACGCAGCAGCTTATTGCTGAGCCACTACGCCAATCGTGTCGTCACGTCGAGATTTTTATTATAGAAGTGTTTTAGTAACCTTGACCAGCTCGAAAGCTGAATTGGCCAGTTGATCGTTAAATCTCAGTTTCGTCTTTAGCTCTTCGTTCTTCAAAGTCACTTTTCCGGCACTTCCCCTCGACTTCGCACGATCTTCAATGTCCTTTATAGTAAAGTCATTGACACATAGGTATCACGTACCAAAATAAATAGTGAGATTTTTTGAGAAATTACGGAGGATTTGTATAAAAAATAGAATAATTACAAAAAATACAAGTGAAGTTTATCATCGTCCTATATACTATCCCACTATGGGGTATAGGCCTCTTCTTATAAAGAGAAGGTATGAATATTGATCCCAATTCTTGCTCAAGGCGGTTAGGCGATTTACCAGACTTTTTATTCCAGGTTTCCTTACGATGTTACTTCTTTTCCTTCACCGTTACTCAGTGATGTCTAAGTACACTTAAAAATTACATAATATGTCTTTAGAAGAGTCACATTGGGACTTGCCAGGTTTCAAACCCGTACACTCGTACATGAGTGTCCGGTCCCTTACCCACTGGGCAAACACGACACTTAGTGCAGTGCAAGCCCGGTTAAGCAGTCGACAACCTTCTAGGTTGACCTGCAGGATGCCACACAAATAAAAAAACTTAGTGCAGTTCTTCAAGCTCCAAGTGAAGTTAAAAATGGCAGGAATTTAATCACGGATTCAACTTTAAAATATAAAAAAAAAAAACGTTATAGCAATTTCATAGACTACTCTCTCCACAAACAGACAGATATTTCACTGTAATACAGATCGAACAGCGATGAGTTAAACCGCATTTAAAGCTAGGTGCACATTAACCTGTGATGTCCCGCTATCGAGCGGCCGGCAAGCCGTGTGTCCTCGCTTTATTTCCTGTGGGAAGTCAACCCCGGTGTACAAGCCGTTACTATTGATTTTCGATTGATATTAGTATCGGAGAATGTTCGAGAACTTTCTATGTTATGAGAGTAAATAGGTTTGGTTCTTGTTTATTGTAGTGACAACATTATAGAAATTTTTTGATAGTACTTTATTCAATAAAATAATTTTGTTATTGTCAGCGTGGACTTAGAATTGGGTCCGGATACTTCGATAATAATTATTCTAGGTTATACCTATATTTATATAAATGGAACCTATATATAAATGATACCTATATATAAATGGAATAATACATAGAATGATAGTTTAGGTACACTAACTAAACAAACCGTCTGTTACCTTTTTACGTAAAAACGAGGCTTCCGGCGACTGGGACCGCAATTAACTGATCCGCGGTGTGAGTCGCCGGATGGATTTAATTTAAATATTTTTCTTCCGGCGACTGGGACCACTCATAAAATATAAGGTTCAATATAAGGTTAAGGTTAAGGCGACTCACACCGCGGATCAGTTAATTGCGGTCCCAGTCGCCGGAAGCCTCGTAAAAACGACTACAAAACTACTACTACAAGTCAATAGTTTTTTTTTATTTCACATAGGTCTCCAAATAAAACACTTATGTAAGGTCAAATTAGTTGCACGGTTCCATGTAGTGGGTCCTATAGAGAAGAACCGGCAAAAAACTTCATGGGCACTCTTTTCAAAGTCATTTATAACCTAGATTAATACAAAGAATATTTTGTATCCATTGCCCAGGAGCGCGAAGTACTTCCCTCAGGATCCGGGTGAAACTGCGGGAAGTAGCTAGTACATAATATACACTGACGGACTAATAAACTGCATCAATGTTCAACACGCACGTATTCGTATACGCAAGTATTCCATCTTTTTATACAAATTTAAATTGAAACCTATAGTTTGGTTCGTTAACTTCATAACAGCGTAGTATCATTATCCCTAAGTGTATGTTTGTATACTGGTTTGTATACTTTTCTCATTTAAGGTTCGTATTTTTTAGGGTTCCGACCAAAAATGGTAAAAGAAACACTTAAAGTTTCACTTCGTCTGTCTGTCTCTCCGTCTGTCACAGCTGATTATTTTAGGAACTACTCATACTTTCGACTTGATTTCAAGTCGAAAGTATGCGAGTCCGACTCGGACTTGGCCGGTTTTTTTTGGGATAAATTTAACTTTCTAACTACATGCATTTTATCTGCATTACCACAGCATACTTTTTATCCGGCCATCTGAATCTAATTCATAGACCAAGCTAGGTTAGCCATAAGAAAATTGAATATTCAATACAAAACTACACCAAAAGAATTTTTAAAGCGAGCCCCGAGCACCTCGTAAATCCAACGCGAGCCTGAAATAAGATTTCAAAATCTCATAAAACAGATTTCCATTTCAAGAGCTTACAATTTTAATTTCCTTAACATCCAAAAAAAAAGTCCCTCGACCCGTGGTAGGGTTGGTCTAGATCTAGATATAATCCGTGAGGCTGCTAGGAAATAACTTTGCGCTAGGGTTGGCGGGACGCTGAACAATGCACTAGGTTCGTTAGATGTATGATGTTTATTTCTGTCATAAAAGAAGTTAATTCGGTGATTACCACATAAATATATCGCACTTTTTTGGGATGGGAAATCATCTCCCGTTTTGAGTGGAGTAGGAAGAAGTGTCAGACAAACTACAATCTAAAATTACAGGAAAATACAACTGACTTCCAAATCTACTGAAAAGAGAAAAATAGAGAAAAGTTTTATTTAAACGCTAGTGGACCAATATATCGCTCTAAAAGTCGGTATCTCTAAGTTACTGTTGTTAGTATTTTGCCATTCATTATATGGGACCGCCTCTGAAGTATGACTCACCGAACAAAAAAAGAAATATGAAAATGGAACTACTCTATAAAAAGTTATGAGTGGTCATACATTAAAAAAAAACATACGCGTCGACTTGTGAACCTCCTCCTTTTATTTTCGTCGGTTAAAAAACCACCCACACGGGTCAATCGGTCAAAGTTTAAAGTAACGCTTAATGTGCTCTCCGAAGCACGGAGGAGTCTCGATATGACTTAGATAGTCACCCATCCACAGACTGACCGCGCCAGGCGCAGCTTAGCCTTTGATTGATCGACCCGTGCGATTGTTACTTAGCCACAAGCTCCTCCGTGGCATTTAAAACCATTTGACTTCACATGCAATTAGATCACAGAAAGACCAGTTTTTAAGGACTATAACGTCCTCTGAGACAGAACATAGTATCCTTATACTTTTTACAATATTATAAAATCTTTGCTGAGTACTTGTGTTCCATTCCTTACGTCAGCAAAACAAGACTATCAGAAGAGTACATTTTAATAAAACTGCATGATCCAGCATTACAGCGCCTTATCTTTTCAAGCACAGCTCGTGCACAGCCCGTGCATAATATCTTTGCTAATAAAGGAAATATGATAATCTTTGTAAAAGACACCTCTGATTTAAAATTGTTGACAACAATAAAAATAGTACTAAATGTTTTATACTGTTTACTTGCTTGATAAAGGAACTAATTTACGACCTCGGATAAAACCTATATCTTAGTTAAGGTTTCAGGCTTTCTCATCAAAGTCGTTTTATCGTTAAAATACCTACTCAGCTGCCTTCCGTTAGACTAAAAGCCGACCCCTATATAGTGGGGAAAAGACTAGACAGGTGATGACTTGGCCTCAACCGGGAGTTGAAGCTGATCACAAAGATTTATATCACATTAAACTATAAAACAGAAGATTACAGATTTCTTAGCCTCTAGATGTACATGATAAAATCTAAGCTATTTTGAATAAAATTGCAGGATTTCTCAAGCGATCCCGTGGCGCGAAGAACATTTTGCATAAAAAGATAAAATGATAAGCATAAACTAGCTCTAAGAATGCCTTAAAGAATAATTGCAACTCAAGATTTAATGCCCAGGTAGCTAGGACGAAGTATTACGGAATAAATAACACGGAAGGGAATTTTATAAATAGCATCTACGTAATAATTACATTATTTTCTTTCAGATAATTTAATTATAAGGGTTTCCAGGTTCCCATCCATCTTTGTACCAGATTTGATCTAAGTCGGTTGAGCTGTTTTACCGGGAAAACGTATCAAACAATCGATTTTGATGAATTTTGGTATAAATAAACTTAGATGTTTGAGCCAAGATAACATGAGGATACTTTTTATTCAGATACTTTCAGTTGCCTAGCCTTTTCCCAACTATGTTGGGGTCGGCTTCCAGTCTTAACCAGATGCAGCTGAGTATCAGTGTTTTAGATGGAGCGACTGCCTATTTGAGTTCCATAACCCAGGTAACACGGTACCCCTTGGTAAGTCTGGTTGTCAGACTTTTCGGCTTATGTCTACCCGTAACGACTATCAAAGATGTACAAATGACAACCGGGACTAACAGCTTAACGTGCTTTACGAGGCACGGAGGAGTCTCGGTATGACACAGATGGTCGACCGCGCCAAGCGCAGTTTGATCTTTGATTTTGTCCTAAATGACTGACGGATCAAAGCACAGCCTAAATCGCTGATCTTAGAGACTTGAAACTTAGAGAATATGTTATTTGTGTGACGTAGGCATCCGATAAGAAACGATTTTCCGAAATTCTACGCCTAAGGGGGTCAAAAAGGGGGGCAAAGTTTGTATGAAACTCTGTCATTTTTAATTTGAATTCGTATAGCCACGAGAGTAAAGCTAGTTCTAATTAAACGCAGATGAATTCGTTGGCAGAAGCTAGTTTGTAATATTAGTGAATATAATTTAATTGTCACATTAACATGCTCAAACATTAGTTCATAATGTTCTAATATCTTCATACATATGTTGCGGTATTCAAAGGCAGTACTTCACTTAATTGTTATAAACAAATTTACTCAGTAAATCATTAACTAAACGTTGCATTCAGATTGCTTATACTGCAACTTGCGACTTAATTATTGAGAAACTTTGGATAACTGTTACCACGTAAACTGTTTACGAATTATACGAAAACCTGTCTTATGTCTTTAATACTAAAGTTCAGTCGGACAGCAATGATAATGTTGCAAAGCTTGCTTCAAGTTTACAAGAACTGTTGTATCGAAATTCGAGTCGCTCAAATATTAACTTTCTTCCTTTATAATAAGGTTGGTATTCTAATACAATAGAATCAGCATGTAAGTCTGACAACGCACGTATGCAGACATTGATAAGCAAAAGCTAAAAACGTCTCAAGAAATGTATGTTTATTAAATTGTCTTTTTTATATTTTCCAATTTTCATAATTTGCTTAGCATTGCGGAAAAGCTTCGCATTTGCTCCTTATCCAGTTGGCTTTATGAATATAAAATACTGGTAATGTTTCCGTGTTGAAGTGTAGACGTATTTATGGTGCTTCCAAAGACCAAGTGTTTCATAACTTCAGAGTAGGGACTATCTGCCAGATAACTTGATAAAAATATAAACAAAAGATACTCCAGGGTTAATTTCGTTCAGATAATAGAAATGAAAATTTCCAGCATTTATTTCTCAGTCCTTGGTCCATGGGCGGAGCGGGACGGGGGTCAAACTCTTACTTGTATAATAGGTTAGCTCCCTATAATGCGTTAAAATTAGGTATGCTACCCAACAGTGGGCCAATATATAGGCTGATGACGTTGAGACGAAGTGGCGGGCATAAGCTAGTATATTATAAAGGAAACACTTATATACATACGTTATATCCTCTCCAACTCAAAGTAAATACATTTTCTTCGTCAAAGACATACGCTTGTGCAAACAGATACTGAATCCCCGCCACAAACTCGGTGAATAGCTCGACAACCAATTGCTAGTTCAGAATTGAAGCACTTTACCACAATCAGTCACTGTGAAAAGCTCAAATAGATGTTAGGTTATGTGCTCAAATTTTGTGGTGGCTCAAAGGCTGAGCCATCTTCTGGAGCTCAAGTATATGAGTTTGAAACAAAACACGTTATAATGTGAAGTTTTGATAAGAATTAGAATTAAATTGCGGTTTTGCGCAGTTTCGTTACTATGTAGAGGGAATAACATTACTTATTGCATCCGGATAAAAAGTATTCTGTGTCCTTCCCAGGGTTCAAGCCACGTTCAAGCTATTTCTATACCGAATTCCATCTCAATCGGTTCAGTCGTTTTACCGTGAGAGTATAACAGATAGATAGACACAAGAGTTTCTTTAACATTTATAATATTAGCAAGAATTGGCTATATTTTTTTTGCAATTATTCGTAATAAATAGTCATCTATAGCCATATCTAGGGTTTCCTCCATCGCTGTACCAAGTATCATCCAATTGAGTTTGGCGTAAAAGCGTTATATACAGACAGAGATACTTTCGCATTTATAAACGCAAGCCTACACCGAAGTTACGCCATCGGTATATCACAAAACGGCTGTCAGTTTGTCAAACTTGGCAACACACAAGATGTCAAGCATCAATGACAAGCAGTCAGCCCTCACTGAAACTTGAAACTGAAACTTCGCGTCAACGTTACACTAACATTAGTATCTACGTTTGTGCCGACCCACTGAACAATTCCAAGCAATTCAATTCACTAATTTAATTAAAGTTTTAACTTTGATTCAGACCTAAAAATACCCCTTAAACCCAACGAACCATCATTATAACAACGAAGAAACTCATATACCTACCCTAAAATTATGAAAATCAAAACGCGGTATACCCGTACGCGACTAATTAATTAATTATAGGGGATCAAACGAATCGCTGAACGCAAGCGAGCGGAAAAAGGGTAATTTGAAACGCGCGTGTTAGGCTGTCAACATACGCGCGACTTGTCGGTCTTTCTCGATTTCATAGGTGATTTACTAAGGATTTGCAAGTCGGATGCATGCTTTTATCCTGCGTTAAATTGAGCGACGCTAACTTGTGATGTGAATTTGGCTTATATTGTGTGCGGCAAGCCTAACTTAAGCATGTCAGCTATAACTTAGAGGGGTCGTAGCTAAGTAACAGCCATGTAAATCGATAGATTAGCAAGGTTACGCTGCGCTAGACGCGGTCAGTCCATGGATGGGTGACCGTTTTCATAACATAGCGAAACCTCGACGTGCCTTGGAGAGCACGTAAAGCTGTCGGCCCTGCGTCTGATCTCTCCTCGGTCGTGTCGGATTGCCGACCCATCGGACTATGCGAGTGAGAGAATAGAGAGTGCACCTGTGTCTGCGTAAGCGCTTGTGCACTATAATATCCCCTGCGTAATTGGATAGTATTGAGATTGGCCGCCATGCTGGATAGCGGTTTGGAAATTATTATTATTGAAACTAATAGGTACCTGCTTTTAATGTTTTAGATGTTCAATGTACACAAGTCTTTTAATTTTCTGATAACCAGGACGTAATCTAGGTACATTTTTGTAGGCTCACTGGTATTAAAAAATGATTGAAAAGTTGTCATGTTCAAAACCAATCTGGATTAGTTTAATCCTCAAACAGAACCACTTGCATCATATTAAAGACTGTTTCAACCCGATTCTAGTACGTGATGTTAGTATTAGAAAGTTTGAAAACTGCTAAAATTTTAACAAAACTTTGTCCAGCAACTGAGCTCGGAAAGGTAGTGGTCTCTAAATAAATAAATATTCATTCACACATGGTTAGGTGGCTACTTAGGCCCAAGTTCACCGACAAGATAACAGCCCGATCAACTCAAAACAGCTGTTTACCACAAATTCAAACTTCAGTCTTACGATGGATACCTTATCATTTGGGTTTTTTATACCTAAAACGGTCGATTACCTATCCGGGGTTGGTCAAGAAGTGGATAACATGAAAATTCCCGTTTCGTGGTTAAAAAACGTTTTTATTTAACGGACCGATTAGGTAACCATCTGTTGGTGAACTTGGCCCTTAGTCGACCCTATCGTAATAGGAAAAGTGTAATCAGAAAACTAACCTATTTAGTGGGCCTAGCACGAACCATTTTGGGAAAAATATTTGAAACTAGCTTTCGCGCCAGCGGCTTCGCCCGCGTGGTAATTTTTTTTTACACCTTGGGTTACATTATTCAAGTTTTAGTAGGGATCCCTAATTATTTCTGGAAATAAATATAGCCTATGATACTTCGTAAAGATGTAGATATCTAACGGTGAAAGAATTTTTTAAATCGGTCCGGTAGTTTTTGAGTTAAAACCCTACAAACAAACAAATCTTTCTTCTTTATAATATTAGCATAGATAAAAAATTTGCAAAAATTAGGATCTGAAAACTTATTTTAGGAATATGATTATTTTATTTTTTAAGGTTCCGTAGTCAGACAAGGAACTTTTATAATTTCGCCATGTCCGTCTGTCTGTCTTTTTGAACATATAATGCTACTGCACAGTGTTAACACCAGTCCTATTTCTTACATTTAAAATTGTATGGAAATTCTATGAAACGGTAAAAATGCCACAGGAATATTGTGGCAACTAAAGCCCATTGTGAAAGACTTCGTTTGGCATAATAGAGCCGCCATTTTAGGGTTCCGTAGTCAACGAGGAACGCTTATATTTTAGTTTTGACATGTCCGTTTGTACATTTGACATAGTATATTTTTTTGTGATAGTCGCCCGACTATCACAAATAAAAACTGCATATAATTGAGAAGTGACGCCCTTCAATGCTGTTCCAGCGTGTTATGCTGTAAACTTTTGAGCCGAAATGATCCTGGATAATTGATTCAGTTGGTGTAATTGGTCTAGGCCGTTCCAATTTGAAAATAAATAAATCCTCACAAACCGTACGTAAAACAAAAAAAGGAACAAAATAGCCTTTGTATATATTTTTTTGTAATTCGAGCTAAGTCTTCACCTTTAGATTTGGGAATAGAAGTCTAGTATTAATACAATAAAGGAAATCAAAAATAGAAAACAAAACAGCAATCTCACTCATTGTTTTTTAGATCCTTGTATTATAATAATATTTTACTATGAAAATATTCTTTGTGAATACAAAACTTGCTAATATTCTATTTTCGGTGTTTATTTACGATAATATAAAAGAAGACATGGGTAAAGTATACGCTAGCTAAAGATCAAAGAATCCATCTATTGTTTTACGAAAATAAATTTCTTCTTTGTTGTTTGTTGCCTATAACATGAGTTTTATCTTAAATTATATTGTACGGGAAGTATTAATAAATACCTATTTTCTTTCATATTTTTTCTCCCATGTATGGGAATTTAGATTCTCGGTCCTTTGGGAGGCGAGTGTTGGCCGTAGCAAACACATGGAAGCCCTTTGAGACATGGAATGAAATGTTGAAATAAAGTTTTGAATCAGAACTCGTAATTAGAAAAGCTTTTCCAAAAAAAGGGTTATATTAATATAAATTTAGGTAAGTATACATTAAGCAAATAAGTAATTATATTGGCCATAGATATTATATACCGTAGAAACTAACATAATATATTGTGATATATCCAAAACTTGTTAGTATATAGATATCTATGTTAGTTTATACATATCAATGTTAGGAACACCTCACTATAAAATAATCTGCATTTTTTCCAGCTTGCATAATCCTGAGGACATTATTTTACTTACCCGGCTAAAATCTATTATTTCTTTTGGATTAAATCTATCTAGGTATATACAAAAAATATTGTAGCTTTATTAATTATTATATTATAATTAATTATTAATATTAGTAAAGACTAAGACTAAATTATCAGCATGATACCTAGCTTTGCAAAAATCTTTCATATCATATTTTGTACAACATTTTTTATATTGGCTTTCTCAATAAGTTCACTTTGATCTACTCTTATTTATTTTAACGATTTAGTTACAAATTTTACAGAATATAATCACATATTTTATTCCTAAAATTATAACAACACGTAATAACTTTGCTCAATCTCTAATAGTATTAATTACTACAACCCAAAAACTAATTTAAACTGAAATAAATATTACAAACCTCACTGAGACAAATACTCTCTCGTCTCCTAACAAAGAAAAATTACTTTCAGACTAAAATCTTAGTGTAATAAGTATCCAGATGTTTCGTAATTTAGCCTAGTAATCACGAAATCTTTCAAAGTCTCTCAAATATCTGGAAATCTCTCTGTTTTAATGATCCATTTAATAGGCACGCTCGTTGGAACTTTATCGCGCATTAATTATACTTGCCGAAGTCGGTTAGTGATGATTGTTTTATGTTTTTACACCGTTTTTGGGTTGAGCGTAACGAAGGACCAGGACCAGCATAATTTTGGTCTTTTGATCCATTACGTCATAGTCTAGCGTCTTCATCACGCATTATCGTCGTAGATAAAACGTTACTTGTTCCACATATTTGATCGTTGTCTGCTAATAAATCCTAACTAATATTAGAATATGAATGGTGGTTTGTTTGTTTTGTTACGCTTTCACTGTAAAACGACTGAACCAATATAGATATTTTGTATGGAAATATGTTGAATCGCGGGAAAGGACATAGGATACTTTGTATCCGGACACATGAACGTTCTTTCAGGGTGCGATTGAATCTGCAGGAAGCAGCTAGTCCTTACTATCCATATAAATCCAAAAGTAACTCTGTTTGTCTGTCTTTTTCACAGTAAAACGGCTTAACCAATTTACATGAAATTATGTATGAAGATAGATTAAATCGCGGGGGAGAAGTTATTTCAGGATGCAGGTGAAACTACGGGAAATAACTAGTTCTTTATAGTATATCAAATACATAATACGGCTTATAAAAGTATTTTTAAGTGAGTAATTATTATTTTGTCAGTATGCGATCCGTTGCTAAGGAATCTATACATATAAAATGTTTTGTCCTAAATGACTGACAGATCAACGCACAGCCTAAACCACTGATCGTAGCGACCTGAAACTTAGAGGTGCATTCTTTGTATGACGATTATATCTGATAAGAAATAATTTTACGAAATTCTACTCTTAGGGAGGTTAAAAAGGGGGGAAAATATGTATGAAACTGAAATTTTTAACGTGAATTTGTGTAGCTTAAGCGAGTGAAGCCACTGGCTGATAGTTAGTATTAGTATAAGAATACACAGTGACAGCCTCCTGATTTAAATCTCACTTGCGAAGTCTGTTTGATAGCTATCTATTAAAATACAGATGACTACAAAAAAAGAAATCCTTTTTGGGATCATTTTTCTCAGAAATTTTATTTATGAGTAAATATCCTTGATGTTTATCCTGTTTTTAAGTGAGCTGTTATTGTTACCATGGATTTAATAACTTTTTTTTAGATCTTAAGCTATGGGTTTAAAGAGAGAAATTAAATTTATTTTTGAAAATAATTATTTTCCTTGCTGTGATAAAATCTAAGACACGTTTTTAAGTTTTACGGTTTTTTCCATGTAAAAAGTATTTTTTTTTATTCATTTGTCATAATATCTGTCTCATATTGCTAATGCGAACGTTTGTGAGGATGTATATTTGTTACTCGTTTAGGCAAAAAATATTAATTGAATTTGGATATAATTTGGTACAAACATAGTTAATAAACTCGGTTATCACATAGGACTTTATCCGATTACGCGTAGCAATTCTTCCAGAATATTTACAAAATATTCTGGAAGCCCACCCTTACCAATACTTTAAATAGAAAAAAATAGCACTGTCTATCTGTCAATTTCACTTTAACGGTTGCATCAATGTATAAGACGGCGTTTATACGCTCAATCTGGCGTCAGTTCAGTCTGTGATCTTGATCACGTATATACTGATGGCTGAATGATGGATTGACAGGTGGTATTAGACGGTAAGTCAGACTGACGATCAGTCCAACCCAAAACTTCTACGCGTTAGCACGCATAATTTGCGTTAGGTATGGATTTTAATCAGAAAAAACCGGCCAAGTGCGTGTCGGGCCACACGCAGTAGGGTTCCGTAGTAGGTCTTAGTTAGTCGACTATAACTCTGTAACCGGTGGAGCCTACTTAGCCGTGATAGTTTTCCTTGTAAATTCATTACATGTACTAAGTCTGTGATTTTTTACATTTCTAGAGACAGCCATTCAAAAGTTAGAGGGAGGATGCTCGTATCGAACAAAAATTTGCACTTATAGCTAAATATTTCGCCAATGGCTCACTTAAGCGAAAAATGGTCTTAACACACCTATACCTACGCCACACGAAGGTGTACGCGATAAAAAAATATGCATCCCCACTTTACGTGTTTGGGAGCTACCCTAAAAAAAGTCATTTAACCACTTTCTCGGCGTGATCAATATACATATCCATAGGTACCAAATTTCAGCTTTCTAGTAACAAGAACCTCGGAGCTATGCCGCGGACAGACAGACAGACAGACGGACATGGCGAATCTATAAGGGTTCCTTGTCGGATTACGGAACCCTAAAAAAGCTTGTCAAGCGTCAGTCTCACCAGACTGACAAAAATTATTAAAATATTTAAATAACCATCATTCTGGACCATCAATCCATCAGTCTGCGCGTATACAGTCAGTTTCCCGTCATTCTGACATCAATCATGGACTTTACTGACGCCAGAATGAGCGTGTAATCTCCGTCTATGACATGAAATTAGTATGGACATAGATTGAAATTTAGGAAATAAAATATAAAATAATTCCCTCTAGATGCGGATGAAATCGCGAATGAAACCTTTTTCAAGAAACTGCGTTTTCTGTATGTGTTTATCAATGTTGTACTCATTTCCCCTCTGCTGGGCACGGGCCTCTTCTCATACCGAAAAAGCATGAGCATTAATCACAACGCTTGCTCAAAGCAGATTGGCGATTTCAGAAATTTTAATTTCAGGTTTCCTCACGGTGTTTTTTCTTCAAAATTAGTCTAAGATACACTTAGAAAATACACGATGACTTTAGAAAAATCACACTGGTACTTGCTAGGTTTTGAACCCGCACACTCGTACACGAGATGCAGGTGCCTTAACCATTAGGCCACCACGACTGTTGCTGTTCTAATTAATAGGTACTTTTTAGGGTTCCGTAGCCAAATGGCAAAAACGGAACCCTTATAGATTCGTCATGTCTGTCTGTCTGTCTGTCTGTCCGTCCGTATGTCACAGCCATTTTTTTCCGAAACTATAAGAACTATACTGTTGAAATTTGGTAAGTAGATGTATTTTGTGAACCGCTTTAAGATTTTGACACAAAAATAGAAAAAAAGCAATAAATTTTGGGGGTCCCCATACTTAGAACTGAAACTCAAAAATTTTTTTTTCATCGAACCCATACGTGTGGGGTATCTATGGATAGGTTTTCAAAAATGATATTGAGGTTTCTAATATAATTTTTTTCTAAACTGGATAGTTTGCGCGAGAGGCACTTCCAAAGGGGTAAAATGTGTGTCCCCCCCCTGTAACTTCTAAAATAAGAGAATGATAAAACTAAAAAAAATATATGATGTAGATTATCATGAAAACTTCCATTGAAAATTGGTTTGAACGAGATCTAGCAGGTAGTTTTTAAGTAATCAGCAATTTTCCTCTATAAACAAACTTAATTATGCGGTCGGAAAAAAACAAGATAATTGCGACTTTATTGCGTATTTTTTCTTTCCAATGCTCGGAACCCTTGGTGCGCGAGTCCACCTCGCACTTGGCCGGTTTTTTATTATTTTATTTATATTATTTGTTTATCTACCTTGCTAATGGTACCTACTTTATCTAAATCTAAATATATAAAACTCAAGGGTGACTGACTGACTGACTGACATAGTGATCTATCAACGCACAGCCCAAATCGCTGGAGGGATCGGGCTGAAATTTGGCATGCAGGTAGATGTTATGACGTAGGCATCCGCTAAGAAAGGATTTTGAGAAATTCTACCCCCAAGGGGATAAAATAGGGGATGAAAGTTTGTATAAATATTCCTAGATTTTCGACTGATTGAACTGAAATTAAAGATTGGAGCTACTATGATGAAGACGTCCGCTTAAATAGGATTTTGATAAATTCAACCCCCATGGGGATAAAAACTTTGTAACGGTACGAGACTGCAAGTGAAAGCGTTACATCGCAATATTATAGTGGAAGCCACTATATTAACTGGGTGTGCAAAAGAGGAAACTGTATTTATACCACGAATCCCATTAATACCGAATAATACGCGAGCGAAGCCGCGGGCAAAAGCTAGTAAAACATAAAAACTTATTAAAATGTTGTGGTTATTAATGAAACATAAATAGTAATTAAAAACCGATTCGCATGTAAAATAGTACCTACGATTGCGTGCATATTAAATTTTATATGGTAGACCATTATCATTATTACGTTTTAAAATATCTCACTCGTTATTTTATAATGTTGTCCTTTTTATAATCATATTTAAACTTATCTCTTTAGTATTGTTTATATTTATACCTAAATATTTTTCAGAACTATTTTCCTCGGATTTTATTTATTTAAAATGCTTTTTGTACATAAAAAAATTACCTCAGAACTTTTGACTGGGTGAACCGATATTAATGACTAGACACTTGTCGACCAAAACATCGCTCTAGAAGTCAGTGGCAAAATACTAACAGTTACTTACTAGACACCGACTTCTAGAGCGACGTTTTAGTCGACAAGCGTTTAAATAAAATTTATTTTTCTCTTTTCAGTGTTTTTGGAAGGCAGTTTTTTTGTAAAAAGTTTTTTATCCGGGTGGGTTAAGTAGTTCCCTCGAGACACGAGAGAAACAAAAGGAAAATCCTAGTTTACTGTGAGCGAATTTGCAATAGGTGCCTTACTAAACACGGAAAGGGGTACATGTCATGTGCTTGATATATCGCCGCGACGTGAATTCGTTGGCGAGAACACGTTTTGAATGTGGCGTTCAATATGGCTGCTTATATCAATGTTTATGTCTGATTTAACACAAAACAAGAATTGGAATAATTTTTTTTTTCAATATAAAATAGACTTCAAAAACACTAGAAATCAAAAAATAACTTTTATATACCGGAACACTTGAGGAACAATACATTATTCTAGAAGTCGATGTCTTAAGTTGATCTATATATTTTCGCTACCGACTTCTAAAACGACGGTTGATTAAGTTTGGTGGAACATACAAGTGGTATGTAAGGGGGTTATTCTAATACATAATGATTATATAACTGAGAGTAGTTTAACTGCTGATTTCAGAAAATTCGAATGCCACCTTGATGAAATATTTGTTCTTTACTTAATTTTAACTATAATTATATTATAGGTTATAGATCGTTTTATCTATTATATAAAAATGAATCCCTCTTTCCATTGGTCATCGCATCACGCGTGAACGGCTGGATCAATTTGGCTGAAATTTGGTACGGAGATAGAGGGGAAACCGCTGGCAACAGCTAGTATCTTCATAAATATAAAACAAAGTCGAGTATGTTCGGATACTTTTATATCGAGAACGGCTAAACCGATTTTCATGGTTTTGGATTTGTTGTATTTGTCTCCCTAATAGCAGAATAACTATTAAAACATCGAAAAAAATTGGAAAAAAAATATGGTGCGGTACGAAGTTCGTCGGGCCGGCTTATGTGAAATAAAAAAAACATTCTGTTCTATTATTTTGATTTCGACCAATCGGTTGGGTACCATGTTACCCCGAAAAATGTTTTCGGTTGTCCCTACCCGACGATTTTTATTTGTCAAAATAACATTTTGTCAAGACCGTCCACCGGGATTACACGTCACTCCGCTGAGGCAAGTATCAATGAATGAATGAAAACTCAAAATAGAAAATTACTGGCACTTGTCAACTGCTCATAGATGAGTATACATTTTTCATTTTTATTTTCAAATGTATCGCCACGTTTGTATTTCCATTGGGAGTAAAGATATTCCTAATCAAGCGAGTAAGCTTGACACGACACCATAATATATTTTAAACATTTCTAAAATTCAATCAACAGATGGCGCTGGCTGTCCAATCAAATCAACATTGTGTTATCCTACAAAATTCATTCACCTTACCCACTATGAAAATTGATTCGCTAATTCAAAGCTTTTCAGATCCATATTTACCTCCACAAATGTATTATTATTGAATGAAATCTGGCCTTTCGTTCCCCGGGAGATCGGCCAAGCGATGCTAGCGCCAATACGCGATTCCGCCGCAGTCTGTACCCGCCCGCCCTGCCGACGCACGCCGCCCGCCCAAAGCGCGTTAAAAAAAACGAACATCGATTTTTGTAGTGCTTGTGTTGTGTGTGTGAGTGTCAGTGTGTGTGTAAAAAATATTGGATGACAAGCATGTAAGTAAAGAGTGATTTTTTCAATCAAAATATTTTTTTTGTATTTTTTTCTGAGGAAGCGGTTTTTTCGCGTCAATATTTTAATTGTGTGGTATTTTAGGTGATTTAAAATTGATTGCCAATAAACATTGATTTTTATTTTTATTTAAAGTGATTATAATAATCTAAATTTATGGTCTATATAGAACGCTGTTGACAAATCAAACCCACGTCGAAAGTTATTCGAAAAAAATTTTGATCAAATCGATTTACGATGCCGGATAGCGAAATTGTTTTTACAGCTGTAATCATTTCAAATGAGGCAAGTTAAGAAATATTATTCGAGCGATAAAATCGAGTGTGGAAACGATCATGTATGTGTTGAAATTGACGATCGTTATAACTTTTAATCGGCTATTCCTCACGGTTTTATTGGTGTTATCAAATGGTTTCGTATATTATTGAAAGGAGTTTAATTCTAGCAAAGTATGTGGGTACTTATTATTAATTTTTATTTATTAATTTCGTATAAATTACAGTTGACTTCATTGGTATAACTAGAAAAACTCATTTTATTATTGACAAACATGTTTTGAAATGGCTAATGAAAGTAATTGAAAATCTAACGGAATTTAATTTTAATTGTATTGTTTCTTTTTAGTTATTCAAACTACAGCATTTAGGTAGGGTTTAAAATTATACTAATGATTACAAAAATAAACTGAACGTACCTATATTGTAAAAAAAAAATTGCCCTATTTCTGTTGATTGTTACTATTCCCAAAAGATAATTAAACTCGACTCAATAAATAAACGTAATTATTTCGTATAAACAAAACACGATAAACATTAATTTCATTAATCATTTAAAATCGATTGAGTCTTTGAAGACTAAACAACACTAAATTGAATTATAGTAATTGAAAATTTAAGTAGAAATATTCAATTCATTGTTTTATTTTGATGAAACCTAAAAAGGTTTACATTTAAACTACATTTGTAATCCAAAAGACATTGTTTAATTTTGTAAATTTAATTAAAGTATTTCGTATTAAATATCTTATTGTTGTTATTTTGTAAAGATAAATACTAGTATATATAAAATAATGTCAAAGTAACTTTGTATGTCTGCTTTCACGATAAAGCGGCTGCACCGATTTAAGTAAAAATTGGTACAGAGATAGTTCGATACCTTAAAAAGGGAGGATAATTTTTGTCTAGGTCCGTTTACGTTCTCTTAGGCTACGGATGAAGCCTTAGTAAACAGTTAGTATGTTATTAATTATAATGTAATTATTAAAAGAATAAGCTAATTAACCAATCTTTAACCGAACTAAACTTTTAGGTACTTAATTAGGTTTGCGAGAATGTTCTAAAGAGTTACCGCGGCACAACACTCCCTCCCGCTCCACCCACGACGGTCAATCATTTCATGACTTTCAACCCTAAAAAAACCCTTTAGGTATTTGAATACTAAATTCACTATTTCATCAAATAATGCACTAAATTCGACCTTAGGGGTTGGACAAGTGGCAATTTGATTGGATATAAGGTGGGTTAGTAGAATAGAAAACAAAATGTATGGGAATGACATTCGTTTACGACTAGCTATGTGTCATTCCCATACATTTTGTTTTCTATTCTACTAGCGTTTTTGCCACTTCTCTAACCCACCTTAAATCAAATCAAATTGTCATCTAATCCATTTATAATATACGCCAGTTTCTGGTTTATCAAAAATCCATTTATTCCCAAAAACAGATTACACGATCATCTTAATACAACATTTATTGGGTCTAAGGCAGTCTTGTAAGCCAAAGGTAATACGTAAATATTTAACGATGGATTTGATACCGATGTCGGTATTATCTCATTGATCTTTCGGATTTACGATTACAGTCTTCGGCGGACCCTATATCAGTACTGAAGAAATTTCAGTGCTATTCACCGCTTTTTAATTGTGTTGAGTTTCTGGAAGTACGATATATGAATTCGTCTTTATCTTCTATCTATACTTATAATAAATCTGTAGAGAGGTCAATTCTGTACATGAAATATATTTCCAAAATAACTATCAGGGGGTGATTAGGGATCGATACTGATGCCAAAAATGCAATCAGTAAAATTTTTGTCTGTCTGTATAACCGTTATAGAAACAAAAACTACTTGACGGATTTTAACGAAACTTGGTACAATTATTTTTCATACTCCCGAGCTAGTTATAGTATATTTTTCATCACGCTACAATCAATAGGAGCAGAGCAGTGAAGGGAAATGTTGGGAAAACGGGAGAAGTTACTCCATTTTTTAAGCTTCCGTCGCGTGTGCCATGCTAAAGCTACACAGAAATCAAGGCTATATATCATCACGCTAAGACCAATATTCCACGAGAGGAGCACCACTATTCCACGCGGACGAAGTCGCTGGTTCTAACTTATATTGTAAATACGAAAGTGAGTTTATTTATTTGTAACGTTTCATGGTAAAACGGCTGGATTGATTGCATGAAAGGACGGAAGCTTGAGACCAGGGGAAGTACATAGGATTTTTATACGGTGAGCGAAGTACCTACACCCCTTGGGGTACGAGTGAAACCTTGGACAATAGCTAGTGTTATATTCATTTTTATTCAACGGCGAATTAGTAACGGGTATTCTGTACCGGTTGTGGGCTCGAAACAGGAGTATAGTTTGGCCTTTGATGAAAATTACTTTGTCTTATTTTGACACAAATTGTAAAATACTGTGAGATAATCTTTTATATTATATTTATCGTATATTTGTATTACCTGCGATATTTCTGAATCTTTGATGCCTGAATTAAGAACTAATAACAAAAATGCAAAAGTTTGTAAGGATGTTTATTTCCAGCGCTTTCACCCACATTTTAAAGAAACTTTAACGCAACCGGATAGAAAGTATGTTATGTATTAATCCGGACTATAAACTATGTGTTTACCAAATTTCACCAAAATCCATTTAGTAGTTTTTGCATGAAAGAATAACAAAAACAAACAGACATCCTCACAAACTTTCACATTTATAATATTAAAAGGTAAATTTAGTCAATGGCGTCCAAAAAAAAAAACAATAATATGACTTTGAATAAGTCACATTACTACTTGGCACGTAATCTCCGACAAATCTATTTTAATATAATAATTTAGCATAACCCTAATCTCGGTCTAGACTTTAAAAGCAATACATCAACATACGTCATCCACTAATCCGAGTTAATCGTTCGGGAGACGATGCGAAACGTTCATTCTACGTCTCACTATGAATTGATAAACGCTCGTTTAGTTATTCATACGTTCCATTACACGTAAGCTAAGTGGAAAACAGATAACTTTATATGCTTTAAAGGTTCACAAACAAATTAATGACTTAAAATCTTCGAACGTTCGGATTTGTTCGCATAAGCATCGGATTCAGACACTCATTATTAATGGCTCGGGAGACACCAACCAGCTTTTTTTCAGCTAAACGCGGATAACTGTTTTCCTCGACGTTTAGTAGATTGATGGTCTGGTTTTATGGGGGATTTCAATGGGATTACGATCTTTGGAAGCGTATGGGAATCGCGAGCCTATGGTGCATAATTTTATTTTTCCCCATGGCTCAATTTTATTATTAATGTATTCAAAGGTTTCGATCTTTAAATTATTTTCTGGGACGAGTTTTGAATTAATTTAGGCATAGTCTGGCCTTGTGATGGCTTTGAATACTAGTTTGTGGAGCCGATTACGTGATATCGAATTATAGTTAAACTAGCTTTCCGCCAGCGACTTCGCCCGCGTAGGCTATACGAATTTAAGTTAAAATTACCGAGTTTCATACAAACATTGCCTCTTTAGGAGTTAAATTTCGGAAAGTCCTTTCTTATCGAACGCCTACGTCATACAAAGAACACACCCTCCAAGTGTCAGGTCTCTACGATCAGCGGTTTAGGCTGTGCGTTGATCTGTCAGTCATTCAGGACAAAGCATTTTATATGTATAGATAGATTAAAAGAATTTATGATTTAAATTGGATTACTGAATGGCAATTGGGTCGACGTGTATTGATCGTGTAAATAAAAAGTTAATTTAACTGAGAAAGTTTTGTGCACGCGAAGTTTGGAATGTACAAGATACCTCATTATAAGTTTGTAAGTAACATATGTATGGCTGTGAGTATTTACTGTTTTAATGATGTACACTTATTGTAAGATGCCATACACTGTCTGAAACTTTTTACAGGGTAGGGTTGTTTTTTGTTCATTATAATATTACTAGCTGTTTCCCGCGGTTTCACCCGCATCCCGAGGGAACTACTTAGGGCACCCGGGTAAAAAGTAGCCTATGTTGTTCCTCAGGGTCTATTCTATCTCTGTACCAAATTTCATTTATATCGGTCCAGTAGTTTTGGCGTGAAAGCGTAACAGACAGACAGACAGAAAGACAGACAGACAGACAGAGTTACTTTCGCATTTATAATATTATATATAATATATATAAATATAAATATATAATATATATAAAATATATAAATATATAAAATATATAAATATATAAATATATAATATAGTAAGGAGTAAGGATGTTTTAAATATTTTTTATTTATGATTAGCTCAGTAAATAGTAGTATACCTACTTTGTGTTACGTAATGTATTTTCTAAGTAAATTTTGTAACTAAAGAAATTAAACAGTAGGTACAGCTATGAAGTTTTTCCCCATAAGACTGTCTGGGACCTGCGTTGCTAGTAGGTATGATAACTTGCGAAGAGAAGAGAACTATTTATAATAACCTGCGAAGGTCTCATTGAAATATTTTCTTCTTATCTTTGAAATAGATTTGCTGAGTGTTGGTATTCATATTTTAATACTTTATTTATTATTATTCAAACCTAGGCCCTAATTACCTTAGGAAATAGTTTATACATACGTTTATACATATCAAAGTGTATTTTTTCTTAGGTTGGGGCTGTAGGATTGTTCGGAAGAGTTACCACGGCTCTGAAACGTAAAGGAAGGAACATGGATGGAATTAAGTCAGCAAGAGACATTCTTCCCGCTCCTCGATTCAAAAAAAGTGTTATATTTTTTGGTGGCCTAAAAGAGCATTTTTTTTATATATTAAGTTAATTTTTGTATCAATGTATCTGCTTAGTAATACGAGTATATCACAATATTATGTTGTGTTTATCCTTAATAGATTATCCAGAATAGTTGGCAAACCCCACCATTTACAAGGCCAATAAAATATGTACCCAGCCTACATTAGCTGTGAATCTAGACTATAACTTAGACCCAACTATCGGACTATTATTGTGCTTACCAGGGTATAATTATTATTGTGGCTATTAGATAAACAATTGGGGTGGGATAGCCACTGAGCCAGTGTTTAGGGGTATGATATTATAGCTGTAGTCGGTACCAATATACTTTATGAAAAATGTAAACAAAGTCGTAACCTATTTTGTTCTAATGCTGTCACAGAAATGAACAAAATGGCCAAAGGATGGCGCATTTATGTCAATTTCATGCTCTAAACATCATCATTCATCGCTCTATGCCATTTTATTTATCTATGTGTGAAAATTAGAACTAAAAAGGTTATGATTTTGTTTATATTTTTCGTAAAATCAATTGGTACAAATTGTAATCTTCTATCTATCTTCTTCTTCTATACTTATAATAAATCTGTAGAGAGGTCAATTCTGTACATGAAATATATTTCCAAAATAACTATCAGGGTGTGATTAGGGATCGATACTGATGCCAAAAATGCAATCAGTAAATTTTTTGTCTGTCTGTCTGTCCGTCTGTCTGTCTGTCTGTCTGTCTGTATAAACTCTATAGAAACAAAAACTACTCGACGGATTTTAACGAAACTTGGTACAATTATTTGTCATACTCCTGAGGTGGTTATAGTATACTTTTCATCACACTACGATCAATAGGAGCAGAGCAGTGAAGGGAAATGTTGTCATTTTGTTTAAACGCGCTAATCTCAGGAACCGCTGGTCCGATTTGAAACATTCTTTCAGTGTTAGATAGTCCATTTATCGAGGAAGGCTATAGGCTATATATCATCACGCTAAAACCAATAGGAGCGGAGCACCACTATTTCACGCGGACGAAGTCGCTGGCAGAAGCTAGTAATAAATATAAAGTTGATTGTTTGTTTGATACGCTTTTACGGTAAAATGCCTGAAACGATTTAGATGATTTAGTATAGAGATAAATGGTACCCTGAAGATGGTTATAGGCTACTTTTTATCCTGTTGCCTTAAGTAGTTTCCTTGGGACGTTTTTATAATATTAGGATTAGGATGTACAAAGTTATGTTATCTAAATATAAATAAATATATATAAAACTCAAAGGTGATTGACATAGTGATCTATTAACGCACAGCCCAAACCACTGGAGGGATCGGGCTGAAATTTGGCATGCAGGTAGATGTTATGGCGTAAGCATCCGCTAAAAAGGATTTTGATAAATTCTACCCTCAAGGGGGTGAAAAAGGGGGGCAAATTTTGTATGAAACTCGGTCATTTTTTAACTCACGCGGGCGAAGCCGCTGGCGAGAAGCTAGTCACTACATAGTTTAAAACAAAGTCGCTTCCCGCTGCCTGTCTATTTCTATGTATGCTTAGATCTTTAAAACTACGCAACGGATTTTGACGCTGTTTTTTAGGGTTCCGTAGCCAAATGGCAAAAACGGAACCCTTATAGATTCGTCATGTCTGTCTGTCTGTCCGTCCGTATGTCACAGCCATTTTTTTCCGAAACTATAAGAACTATACTGTTGAAATTTGGTAAGTAGATGTATTCTGTGAACCGCTAAGATTTTGACACAAAATTAGAAAAAAAGCAATAAATTTTGGGGGTCCCCATACTTAGAACTGAAACTCAAAAATTTTTTTTTCATCAAACCCATACGTGTGGGGTATCTATGGATAGGTCTTCAAAAATGAAATTGAGGTTTCTAATATCATTTTTTTCTAAACTGGATAGTTTGCGCGAGAGGCACTTCCAAAGGGGTCACATTTTCAAAATAAGAGACACACTTCTAAAATAAGAGAATGATAAAACTAAAAAAAATATATGATGTAGATTATCATGCAAACTTCCATTGAAAATTGGTTTGAACGAGATCTAGCAGGTAGTTTTTAAGTAATTAGCAATTTTCCTCTACAAACAAACTTAATTATGCGGTCGGAAAAAAACAAGATAATTGCGACTTTATTGCGTATTTTTTCTTTCCAATGGTCGGAACCCTCGGTGCGCGAGTCCGACTCGCACTGGGCCGGTTTTTTTTTATAGGTACATTAATTCAAGTGGAAGGTTTGGTGTTGGTCAAGTTTTTGTATACATTGGCTAAAATATCGCGGGCGAAGCCGCAGGCGGAAAGCTAGTATGATGTTTAATGTTATATATATAGTAGGATATGTTTCTATTTATTATTTAAATGTGTCAGCTCAGCCTTTTATAACACCCAATCAATATCCATACCTATTATTTATCCATAATCATAACGATAACATAATAGGCCTACCGACGAATTACGAAAACGATTCGACAACCGAATTTTAAAATCAGTGGAAACACCCAAAATATAAATGAACGATGAGGAATATTCAAAATCTCATCAAAATCAAAGTAGCGAAATGATTTATCACACAATCCCTTTCAGTAGGCGGAACTTTTCGAATTTCTTTTATATAGAACATTAATTTTCTTATGATAATTAACTATGCCCAAACAAGTTTGTTCGAGCAATATTTCTTTCTTTCTAGGGAATTATATTGCTGTAAGATATTGAGTTGAGATAAGATTATAATGAAGTAATTTAGAAAGTTTTGTATTTTTTTGTGTATAGATGAATTTATGATTAACTAGCTTCTGCCAGCGACTTCGTCCGCGTGGAATAGTGGTGCTCCGCTCCTATTGGTCTTAGCGTGATGATATAGCCTATAGCCTTCCTCGATAAATGGACTATCTAACACTGAAATAATTATTTAAATCGGACCAGCGGTTCCTGAGATTAGCGCGTTTAAACAAAATGACAACATTTCCCTTCACTGCTCTGCTCCTATTGATTGTAGCGTGATGAAAAGCATACTATAACCAGCTCAGGAGTATGACAAATAACTGCACCAAGTTTCGTTAAAATCCGTCGAGTAGTTTTTATTTCTATAGAGTTTATACAGACACACAGACAGACAGACAAAAATTTTACTGATTGCATTTTTGGCACCAGTATCGATCCCTAATCACCCCCTGATAGTTATTTTGGAAATATATTTCATGTACAGAATTGACCTCTCTACAGATTTATTATAAGTATAGAAGAAGAAGATGTACTTAAATATTTAAGTTAAACTTATTTCAGTCGTAGTCATCGAGATATAACAATCGAGATACAATCCCGAACATTACGCGGTAATAAAAACGTCACCATTTTTAAGAATGCAGTCGTAGTTTTGAAACTAGTAACCATTTTGATGCAACATTATATTTATCTCTCTCACACTAAGCGAAACATTACGTACGTGACATCTGTTCGACAAAGACGGCGACAGACAGTTTTTCCAGACATTCGGTTGAAGTCAAGCTGCCAGATGACATGAATTGTGGCTGGGGGCTCAAACTTTCATGGCACGCATTTTGCTTGGTGATTGCAGATGTGGTTACTTTAGTAACAATTATATATATTGTCGTAGTAGCCTTATGGTTGAAGCTCCTGACAACCAATGTGACTTTTCTAAAGTCATAAAGTGTATCTTAGACTAAGAGCAAGCGTGATGATCATCAAAGTTTATAACTCAAAAAAAACATTGAGTAAGGCAATTTGAAACAGTCTAAAACAGAGTTTGGCCTGAATACATCAAGCTGGGCATACGAGGCCTATCTAGTGCTGAAACGAATTAGCAGTAATGCGACAGTATTTGGCAAGTACCTCGGATTAAAAGAGAGGTTCCAGCCAAGATAAAAGCCATTCCACCATACGAGCTGTTAGAGCTAGGATGGAATACGAAATAACTTTTGGGAATCTGAAACCGTTCAATTCGTGTACGTACGTTTGAGTTATTTGACGCCATGTTGTGTTATACAAAGATGTGTGTATCAAAGAATATAGATATGTGTTGCTGGGGAGTTTTTTGCCTCTTCTTCTTCCCAGCGAGAAACATAGGAAGTGGTGAAGGTTTTGGGGGCTGCCTTTAATGTAATTATTATGTTCAAAAAATATTTGTCTTAGAATAGAATATTATTCTTTATTGCACACCAAAATAAGGGGCAAAAATATAAGTGTCATATTCTCGTAGTAACAGTGACACAATGGGCGGTCTTATCCCGATCAGCGATTTCTTCTAAACAACCTTTGAGTTGAGTGAAAGAAATAAAATCTACGTTGTTTTGTTTCTTCGTAAAAAAGAATAATTTTTCCAGAGCTTGAAGTGATTTGTGCATAACGTAAAAAAACATTGCCTTGAACAAGATGACGCCAAATTATTTTTCTCTATACTGGCTGCAAGCATAACCCCAGTTTGTACAAAATAGTGTTGGATTCTAAAATATTTCATTTCTCAATGACATCCCAGAATCCGAATAGGTATATGTCAAGATGAAGGAATTTCATGGTACTTAAAATCAATACCCCTTAAGGTTTCACAGATGTGAACATATAAATCTGCCTACCCCTAAGAATTAAACAGGGGTGATGTTATTTCCCCTATAATTCAAAGATTTAAGCATCCAACGCAATTAACTAAACTTTAAATACCCAACTTTTGTTCAGTGGTAACATCGTTAGAGACACTTGCGTATTTTCATCCAACAAGCTGCTAAGAAAACATTTCTACGAAAAAACTCGGAAATGAGTTCTTTTGGTTCTCTCAATTCATGGGTAGAAGAAAAGTTGAGACAAAATTAATTGGGATTCATTAGTTAATACCGTTGGATATTGCTTATCTTGCTTGAAAGTAATTAAGGAAAAATATAGATCAAGTCTAGGAGATTTTTTACTTAAATAATATCATGGATATAACGTCTTATTTTTTTGGTTGGGAAATCATCAAATGACCCCTCCTGCCATGGGTGGGGCGAAAGGGAGTGTCAGACTATTACTGACTGAAACCATCCATGTTCCTTCCTCAGCCCTTTATGTTCCGGGGTCGCGGTAGCTCTTTGAACATCCCGCAGCCCCGACAGGCTGTGGGGAGGGCCAGATATATAATGTCTGAAAGATGATTTGATAGCTATCTTTGCATACATCATTAGTCTAATTTACTGAGCTGTAGTATTGTTGGTACGGTTCGCTGTATTGTTCGCAGAGCTCTGTCTTGAGTTTTTATTTGGTCTTAACTTATACCTACCACCTTCATTTTAATACGTCCCATATACATAAAGTCTGAATCCAGACTGGACTACTCATGAAAAAATAGTTCCCGACCCGGAATTCGAATCCAAAATCTCATATTTAGCAGTAACTTTTTCAATTATTTTGACGGCACGATTGGCGTAGTGGCTGAGTAATTGGCTGCTGCGCTGCGTGTCGCGGGTTCGGTTCCCGCACGGGGCAATTTTTTATTTTATTTGTGCTTGTGTAATGTATGTTTATAAATGCACCCACGATATAGGACACATTCATGTATGCATTCATATTCATAGTGTGGGGTAACTTAAAAAAAATGAAAACCTATAATTTGGCAGTCTTTACGACGTAATAGAACTCGATTAACAGTACAGGATAATAGCGCCTTCAAAGTATTAACTTCAATAATACGTAGAATGAAATTATTTAAAAATATTTTTTCCTTTACACAAAAATAAAATGAGCTTTTCGTATAACGAGGCAAAAAATTTGGAAGCATCAGCTTTTCAGCAGCTGGTTCGCTTGAAATTTTCCATTTCATTATAGGCTTTGTGTTGGAGATTACTTCGCGGTGTAAGCACAAATGGGTATTTGAGTATCAATTACTGGAAAAGTGTACATAATAGCCTTATGTAACTAGTTATCGATTTCCATTAAATAGGTAGTAATATTGTGTATAAACATTGAAAGCCGTTGCCCCCTGCTATTGTTCGTAGATCTTTGCCAATCGTTACGGGTAGTCAGAAGCCAGAAAGTCTGGCAACCAGTCATACTAAGGAGTGGCAGTCGCTCCATCTGAAACACTGGAACTTAGCTGCACCTCTAAGGAAACCTGGACAAAAATTCTGGTATCGCCAATCAGCCGTGAGCAAGCGTGGTAATCAATTATCATGCCTCCTCTATATGAAAAGGCCTTTAGGCAACCGTGGGATAAACAGGCATAAATAGGCATAATAACATGCAACTGCCTATTGTACCACTGCTGAGCAAAAACATATTAACACAAATTTAAGGTATACTGATTGAACACCACGCTCAGTCTTGAACGATACGCTTCTTCAGGCATTAGTCACATAAAACTTTAGGAAGGGACCTTTCGAAACCTGTACGGAATTTGGCTTGCTAGATACTGTCATGCTAAGTCAGTTCTTGACACATAATGTCGCTTATCCACTAGATTATTATAATCGAGACAATGAGACCACTCTGTAGCTCGAAGAGTAAGTACACCAAAATGGATCGAGTAGTTAGACTAACAGTATTTACTGTAATGGTATGTTGGAAATAAGATAAAATGGATTGTACCTAGTTGCTCTATAAAATATTCAGTGGATGGAAAACAATAAAAAAATGTTAGGCGTTGAAATAAAAGGACAAAAAATCTAAAATTTATTATCTACACAACTAAGATCCACTAAAAATTTGTCTTATTTTCAAAAGAGTGAGCGAACAAAGCTGACAATAATAGCGGGTTCTGTATCTAATTTGTTCGTGTCTTATTTGCGTGTCTGTCGTCGGACGGTTGATGGATTGCAGTGTAGCTACTTCGATAATTATTTTGTTTATTGTCCCTGTTTTAAGTAACTTTAGTCATTTGCTATTTTTTTTGTTTAGCTTTATTTTTGGGTTTATTTTATGATGATGATCATTAAAATGTTATTATAATATAGTTGTTACCATTATTTTATTTATGAAAATATTCTTCTGTATATATAAAAATGAATCCCTATTTCCCTTGGTCACGGCATCACGCGTGAAAGGCTCGATTTGTATTTGTTTGGTTTTCTCTACCACCGTACCAAATTTCATCCAAATCAATCCATCCGTTTTACCATGAAAACATAGCAAACAAAACTCATTTCGCATCCTATTAATATAATAAACGCGAAAGTTTGTAAGAATGTATGGACGTATGTTTGTTACTCTTTCACGCAAAAACTACTGAATGGATTTGGATGAAATTTGGTACACACATAGTTTATAACCTTAGTCAACATATAGGATACATTTTACCCGGGCGCGCAAAGTAGTTCCCTCGGGATGCGGGTGAAACCGCGGGAAACAGCTAGTCTTTAGTATTTGTAAGGATACGTAGTTTTTTCCTCCAAAAAGACCATACATACAAATAAACAAAGAGTATATTAATACAGGTGCCCGATTGTAATTCGGGAAAAGGAAAGAAAGCTATCTATCTAGTTTTATGGGCAAGTGTAACACACTGTAAATTCTGTTTACCATGGTTATTTATGCGGAAATAAAAAATAGGTCATATAACGACTTGCTTTGTGTTCCGTAGGTAGCCTTTTTATGACGGTTTCTTTTTAGGGTTTCTTGTTCCTTTAGAAAATGTAGTACAATTTTAAGATCTTAAAATTTACTAAAAATCTAAATATTAAAAATGAAACTGACTGATTGATCAACGCACAGTCGCACAGCTCAAACTACTGGTTCTATAGTTATGAAATTTTGCACAAATGTTCCTTAATAACGTAAGTGATACTAAGAATGGATTTTTCTAAATATTCATAGCCTACAAGGTTAAAATAGGGCATGAAAGTTTGCATGAAACTCTGTTATTGTTAATTTGAATTAGTATACGGCGGAGCCGCGAGTGGGACGCTAGTGTTGTTGTAAAATTACAAAATAAAGGTAGTTACAATGTACGAGTAAGTAAACACACACTTCCTTTTCTGGGCAGTTGCGTAAAAAAAGTATTAAAGAATAATCACCGACCCCACTCGTTGGACTAAGAAAACTTATCGCAGTGTCCCGTCAGTGGGACATTAATTATTTTGATCATGTTATTACATAACAGAACCGTGTCATTCACCTTAAGGCTGATTACAAACAAACAGCATAGACAAACATATAGATCTATTGATCTCCCCATTATCCGCAAAACCACAGACCACTGACCACCATAGGACAAGATTGTCCTTAATCTATCTATACAATATAATATAATATGCTTTGTATTGAATGACTGACTAACTGACGTATCAACACACAGCCTAAACCAATGATCGTAGAGACCTGAAACTTAGAGGTGTGTTCTTTGTATGATGTAAGCATTCAATAAGAAAAGATTTTCTGATATTGTACCCCCAAAGGGGGTAAAAAAGGGAGGCAAAGTTAGTATGAAACTCTGTCATTATACCTAAAACTTGGAGGGTGTGTTCTTTGTATAACGTAGGCATCGGATAAGTAAGAATTTTCCAAAATTCTACCTCTATGGGGGTTAAAAAGGGGGCAAATTTTGTATGAAGCTTTGTAATTTTTAAAAAATTGAATTCGTATAGCTGGCGAAGCCCCTGGCGGAAAGCTAGTTTACAATATTATTTTATGATCAAAAAGACGTTGAGCCTACCATGGTGACAGATTGACGACCGTTCTTCCAACACGACAGCGGATCCCCAAACGGATTTAACCACCCAGTATACCGTAAAAAAGTTAGGGATGTTATAAATTCCGGTGCGAAATTTGGAGATCAATTGAATGTTAGATATTTCAAGTCTGTGTGATGTTGTTGGTTTTATATATTTTGATGTTAATATATTTTATGTATAAAGCTTGTAAAGGTAAGTAAATTGTGTTTGTGTCTAAAGTGAACATGTTTTTTCAAGTAAACATAGGTATTTATACAGATTTGAAATAGGTAGGCGTTTGTTTTGGTGTACGGCGGTTTATTTAGGCAAACTTTAGAATTTACTG
Source organism: Pyrrhia umbra (assembly GCA_963891755.1). Lineage (NCBI taxonomy): Eukaryota > Metazoa > Arthropoda > Insecta > Lepidoptera > Noctuidae > Pyrrhia > Pyrrhia umbra. The sequence goes on along the minus strand of OY982933.1, from coordinate 12,171,759 downwards.
GAATTTTTGTACTTAATCGTGGTTGGTGGACCCTGACATTTAGCAATGTTTATATCTAGGTTAGATTAGCTTTATTGCTAACGACATCATGTAAAAACGTCAATAAAATTGAGTAGAAAGAAAAATTTTAGTACCTACGTACAGTTTTTATATTTTAAAACTGACAACGTGATCAATCAATCATTTTTGAAAAGAATATTCGAGAAATTATGTCTAAATTCGTATAACTTATTGAAATTCTATCAACGTTTTTTATAACCAATAACATTCGTGACTTCGCATACCTATATTAATTTAGGTTTGGCCGACTAATTTCGAACTCGAATAAAGCTTTAAGTAATTCCATTTAAATGCAAGATTTTCCCCTAAAAATCATGACAACGTAATTTTTGTAAATAACTTAATTCCTCAACTTAATGAAGCTGTTTTGGCAAAATTAGAATTCTTGTCGAATATTCCGGATGGTTTTAAGACACGGGACTCTGTTTACCTTATTTAAGTGGGTTGTCCCCTTGTCCGGTTCGCTTGATTGAATTTTAAGAAGGAACTTCGTGTTCAAGTCATTCGTGTCACCGGGACAGTCCTGTTTCGAAATACGTATGACAGGAGATTTGTTTTCTTAATAAATTGGAATTTCGTAGAAACATTGTTATTTTAGTTGACAAAAAAAGGTATGTAGGTAGAATTGATGAAGGTTTAAAAAAGAGCAAAAGAAATAAAAGAAAGTCCATATTTAAGTTGTTTAAATCAGGTGCTCTTTTCAATTTATCTATACTAATAAAGAAGAAAGATTTGTTTGTTTGTAGAGATTTAACTCAAAAACTGCTGGACGGATTTCAAAAATTCTTTCACCATTAGTAAGCTACATCTTTATGAAGTGTCATAGGCTATATTTATTTAAAGAAATAATTAGGGATCGATACTAAAACTTGAATAATGTAACCCAAGGTGTTAAAAAAGTACACGCGTACGAAGCCGCGGTCGGTAAGCTAGTCCTTTGCATTTTACATAGTTTTTTTTTATTTATTTAATGAAATCAAAATACAGAGGTGTTATTTAATTCTGAACTCGCCGAACTTTTACATTTGATTGCGAGACGCGCTCTTTTACATTTCATTTCACTGCATAATATGTAGGTATATTTTTAATCCTTACTAATATTATAAATGCGAAAGTAACTCTGTCTGTCTGTTACGCTTTCACGCTAAAACTACTGGACCGATATAAATGAAATTTGGTACAAAGAATGAATAGACCCTGAGGAACAACATAGGCTACATTTTACCCGGGTGCGCTAAGTAGTTCCCTCAGGATGCGGGTGAAACCGCGGGAAGCAGCTAGTAGCAGATATTTTACAGAAAAGTAGTGAATACTTTATTGCATTCCAATAAATGGCCAAATAAATAATGTATGAACAGTCCTACTAACATTATAATGCCAAAATTTGTGAGAATATATCGCAAAAACTCCAGATTGATTTTTCATGACATTTGGTACACACAAAATTCACCTCCAAATTAGCCGATGCACTCAGTTTATGTTCCTTGACCCAAAATATATCATAAAAATTTATTATGATTTACTTTTAAAAATTATGATAAATGGTACCTATACAAAAATTAAAGGAAATACAATCATACCCATTATCTTCATGAAAAGATATTGAACTAACAAAATGTCTTCAGAAAATATTAACAGCATAATACAAATTCGCATTTACAAAACTTTTTCCAATAAATTTGTTTATCAGCATCTTTGTACGTTTAAAAGAAAAGTATGTACTTAAAAATACACAGTATATTTTTCTTTGTATATTAATATTATGTTTGTATATTTTATTTTACAAGTTATTTCCTCATTAAATTCTAAGTAAGCGTCCTTTTTTTTTCCTTGTTGTATAGAAAGTTAATATATATACAGGACACCGACATGGACACCGACATTTCCAGAGATGTTTCAAATACGTATAATTAATTCCCTTGCTTATTTCTAAGGACTCTGTACCTATGGAACCAATTCTAAGAATTATATTATGGACAGAGATCAGAAGCTTATTAAAATATACAACCGATATTATAAATTCGAACGTAAGTTTTTTTTTTTACGCTTTCACGCTAAAGCCTATTTAGATGAAATTGTGTATGTCTTTTAATCCAGGTACGTTAAGTAGTCCTCTTAAGTTTCAGGTGGAACAGCAAGTTATGTTAAATAAATATTAATAGACAAATAATAAAAAAAAAACATTTTTAAATCTCACAGAGCAGCGTGGAGTCACGTAATTGGCACCTCATGACGTCATCTCTAACTGCTTTTTAATAGCAGTTGTTGTTATAATCCCATGTCAGAGACCGTCAGGCGAATCTGAGAAAACTCTGACTCAAGAATTAGGATAATAAACCTCCGGGGCAGCGAGATGTTCGTTACCGCGCCTCTGGAATAGAAAGGGCTGAGATAGGAACATGGATTTTGGATGGGTTTTAGTTAGTAAGAGTCTGAGACTCCCTCCCACCCCACTCGCGGCGGAAGGAGTCATTTGATGATTACCAATCTGAAAGAAAGGGTAATAAACCAACAGCCTCAACGATAAGAAGATTATAAATAACAAATAGTAATTCATATCCCCTACCACTGAAAACACACGAAGCAACTGAAACATCAAAAAAATACTATCACAAATTGCAATAAACGCTTTCAAAACATTTAGTTACCGAACAATGACAATCCCACATATCGACATTGGCAACGCAGAATGTTCTAGCAAATTTTAAAATGGCCGCCGGTAAAGGTGAGAGAGAATAGAAGGGGGAGCCCGATTGAATTTCAACCGAAAGATGTTAAAGCCAGTGAAATTATCGCGATCAAATAAATAGTGTCGTATAGAGGTGGTGGGGACGCGAATTGGGAACTACGCCAAGTATTTACCGTCTCAAACTGAATTTTGTTTCAATGAAAACGCGAAAATTGGCGCGATGGTAAAAATGCAGTTTTCCGATATTATTTTTATAACTCGCTTTTTGGAGATGGGCTTTTTGGACGAGATCTTCTATCTATCTATACATATGAAATGCTTTGTCCTGAATAACTGACGGGTCAACGCACAGCCTAAACCGCTGATCGTAGAGACCTGAAACCTGGAGAGTGTGTTCTTTGTATGACGTAAACATTCGGTAAGAAAGAATTTTCCGAAATTCTACCCCTAAGTGGGTGAAAAAGGGGGAGCAAAGTTTGTATGAAACTTTTTACTATTGGTGGCGGCAAGCTAGTATTTGAATAAAACTGATTGGCTGCTTGACTGACTGATCGACCAACGTGCAGCTGAAATGAAAAAAAATATCTAAATTTATCCCCTAGAGGAGTGAAATAGGGGATGAAAGTTTGTATAAAGCTCTGTCATTTTTAGATTGAATTCGTATAGCCCACGCTGGCGAAGCCGCAGGCAGAAAGCTTGTAATTAAATAAAATTAAAGTGGTTATGTTAATTTCAAAATATGATACGCAAAAAAAAAATACATTTTTATTTGGTATATGGTACAACTAGATGCCTATAAATATTATAACACAAGTATATTACCTAGTATTCATGTGCGAAAGAATTTAATATCCCGGTACGTGATACAGAAATATTCGTTTACTAGAAACCTTCTAAAGAACGCACCTGGTACTCCAAGATTTTTGATATAACACTTTTCAAATGTAGCGAACATTTCGCATTTGTATCTGTGTACATAGATGCTACTGTAATGGATATTTTGAAATGGAAAGATTTAATTTTGATCGAAATACCAAATAAATAGAATAGAATATAGAATAGAATAGTTTATTTTTTATCACTTGATTTTACAATTTTTCTCTTAATCTAATACATGGATCTATTAATGAAGAATTCAAAATCTGTTAAGAGAATTCAATGACGACCGTACTAGTATAAACTGTGCTACAGTCGCCAGCGCCTTCCACCTCAAGGTTGTCACACAAAAAATAGAGACGCTACTGTAATGGATATCTTGAAATGGAAAGATTAAATTTTGATCGAAATGCCAAATATATAAAACTAGCTACTCCCGTGGTTTCAATCGTATCCTGAGGAAACTGCTTTACGTTTTCAGATGGAAACTATTTTATGTCCTTTAAAAATGGTTCAAGCTATCTTCGTACCACATATAAATCCGTTCAATCGTACCTACTTGCAATACAATAAAAAAAGATACGCCCCGAATAGTAACCTCCTCCAATTTGAAGTTGGTTAACAAACAAAATCAAAGACAATGCTTCAAATAATTCAAATATTTTAATATTTTAATAGTTCTCAAAAATAAATAAAGTATTACAAAAATATATTTTACATTATTTACTTTCCAAAAATATATGATCTTACTAATATTATGAATGCGAAAGTTTGTGAGGATGTATGTCAATATAATATAATATACTAGCTTCCCGCCAGCGACTTCGCCCGCGATATTTTAGCTAATGGATACAAAAACTTGACAAATTATATACTAAAACCTTCCTCATTAATCACTCTATCTATTAAAAAAACCGCAACGAAATCCATTGCGTCGTTTTAAAGATTTAATCATACATAGGGATATAGGGACAGAGAAAGCGACTTTGTTTTATACTATGTAGTGATTTTTACAATACAATATATTTTTTACTCCTTCACACAAAAACTACTACATGTATTTAGATGAAATTTGATACACACATAGCTTATATCCTGGATTAACAAATAGGATACTCTATAAGGTTAGATATCCCTTAGGATGCGGATAAACCCACGAAAAACAGCTAGTATTCTAATATTTTTTTTCATGAAAAGACCAACAATATCTAATCTATCTAAAAAAACTGTAGCTACACGAGTAACTACTTATACCCATTGAACCAAGATAATGTGTTTTTAACAAAGCCCTCGAACCACTTATTGATAAGAATTAGGGGCGATGATATCACTTATAATACCCTAATGGTTTCTTCACCATAAAAAGGACTAATCAGCATTATTGTGACCATAAATAATGGCCCAATAACCCATAATTTGGTTTTTATTGATGGTATAGTTTCGTTTGATTACGTAAGGATTGGCTGTACACTTGTATTATGTAATTAGATCTATACAAATAATGAAAATTGGTTGTGTCTGTTTGTAATGACAAAATTACAGCTTTGTACTCTACGTTAACATGGGACTTTTCCTAAACAAATACTATTTTTCCACTAGCCGGCCCAGCAATGCCCCATAATGTATATATTTTGTTCTGATATTTTAGTGAGTATTTATTCTTCTATCCGGAGCGGATAAAATCCAATAAAACAAAGATCATAACAATCGGTCCAGCAATTATTGAATTATAAATAGTGTCACTAACAGGACTTAGTTACTTTATATTTATTTATTTATTTATCAAGTACCTAATTTTAAGTTTTTATGTTATTAGGTTTTCCACCAAAAAAAAATCAGTATAAGCCAGGAGCAAGGAATTGGGTCGAACGAGTTCCCTCCCTTATTAAACAAACTCTCCCTCCATCTCTTGTTAAAATTCTATTTCATAAAATTTCACAAGAATACGTACAAATTCTCTCTTTTATAGGAGCCCCATGCCAAATGCCACATTGTATACCTAAATAATAAGCCAAACTTCAACAAAGGCTTGACCTTTCAATCTTCAGCAAAAATTGGGTCGCAAGAAAACCCATTTAGTTTTGAGCCAAAAAATAATATGGTAGACAGTTATCGATGTCATGGTATCGATAAATTCACAAAATAATACTTTAATGAAATATGTAAAAAGTATTGGTATTTTAAAATATTAAAATCCAAAATCCAGAAATCATCAATTTGCTTATTTCTCTGTTATTTTTTTTATCAGGCTTACTAAAGTGTCCAAACGAAAAGGATTGCCATCCAGCGTAACAACGCTTTCATTTTTAACCAACTTGAAAAAAAGGAGCAGGTTATAAATTCTGATGTTTGTATTTTTTTTGTTTTAATAGTTTTTTCCTTACATCGCTGCCAAACAGCTATGTATGGAAAAAAACTGTTTTTTTCTTTTTAAACCTTATTTAAATATAATACTTTTTTTAATTCGGATGTTATTTTTATAATTAAAAATTACAAAAAAATATTCATAAAAAAAAACTGATAACAGCTCCTGTCGATTCGAAAAAAATACGAGGTTTTCGAAACGACTTCAAAATGTTTAAGCCTAAATCCGTTTAGCAACAAAAAAAAACATAAAAATTCTCAGTCAGCCCATGAAAATGTCATCAGTCGCACATTATCAGCAAGTCAAGCCTACAAAATCTGGAACACGCCTAACGACATCTCTTGGCAAAGACACAAAAGTACTCTTAATGCAAACCAAGCCATATGGGGTGTGATTCCCGAATCACGGCATTACGTTAACATCGTGTACGTAAATCAAGGCAAAAAGACCATAAACCCACCATTTTGAATTGTAAATGTGGAGAAAACGAATATTTGTCATTTGAAGTAGGAATTTCTGAAGAAATGAGCTGTTTTTGGGGAAAAAATGTTTTATTTTTGCGCTGCTAGAATAGGTGAAGATAGTTTTTACAATTCGTGTTTTCGCGAATTTTGATCAGACTAGTTGTTCCTTCCAAATTATCCTACATCCTTCTTAAGTTTTCAATGTAAAAAACCTTACTAAATTTCGTCAATACCAGTTAGGCGGTTTAACCGAGACAGCATCACAAATTAACAGTCAGACCGATAGATTTATTTTAAAAGCTTTTATTTAACTTGCAATTTTTGTAATTTGTCTTTACTCCTTCAAAAATGTTGCCTTAATTATTATTAGAATGCTCATGCCTTCTCTGTATAAGAAGAGGCTTGTGCCTAGCAGTGGGACAATTTATAAGCCGATGATGATAATGATTATTAGAATTAATTGGTAAGCCAATTGATGTTTTACAAAATGATATCATTCAGTTTTCTTTAATCGTAGCCACAGTTAAGAAAGCATTTCCATCAAGAAAGTCATCTTTCCGATTATTCAAAGACAAACTCCTTCCAAAGACGACGCAAAAAAAAGATATTATTTTACTTCTTTCAGATATAAAAATACCAAAAAACATCGAGATTGATCTACTGTGTAATAAATCACAGGCCCTATAACCTTTCCAATAAGCACTGACATACAACACTACGATGAAAATACTTGTTCAAAAACAGCTGCCTCTTTTAGTAGGCGTCGCCATATTTTTTTATTTCGTCACAAAAAGCGTTGTTACGTCATCTGCAGCCGTCACAGATAGAAATTTCTTGTAGCTGGGGGCTAGAAAACTGGAGACTGACTCGTTAACAAATGTCATATTGACCTTTTTTTAATTGGTTCAAAGTAAGCTGTATTTTCGCAAAGGAATAGGTTTTAAGGGCAGTTTTTTAAATAATAAGTCTTTATGTTGGTTGGTAGCTGCGGCTTTGTCGCCATTTGAAAAAAGATAAAAACTTTCTTGTATTATGGCCCAGGTTTCAGTCTTTATCCATACCAAATTTCATTTGAATCCGTGCAGCCGTTTTACAGTGAAAACGTTACAGACAGACTGAAGAATACGAATTGAAAAAATGTGAAAACTGTATCACCTCTGTCCCAAAAAGTAATATCGATGTTACTCGGCGTTACATGTTGTGTTCCTCTATTCATCCGAAACCTATTGTCGTTAAAAATCCCATACACAATAGCTCGGCCCACTATTTCCTAGGACTGCATAGTCACCGCCCAAAACCGGAATACGAAAAACAAAACACAGACTCCAATTGATTTCAACGTACACCCGGACAATCCTATCACGAAACAAATTCCAACTCCACTTATCAATTGGCCAAACCCACTTACAAAATTGATGAAGCGAAAACGATATAATCTCTTTATCGAAAATCGCCTTTCGTGGAGCCCAACTGAGAGTACTGTGAAAAATCTGCCAGAACGGCTGGTACGACCGTCGGCTCCCTCACTATGAAACTCTTGCAACTACAATTTCGTCGCTACGTGTCGCATCCGTTGCAGGGTCTGAACCGATTACCGCTCGTTCATTCCAGCCGACTCCGTAATGGATGTTGTTCGGGCGGAGTTTGCAGTTTGCTGGAATTACGTGGATCGTTTGACATTGAGAAAGGGGTTCCACTTTTAAGATTCAATCTTGTAAAGACTAAAATCGTTTGAAGTTTTAGTGGGATGGATTAATTTGTTGAACATTTTTTATGTAAAATTAGTTTGTTATAGCTAGTCCTAACTTATTCTTACTAATATTATAAATAGGAAAATGAGTCTGTTTATTACGGAGAAGCTCGTGGCTAGAAGGTTAAGCTACGCTTGTCGCAGTCAGTCCATCGATGGGCAACCCCATCTATGTCATACCGAGATTCCTTCGTGCCACGGAAAGCACGATAAGCTGTTGATTCCGGTTGTCAGTGGCAAATCTTTGGTCGTTTACGTTTTCCTTACAGGTAGTCAGAAGCCAGAAAGACCAACAACCAATCTTGCCAAAGAGTATCGTGTTAGCTAATTACTGGGTAGTCAAAGTCAGTCGCTCCATCTTAAACACTGGCACTCAGCTGTATCTAATTAGAATGGAATACGACCCCAACATAGTTGGGAAATGGCTAGGCCGATGATGAGTTTGTTAAAAGCTGAATCGATTTGGTATGAAGAAAGATAGGACCCCGTTTAATAGTTGTCTCAAATGTTACTATAGTTTTACTATAATTGCTTAGTTTTACTATAATCGCTAAGTTGATTATGTTAATTAATTTGTTTGAAGTATTATTACAAAAACTAACAACAGAAAATTGTAGTGTAAATTATATTAATAGCTCATATAAATCAGTTTCTACACTGGCTTATTACAAGTTTAACAAACAGGCAATAAATTAGTAATAGTATGGATAAATTACAGTTTAATCGCTTGATTAAAAATAAAGATTAGAACGCCGTATAATATATGGTGGACGGTTGTTACAGTTTCATGAAAATTCTCATGAAAGGCAAACGAAATTATGGAAACATAGTAATTTTATAACTCAACCATATTGTGATTTTTTGTAGGTTGGTGAAATTACATCATACTAATATACTATACTAACCGTTTCCCGTGGTTTCACCCGCATCCCGAGGGAACTACTTCGCGCACCCGGGTAAAAAGTATCCTATATGTTAATCCAGGTCATAAACTATGTGTGTACCAAATTTCATCCAAATCCGTTCAGTAGTTTTTGCGTGAAAGAGTAACAAACATATATCCATAGATTCTGTTTATAAAAGTTTGTAACTTTTGCGTTTATAAAATAAGTAGGAAGTAGGCTACTTCCTACTAAAACCTTCCTTGAACAGTATGCATTTAAATAGAACTCCATCTAAATCTAATCAGTAGTTTTTAAGAAAATCGTGGACTTAGTGACAGACATATGAGTCGAATACAGAACCTTATTTTTTCAGTTGGTTAAAAATAGATTCACAGCCAATTCTTGTTAGTCCTTTCCAATATTTAAAGGGGAAAAATAAATTTGTATATCGTTCTTTCACGGCAAAAATGCTGAACCGATTTAGATCCAACTTGGTACTGAAATATATTGAACCCCGGGGAAGGACATAGTACCTTTAGTCCCTATATTCTATACTAATTATTCTAACTAATATTAAAAATACGAAAGTGTGTTTGTTTGTTAAGCTTTCACAATAGAACGGCTTTACCGATTTGGATTAAATTTAGTACAGAAATAGATAGGGACGCGGGTAAAACCGGGGGAAAAAGCAAGCCCTATATTTTCCTGGAATATCATGTAGGTCACATTGTCGCCGTAAGTTTTTTTAACTCTTTGGCAAGAGCAGTGTAATAAAATAATGACAATCTCTTTTGGCAGATGTCTGTTGGAACATTAGATTTTGTCAAAAATTTTATACCTACATTAACGTTTAAATAACAGTTATCTTTTCCTTCATATTCGGTTTTAATAAATACTTAAAAAGATTTTTTGATTATTTGAGCTTAGAATATAAGCTGTTTTTTAATTGTATTTTTTTAATTATAATGATATTCTAAGGCTTACAATATCATGCTACAGTAATAAAAAAATAAAAGTTTGTAAGAATTTGCAAGAATGAAGCTATAGATTCATTTTGGATGAAATTATAAGTTTCTTTTTATTTTGATGTGCGAAGAATACGAGTGAAAACGCGGTAAACAGCTAGTATTTTCAATATTAAAACAAGAAAAGTATATACAGAAAAATAAAAAATATAAATAACGAAAGATATGCTTTTGACACTTCACGTACCTCTGCAAATGTAACAAATACAATCACAGTACCCAACCTGGTGAGCTCACGTTTGAAAACAAACTCAAAAAAACACGTTTGCCCTGTAAAAAATCCAATACGAAAACCGTATGGAACTTTATTTTTTATAACGCCTAAAGCAGTGTTGTTTTACAAATTGTATGTTCGTATGTTTCCGTTGGCAGTTATTTTAGCAGTTTTTTTATTTGGGAACACACAAAATGGTATTTTGTATTTAGAGAAAAGAATGTAACAATACTAATATTATTTGCAGCGTACTTGCCTGAGGTTAGGGTTGGCACGAAACGGTAGACATCTTGCTGATGTATGTACAGTTATTTTGTTTGATTTTTTTTATCCGCAATTCATACTTCCATTAAAGTATTAACTTTAGATCAAAACCTACAATAATTTAATAATAAATACCTTAACGTAATACGTATTCGTAACGGCCAATGGTCTGATAGTCAAGAGCCTCGACCAACATCTTAGGAGGCTCTCGTTAGGCGGCTGAATCAAGGTCCTGATTAAGAAGGCAGTTCTCCTAGATACGGCACGTATAGTGAGGAGATTCCTGTCTCTGGAGCCCTAACAACCGGTAGCTTGGACCCTGTTCCCGATATCGGTGGATCCCTGTTTTTATTCAGAAATATTTAAAAATGTAATTAATTCGTGTAAAAATCTGACACCAAAGGTGATATTATGACTTTGTTGGCAAATTGATATAAAAAAAAGTTATCGAGTCAATATAGCACAAAGACTTTTCCTAACTAATTATTACTTCACGCTGAAATTGGCAGAGTAAAAAGGCCTTTCTACGAAATATACCCTTAAAATTGCGAACAGGAAGCGACACCCCTACACACCGAGCAGTCCATTTTCCGAACTTTTCTAATATACCGGGCGACGGGCACACACCGTTTCCTTTTCTAACATAATGAAATCATTCGTATTTCTCTTTTTTTTATGTTTCTCCAAACGATTTTTAGGCAATATATTTATTACGTTCATATATCAAAGGTCTCATATGTTAGGCTATATTTAGATTTAGGGCTGCTCCGTAATTACTTTTTGCGGCTTATTGTAGGGCTGTCAAAAAACATTGGAGTTTTTAGGTCCGCGTGGGTTCATTTGCTCATATTGTTTGAGTAGCCGTATACTGAATCAAAGTAACATTAATTTTAATATGTTTTAGATTACTTTTTCTGACGTATTTTTTGGTGGTAAGAACATTCCTAATACGAGGTTCTGTTTTTACTAGATATTGCCTAGGCGGGTATCATTGCAGTAAAATATATTTAATAATGTATCGTTAGTAATGAGAAAAGTAATTGTTATCTGAACAAAACATAACATAATGCTGCTATTCCACAAGGCGAAAAACCAGCCAGACTCGTGGAAGGTGGCGGGGAGCAGATATAATGCGATCTACCTGGGATATTTGGGGGGGTTAGCGGTCTATTCCACGTTCAGCAGTAGACGGTGATATGATAGGATGAGGAGGCGAGAGTACTGCTAGGATATAGCCCGAATCTAGACTACTAAGAAATTCCTGATGAGCAAAACCCATAACATTAACAACATTATTATCATAAAAAAATGTGAAAGTAAATCAGTCTGTTTGTCTGCTACGCTTGTCGGTAATACGGATAAACTGATTTGGATGAAATTTGCTTTGTAAGTTGCTTGAAATCTTGGAAAGGACAGGATAATTTGAATCGGAGTACGTGAATTAGTTACTTTTTTATTATTATTATTAGTACGTAAGTAGGCATGGCCAGGCTAAGTAACAATATTTATTTTTCAAAGGTTGTAAAGCCAAAGGGCGGTTATTACGAGCAAAATAAATGACGAAAAGATTTTCATTCAACCATTATATTTATGAAAAACATTATTTTGAAGATGCAAAATACCTTTTACGAATGTATTCGTTTCCTATCATATTTTATTTAAGCGATACTTTGACCTTTTAGGAGTTGTCCAGTTCAAGAAAACTATATTCATTTCTTTTCTGTGAGTGGGTATTAGGAATAATATTTAGCTATTTTGCGGGACGTTCGAAAGAGATACCGCGCCCCAGGAATACAAAGGGCTGAGGAAGGTACATGGATGGGTTTTAGTCAGTAAGAGTCTGACACTAACGGCGGGTCATTTAATGATTTCCGATACGCAAAAGAACTGTCATATTGCTTTATAAGGTATCCCTAACTATCCCAACTAGTCCTAACTAATATTATAAATGCGAAAGTTAGTCTGTTTGTTACGCTTTACGTCCGTCAAAACAGCTGAACTGATTTAGATGAAATTTGATTACTTAATACTTTTTATTTGATTGCGATAGGTAATTCACTCGGGATGCGGGTAAACCGGTGGAATAACTACTATTGTATAATACCAAACCTACAAAATGAACTTTAAACTCTTTATTATTGGTTCTATTCTTCCTTATTTAAAATCCTTTATTTTTTCCATTTAGAAACAAACTCCCTCTTCTTATACAACGAAGGAACGGTTATTGATCATCATGCTTTGGCGATTTCAGACTTTTTAGTCCAGGTTTTCTCATACCCTTTTTCGTCTAGTGCAATTATGATTTTTGAAGAAGTCACATTCGAACTTAACAAGTTTCTAATTCATATGTAAGTACTCAAAAGAGCAATCGAATACTCATCATTTCGATGTTCAAATCAATTTCACCTTCTTCACGTTATCCCTGTCTTACCAATATTAAAGTAAGCTAACCCGGGATGTTTTAAAGGTCCATTTTCCTTGCCCCGGGGCCCTTTTGGCCTTGAATAAAAAAGTCCGAAGGGACAATTTTCCTTTTCCCATGGAATTTAATAAAACATGGGTTTTTATATGGGCCTGCTTATTTTAAGGTTGGAATTTCAGTTGCTAAGTTATGACGTGACATTGTTATGGCATTATTTTTTATGGTCGCCTATACAACACTTCTTCAATAACATAAAATGAGTTCTTCTATTTATTTTTATTTATTTATTTACTATTTATGAACACACATACATATCGAAGGTAATGCTTATTTCTAAAGAAATCTCTTCCAGCGTACCTGCGGTAGGAGAATAACAATAAAAGAGATGTAGACAAGTGTATTATTCTTTCAAAAAGGGTATTTACATTTTTTTTATTTAATTACTTGGCCACATTTATGTTGATTTATCGTAATAGATAATTCTGATAATGCGCGAACAGCACCAAAGTAATTAAAAAATAAACAAGTAAAACAAAATATTCCACTTTTCAATCGTCCACGTTTTCACGAACACAAAAAAAAAGATACATTGATCATTCCCCTGTCACTCCAATTTATATACAGGGATACTCCTATCCATTAAACTGTGTCACTAACTGGACATTTTTATTATTTATTTATTTTGTCCACGCTTTACAAAAAAAAATGGCATCACCGATCCTGCTAATATAAAAAAGTTTTCGTGTTGTTGTGCATTTGCTAATTTAGGTATTTGTTATTCTTTAATACTTAACAAACTCATTCTCCTCTCCTGTCATTATTATATTAGTTTTGGGACGAAAAGCCCTTTTACTTTCTTTCAGGAACATCTCTATATCTATTCAGTCAGTTAACCTATCTATCGTCTAGTATTTTAAAGCAAAAATACATATTTATTACCATTAGAAAGCTACATCTTTACGAAGTGTCATAGGCTATATTTATTTCCAGGAATAATTAGGGATCCCTACTAAATCTTGAACAATGTAACTCAAAGTGTAAAAAAAATGTCCATGCGGACGAAGCCGCGAGTGAAAAGCTAGTCATTTTATATAGAGAAAGCCGTGCCTGATCAACGATCAGTGGGCTTAGATATACGACTGTTTTTTTATTTCATATTTTTAGTCGTTGACGTCCAAGATCAACTTGGATAGCACATTGGTAATTAGCACCCACTTTTGACACACCAATATGACTTTTGTGACATTAACGGGCTTGAAATCTGGCCAGATTTCAGCTTCTGCACGTACAAAACTCAAGTTCTCTATACTAATATTCATCACGTTTAATGATTTTCAAATTATATACATTCGTGTAATATGAGAAGCATACCAAAGGGTAATGTAATTATATCTTGTAGCCTCTCTAGGCTATATAATTACATTACGTTATCGATTATCCTGATTTAATAATAATAATTAAAGGAAGTTTCGTCATTCCTCTGGGATGGCCGATGTGCTCAATCAAATGTTACCGCACTCGGAATGACAGTTTGATGTGAAAACTTGGAATTTGAATTGGGGAGAATTTCGCGTTACAATGCCATTAACAATTTTGAAGATTATTATTGTTTGGAGTGTGAAAATTGGTACATAATCATGCTGGAATTTAATTCCTGATTTATTTAAAATATAAAAGTGTTTTTTTTTTATTAAGTCAGTCGTTTTTTCTTTGTATGTACACATTAATTAGCTGTAGATTATTAAACTATGAGTATTATTCTACTCCTCCATTATTCTGTTCTTATTAAACATTTCTCTGGGACTTGTCGAGCTTCATTGCTTCGGTGTTTTCTGGTGGGCACCACTGTTGATTCTGGTTTTCAGGTGTTGCTGGAAATAGAGTTGCGGGCTTGTCCCATAAAAAAGAAGCTGTAGATAATCTCAACGAATTCTTGTCTAGGTGACAAGAAACTAGCAGATGAGATTTTGAGATTTCTTTCATTATTTTTAATTCGTTTTATGAACTCAGTATCTAAGGATATGGAATAAGTATTATTATAATGATTTACAATACCTCAAAATTAATAGCATTATATATGAGACATTCATATTAATATAGTCAGTCCACTGTGTAGTCAACCAACATTGCCTCGTCACCATGGTCAATAAATCTCACAATGAAGTTCTTAAACGACGCGAAGAAAGTTAAACATAGCTATATAAAATATAGAAACGACACACGCTTCATTTTTCAACATGGCGGTCGATCTCAAACAATGGCGGCTTGCGGAAGGCTTCAGAACAAAAGCCTTGTCTCCGATATACACGTCAGATACAACAGATGGGTACAAGTAAACGTCTTGCACGTCTCGCTCGACGTAAACTGTCGTAAAATGACGTTTATACGAGATTTACGTTGATTTAGGAGATAGATATTTGAGTAAGCATTATTTTCTACCATCTTGATTGCTTTGTAAGCAAAAGGGTGCCGTGATCACGTAAAGTTTAATTGGGTTTTAAATTTGGCAGTTCTCAGTAACCTGGAGTTTAGATTCTTGAGCGATTGTTGATATCGGGGTTGCCCCTTTAAATATGTTACTTAAATGTATCATTTTCACTCAATATTAATTTGTAACATCGCAACTGCTTTTCTAATGGCGAAGGAAAATATTATGAGAAAACGTTACACATGCTAAAAAAAGTATAATTTATTATGGAGAATTTTAGCAGCAGCCTAGTTTGGTTTTATGTAGGCTTTTAATACAATCGTATTTTTATATGACTGAGGCTTTGAAAAAGAAGAAAAAGAGTTTTTATTTTAATTAAACGTATACCTTGGAGATTTATAACTTTGAAAGTTCTCAGTACCTTGCCTAGCCTTTATAATGATATTTGATTTAAAACCTCACTTCTTAAAAAAACGAGCTTTCTTAACACAAATTAAACCTAGATTTGTTGAACTTGCTCAGTTCTCAAAACGTAATTATCTGTTCATACATTTTGAAACTGGAACGTTTTCTCAGGAGTCCATAATGTCTAGATTCGAGATTGCCTAATTTATTCCAACTACTTCTAAAGTAGACTATCAGAATATTAAAAATTGCCGTCTTTTGTGCAAAAATATAGCGGGACTGTTTTATTATTTAAATTGCTTATAGACGTAGATTTGTAGACGAAACTCGAAAGTAACGTCGTTATTAACTAGAAAACATAAAAGATTAAGGTAAGATTTATTACATTGTCCAAGGAACTGTGAAACGATTTTAATAACTTTTAATAAGATTAAGTCTAAATAGTGATAGATTTCCTTTATTCAGTTTGTTCTCATAAACTTCGGAGCAATAAATCGGGGCAGCTACAAAAACTTAATATCTTCGAGATAAAAACATGTTATGATCTGTGATAATAGGATTTACAAAAAAATTAACCAATTCGTAATTTAAAATTATAAAGTTTTAAATTACATATTGGTTAAAATTTCATTCATATTCCGATAATAATAAAAATGTTTTATTTCATCTCCACAAATTACATTCTAGAAAAATACAGTTGACAAATGAGAATAAAATTAAGTTAGGCAACATTGTAATTTGTGGGAGATCTGAGTCTGAGCTAAGGCCAGGCCTGTATCTCAGAACTTCATAGCATTCATAGTTTAAGTGATTTTGAGATTACACTACTCATCCAGACTAATTGCTCTGAATATTTTTTTATTTGTCGAAAAGTTTCTTTACAACAGTGGGCCTATCACGAATCACTTTCGAAAAAGTATTCGTATCGAAAGCGATTTTCGAATCATAAAAACAACCATACCAGAGCAAAATTTATGTTTAAAATGTGTAAGTAACAATTTGCAGCATCCAAAGATATGAATTAAGTCATAAATTTAAATAAATAGTTCGTAAAATACGAGTATATGGCATTTAAAAATCGCTGTCGATACGAATACTTTTTCGAAAGTGATTCGTGCTAGGCCCACAGTAGGTACCGTTCAATAGAATTTCTGTAAACAAAAAAAATACATTTAGTCATTAGACAAAACGACCCTTAGAAAACACAAAGGTAAAAATCTCGCCCTCTACATTAAACAGAACAATTTGCAATTGTACACCTACAGCAGTGTATCGTTAGAAATCGCGTGTTCTCTCAATGCGTTAGCCATATTCCTCCCCCTTCTCTTTCGCTTCCCCACAAGAGGTCTGAGCCGGAACTGCGGCGAATGCGTGAAAGAGCAATTATCTGGGTAGCCTCCGCGGCACCCCACATGTTCTGCTAATACATGTCTACAGGCTCGGGCTTTTCCGGGTTGTCTGAATGAATGAATAAAGAGATTTCCAAAGGAGTGTATTTGTTCATAGTGTTTTTGGCAGATGGATGGTTTATTTATTTGACATATTTTTGCTGTGCTAAATAACTGCCGAACGAATATATCTGTTAATATTGAAATTATGCATGTTAGTTAATTCCATCG
The DNA here is from genome assembly GCA_963891755.1 of Pyrrhia umbra. Lineage (NCBI taxonomy): Eukaryota > Metazoa > Arthropoda > Insecta > Lepidoptera > Noctuidae > Pyrrhia > Pyrrhia umbra. The sequence goes on along the minus strand of OY982933.1, from coordinate 12,154,294 downwards.
TTTAATGGGTGAATAAGAAAATAATAGGTTTATGAATAAATATAATAATACCTATTACATTTTGTAACTGAACCGGATTGTTTGCTGTGTAGTATTAGAATTGACAAAAAAAAACAGGTAAAGTTATTTCAATCATACTTACCACACGGAGTCTATTGAAATTTGCAAACTGTGGATATACCATCAAATATTATTTAATCTTAATTATTAACCTAAAGTAGCTCTAGAAGAGCTTGCTGGAAATCTCTCCTAAGCATCGCCACAATGACCCGTCTAGCGCCGCCCGCAGTGGTTTTCCGCAACCTGAATCAGGTCGACGGTTCATTTTGGTTACGATATTATGTAATTAGTATATTTCTACTATGCGCGGGACTACAGAGACTTGGTATATTTATTACTAGCTTTTCGCCAACGGCTTACCCATGACATTCACTAAAACGCTATTTATCATGGTTTCATCCGCGTCCTAAGGAAAGCCTATACCAATCTCAAGGGTCACATGTATCTCTATACTAAATTACATCCAAATAGTTCCAACAGTTTTATCGTGAACATAAAATATTATCCTGTAGAACAAACAAAAAATATAATATCAGAATGGTAAGAAGCAGCAATTCTAAGATCAATCAATTTGAAGACACGGTAACTCGCTCTATGCCGTATTATATCTTTTTTTATTCTAACTAATATTATACATGCGAAAGTGAGTTTGTTTGTTTGACTGAACTGATTTAGATAACATTTGTGACCCTAGAGAAGGTGATACTTTTAATCCAGGTGCGTTAATACGGGACGCGGGTGAAACCACGAGAAACATCTAGTTAATTATATAAAAAACCATCCAAATTAATTACCATCCAATGTATTTACATGCGTCTGATTTATCTATACTAGAGCGTATTTACCAGGTTGTTATATTAAAGTTGTATTAAGAATTTTAGATTGATTGTCTATATAAGATGTTTAATTAGATTGTGCACTAAAATTCAACATTTGACTTAGTACAATGTACTTATTGCGTTGTGTATTCAAAATTACTTTAAATCTTTGTACTCTTTAATCCTTAATCTTATTCTATTAACACAATGTTCTCAGTTTCATCCCAAAGATTAAACTTAAATAAACATCAATTTTGTTGCAACCGTTCCAAAAGTGATATTATCTCAAAAATAAACAATCCACCAGAAAGAGTTTTAATGGAAAATCACTAAATAAAATGTTAACCTAATATTTGCCATAGACGTATTTACACGTTTCTAATAAAAAACGTGGAGCGAGCGAGCAGATCTCGTTTGCTGATAAATACACAGGGGATTGACACACGCGCCAGGGGAATGATAAAAGGCATTGGAATGAAGTCGTAACATAAAATTTGTTTGTTGTGATTATTAAGAGGGGGAATGTTAAGGCGTATAATAAATTCAAGACGGCGAGCTGTTCAAAGAGATGTAAAGGGTTCATAAGAATTTATTACGAAGACGTGAAATTTGAAGACTTCTCGAATAATAATGATGGTGATCGACAAAATAGAGGCCTTTGATGGAATTTAGTTTAATGACGATTATTTCCTGTTATTCAACTCCGGAATAATCACACTCGCTACGTATAGAACCTAAAATAACATACAGTTACGAAGAAAACTTTTACCTTGTTAATGTTATTTTATAAATGTATAAGATAATATAACAATTTGCCATGTGTCTGATTTAGACACGAATTTTAAGGATGGCTTTTGTTGTTATAGAAGTCACGGTTATAACCTCAGATCATATTGAAGTTATATCTATAATCAGCGAAGTAGTAGCTGAGTTGTCTATCTTGTATGTATTTCAGTAACATTAAAAAATGACACTTATGGGGCTTATTTTAATGTTTCTCCGAAATAAATGCAATGGGGGTTAATAGTATCACGGCCAGTTTCATCATCTCCGGCAATGAAACTCATCTGTCAGATAATATATTCAAAAAACGTTTGAATTATTATGAAAGTAATCTAGTAGATATACCTACTTATTAATTATCACAATATTCATATTTACATGCTTAAAACTACTTAAGGCTAAAGATTTAAAACTACTACTACTGCTAAAACTATAAACATAAAATACGAAAAAAGGGAAGGAAAAGAAACACCTCAAGGTTAAGCGTCAAAATATTCCTCAACATCGCTCTCATCTGATAATGTGTCCAGAAGACTGGCAGCATTGCCACGTTGAATGGCAATGCTTAATCTTTGTCCAAGAAATAAGCCAGCCCTCTGCTCTCGCGAAATGTCGATCACCTACATCCCAGAATAGGTGAAACAGAACCTTTACTATTTTCAGTTCACTAGATCTAAGAAGACATCGTAGTTTTAAAAGTAATATTAAAGGCCAGGAAAATGAGCCTTCCCTAGATACTAATGATTGTGCTTATTATTCTCTAATATTGAAAATAAAATCAGTGTTTTAATATTACTAGTATGTTTTATTGTCTTCTACCAAATTACTGGTACCTATTTCAAGTTTATGATTATTTTGTCAACCAAAAATACTGAATCATAGAGTGGAATCTTGAATTTCCAGAAGCTTATTTGCATCTAAGGTTATCTAAAATTAAACCTTATTTGAATAACAAAACGATTCAAGGTAAATAGCAGCATAGTAGAGTAAAAACGATTAGAAATATGCTCATTATCATAGGAGATGATGAATCTGATAGAACTGATTGCAAGGCTCTCAACCTTGACACGCGTGATAACCAGTTAGTCCTCAAAGACATTATAGTATCTTCATGCAGGATCAAAATATCAAATTCTTCTTCACTACAATCTGGTGCTTTCTAGTGATTCTTAGAGCTGTAAATTACTGAATGTTGAAGGACTTAGTGGTGTGGTAGCTGCAGGGTCACAGAATTGAGAATGATCAGGACAATGTTCATGATTTTGATAAATATGGTTTGCAATGTTTCTTGTAGTAGTAGTTAGATTTCCGATCGGATTTGGTGGAGTCGTTGGCTACATTCTGGAGCAAGTCTGAAATAAATAAATAACATTATCAGTTTTATTTGTTAAGTTCAATCCTAATACCTACTATAAAAAGTATGTTTGTCTGTTGTTATGTTCTCACGGTAACACGGGTGATATAATTTGAATGAAATTTGGTACGGATATAGAGGGAACCCAAGACACGATAATAAGCTACTTTTTATCTGTGTGTTGGTTGTTAAATAGTTCTCTTGGGACGCGAATGAAACAGCAAGAAACAGCTTTGGAATATTAACCGATGGACAAAATTTATTATACTGAAATTCGTCAAATGCGGACAATGCAGAACTCCATCTTTGGAATTGCTTAGGGAGGAGCGATTATGCTTGTATCGTCTACAAATTAGTATTTTGTAATATATAACATACGGATTCATGTTGGTGCATTTTTAGGGTTCCATATTATTAAGTAACATCTTTGTTTAATTTGTTCCTGTACGATAAGTACTACTGTTTTAACTTTATCTTTATGGTGTATGAAGAAATTATTATCTTTCTATTAATATTTTCATTTTCGTGAATTTGTTTGTTTAATGACAGCAGTAGTTTGTCATTGTCAACTTTGACGCTTTCATCGTTCGGATGCGTTCCTTTAAGGTGCATTATATTTAATGTATTTTTTATTTTGTATTTAAATTCTTCCTGTAAAATATTGTTATCAAGCGAATAATTAAAACCACCTACTAATATACTACTAATTATGAAGTGTTTAAAATGTATGTCTGTTACTCTTTCACACAAAAACTTGGACTGGGTTTAGATGAAGTTTAGTACACACATGGTTTATAACTTGGATTTGCACGTCAGATACTTTTTACACGAAGTAGTTCACTCAGGATGCAGGAAAAACCGAGGCGAATAGCTAGTATAACATAGTTTTATCACCAAAGTTTAACAAAGAAGTCAATGTTTCATCGTTGGCTACCATTTTTCCACTACATACCTCACTTTTCTGGTCTAAACATAGTCCTATCTCATTACCCTGCAATATTTGCCAGGAAAAAAACAACTCATCATTTAGAAACTGATGTAAACTATGAGTTGAATTACCCAACACAACTCCTAGAATTAGTGAGTTCGTTTTTACAACAGAGAGATCTAGGGAACAATGCGCACCAGTATTTCATATTAACGGTCCCAACAGCGGGGCAATGAAAATTAATGCCCCACAGAGCCACGAATGCATGCGATCATTATTGCTCGCATAAAAACGAGATATTGCTCGTGATATATTGGTGTAACCATCTACAGGAAGTACCTCTTTTTGTTTTAGAGTTGTCTTGTACACTACACGGTAAAAATCTTTTGGAGCTAACAAAAAACCCAAACTATAAAAAAAAAGGTAGACAGGTAGAGAACGCCTAAGGCGTTAAGTCCGCCATTGTACATTGTGTTTGTGCAAGAAGTATTAAATAAATAAATATTAATACCTTTGCTGAACACTTTTTCCTTCATCGTGGTTGTGTTTGCAAATATTAAATTTCTAAAATTAACAGAACCAGAACTTTTTGTTTCGTATAGGAATCGAACCCACGACAGCAAAAGCTCACTTACCTCAGCCACTGAACCAATATTTCATTTATTTTTCATTTCCCCACACTAGTTTTTTCACTCACTAGTTCTCACTTCTGTATCGTGGATGCGTTTACAAACATAATGCACAGATACCCAGACCCGTAACAATTTTAGTTGTCCCGTGCGGGAATCGAACCTGCGACACGCAGTGCAAAAGCCACTTAGTCAATCAATAAGCTTCAATGTTGTGTAATGTATTGAAAACTCATAAATAGGATTTGTTTCAAATTCTGAAAGCACTTTCCACTAATGATAAAAATGTAAATCTGTGTATTCAAAATTCTACATGAGCTTAAAACGTCCAAAAATATTTCAGCTGAAAAAATATTTTATTTTATATCAGCAACAAAGAGATAACGTTCCCGTTTTACGCGTATATTTTGAGATTATCACAGTTTTATCTCACGTCCAATAAAATGTTTTAGTACATAAAATAATTTCGAAGGCACTTGAATATTTTAATCCGTCTCGTAATGCATTAAAGGAAGGAATTTGTCCAAAAACTCCTGTAGGTACAGCTATAGCGTACATATTTGATTGTAAGAGAGTGTTTTGCACGGCTGGCATCCGAAGTAAGTGATTTTGTGAATTATTAATTTGTATGGAGAGAAGCAATATCATTGTGTAGGAAAGGACCATTTTTTTCCTCGGTCCTTTTACTTTGTTACTTTCTCGGTCCTTTGGTACTCAAAATATATTTTCTAGAATAAGATTTATGGACAACATAAATAAAAATGTTTTGAAAACGAATCTTATCGAAAAAATAAAACTATTTTTTTACCTATTTATATTATTTGAAATCATTCAATGACAAAGTTCATATTGAAATGAAATTATGGTAATAGAATAAGAGATACGGTTACCATAGCAACCCGAGTAACTACCATTGTTGATTCGGAGAATTTCCTTAATTAAATATCAATTTACCGTTTGTATTGGTTGATACATCGGGCCAAATCGAAAAAGAGAACTGGTGTTTTTTGTGACAGATTTTTCAGCCAGCAAAATGATGTTGTATTTTTTTGCGTTCAAATAAACTGATCCTGCGAATAATTGATTGGCGTACGTTGTTATTTTTATTTAAGTGATTGATGTATTTTGTAATGTAAGTAATTAGTAACAGCCTTTTTTTTGATACCGTTTAAAATAATATTCAGCATTGCGCATTACATAGGAAGTTGTTTTATATAATTATGATGAATTATTAAGTCTTATATTAAAATAAACTAAAAAAAATACTTTTTAAATGTTATTCTTTACTAGCAAGTGACAGATTGCCCAAAATACCAAAAATATAATACCCCGCAATTAATTGAGTTCCTGCCAGGAATAATTTCATATTTCTTTTAACTACACTAAAAGACATCAAAGTCTGTAAAAAAGGTTTGGGTACGTTCGGAACCTTTTTTAAATCGTTCCAACCAAGTTGAAGCCCTATAACTACAGGTAGGCTGATTGAAAAAGAGGCCAAGATTAAATTAGGCTGTCACGGCCAGAAGGTACGGTTATTGGTCACTGAAACTAAGCGCTGGTACTTGCATCGGAGGACCGTATCAATCAGTCCTCACGGCCGGACAGGGTTGAGTAAAGGTAAGGTGTTTGGTCCTTACATACATGAATCTTCGGTATTTTCTTTTGAGTATTTTTTTAACAAAATTATGTATATTCTGCGTAAATTATGATATTAGATTATGACGTTAGATTGTACTGGTCACGGTTCGGTCCCATTACGGTCTAGCTAGGGATTCCATATGTGTGAGAGTTAGTAAGGTTAATATTTAAACCGCTTATATGCATATCGAATGATATTATTATAAATTAGCATATTACCATCCTGGTTTCCATCTATCTCCGAACCAAATTTCATTTTAAATCGGTTTTACCGTAACAAATAAACAAACTTAATTTTGCAAGTATATTGTATAATTTAAATAATAAGAACAAGGAAAATTATCACGGCTAAGTAGGCTTAACCGGTTACAGAGTTATTGTCGACTACCCTACTACGAAACCCTGCTAATCGTGGCTCTACACACACTTGGCCGGTTTTTTGTTGTGACTAAAGTTGGCGTTGAATCCAACTTTTTTAATACAGTAATTATACAACTATTTAATTAAACTAAGAGATAATAACCCAATAAAAATCGACTCAATTAAAATGATGACAAAATAATAAAATATCATGAACTCAAGTCCTGTATAGGAACAAAGGCCGACTGAGTCCAATAAAATGTAAAAAATAGGTACTCATGCATAAATATGAGTAAATTACTGTAAAAAAAATGTTCACGGTACGTATATAAATATAAAATGGTAAAATTCAATGAAAGATGACTGATTTTTATATGAATGAACATAAAACCCATAGAAGAGATAACACAAAAATCACTTTTTAAATCCACATTTGACATAAAAACACGAATGAACAACTTTTTTTATCTTTTTTCTTTTATTACGAAATCAACGAAAGGCTTAAAATATAAGTCCAAAGTATCTACACTTCGTATCTTTTTATAGCTGTCTTTGCACTCGTAAAACTCATAAAGTGTATCTATCCACGTCTTTGATTTTCATTTGACATTGCAAAGTATTGGCAAAGTTACATAAAATAACTTTTGACATAAAAATAATTCTAAAACCAATTTTGGTAGTAATAATACTAAACAATATAAATTATGTAGACGGAGAGAGTAATTTAATAAAATACTAGGTTTATCAAACTTGCGACTCAAAGCAATTTGTTTTGAGGTGCGAGCTTTCTTATTGTCATTGAAACTAAAAAGGACAGCGGGAATACAATGTTAGGACTTGCCTCTATAGTTAACTAAACAGATTATACACAACTTTCTTTTTAATAATGAGGATTCTTGCGAATTATACTTCTATTCAAACATATACCTAATTATCCAGGAATAGTAATGAAAGATTATGTTTCAAATTTTTGTAGGCCACCACGACACTTTGCGCGCTTTCACCCGTATCCCGAGGGAACTACTTAGCGCACCCGGGTAAAAGGTATTCTATATGTTGATCCAGGCTATAAACTATGTGCGTACCAAATTTCATCCAAATCCGTTCAGTAGTTTTTGCGTGAAAGAGTAACCAAATATACATACATATTTTTTTACAAACTTTCACGTTTGTAATATTAGTAGGATCTTTCAAGTCCCTATCACTCAGTAATCAATACAACACCGACCTTATTTAAAACAACGACGACAACACCCTATAAATACAGTATGTTCAAAGTTTATTTGGCTCGTTTACCCCGACCTGATATCGGAGCGAAACAGCGAACTACCGACGTAGACAATTCTCCATAAGATTTATAGCTCCCCCTTTATCTGGAAATTCGGTGAAAATTGGCTTTATTTCATTTTATTTGAGACCTTGGAACGATTAGATTTTTCTTTCGTGGAAATAGCGGATTGGATGTTTGGTGTTTGGCTGTACGATATAGCTCGTCTTTGTTAACAGAAGATGTACTTTGATTTGTGTGGTCAACTACAAAATCATGTTCCTCCCTAACCTACATAAGTACCAGTTGAGAAGGCCGACGACAATAGCACTCGTAACTGTTATTTATTTTACTAACAACTCGCTGTTTCCCGCGGTTTCAACTTAACGCACCGGTATAAAAAGTACCTATCCTATATGTGCCAAATTCCATCCAAATATTTTCTGTCGTTTTTGCGTGAAATACATGCGGAATAAGCGTGTGGGTGTGTTCCGTAATACCAAAAATGTTAAATGAAAACTTAATGATTTTGCAATTTTTTTTCGATGATGTCACTGACTTGATGTTCCTGCTAGGACAATATTAAAGATATTGTTGTTTATAATAGAGAAAAATCGATAAGAAAACATGTCATTTACGCTGTAAAAATGCGCTAAATGGAATTCGCTTGAACTTCATTTAAGGTAAGTCTTAAAAAAATATCTAGGAACTTAGATAATTACCGCCTAAATACAAATATCAGCACAATATGGTGGAAATAATATGCTCAACTTACAAATGATTTCGGTCTTACGTTTGTATGGACAATTCTTGCTTCGCCGCGCTCTTAAATTGCCTTTATTCGTTAGTTACAATCTCTTTTAAATGGGCCTTCTTATAAATTATGACATGGCTTCATAATGATTATGTGAATGCTTTATAAAACTTTCAAAATGAAAAAGATACTTCAACAATATCTAAGGCCTGAAAAATGTTTGTGTTTTTACTCCAATACTACGTTTCTTAACTAAAACACTTATCGTCATCATCAGCCTATGTATTGTCCCACTTCTGGGTAAAGGCCTCTTCTCATACAGAAAAGGCATGAGCATTTATCACCACGCTTGCTCAAGGTGGATTGGTGATTTCAGACTTTTTATGTCCAGGATTCCTCACGATGTTTTCCTTCACCGTTAGTCAGTGACATCTAAGATATACTTAGAAAGTACATATGACTTCAGAAAAGTTACATTGGTACCTGCCAGGTTTCGTAGCAGCACACTCGTACACGAGAGGCAGGCGCCTTAACCACTAGGCCACCCCCACTTTAAAACCCTCTTTACATTTAAACGTAATAGACAACTGAAATAACCTTCTTATAATGAAAGGATAACGTAAAACCAACCGCCGGAGGGTTCACAACACAGTTGGGCAATTACACTCGACGTCAAGACGAGCCGTTGATCGAAAATCACTTTTTCACCAAATTGTTCTATCGACAGATCGTTTCCTGGAAAATTGGGTTCCGATATAACTGAATCGATATTTCTTTCTTAACTTTTACGCTGTTAAGAAAATTGGGTGAGTAGAACTTGAGCCGTAGGTATGCATATTTAAAAAGAAAACTAGTTTGGTTATATTTTTCATTGCTTCTTATTTTTCCAGATGAATTATGAATAGAGACTAGCCAATTATATGTAATTAGTGAATTATACATATTTTTAAACCATCTGTATGGGTGGCAAAATTTTATATATCTATGGCGCAATGTATCACGGGTGCAATTTTTTTCAACATACCAATAGTGTTTATTCTAATTGTGTGTGAAAGGAAAACAGAAAATTGTGACCTTTTATTCCACCTAAAATACACACGAGTCCAGAGAGAGGCAATATTTTAATAGCAATTTTTAAGTCAACACACCGCCAAATATTAAACGATTCCGAGTTTTTCTCCGAAACCTCCAAAAATTCTCACAAGCCAAAAAAGATTACGAAGTCCGAAATCCAATTTGGAATGTTCCATTTTTCAGTGCCTATATCGCCGTCAACCTAGCTTGTATCCAGTCATCCGTGTTCTTCTTTCAACGAAAACAAGCGGCCATTTGTCTTTGCCATCGTTTTTATCTGGCAGTCGCTCATCGAAACACCATAAAATTGGCTGATACCAACTTTTTACGTCGCCCCAATTTAGATAGAACAAAAAACGAAGCGTAGATAGCGTTCCAGAAAGGATTCCGTATTGTTTTTGTTGGAGCTCATGTGTTTTAGTACTTTTTGAGGTTAGGTGTTTGGTAATATACCAATGAGGGGCTCGTAGCTAGCTGCCATGTGCATCATAGATCAGCTAGCTAAAGCTGCGCTACTCGCGGTCAGGTCATGATTTAGTTACCATTTTCTTAACATATTGAGATAGGTCTCACTTATATAGGCTGATCTTTGTCTTGGAGAACATGAAAAGCTTGTTGATCCTGCGCCTAATCTCTCCCTGGTAGTGACGTCAACGCCATCCCATTGGACTTTGAGTATGAGGGAATGGAGAGTACCTACACCTGTCTTCGCAAGCGCTTGTGCTTTATCTCGTGCGCTCATCAATTGACGTACTCATTTTGCGAAGGCAGCATTGGCAAGCAACAAGACATATTTCTTACTAGCTGTTTCCCACGGTTTCACCCGCATCCCGAGGGAACTACTTAGCGCACCCGGGTAAAAAGTAGCCTATGTTGTTCCTCAGGGTCTATTCTATCTCTGTACCAAATTTCATTTATATCGGTCCAGTAATTTTGGCGTGAAAGCGTAAGAGACAGACAGACAGACGGAGTTACTTTCGCATTTATAATATTAGTAAGGATTCCTGTAATAGATGAATGTTAAATTAAAAATGCCTTTGACTTTCGAAAGTGTCATTAAATTTGTTTTTTGCTTCGAAATTTATGCACGCATCGAATGATTTACAATGTTGTGTATTCAATCACTAACGTATGAAAAAAATACAATATGTTGCAAAAAAAATCATGCCACAATTAACCTTTAAGAACAGTATACTGGTTATTCAACCCGTCAATAACTACATCACCGTTACATATCCATCAACGAAGAGCGATAGAAGAATTTTCGCTAACGAAAAAAAAATCGACACTGTCAACAACATTTTTCCTCTACGGAACTCTAACAAGCCCCGGCTGGGGGTGTTCCCGATCAATTTTATAAGACCCACCCCGATTTTTATTGTCTTCCCTCATTGTTCGTTAGTTCCCGTTTATTGGCTATAGTCAAGTTATTGATTGGAAAGGGATAATTTAAGAACACTAAATTCAGAAAATAAAAAAGAGATAAGGAAAAATCTGCTGGTTTTTCGCGCAATATGGCTGTTGTACAGATTTTGTGGTGTACTTTTACTGTATTTTAACTTAGTATATTTTTTATATTTTACTTAAAAAACGGGTAGAAAAAAAAAACCACACCCAAATCAAATCAAATCATTTATTCAAAAAACTGTTACACTTTCACACAAAAACTCTTGAATGGATCTGGATGAAATTTTGTACACACATAGTTTAAAACCTGGCCATTTCAGCATCCTCGTAGCACTAAGAAGACGAATATATTGCTAGACCCAAGTAATAGTGCACATTGTCCTTGGAACGAATGTGATGCGAGCGAAAAGTTCTTGAGTGGTGACCGCATGCTGGAAAGCGTAGTGTAGATAGGTCTACCGCAGGATGGACTGATGACCTAGTTCAGGCTTACCACGAGCTCAAAATTAGCAGGACTACTAGCTGAATTTAACATTTCCTTACCCAAACCAACTTTTTGAGAGTTTCATTCCTCACAAAGATTATAGCAAGTAATGAATAACAAATGGTACGCCGATAAAGTAGTAAAATAAAATTATGAAAAATATTTTTTTAAGGTAGCTCCCATACACGTAAAGTGGGGATGAATATTTTTTTCTCATGTATCCCATCGTGTGAGGTATCATTGGATGGGTCTTTCAAAAATAAAGAAGGTTTGTCACGACTATTTTTCGATTTAGGGATCCCTTGGCCGGTTTTTTTTCTCATTAAAACATCTTGTCATTTAAAAAATCATTCAAATTATAATAGCATTTGCCATTCTCGTAGCCTCATCATTTTTCCTCCATTAACCCATTTCATTATGATTAAGTAACAATTAACCCTGTCACAATTCTAGATAAAAATGAACGGTTGGCCTAGATAATTCTGTTCGAAGCATTAAACTTGTACTTAGCTTTAGTACTCATATATCTAGCGCCAAATGAGTCGTGTCGGACGGCATCGATCGATATAAGGGTTTATGTTGCTGAGACATCACGATATTTTCTTGTAAGTCATATGTATAACAAAATGTAGGTACATGTAGGTACTTAAGTGTATCTACACGCTATTACTATAGAGAAGACTGGCTGATCGATAAATCTGCAAGGTTTTCTTATGCTATGTTGATCATCCTAATTTCACTGTGATATTGTTTGTTATCCTTTCATTGTAAAACGACTGAACCGATTTGATGAAAATATGTATTGAGACTAGCTTTTCGCCCACGTATGCTATACGAATTCAAATTAAAAGTGACAGAGTTTCATACAAACTTTGTCCCCCTTTTTCACCCCTTTAGGGGGAAAAAATCGGAAAATCATTTCTTAACGGATACCTAAGCCATACAAAAAACAGACCCTCCAAGTTTTAGGTCTCTACGATCAGCGGTTTAGGCAGTGCGTTGATCCGTCAGTCATTTAGGACAAAGTATTGTATATAGAAAGATGACCGAAATGTGGAGAAGGATGGTAGGTACCTACCACAAAACAAAGACACAATCATAATTATTATTATCTACAATCTAAATATAAGAAACTAGCTATTTCCCGCGGTTTTATCTGCATTCCTAGGGAACTACTTCTCGCACCCGAGTAAAAAGTATCCCATATGTTAATCTAGGTTAGATACTATAATGTGTAAACCAAATTTTTTGCGTGAAAGAGTAACAAATATACATCCATATATTATACATTTCGCGTTTACAATATAATTAGGATAGTAGAATTATGCTAGTAAGTAATTTTATTATAAAACTAAGCTCTTAAAAGCAAAATATCCAATACTAATCGAAACTAAAACATTTTGTAAATTCCCGTAGGTACGACAAAAAACAAACGGCTAAAAACTTTTTTTAACATTTTCGAATTTTCATAGCATAAACAACGCTTATATCACAAGTTTTAATTAACACCATCGGCCATTACGTAGTGGGTATGAAAAACAAAATGGCGGCCCATCAAAAGGCGCCAATATGGGACAGAATTAAAATTCGGGTAGCGGTAATATGCTTGTTTTATCACAATATAAAGTGGTCTGGTTCGCACAAGGCTTTTAACATCGCGTTTGAATTTAAAGTGATATGTTTTAATAATATTTTTTTATTTCTGGGAGCCATGACATTCTGATGAAATTATGTTTTCTTGTATGGACCCGTCCATGCAAGTAATGACCAAAACCTATGGACATGTGTGTATTTAGGAAACATCGACCGATAGACTGCTTTGCTATAATAATTTTGGCATACAATGGAATTCGTAAACAGTTATGATTATATAAGCCTTTCCCAGCCTTGATGGCTCGAAAATCCATGGCATTTAGGCTGAAATAGAACATGACGACGCAGTAAAGAGGCAGCAATACGGAGCCTTCTCCGACCAATATTCCAACATATGCAAATTCTTGGCATATTCCTTAATGGAAAATTCCGCTCCGAATCAACTTCCACTCCGGACTATACATTTTTGTGTTACGCTCCCATTTAACGTGTACCTACTCATTTTTCCGAGTAATACGGATTTTATAAGGAAAAACATAATTACGTATATATTTGGTTTTGGTGGTTGGTACATAATGCTTATGAAATTTTTGATCCTTCTTTCAGATTGGGTAATATTGCAACCGTTAAAAATATGGACTATATCCAAATATGGATTACTATAAAAAAAATTGATGATGATTTTAACGACTCGGTATATTGTAAAAGCATGTATTCTAGAATTACATTAATCAAATAATGGCTATTATATTCGTTTAGAACTTAATCTATGTTGATATATCATTCTACGATATCGGCCATTTGAAAGTATAGCAAGTCGAAAAATCTTGCAGATTATCACAGATTATCAAAGCTTTTATTTTGTTTTTTATTCATAACACAGATTATCATACATTTAACCTTTAGTTGATTTCAAACGCGGATAATATCAGTATAAAAATACGATACAAAAAGAATGATAAGCCAGTTGCTATTGTGACAACCTGGACAAAATGATCCGTATTTAAATTCGCGCCAACATCGGAAGCGTTCAAGTCCGCCATTTTGTGTCCAACGGAACCTCGTAATGGCCGACCTTTGTTTCGTAATGCTTTGCGCGATGATGTTTGTTTTTATGGAAAACTAGCTATTTGTCACGGTTTCACCTGCATTATGGGGACTAATTCGTGCACCCAGATAATATGTCTATGATAATATGTACCTAATTGAATCTAAATCTATTCAGTAGTAGATTTGTCGTCTTCTTCTTATCGGATGGCTGCCACTTTTACTAACCTTACAAGCCTTAGCGTCAGAGTTTATTCAAATCCACCTGACGGCCTCTGTCGTGGAATTTTAACGACTGCTATTATGATAGCAGCCGGGGACGACGGCTTAACGTGCTTTCCCAGGCACGGGGTTGGTATCCACCAACTTCATGACTCCAGGCTGTTTTGTGTAAATTTCTAATATCCACAAAGCGATTTCGGCCAGACTCGGGAATCGAACCCAAGACCCTTATTACAGCAGTTGCGTTATGCAACCACTAGACCAATGAGGTAGTTTTGACATGAAAGAGTAACAATAATTTGCACCTACAATATTAGTACGTAATTAGTAGTAAGACTAGCTATGCTCCGTGGTTTCATTTACTCACGGTTCCCAATCCACCGCGTTGACCTAAGTAAGTTGTGGTGTAAGTGAGGTTCGTGGCTTCGGTGGCTTCCCCAAGAGCTGGATACAAAATAAAAAGGAATCTGAAAGATCTAATTAAGCATGTTTAAACAAACAACAAAATCTCAGCTTTATTATGTAATATATTAGCATAGATGAATAATGTAGAATATAATCATTAAAATGCTATGTACGATAGCTTCCTCTTAAATAAATAATTATCAGTATACAGAACAAATTAATTTACGAAATTCGCAGACAACTACATTAATTCCCAACCACAAGCTAAATTAATGATGTTAGGAGAAACTGGTTATAATCATTAAACGTGTTGATTATGAAAATGAATAATATTATGCATATATGTCCGTATTTATGCAAAATGGAACCACTCGACAAATTTCATTTTTTACTTTTTTTGAAGAATACTAATGTAAAAGTGGTCTAAATTCTTATACAAAAAAGAACCACCTGATTTTCCCCTTGGAAACAAGGTATATTAAAAGCAGAACAGAACCAACAGCAATAACAAACGTTACTTGTAAAGCAAAACGGAACCACGGCACAATATGACTCTATTGATCAAACAAATAAACGATAGTACTATCGTGTAATTTTATACAAAAAAGATCCACGCATACTTGGTACCATTATACATTACACATATTTCTATTATTAATGATTATTTTTATACACAAAATAGAACCAAATTTCTGTGGTATCGTTATGCGTAAAATAAATTCTTATTATTTAGTTGCTAATATTGTTTTGCAAAAGGGAACCACAAACATTCGGTTCTATCATGTATAAATAAATATTGTTAAACAGTAGAACCACTAGCATGTGATTCCATTATGCTTATTGTTTTGAAACTTATGATCGCTCAAAGGTACAAAAATGACATGATTGATTTCATATTTCTCGTTTTAAACAACGAAATATTTACTTTATTTCATTGATGGTATGACTCAAAGTGCAATAACTCAGTTTCAAAGTAAAACGTCAAACGTCATCTGTCAAAATAGGCGACATTCAACGAAATAGTTCGAATGCGTGACGACCGTTTTTTTTCTCTGCAAAGAAAGTTCTGTTGTTTTTGTTTATTTCTTTAGAATTAAGTGTAAAAATGTTACGTAAAGGCAAGCTGTTGGTGAATAAAGCTTTGGACATAAACACCGAAGATACTAATGAAGCCATAACAGGTAAATAGTTTTATTTAATGCATTTTAGTACCTACTTAATGTATCTGAGAAGTACTAGTACCTGCGCATTATCCACATTTGATTAATTCCGTTTGTGATGTGATTTTATAAAGATTATTCGACAAGTAGGTATACGGGCTCTCATATATACAGCTTGGCAAAAAAGAGTAGAAATTAATAGGGGCGCCACTTTACCGTTCGTGTGGCAACCCGCTGCGACCGTATAGCGTACCATGCTATCGTCTTGATACTAAGCTGTATTTCTATAATTAATTAAAATCAGTAAGTATTATAAAATGTAATAACAAGTATTCACGTCATGTAACTGAATACAAATTACTAATAATGTAAGCACTCCTGTGTTTTAAATTTTTTTTTGGGTATAAAAAAAGGCGTATGAATATAGCGTTATTATATTTCATTTCAATAAATCTTCCTCTAAATATTCCACGCCCGCCACATCCATGTCTTGGCTTGAGCTAGCCATAAACTCATCTGAGTCACACTCAGATTCAAAGGCACTGCGCTATCATGTTGGAGATTGATTCCTAAACGTTTTATGTCCAAGTACGAGCCCTCTCATAAATTCATAATACTCCTTTTCTATTTTGTTAACATGCTGGCATGAATTCTTTTGAACTCCTACTCGGTTATAGATTGAAATGCACGTTCGGTGCTTCCTATAAAGATAAAAAATTTGATTAAACCTCTATCAATATTAAACGTAAAAAGTTTACGGTACCTATTTTTTTTTTGTGATTTTTAAATGCTAGTTATAACAAGTATTATATTATCTTGTGATCACACTTATAGATAATGTTATGCGAATTTACATATTGCAGAGTATCAAGGCTCAAGCCACTCAAGTATCAATATTAATCTATTCGCGCTATACCAAAGTGTCAAAGACAAAACGTAAACATAACCTATATGCTCGATGTTTATTGTTCAAAATTTCACTTATTTCGTATTCAAGCAATTCAAAACAAAATAGAGATCATAAATTAACACTTGATACAACTAAATACAACAAAACAAACTCTTACATACCTGTCATAATGGCGGTACTTTGGTAAATATCGTCGAGATCGGAAAGAAGAGTTTAAGCCTCATGTTCGACCAGATATCGCATATAAACATTATAAATTGTTTCCTTGCTAGTACTCCGAATGGTTTTATTTATTATAACATGGTTTTATTAACGTTTTGATGGTCGAAATAAAAAAATAAGTAACTCGCGAACTTTGTTTACATCGAACGACACAGAACGACATTAATTGCCAGGGGCTGCCAGCAATAAAAAAAATTAGTTCCGTTTCTAGACTTTTTTGCCAAGCTGTAACTGCAAAATCGCATAGCAAATTACCTACGAGCTCACACGAATGCACCGTATGAACTGCGGCGTTGTATCGTGTGCTGATGTATGATGTTAAGATTGTAACGATGTGTGTGTGTGTGTGTATGCATGTATGTAATTAACATTTCTACGTAATGATGATTTTAAAACAGACTTCTTTGGTAATGCTGTAGAAGTTAATATAGGGAGAGCACCTGTTCGTGGCAGACCAGCTTTAATCTTAATGGAACATTTAGTTCCCTTGTGGCCGTCAGGGAAGCCAGTATCACCCGCGAAACTAGCCGATATTCAATCCATATTACATCTCATACCACAAGATGCACAGAGTTTTTATAATGGTCTCGACTGTGATAATACTATAGAAGACGACATAGATGGACTAGACACGGTGGATTTCGAAATCCAATTTGATGATAACGTCGAATAAACGTGTATTTTTAATAAATTAAAGCTTTATCCCGATTATAAATCACATTGTTTCACTTATATCAACAAATCCCTAGATTGTGGTTCTTTTTTGTATATGAGAAAACCTATTAATTACTTAATGTTTAAAGGAACCACATGCACGATTTCTTAATTATTTTGAAAGTATACCAGTAATCAACTAAAAATTATATACACATACTAAATTTAGTAATTTATCAACATATTTAAATAAAATAAATAGTAATTTTACTTCATTTAACAGTGCTGCACATGTTTTTGTAAACCCTTTGATATCTCAAAAGTGTGTGTTTGCTGTGTGGTTCCGTTTTGCATAAATACGGACATATTATACGTAGAATACGTTCTGGCTAACGAAGACCACATACTAGTGTGGTAGTGTGGACATACTAGTGTGGTCTTCGCCGAGCGAATATTTAAATTAACTAAAAGGTTTATTTGATACTAGCTGTTTCCCGCGGTTTCTCCTGCACCCCGATGTTCTTCAAACGAAATTAATCAGCATCCCTCAGTTCAACTGTGACAATGCCGCAAACCCACTTAGATTTAGCCACCTATACCGGTAGCGAATATCGCTTTTACTATACAATTGTTCCTAAATTGGCCTATACAGTATCAAATACAATATCGCCAAGACTGTTCCCATGTTATTTACCCAGCCTCAAGTCATCTGCAGCAGGTTGAAGCTGTTTGTGCAACAGTTTCTGCAGGAAATACGTACCACGTTACATATTTGAACGACAACCCTAGTATGGTATATGGCCAGTACGCTTTGACGGTAATATGACCGGCATTACGGGTCAATAATATTGTGTTAGTCGGTTTATTTTTCACAAATTATTTAATGTGTTTTACCTCGAAATGTTTCATTGAAATATTTGCCGTTTTATCTACACTACTGTTATAAAGAGGAAAGTTTGTATTTTTGTGTGTATGTCTGCAATGAATAAACTCAAAAACTACTGTGCCAATTTCAAAAATTCTTTCACCATTGGAAAGCTACATTCACCCCGAGTAACATAGGCTACCCGTGCGAAGCCGGGACGAGCTGCTAGTTTAAAATACTTTAAATATTTAATGGCGTATTTTAAATATTTGGGTGTTTGCTAGATTTGTGGTGAAACATCTACTGGCGCGTTTCGTGGACTTGTATGACGACATGACGCCATATATAAAGCAAATCAAACTCTTATCAATCATCATCATCATCTAAGCTGATGATGATGATGATATTGCCCCACTGCTGGGCACAGGCTTCTTCTCACACAGAGAAGCTATGAACATTGATCACCATGCTTGCTTAAGGCGTATTGGCGATTTCAGACTTTTTTAGGTCACATTGGTACTTGCCAGGATTCGAACCCGCACACTTTAACACGAGAGGCTCAAGGACTCCTATCAGTAAT
This sequence comes from Pyrrhia umbra, assembly GCA_963891755.1. Lineage (NCBI taxonomy): Eukaryota > Metazoa > Arthropoda > Insecta > Lepidoptera > Noctuidae > Pyrrhia > Pyrrhia umbra. Next base: position 12,135,080 of record OY982933.1, on the reverse strand, counting down.
ACTTTGTAATGTTAGTAAAATTATCCTGTATGGTAAACAAAGAAATTAAAGCCTAACAATAACACTTGAAACCCCCAATTTTCTATTAACAAAACGCCGTAACAACCAACCTTTGTTAGTAGTTAGCTTTATGTTGCCATGTTAATGGTTTTAGACATAAACGGTCTTTGTTTAAGCATGGGTTTACATCCCGCATAGCTGTACGTTAGTAAGAGATTGTTGGACGTACTTGGTGTTTTATGGGGTGAGAGATAGATTGAAGTTAATGAAATGGACTGAAACCCGTTGTATGGGGTATTTTCGTGGTAATAATTTGGGCTGACTATATGATAATGCAAAAATATGTTTGTTTGTTTGTTATGATATCACAGTTAATGGTAAAATTTGGTATGGAGATAGATGGGACCCTGGAGATGGTTCCAAGCTACTCCGGCATGCGGGTGAAACCGCGGAAATAATCTATATAGTTTTCTATAATTATTTTGACTGCATTTTTAATATACAATTGTGAAACATTATTGTAAAGATTAGACGGAATTGTACAGTTATACGATTCCTGATAGTATGAAATCGAGCTGGAATAAGCAACGCAACTCAGTATGATTTTCTGCATATTAAAACAATGGTGAAATTTTATATGACGTTATTGTGAAAAATATAATAATTAATTATCAAGAATTTTGTTATATGACAGATATAATGTAGCTTTTATTTAACAAAATTATTATTCCAGTAGTTACATCTCTGACGAGCTTATGGCTAAGTTACAGCCACACTGATCAATCGACCAAAGTTAAGACGACGACTACCGCCAAAGACCTTGAGCAAATGGGCGGAGCTTGAGCTTCCCCCCCGCGACCCCGCAATGCACACCGCACGGTTGTCATTTTATATTTTGAAGAACTTTGACGGGTGACCATAATATTATGTAGAGATTCTAAGGACAGTCGCATATTGTATTTTGATATGCATGTCTAAGATATAAAAATAGAAATACAAATAACATCTGTCTGAGTAATACTTCGAAACACTAATTTTAAATTTCCAACCCCCACTGCATACTTCGTTTGCCAGAAAAGCAAAAATATTTTCAATTTCTTTAATCTGCAACACACGTTTATCGATCTGAATTGTTACAAGTTTCAAGAAAAAATTCTGACAACTAGCATTATTGAATTAATCCGCTGTGAAAGATGGACAGACAGACAAACAAAATCGCACCATAGGAGTTAATTTTTAGGCCATATTGGTGTCCACTTTGAGCTCTTTTAACAGAAATGCACGCAAGTTTTTTTTATATTTGCATTTTACGAAATCTGCTGCTTCTCAAATAACTTCAGCTCATCTTCACTTGTATAGGAAAATCATATTAGTTTTGTAAGGAAAGCCTGGAAGACAGTTAATTAGTCCGACGTTTCTGATCCATCTGTAAAGTGTCCGACCAAACCTTTGGCATCAGCTTTGGCCAAACCATTAGCTTAAAATTGGCCTAAGTTTTGACACCAACAGAACCGAAATTGAATAATCTATTACGTTTAAAGACCTAAAAGTGAGTGAGACTGTATTACAAATGATGTTAATATTTTAAATAAGCTGCGGGTAGTTTTATTTATATTATTAAGTTGATACACCGAACATATTAGTAAAAATTAAAAAAAACTACGTTTAAAAAAACCGACTTCAAAAAAAAAACTAATAAAAAGTATTAAAAAAGTATAAAATAACTTAATAAAGATTTAACACAAACCTAATACCTTTAATATTAATAAAACACCATTATTTGTATGTGTTACCTATTGACAGGTTTAAAGTCGGTGCCAAGCCAACCCATACAAGCAGGAGCCCTCAAGGCTCTGTCCTATCCCCCCTCATCTTCACGCTATTCACAAGCGATATCCCAAAGAGCAAAAAGGCTCAATTAGCACTATTTGCCGACGACACGGCCATATACTACACTGGCACCAGCCCAGTGGCCATAGCTCGTAATCTCCAAATCGCCGCCAACGCCCTAGGCAAGTGGTTTAAGAAATGGAGAATCGAGGTAAATCCCGACAAGAGTCAGGCAGTTCTCTTCTCGAGACCGCGCCGAAATCCACCCCTACCCAGTCCCATCACCATGTTTGACAAGCCGATTCCTTGGAAAGAGCAAGCCAAATACCTAGGTGTGATACTTGATCGTCACCTCAACTTCGGAGAGCACATAAAGTCTGCCCGCTCTCGAGCGGCCTTCGCTCTCAGTCGCCTCCACTGTATGTTAAATGCACGTAGCAAATTGTCACTCAAGTGCAAATTGCGCATCTACACCACGTGCATCCGCCCCATTATGACATATGCTTCCGTTGTGTTCGCACACTCAAAGCCATACCGTCTCCATAGAATGCAGACCCTCCAAAACCGTTTCTTACGAAAAATCACAGGGGCCCCTTTCTACGTACGAAACGAGAACCTCCATCTCGATCTCAAACTGCCCACCATCCAACAGTTTATGAAACGTGCCGCCAAGTATTACTTTGATGCTGCCGAAAAGCATCCAAACCCTCTGGTCGTATCGGTCGCTGGATACGCACCCTCCCAGATCAGTAAAATTCGCCGCCCGAGGCATACTCTCACCATACCCGATGACGCTATAACCCTCTTCCAAGAGAGCAGTAGGTCCACTAGCACTCTACACAAACACAGACCGCGTTCGTATCGACCTCGCCGCCGAGGTCCGTCGCGACGACCTTGTCCATGCCCTCCCGACCCTAGCTCGACGAGCCAGCCCGCGAGCTGAGCTAATAGCTTTAAAATTCCCGATTATAATAATCATAATTTATTCTGATCCAGCCTGTCCCTTGCTGTCCTCCCCCAACGACGCCCTAAGCCGAGGCCCGTACCCCACTAGGGGGTGCCCTTAGCGTGTAGTCGCTTAGTTTTGTAAGTTAAGCCCTGGCTGGAGGCCCTAAATTTATTTAAGGCACTTCACAGGCAAGCCCGGTTAAGCAGTCGACAACCTTCTAGGTTGACCTGCGAGATGCCATACACAATGTAATAGTGTTACTCATTCAGGTATTAAAAAGTTTTCATCTGTTTCACATTGTTCTTTAAGTTTATTTACGTAGGTTAATCTTTAGGAATTTCATTTTGTTTAGGACTTGGCACCGACTTCAAACCTGTCAATAGGTAACACATACAAATAATGGTGTTTTATTAATATTAAAGGTATTAGGTTTGTGTTAAATCTTTATTAAGTTATTTTATACTTTTTTAATACTTTTTATTAGTTTTTTTTTTGAAGTCGGTTTTTTTAAACGTAGTTTTTTTTAATTTATTTTTTACTTTTTAGTGTCTGTAATAAGTTGCTCTGTAAACTACAGTATTTTTTACAGGATTTTTATAGATTACATAAGGAAGGCTATAACATTTCGTTGTTTTTATTGTCATAATTATATGTTAAATAGTTTTTTTTTAAGAAGCTATGGGTAGGCCTACGAAAGGTGCAGCCTTAAACAATATAGATCAAGAAACGGGAACGGAAAATATAAATCGACTCCGAAACAATTACGTCATCGATGTAAACAAAAATGTAAAAAATGTTCACAAAATGAAAACTACTGGGCCAAACCATGTGAAATTTTTATGGGACCAAATGGCATCTATTCCGCATCAAACTAAAAAAGAATCACGTAAATCGGATCATAAATCTCAGCGTAATCGGTGTACATACATAGAAAAAAAAATACCGATCGAATTGAGAACCTCCTCCTTTTTTTGAAGTCGGTTAAAAAGTCATTGTGGCTTCTTTGCTAAGGGACCTGCATCTCATTTATGAGTATGCAGATTCGAACTTCGAAACCTAGAAATTACGAATCTGACTATTCCAAAGTTTTACATGCACTTTTTTTAGTATAACTTAGACACAAAAAGTCGTGGTGGCCTAGTGGTTAATGTACCTGCCTCTCGTGTACGAGTGTGCGGGTTCGAAACCTGGCAAGTACCAATGTGACTTTTCTAAAGTCTTATGTACTTTCTAAGTATATCTTAGACGTCACTGACTAACGGTGAAGGTAAACATCGTGAGGAAACCTGGACTTTAAAAGTCTGAAATCGCCAATCCGCCTTGAGCAAGCGTGGTGATTAATGCTCATGCCTTCTCTGTATGAGAAGAGGCCTGTGCCCAGCAGTGGGACAATATATAGGCTGATGATGAGACACCACTGACTAACGGTGAAAGAAAACATCGTGAGGAAACCTGGACTACACGGTCTGAAATCACCAATCCACCAGTCATACCCAAAAGTGGGATAGTAAAGATTCCTATTATGACCAGGATTTTTTAAATTTTTACCTATCATGAACAATGGAATATCACCCGTTTTGGGCCCAATTTTGAAAGTGCCGCAAAGCAAAAAATCAATGCAAAAATAAATGTGCCAAATTCGGATATAGACTTTGTCTGAATGAGAATTAGCTGTTACATTTTCAAGCACCAAATTTGTACGACCCTTTTCCACGGTTTCATGCATTTTTGAAGAAATAAAGTAATGGAAAAAAATCCTACCATTGTATGGCATTTCGATAATCTTTTAGAAAGATGCAATATCGATTTTTGACTTTGAAATCATTTATAATTACTAGACTTAAACTAGATTTAAATATTTTTGATCTTTATCTTTTTACCTTATATTACTTATATAAGGTTTTTATAATATATTTTATCAGAAAAACTCACCGCAAAAATTGACAGATTTTTTTATAAAAAGATTATTAAATTGGCATGCAGTAGCTCAATTTTCATTTAGTTTTCTTATTACAATTCATCGGAATTCAAACATAACCTTGGAATTGGAAAATGGTCGAAATACTATATTAAGAAAAGCATTTAAGAGAAAAATTTACGGAAGTCTAATTATTTCAGAATGTTTGTTTTACAAACTACGGAGAGTTTTTTTTTTTAATTTAATTCGTATACCAAAAGATGTCGAAGAAAACATAAAAAATATTAGAATATGCATCAAGCCTTTATATCAAGCCCTTTCATAATTATGATGACGTAGAAACTACACTTTGTAATTTTAATTCCCATTTTTCCTCGAAAGTAATAGGTAGTATTTTTCTACTTTATCCATTTGCGATATATTTCAACAATTATTCCAAATCGATAAGGTTAGTTATTCCTGAAGTAATTATCAGCTCTGACAGACAGACAGAGAAAGTCGCATCCCATAAGGGTTACTTTTTACTATTTTGGTTCGGAACCTTAAATATAATATTTGAATATATCTTTTTTTTTCGTTTTCAGTTCTTCTGTCTTTGACTTCTGGACCAAAAATTAAAGAAGATCAAGTCCTTTTTATTTATCGGCTTAGGCCTAGCCAAAAATGGACGTTCTGTCGGATACTATTTGGTGTTGAAAATAAAACATAAGAGTGGCATAGTGAAGTAGGACCTTCATTTCTAAAACACTATGCTTCGTCTTATCTTTTAGATTGTGTGTATGTAATATTATCCCACATTAGATACCTTGACCAATAGATTAATATGTATATCATATGTGACTGCTTACTTGGCGTTTTTACTAAACTTCGAAAATGGTTGCTATGTAAAGCATCACTACCCAATGTTACCAGTAAAAAATCGGCCAAGTGCGTGTCGGGCCACACGCAGTAGGATTCCGTAGTAGGTCTTAGTTAGTCAACTATAACTATGTAACCGGTGAAGCCTACTTTGCCGTGATAGTTTTCGAAAGTTAGTTTTTTTTATTTTTGAAAGACCTATCTAACGATACCCTACATGAAGGGTTACGCAACAAAAAAAAAAATTCATCCTCATTTCACGTGTTCGGGAGCTCCACTAAATTATTTTATTTTTTTTATTCATTTTTACCACTTTTTCGGCGTGATCAATACACATATCTATACTAAATTTCAGCTTTCTAGTACCAAGAGCCTCTGAGCTATGCCGCGAACAGACAGACAGACGGACATTGCGAAACTATAACGGCCCGTTCACGACCTTGCCGCTGTGAGCGGCGGCTTAGCGCGGCGCGGCGAGCGGCGAAATCAAATGTATAGAAATGTATGAAGCACGCCACGAGTCGCCGCTCACAGCGAAAAACTGCGCGAATTTCTCCGAGCGAATTCTACAGCGGCGCGCGGCGCGATGCGCGGCGCGGTGAGCGGCGGGAACAAATGTACTAGCGCAGGAGTGCGACGCCACGACCCAGAGCGGCGCGAACGGCGGTGTAGGAGTGACGGACTCAGGGACGCTTAAAATATTTTAAAGGATTTTGTAGCAGTTATGAACACCGAGGCGTTTTTAACAGAAATTTTAAATCGACCGCCTCTATGGATGTCAAAACATCCTAAAAATAAATTTAAACATGTCATAAGATTATGGGAAGAAATACAACAAAGATTTAGATTAAAGAATTGAAAGATTTATCTAACGTGCTGCTTTAAATGTTCTTCTATGTTACTCTCATTCTTGTGTACTCATAAAACTTATCTGGATATTTTCTTTAATCTTCGTATAAATCATGAAATTTTCCATTTAAATACCGATCTTTATTCAGGTCGTGCACTCCTTCCCTAATATTAAGAATATCTTGTTTTAAAAATATATATATTGCTTTCAAAACAGAGACGGTATAATTTAGATGACGTTATGAATTTAATTTTGAGTATCTAAGTACGTCCACCCCGGCCGCTGCCGCTCGCCGCTAGTGAGGGTACGTGGCGTGCTAGACGCGCCGCTCGCCGCCGCCGCGCCGTCCGCCGCACCGCTCGCCGCTTAGACCGAAGTCGTGAACGGGCTGTAAGGGTTCCTTGTCGGACTACGGAACCCTAAAAATAAAACTAATGTAACCAATCCAAAATAGGAAAATGGTCTAGCTAAAATAGTCAGACAATACATTTTACAATTTTACATTTTACAATACTCTTTTAATAGCGTAAGCTTATTTTTTTATCATATTCTGCATTTTTTTTTCAAATTCGTCTCGTAGCAAAGAAACTCGAACCCAAATTCACGTGTTTAGAAAAATATTTTCATTGGTACCTAATAATTTAGAATAGCGCCACCTTGTTACCCATGGATAAACCGTTTTATTTACAAACCATTAAGTTTTGTTCTAAGATATCATCCCATGCCCTGACTTATAGCTACTTTTTCTATAAATTCCAAACTATTAGGAAATATTGTAACATAACATGAAAGAATTTTAATTTTGACGATTATCTCCGACCTACATGTAAAATTTAAATGAGGTATGCAATATTCTCGTTTTGAATACGCAATGTATTAAAAGAAATACATATTTAAATCCTAAAGTACATTTAATTATTTAGTAAGTCAATAACAAAATATATTTGTCCTGCCAAATTTAGATACACACATTTTAGATTATGACAGATTATGGATGATTTGGTTTAAAAACACGTTATTCACATCAAAAAAATATTTTATCCGCATGTAGTGCCTTTTCAATGTAATAATTATAATTCACCAGTCATCTTATCACAAATATAATAATTTATTTACATCGTAATGTGCTCGCTCTGAGTGACAGCGTCTACCCGTGACAGTGGTCACTGACGTACTGCCCTCGTCGCCCGGTGGAGCCCCTCCGTAATTTCAACTCAACGTTTTGACAAAAGCACAAAAATTGTCGTAAATGTACGATTTTAAAAAAATATACGTATACCAAAAGACAGATAATTAACTTTTCTATAAAATGGTACAGGTTTCATTAAAATCCGCTTGATAAATTCTATGTAAAACTAAGTTTTTCTTCTGCGTTAGACCTAACTTCATGATTTTTTTATACAATGTTATAAGTACATAATTAAAAAAAACGTTATACAAAATTATCAAGCATATGCTCTAGTTTAGTATATATGCTTTTCAAATCATGAAAGCAAGTCGTTAAAGCGTAATCATTAGCTTTAAAAGGGCCAAAGTCGTATATCGCCGCCTTAAGCTGCCGCGCTCGGTCCATGGATGGGTGACCATCTTTATCATACCGGGACTCTTTTATACCTCGGATATCACGTTAAGCCATTGATTCCGGTTATTATTTGTTGATGTTTGATAGGAAGGAGACAAGAAGTCTGTAAACTAGTAGGTATACTACTAAAGGGTATCATGATGCCTGGTAACTGGGTTGTGGAGGTGAGATAGGCAGTCGCTCTTTGTTAAACAATGGTACTTAACTGCATCTAGTTAGACTGGAATCCGACCCTAATACAATTGGGTAAAGGCTAGGCAGATGTAAGTCTACTTAGGCCCAAGTTCACCGACAGAGATAACAGCCCAATCAACTCAAAACAGCTGTTTACCATAAATTCAAACTTCTGTCTAACGATGGATACCTTATCATTTAAATTTGTATTCCTAAAACGGTCGATTACCAAGCCAGTGTTGAACAAGAAGAAGAGAATTTGATAACACGAAAATTCCCGCTTCGTGGTTAAAAGACGTGTTCGTTTAACGGGCCGTTTATATGACCATCTGTTGGTGAACTTGGCCCTTAGTGTCTTAAGAAAACACTGGATGGCAGAAATGTAAAGGTATACATAATCAGTAAAGGTCTTGAACGAAAATCAGGCACGTCTGATCCATCCGTTACATTACGCTCTTAAACACCGGCTTGTGCATCCGAAGTTCTAACAACGGGAACAAGTTCTAGACATTAACTTGTGCTTGCTTTAACCCCAAAATCTCGCTAACTAGAACTTCCCCTTTATTGTAGGAAGAAAACTTTATTCGATTTCATTTCCTCGTTGTTTTCCCAAAGGAGCTGAAAGTGGTTTGAGCATTAATTTTGTGGGTGGAATGAAAGCTATGCTAAATACCCGGTTTCTATTTTCAAGAGAGTGGTCGTTTTCCTTATTAGGAGGATAATTGTTATGCTCAGTAATGTCTTAAGTGAGCCAGCTTGAGATAGACCTATCAACGTTTACGAGAATAAAAATTATCGTCTCGCTGATATTGTAACACAATTCTGGTGTGTAGATGATGACACTGATAGCAGGAAAATGCTTTGATGTAATATATATTTTTTTAGGGATGTGAAATCATCAAATAACTCCTTCGCTGTAGACGGAGCGGGAGGGAGTCAGAATCTTATTGAGTAAAACCGACCCTTGTTAAGGAACAAGGCTAGGAAGGTTAAAACAAAAGAGGGCATTTGCCTTTTGCTTTCCATACCTGCGGTAATTCTTTCCAAAAATCCCGCATCGTGGGATGTGGGGTTAAATATCCTTCATTCACGTGTTCAGTAGCTGTGCCTATTCAATCACTTTCCTTCCAAAGACTTCATCTTGAAAACCTAAAGACACATGAAACAGACCTTTTCTCTCATTTATTCTATCAGATAAAATATATTTCGATCTAACCGATGTCATTGATGTAAACTAATAAATGCCCGAACCCTAAACAAAACTATTTTCGTAAAAACAATGAAAACAATACACGAAAATTCTTCAGTGCCCAAAGCTTTACTAAGCCTCTCAAAGTGATCCCCAGCAAATATAAGATGAAAACCTATATTACAAGAGACACAATGATAGCAATACATATTCATAACTCTTCAAACATTCAGGTCTAGTACCCTTGTCACACGCTACAAAGGTTTCGACGAGAAATATCAAATCCTCGGATGGACTGGAATAATTTCGTCTAAATAGGTTGCTCTTTGATGCTGGTCACATTATGAAGCAGGTTGAAACTTCAGGGAAGGAGGGCTTTGTTAAATATTGGAATAATTTAAGGCAGTTTATTATTGTTTTTCGAACGTTCAATTTTCATAGTTTATTGACTGCCAAGATACAATTGTGAGTACGTAATTCTTACTTATATTAGAAACGAAAAAACAACTTGGTCTGTCTATCATACTTTTACAATCAAACTAATCAATCAATTTATATGAAATTTGGAATGGATATAGATTAAAACATGATAAAGGGCATGGGTTACTTTTTACCCAGGTTCAATATCTTAAGTCGCTCAGAATGTGTTTAAGTAAATTAAATTCTCCCATAAACGAGAAAACTAATAAATCTGATTTGCATGTACGACTCAGTAACAAGATACCGAAAATTAGGAAAATAACCGCAAGCATTGGTAACGAAGCAGTTCCTAAAAGCTTTTTGATAAATAAAGCACCCTTGGGAAGTTTCCCAGAAAATACTACTGGCTATGCAAAATTTACCAAAACATATTTACTAGACAATCCAACAGATACAAATGAAACACGGCTAGATTATATGATAAAGAATAGGCAATCACTGGTTCGGAAAATTCCAAGGAATCAATCAAGCAAAAACGCTTTCGCGTACGGTAATGTTTTGCTTGCTTTGCAGATAGGTTTCTGCTTAAAGGCGAATATGATAACTATTATAGACTAGTTTTGCAGAACTAATATGAGTGCAAATTGTTAGGCTGTTCGTTAGAACTGAAATAGCTGTATCTAGATCAAATTCTGTTACGATACTTTCTGTTATTTTTCTTGTATTACTTTTGATGCTGTCGTATGGTGGTTGTGGCTAAATTGCTTACTTGAAATTGATGAATGTATTATGCAACTGGAGATATATTCACAAAGTAATTTACATTCAGTTTTACTCATCCAAAATATATTCGTTATCGTCCAAAAACAAATCGTTTTACTTACCAATCGTAACATACGATAACGTTTAACTGGTCCATTGAAATGGTGAATGTTTCGATACATTGAATGCATAAAATACGGGATTACCATCATTATTCTTCCGTAATCGATTTCACACGCAGCTGCGTACAAAAACACATACATTTGCGGACCTCTGCGAAATCTTTTCAATCGTACCCAACCAGGGTTACGCCAAAAAGCATAACCCAAAGCATAAATCCTGGGAAAGGATAGGAAATAAGATCCGAAATATATTTTGTTTTGAAAAATCGCTAACAATAAAGGTATCTGTATGTCCAATGAGGATGGACCAACGACAAATGGTGGAGGGATCCAAGCCGTTTGTCATTTGGGGGAAAAAAGTCGCGGGCTTATACGAGTTGTGGGTAGGGTGGCCTAATATAAAAATGTACAGGACATTCTCGACAGTAATTTGTTCGCGTCGCGAATTTTTCGCTGTTGGCGATTTCGTGGGAAAGGGTGTTTGTGGTAATTTTGAGCTTATGCGATAAATAAAGTAGTTAAGAGTAGTAGTAGTAGTGTTGATTTTTCATTTGCGCTTCTGGTTTAGTAAATTCAGTTGTCTACAGGCGATATTTTCATAGGAAGGTTAGACACAGATTATTAGGTCAAAAGTTTTTAAATTTTATTTTTTTCTGTTTTCCACAACTTTAACCTACCATTTTGCGCTTTCTCATTATGATCGGAATTAGATCTAACTGTCATACAGATTATTGGGTCAAATATTTTAAATTTTTGAATTTAAATGTAATAATGTTAAAACCTTAAAACATTTTTTATTCTTTTTTATTATAATATTATCGGCCTATTTTAATTTAAATTTCTCTCTCATACAGAGAAAGCATGCATGGAATGGTAGGATGAGCATTGAATACGACAATTGCTCATAGATTGGCGATTTCATACTTTTAAGTCAAGGTTTCTTCACGATGTTTTTCTTTACAGTGCTCAATTATTTTCCTTAAAAAATTTTTTCAGAGGAGCAGTTTAGTGTAGCATCAATACCTACCGAAATTTATATAGGTAGGTAGATACTTCTATATTATATCTATATCAACAAAGGGGTTAATGAAGGCACAAGGACGTTGCGATAGTGCAGTGTAGTTAGATATTAGATTAGCGACGCAATAACGTTCAGTAATGACTGGTTACATCCTCATCGCATCTTAATTGCCAATGGCCTGATGGTGCGACGTGCTTTATTATTTATTAAAGTTTCCTGTACTAAATTAGTTTATTGTATACAGTATTTGTAATAAAGAAGAATTTAATTTTGTCTACAATTTAAGCGTAGCTTTTTGTACTTCCTACTAATATTTTAAAGCCGAAAGTTTGTGAGGATGTATGTATGTATGTGTTTGTAACTATTTCATGTTAAAACTACTAAATGGATTTGGACGAAATTTGGTATAAACATAGTTTATAAACTAACACATAGGATAATTTTTATCTTTATTTAAATGACTCTAGTTAATACCTATAGTGATTCCACGAAGCACGGATTTTTTGTTAAAGAGATGTGTTTTTTTCGTTTTTAAAGCTCGAAATGATATATTATTTATGTAAGCTGAGATGTGCTCAGAATCCTATCTAATTAAATTAGGTTAAATGTGTTTCATGAAAATGGGTAACAAAAATCTTTTTGGAAAAAATAAAATTATAGTCACCCTTAGAATAAAGTATAAGTTTGATTCTTCTTTTAGGAATATCCGAAAGCGTTATTTCTAAGAAAAAGGTTCCTTGAAATTCTAATTGATGGCTCTAGACGGCAAGGATCGAGTATTTTTATAAAAGTTTTTGTTTTCTTCACAATATACTTAAATGAAGTGTTTGTTTTTTATATAACTATAAAATATTTATATAAAACTTTTTTTTGAATAATTAAATTAAATGTCGTAGATTTCAACATTAAAAGTTTTAGTTCTTTACTATTTGGCTAAAAAACCAGTGTGCGCGAAGCACAATTCGATTTTCATTTCGATTTTCCAGCCTCGTACAGGTGGACTAAGCTATCACTCTTTGATTTTTTCTCATTGTTTAATTACTGTGTCCTGAAATAAATCTTTTTTCTTTTCTTCTTTCTTTAAATTAATGTTTTTCTTAATTTTCAATATTTTTAGGGTTCCGTAGCCCCTTATAGTTTTGCCATGATGTTTGTCTGTCTGTATAAACTATTACTGCTGACTGGCTTTTACCGGGTAAAGAGTTATAGTCTACCAACTAAAACGTATTATTTAACCCTACTGCAAATTTCCTGCTTCGCTCTTACCCGGTATTTTCATTCCTAATAATGATGATGATGATGATGTCCTCCTAGACGTTTCCGTCGACGGTGACACCCTGGCATATAGCGGCAGTTTGGTTTCGTTCATGGGCTCGAATGTGACTTGCGAAACCAAATTTTGCCTTGAATACGCGGTCACAAATAGCGCAGTTAAGTTTCCTAATAATGATCTTCAAACAGCTATATAAAAGTCAATAAAAACAAATCCAACACATATTCGATGTCATAACGCTACATAATGTACCATAAAAATTCCCATCGTTAGTAACACCCTTATTTTCACCCCCATAACACACATCCGTCCCCATTAAGCTTTTGTTAAACAGAATACAATGTACAATTTTCATGTTTTGCCGCGGAAAAGCATGTTTTAAAATATGGAAAACGTGTTAATATAAAATGCTAATAGTGTTAAAAATATTTAGGTTAGTTTTAGTAATTAAATTTTAATATCCTACTAATATTTAAAATGCTAAAGTTTGAGAAGATGGATGTATATTTGTTACTCTTTTAGGCCAAAAATATTGAATAGATTAATTGATGAAATATAGTACACACATAGTTTACAACCTGGATTAACATAGGATACTTTTTATCCAGATGTGCGAAGTAGGTACCCTTTTAAGCTACTACACGTATGGTAGAGTGTGACTTTTGGCGTAGTTAAAGTCTCTGTAGTGTTAAAAGATAATTTAACAAAAATGGAATTTCGACCAACGTTGCCCCACACTCGGAATTACTCAAGCACAAACACCCAGACCCGGAACTATTTTAGTTGTCCCGTGCGGGAATCGAACCCGCGACACACAACGCAGCAGCCAATTGCTCAGCCATTACGCCAAACGTGCTGTCTACTACATACTTGCGTAACTAGTAATTATAATTGTATCTGTGTCAGTTTTTGTTACGTTTTTATAAGATTCATTTCTAATTAACTAACTAATAAACAAATGCCCCACTCCCTTCCTAGCTGTAGGCTATAGACAGCTTTGCTTAACCTCGTCGACCCGATAACCTTCTAGCAACCATCCAATAAGACGGTTAACTAATAAATCGAATCAAGATTCCAGTAACCAATTATTATAAAGTAAATTTTATATAAAGTTGCTTCAGAAACTTGGCCAATTTAATTGAAATAACTTTTTGAAATAATTGAAACGTCGGAAGTTTTTTACTTCAATAGTTACACAACTTGAATGTTCTATGTATTTAGATTTATCTTGAATTCTAATGGAGTAGTTGAAAGTTGGTCTTTAAAACTTTATGCTTTGTATAGAACCTTATATCTTGAGTATTTAGTACCAAACTCTTGTCTATATACTTTTCTAAAGGGTTGAAATAGAGTATAAAAGTTTTTATGAAACTCTGTCATTTTTTATTTGAATTTGTATAGCCTATGCGGGCGAAGCCACTGGCGGAAAACTCGTGTGGTCATAAAACCATTTTTTTTTATGGGTTAAAAATAATATAATTACTGTTTCTTATGTAATATATATTTTTGGAGTAGTTATACCAGAATGAAACAAAAAACATAAAAACAATAAATTATTACATAAACGTTTTTTTTTTAATTTAAAATGAATAATTGTTTATTTAAACAAGTCCTATATTATTTTTGAGCTACATAAAAAGGCACTAAAACTTAAGTCTAATATTCCCCGTCCAACATGCTCTACTACCAACTTGCTGACTTGCAAAGTTTCTTTTATTTTACCACTGCGTAAATTGCGTAGGTTATTCTTAAAGATCAGAGAACAGAGAAATAAGTTATTTAATACATGGCAAACAATTATAATAGAAGCAGGATATTTTAATGACAACCCAGTTTTGCCTAATTGAAACATAATGACTATGTTATTAACCTTTCCACGTGTAATTTCATTAACTCGCGAATCTATTTAATTACATTATTATTAATCGTCAAGCACCGATTTTTGGGGTTTCCATTAAAATCATTTTCTGTTTTAATTGGTTCCATTATAATTGCTATTGAAATTCATTTTAATGATATAAAATCGTTGTACTTTATGCAGAATCATTATTTGTCTTTATGTGTTTTGTATCCTGTTTTGGATCCTCCATAGTTTACCTTTTAAATTTAGTAAATTAAAAAAGGTTTTGAGAAATATTTTTTTAGGTTACCTACCGCCCATACTAGTAGGACCTATAGTGGGGATGAATAATTGTTTTCTCGTATATCCCATCGTGTGGGGTATCGTTAGATATGTATTATTATTTCTCAATTAAGAGAGTCATTTGCGAAATATCTAGCTTTAAAAAATAAATTTTTGTTCAATACGAGCGTCCCCCCCTCCTCTAACTTTTGAATGGCCGTACATAACATATATAACAAACTTCAAAGGAAAATTATCACGGTTAAGTAGGCTTAACCGGTTACAGGGTTATAGTCGACCAACTAAAACCTACTACGAAATCCTATAGCGCGTGCCCCGACACGCACTTGGCCGATTTTTTCATCTTCCTTCTAACGAAAACAACTATATTCTAATTCTAATTTAGCCTTTTCAATGTTTTGTAGCTATATTATATACAAGAATTGCATCTCCCACGTTGATAACTTTATTTGATAAAACGGCTCTCCGAAGCGCTTCGGATGCTGTAGGCAAACGCAGAGCATCGAACAAGAACCTTGTTATCCGATAACTTGCTTACACTTTTTCTTTGAAACTTTATTTCGCTTCTCTAAGCAAATCAGGGGCTGGGAATAGCACGAGTTTGCTTGCCAGGTGGAAGGTAAAATAAAGTGGTTGGATTTAATATTAAAAGGCTAGACACAAAAAGGCTGATAAAAAATTGTTTTCAAAGCAAGCTAGACTTTGTACTGATATTATAAAGAGGCTAATTTTGTGTAACGTAATGAAAAAAACAATGTCTAAAATACTGAAAAGAGAAAAAATTATGTTATTTAAACGCTTGTCAACCAATACATCGCTCTAGAAGTCGGTGTCTCGCAATTTATGGTTGCTAGTATTTTGACTTACCAAACAAAAAGAATTATCAAAATCCATTCATAATTGACGGACTAATTCGCATAACAAACACATAAAAAAACATACAGACAAATTCAGAACCTCCGCCTTTTTGAAATCGGTCAAAAAGTGATTTATTTTAATAGTTGTAAAGGCGTTCATTGCTCCATAAAAATTACTTGCCGTTGTCAACGAATTTCAGTATTCACCAGGCGACTTTTTAAAATTTTCTTACTCATAAAATCTTCTATAGATTGTTTAATTTAAAAAAAAGTTATGATAACAAAATTTTACATTCAAAAGTCTACTCCCACCAATAAAAAATGTGTACATAGTTTTTCTTTTGATCCGACAAGAAAACGCGGTATTTTATATAGCGTTCATGTCACACGCAATACCAATCTTCCCACACTTTATGCACATAATATCCATGCAAGCCTGCATAACTGTCATATGCAAATCTTCTTCAGTCGACAATGCACCTGCTTTGCTTCAGAGAATATACGCTTTATATCATGTTAAGCGGTGCCATGATTGTGGGGTTTGTGTTTATACCGGGTTATTACAGATAGCAGTGGGTTAAGATTAATAGAGGCCTGGATACTTTCATTATTTTAAATCTATGGTTTGTTGAATGACTCCAAATTAATTATGCTCTACCTGATTAAGTTAATTTTATAATCATCTCCCTAGCCTTTTTCCAACGATGTCATCTCCCTAGCCTTTTTCCAACGATGTTGGGGTTGTCTTAATATAGCAGGTGGGTATACCGGGCTTGCCCGGGGAGTCCCACATACCCCCCCATTCCCCTGGATGGGGGGTATGCGTAACGCACTTTTCCCAGCGCGAAGAAAAAAAAAAAAAAGGGTACCAGTGCTTTATATGGAGAGCTTCTGACTCCCCGTAATGACTAACCAACCGTAGGGACTTACAGCTTAACGCTCTTTCCGGGGCACAGAGAAATCTCGGTACGACATAGATGGTTAGTGGTCACCCATCCACGGATCGACCGCACCGAGCACAGCTTAATACACATTATCACACTCTTCTCATACAAAAAGGCATGAGGATTGATAGAGGCGGATTGGCGATTCAAACATTTTAGTCTACACGATGTTTCTTTTCTCTGTTAGTTTTATTGAGTGTTCTATCTTCTTCTATACTTATAATAAATCTGTAGAGAAGTCAATTTTGTACATGAAATATATTTCCAAAATAACTATCAGGGGGTGATAAGGGATCGATACTAATGCCAAAAATGCAATCAGTAAAATTTTTGCCTGTCTGTCTGTATAAACTCTATAGAAACAAAAACAACTCTACGGATTTTAACGAAACTTGGTACAATTATTTGTGATACTCCTGAGCTGGTTATAGTATACTTTTCATCACGCTACAATCAATAGGAGCAGAGCAGTGAAGGGAAATGTTGTCATTTTGTTTAAACGCGCTAATCTCAGGGACCGCTGGTTCGATTTGAAAAATTCTTTCAGTGTTAGATAGTCCATTTATCGAGGAAGGCTATATAGGCTATATATCATCACGCTAAGACCAATAGGAGCGGAGCACCACTATTCCACGTGGACGAAGTCGCTGGCAGAAGCTAGTATAATAATAAAATTATAGTACTATACTACTATACTACTACATGGCGTCAAAAAATTCTTCCTCATCGCCGTCATCACTGTTAATCAGTGGCATCTAAGATATATTTAGAAAGTACGTATGTAAAGTCATTTAGAAAAGTCACACAGATACTTGCCAAATTCCAAACCCGCAAACTTGTACACGAGATGCAGGTGCCCTAACCACTAGGCCACCCTGACACTATCTAGCTTACCTTTGCTCGAAATTAAATTTAATCTATCGACTCTGGCAGCCATATTTTAACCTCTAATAAATTGGTATAATTTTCCCCAAAACTCAAACGATGCGTTAAAAGTAAACAAAGCTATAATGGAGTATATTGTTATACTTACATTGTTCCACTCTACACAAACGGTTCGTTTCCACATCAAAGCGGTATGTTAATGCTTCCCGGTAGTGAAACAGCGACGCACCGGTATTGAGGCAGAATGTATGATAATTTTCAAAGATGGACCCTCGTTATGGTAGCTATTTTCATTTATTTATTTACAATATCAAAACATAAGAATGATAAATTATACTTAGGAAATTAGACATCATAATATTCATCCGCGTCCCTATCAACGGGAATCGTGCTCCAAAGAAAAAATATAGGCCAGCCTTTTGATCACGCGTGGAGTTGACTAAACGCAAAAAAAAATTAAAACCGACTTCCAAAAAAAAAAACTGAAAAGTAAAAAATAATTTTTATTTAAACGCTTTACGACCAAAACAACGCTTTCGAAGTCGGTGTCTTGTAAGTTACTATTGTTAATATTTCGCCACCGACTTCGAAAGCGTTGTTTTGGTCGTAAAGCGTTTAAATAAAAATTATTTTTTACTTTTCAGTTTTTTTTTTGGAAGTCGGTTTTAATTTTTTTGTAAAAAGCTTTTTTATTTTTTCGCTTTTCAGTGTCTCGGTCTTGCAATCTTAACAAAATAAACACACCACTTTTTTTTAGGTTGTAATAAGCGTAAATAACGAAATCATCTAAGTATTTGGCATATCAGCAAGTAGAGATAAATCGTTATTTTTGATATATTTATAAAACGGCTGAACCGGTAGTGATAAAATTTAAATGGGACCACACGGGAAGCACCAGCTTTCAAATAAAAAAAGAATCATGAAAATCGGTTCACCCAGTCGCAAGTTATGAGGTAACAAACATAAAAAAAAAAAAAAAAAAAAAAATACAGTCGAATTGATAACCTCC
Source organism: Pyrrhia umbra (assembly GCA_963891755.1). Classification (NCBI taxonomy): domain Eukaryota; kingdom Metazoa; phylum Arthropoda; class Insecta; order Lepidoptera; family Noctuidae; genus Pyrrhia; species Pyrrhia umbra. The sequence goes on along the minus strand of OY982933.1, from coordinate 12,116,294 downwards.
TCCTTTTTTTGAAGTCGGTTAAAAAATTAATGTGAAAACGAAATTGTAAATACAGTGGCTTTGATGACAATTTATCATGATCCAAAGATATTTTAATCCAGGTATAATGAAGTGAAACTCCTTAGGACTACTGTAAAACAATCAACAAATAATTAAAAACAATTAAAAAAACTTTTATTTTCATTGAAATTAAAATAAAATCTTCTACTAAACTGTAGATTTTAACGTTATAACTACGTATAGGTATTTGTACACACGTATTAATATTTCTTGAAACAAAAAAAAACAATTTTAACAAAAAAAAATACTTGTGAGACTGAGCAGCATAGACTAGGTACATACTTTCGTTTATAACGTTACCTTCATTCGGCAGTCAGATTAAAAAAAAACGATTTTATACCAAACTAGCTTCTGCCCGCGACTTCGTCCGCGTGGAATAGTGGTAGAAAATCCAAATATCTTACGGAACCCTATTTTTTTCCAAAATAAAATTTAGCCTATGTTACTCGTAGATAATGTAGCTTTCGAATGGTGAAAGAATTTTTAAAATCGGTCCAGTAGTTTTTGAGCCTATTCATTACAAACAAACAAACAAAGTTTTCCTCTTTATAATATTAGTGTAGATCACTAGCATAAACTATTGTGCGATCACAAAGAAGTTATTGCCATATAAATCTATACAAAATCGATGCGAGCACCGATATCCAATGCACTTAGCTACTATGTGATCATCTCATAAGAGTAAACAGCATAAAGATATACATCAGTTTATCTTCCTCGGTCGTTAAGACCGTCCCGGGGCTCATAAAGTCGTAAAGACCAGCCAAGTGGAAAGGGATAATGGGCTCATAAGTAATGGACACACAGTACATCAGTGTTGCACTGAAATGTAGGTACGACATTTCTGTTATGAGGCTACGAAAATGTTATTGCGAATAGAATTTGTAATAGGATTTGCTGATTTGTTTTTGGTCTTTTCGTGATGTGTCGAGAATTTTATTTTGATATTTTAATTATCTTTTAGTAAAATGTGAATTTATATGTTTTTTTCTAAATACTTGTTTGTTCCGAAAATCTAAATATTAAAATCCAAAATTCAAAAAATCGTTTATTCAAATTAGGCTGAAAATCAGCACTTTTTGAACGTCAAATTTACAAAAGACAGCCCGCCCTTCACCACTTCCTATGTGTTTTAGCTGGGAAGAAGAAGTGGCGCAACAAACTACCCAGCAACACATGTCTGTCTGTAAGGTTTGAAGAACCATCTTTATACAATATTAAATAATAGTAAAAAAATACATTTACATAAATACATATACATGTTGACTAGCACACTCCATTAGTAGTACCTATATCCAAGAACTCAAGCAATTAATTACTTAAATATTTACTCTTGTTTAAAAATATAACTAAAGCCTAAATTTAGTGAAAAATAGGAAATAAAGGGCGTGCTCACCTACATGTGTAAGGTTGGGTTGTAATCGTGTTTGTACAACATGACCATGGTAAACTAGGACCACACCATTTTTATCTAGAACTTAACTATCCTTTATATCTTACCTATACTAGCTTTCCGCCAGTGGCTTTGCCCGCGTGGACTATACGAATTGAAATTAAAAATGACAGATGTTGATACAAACTTTGCCCCTCTTTTTCACCCCCTTGTGAGTAGAATTTCGGTAAATCCTTTCTTATCGGACGCTTACGCCATGCAAAGAATACACCATCCAAGTTTGAGGTCTCTACGATCAGCGGTTTCAGTTCGGTCAGTCAGTCATTCACAACAATTTTTCGCATTATATTATGCATAGAAGATGAAATTGGAATGAAAAAACCTAATTATTTAACATCAAAACTGCCTTCATCAAATTCTATTATCGAGACACACGGTAGTGTATCAATCCAATTCGCAAAAGAAAAAGGCGACGCAACGGCCGCGTGAGTAATATTATTGCTTACATGTCTAACAGGGAAAAAGTCGTGGTCGCTTAGTGGCGTCTCCATTTCGTGTACGAGGGTGCGAAACCTGGCAAGTACCAATGTGACTTTTCTAAAATTACACCACTAACTAACGGTGAAGGAAAACATCGGGAAAAAACTTGGACTAAAAAGGTCTGGGGCTGTACCACCACGTGTTTTTGCAATCACTATTCAAGTTTGCGAGCGTGACACAGCTACTACAACGTATATCTCATATTTCATAACGAAAATAATCTTGTTTTGGCACGTCATCGTAAGGCCCCTGAAATCGTCAATCTGCTTTAATCAAGCGTGGTGATCTGCCTATCAATGGTTATTCCTCCACTGTTGGATAAAGGCCTCTTCTCATACAGATATGAGAAGAGGCCTTTATCCAACAGTGGTATAGTAAATAAGCCGATGACGATCATATTATTATGCCTATAGTCTAAAAATATAAACAAAGTCGTTACTTATTTTGTTCTAATTCTGCCACAGAAATTAACAAAATGGCGTAAGTTCGCATTTATATCAATTTCATGCTCTAAACATCATCATTCATCATTTAATGCCAATTTATTGGTCTATCTGCGAAAATTAGAACAACATAGGTTATGATTTTGTTTTCATTTTTCGTAAAATTGATTTGTACAAACTATAGCTTGATTACCACATTATATTAATTTTCTAACCCTTAATCACTTATTTATACATGACTACCGGAACCCGATTCGCATAATTGCTGTGTCAAATGAGCCGGCACCAAGATTATCATATCAATGTTTAAACTGCTCTGAGTCACGTAATACAATTTTGAATTGGAGATTTAGCTAAATCTGATGTGAAATTGAATTAGTTATTTATTTTAGTAATTACTGTAATTAATTATTATAATATAGGGTTGTGTGCTGGTTATATTAATGTGGAGGGGTGAATTAATTTGTTTATCAATTACGTGAGCAATTATTTTATTACTTACATTGTGTTTTTAGTTACAGCTTCATAATATAATATCGAATTTAATTGTTTTGATTAACATTCTGTAAGATTTGGTTTAAATTTAACCGGCTTAAAGAAGAAGTGATTTCGCTATTCAACTGTATTTTAATGAGTAGACTATTGTCATATTATTAACATTCCGATATGCATTATGCATGCATCGATTTGATGATTCTTCTAACTTCTAGTGACTTTGTCAAGCTATTTTATATTTTGACTGACCGTTTTTCGCGGTTTAGCAAGCATACTGAGGAAGAACTTCACTCACCTGAACAAGTATCTTTGGTGTTTATCCATGTAGTTGCTTCTCTGTGAAATAATAACAAATATATGTAGCGACACCTATCTCGCTATATGAGAACGACGGCAAGATTCCTTTATCGCGCAAGCAAAGTTCCTGAGTCAATTAGACCATTTACAACTTTCCGACTTCAACCATCGGTCACCAGCCCGCCAGTCAATATCACCCGCCTGGCCGGGGGATCCACCCTTTTCAATTGAGAGACCCTACATAGTTTTCCTCCATACATACCATTCTGAGAAACTTAAGCATTTATAAAATTAGTAGAATTGAATAGGACTTTACTAGTTTTGATTTTGCATTCAAATAAATAATAGGAACGATAAATTACTGAAGTTTAGTACAGAAGTACCATAGTACGTCTTCTTGTATTCATCATAATCTACAGAGACTCAATGAATGACTTGCTTTTCTTTTTTGCAGGTATATATTTGCTGATGATCCATCATGATTTGGGTAAGTTTTTCCTGCTTTGTTTCCTCATTTCGCCACGCCCTATCATTAATGTAGGATCTGCATTTTGCCGTTTTTTTTTTTATTTTACTAAAGTACTTAAAATAGTGTAATAAACAAACCCTGATTAAAAAAAAACATGTATCTTAATAACTTTCGGAAATAATTACATAAACATTGTCGGAAGTAATGCAGGCGTCCGGTCAAAAATGTAGGTAGGTACTTTGCAGCAATGTTAGCCGCGCGACGCGAGTGAGCGAGCGCGCCGATCTGCCAGTTACTGTGTTAATGTAATTCTTTTATTAAGTAATTTTTATGTGTGGTTAATATTGAACTACTATTATACAACTAATTTCATTGTTATAGATTCACAAATATTGTTAGTCCATTTATTAACTTCGTATCTGCCAGATCCGACGTTAATGACCGTAGATGATGAAAATTGTACTGTCGGATCTACCACATCCTACCTTATTGATTGCACACCGTAAAATTAATTTTGTTGGATCTACCACATCCGATGTTAATGAACGGACATGATAAAAATCATACAGTCGCATCTGCCATATTCGACTTTATTACCGGTTTATTTTAGATAGAACGTTACCAGACCTAACAGATAACTCACTTTTTAGGTTTCCGTAGTCGACAAGAAACCCTTATAGTTTGCCATGTCCGTCCGTCTGTCTGTCTGTCTATCTGTCCACGGCATAGGTCAGACGTTTTTGGTACTAGATAACTGAAATTTAGTATAGATATGTATATTGATCACGCCGACAAAGTGGTAAAATAAAATTATGTTTTTTTTATGGTGGCTCTCAAACACGTAAAGTGCGCGCGTACGAGCCCCCCCCCCCTTCTAACTTTTGAATGGCTGTCCTTAGGAATGTGAAAAAATCACATACGTAGCACATGTTATGAACTTACAAGGAAAACTATCTAGGTAGGCTAGATAGTCTTAACCGGTTACAGAGTTATAGTCAACTAATAAGATAGTAGGTCGTTAGTTTTATTGAATGCTATAATTATCATACTATTGGTTTTAAGGTACATTTCGAGAGTCACCTGTACCTGTTGATGCGGAACATAAAAACCATGTTTCATTTTGGTGATACCGGCCAAGGGAAAATTCTTACCCAACTATTAGTAAAAATATAGCGCTATCAATAAGACTAGATTTTGTCCTTGAAATAGTTTAAAAAGGGCAATGATGATCTGCGATGCGTCTTGTGTTGTAGATATCCATCGGCCGTGGTGACTACTTGATAATCAGGAGGGTTGCGGCTTATGAGCCACCTACTAACATCCAAATGTGTGTTAAATGTTTAAATATTGCATTTTATTGTTTCCAATTTAAGATTATTATTAAAAAGTAAATGATGAATTAATAAGTTGCTAATTATCATGTCATGATTTACTAAAAAAATGGAAATTTCCATTAATTGGTATCATTATCACTAACAATGACATTTCAAGATGGTCGATAGCGTTAGTTCACCTGTCAGCCACGTTCATAAATCCGTAGTATCCGTTAATATAAGAAGGTCCGCATTGAGAGAGATACATAGCACAATAAATAATATTCAACATTTATTGGAAAAATCACTATAATTATAATTTTGATCATGAAAAGTAGGTATTAGGACATCATAAAATAAAGAGATACCGCTGTGATGTTTCAACTACCCACCAGTTAGACGGGGTAGTATACCGTATCTTTTCTTTTTTGTAGTATACGAAAAGTACCAAGACATCATAAAATGAAAGACACCGCAACGTAGGTATTTGTAAAGGAGACATCGCTGTGATTTTTCAACTACCCATCCACCAGTTACTTTGTAATAGTACCACGTAACATACCAGGGTTTCATAAAGTTGCAGAAGTCCTCACTGATATAGCAGAACAATTCTACCAAGTTTTGTGTGTAGGTTGCGCCTGATATCTATCATATGATCTCAGTATGCATATCATCGACTGCCTATGGAACCTCCACAACCCAGTTACCGGGTAACACGATACCTCTTGGTAAGACTGGTTGTCAGACTTTCTGGCTTCTGACTACCCTTGACGACTGTCAAAGATCTACAAATGACAACGGGGACCAACGGCTTCACGTGCTTTCCGAGGCACGGAGGAGTCTCGCTATGACATAGATGGTCACCCATCCACGGTTGGACCGCGCCAAGCGCAGCTTAACCTTTGTCCGTGCGGACGTGTTACTTAGCCTACAATTTTCGCGATTCATGCATATTGCACGTAATGTTACAATGAATAGGTATTATGGTCCCCTTAACGTTATGTAGGTATTAGTTGATTCCAATTAATTTGCCTGTATAAACTTACTAGCTTCCCGCCAGCGGCCTCGCTCGCAATATTTTAACTAATGGATACAAAAACTTGACAAATTATATACTAAAACCTTTCTCATTAATCACTCTATATCTCTATTAAAAAAAACGCATCAAAATCCGTTTGCGTAGTTTTAAAGATTTAAGCATACATAGAGATATAGGGACAGAGAAAGCGACTTTGTTTTATACTATGTAGTGATACCTAATGCAATTTGGTTTTAAACGATTTGTCCCCACAAAATGATGTAAGTGTCAGATCCAACATAATTTACCACATTTTATCCATCAATAAGGGAGGGTCTGCCACATCCGACTCACTGTCTAAATCTCCGTCCAATCAAAAAAGTCCGATATACCACATCCGACGTATAATAGTAAAATATATCCATGTAAAATGGCTTCATGTGTCATTTTGACCACTATTTAAAAAAAATCAGATAATCTATTTCATTAGCTAGATGCGTAATAGTATATATCACACCCATTTAAAATTTCATAATTTTATGACTTAAGATAATAGTTTTATTGTACTTTTTAACTTTAAACTGCTCTCCTGTAAAGTTGCAGATTTGTAGATCCTGCATTAATGATAGGGCGTGGCGATTTATTCTCATTAATGAAGATTGTATTCTGCGATAGGTCGGTGTATTTTTTTTAAGTATAGATATGAAAATATTTGTTACAATCTCTGTCTTCAATACCTAAACTTATTACATTAACTACTACATTGGTGACTGCCTCGTTAGTGTACTGGTCGTATAACGCGACTGCTGTAATCAGGGCCTTGGATTCGATCCCCGGGTCGAGCTGAAATTGCTTTGTGGATTTTAGAAAATTTCACTAAACAGCCTCGAGTCAGGAAGTTGTGTTATGTCTCCGTACCTGGAAAGGCAAGGTACAGCCTTCCCTGGCTGCTAGTTGCTAGCAGTTGTTGTTACAATTCCATGTCAGAGGCCGTCAGGTGGATTTGAAAAAACTCAAATGGCTTGTTAGGTTGGTAAAACCGGCAGCCCACACGATGAGAAGAAGGAGAAGACCACGCTGGTTCTGAAAGTAGAGTCCTGGATTTAATCTTCAAATCAGGCAATGTACTAGGTTTAGTCTTGAATTCGTTAATCGCTGCCCAGAATCTAGGGTTATCCCCTTAGTACCCGGATCTAAGTACTGATGTTTCTGTGTGATTAAACTTCAGCCTACCATTTTTGGGAATGTAGGCATGATGATACAATAAAGAAAACAGATTTTGCAACATTTGATATCATCGGTACCACTTAAATACACTCGAGAGCAATGAATCCGGGTCACTTAAAGAATCCTAAAAATCTCGGAAACTAAAAATGCTAGGTTAATGCAATAAATTGTATTTAATAGACAATGTAATACTCCTTAAATGAAGGTATTAAAACTTCTTAGTTATTGTAAAGTTATATCATAAAAAAAAACAAATTTGAAAAAGGGCCACTTTAGAAGATGGAACTACGAAATTACAGCATTTGGTTTTGCTTTTGTTTGTAATCTGTCATTTATTTGGGTACATAAACCATGTTGATAGTGCTCTATATTCATTATTCAAGCTGAAATTATGTCGCTTACGCCTGAAGAATGCACCAGAATACTTACAATGCTGGAAACCGGCCGGAGTCAGCGCGATACAGCCAGGACTGTCGGTGTGTCGCTGTCAACAGTACAAAGAGTTCTCCGACGTTACGAAGAAACTGGTTCTAACCTACGCAGACCAGGAACGGGCAGAACCAGGTGTACCACAGCACGAGAAGACCGATACTTGGTGAACACCATGCTTCGAAATCGCTTTCTCACAGGAACTGAACTCACAAATCAGTTTCGACGCCTCAGAGGAAGTAACCCAAGTGCATGGACAGTAAGACGTCGGCTTGCTGAATCTAACTTAAAACCCCTTAGACCTGCAAACGGCCCTAAACTGGAGCGTGGGCATCATATTTCAAGACTAAGATATGCCCAGAGCCACGTAAATTGGAGTATTGAAGATTGGTCAAAAGTTATGTTCTCCGACGAATCAAAATTTATGCTCTACAAGCACGATGGAAGACACAGAGTGTATCGAAGACCACGGGAAAGATTCAAGCAAGCATACATCGAAGAAAAAGTAGCCTACGGTGGTGGGTCTGTACTTGTGTGGGCCGGAATTTCTTCTGAAAGTCGCACAGAGCTGGTGATCATAGAAAACGGCTCTTTAACTAGCGAAAGATATGTGGAAGAAATCCTCAATGATCACGTTGGTCCATTTATGGTCAATTTAGGTGAGGATGCTATATTTATGCATGACAATGCCCGACCTCATACAGGTAGGATTGTGAATGACTACCTTCAAGAGATGAACATTACTCGTATGGAGTAGCCAGCGCGCAGCCCGGATATCAACCCGATCGAGCATGCTTGGGACGAGCTAGGCAGATGTGTAAAACAACGAAACCCTCCCCCAATCACGCTTCGTGAGCTCAAAATTGCTCTCACAGAGGAATGGGAGAATATTCCCCAAAATCGTATAAGGAACTTGGTGTACAGCATGCCAAACCGCGTAAACGCAGTAATGGAAGCACGAGGAGGCAATACGAAGTATTAAAATTCAAGAAAATCGTAATAAAGTTCAAAAATTTCATGTTTCCTATTTTTGTTTTAAGGAGAGATCAGCAGTTTTTTTCTTTATGTAATTTTGTGTTAATAAAATGTATGGTGACTCATATTTTTTTTACTTTCATTTAAGGAGTATTACATTGTCTATTAAATACAATTTATTGCATTAACCTATCATTTTTAGTTTCCGAGATTTTTAACATTCTTTAAGTGACCCGGATTCATTGCTCTCGAGTGTATATGCGCTGATAAAAATCCTGTTCGCGTTTTTCTTTGCGACGTGGGCTGTTTTAGTAGGCATGTTATGTAAGAAATGTGTTCGCGTAAACAAGGGTGCAACTGTAGATATATTGCTTCATGTCATTCGGATTGGGGGGTAGGCAGAGATTGATCTACAAGATTTTCGCTTATGCTTTTTATTTTATTGGAGTGTTATTGTATTTGTAAATCAAATCTAAAACATAGTTATGTATGTCGGAGTTGAATTCTATGGGATTTTTTGTACAGTACCTAGAATGAAAGTATGATTATGTTTATGATTAATGGATACAAAAGAATGATTGGCGTAGTGGCTAAGTGCGTGTCGCGGGTCCAATTCCCGCTCAGGATAACTAAAAATGTTCTGGTGGATCTGAGTGTTAGTGCGTGTGTAATGTATGTTTAACCTACCCACGATACAGTAGATGTTTGCAGTGTGGGGCAACGTCAAAAAAGTCACCAATTTTACTATGGATGGTACTGCATCTTTGATGTTTCTCGTATTGTAGATGTCTATAGAGGATGGTAAGCACATCTTATAGTGAATCAAATGAATAAACATTGTTTTCTTCTACTCTACTATTGTAGCCTCACTTATCAAACTCAAGATCTCTCCCAAAACATTTACATGTTACGCAAAGGAGCGTTTAAATATGAACCCTGCTTAAAGAGCTATAAAGGCTTTTATCCCTTAACGACCGCTTTTAATATTGTAATCTTGAGTGTTTTTATAGACGCCCGCGAGATAGAATACCCTACCATTTGTGGGAAATTGCTAACATTTGTTAGTACAAAACTTTTTTTTTTAATTTTTATATTTTGGGCTATTTAGGTAGTCGTTATTCATATTAACTGTCTTAAGATTATATTTTTGCTTATCTACCTCCTGTTCTTCGTCTGTTTGAATAATGTTACAGGTATTATTTATTCTTTGGTAATGTTTTTAATCGACTTCATAAAAAATGAGGTTATTTGATGTTGTTTAATATTTTTTTCAACAAACAACAATTTGCTCTATTTTCAAAGAAGGCTTAAGGCTTGCTGAACGTGGAATTAAAGATTGATTATACTTCGATTATCTTTAGAGAAACCGTCTTTCCATATAAGATTTTCGCTTGATCAATCTCTCTTGATTTTTAAACTTGACGAAATCAATTCATCATTATAAAGATTCAAGCAAGATATTTAATCAAGCCGTATCTGTGAATAACAATGGCTTTAATTAAATCTGGACCATTCTTTTTCTTTATTGTTTTTTAAAACAGGCTCTCATTGGAAATCTCATCGGGCGACAAAAATAGAGTATGCAAACAAATAAATTTTAATCAAAGCCCAAATTGCTTCGGTGTTCAGTCCTTCTATTGTTTTTCCTTTCCTCGATCAATCTCGTTCTGTCTTTAGTACAATTTCGAAGTGAATTTTAATATCTCACTCGCTACGACCCTTAATTAAATATGCCCCTTTAACGTTAATTTTAATTTGGTAAAATTGGTTAATTTAGATTTTTTATTTTAATGGCTTTTAAGCGGATTTCCGTGTGATAGATTTGACAATCTATCCTTATTTACAGTTTTGGTAAAAATATTACTGGGATTTCCCGATTGGCCTAAATATTCTAACAGTGTCATTTATTGTCAATTTATGTCAATTTATTTTCCTCTAGTAATTAAATGTTCCGATTGAGATGACGCGTTTGGCGTAGTATCTGAGCAAATAGTTGCTGGATTTCATCATCATCGTGATACAGTCCCATTGCTGGGCACAGGCCTCTTCTCATACAGAGAAGGTATGAGCATTGATCACCACGCTTACTCAAGGTGGATTGACGATTTCAGATTTTTTAAGTTCAAGTTTCCTCACGATGTTTTCCTTCACCGTTAGTCAGTAATATCTATATTAAGAAAGTACTTATTTATGATTTTAAAAGTCACATTCCTGCTATATTAATAATCTCTTAATTACAAGTGTTAATCTAAGAATAGTTATTGTACGTTCAGATTATACCTACTTACTTAAATAAATTAATTTAGGTATATCACCATCGGCCCATTTACTATCCTACTACTAGACAAAGGCTTAAATTCAATGATCAACTCGTAGAGGAATTGGTAATTTCATACTTCAATAGATATATATTCAGATTTTTCTACGATATTTTTATAAACATAAAATCACAGAAAAAGAGTCTAAAACAAGGACGATCATATCAATAAAAACATTATAAATCCTGCTTACTAAAACGTATCGTTTCTAGGTCACCAGCCAGCCACGGCTTCAACATCAATGCACTAGCTATGTTTTCTTTCAAACATTATCAATAAAAGTATCGATACCGCAGAGAATACATCTCGCATTGTGAGAGAAAACAACCCATAAATAAAACAAGCATTCGAACAAAACCTGAAATATATCGGTATTACGCCAACAAAGAGGTCGCTTGGTCTCGCTTAGAACTCGCTTCTCATGATTTCAATAATCAAGAAAATCAAGGCATTGTTGTTCCCGTCGCGAGGTAGGTAATTATAATACGGACCGTTAATTGAGGCGGCTTTTACGCGTAAAAGGTTCAGGATCCTGATTCAAAGAATCGTTTCTGTAATAAGTTTTTGCTTGTTAATGAAAAGTCGACTAAACGTTTTTTAAGTCTGAGCGAAATGATATTTGATATTTTTGTATCGATTCTATAATGATGTTGTTTGCGATTGTCGGAGAGTTTTTTTGAAGAATTCGCTTGCTTTTCGATCGTTTAATGATGAAAAGGTGATCTTTAATATTATACAATTTGAGCGGTTTGTAATATTTTCATGTTATGTTAGAAATTAATAACGTAATACTAATGAAAGTTTTAAGTCTCTTTTAAAGAATGTTTCCTATTTTGGAATATGTTTTTGTCGTCATCGCCATATTAATCTTGCCATTATCAAAAATAGAATAGATAAATCCTGTGCGTATATTCAACAATAAACAACACAGTGAATATAATCCCATACCAAACTATCTAAACAATTTAAAATTAATAAACTTTAAACTAAAAACATTGCATTAATCAGGTATTTTATAAACATCCAATTCATCGAAATTCTATAGGTAGTAAAATATTCAACTTTTATTTATTACAGTAAATTCAAAAAAACATGGCAAACATTTTTGTAATAACTCGTATTTTAATAAAACAAAAGCCTGAATGCGAACATTATTATTTAAATACACACCACATTCCAGGTACTGTTGATAGAGATTACTAGCTGTTTCCCGCGGTTTCATCCGCATCCTAAGGGAACTACAAAAAAAACCGGCCAAGTGCGTGTCGGGCCACGCGCAGTAGGGTTCCGTAGTAGGAGTTAGTTAGTCGACTATAGCTCTGTAACCGGTTAAGCCTACTTAGCCGTGATAGTTTTCCTTATAATTTCATTACATGTACTACGTCTGTGATTTTTTTCACATTTCTAGGTACAGCCATTCAAAAGTTAGAGGGGGGGGTAACACGTATCGAACAAAAAATTTCACTTAAAATCTAGATATTTCGCAAATGGCTCGCTTAACTGAAAAATGGTCTTCACACACCCATAATATTTTTGAAAGACCTATCTAACGATACCCCACACGAAGGGGTACGCGAGAAAAAAAATATTCATCCCTACTTTACATGTTTGGGAGCTACCCTAAAAAAAAATATTTTTCAAAATTTTATTTTACCACTTTCTCGGCGTGATAAATATACATATTCATACCAAATTTCAGCTTTCTAATAACAAAAACCACGGAGCTATGCCGCGGACAGACAGACAGACAGACAGACAGACGGACAGAGCGAAACTATAAGGGTTCCTTGTCGGACTACGGAACCCTAAAAAAAGTAGCCTAATTGTTAATCCAGGTTACAGAATAATTTGGATATTTTGATGTATTTTATTTCTTACTATCTTTCCGCCAGCGCCTCCACCCGCGTGGGCTATACGAATTCAAATTAAAAAAACCGGCCAAGTGCGTGTCGGGCCACGCGCAGTAGGGTTCCGTAGTAGGAGTTAGTTAGTCACCTATAACTCTGTAACCGGTTAAGCCTACTTAGCCGTGATAGTTTTCCTTGTAATTTCATTACATGTACCACGTCTGTGATTTTTTTCACATTTCTAGGTACAGCCATTCAAAAGTTAGAGGGGGGGGTAACTCGTATCGAACAAAAAAATTCACTTAAAATCTAGATATTTCGCAAATGGCTCGCTTAACTGAAAAATGGTCTTCACACACCCATAATATTTTTGAAAGACCTATCTAACGATACCCCACACGAAGGGGTACGCGAGAAAAAAAATATTCATCCCTACTTTACATATTTGGGAGCTACCCTAAAAAAAAATATTTTTCAAAATTTTATTATACCACTTTCTTGGCGTAATCAATTTACATATTCATACCAAATTTCAGCTTTCTAATAACAAAAACCACGGAGCTATGCCGCGGACAGACAGACAGACAGACAGACAGACAGACAGACAGACGGACAGAGCGAAACTATAAGGGTTCCTTGTCGGACTACGGAACCCTAATTACAGAGTTTCATACAAACTTTGCCCCCTTTTTCATTCCCTTAGGGGTTGAATATCAGAAAATCCTTTCTTATCAGATGCCTACGTCACATAAAGAACACACCCTCTAAGTTTCAGGTCAATTTCAATCAGCATTTTAGGCTGTGCGTTGATCCGTCAGTCTTTTAGGACAAAGCAGGCTAGCTTAGCGCATTAGCGCTTATTACAAAAAAAATGTGAGTAGTAAATTTTGTCTAATTCCTTTCAATATTTTTGCACGAAAGAGTAACAAACATACACAGATCCTCACAAACTATGCATTTTTAATATTAATAGTATTCTGTGAATTTCTTTAGAAATATGTTATACAATATATCCCCTGTCGGATGAGACAAAGGCAGGATGTTACCTAGTACAAAGCGGAAATTATGCTTTGTACACTAGGTAACATGATAGACATAAAAAAGGATACAGAAAAAAAATAGAATAGACATCTATACATATGAAATGCTTTGTCCTGAATGACTGACGGTTCAGCGCACAGCCTAAACCGCTGATCGCGAAGACCTGACACTTGGAAGGTGTGTTCTTTGTATGACGTAGGCATCCGATAAGAAAGGATTTTCCAAAATTCTACACTTAAGGGGTGAAAAAGGGAGGCAAAGATTGTATGAAAACTCTGTCATTTTAATTCGTATAGCCCACGCGGAAAGCTAGTAGAATATTAAATCCGTTTTCTATAGGGACCTCGGTGTAGTTCGCATTGTCCTATTAATATTATCAATGTGATGCGAAAACTACTGGATGCATTTGGATGATTACTGATTTGTGCATCCGGATAAAAAGTATCCTGTGTACTAATCCAGATTATAAACTACATATGTAAACATATTTCATCCAAACCCATTCAGCACTATTTGCGTGAAAGAGTAACAAACAAACACTACTTACTTTATTTACTTTAATCTTCACAAATTTTTGCATGTATAATTTTAGTAGGATGGTAAGAAGTAGGATGATTATAATAATTAGATCGAGACAATAGTACGCGTACTTGATAACTTAACATATTTTTTTGTAGTTATTACTATAACTATTTAGACACTAGCTTTTAAACTGAATCAACCAAACATAAAACTGAAACATCAATGGACAATGAAATTAAAATTAAAATACGTTATTTTCTTAATGAAATTTATGTATAGAAAAAATATACATTCAAATATTGAAATATGTTATTTCAAACCATAATCTTTAATGATCATATCCGATGCTTTTTGAGCAATCATCATGACGGTTGCTTGAGGAAGTCCTCGTACATTGTTCGGCATCACACTAGCGTCTGCTACACGTAACCGCTTCACGCCATGGACTCTAAGCCTTGAATCCAAAACAGCTCCCATGGCACAAGTACCAACAAAATAATGAGAAGTATCTGACGTTCCAAGCGTGTAACACTTCCAATACTCTTTAGTTCCTCTTTCCAGACCTTCGCAAGACTCCAATTTAGGATCTACCAATTCAGCATCTACTCGTTTGAAATATGTTGTGTTCGCTATACGGTTAAAATCTGCTACATAACTAGCATGTTTTTCGATGTCTATACTTTTAGTGTAATAATTTGGAATTATCAATGGGTCGTCTTGGGGATTTGTACTGGAAAGTAGAATTTTCCCTCTCGATTTAGGATTCAAGTATGTGATAAATACTAAAAAAACTTCTTTGTTATCAAGACCTTCATTTAAAGTGTTACAAAATTCGTTGTCATAACTGAAAAAAAATGCGCATAACCCCTCAAATGTTAAGCTGTCGCCGAAGTGGGCGCAGATGGTTTCATTATCTGGGTAGTCTTGAGACTTGTTCAGAGCAACATAGCCGTCGAATACCACATATGGGTATTCATAAGGGTTCCCAAGATTATGAGCCAGCGAAGCTTTTGTCATTTTATAAACCAAAATGCTGTTTAAATGGTCTTGAAAATTATATCCTACAGGTAAATTTGCTACTACTTTGATGCCTTTATTCTGCAAGTGATGTCTTGGACCTATTCCCGATAGCATAAGAAGCTGTGGAGATTTAATAGTTCTGGCTGTTACAATGACTTCTTTTTTAGCCTTTAGGGTTATTATTCTATTGTCTTCTGTCATCACTTCAACTCCAACAGCAGTTTTTTTATTATCAAATATTATTTTTGTTGCCAACGTGTTTATCATGACGTACAAATTTGGGTGTTTCTTGAGAGGACTTAGAAATTTATGAGCCGTACTTTGTCGCATTTTATTGCCAATGTTGAACATTAAATTGGTGAAACCTAGCGGGTGGTCTGGATTAATGTCGAGGTGGTAATCATAGCCTAATTCTTTTAAAGCATCGAAGAAGTTACGATTTCTTTCATAATATTTTTTTCCTATAAGAATTTTTCCGTTTGTGCCATAATAATAATCATGAGATTTGAGGATTTTTGTATCGATGAGTTTTTCATTCTTAGAGAATATTGGTAAGACGGATTCCCATGACCAAGATGTATCATTAGTTATGGCTGCCCACTCATTATAATCATTAGGGTATCCTCGAGCATAGCCTCCGAAGCCTAAAGAACCAGAGCCACCTAACATTTTACCTTGAGACATGTGAATGACATCACCCTTGTGGTACTCTGAAGCCAAACTATCATAAGTAGAAGTGAAATTCCAATCATATTTTGAATCTTTCAGAAAGGGAAATAGTCCTGACATCTGAAACATTATGAAAACAAAACTTATGTACGTAAAAATAAGTTAGAATAAGTATTTGAAGATTGTCAGAAAATCTTCTTTCTGCAATTCAGTGAGATTATACGAGTATTGTTTTCCTTGATAATTTAAAGACAACTTAATGATTGTTGTGATTAATATTATTAAATATAGTTTAGGATTTGTCGAAAATACTCACATCTGATTCCAATGGTGGGTATGTTCCGGCTTCTATTAGTAATACACTGGCATTGCCAGTTTCCACAAGTCTGCTCGCTATGAGACATCCTGCTGTTCCACCTCCCACTATGATGAAATCAAATTTCGCTCCATCTAAAAAATATAATATTTTATTAGCTACAATTATATATATTCTTCCAATGCAGTCTTATTCAGTGTTCATTGTCATTTTTTGGTTTACACGTCAAATATTTTCTTTAAATGGAAGAAACAAGTTATGGGACATATTCTTTTCTCATTTGTCTTGGTAAAAAAAGTTAAAGTTTTATTCAAATATGATTACCTTGAACATATGCTGGTTTTGGCCATTCATACTCAGTAAGATTGAGTATGGTTAGCATCCTCAGAATATTCTCGACTTTCTTAAAATAAGATACTGCGTAAGCTGAGTCCATGGCGAGATTATGATAACTTCATACAGTCACGAAAGTATTCGGGTTGTTTTTAAGTTTTCCTTTCTATATTTTTTAAATATTAATTAACACAACATAAGAATCAGATAATGATTTTGATGTTTCCGTTTTTACACTTAACACAACACTGAACAGAATATTTGCATTCCACTTATATAACTTGCATAGAATACCTATTAAAAATAATGATAGTTTTTTGGTAAAGGAAGTCGAATAATGATAAAAATAAGAATGTGGCATTTTGTTACTTGAAATAAATTGTGGATATACAATTGAATAATAGAAGTACAATGTTACTTCCAGTAACATACCTATCTGGTCTAAATTATTGTATTTTTTGTGGACTATGTTTAAATTTGTATTTTGGAGCAGAATGAAAATTTTAGTCAGCTTAGAGGTTTTTCTTTGACAGTAAAAAATCTATATACGGTTTACATGAAAACTGAAACAGAGTCTTGGCGCACATACCTAAATATAATTTTAGTAACAAGACACGCTTGCTCCAGGCAGATCGGCGATTTCAGATTTCTTAGTCCAGGTTTCCTCACGGTGTTTTCACCGTTAGTCAGTGGTGTCTATAATACATTTAGGAAGTACAAATAACCTTAGAAAAGTCATATTGGTACTTGCCAGGTTCCGAACCCACACACTCGTGCACGGGATGTAAGTACCTTTACCACAAAGCCACCACGACTTTACAAGATTATTTTGGCATTACTGTCCACATTCTAGTCTAACCGTAGTACCTACTTAACAATAAAACTGGGGGGCTAGACAAGTGGCAAAAACGCTATAGAAACGCTATAGAATAGAAAACAAAATGTATGGGAATGACATTCGTTTACGACTAGCTATATGTCATTCCCATACATTTTGTTTTCTATTCTATAGCGTTTCTATAGCGTTTTTGCCACTTGTCTAACCCACCTGTATATTTATACCTCTTAATTTTTATTCCGTCTTTGGAAATGCAAATAATTATGCAAAATAGCTTTTTTGTTTCAGTATCACTTTATCAGTCTGGCATTAGGTACCCGACACAGTCGTTTTGCTTATTTTTACCTAGTTTCGAAAAGAGTATTTTCTCAATTTGGTTGTATTTTATTGACGAGCTTGTACTTTTGCTGATTATCAAGGTATTTTGATGATTCTTATATTTTTCTAGTTGGTATCTTCTATAGTACCTAGTATATATAATATATTATTACTCCATCAGTATACCAAATTCCACACAAATCTGATCAGCCGTTTTTACGCGAAAGCGTAACAAAAAACAAATTCACATTCGTAATATAATTTTATGATTAAGATATTAATTAAGATTGCTGTATTCTAGAACATTAACCGTCGTACTTATAAAAATCCTGTAATCCTAAGGTTACCATTTCTCACCTAATCCTTACTTAACATCGTAATCCAGGATTAAGCTACTAACTTAAGTTCGGATTAACACTAAACAGCATTTACAAGGAGATTTTTACTAATCCATTGCTAAGCAACAGATTAAAAAATAATCGGACTATATAAGTAAGACGCTAAGCGATGAGAAAGATAATTGAAATTAAATGCTTTAGTTCAATAAAAGAGCCGTAGAGAGAATTGTAAAGTACCAATAATGTTACGTGAGAAATGTTCAAGAGTTTAATGTGAGCAATATTGCCCCGCTTGTCTTTGCTACGAGAGCTCACAGCAATGTTGAGGACACAAGAGTGCTCGACTAACTAGTCGTACATAGCCACTTCAAATGAAGATAACAAAATTATAATTGCTTCTAAAAATACTTTACAGATAGGTTTTATAATTAATAGCCAGTCGGTTGTTCATCTCTTTAAATTTAATATTAATTATACATGTTATATTGCCAAGGTTTAGCCAACAGAGTAATCGAAATTATGAAATAAGAGTATGTAATATTTTAAACTATTATCGTTAAATTGATATTTAGCTGCAACCGTGTCTTCGCTTACCTGGAGAAACTAAATTATTGCTATAATACATAAATGTACTAAGTCACAAAATAAAACAAAAACATAAGCGTACTTATGGACGGACAAACAAAGTGTGGCAGTTTTAATTACAATAGGTAATTTTTTTGTTACCTCTTGAATTCAAATGCATTTATCTTCGTTCGCGAACTTATTAAATATTTTCTTACTATTATTAATATTGAAGGAGGAGCTCGTGGCTAAGTAACAGCTGCACGGTTCGACCGATCAAAGGTTAAGCTGCGCTTGGCGCGGTCGGTCCGTGGATGGGTGACCATCCTTGTCATAGCGAGACTCTTCCGTGCATCGGAAAGCACGTTAAGCTGTTGGTCCCGGCTGTTATTTGTACATCTTTGACAGTCGTTACGGGTAGTCAGACGCCAGAAAGTCTGACAACCAGTCTTACCAAGGGGTACCGTGTTACCCGGTAACTGGGTTGTGGAGGTCAGATAGGCAGTCGCTCCATGTAAAACACTGTGTATGTGTAGACTGGAAGCTGACTCCAACATAGTTGGGAAAAGGCTAGGCAGATGATACTATTATTAATATTGAAATGAGAGACAGTTATTTTGAATCATTAAAAAATAAAAATAATAATCAGATATTAAGCAAAAAGAAAAAGAAAAGCGATTTAAAGGATAAGAACTTGAATGATAAGACTTTTGTAGAAAAATACCTACTAAAATATTACTTAAAAAATGTTCTTAATTCTATTGAAATAATATTATTGACGTGCGAACTAAGAAATAAAACCAAAGTACCACAGAACCTCTTTTTTTCAGTCTAGAAAAATAGACGCGGGCTATAATAACCTCTTAGTAGGTACATTAAAACATTATAATGACGAACAATTCTGGAAAAATGCATCAATTATAAGTAGGTATACACTATGCTATGCACTGTGGATTCATCGGCCCGTGGCTACCTTCACGTTTCGCTGCATAGCCCGCCCGTAGTTCTCTTATTTTTACACATCTTATCATCATCTGCTTAGCCTTTTCCCAACTATGCTAGGGTTGGCTTCCAGTCTAAAGCAGATGCAACTGAGTACCAGTGTTTTACATGGAGCGATTACCTATCTGGGCTCCACAACCCAGTTACCGGTTAACACGTTACCCCTTGGTAAGACTGGTTGTCAGACTTTACTGGCTGCTGACTACCCGTGACGAATGTCAAAGATGTAATGACAACAGCTTACTCAAAAATGGGCTATTAAATGCAATTTGAGAAACTAATCACCTTTATATCAACATCATCATCCTCATCGGTCTATTCACTCTACCTCTATTGGGAAAATACTTCTTCTCATATAGAAAGCATGAGCATTGATCACCACGCTTGCTCATGGTACATTGGTGATATCAGACTTTTTAATCCAGGTTTCCTTACGATGTTTCCTAATATAAGTATAAAATATGCGGCTGCAGAGACTACCAAGCGGCGCAAGTATAGTAACCTTGTGGGTATAGGGATACTTTTGAGCCGTTTGGGGTCGAAACGCTCGGGCCATGGGGTCCGAGTTCGCGTCTCCTGTTCAAGGAAATTGCGAAAAGACCAGTCTTTTCGCGACACTTCGCGAGATCAGAGGGCTGGCATATTTTTGGACAGCGAATAAGCATTGCCATTCAACGTGGCAATGCTGCCAGTCTTCTGGGCACGTTTCCGGATGACAGCGATGAGGAGGAGTACTTTGACGCCTAATCTCATTATTGCGCATGTCTGTACAGTTTTGTTTTGTTTTTTTTATTTTTTTTATTTGTGTATATATAATTATATTAAGGCAGTAAGTATAAAATATTGGTTACAATTGTTATTTTATTTTTTATTGTTATATTCCTATAATAAACTTAAGTGCGGGTAAGGCCACGCGCAGTAAAGGGTTCCGTAAAACGTTTAGTTGGTCAACCTCTGTAGCCGGTCAAGCCTTCTTAGCCGAAATATGTATATAATATGCAGATTTCCTTTTAAGTTTGTTATACAATGCAACTGCTGTATAAAAAAACACATAGAAGAATAGCCATGATGAAGAGCTCGTGGGTAAGTATGTGTTGATCAATTAGAGGTTATGAAAAGCTTGCCGCGGTCGGTTCGTGGATGGGTGAGACTCCTCCATGCCTCGTAAACCACGTTAAGCTGTTGGCCCCGGCTGCCATTTGTAATTCTTTGACAATCAGAAATCCGAAAGTCTGACAATCAGTCTCACCAAGTGTTACCCGGTAACTGAGTAAAAACCTTTTAAGATATTTTTTACATTTTAATCATAAATAATTTAATAAAACTATATTTTTAATTGCATAACCCTAATATGTTTTTCCTGGCCAAGAATAATTAGGTATTAAAAAACCTGTAAATAATTATTATTTTGCAAGCTTGTTTATACTAGTTGCGCGTGCATTCGTGATAATTAAAAACACCAGTAATCTGTTATTATTACTTTACATTATTTATTTTAGAAATCATGTTTTAGTTAGTTCTTATTAATAGCCACAAACTTTAAATATGGATTTGTAAGGAAAATATGTGAGTGTTTTAAATAAATAGATTTATTTTAATTTTATAAAACGTTGTTTGTATAAAATATGGGGCATTTAAGTTTAACTAGTATATATCTGAAGGTGAACCTAGTTATTACTGTTTTTTTTTGTATTATTTGAAATAGCGCGACTTGAAATAATATGATAATCTAATCAATATAGTATAATAGGTTGTTTTTACATTTATTTTTTATTAATTTGATTAATTTAATTGAAAGGATTTAATCAAAGAATTATGAAAAATTACAGATCATCGACAAAATACCTGATTTTTTTAATGAAATATAAAAATGAATGCAACATCAGCTATACTGGGGATCGAGAAAATTCAAGGGGCATTGCAAGTACTGGCAGCTCTTCAGCTAACTGCATATTTATGGCCACAACAGGCACAAGTTAAAGGTAATATACTTATTTTTTATCAACACACTTGGCAATACTAATCAATACTAAATCACAAACGCCCTAAGCCGAGGCCCGTACCCCACTAGGGGGTGCCCTTAGCGTGTAGTCGCTTAGTTTTGTAAGTTAAGCTCTGGCTGGAGGCCCCAAATTCATTTAAAGCACTTCACAGGCAAGCCCGGTTAAGCAGTCGATAACCTCCTAAGTTGACCTGCGAGATGCCATACCAAAAAAAAAACTTAATCACAAAAACTTGTTCATCTATACTGTGTTGCACCACTTCTTCTTGCCAACAAAATCACATAGGAAGTGGTAAAGGGTGGGTGTTTTTGATGCGTGTTTTTGATGCGTGAAATAGTTTCCCTAGGATGCGGGTGAAACCGAGGGATAAGGCTACCTCCTAACCTATATAACCTCCGTATACCTTTCATTAATTCAGCAGCGGAGTACAGTGTTGAGATCAAGAAATGCAGAGTCTTATCAACCTATTACCTACTGTGTATGCGAAAATTCTTCCAAAAGCATGGTAGCTTCTGACCTGAGTCATGCCAGAATTATGACATTTATCTTAAGAAAGTCATTGAGAATTTTCCTATTGCTTATGGCGAAAATAACTGACGTGACTTTTTGCTCTTTTTATGGGGATATAAATATTTAATTAACTACTTTATGCTGTAATGTTATTTTATCAAGAACGTATCTAGACACAAAACGTTAATTACCTGCATGGGCCGGTGGATATTGTAATTACTGTATAATCCGACATTGATGTTTAAAGTAGCGAACAATTAAAACAGAAAATTAAATTAATTAATGGAAAAAAACTCTTAGCTGATGATGGTATTGCGTTATTAATGTATTATTAATTTAACTATACAATTTTTGAATTAATTTGTGAAATTAAATTTATTTTCGAACATATTGTTGATATTTCAGCAGTTACATTCATATTCCAAAAGTACCATGGGTAGGTGTAGGTTAACTTCAAATCCTTTGTCCAAACCTAAGTCAGTAAGATTTTATAATACTATGAAGATTAATATAGTATTAAAGAAACGTAGTTTATTTTTTATCTATATCCTCCAGATGGCGCTTGTTTTGACTTCATAGTTGTCGGTGCTGGATCAGCTGGCAGTGTTATAGCTAACAGACTTACAGAAATAGAGAAAGCTACTGTTTTACTTATTGAAGCAGGTGGAGATCCACCCATAGAATCTGTGGTAAGTACCTACAGTGTCTTATTATCATATTATTGATATAGGAGAAGAGGTCAATAACATTGAACATAATTTAATCAAGATGTTTTAATGAATACTATATAAGAGTTACAAAAATTATAGAGAGGGGAAGATACTAAATAAAAACTATTCGTATTGTTCCTACGTTTCGATAATCACATGTTTTGTTATCCAATACTCAAAACGCAAAACTCGGTCAATAGATACGAAAACCAGTCAGCAACTAATGTTAGAGAATCTATAAAATATAATACTCTAAAAACAAGGCGATAAATAGCGAATAACAAAACACATATTTCTAGATTATAGGGTTATTATATATTTTTGAAAAAAAAACTAAAGCTGACTGGAATTCCGCAACAGAAGATGAAGGGTAAAATCAAGGAATTGAACTGACCAGGGGCAAGATGTTTGGGGGTAGTAGTTAAATTAATTATATGGCTTACACTAGAGGTAAGCCTCATAACTTTGAAAACTGGGCGATATTAACTAGCGATGATTCTTGGAAGTTGGAAAATGTTCTACCGTACTTCATGAAAAGTGAAAAACTAGTTGATCCTATTTTGTTTAATTCTAAAGCAAGTGCTTTTCACGGTACTCATGGATACTTAAGTACCATTAGAAACTATAATAGCTAGGTTCTAAAATACTTAAAAGCTTTCCAAGAAATTGATCATGATATTGTGTTAGATACAAATGGTGATACTCCTCTGGGATATACTGAATGTATGTTTAATATTGCATACATGAATACACCCTATTCCATGAGACTGGCGGGTATTTAGGAGTAACTAAGAACTATAATGAAGAAGCTAAAAAATATTTTGATGCTCTTGAAGAACTTGGCAACAATATTTTTCAAGATACGAATGGCGACCAACCTCTTGGTTATTCAGAATGTTTACTTACAATATCTAACGGAATCAGACAGAGTACCGCTTATTCGTTTTTACGCCCGATTAAAACGCGACCGAACCTGGTCGTGCTTAAAAATACACTAGTAACAAAAGTTATTTTTGATAACAACAAAAATACCATTGGAGTCGAAGTTTTAGTACAATACAATAACACAAATGCATTTCAAAGCAAATAAAGAAGTTATTTTTTCAGCAGGATCTATAAACACTCCACAGCTATTGATACTTTCTGGAATGAGACCTGCAGACCATTTATTTTATATAATAATAATTTTAGTGGTATCAAGATATCATTATGTAGGGTCATGCCCCATGGGCTCTGTGGTAGATTCTAACCTTCGAGTTTATGGGGTGCAAAAACTCTAGCATCTAGCCGATGCTAGTGTGATGCCTGTGATTGTCGGAGCAAACACTAATGCTGCATTAATTATTGCTGAGAAAATTTCTGATATGATAAAAAATCTGTTTTACTAGCGATATAATACGTATTTATGTACCTATAGAAAGATAAAATTAATGCCTTCGCAAAGTGTGTATTTTGTAATTTTAATTTTCGGTTAAAGCTCTTTTCATTTATTATTTAATGAGAATAATTTCTCGAAACCTTAATTAATTAAATTGATTTTCATTTTCTGACTTAAATTTTTGATTTTACATTTATTATTTTGAACTAAATGTGTTTTTTTCTGATTATTTGACAAATAAATACATTGAAAGAAATTTATTTCATATTTATTATATTTTAAACATACTAAGTTAACCGCTTTACCCCTATTTGCAACCGGTGCAGGTAGCAATTTTTAAAAG
This sequence comes from Pyrrhia umbra, assembly GCA_963891755.1. NCBI lineage: Eukaryota > Metazoa > Arthropoda > Insecta > Lepidoptera > Noctuidae > Pyrrhia > Pyrrhia umbra. The sequence continues at coordinate 12,091,565 of OY982933.1, read as the reverse complement.
GATTACTTTTAGTATACTATTTATTTTATTATATATATTTTATTTGTACGATTTTGGACTTGGCTGGTACGAAAAAAAGGGTAATCAATTAGAAAAACCAATTTTCCCAAAAAGCAATCAAATTAAAACGCTTCGGATTCTCCGACGTTAAGCAAAGTTGAATTTAAAACCTTTTTCTTTTGAGTCGGTAGTTAAGAATCAAACTCAAATAAAGTTAAAATCGTATACTGATATTATAAGGAAAACTTACCTCCTAAACTAATGTATACATCGATTTTCATTTCTTTTATGTTTCTTACATTCATTTCAAACGTTTCACCATATTTCAGATACCAGGGGGGTTAGACAAGTGGCAAAACGCTAACGCTAACGCTAACGCTCAATGTATGGGAATGACATTCGTTTACGACTAGCTATATGTCATTCCCATACATTGAGCGTTAGCGTTAGCGTTAGCGTTTTGCCACTTGTCTAACCCCCCAGGTTTTATACCCTACATGAAGAAAACACCAGTTGATTGGAATTACAAAACTGAAGATGATGGCTACAGCCAACAGTTCCATAAAAATCATGGAGTTGAACTGACGAGAGGAAAAATGCTTGGAGGTTCCAGTTCCATTAACTTCTTAGCTTACACAAGAGGAAATTATCATGACTTTGACAACTGGGCAAAGTTAACTGATGACGATTCATGGAGCTGGGAGAATGTGCTTCCGTATTTTATAAAAAGTGAAAATTTAGTGGACCCTATTCTGCTTAATTCTGAAGCAAGGGCTTTTCACGGTACTCATGGATACTTAGGTACCACTAGAAACTATAATAGCGAGGTTCTGAAATACTTAAAAGCTTTTCAAGAAATTGGTCATGATATTGTATTAGATACAAATGGTGATACTCCTCTGGGATATACTGAATGTATGTTTAATATTGCTGATGGTGTGAGGCAAAGCACTGCTCAGTCATTTTTGCATCCAATCAAAAACAGACCTAATTTGTTCGTTCTTAAAAACACGCTGGTATCAAAAATCCTATTTGATGACAATAAAAATGCTATCGGCGTAGAAGCTATATTAGAAAATAATACAACTGTATGTTTTAAAGCAGAAAAAGAAGTCATAGTATCTGCAGGATCTATAAATACGCCTCAATTATTGATGCTATCTGGAGTTGGTCCAAAACATCATTTACGAAGCCATGATATAAAAGTAATTTCTAACCTACCTGTTGGTCAGTCCTTACAAGACCACGTTATAGTTTTAATGACTCACACTATGGGCGATGCTTCACCGCCGAAACCAACCAATCTCAACAATTTCCCTTTTCCACTTATTCTGGGTTATACTAGTTTGAACAAAAGTCAAACTTATCCAGATTATCAAACTATTAGCTTCGTAATGAATGAACCCACCGCAATGTTACAATATTGTGCTTTTTACTTCTCTTTTGTAGATGAAATATGTCAATATCTATATGACGGCAGTGTAGGAAAAGAAATTTTGTTTACCCAAGTTAATTTATTGTATCCAGAATCTTCTGGGAAAATTTTACTGCGTAGCAAGAATCCCAAAGAACAGCCAATAATATATACAGGATATTATTCTAACGATGAAGATTTAGAAAAACATGCGACGTATTTGGAAGATTTTTTGAAAATTCACGATACCAATTTCTTTGAGAATGTCAATGCTGAACTTGTTATTCCAGAATGTTGTGGTTGTGGAAATTTATATTCTACCCATGAATATTGGAAATGCTATGCGTTATGTATGATGGTGTCAGGATACCACTACGCTGGTTCATGTCCGATGGGAGCAGTTGTAGATTCTCGTCCCAACGTATTTGGGGTACATAGGCTGAGGGTTGCAGATGCTAGTGTTATGCCAAGAATAACAGGGGCTAATACTAACGCTGCGACTATTATGATTGGTGAAAAAGCCGCCGATATGATCAAAGAAGATTATTTCTTAGCTAAAGCTGGATAAATGTGACTTATAATTATGTAGTAGGTACTAGCTATTTTCAGCGGTTTCATACGTACCCTGAAGGAACTACATCGCGCACCAGAATAAAAATTATCCTATGTGTTAATCTAGGTTATAATATAATTATGTGTGTATTAAATTTACAAAAACATGATGAATATCCTGTTTTTGCATGAATAGGCATCAAACATACATACATACATTCTCACAAACATTCGCATTTTTAATATGAGTAGGGTTTTTTTAAAAAAATATTAGTTAAGCATGACACACTGGTGACAGTTAGTATTTTTTGTAAGTGATTGTATTAAAATGTTTACCCAGTGGAACACTTGACGTTTATGGTTTATTTTCTTTATTTTTCCCTTTGTTTACCTTTTGTTAACGATAAAAGGAGGAACTCCGAGTTTTTCAATGGATTTTTTTCTCTTTTGTGCGAATTCTCCGTGCCATTGTTATATAAAATAATAAATCTGAAAGAATTTTCAAAATACTTTCTAATAACACTTAGCTGGCAAACAAATTTTTTTATAAGAATAATACTGTGGTGGAGAAATTGCTGCATAATTTAGAAAATGGTTTTATTATTTCTCAGTTTGGCTTTTATTTTGCAAGTCACGTTGAAGCCGTTAATTTTAAACAATACACGTTCGAATGACAGCTTTAATTTATTAAAAAACATGTTTTAATTTTTCATCAAAAAAATCGTTGCACAATGACGCCAAAACGTCACTTTATAAGAAGAAAAGTTATTTTCATTCACATAAACGCCATCTAAAAATGAAAATTAATATTATAGTGAGTTCATAAAAACTTGATACACTAAACTAGACCTAAAAAGTCTGAAACCGCCAATCCGCCTTGAGCAAGTGTGGTGATCAATGCTCATGCCTTCTCTGTCAGAAGAGGCCTGTGCCCAGCAGCGGGACAATATATAGGTTGATGTTGATAAAAAAACTTAAATATAAAATCTTCTATCGAACAGGAATTAAAATATATTTTTATTCAACTACTCAGATAAATGAATCGACACTTTTACTCCTGACAAAGCTGGAAAACGTCAACAGAATGGAAACCGCAAGAAATGCCGAAGACAATAATGTTCTTAACAGTTATGATGCTAATCCAGGGTAACAGGGACCCACATTAACCTGTAACAATTCCCCTCACGTACGTTGAAGGTTATTTAAGGAAGACACAATGTCACACGTTCCCAAAGTTTCTGCTTACTAGCAAATGTTAGAATTCTCTCTGCTACAGAGGCAAGACACAAAAATGCTATTTTTTATTCCTACCGTTTTTAGGGTTTCGTACTTACAAGGTATTATAAGTATTCAAAATTTCTTCTTTCTTTTTTTTTATTTCAAATAGGTCGTTGCAGGCACTTATGAAACGTCAAGCTAGTTGCACGGTTCCAAGGAGTGGGTCTTATGGAGAAGAACCGGTAAGAAACTCCATAGACATTCTTTTCAGAAATAAAGGTTTACAATTTATTTACACTAGTCTTTTTACAGTACAGCTTATCTCTCTCGGTTTTTACGCACCCTGACACTTTCTGAGAAATATATTTAGGAACTTCACATCAACAAAAGTTTCTATTGAAGTACCTAAACAAAAAACCAAAACACGAAAGTACCTAAGTACCTATTAAGTCCATTGTCGTCACCTAACGGTGTATCACTTTGATGTTAAGTCGGAGAAAATAGTTTTACTGTTTGTTGAACCATATTTGTTAGCTCTCAAACCTTAACGTAAAAACTACCGTGAAAAGGTAAAAAATAAACAATCATTTTTTTTCTAAACACACAACGCTTTATTAAAATTTCTCACAAATATAATAAACACTAATCAGAATAACTCACTAATACTTTACTGTGGACCTATCACGAATCACATGCGAAAAAGTATTCGTATCGACAGCGATTTTTAAATAAAATATGCTCGTATTTTACGAACTATTTATTTAAATTTATGACTTTAATCATATCTTTGGATGCTGCAAATTGTTATTTACACATTTTTAACTAAAAGTTTGCTCTAGTATGGTTGTAATTATGATTCGAAAATAGCTTTCGATACGAATACTTTTTCCGCAAGTTATTCGTGATAGGCCCACTGATTACACTTCGCCTCACTCACTCGAAGTTCACTGTATCGCATTGAAAACTGAACTGGCTTGCAGCGCTGCCCACCTTCTATTTATAAGCCCGGCTCAGGCTTCTAGAAAGTTCTAGGCAAGCTACATAGTTCTGGAACTTTCTTGTAGATCTAGCAGCGTTTTATAGATAATTCTAGGCCAAAACTCTAGAACATTGATTCTAAAACATTCTTACCAATCTACGTTAGGATATTGTCACAATAAACTCTAAGAAAATGCTATTCAAATTTATCTGAAATTGATGTTGCTATAAGTATGAAACTAGCTTAAACTAAGTAATAAAATTGTAAAGAAAAACTTAGCTCATTTGTATAAGTCTAAGAAGTTCTACATAAAATTACTCTGCAGGTAGGTTTAACCTAGTTGTGACTAATAAAAAGGAAACTTTTCCCTGTAACAGTAACTAACGATTCTGGAAAAAATGACTATGTTGCAGGGCAAGTTAATTTTTCGTTTAAGTTTACCTTTGACAAATCTTGCTGGAGTGCTTCCTTAACGTGCCTCGTAGACTGGTAGAAAATTTCAAGTAAGATAAACCCTTATGTGACTCTATCACTCTCTCTTTCTCTCCACTCTCTCTCTTTCTCTAATGCATTCTATTATATCTATACAAACTTATGTGTGAGAGTGCGTATCCATATTTAATTTAATAATGTATAATTTGAAAAAAAAACTATTTTGCATTACATTTTAATTATTCAGTAATATCATCATCTGCCTAGCCTTTTCCAAAATATGTTGGGGTCGACTTCCAATCTAAACAGGATGCAGCTGAGTACCATTATTTTACATGGAGCGACGACTGCCTACCTGACCACCTACAACCCAGTTTACCGGGTAATACGGTACCCCTTTGTATGACTTTCTGGCTTCTGACTATTTGTAAAGACTGTCAAAGATCTACTAATGACAATCAAGACCAACACCTTAAAGTGCTTTCCGAGGCTCGCAGGAGTCTCGCTATGGCAAAGATGGTCACCCATCCACGGACCGACCGCGCCAAGCGCAGCTTAACTTTTGATCGGTCGAACCGTGCGGCTGTTACTTAGCCACGCGCTCCTCCTCTTAATATAAGTTATATAAAAGGAAATAATTGTTATAACTATATTTTCAAGATTAACAAGGAAATTGCTATGAAGACCACTTACTTTTCGGTTAGTTATTACTAAGCTAAGCATGTCTGGTAAGTCTGTCTGTCTGGTACGAATTTTTGTCGTTCTTTCACGCAAAAACTGCGAAACGGATTTGTCTCAATCTCTTTGCAAATGTGTTAATATTTTTTGGTCTACGACGAAAATCAATACATTTTCGCGTCGCTTGGTACGTATTCGTCCCATCCAATCAACAGGGGTATTTCAACACGCAAGTGTGCTTAAATGTCTAATCCATCACCTTGAAATTCATTAAGTCGTTCGCTCTACCCTCGGGGTACGTTCGAAATGTGACTCACTTAATCCAACATGATTCATTGAAATGTATTTTTTTCTTTTAACTGTAAGTATTCAATAAAGATGTCACAAGTTTTGTTTGTTTGTTTGTGGTAATCTTTAGAAGTAATCACTGTCACTATTAAAAAGACGGATTTAGTTATGGTTTTCAAAAAAGAAATTTATGATTTCCCACCTGAGAAACATGTAGTAGCTAGTAAAATAAACAAAAACAATTGAGGTCTATATAAAGATATTTTTCAGCTAAATTTATACAGATTAAGTAAACAATTATCTTTATATTTATGGACGTATGTCCAAAAAGATATGTTTATATTATAGACGTATTATCACTTATATTAAAGAGAGATTAATTCAATATAAAACATCAGCATTTATTAGTTTCATTCGATTACGTAACTTATCAGTTTACATATAACGTCCAATTAAGATTGAACCTTTCTTTTCCATCATACTCCATGAATTATCAGCAAGAAACCATATTATGCGCAAATATGAGCTTAATAATTTAGCTACATAAAATCTAAAATTGCATGAAAAAAATACACACAACATATTCTCCATCTACGCCTTCACAAAATCTACATAAGCCCTTAACTACACACCGGGGCGTTGCTAAAGCGAAACGGAAGATATAAAAATATATTTTATATTCATGTTTTATAACGTCTCGTGAGGCGCGTGAAAAAACAATGAAAAAACGCCTTCTACATGCCAAGTTAGTTGTTTTGTTACAGGGATCGTAAAATAAACCACACGAATAATAAAAGTATTATTAATAAAAAATCTCATGACGTAGGTTCTTGGGAGACAGTTTTTAGCGCAACATACGATGTACCTACTTTCTTTTTTTTCGGATTCGAAAACATTAAATGATTCCTTCTACCGTGTGGGGTGGAAGGGAGTATATCAGACTCTTATTGACTAAAACCCATCTATGTTCCATCCTTAGTCCTTTATATTCCGGAGGCGTGGTAACTCAGGTAAGGCTAGTACTTACTTACTTACATTTATGTTTTATTTTAATTACTTTTTATTAATATAGTATTTTTTGTAGCCCTTTGTTGCCCTAGCCTTCTCAACGATCTTCTTCCATTTCAGTTTGTGTACTCTGGCCTCCCTTTGCCAAGATATTTTCTCCGTAAGTCTTCCTCGACACAACGCTTCCTTGGTCTTTTCTGTTGCTGTCCATTTGGACATATTTTTTTTTAATGCATTAATTAGTTAAGCGTTCGTGTGAAAAATTTCGTCTAACGAGAACTTTTTAGGCGTACCAAAATAACCCCCTTTTTGCTCTTCGTTGGTAGTGACCAATCATATTTTGAAAGCGTAACAAACAAACAAACTCACTTTCGCATTTTTAATATTAGTTAGGATCCGTCAATTTCATTTTTATTTCAATACATTCCCAGTACCGTTTATTTTACTGTCGGTCTGTTTCTACCGAAAGCTAATTTTAATCCCTCTGCATATGAAAATGATATCATTAAGTGCGGATGCAAGGATGGATAACGATGCTTCCAGACTTTGAATATGGAATGAATAATAAGGTTGATCACACACTACCACGCGCAACACTTCGGTGCCTAGTGCGAAAAATTTTTAGGCTCACGGGTTGACGCGTTGTCAGTGGAAAACTGAAACATCATCATCATCAGCTTAACTATGGGATAGTAAATAACTATCCCACAGTTAGGTAAAGGCCTCTTGTCATACAGGGAAGGCATGAGCATTGATCACCACGCTTGCTCAAGGGAGATTGGCGATTTCAGACATTTTGAGGCCAGGTTTTTCTACGACGTTTTCCTTCACTGTTAGCCAGTGGTGTTTTAGACATTTTTAGAAAATACAGGACTTTAGAAAAGTCACATTGGTACTTTTCAAGCTTCGAACCCATACACGAATTAATTTAGGTGGTTTAACCACTACGCCATTACAACATTTCTTGGAAGTATTTACGGTCAACGTTCGTTCCCTGAACACTGAAGCGCAGCGCGTGGTAGTGTGAGATCCGCCTTAAACAGATGTTTTAATACAAAATACTTGGAAAGCAAATATTTGTCTTGTAGCTTTTGAGTGATTCAGTACTTTGTATGTTAGGGTTATACGTTTGAAGTTCTTGTAGTAAAACTTAATGTTTATTGGGCGATATTCTGTAATATCCACAATATGTCAAGTGTTATGTCATTCTTAGAAGATAGAAGTTTGTACTTCTTTTTTGGAAGTTGTTTAAAAAGATGGTTATTATCAATCCTACATTATATTTCATTATTGTATCAAGATAGCAAGATACGGTAGTTAAAATGGCTAAACCGATTTACATGAAATTTGTTATGGACATAAATAAGACCTCGGATACGATTTTAGGACGCGGAAAACATCTCGTACTTACATAGATTTTTATGTCTTTACCTGAGAACATTAAAAAAAATTAGCTTAATATACTTTTATAGCAATATGGCGCCACACGCGTGATATTCAAATATACAATGTGTCCCGATTCCTTTTATTTGTAAGCACAAAAACCCATGTCATAGCAGATGAAAAACCGTCCAAACGGCTGACACTCAAAAAGGAACTCCCATAGAATTCATATCGATATCGGTGTTACAATACGATTTATTCCAACCCTATAAATCCTGGTACGTTACCATTTCAACGCCGGTCATAACGAAAGGATTCCGTGAGATTTGGCGTTTTCAGATTGTTCAAAGTATTTAAATGTGATAATTTTAACAAAGAATGAATGCCGAATTGCTCTTTTCAAAGTTCAAAAATATGGCATTTTATCGACATTGTTGAAGCGATTTGGGCTCTAAAGAAATTATGAACGAACTTTGCAAAAGGACTTAGATGTAAATAAATAGAAGAAACTTAGCATGTATTCTTGCTAGGGTAGGTATCCATCTCACTTATACTTTGGTAATTTGATGATTGTGCGACAGTGACAAGGACCTGTTACTCTATAGTTTTTTTTTAGCAAACTCTATAGTTTTGCCAAATTACGAGGTAAATAACTTCTTTTATCGCAGCCTTAGAGCCTATCCACCCCGCTATACCCTTCAACGTGCGTTCATATAACTGCAAGCGCAAACAAACTGCTACATTGTGGATAAAGAACGCGCGATCGATGGTGCGTTTAAAAATCGCGGTGTGCACGTAAAGGACCTTAGGAACTAGGTCAAAAAACCTTAAAAATCCAACGCATAATGTATCATAATTCATCTTAAATACCTACTTAAAAATACATTTAAATTTTGTGTTATAAAAACGTATCGCAACGAGCATCTGTTTTCTAAAAACGTTTTATTTTAAATTATTTTCAAGCAGCTTAAAAACATAATCCCACTAATCTTACTAATAACATTTTAAATACGAAAGTTTGAGAAGATGTATGTATGTTTGTTTGTTACTCTTTTATGCAACAACTACTGAATGGACATGGATGAACACGTAGGATTCTTTTTATCCGGGTGCGCGAAGTAGTTAGCTCAAAATGCAAGTGAAAACGTGAGAAATAGCTAGTTTATAACAATTATAATCACAAAAATTAGCAATTTGGTAACCAAGCAAAACATAAAATTTTAAAAGTTTGGAGATCTGAAAATTTTTCAACTTATTATTTTATGAATTTGTCAACTTCGAAGTTATTTATCAATACCTAATAGGTTATTTGAGCAACAATTACTAATAACAAAACTACTCCAATCTGTGGGTCAATTTATTGAGAAAATGTGCTGTGATTAATTGTAGCGGTCGTTACGAGGCACATGTTTGGCATAAGACAATAAACTAATGATTTAGGGTACCATATGTAGAACTATGTTCATTCAATTAGACGTGCGGGCCTTTAATTAAATGAATTACTTGATGAAAAACAGATTATACTGTCATAGACATTCATCAAATATTTAAGGTTCATTTACCAGGACTGGAGGCGTGGTGACCGACTGGTTAAGGCACCTGCATGTCGTATACGGGTGTGCAGTTTCGAGTCCTGACTCTTCTAAAGTCTGATTTCATACTTTCTAATTGTATCTTAGACACCACTGTCGAAAGGTGTAGAAATCGCCATCCGCCTTGGGCAACCGTGGTGATCAATACTCATGCTGTTTCATACTAAAATGAGGCCTTTACACCAAGTAGTAGTATATAGAAAATAGGCCGATGATGATGGTAACTCAAGCACTACTTAAGAAAATGGCTCTAAATTTATAGTCAAGACAAGATCTATGCTTGTCTTTAATTCTGTAATACGGTGTAGAGGTTGGAATAAAAGAGGCGTCTGTACGGTACGATGTTTATTAGGAGACTGCTTTATGTCTAAATGTTTAAAGTACATACTTATTGCTAATGCTACACACACTAAATCAATATTTCTTACACAACTACAACGGACTTTAGCCTGTCATTAGTGATTTATAAGTGAGAGTGCATAATCATCACCCAAGCTATCGCTTGCCGTCAAATGAGCATTGAGCAGGCAGCTAACAAAGAAAGAGCAACTGATTTTCGAAATAAAACTCGAAATATAATCGAAACCAACGACCGTACCTCTAAATCCTTGAAGCTCGAAATAACTTATCGATAAAAGAATTCGAAGAAAGAATGAAAGTAACCTTATCCAAATCGGAGCCCAAGAAATATGAGCGAACGAAAATTCAACGGAATTTTATGTGGAGTTCCGTTGCAATTGGGATTTTCAGACAAATCATTCGGTTAGTCACCCGAAACGGTCACACTTCGGAATAAACGATCCATAAAGTATCCAAATATTATCTAACTTATCTGGAAATAAAGGGAGAGATAGTGAATATAATTTGGTGTAATAAAAACTTGTTCGATTTGAGTGCAAAGTTTGAAAGATCTACGATTGAATTGGACACTTGAAGAACTTTGCTCAAGGAGGCTCCTCGATCTTTATAAGTTGATTTAGTTTCAATTAAAACCAAATGAAGACTATTCCATTCGCCCTCAATTAAAATAGTTTTAGTAATAACACTAATTTTCATGATTCAGATAGTACGCTGTCAAAAAAACACGAGCAAATTACACACAAACTTTCTGTGCATATCCATCTACCTATTATAATCTTAATATATCATATAAAATGTGCTAATTAATCAAATGAGCCAAAAATCTAATAGTTTCTAACATCAGACTATCACCCGATCAGCTTCAAGATACCAAATTATAGGATTTTTATCTAAACTAACGTATACAATCTCCATAGGACCCACTTTTTGGAACCGTGCACCTACTTTTTAGTTTTGACATTTTATAAGAACCTGTAATTGGTCTACATAAAATAAAAACCTTTTGACTTTGAGTCTAAAATCCAGTCTTACCAAGGGGTATCGTGTTACCCAGTTACTGGGTTGCGGAGGTTAAAAACAGTGATAACAATATTACTAACAACTAAAATAAACATAGGAAACCCAGTCATAAATACAGTTTAACTATCCCCCGAAACTATACAAAAATCACATAAGCCAGCAACAAACCCATGCCTTGTAGCGAGTGATCTCCAATTTATTACAATGAATAATGCAAGCCGAAACCGTTTCCCAAGTCAGCCCGGCGGCCATCTTTCCATTTCTTATTATTTTAAGAGATTTCCGCAGCGGAGAATCGGAGCGGGTCTTATACACTTTATGCGGACATGAACCGAATTGATGCCAGTTATGGGAAACCATGGGAAAGTCCAGTTATATCCGAAACATCAAGTTATAGATACTCGCTTGAGGGAAATTCGCAAAAGCAAAATGGGGTTTTGAAACATAACAGATTCTCTTGGGACTAATAGACACATAAGGAACGCGGTACACCAAATATTTTCGTGAAAAAAAAAAGTTAAGAAAATGGCACTTTTGGCTTATCGTTGTAACCGTTTTTTGTTATGGAGGCATGAGATTTCCTGTGAGATATCCGAGAATATTCAATTTACGTCTTTTGACGCCGTGATAAAGAATACTGGTTACTACGCTGTAAGGAATAAGGTTTAAAATTTTAATCAACTGATGTCTTGATCACAAATTCTAATTAATATTTCTTTTGTTCCATCAATGGGTCATAAGTCCCAGACTTTAAATTAATAGTAATTTTGGAGATGGTAAATTAATCATGAATGGTATAATTTAATCAGTTAAGTAAATTGGCTTAAGCTCATAGCCCAATAATTTTGTTATTGACCTTGATTTAAACTTTAAAGTGATCATAAACTTCTAGAGAACAGCATGGTAGGTAGTATACCTAGGATTTACCTTATATATTTCTCTTACGATGTTTAGTCATTGAAGTTCTTTAGTAGGTTTGTATTATCCTCATCTGCCCAGCAACTATGTTGGGGTCGACTTCCAGTTTAAGCAGATCCAGCTAAGTACCAGTATTTTACATGCTGCATGAATGCGTATCTGACCTCCACAACTCAGTTACCAGGTCACACGATACCTCATGGTAAGAAAGGTTATCAAACTCTCTGGCTCCTGACTTCCCGTAACGACTGTCAAAAATCTACAAATTTTAATGATAGCTGGGAGCGATGGTTGAAGGTTTGTGTGTAAAAGGAAAATCCAGGCATTATGGAAGATAGAAAGATTAAATTTTACGTATGAAGGTATTACTAAGGAAGATCAAATTATGTACGTAATTCTTTATTTAGTAAATGTGCATAATCCGCACGTTACAGTGATTTAACACAAATTATTTCAGGGAAACTAATACTATTAAGAATAAAATTATTCAGCAGGCTAATCACTCAATAATATTATCATATCAGTCAGTATCATCAGTTGGTAAATCAAATGCAACATACTGTTTTTGGCATGGTGCATGGTATAAGGACCCAACTCTTAAACATGAAATTGCATTCAGAACTTGTCAATCTATACATATAAAATACTTTGTCCTGAACGACTGACGGATCAACGCACAGCCTAAAACGCTAATCGTAGAGACCTGAAACTTAGAGGGTGTATTCTATGTATGACCTAGGCATCTGGTAAGAAAGAATTTTCTGAAATTCTTCCCCTAAGGGGGTGAAAAGGGGGACAAAGTTTGTATGGAACTCTGTCATTTTTAATTTGAGTTTGAATAGCACACGCGGGCGAAGCCGCTGGCGTGGTTAGTTAACAATATGATTTCTTGTTAAACATATTATTATAAGACATTTTAATCTGCATTTATATCAAACCTGATCCTAAGTAATGTTCTAAATGCGAAAGTGAGTTTGTTTATTTGTTACGCTTTCACGGTAAAACGGCTGAACTATTGGTATGAAATTTGATACGGTGATAGATGGGAGTCTGGACACGGTATAGGTTTATTTGGGTGCATTAAGAAGTTTTCTGCAGGTGAAACTGCGAGAAACAGTTAAATCTAAATCTGTTCAGCTGTTTTCTAGTGGAATCGTAACAGACAGACTATGGAATTTTTAAACAACGACACTGCGTCATCGTCCGCCTTACTGAGCGCACACTCATCGTACAAATTATTGTTAACCGTTTTGAGTTCACTCATTGTTTATTTAAATACAGTCCACTATTTATTGTTACCGGAGTTTCCCTGCTATCTGTCCTACTAACACCTGTAGGATATTACCACTTCTTTCTACTAGTAAGGATAATAATATAATGTTTAGTTTCATTCCAGCTTAGCTTCAAACACCATATTGAAGTTACAACCACTTCAAGTCCAGTAATGTCTTCTAAGTTAATTACGAAATAGACGAGTCGAACAATTAAATTGTTATTGCAAGCGCTAATTGTACAATAAACACAGCCGAAACGTTATTACAAGATTGGTTTACGACTGTTCCTAATGCGGTAGTCATAATTAACCGATTCAGAACATAATTGTTTCCCTTATAGTGTTCAGGGGCCGTACCATCACGTGCTTTTGCAATAACTATTGAGGTGTGAGAGCGGGACACAATTTACTGACGTCGTATAGCACCATCTCTTTTGCACAACGAAAATATTCCCTGCTTTGGCATGTCATGGTAAAGCCCCAAGGGCCGTACCGTCACGTGTTTTTGTTATCACTGTATAGGAGTGAGAGTGAAACGGAACTAGAATCGATGAATAGTGACATCTCTTTTCTTTAATAGTATTGTTACTGGTTATTCATAATACGATTTCTTGCTATGATGCTCAGTAGTTCACAGAAAATGTTGTCAATTTGTAGACTATTCCGAGAGCTAATGTCTGTTTCTTGAGTTTTTCTCCATAGAAATCTATAACTTGGAATTATTAAATATAAATACTTTCATCGTGTTTTCCGCGGTTTTAACTACACTATGAGAGAACTGCAGGTTTTAGGCACACCAATAAAAACTATCTAATTTCTTTCCCAAGGGTACAATTTACTTCCATACCAAATTTCATCCAGTAAATTGATGATCACTCACGTTTTTAATTAAATTTTGACTTTTGAATATTTGTATGGCTCCTATACGTATTAGAGTACCTATTTAGTATGTTTGTTGATAATAGCAATCCTCTTACAATATTTAAAATATATAATTATTATTTTCTTCTTCTTCTTCTTATTCTGCGGGCTGCATGTTTTTATCAACCTAACAAGCCCTAGTGCCAGAGTTTTCTCAAACCCGCCTGACGGCCTCTGACATGGAATTGTAACAACAACTGCTATCAAAATAACAGCCGGGGACGACGGGTTAACGTGCACTCCCAGGTACAGGGGTATTACACCTACAAATCTTCTTTTTATACCATAGAAGAGAAGGAGCTACGAAATAAACTTTCTCATTGAAAATTTCATTTTAATATTTCTGTATATCCTCGTGAAGTCCGGCTCAATTAATGATATTAATGAAATAATATCAAATTGGATATAACTTAAATATTAGGTACTTGACATTTATGTTATTAATGTTATCTTTATCTTCTTTCCCAGGTTAAACAAACATCAATTCTACTCTGAAATTTAAAAGGTATGTCACAATCTCTTCCCCACCACATTACACAATATTTTTGATAAAACTTTTTCAAATTTTAGCCCATGCCCAAGCCCATTCACGACTTATCCTATCTCCGCAAATCCATGCAGTTTAAATTCTTCAAAAAGTTTTCTCATTCGTTTCATCTTTCAGCACAGTTCGAACGCCATGATCTTCCATTAGCGAAGGCTCAACGATCCTTGAACAATGTTCTAAGGCTTTAATGGTTCGAGAAATAAGTTCACGTGTAATTGCTCCAGCCATTTTTGGTCAGAAACAATTGTGAGCTTCATGCCCCCGCGGAGACAGCATCGGCTATCTGAAATTGTATCTAAGATAATTTATTTTTTTGTTATTTTGCCTAGCGCTGTAAGATTATGGCTTGAATATTTTTTGTATTGTTTAATTTTTTGCAAGCACTTACCATAGTAAGTGGGTACAAAATAAAGTCCATCTATATATTTAGAATGTTGTTGGAACCGTACAGTGACATCTGCATTATTTTTGTCCATGTGTTTTATACCCTTTATGATTCGAATAGAAGAATAAGAACATATTAATATACGCAGGGACTGCTCCAAAGAAAAAAAGAGCTAAAGATCGAGCTCCCTGGCGAACCGTATTAGAGGCCGTGTATCCAGTAGTGGACTGACACGGGCTGGTAATGAAAACGATTAGAAAGAAAACCTAGTAAGAGTATCATAGATCTTTTTCAAAATAATTTGGGGCAACTTTCAAAGTATCAACACATGTTGAAATATTCTGACTTAAATAAATAATATTATTTCGTATGTAGACTTGATTATGATCTTCGATATAAAGTCAAACTTGTGCAATGACCCGTAAATGCTTATATGTCTCATCTGTTACCCGGTGCCTCTGCTTTACCTGTCTATACTGGTTGACTGACCCAGAATGATATACATTATATATGTATATATCAAGAAATGAGCACAAATATTCACTTGTGGCGCAGGTATTAAATATTTGGTTAGATCTTCATATTCAAAACCTAATTTGGTTACGGATTTAAAACTTAGTAGTCCCTAATCAGTCTAAGCCAAAATCGAAATACCCGTCTTGGATTTTACAGATAATGTAAACATTGTGATGGGACTTAAACTAATAAAAACAAAGTTTAAATTAAAACATCAATCTGCCCAGTAACTGATAACTAGAATAACAGTGATAGTCCCAAAAGTTTTCTAAGTATCCTGTTGAGCAAATATGGAAGTAAAATTATTTTAGAAGATAAAACAATAAGTTTAGAAGCAAATGAGTTGACTTTCAAAAGACTATGTGTGTTAAATTTCATATTCAAATTGAAATAAAACTTACGATTATGATATATATGATTTATCGAAAGAATTTTGAAAAAAAAAGTAAAAAAAGCTTTTTGAAAGATGAAATATTGATCATCAATACAATCTCTTAAGTTCGTAGTAGGTATAAGTAATGCAAATGTTTAAGAATTCTAAATCAAAAAAGAATAGAGACTATCAAAACTTCAGAGCAAAAGAAATACTTAGTTTTAAAAACTGCAGAAACCAATACGGTTACATCGTCTACGCCATTAAAATCACCGGTAACAAATTATTTTTAATACTTTAATCCTAAAATCCGATGGAGGTTCTGAAAATCGCCTACAAAGGCTTAATATGAAATTTTAATTAAATTTCAATCTCCAAGCAGGAGAATCATGGCGATAATTACAAAAACTGATTTCACGACAGACTCCGAATTGTGACGGAATTTATCGGGTATCAGCCATTTTGTAGTTGGATAATATTTCAGATACATGAATAATAACCTGAGGGGAAATTGCTGTTGCATTTATAAAGAACAGTGGTTTAATTTTATGTGCTGGTCGTTTGTTTTACATTCGCGATGACATGGAAATGAAAGGAGTAAAGTTTATCACGTGTATTGTTGCTTTATTGTATATGATTTATATTTTGATTTTATTATCTTCTCTATTTTTCAAATACTTGCTTTTGTATTTCCCTATGATGAGATGTGCATTTCTTATTCATTTTTATCTTACTTTTGTTCATTTTCAGAGGTAAAGCGTCGCATGTATTAGTGTAGCTTTATGGCTACTTTTTTGTAGGTATGAGAAAATCATGAAATGACTCCTCCTACCCTTGGCGGAGCGGGATGAAGTGTCAGATCCTCACTGACGAAATCTCATATATGTTTCTTCCTTCGCTCTTTGCTTTCCAAGGCTGCGGTAACCATTTCATTATTTTTATTTTCATTAATTTTACGTACTTTATCGGTTTTAACAACTTAATAATTTGGTAATATTGGCAATCCTTTTAATTATATTGACGGCTGGATTTTTTGTATACAATTTCTTTTATGTTATATTTTATCATTTCCATTCACAAACACAATGCAAGCCAAGAAAGGCAGAACAATACCGAACAAATGTGAGAGACAAAACAAACTCCCCATACGAACTTTGACGAAACTCTCCATAATGTCTAACAAGAAAATTCTGATACTGGTACACTCGACATTTTCTTCAAGTAGCACGAACAAACTCCTCTCATAATTAACATGTTCAAACAAGTGTGAATGCTCCGTTCCTCTCATTTGGTGGAGCTGAAAAAACAAACACTGGAAATTATTTGAAAAGGAAAATAGCCCTTCATAATACATGTACGAGTACATAAGTATATATTTACTCTATGTATTGCAAAGGGGAGCGCGTGAAACAGTTTCATAAGGACATTTGCTTTCTACATTATGGTGTTAGAGAACCCTATGTTTTCTTGACAACGAAAATCTTATTTAATATATTTTAGGAGATGAGGATCTTGATTTTATTACGTGCTCAAAAATATTGTGTGGGCTTTTTGGGTTAGAATTTCCTTGATATGGGTTTTTTTAGGAGAAATATTGTAAACTAGCTGTTTATGACGGTTCCACTCGCATCCCGAGAATTGGCATCGGCCTGTTACAAATTTATATGAATAGATGCGATGTGAGTTTGTTTGCCTTCACGTTATATTGGTATAGAGATAGAGGGGATCCTGAAGACAGTTATAGGCTATTTTTTGTTCGGATGCGCCACGGAAGGCGGGCAGCGAAAGCTAAGAGAAACAGCTAGTAAAAAATATACTTACAACAAATAAAAATAAAATAAGTATTTCCATCATTCCATATCACAAAATGAACTGAACCAGATATCACCAAATATTCTAAGACTTCTACCTTGGGTCTAGAGATTAGAAAATGAACAGAACGACCTAGGGGTTTAAGACTTTGGCAACTATATAACGAAGTTAGCTGTTCTGAAACCAGTCGTGCCTTCTGGTAATGGTCTGGAACAGAAACTTGTATAAATGGATTTTAGCAAATCAACCAACGTACAGGACTGGAATCACGTTCGTTTTATTGTTATATAACCAGGTATTGTAATGGAAATAGAAGAAATATTATAAATAATTTATTACGCAAACAATTCAAATATCCTTACTAATATTATAAACGTTTGTCACGTTGCGACGGCAAAATGGCTTAACCGATTTGATGTTTGGTATGGAGATAGCTTGAACCTTGGAGAAGGACATAAGATCACTTTTATCCGAGAGTTTGAAATAATTTCCTTATGGTGCGGGAGAATTAGGGGAAAGCCATTATATACATAACCTTAAGTTTTTTCACTCCCATTCCCGTGAAAAATCAAAATGCAAACTGGTACAATCCTTACACATAAAGTGTTCCACAAATAAAGTGATCATTTTTTTAAATTGTATAGAAGTACAATGTTTTTGCACCCAAAACTCGCCCAGATTTGTGCCACAAAATAAATCGCAGATCTCAAACTAACGCCCTGTGAAAATGTTTAAGCAAATCCTGCTACCGGCGTCTAAGTCACATCGCCTGTAATTTATGACAATTCGTGGCAAGACCTTACGCTGTCAAGCGTTAATGTTGATGAATTGTACACTGTTTTACTCTGGATCTAAGAATTAGCCTTGATATAAACACGAGACGAGAAGATTTCTCTTAATTTCGATGGGAATGGTCCTGAAATAAACTGCTGTATATGTACACATGTATAAGTTCTGATAACCACATGTATTTGTATATTCAAAGATAGTATTTTTTTTAGTTTTGAAGGGTTGTGCAAGTGAGATGTAATGATTGTGTATGCAACACAGCATATTTTAAAAACACATTGATTAACTTCAAGTCAACTTTGAAATTAATATAACACATTGACATTTAGAGTTTTTTGATTAAGAAGGAAAAACAAGAAAAAAAATACAATTGTTCAAGAAAATAATCGGAATATAAATAATATAAAGTGTAGTACTCACATACGCAACTGCAGTGATCAGGGTCTCTCTTGCAATTGATTCCAGGGTCGGACTAAAACCACTTTGTGGGTTTTTAAAAATTTAATGAAGCAGCCCAGAGTCAGGTTTTTGGCGGCGTTAACTCCCCCACCCAAACACCCGTGTTTGGCACAGTCGTTGCCATGTAAGAGGGAAGAGGGTCTCAGGTAGATTTGAGAAGACTCCTGACACTAGAGAATGTTAGGTTAGTAAAACCTATATCCCACATGCTACGAAGAAAAAGAATAAGGAGTCAATAAAAGATAAATATAATTTTAATATAGTAGGTACTTATGTGTCAATGGTGGCTTACCATCAGATTTTTATTTGGCACTTACTTCAAAGTAAATTTTCTATTTGCATGGATTACAGCGTTTTAGTTAACATAATATGTTTCACATGGTTGAGGATATTTTCTCACAATATAAGGAAAAACCTACAAAAATAAACTAACGTATATAATATTTTTATATATATATATAACCTCGTCTTACTGTGAGGTCGTATTTAAAACATCGGTTTTCCTTATCCAAGTTTTCTTACGGTTTTTTTTTTATAGGTAGGTACTCGTACATAAGTCTTTTTACTTATAGTTACTTCCCAATTCCCAGTACTGGCTTCCTTAAATTTACCTCCATCTTTAAGTCCAGTATCTTACATTATGTCGTCTTTAGTAAGCAATTCCCCGTTATTTTGTTCTCGCTTTAATTCCTTAACAACTGCAAGAGAAAGGATTTCTAAAGTCAAGTGGAGTAGTTAACGGGATTTATCCATGTTAATAGCGTTAAAGTTTTAAGCATTCTTTTTATATCCTCTAACAATACGCTTTTATATTTTCCAGTGAAACTGTTTCGGTAAAATCTCTTTGTGAAAAATGTCATAACTATTCCTTACTTGTTCTTTGTCTGGGTGTATAAAAATGTGCTGTTTTTATTTTGAAAATTATTTCTTATACTGTTTTGTTAGTTTCATTTGCATCTTGAGGAAACTAATTCTCGGATCCATTTAAAATGTACCCTATGTGTTGATCTAGGTTATGTATTATGTGTGCACCGACTTTCATCCGAATCCACAATATAACATGCATACACACGTTCTCACAATCTTTTGTATTTATAATAAAGTAAGATGGGTTTAGGAAGGGTGCATTTATTATTTTCAATTTCTGTTTTTGGGTTTCTGGTGTCATAACAGTTCGAAAAATTAGTTAGTACTAGTTCTTACTTAGGCATATTATTAAATGTAGTATTACTACTAATCACAGACATTGCATTACGAGTCAAATGCTGCACAAGTCGATCGATCAAAGGTTAAGCTTACGTTTGGCTCGGTCGGCCCGTGAATGAGTGACCACCTATGTCATACCGAGACTGAGACGAGAAAGCACGTTAAGCTGCTGGCCCTGGTTGCCATTTGTAGATCTTTGACAGAGATTTACAGGTAGTAAAAAGCCAGAAAGAGTGACACCCTTTCCTGTTACCGGTGAACTGGGTAGTGGAGGTCAGATAGGCAGTCGCTCCATGTGAGCAACTTAGCTGCAACTTGTTACACTGGAAGCTGACCACAAAATAGTTGGCAAAAGCTAGGCAGATGATGATGACATATTTGTACGTACATGCTCATAAATGTTTTTTTTAAGTAGGTTATAAAATAACACTTTTACACATCGAACAATATGTTTGTTTTTAATAAGATGAGGCCAGTGTTTCCTAACCGACTACCTTCTAACTAAGAAACATAAGATACTTCTTAGACCTGAATTGATCTTAGATCTAAACAACAAGTATACATCATTCAATAATAAGGAAACCAAAATACTTCCCTAACGAGAAATCTAACATTACCTCCTGGGAATACAACCGACAGTTTCCTATACATTCCTTTATGTATACCCATATATTCACAAATCTAATAGACATGAGGAAGGTCTCCTATAACCTTATTATGAAGTAAACTATTTACGCCGATCTGATTTGTAAAAGCGGAAGGTATGGCACGGGGTTTTCTTGGCCTTCGAAGAAATATACCTTTGCTAGCTGTAGGTAAAAATAAATATTACCTATCTTGTATTAAGACAATGTTTTCCTCGTAAGGAAAATGTATTCTACCAATATTAATTTATGAATGTGTGTTACTCTTTCTTACAAAAACTACGAGTGATTTAGATGAAATGTGGTACAAACATAGTTTATAATCTGGATTAACAAATAGGCTTAGATTATATACATGTCTAGATGGAGCGTCAAGTGCGCGCAAACGTGTCAAAAAGTGTCAGCCAACTATTAGCTCACAAGTGCTTACCCGCCGATCAGTACAGTACGTAACCGTCGGTAAACCTTTTCGTAATTAATAAGTATATTATTTTTATGTGATTTATGGGAGAATTGTAGTAACTGTTATCATTATTTACGCACACAGAGACATATACGCACAGTGTAAAACGACGCTGCACGCACACATGCTTGAAATTGTTGACTCGTTCTTTGTTATGATTGTAGCGCAACGCTCCATCTAGACATGTATATAATCTAATCAAATAGGTTACTTTTTTTTTACACGAAGTAGTTTATTTAGAATGCGAGCAGGGAACACCTAGTTGAGTATTATTTTTTCATGATATTTTTTGGTTCACAAAATAAATTGGATAGTAGCAAATGCTTCCGAATGTGTCAATTGCAGAGATATTGTGTCATTCTGTTTGAGACATTCCAATTTTTCGTAGTTTATTTATCTTTTTCCCGCCGTTTTACCCGCATCCTAAGAGGTAACCACTTCGCGCATCTAGATGAAAATTACACTATTTGTGACTCCAGGTTATAAACCATGTTTGTACTAAATTTCTTCAAAATCTATTCAGTAGTAGTGTTTATGTAAAAGGAAAAATTCGCATTTATAATTTTTTTTCATTTTTTTTTGTAGGATGAATAGAATATAGATCGCTTGTGGCTATTATGCATATCTGTATACGCAAACTGACATGGTAAATGAAAATGTATACTTCATATTCAGTTTTATACAATACACAATGAAAAATATTCAATTAATTATAAAATCATGAAATAGTTATGAATACTCGGAAACTCGGAATTCTGTCACAATCTGCATTACAATTAACACTTATTATATTAATTTCATAGAAAATTATTTACAGGAATTCGCAAACAAGTTCTGCGATGAAAAATATTGATAATATAATATTAATATTCAGACAGATTTTGTAATGCTGATTGGCTTGTTATCTGTATTACTAATATTTAGGAAACGATTTGTCTTATTCTTATCAGCTAAGACAATAAGTAGTAATGAAAGATAGGCATATTTCAAGACTAATTTGATTACGAGTTTTTCATTTTGATAATTAATTATTTGCATCGGAACAATTTTTTTATTATTAGAATTTTTTAATTACTTCAAATATAAGTACCTAGAGAGCAACTTAACGCTCTCGGATAACGAAACATTCTTCGGAGTCCGATCTATCTCCGTCCCAAATTACATCCAAATCATGTCAGCTTTTCCCATGAAAGCATAAGAAACAAACAAACTTACTTTCACATTTATAATATTAGTTAGGATGCGGATCGATAACCTTAGCAAGGTTACGCTGCGCTAGCTGCGGTCATTCCATGGATGGGTGACCGTTTTCTTAACACAGCGAGACCCCTCCGTGCCTCGGAGAGCACGTATAGCTGTCGGTCCTGCGGCTGTTCTCTCCCCGGATCTATCAGATTACCTACCCATAAGACTATGAGAGTGAGAGAATAGAGAGTGCACCTGTGTGCGAAAGCGTTTGTGCACTATAATATCTCCTGCGTACCTGTCTAGTCTTCTTTGAGATTAGCCGCCGTGACCGAAATCGGCCCGGAGATTATAATAATTATAAGTTAGGATAGAACACAAAGCATACAGGGGTATTTAGTAGTAACATACCCAATTAATATAGCATACAGGGAGACCTTAGCTAGCATAGTTTACAATGTCGGTGCATCGCTCGAATCAAATTGAATCTCTGTGTACGCTTGGGCTCATGTTATGTGTATTTGAATTACAAACGGATAGACGGTATTGTCATTGGATATACGTTGTTTGAAGGCCGTTTCTTGGAAGTTCTAGTTCATATTTGGAAGCAAGCTTGCAATGGCTTAGCGATTAGAAGCACAGTGTTAAGGGTTCATGTTTGCAAGCAATGCAAATATTGCGACAGTGTCGTAGATCAAAGTCAGATGTGATAATACAATGAAATAGTGTTTTTTTTCAAAATCAGCTTCCACTAAACATAATCTATCGATATAAGCAAGAAAAATAATTATATATCTGGAACTTTCCGAGATATTAAAAAGAACAAAGTTGTATTTCCAATACGTTCCAAAGAAAATCAAAACTTTAAAGTGCTCTCCTGTAAAGTAGCTATTTTGTAGATCCGACTTTGTTCTACGACAGTGTCGATTGTATACCTAGATTTAAATCTGAAGATGGGTTTTTCGTTTAATGTTTTTTACCTGAGATGTAGGTATATTCAACCGACTTCCGGAAAAGGAGGAGGGTCTCGACTTGACAGATTTTTTTGGTAACATAAGCGAAAGTGAGCTTGTTTGTTACGGTTTCACGCTAAAACGGCTCAACCGATTTGGATGTGATTTGATACGGAGATAGAGAAGACCCCGGGAGACAGTTTTAGGCTATGTTTTTAGTAGTTCCCTCAAGACGCGTGTGAAACCGCAGGTAACAGCTAGTACTATAATAATAACAAAGTGAAAGTTACACATATAAATTCAAGTCACACACACACACATATAAACTAAGTCTGCTTGGACCTTGCTCAAACTATTTTTACTGTTAAATTAATTCGTGGATAACGATGCTGGTTGCGTGATAACTTAAGTGTTCTGTAAAATATCTATACCTAAATATTTAGCACTAGCTTCTGCCAGCGACTTCGTCCGCGTGGAATAGTGGTGCTCCGCTCCTATTGGTCTAAGCGTGATGATATATAGCCTATAGCCTTTCTCGATAAATGGTCTATCTAACACAGAAAGAATTATTTAAATCGGACCAGCGGTTCCTGAGATTAGCGCGTTTAAACAAAATGACAACATTTCCCTTCACTGCTCTGCTCCTATTGATTGTAGCGTGATGAAAAGTATACTATAACCATCTCAGGAGTATGACAAATAATTGTACCAAGTTTCGTTAAAATCCATCGAGTAGTTTTTGTTTCTATAGAGTTTATACAGACAGACAGACAGACAGACAGACAGACAGACAGACAGACAGACGGACAGACAGACAGACAAAAATTTTACTGATTGCATTTTTGGCATCAGTATCGATCCCTAATCACCCCCTGATAGTTATTTTGGAAATATATTTCATGTACGGAATTGACCTCTCTACAGATTTATTATAAGTACTAGCTTCTGCCAGCGACTTCGTCCGCGTGGGATAGTGGTGCTCCGCTCCTATTGGTCTTAGCGCGATGATATATAGCCTATAGCCTTCCTCGATAAATGGACTATCTAACACTGAAAGAATTATTTAAATCGGACCAGCGGTTCCTGAGATTAGCCCGTTTAAACAAAATGACAACATTTCCCTTCACTGCTCTGCTCCTATTGATTGTAGCGTGATGAAATGTATACTATAACCATCTCAGGAGTATGACAAATAATTGTACCAAGTTTCGTTAAAATCCGTCGAGTAGTTTTTGTTTCTATAGAGTTTATACAGACAGACAGACAGACAGACAGACAGACAGACAGACAGACAGACGGACAGACAGACAGACAAAAATTTTACTGATTGCATTTTTGGCATCAGTATCGATCCCTAATCACCCCCTGATAGTTATTTTGGAAATATATTTCATGTACGGAATTGACCTCTCTACAGATTTATTATAAGTACTAGCTTCTGCCAGCGACTTCGTCCGCGTGGGATAGTGGTGCTCCGCTCCTATTGGTCTTAGCGCGATGATATATAGCCTATAGCCTTCCTCGATAAATGGACTATCTAACACTGAAAGAATTATTTAAATCGGACCAGCGGTTCCTGAGATTAGCCCGTTTAAACAAAATGACAACATTTCCCTTCACTGCTCTGCTCCTATTGATTGTAGCGTGATGAAATGTATACTATAACCATCTCAGGAGTATGACAAATAATTGTACCAAGTTTCGTTAAAATCCGTCGAGTAGTTTTTGTTTCTATAGAGTTTATACAGACAGACAGACAGACAGACAGACAGACAGACGGACAGACAGACAGACAAAAATTTTACTGATTGCATTTTTGGCATCAGTATCGATCCCTAATCACCCCCTGATAGTTATTTTGAAAATATATTTCATGTACAGAATTTACCTCTCTACAGATTTATTATAAGTATAGATAGAAGACTAGCTTCTGCCAGCGACTTCGTCCGCGTGGAATAGTGGTGCTCCGCTCCTATTGGTCTAAGCGTGATGATGTATTCGTACCCTCAGGGAAAAAAAGACGTAAGACGGAAATGCAGATTTTTCAGTATGGCGAAAAAACTGAATTTATGGGCATATTTACTTTATTTCCAAACGTAGAAGAATTAATCTTATATCAAAAAAAAGGAGAAAAAATGTTGCACTGCGTGTTGTATTTAAGTTAGTGCTAATGTTTATAGTTTATTAGGAATTGTCAAAATAAATTATTATGCTATTTTTCAGAATGTAATAAAATAAAGGATTCTGAGTATCAAAATTTATGCCAGACTTTGCCATAAAAGTAAAATGTATTTAAAAAAGTATGTTGTATTAAAGCAGTAATGAACTTGTAAATACGAACACTTATGCTAGTATAAGTAAGATTACTGCGTTATTTCCTTTATTAAAATTATGTTTGAAATGTATAAACAATACTTACCCCTTTTTTCAATTTAAGGGCTTGTTAGGATAACTTAAGTAAACAATAATAATTACTTATTCCATTATATGTTATAGAAAAGTGAGCTGCATATTAACACATATTACTTAGGGTTATTATTTGTGACTATAGGGAAAAAAGGAAATGCATTTTTTATAGTCACTATTTTTTATTTTAGGCAAAATACTAATTGTAGTTTTGGTTACAATTAAAGTTCGTACTATAAACAATACAATTGCACAATAAAAATTCAGAAATGTGGAGTTTCGGTGAAGATTACTACCACTATTGTTTTTTTTATAAATTCTTAAATAATCAGTAGATAAATTGTAGCAATTAACGAAATAAGTTTTTTCTCGGCTCCGTACAACAAAATATTATGTTCTCTAAATAAAAATCTAAGATAACAAGCAAAATTTATTAACAAATCAAGGTACTTTACACATTTCCAGTACCTTTTGTTTAAAAATAATCAACGAATAAAACATACAAATAAAATGTCTTCTTTAAGCAATAATGAGATCAAAAAAAAACTTATTTTCTTCTACATTATCTTCGTTCTACGAATTCCTATCCTAGAATGTTCGGTAATGAAGGGATATATGGCAAAATATTATTATTTTCTCAATACAAATCTAAGATAACATGACATGCATTATGTATTAACAAAATTAAGGCCTGTGACACTTTCCCAGTACCTTTTGCTTTGAATTATTATTAATCAAAATTTTAAATACATATAAATATAAAAATGCAATAAAATGTCTAATTAAAACAATAATGACATCAAAGATATCTAACTAACTACTAACTACTAGACTAATAAAGTTATTCTTCTCCAGGGGAATCAAATACTTCCAAATTTTGAGATTCAGTTGCTGGTAGCAAATTTCTATAGAATAATTGGTAATGTAGACTATGTAGAGGTATAGCATTCGTATCATAGAGGTTAATTAAGTCGTTCAACAACGCGTTATAAATAGGTAACAATTGAGCATATGCAAGTGGAAGTTCATCAAAACCCACAACATTGTCGTCATTATTTGTTTTAAACGTATACGATAAAGTGAAACAAAATAAGGTAAGATATTATTCTTTATCTGACGCCCTCGATGCCGTAATTATTAGAGTGGAGATAGAGTTGTTTAAAGGACAAAAGGCCCGGGGTTCGATTTCCGGTCGGACAAACAAACGTTACTAAACTGACTTGGGTCTAAGTGTACTACTCCTTGCAAAATCCTACACAGAATCCTTAGTTTAAGATCAGGTGATTAATGTGATGTGGCTGGGGTTTTTAGATGTAAGTACATAAATACATTAGACAATGATACCTAGTTTACGACTTTGAAATTATCATGTAATATAAATATTTGTAGGTATGTTCTACAAATACACATTTCGTTATTTTGTTATTATTAAGGCTAGGCACCCCGAGTGGTGGCACTCTCCTTTTACTACTAGTTTTGGAGGTATACAGTAAGAGGAGGGAGCCATCGCGCGCGGTGCCCGTTCTTAATAACATCTATGGTACAAATTATGGTATGGTAACAAATTAGACATAAAAAAGGATGTTACACGTTAGGGACAGACAGCGAATAATTCATCAGCCCAGTGGTACGATCGTCGCTTGTCGACCAAGAGGTTGAACCTACGTAGGTTCGAATCTGGGCAGGCACGATATTCAGATTTTTAAATCTATGTACGTAGGACCTACCAACAGGCGACGACCTCGGTGGCGCAGTGGCTAAGCTCTAAGGTGTGTGTCCGAAGCGTAAAAGCTCCCGGGTTCGATTCCCGACCCCATCAGTCTCCTCAATGTATTCGGTAAAATCTACGAGAGGCCTATCTATAAGCGTCTCAAAGACTACGCCGAAGCAAAGAGTCTCATTCCCGATGAACAATTTGGCTTTCGAACCCAACATTCCTGTATCCAACAAGTCCACCGCATCGTCGAACATATAAGTGCTGGCTTCCAACGACGACGGGACATGATGACGGGAATACTATTCTTCGATATAGCGAAAGCTTTCGACAAAGTCTGGCACAATGGCTTAATATACAATCAACTCGGCGTGCCAGACCGTCTCGTGCTCATCGTTCGAGACTTCTTGCCGAACCGCTTCTTTCGCTACCGCATCGAAGGAGCGCTATCCTCGCCCCACCCCATACAAGCAGGAGTTCCGCAAGGCTCTGTTCTATCCCCTCTCATCTTCACGCTATTCACTAGCGATATCCCAAAGAGCAAAAAGGCTTAATTAGCACTATTCGCCGACGACACGGCCATATATTACACTGGCACCAGCCCAGTGGCCATAGCTCGAAATCTCCAAATCGCCGCCAACGCCCTAGGCAAGTGGTTTAAGAAGTGGAGAATCGAGGTAAATCCCGACAAGAGTCAGGCAGTTCTCTTCTCGAGACCGCGCCAAAATCCACCCCTACCCAGTCCCATTACCGTGTTGGATAAGCCGATTCCTTGGAAAGAGCGAGCCAAATACCTAGGTGTGATACTAGATCGTCACCTTAACTTTGGAGAGCACATAAAGACTGCCCGCTCTCGAGCGGCCTTCGCTCTCGGTCGCCTCCACTGTATGTTAAATGCGCGTAGCAAATTGTCACTCAAGTGCAAATTGCGCATCTACACCACTTGCGGATGCACGTGTGCGATGCCCCATCATGACATATGCTTCCGTTGTGTTCGCACACTCAAAGCCATACCATCTCCATAGATTGCAGATCCTCCAAAACCGTTTCTTACGAAAGATCACAGGGGCCCCTTTTTACGTACGAAACGAGAACTTCCATCTCGATCTCAAACTGCCCACCATCCAACAGTTCATGAAACGTGCCGCCAAGCATTATTTTAATGCTGCCAAAAAGCATCCAAACTCTGGTCGTATCGGCCGCCGGATACGAACCCTCCCAGATCAGTAAAATTCGCCGCCCGAGGCATACTCTCACCATACCCGATGACGCTATAACCCTCTTCTAAGAGAGCAGTAGGTCCACTAGCACTTTATACAAACACAGACCGCGTTCGTATCGACCTCGCCGCCGAGGTCCATCGCGACGACCTTGTCCATGCCCTCCCGACCCTAGCTCGACGAGCCGGCCCGCGAGCTGAGCTATTGCTGAGCTTTAAAATTCCCGATTATAATAATCATATATATATTCTGATCCAGCCTGTCCCTTGCTGTCCTCCCCCAGCGACGCCCTAAGCCGAGGCCCGTACCCCACTAGGGGGTGCCCTTAGCGTGTAGTCGCTTAGTTTTTTAGTTAAGCCCTGGCTGGAGGCTCTAAATTCATTTAAGGCACTTCAAAGGCAAGCCTGGTTAAGCAGTCGACAACCTTCTAGTTTGATCTGGGCGCGTGGATCGCACCCGCCCCCTCCCCTGCATCGACGTATTCACGCTTATCTTCCCGCTGTCTACTCCCGCGCCACTGTATCCAATCTTACGTCTCGGTGCAATGAAAATATTCTAGTGGAAGAAAGAAGTAATTGTTCTTATTCTATTTTATTTTAAGTTCATAAGAAGTAAATAGTCATACTGCTGTTATTATTTTTAAAATTTATCTTTTTGGTTAAGTAAGTGCATTTAAGATAAATTCCTTACCTAGCTAATATAACGAATAAAAAGATAATCGTGTATACAAGACTCGAGATGGAAAAAAAACAAACGCATTAAAGTCATAATATTAGTTACTATTTATTTTTTACATTAAATTTTAGCGATAAACGTAATATTAAGTAATACGTCATATTTCTCAATTTATTCTTTGCGTTAAATCACATAGTCTATTAATCCTTAAGAAAAAATGTGATATAATAAAAATTCTCAAAATTAATTTCTTCTATTAATTCGTCAAATTTAACAAGAAAAATATGAAAAAAATTGAGCATATGTATCGTCAAACGTACTTTTCAAATATGATAAAATCGATGATTCGAAGTAAAATCACTTATGTCTTTTTTGCACTGGGGGTGCGGTATAGCCTATAGCCTTTCTCGATAAATGGTCTATCTAACACAGAAAGAATTATTTAAATCGGACCAGCGGTTCCTGAGATTAGCGCGTTTAAACAAAATGACAACATTTCCCTTCACTGCTCTGCTCCTATTGATTGTAGCGTGATGAAAAGTATACTATAACCATCTCAGGAGTATGACAAATAATTGTACCAAGTTTCGTTAAAATCCATCGAGTAGTTTTTGTTTCTATAGAGTTTATACAGACAGACAGACAGACAGACAGACAGACAGACAGACAGACAGACGGACAGACAGACAGACAAAAATTTTACTGATTGCATTTTTGGCATCAGTATCGATCCCTAATCACCCCCTGATAGTTATTTTGGAAATATATTTCATGTACGGAATTGACCTCTCTACAGATTTATTATAAGTATAGATTATTGCGCAATTGTTTGTTATCCTGAAGAAATAAAAATAAAAATAAAATAAATAAAACACCAAGTTACATCCAAAACCCAACGAGATAAACTAGCAAGTTCCCACCTAAACACATACAAGTAAGACAATTGTGAAAATCTAGCTACATTCCACCCCCATTAGGCCCAATAGACGAGGTCGTTGTATCCTCCCTGATCGATTCGAACCAAGTACATTTCATCGGTAGCTTGAAATATTTAGGAGCTCCTTTGACCTTTTTCGGTACCTACGTAAAGGAATAGTTGTATCTGTGTGTTCATTCGGTTTTATGTTCAAAACTACCTGGATCTGATTTTTAACCGACGAAAAAAACGGAGGAGTTTTACTAGTCGACGAGTATATATTTTTTTATGTATGAGCATGCCTAACTTTTTTATGTTAAACGAATTCAGGTGTCTATTTTGTATTGTATTAATCCAGGTTATCTTGTGTGTACCAAAATACATCTAAATCCATTCGTTCGTTTTTGCGTAGTGCGTGACGAATAGACATATATACAAAATAAAAAAAAATGGCTTCTGTTCCTCTTATTAGTTTTTACTTCAATATCTATAATGTACGGACATCGGTCTGTTACAATTTTGTTATATGTATAGATTGCCTGTCACGCGTGTCATGTAGACTTATAACATCACCTTTGTTTACTCAGAAGGGTAAGGTAGAAGTAATGGTTGTCCTTAAAAGCGATCATTGCTTTATTTCACACTAGCTGTTTCTCGCGGTTTTACCTGCATCCCGAGGGAAGTACTTCGCGCATCCGGATAAAAAGACCATGCCATCAACATTCCGTCTATTTCCGTACTAAATTTGAAAGCGTAACAAACAAACTCGCATCCTCATCTATCTATACATATAAAATGCTTTGTCCTGAATGACTGACGGATCAACGCACAGCCTAAACCGCTAATCGTAGAGACCTGAAACTTGGAGGGTTTGTTCTTTGTATGACGTAGGCATAAAATAAGAAAAGATTTTCCGAAATTCTACCCCTAAGAGGATGAAAAAGGGGGGCAAAGTTTGTATGAAACTCTGTTAGTTTTAATTTGAATTTGTATATACCACGCGGGCGAAGCCGCTGGCGGAAATCTAGTTTATAATATAAGTTAGGGTTTCGAACTGTCATATAATAGTCGCAAACATTGAGTGATGATTCGTGTCCACAGCACCTGCATAATTGATTGAGTGCTACCAAATTAAGTCAATTGTTCAGTTTGCATAATACAAGCATTAATACCTGCCAAACAAAGGGTTTATTCAACCGTGCCGTGATTCTCAAGAGATTCAGAATGGAAAAGCGTTTAAAATACATAAAATTATCGCATAAATTTGACCAAACAATATTTGTAGGTATATCCTGTATATTATATATTATAATTGCAATTAAATAGTCCTATACAAACCGAGTATCGTCTATGGATGTATTTCTATAGTGTATACCGGGATAATCGATGGGTATGTATTGTGTCACCATCACATTTCATTAAAGTTGTCTCAAAGGGCTTCTGCGTGTTGATTTCGGCCCCACGTTCGCCACCCAAAGGTTTTGGACTTTGTAGTCCCGTGCATAGTAGAGACATACAAGATTATAAATACGATTTTTGAGGATTTAAGTATGTTTGTTTCTCTTTAGAGAAGAGGTATTTACCCAATAGTGGGCTAGCGGATGGACCGATCATGATATCTAATTCAACAAAAATAACAAATATCTAGAGTCGATACCGAATATAAAAACTCGAGTTTTTATAAGAAACAAATTCGATACAATTAATCACAACATTGGCTTTATCAAATGACATGCTTATAGAAAGCTTGTTACATAATAAAGAGATAAATTAATGACGTATGGGAGTATGAGCACTCCACGACCCTTCGGAGGGCACTCCACTCAATGATCATCGATATTTGGGGATGGAAAGCGCAAATAATGAGCACGTTGACACTTATTGATCAACTAGCTATCTATTTTACGCGGTTTCACTCGCTTTATGTGATAACTACTTCTAGATATAAATTGTACTATATTCTTCCTTAGTATTCAATTCAATCTATCTCCAATTCTCCATACTAAATTTCATCTAAATCAGTTCAGTTGTTTTAGCGTGAAAGCGTAACAGATAGACATATAGGTTTCGGAGACTTTTCAAGACATGGAGATTAATTTTTGCTTAGAATTTAGAC
Organism: Pyrrhia umbra; assembly: GCA_963891755.1. Classification (NCBI taxonomy): domain Eukaryota; kingdom Metazoa; phylum Arthropoda; class Insecta; order Lepidoptera; family Noctuidae; genus Pyrrhia; species Pyrrhia umbra. Next base: position 12,059,150 of record OY982933.1, on the reverse strand, counting down.
TATAAAAAGGCTGATAGCTACTGCTAAGTGTGAAGTCCCTTGTTATATAATCAAGTAGGTTGAAGCGAAATTGTGAGCGTACATATAGGAAAATCAACCTGACACCATGTTTATGATTTTTGCAGGTATTTGAGTGCTAGTTTTTGTGTGCTGTTCAATCGTCATCATTAGCCTATATATTTTCCCACTACTGGGCACAGGCCTCTTCTCATACAGAGAAGGTAAGAGCATTAATCACCACGCTTGCTCAAGGTGGATTAGTGATATCAGTTTTTTTTTAAATAAGCCCAGTATTGGTTTCTCTGTAAGCAAACCTTTGAGCGATAGAGAGATTTCGTATGAGTGCACATAAAAGCGCGCATCAGTTCAGTTCTTTATAAAATAAATACTAAGAATATTATATTGTATTCAAGTACAGCGGCTGCTATTGTTTACATAATTATAATATTAAATCAGTCATAGAAGTTTGACTGACGGCCAATTTCATCATGATACACGATATCGTCTATACATAATATTGAGTAATATTAATTACTAAATTCTGTATCAGATAAACAATGATCATTGTAATCAGTATATGATTTGATTATGTTATGTAATGGAAGCTGTACCTAATTGGCTGAGAGATGGACATAATTAGCTACATGTATTTCGTTTCAAGTTTAAAAGTGGCCTAAAAAGTTTGAAATCGCCAAACCGAAAATATTTGTCTCCGCCACATTTGACCTAGACTAGAATCAAGAGTAAACCCATATCAAATAAAAAAAACCGGCCAAGTGCGTGTCGGGCCAGGCGCAGTAGTATTCCGTAGTAGGTCTTAGTCGACCGGTTAAGCCTACTTAGCCGTGATAGTTTTCCTTGTTTATTTCATTACACGTGGTACGTCTTTGAATTTTTTCACATTTCTAGAGACAACCATTCGTATCGAACAAAAAATTGCCCTTAAAAGCTACATATTTCACAAATGGCTTACTTACTCGAAAAATGGTCTTCACACACCCATAATATTTTTGAAAGACCTATCTAACGGAAGCCCACACGAAGGGATACGCGAGAAAAAAAAATCATCTCTACTTAACGTGTTTGGGAGCTACCCTAAAAATATATTTTTCATAATTTTATTTTACCACTTTGTCGGCGTGATCAATATACATATCTATACTAAATTTCAGGTTTCTACAACTAAGAACCTCTGAGCTATGCCGCGGACAGACAGACAGACGGACATGGCGAAACTACAAGGGTTCCTTGTCGACTTCGAACCCTAAAAAAAGTCTTCTGAAATCTTTTGGAAATTACCCCTATAAAGCCCAAACTACATCCAAATGCATTCAATTTTCGTAATCCCCTCTAAACATAACTAATAAGTATTTCTATGTTGCTGTGTGCTAATCCGTTGCAAGAGCCGTCGAATTAGCATATTCCGAGCTAATAATATCGTGCGTCACACGATCTACGTGATACGCATCAGGTTATACTGTAATTATTCTGGGATGGCTATTGTGGAGCTTCTCCCTAGTTTATAGATAACTAGCTTTTTCCCGCGGTACATAATCGTATAATCTGGAAAGTTAAGCCCTGGCTGGAGGCCCTAAATTCATTTAAGGCACTTCATAGGCAAGTCCGGTTAAGCAGTCGACAACCTTCTAGGTTGACCTGCGAGATGTCATTCAAAAAAAAAAAAACTTGAAAGTTTTGATTTTTTTTTTGCTTTTTACTGGATTCGTTTTTGCCAATAATTTGTTTGTTTCGAGAAAGTATGCTTATAGTTTCTATGAATTTAGTTCAATATAATATAATAACTTAAAGAGTGATTGTAACTCTTTAAGTTATTTCATTTATTTTGAATGTCAATTCAAACAATTTATGATATTTTATGTATTTGAAAGTAGTGCATTTTAATAATTTTTATTTTTAACTTTTACATATATATGTAGACAGCCCTAAGATACCATAATATCAATATTAGAAGTAAGAAAGTTTGTGGAGGATGGAGTTCGGGGATGTATGTATGTTTGTCTGTTACTCATCATACAAAATCTACTGAATAGATTTGGATAAAGGTAAACTCTTAGTCTATGACCTTTATTAACACATCGAACTCATTCTGTTCGGGTACGTGAAGTAGCTTCCTCAGTATGTGGATGAATCACTCAGTACCAAACAAATATATAACTATTAGAAAATCACGAAATTTTAAAATAAGCTTTCCCAATATCACGCATATTGGGTATGTACAATAGAACAATACAAATAGAACTTAAACTTAAAGTTTTAGTCATTGCAAATTCTTTGTATAGTCCATTGAAGAATAATCTCTTAAACGTTAGCAGTTCATGTTTAACGTAGCGTGCCCAACATGCTTCGACGTGGTTCGTTTCCGGCCCCACTAAAAGTATAAAACGTTAAGTGCTGAATAGTATATAGTATATAAGCCCTGTGTGTACTACATAAAGGTCCCTACAACTTTATTCAGGGATGAGATTATCATCAAATTACTCCTCCCGCTCTGGGTGGTGTGGGAAAAATGTTAGACTCTTACTGGCTAAAACCCTTTCATATTTATGAAACTTCTTTGTCACAAACAATTGAATACTTAAATTTAGAATCAGATCTGTCATCTATAAAAATTGTATTTGTCACTCTATGTAAAATTTAGTACAAGAATTAGCTCTGAGCAAACAACCTGGTTTATATTCCTGCCTTCGCCCTTTACGTTCCAGAGCCACAAAACAATTGTTCGAAGAGTTACCGGGCAACGGCTGGCAGATGCCCTCGGGTGGACCCCATACATTTACATTTGTTTTACTTACTGCTCTTTAAGTTTTTATGGGCACCTTTTCTTAAAAATATTGAATATACCTAGTAATCTGAGTTTCTAAAAGCTTGATAAGGCAATTACTATATATCGTAAATTTATGTGTATTTTGTTTCAATTCCATAAGTAATTGCTTTGTAAATCGAGGTATAGTTCATAATTCCCTAAGTCCAACAACTCACAAAAATATCTCTAGGTATATTCAAGGAGGAATCTTAAGTATCAACATTGTATTAGAAACACAGCAATCGGAAACTCACTTTAATGCTCTTTGATAAACATTAAAACCAATTTATTATCCAACCTTACTACAAATACCGCAACTATAATGGATTGCAACTGAAACCAAAACACATTAATACATGTCACTCCAGATCTTGCCCAAAACATGTGTACAAGTGTCCTGAAGGACAAAGGGCCTACGAAGAACCCTTGAGGAACCCTTTTAGTATAGTCGCAATAAATCAAGCCCTAATGACAGTCACGTTTTTTCTCAGCCAAGAATACACTTAGAGGTAATCAGAAAACGGCTGAACAAAGTGGGCGCCCGTTCGTAAAGGCACAAAAATGTTGTCGACTTGTTTTTCTGTGTTAGAAGCAGTCGAATGCTTACGGTAGGCCTTTTAGAAGAGGGTATTCTGTATATTCAGGTCACGTTTTAACAAAAAATGAGATGATTATATTAAGTTGTAGGAATTTTACTATTATTGCTACCTGAAATGTTGGGATGTTAAAGCTTTCTTCAGGAATAATTTTGTTCAGTTCAGCTACAATTTTGTGGTTCATTCATCTTATATCAAAGATATTAATTTATAAACAAAACAGGGAACGCACGTGTGACAAAACATAAACATGTTTTGCAAAAGTTATAATTCACACAAATGACTTGGAATTATTCCGAAACCCTAGCAAACGGATTAAGTATTCAGATTTTGTGAATCCTTTGCGAGGAAAACGAGCGTAAGACAAGTAAATATAAGTTGGGAGAATGAAAGAGATGGATGGGTAGTTTCAGTACGTAGATTCTAGTCACGTTTCGTTGAAGGAAAATGAGATGATTATGTTATTAAACTTTTAGACATGTCAGTTTGTATATTTTGTGACTTGTTTATAATGAACTATAGATGATAGTGCAGGTTTCAATGTAATTCAGTTGCGGCTGCGATAATTTAACATACTTATTATATAATAATACTCAAATTCTAAAAGATATTGCATCTTAAATATAACGAAAAACAGGTGAAATGAAAATTTTAAGAGCAACATTATTTTGTCAAAGATTTACAAAGAAAAGTAAGAGTCTAGTTTTATTATAAAACCAAAAAAGTCTAAGCAACGATAAAAATTAACGACCCTCTTAAACAAAACAAAATTACCATCACCTTTTACTCGGGCCGTAAAAAAACTTTAAGGCATTATTAATCTCAACGTTACCTGCTTATTAAACTCCTGGGATCGCCATCTTGCATACATAATATCCAATAAGTGAGCTAAGTTTCTTCATCAAGTTAGTAAAGAAGATATTAGAAATAATTACAAAAATAATCGTGTACTTAGCATGCACGGAGCGTTGGGCCAAGACGATCCACGTTATGCAATGTAGATTTCATTACAAGTTGTGCATGATTTTATGAAAATGCAGTCTTAGTGCGACCGACTTGTTTTATTAAAGAATTCTGCTTCTAAGAAGTTGCCTTTTAGGTTCAAAGAAATGGATTTTCAATATTTATGGAACTGTACTTATAAATCTATATACGTTTGAAAAGAAAAATAAAATAAAGACTTAGGGGACTGAGTCACGACATACATAGGAATTTTCAGTATACCAGCTTTACTTTTTCTTTATTTCAGCTCGCGATATTAATTTATAAAATCAAATAAATAAATAACAATATTATATAGTTTCCCCAAAAAGTCCCTTTAAATATTTTCTCTTGGATACTTTATGGGCAAAATAAGTGCTGTCGTAGGCACAAGTAGAAACCGTATGTTGAGGATCGTGTGTATTGATCCTGAAACCAATCATATTGCTCTATTGGAAACTATTTCGTAATACCAACGGAAAACTAAGCCTCTTATTGAAAAATAGAAGTATGAGAACAACACTAATAACAATACCACTCCTAAAGCAAATAAATTGTTCCACTATTTCTATCATATGAAGGTAAATTGTTTTTCCAAGTCTGTAATGAATTGTGATATTCTCAATCTAGTCATGACCGTGACTGGTCTGATCTTAATGTAGTCCGACATTGATGTTAATCATGATTTCAAATTGGACTTTGTGTACTTCAGAATATAAAATACTAACTTTTTGCCGTGGTATCACTCGCATTCTAATGGAATTGCTCGGGCATCCAGATAAAAATATGTTAATCCAGGATATAAACTATATATGCACCTAATTTCACCTAGATCCCTATGCTAGTTTTTGTGTAATAGAGTAACAAACAAACATCTTCAAAAACTTTCACATTATTAGTGGGATTGATTAGTATGGAATTTCCGTTCGTATTTCGAAGTTAAATTACTTTTTTATTTCCATTCTTTCACGATGAAGAAACAATGATAAAATGTAATATTATCTTTTATGAAAATGAATGGAAAATTTTATTCTTGTTAGCATAATCATATTTTTAGAGAACTTCAATATTGCTCTTTATTGTTTAATTTTGGGCAAAGAATGAAGGTCATAAAATTTATTTGAAGAAAATATTTAGGGAAGCTTAGATAAATTACGTCTACAAACAGACAATGTGTAGATGCATGCCAAGATAGAACCAAACATCCTGGGCTAAAGATATTACCTATAGATAAACTCATGTCAAACACTGAATTAACTACTAATCCTAAAATGTTACATTCAAAACCATTATTTGAATAATAATACCTATCAAGGAGAGTCATACGAAACATTCGTACGAACTTAATACACATAGACTTTTTAACCCACAATAATACCGTGCTATCTACATAATGCAATATTGTTACTGATACAATAACTGTCATTAGTAAAAACCTATTTCATTAAAATTTACTGCTGTATTTATTATTTAACCAGTTAATTCTGATACATTAAAAGCTGGTGCTGCGGTATAATGATTACACATTATTTTGATTTACTTAATTTTGGAAACGCCACTGAAATATTTTTTATCGTTAATATTTGCCCAGTGATCAAAATCAATATTTTCTTTAATACTAGAATTATTATCAAAAAAGAAAATCGGTCATACAGAAGGAAAAATGGGCCAAAGAGTAACAATATATGTAACTAGTTATGTTAAGAATGAGAGAGAAAATTTGTTTTTCATTTTATTAACCTGTGCTGTCCTACCTGCTGGGAAAAGTCTTCCCTATTCTCTTCTATCGTCTTCTATTGTATACTTGATGTAGCCAATCATTGAGGAACGCATCTAAATCTTTTCACCATCTGTCTGGATGTAGTCGACTAATATGGTTTTTATAATCTTAATTTTTGGAAAAGGCTTGCCTCCGATAGGTCACCTGGGCGCTGATTACGAAAATATTAAATCATTCGAAGAAACGAGATTCAAGACTATCGATAAAAATGCCAAATAAGAAAGACCTAAGCTTTCCTACACTTACACATTTAGTTCGAAAGGTCAGCTCTACTGTAGTGACTGTAACTAAGTATTATACAAATTCTAGGTCTAGCTAGTCACATTAGGGCTTACGCTAGGACATAAATTATGGAAATCGATAAGGAGGATTATATAGGCACAATAAAAAATAACTTAAGGTTTCTTGATATTTTTTTATTGAAACACAAGCAAACGTACTACATAATATTTATTTTGCGAATGTTCTTAAACAAAACCAATATTATTTTACGAGAAACTGAGTTTCGACTGTAACAAGTTTGCAAGTTTAAATACGTTTTAATTATTTTCCACTGTTCTGAAGGGGTTTGTTTAGCTTTTCATTTTTTGTATTATGTTCTTGATTAATTTCCAGAATTTTGTTCAAATAGTAACTAGGTATAAAGTTTTAGGTCAACTATTTATAATCTTTTACGTTTGGAATACTGGAATATCAAGGATATTTCAGCCTTAGTAATTTTAAAATTAAATTCAGAACAACTATTTTGTTCTGGTTTTCATTCCTGGGTTAATGTTATCAAGAAGCGGGGTACACCCGCATTCGCAGAGACCTTCATGTACCTGGTTACAAAAAAATCCTAGATCATCCTTACGCAAACTAAAAAAATAATCTAAATCCGTTCAGCTGTTTTACTGTGAAACTGAAATTCACACTCAATGCTTAAGTGTCGCTATACTTCTGCTCAATCCTTCGCGATGACAAGCATTCTATGATATAATATTATTTTTATTTCTAAGAAAATTCCCTTCTACTACAGAGGCAATAACATTTCTAGATTCATCTTCATTTCTATATGAACATCTCTGTTCATGTTTCATATAGAAATTTGTGGACGGATTTTGATGAGGTTCCCCCTTTACGGAGATGTGAGCACAGCTGTTAGTGGTAATATTAATTCCTTGTGCGGCATAAACTAGCAGGGTCTTAGCAAACATTGCTGTGCTTAGTATTATAATATGTCTGGATTAACTCGCACTTAACCGTTAAATGCCGTTTCAAGTGGCACTGGCAATTTTGGAATGTTGACTTTGCTTACCTGGCTGGAAAATTTTGCTGGTGGAAACTCTGTAAATACCGTATTTATACCGTTGCTAACATGATTTGACAAGTGTATGACTCAGTCTGTCTGTCCAGAAGAAACAAACAGATTTAGAGACAATTTTATATGGAGACTAGCTTCCCGCCAGAGGCTTCGCCCGCGTGAGTTAAAAAATGACTGAGTTTCATACAAAATTTGCCCCCCTTTTTCACCCCCTTAGGGGTAGAATTTATCAAAACCTTAGCGGATGCCTACGTCATAACATCTACCTGCATGCCAAATTTCAACCCGATCCCTCCAGTGGTTTGGACTGTGTGTTGATAGATCACTATGTCAGTCAGTCAGTCACCTTTGAATTTTATATATATTTATATTATATTAAAAGATAGTTTTTAAACGGATGCATGAAGTGGTTCCCTCAGGACGCGGGTGAAACAGCGGAAATTATAAATGCGAAAGTTACTGTCTATTGGTCTGGTTAGCTCTCACAGTAAATCCTTAGAATTGATTTAGATTAAATTTGGTATAGAAAAAAAAAACTTGGAAAGGACATAGAATAATTTTCATCCGGGTACACAAGTTAGTTCCGCCAAGATGCGGTTAAAACCATGTAAAACAGCTGCTGATGCCATAAATGATGTTTGAAACTTAATTTCAACATCATTCAACTTTTCTCTAGTAGCTCCGACTTCAACCCTTAATATTATGATACTTTAAAAGTATGAATATTGAATTATTGTAACTTTATTCGGTATAGCTTTCCGCTCGCGGCTTCGCCCGCGTGGGCATTTTTTTTACATCTTGGGTTACATTATTCAAGTTTTAGTAGGGATCACTAATTATTTCTGGAAATATATATAGCCTATGACACTTCGTAAAGATGTACCTTTCTAACGGTGGTATCTACAAACCATGAAACAGGGTTCTACTTTGCAGGTCTTTTTCTGTTTCTTATGGATAATAATTTCACAATAACTAAATTAAATGAACATAATACTAAGTTAGTGACAGACTTTTGGAGAAGTTGTTAGAAGTTGAATGAGTCCTCAAATGACTCGTGTGGCCAGCACAACCCTTTTACCCTAAAACCCCTTTCTTCAACAAGTTTCGTTTGTACTAAGTTTTCCCATGGTTAAAAGTTACGCATATCCTTGCAAATTATGTGTAGTATCTTCAATTTGGTTTGTATGGTACGGCACGAAATTTTACTTCAAGCAGTAAAAAAGTAATATAATACAGAAAACTAATTAAAGTTCCAAAATGTGTCATTTTACATTTGTTTTGAATTGAGTTGATAAATTGAATTGAAGATATTATTTAAGATCTAATTATTTATAAAAAATGTAGCGGAGTCCGGAGGCTGAGTGTATCTTCCTAGCATGAAGCTAAAGTAAACAAAGAAAACTGAAACAATACAGCCTGTTAAACTCCTAACTTTTAAATTGGAAAATTTAAAAGTGTACTAACAGCTACATTAATCCCCTCGCTCCCCAAGCGAAACATTATTTACTCTGCAAATTTCTTTAGCAACGCCCTAAATTTCCCAGGATGGCAAACTATAATCTCTTGGCCAGTATCCAAGGAGGTGAGACGCTAAAAGTTAAACGAGGAACTGGAGCCAAACAACTTCTTGACTTTACTGAAGCCTTTCACCAGGTACCAATTGCTGTAATACAAATCTTGGGTGGTTTATGAGTTGGCATGCGTTTATGTATAAAGTTTAATAGGAATGCCATTGGTATTGGAATATTCGCAGTGATTTTGTTAATTACCAAATCTATTTGTCTCTTTGTTAACTGATAAACGAAAACGGCATCCAATAAAAAAATGTAGACTTAAATATTTTGCAGCATCAAGTATTTACTTAAGCATTATCCTTTCACTCCCTATACCGCAGAAACGATGAAGACTCCCATAAATTATTCCAAGTCTTCAAGCGAGTCGAGTGGACCGGTGCGAGAAATGACATCCCTAATCCTCGTTTGTCAAACCGTGCCCATGTGGCTTGGCCGTTGAAAGGTCCCCTGTGTAGACACTATAAACATGTTAATGCGGTGTCCGATGTTTGTCCCGAGGGCCGCCAACTAATTCCAAACGGGGCTGTGCCTTGATTAACATATAATGTGCTCGTGTGGTGTAGACTTGCTGAGTGGGCGTTTTAGAACTGCTGGCGTTAGACGTGTCAGCTGTTGTGAAAATTTAAATAAGAATGTTTACGGTGCCGTTGTTTTGGCGAGGTTTGGGCTTTTCAAGTGTTTTATAGTTCCATGTTTATGTATTTGGATGATATACTGATATTTCAATTTGAAAGACGCTCGAAGATTTTTTGTTTTTCTAGCATCTTTTTTACAATTTGAGGTCTTCAATCATTTAAAGATATTATAGCGTAAATAGAAAAATCTCTAAAATTTTTATGCTATCGAAATGAAAGCTACTTGATACCGAATACTGAACATAATATTTTTTTTTACTGAAGCGAGTCAATATTATTCTTGTTACATCGAACGGAAAATTTTAGTTATTTGTTATTAATTTTCTGCTTAAGTAAACTCGTTACATAAAAAGTATTTTATTCCTGCCTTATTTCTTTTTATATTTCTATCATTACTTTTAATTATCTTATATTTAACCTTTGGCAAACACTATATCCAGTCATTCGGAAGTTTTGCCTATATTATTTTATTTTCTAGAACAGAAACACATAACACTTATTTTCCTAGACTTTTGTTCCAAACAAGTTAGACGATGGAATCATGTTGACCGCAATCCAATTTCATGTAATACCTATCTATTTTTCCAGACAATGTATCACTCAAATATATTGAATAGAGCCTAGAACTAACAAAAACAACACAATTTTATCTTCTATTATCGAGAAAATTTCTTCGGCACCAATCAATGGATTTGTTTACTGGTTTTGACAGAATCATTTTTACGAAATGAAAGTAATATACTCTTCTGTTTTTGCGTTTCATTTTTGTTGTTTTTTTTACAATTTGTCTAACCTTGTTGACCAAGTAGACAAACACTACTTCTAAGCATAGAACTAGTATTTGATTCCCAAGTAAAACCATGTTATTGGCTTTCTATGAGGACTTTGCCAGTAGCTTACATTTTTTGTGACTTTCGTGTGATGGTTTATTTTTTCATTTGTGTTTCACATCAAAAAGCTCTCACGTGGAGCTTAAATATGACGTTTGCAATGTAGGTGTAAAGGTTAGCTTCTACATTATCTATTGGGTGTAACAGCCGCGACCTTATTTCTTTCTTTGTTTTATTAAACCTACAAGACCTGAATACCAATCGCCTTATCATTGATATGTAATACAATAACTTTGTCTTAGGTATTGAAGCCATCATTACCATCAGTAAACCACTTACTAAGTCTTAGTGTGGTAATTACGACATTATCTCCTGAGGATCCTACATTGTTGTCGTGTTTGAGAATTCGATGCTCAGAGCTCTCATGAGTTGATTATGTCTGATCAATATCGAAAATGATTCAATGAGCTGCTTTCAGAATTACTTTTTTAATAATAGCGTTATAAGGTTTTTTCTTTATACTCATGCTATTGATTTTAACTTTATATCGTTCTCGTGTTTATTATTTATTACCAATATTTATCTTCATCATAAATTCTTTTAAAGTATTTTTTTTTGTTTCTCTTACTTGATTTTTTTTTACTTTATATTTACTGTAGATAGTATTTTGTTCAAGTAGATTGTTTTATTAGGTATATTATCTAATAAAGAAAAACTTTGTCCTTCACATTGCTTCTTTAATTAAATAACGTTGTGTTGACGTGTAATGAGATATTTTATATATAAAACTGCTAAAATATATGTACGATAAAGAAACACAAAACTAAATTAAATAGTCTGACGGACTCGAATATCTAAATAAATTTATTCAGTTATTAAAAGCTTCATCTACAAATTCCAGAATATAATTTTTAACTTCAACCATACCTAAATCTATAGCAAGACGACCCATACATTGTTATTTTTCATTCACCTTCACACCAGCAATGAATTTAAAACTCATCCCTTTAAAAGAGCTTATAACTTGCGCCGAGCATAAAAGGAATGTGTCAGGCCTCCCAACCTTTCACGTGTGCCTTTTGTTAAATTACTCCGTCCTTCTTTATTTGCAGTTGGTTATTTTAACGGTGTTATTTGTAATGGGAACGGTGACACAATCCCAAGGTTTTTTGGACCCTGTTTTGTGAACAAAGGTTTCCATTATAATCGAATTGTTTCGTTCAGCAACATTCTTGTCATTAACTTTTTGATGGAGTATCTGAGTTACGTGCTTGGTTTTCTGTTATGGTTCTGAGTTCATTTAAAATATTGTGTGAACTTAGTAAATCTGGTTACCAACGTATCTACCTATTCTGGTTAGGATTGTGTAGCTGTTATCATGTTTGCTGTTAGCTGAGGGCACCTACTTTCTCTCACGTATTGGATTGACTGTATATGGATACATACTTTTATTAATATAACGATGAAAGATAAAAGTATGTTGCAGTTATTGAAATGTATGACTTCTTAGTATAAATTAAAGATATTATTACAATGAGCTCATAACTAGCAGGATTTAAAATAAATTAGATTTTTATAGTAATCATGGTTCGATATAATTATTTTGAATGTAATTGATATTATTCTGCCGTTTCTTCTCCAAAGTCTAGTCTTTTATTATATAGGTGAACAATAGTAAGTATACCGCTATTGTCATACTTTTAAAATTCTCACTATCCGTAGAAGTTATCACAGTTATTTGTTTGACCATCTTGATCAACCCATCCTCCATCCTTATATAAATCAAGTGCAGTTTAACCTTAAGCATTGAATGATCAGCGTTAAGATTATCAAGTAACGAGCCTTAGCCTTGTAAATTCATACATATATTAAAATTCAGTAGGTACCTACTGCATTAGAAATTCTGTCCATTAAAATTTCAACAATGTCTCTATTTGAGATAAAACAGTTCTCTTAGAACTTAATGTTCTTTCCTAACACATTTATGGGCCATCAAAATTTCTCTTGTTACGAAAGATAAATTCTATGTTTTTGTAATGAAATAGAATGCTAGTTGTTATGCTAATGTTGCTGGGAACTTTATTTGAATTGTTATGAAAATTACATACACATTTTGTGTAGGTACATATATGAATTCAGTTTCTTAATTTATAAGAGTAAGCTTAGTTGAGAGAAATATTAATATAGGTTCTTCAACAATAAAATATTAAATTTTCGTTGTACATATAGACTGGGACGCAAAGAAAGCGGGTCTCTAATAAAACCACAATAACTTTCAAAATATTGGAATTTGCTTTATGAAAAGACAATATTATAGTGCTTAAATTAAAGTGAATGTAAGGCTTATTTACAAGTTCTATTGTTAATAATATTTATGTAATTTTACAATATATTTACATTATTAATAAATCTATCTTCTTCTTCTTCTATCTATACTTATAATAAATCTGTAGAAAGGTCAATTCTGTACATGAAATATATTTCCAAAATCAGGGGGTGATAAGGGATCGATACTGATGCCAAAAATGCAATCAGTAAAATTTTTGTCTGTCTGTCTGTCTGTATAAACTCTATAGAAACAAAAACTACTCGATGGATTTAAACGAAACTTGGTATAATTATTTGTCATACTCCTGAGATGGTTATAGTATACTTTTCATCACGCTACAATCAATAGGAGCAGAGCAGTGAAGGGAAATGTTGTCATTTTGTTTAAACACGCTAATCTCAGGAACCGCTGGTCCGATTTAAATAATTCTTTCAGTGTTAGATATTCCATTTATCGAGGAAGGCTATAGGCTATATATCATCACGCTAAGACCAATAGGAGCGGAGCACCACTATTCCACGCGGACGAAGTCGCTGGCAGAAGCTAGTGTATAATAAAAAAATAAAGTCATAAAAGTTCAAGATTATATAAGTAAAAATTAAAAAAAAACATTAGTATTGCCACCATGCGCTATTAGTACAAGTGTTATACGGTTTGGCAAGCGATCTACCAGATTTCTGAGTCGATCTGAGCTGACTGTGGAACAATCTCTTATTCCTCTATCAGTGCTACTTTCTTGATACATATTATTCCCTATCAAACTTTTGATGTGTTGCTATCAACCGTTCAGAGTACTCCAGCGATGTGAAGAGACTAGATCCTATACTAGCAGACCAGGAACAGGCAAGGTGCATGACAACGTGAGGATATTATACAGTGTCGACAATGATGAGAAATCAATTTCAAACGGCTGTTGAAGTAACCTTCTACGTGCTAGAAGCAGCAATCCAAGCACGTGAACAACCTCAAAACTAACTGTAATACAATCCCACACTCGTGAATCAATTAGATTATATTATTAGTCTAATTAATTAATCGATTGAATTGAAATTAGCATCAGTAAAGTTACCAAATTAACCACTTAAAACGTTATAGATAGAAGTGATCAAACAAAAAACTTTTGTAATATTAATATTGATTGGCCGACTTGGAAATAACGTATTTCGCTCTCAAAGTTCAATTTGCATTACATTAAACTTGCTGTTCGTTATTATGAAATACTAGCTTCTGCCAGCGACTTCGTCCGCGTGGAATAGTGGTGCTCCGCTCCTATTGGTCTTAGCGTGATGATATATAGCCTATAGCCTTCCTTGATAAATGGACTATCTAACACTGAAAGAATTATTTAAATCGGACCAGCGGTTCCTGAGATTAGCGCGTTTTAACAAAATGACAATATTTCCCTTTACTGCTCTGCTCCTATTGATTGTAGCGTAATGAAAAGTATACTATAACCATCTCAGGAGTATGACAAATAATTGTACCAAGTTTCATTAAAATCCGTCGAGTAGTTTTTGTTTCTATAGAGTTTATACAGACAGACAGACAAAAATTTTACTGATTGCATTTTTGGCATCAGTATCGATCCCTAATCACCCCCTGATAGTTATTTTGGAAATATATTTCATGTACAGAATTGACCTCTTTACAGATTTATTATAAGTATAGATTGATATATTAACTTTAGCCAGCGGGTTCGCTTTTGTAGTCTTTTTTACAGTAGCTGTCCATTTTGGGGGATAGAAAGTAGTCTATATCGGTCTTCTACAAAATATTGTCTATGTCGTATGTCATATTGATTTCTTGCGTCTGTTGTTATGTGAATGAAAGGCAGACTTTCTTCTTACTATATGGGCTGCAGGTTTACTTTCCTAACAAGCATCAGACCTAGTGTTAGAGTTTTCGCCGAATCAACCCGACGGCCTCTGACATGAAATTGTAGTAACGGTTGCTATCAAGGTACCAGCCGGGGACGACGGCTTAACATGTCTAGGCACAGGAGTGTAATACTGCCAACTACCTGACTCCGGTCAGCATTTTTTTTTTAAAGTCATGTCGGCCCCACCAGGAAATCGACTCGAGACCTTTTTCATAGGGGTCGCGTTTGTGACTACTAGGCCAATGAGGCAGATTGAAAAAACAAATAAATACACTGTCGCGTTTTTAGAATAAACATAATAATTAAAACGTTTCTCACTATGTAAAAAGGTTTTATTTTTAAAACACAAATTTCCATTTCGCGTTTCCTGAATCATAAGACTTCCGCTAGACTTTTAATAAACAAGACACTTTTTCTATTTAATTATAACATGCAGCCACAATATCCTCATTACTCCCTATAAAATGACGACGGAAACTTGGTAGCAAAATTCACAGTTCAAAAGGTCAATTGTGACCCAAAATTCTTAACAATCACAACTCAGCCTTAAAGCTTGTTTCCACTAAACGACAAAAGGTCTTTGCAACTATTGTACACTTCGCCTTTAACTTCGCGGTGAATGCATGAGGTTACAAAGAAACTAAACAGTAACTTGCAATTAGTTTTAAATAAGAGCACCACTTCTTGACTCGACTGAAACGTTGTTTCATTTGCAATGAAGCCGAAGTTACGTAAATTGATTTGCATAGTACTCGAGTTTATTCAGAACATTGCAATGTACAAGAATTTTTTAGTACTCAATGATGAATGAAGAGTGAGCTGTGCAGAGTTTCTTTAATTATTTTGTAGCACGAAGGTTTATCGATTGTGATTACTGGAACATCAGTCACTATAATTGAAAGTATTTTTCCAAGACCAGAGTTCGTTAAACCCATTGCGATTTCCTAACATTATTACTTTTAATCCTCATTATTGTTTTTAATATACAAATCAATAAAATCTGCTGATTGCATTTCATGATTTACAATGACATCAGTCTGCACGTCATAATAAAATTTAATACCATCATAATTTATTGACACTGAAATAATCCTGGTATTGTGTAATGAAATAGTTTTTGTAATCTATTTAGTCATTTACAAATAAAGCCATATTTTAATGCCTCTTCGTGACATCGGTATAGATGAAACGATTCTGAAAAAATAATATAATTCAATATTTGTTTCAGATGTCTTTTTTTTAATTATGGTAACTAAAACAATAGAATTACGCTTTCAGACAAAATGGTGGAAACTATTTACATTCCAGACGCGGCTAATTCCAGTGTCTGAAGGGTGGGAGACACAGCAAGATATTTAACTGCATGCCATCAAAAGTTGTACACAATTTATTGTAAAAGGGTGAATAACACAAGAAAGAACTTTTATTGTTTATTTGATAAACTTCATCATACAATAAACACATACAAAGACTTATAATGTCGCATCGAAGAATAGATAATAAAAGAATTGCTACTATAAATATTAGATTCCATAGAAGTTCAATAACTTGTACAAGCACTAAGCAGTCTACGGTAGCCTTCTATACAAAAGACCGCAATATTTTTTGAGTTAAATTTGTAAGAACTTAAGCAACTTCTGCAACCAACGCTGGATCAGGATAACCAAATATTAATATTCCTTTTAATACTCACAACGTCATCACACTAGATGAAAATGTAGATACAAGTTTATTTACGTATGTTACATTTACAGGCTCTTAATCAATATGATTCTGACACGAACATTCGTATTTGCCACGTCTCTGTGCCATCAGTATTAAATCATAGGTATGAGCGACTGAAAATGAGAGACAGGCATTATCTGAATGACTCAAAATAAACTATAGCTTCTGATTGTCTAAGATGTGACCCCACAAAGCGATTTGAGACACCCCATTTTGCAGAATCACCCATCAAAAATTATGGCAACACTCCCTTAAGCCAGGCGTACAAAAACATAGACACTATAACCTGGGGTTCATTTGCACCCACATAACACTATACAAATATTGTTTCTACACAGATTATGTACTCATTTCTAAAATTACAGTATACACACCATAAAGCGACAGCTGCTTGAGTTTCATAGCTATCTGGGAAGACGATATCATCTCTTTTTATTGGTCAGAAGGTATCAACTGTAACTACACGTCGTTGCATTTTATTTTTAGTGTTTGTACTTGACTCTTGGAACTTAATTATTGTGTGGATGTAGCAATAGGACAACCTTATTGGCGGGCGTTGTTAATCATAGTTTTGGATTGGAATCAGCAAAATTTTGTGTAAGTTTGAGGAAGGAGCAAAATTTTTTAGGCGGCCAAAATCTGGAGTTCTGTCCTACTGACTAAAATGTCTCTCTTCTATATTATGAATGATGAGATAAAGTATAACAAGCCAGTTTGAAATTATAGCAGAAGATGCCTTTTATTATAAGCAAATACTAATAAAAAAATTCTGTATGCATGAAGTAGTTCGCGAGTAAAGCCTCGAGAAATATCCAGTTAGCAATAATATTCAACGATTATGATAGAGCTTCTAACCTTACGAATCAATATTTTCCAAAGACCCTTCTTAGTTACTCGTAAGTCTTATATTTGGTAAAGGTTACTCTCGTTTTTTATGGCTTCACATTTGGAGGGCAGTTGACTGACTTCGCTCAAAATGTTCAGCCTACTTATTAGAAGGCTGTTATTACGTAAATTTTAGTTAGTTGCGATACTTTTAATTTTGACATTTCAATGATATGCATTGCTTCATTGAGATTATCAATAAGATAAACGTCCAAACGTATGCAGCGATGTATACCTATTATAACTCGTTTTCATGGGGGTGTTAATTGGATATCTGTTTTCTACATAATTAGGGCTCAGAATACCACCATAGAGGCCTAGAATCAAGTATTTCAATGCAGCAGAATTGAAGTTCATCCTCAAACGTTTATGTTATAAAAGCATTCTTCGAGCATTCTTCTTCTCGAGAGAGGATAAGTTAATAATTGAACAAGATGTAGTAATAAGATAAGTCAGCAGGTTGGTGTTGAGACTGATTGGTGCGCCTGGCAATCAAAGAAAAGTTTTTGCTGGAAGAAATTTGTTGCCGGAGTAGTTTAAGATTATGAGCTCTTACATATTCTTATATTTATGAACTCTTACAATCTACATATAATTATGTGTGTTACGTATATTTTAATAATCCTGCGTTTTATATTAGCACGCTCATTTATTGGGATTTAAATAATTGCTCTAACTGTAATTATTCCTTTTTATTATGTAATAGCAACTATTAGATCAATAAACTAGACTAGAGTTTCTGCTGAATTTGTAAAATTGCGGTATTAATTGCAGTTATAGAAACTATCATTATAACTTTGCGCGGGGCTATTCGTTACCTCCAATATAATCCAAAATTGGTAAATTGTTTTCAACTGCATTTTAAAGGGGATTCATCCCTCTAAAAATAAGTTACTTTTTATATCCCCAACTCCCAACAGGGTGGAAAATGGTAACGTCGAAAACTTTACCTAATTCCAACGCTGGGCCCTTTTTTATGCTATTTTTGGGTCTGTGAAACATTATTTAAAAAACCTTTATTATTAAATCAAATTGATCTAAAAGATGAAAAGATTTTTATTTACGGTTAATTAATTTCATTACCTGTTTATTTAAAAATGTTTTTTCATATAATATAAAAAAACAAAATATTTTTTTGGTATTTTTTTTAAAAAGGAGATAAGTATTAGAAGACAAGCAAGCTTCATATTTTTATACCTTACAAATGATTTAATAATACAAAACTGTTTGATAGACATCACAAAAACATTAGGCCATTTTTTTTAATACCATTACATAGTTTTAAGGGCACTTTTTCCTCCACTTTGTCGCTAACTGTCAAACTTTTCATATTACTGTGAGCATCCACTTAAAACCAAGTCTCGTTCAAGGGGTGGACCCTATAGAAACTTTTTCTTTTGCCCTCCTCAAAACAACTGGGACCTAATCCTTTTTAATATTAAATGTAAATGGGCCGAAATTGCGAAAAGCACCATTAATTAGCTTTGAATATAAAACAAAACTTCTTTGGCTCGGTGTTCCGGGTCTGTGTGACCGTGTAAAACTGGGTCTTGTTACGACAAGCATTGTTCCCTTTTCATTTACAGTGTAAGCAGGTTTGAGTTTCATTTGTATTGACAAAGTGAGAATCGAACGCAAGTAAGCTATGTTGGGATTTTGCATATTTATAGTTTGGTATTTATTTCTACCAACATTGTAAACCCATTTGGAAACTTTTGATATGAAACGATTCCGATCCTATCTTGTAGAAATGACCTACGGTGCGTATATATCTTCAAAAACCAAATCCTGTTTCTAATAATTATGATCTTCGAAAATAAGTATTAATTTCCTAATAACCTAACCTTAAGTTTTCTTCTTTTCTTCTTTTTAATCTTTTTATAAAAAGTATACTATATACATTTTGTATAACAATGTAAGAATTATATTATCAATGAAAAATATAAAGTAATTCTAAGAAAAGTTCAAGAAAATATTGTCAAAGAATATAAGGTATATGAAAGACCTTAGAAGAATAATTAACTCAATAATAAAGTGCCTAAGGGTATTGTCCTTGAGTGTGTTCACAGAGATAATCACCGTTTAAGTGTCACCTGTGTTACATTTCATTAAAGTTATCTCCAACGGCTTCTGCGTATCGGCTTCGGCCTCACCTCCTAAAGGTAGTTCGTGCATGGTAAAGGTAAAATCCTATCCCACAAAAGCGATGTCGGCCCGACACGGTAATCGAATCCGAGATCCTGTCTACAGCAGTCGTTTTTGCGACCTCTAGACCAACGACGTTGACATTTTAATTTGTCGCTGTTGACATGCAAAAATGCAGCAACCATTTGACATTAAACGAATTAAGCTTTTATTTAATTGCATTTTTCTTTTTTACAGGTAAGCTGAGTAACGGTCTTCACAAAGTTGCTTCTGGTAAGATTTTAATTTAGCATTCAATTGAAAAACAATCAAATTTCATTAGCTTATTCACTTATATTAAATACAATATTTAGACACATTACAAGTTCTTAGCTGTTTATAAAGGTGAACAAACGTACGTAAATCTATCTATCCATATAAATGATGTATTTCATGAGTAAGCAAATAATTTTAGGTGATGTAACGTTTTTTTAAAGGTAACGTTTTTCAAGGGCCTAAAATGGCTTCCCAAACAAATTCGCAACACCTTTCTTATCACAAGTCACACAGAAAATCAATAAAAAACTACCCAATGAATAAGCAAAATGTGTAACGAGAAAAAACTTTCACATTTTCGTCCAATCATTCTATCTAATGCTTACTACAATGTCAACATAGCACCCATCAATATTCCGACCATTTCGAGAGGTCCCATCCTTGCCTAGTGTAAAATTCGAAAATATTATGCGTCCAGACCCTACGAGAGGCTTACACACTCCATTAGGGTTTGATTTATTGGCGCCCACTAAAAGGGTCCCTCAAGGAACTATCCTCAGACCCTTACTGTGTATCACTTACATTAGACGTATGGAAATTTTGTCCTGAAATATTATTTGCTTTGATCACGCTATATGTGATACACGTACCTACATCGATTATGTAATGTATCAGATTTATTTTTTCGTCGGAAACGGTAAGCCCTATTTTTCACTGTGATATTTATTTTCATGGTAGATACACAAATATATTGAGAAACGTTATGAATTCATAGGTATATCGGTTTGGTGAAGTTGTACAAGGATTATAAAATATCAGTGGTTCTTTTGTGCGATACGCTCTTATTTTGCTGTTAAATATTTTTATGTATTGTGTTCAAAAACAACTATTTGTACTGGTACGTCAAGTTTTGAAATAATTTACCTTTTGATGAGTGATTAATGAAAATCAAATTATCTTCATTTTAAAGCTTGAACCAACAGCCGTTTCAGTAAACAAAAAAATACAATTAATACCTACAAGAAAAATATAATTCAGTGTTAATTTAAAAAAAGACATGCACACAATGTAATTTCATTTCTTTGTAACTATGGAAGAATAAAACAAAATTATATGAAAGTATTTCAGTTGGAGTTCAAATTAACTATGCTTCAACTTACAGTGACGTGTAACGAATGAGGAACTTTGTGAAGTTTTGGTGCACGAATAATATCTAGTGGCGGATCTGTGTCTCAATGGGTACTTTGTAAACTTAACGTTTTGAAATGCACGCAACCGTGAGTAAAACTTGAAATGTTGAGAATTTTGTTACTTGTGCAAAGATTTTGAACCGTAAATTGTGCTCTCTACATTTAAATTTAGTTTCAGCTCGTATGTTCCTTTATTTACTACCATGCTACATTGTACATAGTATACAACTTACAACTATACATGAGTTGAATAAGACAAACGGCACCGTTGAGAGACAGAAGGCTGCCTTCTACATTACGCGTATAGCCTTCATAGATAATATAATGATGTGTTCTGACAACCTTATTCCGTAACAATTTTACAATACTTTTATTTTGACAGTTTAATGATATAGATGCCTTCGATATCGTATGGTAAACTGCTTTGAGAAAGATATGTCGATATAATGTATGTGTCTAATGCAGTGGGCGTTGGGAGTTTAATATTTCAAATATATACTAGCATTTGTAGGTTCAACTTAGGTAACTTTTTTATGTTTCATAGATCTGTCTCCTTTTTTTAGTAATCATCCCATGGCGAATAAGGTTATATTTAATATACAAATTCAGCGTGACCTCATAAATTATTAATGTTAGCTGTTTTTGTGGATGTTACTAAACTACTACTACTATTTTTGCTAACCCCGCGAATGACTAGTTTATGAGATAGCCATATTACGCCACCATTACCCACACATCAAATAAATTCGTCCATACTTTCTTGTGAAGATAATATCATCATCATTTGATGCGGCAACAAATCGTTGTAGTTTGGCAAATTGCTCTTTATCCAGTTTTTCCAGTTCGCCAACTTTGGTCATGTTGGTTTATAGACAGCTATTTAGTTGAACGTTTTTTCTTTTTTTATGTTGGCTATCATTGGTTAGGCGCGTCTGATGAGCGGTTAGGTTTTTTTTATCTCTATCCAATTTAAGGAATGGAGGAACTTAAATGTGTATGATAAAAAATAATAATGATTAAATATAAGATGACGATAGCCTCATGTTATTTGGAAATATGTGCAAGCAAAGATTTTTTTTCTGGTGGTTTAAAAAAAGCTCTTATGCTGATAAATAATTTACATTATATTACGTCAAGAAAAGATTATTAATTCTGTAGTAAAAGTCATCCTGTGATGAAATATTCCAAACAGCTTTTATCTCAGCACATTCATAGACCAATAAAAGGAATCACAGAGCAAATAATTGAATTTTTCCAACGACTGACGAAATTTTACAAAAGGTTTTTAAAAATAAATGCTTCGCAGATTGAAAATACATCTTGCGTTTTATTTGATGCGTTCAGTTTAACAAAAAGAACATTCTAAAAAGATTGCTCAAATATATTATTACTTTAATGAAATAAGTTTTTTAACAAAATTATAGGGTTTCTTTTGCTTTGACTAATGCGGTATCTGTTTTAAAATACATGATTCTGTTTCCAGTTGAAAACTCATAATGGTACTTATAAAGCAACAGATGGTACCGCTTATACAAAAAAAAAACGTATAGCCTTACAACATCTCATTTACTTTCAAAGCTGCAGTATATCACGCAAATGACGTTCTATTGTTTTTTTCACGCTATTCAAATAGTTAAGCTACTCGAAAAAACAATTTTGCCCCAATTGTGCATCTTTGAATAAATTCTATATTCTCAAAGTCTTAAAGAGTCCACGTTATGCAAAGTTAGAACACCATCTAAAACCTTTACGTCTACATTAAAGAAGAAAGTAGGTATAAAAAGTCTAGCAATTCTTCTGAGTAAGTTAGGTGTACTAGACACATCGCATTATACGAACGCTTGTAATACCAGAGAAGCTGCATAACCACGCAGTTACTTGAGACTTTTAAAAATTATAGCTTATTTAATTTGAATATAGCTGATATATGTTTATTCGCGGAAACTTTTGCCAGTGTGATATATTTCTGCGACGTAAGAGCATACGTCGGGGGAGTTTTTAAAGAATTGTGTCGGACGGAATTTCGCTAAAGGAAATTCGGTTGTGTTGGACTTAAATACATATTTGTGTATCTTGGTACGGGAGGAAAAGTGTCCACAAATTATGTGTAATATGAAATTGTGTGAATAAGTTTGCGTAAGGTTTCTGTATTATAATACGGGTTTCTGGTGTATTTTTTTTGTATGGGAAATCACCAATCTACTAAGTCTTTGACAGCCTACTACCTACTCATAGGCCATCAAGTAGTTCATTACAAAAAAAAATCTCTTGACAAAATAACATCATAATTCTTATCTAAGAATACATTAATATTTATTAACATTCCATCATTCTTCAAACCATCAAGCATAAAAATAAAAATTATAAAAGTAAAAATTTTATGACGATATTACCCACACTTCATAATAATAACTTCAAGCTTTTACTCAAACAGGTAGCACCTTCTTGCTGCTTTAATAACTAGGTACATGTTTATACAAATATGATGAGTGTGCTCAGAAAGTTATGAGTTTAAGCGCTCTACACACTAAACTCGGCGACGTCGCCGTCACAGCCCGGCGACGTTTCAGCGACCTGTTTTTTTTTATTTAATTTAATAATTCATTTAATTTAATTACTACAGTATTGACCAATAAGATACAGTATTGACAGATATTAAAGTAATTAAAGTATTATACATACCTCACAACAATTGAGGTCGCCGAGATAAGTTTGGTTAGGTCGCCGGCTTGTGTTGGCGGGTTGGTTGGTTTGATATAAAGTGCTTTAACACCTCATCGCAACACGGTTTTAACGACATATTTATTGCAATTTGAAGCTTACGGAAACAAGAAACTTGTTCTTGGAAAATATACTGAAATAATGCTTAAAACTATAGTGAGATTCCGTGTGCAATATAAATACTCGTTGGTAGTACAAACAGATAGAATTCAGGCAAATATTTTGTTTGCAGACCTCATAAATATTGGTTTCAATAGTGTACTGTTATTTTTCTTTATTGTAGAATGAGTTTTTCATTTTGAATACTAGACATCGTAAACACACTTATTGTATAGGAATTCTCACTCTCAGCGATAAAACAGCCAGTTGTGTTATTTTATATTATTTTTATTAAGTATTTTGTGTTCGCAATAAAGAATTGCGTAATCTTTTTATTCGCTGTATTTTTGAAAAATACAACTCGTGAGGAGCTCGTGGCTAAGCAACAGCCGCACGGGTCGACCGATCAAAGGTTAAGCTGCGCTTGGCGCGGTCGGTCCGTGGATGGGTAACCATCTTTGTCATAGCGAGACTCCTCCGTGCCTCGGAAAGCACGTTAAGCTGTTGGTCCTGGTTGTCATTTGTACATCTTTGACAGTCGTTACGGGTAGTCAGAAGCCAGAAAGTCTGACAACCAGTCTTACCAAGGGGTACCGTGTTACCCAGTAACTGGGTTGTGGAGGTCAGATAGGCAGTCGCTCCATGTAAAACACTGGTACTCAGCTGCATCCGGTTAAGACTGGAAGCCGACCCCAACATAGTTGGGAAAAGGCTAGGCAGATGATGACAACACTGCCTTTAATTTATTCAAAATGTTTAATTTTAAATATCGAAATATTCATGATTAACTTTGATATCTGCTCTTTGTTATAACATTAATTCCTTTAATCTCTTCAATAGTTTCATTGTGATGCTGTTTTGCAAAACCTTTCTAGTGTGGCAACAAATTGCATATGCTAGACAGTCGCTGTATACACTAACCACTTTATTCATAACTAGCGGCCTGTCCCGGCTTCGCACGGGTAGCCTGTGTTACTCAGGGTGAATGTAGCTTTCCAAAGATGAAAGAATTCTTGAAATCGGCACAGCAGTTTTTGAGTTTATTCATTACAAATATACACACAAAAATATAAATCTTTCCTGTTTATAATATTAGTGTAGACTAGCTTTCCGTCAGCGGCTTCGCGCATTATTCAAATTAAAAATGACAGAGTTTCATACACTTTTTTTTGAACATTTTCCCCCTTTTACACCCCCTAGAGGTAGAATTTCGGAAAATCCCTACTTATCGGATGCTTACGTCATATAAAGAATACGTCAGTCATTCATGACATAGCATTTTATATGACATGTATAGATTCGTTCACGACCTGACTGATGGCGCACATACATTTTATCCAGCACAAACACTGCCCATACACCTCGCTATCAAAATTAAACTGTCCTACATTTTTAGCACTCGCACAAAATCCAACGACAATGTTTGTCCAAATCGGTTCGCTTTACATTTTATTTTTAGCGTCGGCCATATTTGATTTCCATTTTACTAGTGACGTACCTCGGTCGGTGTAACAATACGTTTTATTCAAATCAGTTTCGCAGTTTAGTTTCGAAACCGGTGGGCTTTAGTTCCGGCACGTTTGTTTTTCTGAATTTGCAAAATACTCAACACTGGGTTTAGGCAAATCCAATGATTCTAGTTTTAACTTCCATTTAGTACTGTAGCGGTGAGCTAAATGATTTTATTTTTCGGAGTTAAAGAAAGTCGAAATTTGCTGATGTGATTTTGGTTTCTTTTCTTGTTTGATTAAATACAACACACTGAAAAATTACTTTTACACCCACAGATCCTTGTAGAAGAACGTGTCTTAAATTAGATTTTGTGTTCTAACCTCGAATTAGAATAAATATAATATTGGTAAAGATTGCAATAAAAATTACTATCTATGATGTTTTTTTAAATATAAATTTTTAAGTGCAGCATTTAACATCTACTTTCATAGAAATTACTAATTGCGAGTTTATATACTAACCAAAAACAGTATATACATATATAGATATTTGACTGTGTAGTAATGAATTGATACTGTCTAATTGAACACTCATAAAAAATATCCTTATATAATAAAAGTTTTTTAATAACACTTTTTTTAATACTACCTTTTTATTTTTCTCAAATAATGACCACAAAAAATATCTTACATAAATAAAAAAACAACATCTCGTAACACATTATTATAATAATATCAGCACATTTATTACCAAGGATATTACAGCGTTATATTACAAGTTGGTATTTACAAGTAATACGTGGTCTAGACGTTATTTATTGCCTAGACCATAAGTCTATATATTATAACGTTGGTCTTCCATGTCTCGGGGAAACATGTTTAATGTTTTCGTAAATCAGGGTTTAGGACATCGCCATGAATCTTTAAGCATTAGGTATGACCTATATGTTTTACTGGGTGTTCCTTTAGTATGATGTTTATTTGGGTATCTTACTATTTCATTCATTCTTTTAATTCAATATCTATACTTAAAATTATAAAGAGGAAAAATTTGTTTGTTTGTTTGTAGGGTTTTAACTCAAAAACTACTGGACTGATTTTAAAAATTCTTTTACCTATAGAAAGCTACATCTTTACGAAGTGTCATATTTATTTCCATAAATAATTAGGTATCCCTAATAAAACTTGAATAATGTAACTCAAGGTGTAAAAAAAATGACCACGCGGGCGAAGCCGCGGGCGGAAAGCTAGTGTTGTATATTTTTAAATATTATTTACAAAAGACTTAAAAAAAAAATAGGCATCCACCGTTGTCGGTGGTAGTTAGGGCTCCAGAGACAGGAATCTCCTCACTATACGTGCCGTATCCAGGAGAACCGCCTTCTGAATCAGGACCTTGACCCAGCCGCCTAACGAGAGTCCTAGTTCAGGCACATAACATTTTTGATAAACGTGTATAAGCTAAGCAACTTTGTACATTATTTGATACATGTGTTTTTAATAAATGATTTGATTTGATTTGATTTTGCGATGTTGATCGAGGCTCATAGCCATCAGGCCATTGGCCGTCACAACAATCGGCACAATGATATCCGAATCGACATTCCACATGTCGACAGCCTCATGCGCCAAGTTAGTATCTTACTATTGCGTTTTCCTACCGAGAAGAGGCCTTTATCCAGAAGGCCTCTTCTTAAACATTGAAGGTATGATGAGCATTGATCACCATGCTTGCTCAAGGCGGATTGATTTCAGATACTTTTCAGTTCAGATTTCTTCACGATGATTTCCTTTACCATTAGCTAGTGGTGTCCAAGATACACTTAGGAATTATTGTGACTGAAAAGTCACATTGGTACTTGCCAGGTTACGAACCTTAGTCAATTGAAAAAAATCACAGAGAAAATCCCAATGACAATGCCCAACGCGAAACTTAAACACAGAAACTCATACTACACCCCTTTATTTATTTATTTATTTTTTGGATGGGAAATTGTCAAATGACCCCTCACACCGTGGGTGGGGCTGGTGGAAGTGTCAGATTCTTACTGACTAAAACCCATCCATGTTCCTTCCTCAGCCCTTTGTATTCCGGGGGCGCGGTATCTCTTTCGAACGTCCCGCAGCCTCGGCTAACCAACAAGACAGGCAATATTAAAACACACACATGTCATGTAATAATATTAAATAATTTCTAGAATGTTGACGTTGGTTAATAAAACAACTTACTATTTTTAGAAGCTGTTATCGACATGAAAGAAAACGTAGCAACAATGTTTGCTTTCCTTAATATGTGTAATATACACAGTAAACATACCAATATTTTATAAGCTAAAGCGAGTTTACTTATAATAATCTTTTCTTGAACATTCAAATTCATTTCGGTGGTAAACAAATATAGGCCAGTGCTTTTAGCCTCTAAAAACGGTAAAAAGTGAATTAAATAATAGTAGGATGAAACCCATTGGAAAAGGAGGAGAATACAATAAAAATGATAGGAAAAATAAATTACGGGCGATCTGAGGTCGGGAAGTGGGGGGGAGGGGGGGTTAAAGTAAAAAAAACGGTTTATCTCAATTTCCGACAAAACTACAAGTCCTATGAAAAAAAGTTAAATGGCAAAGTTGTAGGTAATAAAAAGATCTACAACTTTTGTATTAACACTTTTTTCACATAACCTCAAAATTTATGTGAAAAATTCAAAAAACCAAGTTCTTGGTTTTTTATTTTTATCTTTTACAATAATTAATTTTGTTTCACGAAATTTGGTGAAAACTTACCTTTTTATGTCCCAAACACACTGTAATTTATTTGATTTAAAATAATTATTTTTTCACCCTTATTTTGACTTAATATCGAAAAAACACCCTAATTTTCAATCAAAAATTCTCGTGTCAAAATATCACTTTTTTTTAAAAAGTCGATGGTCTTTTTGTTCGTTGAAATCTCTACTTTCAGATGGTATAAAAAAATATTTACATTGCTATGGTAAATGTTCTCAGAAAATATAAAGAAACGCTACGAAATAACAGGTAGTAAGGCCTAGACCGGCTTAAATTATTTGCGTAGATGCCTATTTATTGCTATTTTAAGATAACTTATGTATCTGAGTGACCTACGGAACCTCGGACCTCTCTATGAAATACCTTTTAGCTCATCAAAAGGTTTTTTCATAGAGAAGTGGGGAGTTGGTAGAAGGATCTAGGCCTTGCTAACTGTTATTTCGTAGCGTTTCTTTATATTTTCTGAGAACATTTACCATAGCAATGTAAATATTTTTTAATACCATCTGAAAGTAGAGATTTCAACGAACAAAAAGACTACCGACTTTTAAAAAAAAAGTGATATTTTGACGCGAGAATTTTCGATTGAAAATTAGGGTGTTTTTTCGATATTAAGTCAAAATAAGGGTGAAAAAATAATTATTTTAAATCAAATAAATTACAGTGTGTTTGAGACATAAAAAGGTAAGTTTCCACTAAATTTCGTGAAAAAAAATTAATTATTGTAAAAGATAAAAATAAAAAACCAAAAACTTGGTTTTTTTAATTTTTCACATAAATTTTGAGGTTATGTGAAAAAAGTGTTAATGCAAAAGTTGTAGATCTTTTTATTACCTACAACTTTGCTATTTAACTTTTTTTCATAGGACTTGTAGTTTTGCCGGAAATTGAGATAAACCGTTTTTTTAACTTTAACCCCCCCTCCCCCCCACTTCCCGACCTCAGATCGCCCGTAATTTATTTTTCCTATCATTTTTATTGTATTCTCCTCCTTTTGCAATGGGTTTCATCCTACTATTATTTTTTTGTTTTCAAAAGTTATTGGCACTGGTCTAATATAAGCAGAGCCTGTTTATAAAATCCAAACATGTACATAAATTACAATTGTAACAAAATGATGTCTGTAGACAATAAATATTGAATATAATCTAATGGTCTTTATTAGAACACAGAAGGCAAAACATTTAGCATTTTTGTCCATCTGTCTGTCAGTATATTTCCCGCAAAAACTACTTTACGTTTTTGAGTTATTTTATAGAAAAGAAATCAAATAAGTATGTCACAGGTGGTTGAGACCTCCTAGGCACGGAGGTTTTCGCTATGTTTAGAATATGGTTACCCATCCATGAAATAACCGTGACTAGCGCTGATTAACCTTGCTCATCTATGGATCTGCATACAACACGAGCCACGCCCTGGGCAGAAGCCAGCTCTTGATAATAATATGAATTTCTACGACGTAGGCAAATACCCTATAATAAGAGAAATTGAATTAAATTTTATTACTTTACTAGTATGTTGTAGCTTAAAATAGTTCGTTACCATTAATATATAAAGTTCAATGTACATTTGTGTATCAAGTCGTCTCGATTATGACCTTTTTGGAGGTCAGATAGATGTTATCAAAATATACGGCCTCTTGAGTTGAATGTGAGTAAATTTTCAAGGCACTTTAATATTGACAATGTTTGATACGGTGAGATTTGTTCAAGTAAATACGAAGTAATAACTATCTACTTAGTCATTTTCAATTCTAAGGCCCCTCGCCCACGACGACTTTTTGTAGCGATGCTGTCGCGCGTTTGGTAAACGCGCGTCAGTATCGCTACTAACGCGTGTTAGTCGCGTTTGCAACGCGCTGCTGCATCGCGACTGTATCGATGCAAACGCGCGACCGTGTTGGACGACATTGGGTGAAGAACGGATCGTTGCCTACGTTTCGGCTGCTTACGTAAAAGCAGCACCAAAGACAACGTGACTAATGTTACCTCAATGGGGTCCATGTTGCAACTGTAGCGATCGTAGGTATTTTTGTGCTGTTAGGGAGCATTCAAGTATTACGTAACGCAATTTGGGTGAGGGGAGGGTCTTGTAAAACGTTACAAGGGCGGGAGAAGGGGTATTTAAACAACGCGTTACGTAACATTTTTTATTTTAATAAAAAACTAGGGAATTAGAATCTTCCAAATCGGCAACCCTTTTCGTTTATGTTTTACGGGGAATCCCTCGAAGAAGAAGGGCAAATTAGCTGCTCTGCATTGTGCGCCATAGTGAGGCATTGTCTGAGGATGCCGATTGGCTCAAAGACGAAGTTGATGCAAGTGTTTTAACAATACCGGAAAGAAGGTTCCGTCTGCTCTCCAAATACCTGTAATGAAAGAGTCTGAGTGGCTGGCAAACCCGTGGACAGAGTAGCAGTAATTACAATTGAATTGTGTTTTAACGTACCTACACTTATTTGATTTATGACTAAATAAAAACATATAACTTAAAAATCTCTTATTTTGTTTATTACTACTGCAAACGCAATTAATACTTTAACCTTACCTTTAACTTTAAGTTTACCTTTAACATAGGTATTCTTTGTTCAACATAATTGTGACTTCAATGGTCACTTAAATGTTACGTAACGTTTAGGGAGGGGGAGGGGGGTACTGAAAAAGATTACCGTGCGTTACATGGGGGGAGGGAGGGTCTAAAATCTTCAAAAATTGCGTTACGTAATACTTGAATGCTCCCTTACTGAATCGCGTTTGCATCGCGACAGAAGCGCGACAGTATTGCGTTTGCATCGCGACTGAAGCTGAGCCCGTGGGCGAGGGCACACAGCTAGCGACCGCTTCGCGACTGTATCGATGCGGACGCGCGACAGCATCGCTACAAAAAGTCGCCGTGGGCGAGGGCCCTAAGGTATTTTTATTTTCTCCGGGGCTGCGAAATGTTTGAGAAAGTTACTGCGACTCCAGAACACAAGGGTAAAGGAGGGAACATGGATGGGTTTTAGTCAGTAAGAGTCTGAGACTCCCTCCCACTCCGCCCACTGCAAGCAGAGCCATTTGATGATTTCCCATCAGAAAAAAAAAAACCAGTAACGACTATCAAAGATGTATTTGTACATCTTTGATAGTCGTAACGGGTTTTTTTCAGCCAGCCCAAAATATCTCTACTTAATTGTCTTATCTATTTAGTTCTGATTGATGGTTCAATTATTTTGATGAATTTCATGTTTCTAGTTTAGTGTATGTTTGGAGTTGTTGTTGTTAGGACATGTTTAGTAAATTAGAATAGGCCACAGAAGTATGAGATAATGTTTGGAAACTTGTAGATATTATTAGCTTAAAGTTAGCATAACTTATGTGTATGAAAGTAAGCATGTGTACAATTTAATTTTGCCGTCGGTGATTTTGTCGGCAAGCATTGTTTACAGTTATTACAAGTTATAATTACTGTAAAATCAATTGAGAAACATACATAGATCAAATGACTTGATCACAGGTCAAACAGAAAACTTGGTATTTTAATGTAAAAAGACACTGACTATATCTATAAATTGTTCAATCTTCCTGTATTGTATTCATTCTATTGGTGTCAAAAAATTATTCCATCTTTCTATATTGGCTTTAAATTCCCTTCAAAATGTTTGTATTGAAAAGTGCTGATGCACTCGTCAGTTTCAAAATGGGCGCTATCATTTAGGACTTTTCTAAGGCAGACAAACAACCACCTCAATACTTTCAACTTACTAAAACTATGTTCGCATTTTACTCAATAATGTTTCTCTTAAATCTAGATAGCGCTATCCACGATAGTGTTGTCGCTCCACAATTCAACATTCACTTCAATTGAGCACGAACCGCGAGCGACTCGGTTCTCGAGTTATTCGATTTTTCCTTCTCGAGTGGTTTATTTCTTAGTGTACTCGTACAACAAGAAAAAGTGAATTTAATCGAGTTATACGAAAACTTAGCTCGGTTAGAAGGGGTTTACATTTTATAGATGTTGTGTTATTAGGTTTTACTGTTGTAGTTTTGAAATTGAATTCATATCATCATTTGCCTAGCCTTTTCCCAACTATGTTAGCGTCAGCGTCCAGTCTAACTAGATAAAGCTGAGTGCTGGTAGTCAGCTCCGCAGCATCTGTGGTTTTACATGGAGCGACTGCCTATCTGACCTCCACAACCGAGTTACCTTGTAACACGATACCCCTTGGTAAGACTGGTTACCAGACTTTCTGCCTTCTGACTACCCGTAACGACTGTCAAAGATCTACAAATGATATGACACGACACAATTTGGATGAAATTTAGTATATAAGATGGGACTATGAAGATATTTATTGGCTACATTTTATCTGAGTGCGTGAGTTAGTTCCCTCAGGACGCAGGCGAAACCGCGGAGAACAGCTAATTAAAAAGGAAACATTCATTTATATATACTAGGAGAGTAAATAGGTAACTATATCTAGAATTATATACTGACCTACATTTCTACAAAGTCTGCTTTCAACGCAAACCTGCCTCAGCGAAATGGCACATTAAGATTTTTTTCTACATATTTTTCTTCTAATTTTATTCCGTAATTTCATCCTGATGTTTGCTAAATGCTATCTAGTCTAGACGGTGTAATATCTATGCATAAAACTTTATTGAAGCTGGCACAAACATGATTAATGATGCTAAAACTTCGTTCGGAATGAAAGGAGAATATGTGGCAGTTGCCTATCTCCTTGAAGGTCACTAAATGGATGCTGCGTATACAGGCGAAAAGAAAACTCAATTTTTGCTACTGGATATATTTTTTAAACAAGTCAGCGTCTTTACATTGATGATGGACTAGCTTTTGGCTGCGACTTTATCTGTGGTCTTCCAAGTTCTAAATACCAGGATAAAAAATAATCTATACTAGCTGTTTCCCGCGATTAACCCGTATTTTGAGAGAACTACTTCGCGCTCTTGAATAAAAAGTATGTGTTAATCCCAGGTTGTAAACTATTTGTGTACATCAAACTCCATTAAGCAGTTTTTGCGTAAGAAATATACATATATCCTCACAATCCTTCCCTTGTAATTATTTGTTGTTGTTGTATAAATAATAAAATAAGTATTACATAGGTAAAGAGGTTTTTTTTTATTATTACATTTGAATAAAAAAAATATTTTTAATGTTTTTTATATTATTAAATTTTAATGAAAACTATGATTACGAATAAAAAAAATAATATATATAGTAATGTTTACGGTTGAGGCGTGAAATACTTATAATGTCGTCCTGGGTCGGAGGTTAAGTGCCTGGCACTCAAGCTTGAGTATGAGGGTTCGTGACCTTAAAAGTATCC
Organism: Pyrrhia umbra; assembly: GCA_963891755.1. Classification (NCBI taxonomy): domain Eukaryota; kingdom Metazoa; phylum Arthropoda; class Insecta; order Lepidoptera; family Noctuidae; genus Pyrrhia; species Pyrrhia umbra. The sequence goes on along the minus strand of OY982933.1, from coordinate 12,025,830 downwards.
TTGTGCCTTTTCAAAGTTATAATATTAACGCCGCTGATAAACGTTGAAAGAAAACGTTTCATAAATAATATTAATCCAGTTTGTATTTAAACTATCTGTGTGTCACATTTCATCCAAATCTATTCAGTTGTTTAAGCGTTTTTGAGTTACAACCACGCTGGTGCCCGCGTCCTAAAGGAAACACATTACGCACAGGAATAAATTGTATATCTGACTCCAGAGTCTTATTTATCTTCACTCCAAATTTAATCTAAATAGGTTTATATTTTTTTGAAAGCGTAACAAACAAACTCACATTCGAATTCATAATATTAGAAAAATAACCTTTTATTCATAACTAGCTTCTGCCAGCGACTTCGTCCGCGTGGAGTAGTGGTGTTCCGCTCCTATTGGTCTTAGCATGATGATATATAGCCTATAGCCTTCCTCGATAAATGGACTATCTAAAACTGAAAGAATTATTTAAATCGGACCAGCGGTTCCTGAGATTAGCGCGTTTAAACAAAATGACAACATTTCCCTTCACTGCTCTGCTCCTATTGATTGTAGCGTGATGAAAAGTATACTATAACCATCTCAGGAGTATGGCAAATAATTGTACCAAGTTTCGTTAAAATCCGTCGAGTAGTTTTTGTTTCTATAGAGTTTATACAGACAGACAGACAGACAGACAGACAGACAGACAGACAGACAGACAGACAGACAGACAGACAAAAATTTTACTGATTGCATTTTTGGCACCAGTATCGATCCCTAATCACCCCCTGATAGTTATTTTGGAAATATATTTCATGTACAGAATTGACCTCTCTACAGATTTATTATAAGTATAGATAGATAGAAGATAACACCACTCTTCTTACAAGCCTCTTTAAGCAAACGAGTGTTTTGTCCCTTTCTGTCACTTTGACAGAAAGGGACAAAACTTCATTTTGACTTGACAGATAAGGACAAGGTTGATAGCTAAAAAAGGCTTAGAGGATGAATGGTGTTATTATGAATAAGGCGGTTAGGCTGTAATGATGACGCATATCATAAAAGGTAATCACAGCAGATGGCTACAATGTAGTTTAACCCTTTTGTAGTGATAAGAAATCATCAAATGAGTCCTTCCACTGGGGGCAGAGCGGGAGATGTTAGTTTACTAACTAAAACCCATTCATGTTCCTTCCTTCGCCTTTTGTGTTTCAGAACGACGGTCACTCTTTCTTGCAAGGTTGTTCCTTGCAGTCTATGCTATCCTAGTAGTTAGTTTTACTCTTTAAACGGGTATAATGCAACGCTGCTAAGATATTATTACTTCTTAGAACCAGCTCGTTTTAAAAAAGCTCTTCTATCACTACAGGAAGCTTTGTTATAACTAACTTCTGAGAAAAATAAATTACCTACGTTTTAAAAAATAACTAGCTTTTCCTGCGTTTTCACTTGCATCTGGTAGAAGCTACTTCACGCATCCGAATGAGGGAATAAAAAGTATTCTATGTTCTTAACAAGGTTTCAATTTATCTTCATACCAAACTTGACTGCCTTGTTGGTCAAGTGGTCGCATAAAGTGAGTGCTGTAAACGGAGTCTCGATCTGATTCCAGGGTTGGGCCAAAATCACTTTGTGGATTTGGAAAATGTCACAAAGCAGCCCGGAGTCTGGAAGTTGGTGGTGTTAACACCCGTGCCTGCGAGGACATGTACAGCCGTCGTCCCCGACTGTTGTCGTAATAGCTGGCAGTTGTGTGTATAGTGAGGCTGTCAGGTGTGTTTGAGAAAACTCTGACACTAGGGCTTGTTGGGTTGGTAAAACCCACACGGTAAGAAGAAGATACCAAATTTAACTCCCTCCCTCATCCCCCCGCCGCGCCGCGGAAGCGAACGGACGTGTCCACGGTGTCTCCCCAAATCTTATTTTTGTTCTGGTGCAATAAACTGATATTTAAGTGGAACTTTGAGTTCAGCAACCTATTAACATCGTATTGAACGTGAATTGGATCAAGAAAACGAAAAAGTGTGTGCTAGCGAGCCAGTTTTAACATAAATGTGACTTAAATTTGTTTGATCTAAGTGATTTGTGACCGAAGTGCACGCGCGCTGACTAATGCGCCTGACCTTGAGCAGTGTCACACGTGCATTCGATCCTTTCACTTTTTGCTACAAGGAACAAACTGATACGCTGTTTCGTTTGTCTTGCAAACAGCCCGTTTAGCCTAGCGGTTGAATGCGTCGCTTGGAAATATTAGCTTCGCAACCCGGTTTCGAGCCCCGGTGACAACGAGTACTTTTTGTGTTTTTAAAGTTTATTACATCGTCACTAATACAGTTAACTATGGCTTCTACACCAAGAACACCGCCGAATAATTATCATAATTTACCTTCACGTTCGGAGTCTGACATTCCGAACTTAATTTCTAAAGAGGAACTGTCTATTGGCAATACTGTCACGTCTAATATCACCCAACGAAATAAGCGAAGATGTCCATCGGGTGAACACAACTTCAACGATAACCTGACCGAATTTAAGAATGAAATAAGCGACATGATTAAAAATATGGTCAGAGCTCAGAATGCGCGTATGGACAAATTAGAAAACCACATAATGGAACTAAAAACGTCGACCTCGAAGATCGAGGCATCAAATACTGACATCGATAAATCTATGACGTCATTATCGGATCAGCTAACCTCGATCGAAACGAAAATTACAGGTTTAGAAGGGGAACGCAACTTAATGAGTATTAAACTAACTGCACTCGAGGAGAAGGTGGAGTCACTTGACCGTAGCATTGTGAAAACGTGTGTCGAGCTTCGCAATATCCCAAAGCAGTCTAAGGAAACCAAAAAGACGCTATATGAGTCACTGCTAAAGTTATCAAATTACATTGAAATGAATTTGCAATCCTCTGACATTCGCGATGTTCTGCGGCAACCATCAAAAAAAGAAAGCACGACATCAACGCTGACGGTTGAATTTACGAACACCTTCGTAAAGAGCGAGTTTTTAACCGCAGTTAAGGAATATAACAAGCGTAACCCTAACAATAAAATAAACTCCTCTCACTTAGGTTACGAAAAACCAACAACACCAATCTACGTTGCAGAGCAATTAACTGCGTACTCAAAACGTCTTTTCTATCTGGCCCGTACCTACGCGAAAGTCAACAAATACTCATACTGCTGGACCACAGACGGTCGCATCCTGTTGAAGAAAACACCTGACAGCCCATCTATTGTTATAAGAAGCGAACAACAGTTAAATAGTTTATCTACACCTAAAGTTATATGACTAGTTTTGCTTAATCTGAGTTTACTATTATTAGTTTTTTGTTGGTTTATTTTTTCTAATACTTGTATCATAACTTTAAGTTATATTGATGAAAGTACTCACTTTTTACACATAATATATAAACACAAAGCACACATACTACAATTATTCATGTCCAACACACACTCTAGACACACATTCTTTCATTATCACACAATATTCTCATGCTCCCAAAACACGTTTCACTCATCTCCACATTCTGACCGCCACTTTTGTACCCTCTTACGTATTTCTTCTTTACAATGTCTAATGATATTATAGATTACATTACAGATGTCGACAATTTTTCTGTATCAGATGCTTGTGTCTGTGCTCCCGAGCAAACCAAGTCATTTGTGGGTAATCCAAGTACATGCTATACAATTTTAACACAAAATATTCGATCCATCAACTGTAACTTCCTAAACCTAGAAACTCTTGTTCACCGTATAGACTTCGACAGCGATTTTCTGGTTCTTACTGAATGTTGGTTATCATGCACCAGCAACTGTCAAGTACCAGCCCTACCTAACTACACTACGTACAGTACAACTAATCATCTTAATCACAGTGATGGAGTTGTTGTCTATGCGAAATCATCATTGTTAGCCTCCTGTGAAGAACCTGACCTTCTTGGAGCAGCCTCGGGTTTAATTATAAAGCTTGAAACTGACATAGCTATTCTCTGTATTTACCGCTCGCCGTCAAATGATAATATCCAAACATTTCTCACTGCTCTAAATACCGTACTCCCAGCCCTCGCTAACTTTAAATCTGTAATAATTACCGGAGATATTAATGTCGACATTAAACCCGATACCCTTGACACGAGGTCTCACGAGTACCTTAGCACCTTAGCATATCATGGTTTTTTACCCGCGCACACTTTACCTACGAGAGGCAACAATTGCTTAGACCATCTTATGATACGAACCAAGACCAAAACTATGACACTAGTCTATAACACGACAGTAACTGACCACTGCTCTTCCCTTTTCTCACTAAACAAAAATAAATTAAAGCATACAGCTCAAAAAACTTACTCTAAAATAGATTACGACGCACTTGACACCTACATACAAAAACTCAACTTTAATTCCCTTTACCTTATATCGGATCCTAACATTGCCATAGATAATCTCATATCAATAATAAAACCAGCAATAAACGAATGCACCAAAACTGCTAAAATTTCAGCCCGGAAAAGAATTCTGAAACCCTGGATTACTCCTGGGTTGTTAAGGTGTATCCGGAATCGTGATTCTTTACATAAAAAAGTCAAACAGACACCAGGTAACTTAACTCTCCTTATAACCTATAAACGATACAGAAATTTTTGTACTTCTCTGATCAAAAAAATCAAAAGGCAATACGACTCAAACGAATTAAATAAGGCTAGTCAGAACCCTAAAAAACTTTGGGACACCATTAAAACTATAACTAACACACATTCTACAAGAATTAACTCAAATCCTTTGCTGAATTATTCAACGTCACCCACCCAGTCTTGTAACGAGATAAACGAATTCTTCGCTAACATTGGAAAAAAACTTGCAGACAACCTAAATACAGCTCACTCAACTTTGCCTCCACCTAACCCCATATGCTGCACCAACTCGTTTGTTATGCTACACACTGATGTAGAGGAGATCTATGCTACTATAAACAAGTTGAAAACCAATGCTGCCTCTGGATGGGACGGTATCTCCTCGTATTTTCTGAAACGATATGCTAAGATTCTTGCGCCCGTTCTCAGCCACATCTTCAATATATGCTTTCAAACTGCTACTTTCCCCACTACCTTGAAAAGAGCCATCATCCACCCTATCTTTAAAGGTGGTGACAGGAACCTACCGAATAACTATCGACCTATCGCCGTTCTTAGTGCCCTGTCTAAAGTGCTGGAACGCATTGTTAACAAGCAACTTATCCACTACCTTGAACGCTTTAAACTTCTATCTCCTAATCAATTTGGATTTCGCAAAAATAAATCCACCTCAGATGCAGTTCACAGTCTTATTAATAATGTTACTGAAAACTTAAATAATAATAAAAAAGTCCTTACCATCTTTTTAGACCTGGCGAAAGCCTTCGATACTGTCCCTATTTCCACACTCTTAAACAAGCTTGAGAGCATCGGTGTGAGAGGCTCCCCACTTGACTTTTTCAGAAGCTACCTCTCAGACAGGTCTCAATCAGTCGTTATAGACTATCACAAGAGTGAAGAGCTTCCTATTCATTACGGGGTACCACAGGGCAGTATTTTGGGGCCTACACTCTTCCTTGTTTACATCAATAGTCTCTGCAACTTAAACGTTCCTAACGCTAAAATTGTTTCCTATGCAGATGACACCGCCATCACTTTTTCTGCTAACACATGGACGGAATTACAGACTGTTGCACAGGTCGGCTTTAATAGCATTACGAAATGGCTCCTGTCACACACACTGACTCTTAATGCTACTAAAACTAATTTTGTCATATTCTCTATCAGTAACACCGCCCAATCAAGTATCTCTATTTCTTTAAAAGCTCACTCTTGTCCTGTACAAAGCCAATGTCAATGTCCTGACCTGACTTCAGTGAACAAAATTAAATATCTGGGCATATTTTTGGACAAAAACCTTAATTTTAAAACACATATTTCGACTCTCACCAGCCGGATACGCAAATTAATTTATATATTTAAGACCTTGCGGCATGTAGCTAACCCCGCTATTATTCGTAATGTATATTTTGCCCTATGCCAATCAGTCCTGACTTATTGTATCACCTGCTGGGGTGGAGCCACAAAAACCACACTAAAACCTCTAGAGATCGCCCACAGAGCTATACTAAAAGTCGCAACATTCAGGCCTATACGTTTCCCTACTACCGAATTGTATAAAGCCTGCAACCTACTCAATGTAAGGCAACAATTTATCCTACACACTATTTTATTGCAACACTTAAAAACACCCTATCAGAAAATTAGCAGACGCCGCAAAAATAATATATGCTCTACTCCGTCGGTCAGAAAAAAGTTTATAAAAAAATTCTTCCTCTATCTTGGTCCGTCACTATATAATAAAATTAACGAAAAACAACCAATTTACGGATCTTCTATTTTTAACTGTAAGAAGACCGTTCGCTCGTTTCTATCTACTCTCAATTATGAAGAAACCGAAGACTTTCTGAGGTAACCCCTTACATTACTATAATGGTGACATTGGACACACACACATAACACACTTACATACACACATACACACACACATACACATACACACACACACACACGCACACGAGAATGAAATTGACCTATATTTATAATGTCTTTCATTTTTCTTTATTTTCTGCATTGCATGTTATTGTTACTGGGATAATATACCTAATTATAAATTTTACCACGTCACTTGCCATATAAGTCCGCCACATGTATGTATATTGTATAATCGGGATCGGTCCTGTTTCTCCTAAGCTCAGGTTACTCAGTAGCCTATTTAGGAGTACAGCGCTTCACCCGCTTACTAGATTTTGTTTTACTCTTATGTGCCAACTGTATCCACTCTATAATCTGGTCCTTGTAAACAATAAATAAATTATTATTATTATTATTAAACTTCAATCGGTTTAACTGATTTTCCGTTAAAGCGTAACAAACAAACACATTCAAAGACAGACAGACAGAGTACTGTCGCATTTATAAAATTAAGTGACGACTATAAAATAAAATAAATGACGTATTCATTACCTGTTTATACAGCCAAAACCTATTCCTCCAGCCGATCAAAGCTTTCATGGATACAATCGATGAAGCATTCGCGGAGCATCTTACGTTATCTCCCAGCTTACCGTGGATATCCAATTAGTAGAGTATTGTGCCTGACAAGTCCATTCAAGTTCGTCTTGGTGGAGTGCATAATTTAGATAGGTCTCAGAACTGGCGAGTTGGGTTATTAATGTTTATCGATCGACATAGTTCCAAGAAGGTCCATTGGAGTTGCTATTGTCTAGTTAGGTTTAAATGCAATTTTTCAGGAGATCAGGTTTAGTAAAATACTCTATTTTACAAGTATATAGTATGAGAGATCGGATGGGGGTCTTCTTCTTCTTATCATGTATGCTGCAGGTTTTTTATCAACCTAACAAGCTTTTGTGTTAGAATTTTCTCCAATCCATCTGACGGCCTCTGACATGGAATTATAACAACAACCGCTTTCAAGATAGCTGAGGACGAAGGCTAAGCTTCTTAGGCACGGGGATAACACCATCAACCTCTCAACTCCAGCCTACTTTGTGAAATTTTCCAAAATATATAAACTCATTCGGCCCGACCCGAGAATCGAACCCGTGATACTCGTTTACAGCAGTCTCGTTATGTGACCATTAGAGCAACAAGGTAGTCGGATGGAGGTAAGATATAATGAAATACGATGCGTTACCGCAAGCAGCCGGTTCTAAAATTTGCTAGAATCTTTGGAAGGAAACGTCGATGTTGCGTCGATCCCATATATTATGGTAAATGGACATGAGATGATAATGATGATTGCATTAAAAGTAAGTTATTATGATGACGGAATATTTGGCAGTGATAGATCACCATATTTGTCATCTCTAGTGTCCAAAGCATCTAAAATACATTGAATGTTAAAAGAACAGGGTTTTTTTGTTAGCTGATTTTATACTAAACTGTATCAATAAAGATTTTAGTAAGTCTTAAGTAATGGTAAACAGCGCACTCGATCGCAGTACATTAATTATTTTTATTTTACTGCCGGCAATACAGTTTCATTTGAGGTACGTTTTATTTCTTCGTTCATTTAAGTGGTTACTCTCTTGATTAAAGAAACCAACTACTTGAATACATCCAGAATATCTTATTCAGTATCATCGCTGAAATATCAGATTTCTGGGTAGTGGCTATTTTCTTAACATATCGAGATCCTCTCGGTTCCTTCAAAAACGTAAAGCCATTGATTCAACGCTTGATCACTCCCTAGTCTCGTCGGATTTTGATACCGTCGTTCTATGGGAATGGGGGAATTGAGAAAGCAAACATGTCTCTGTATATCACTTGAGCGCTATTACATATATTTCAGCTATAGTTGGCTAGTTTCCACTGAGGTTGACTCCTATTTTGGTTAGAGGAATATTAATCATTTTTTAGAACAGAAAACATCTGTGGTTCTTCTCTTTTTTTTAAGTATAACAAAAATATGTTTTCTTTTAACCCAACGTTAATCTACGGCGTGTTTGCCGGTTGACATTTATCTTTTTTTACGCCTAGATTTTATGTCGCTGTAAATTCTCTTCTTTTTTTTCGCTTTTTGTTCCCCAAATTACACCACTTGTATACATTTGGATAAAAACGTGGAGAGACTGTGTTCTTGAAAATGGGTCAGTTTTTTTTTGATTAACAGATGTGGAAAGTGGGAGTGCTTTTAGTTGATTCAGCTTTATTTTATAATGTATTTTTTCGTTCTTTGTAGGTATGATATATTGTGTTGTTATGTTGGTTAGTGATTTAATAGAAAAAGAAACCACAAAGATATTAAAACGATGAAAATTTTATAACTACCACAAAATCAACTTTTACCCAAATGTGACTTATTCCACCTTAGTCGTTATGCATGCATCTGAACAAAATAACCTTCTTATGTTTATATTTGTATCAAATACCTCCAAATTAGTACCAGTCTGAAAGTGAATAAACAAAACAGATCTTTCTGAAAAATCATCAGCAGCCTATATAACATTTATTTTGTAAATTTTTGGACACCTACATAAGCTTACAATAATGTTTACCATATCACCCATATAGGAGTATACCCTATAGACGACCTCAATACCTGCAGCCTTTCGTAGATTGCATTCCACCTTTGGATATAAAGGAAGATAATGATGATGAATGATGACAAATAACCATACCATACCCAAAATTGTTTAGCAGTCGCCCACAGCTTAACAAAGATTTGATAAATATATTATACTACTAGCTTCTGCCAGCGACTTCGTCCGCGTGGAATATTGGTGCTCCGCTCCTATTGGTCTTAGCGTGATGATATATAGCCTATAGCCGTCCTCGATAAATGGACTATCTAACACTGAAAGAATTATTTAAATCAGACCAGCGGTTCCTGAGATTAGCGCGTTTAAACAAAATGACAACATTTCCCTCCACTGCTCTGTTCCTATTGATTGTAGCGAGATGAAAAGTATACTATAGCCATCTCAGGAGTATGACAAATAGTTGTACCAAGTTTCGTTAAAATCCGTCGAGTAGTTTTTGTTTCTATAGAGTTTATACAGACAGACAGGCAAAATTTTTACTGATTGCATTTTTGGCATTAGTATTGATCCCTAATCACCCCCTGATAGTTATTTTGGAAATATATTTCATGTACAGAATTGACCTCTCTACAGATTTATTATAAGTATAGATAGAAGAAGATAACTACTGACTGAGTTATTAGATTCCATTCAATATTTTTGTATTAGGTATAAAAACATTGTCAACTAATATTCTGTAGGAACATTACAATGTATTTTTACTAGCTCTTAACTGAAGGTCCGTAAATAGATTGAGTTACTGTGTTGTTTATGAGAAACGCTCGTAATCTCTCACACTTTGTTCATTAATGTAATAAACTTACATTTAATCTTTTTGCGACGAAAGCAGTAGGTATTGTAGGTATATTAAATGAGAAAATTCCTACACATTTGTAATCGTATTTTGGATGTGTTTAGGTATATGATGTAATGAACTGTTCTGTTATGTTGATTAAAACAAAATTATTACTCGCTGCGGTGAAACTCAAATAGAGAGTTACATATTTAATTACCAGTATATGCAATAGTTTAACATACACATTTACTTTTATATAATAGTAAAACACACAAAAATACGTATCATAATATTAATATTTCTGTATATAAAGTAACAAATTTGATATCTTGTTTACCCAATAATATAATATACAAAGTGCCTTCAAACAGAGTATCATGTCTCGAAGCTTTTAATCTGGAGAATGGTGGCTATAGCTGAAATTATTAGGGTGAATTTTATGAATAATCTATCTTCTTCTATACTTATAATCTATATCTATATCTATATCTATACTTATAATAAATCTGTAGAGAGGTCAATTCTGTACATGAAATATATTTCCAAAATAACTATCAGGGGGTGATTAGGGATCGAACCTGATGCCAAAAATGCAATCAGTAAAATTTTTGTCTGTCTGTCTGTCCGTCTGTCTGTCTGTCTGTCTGTCTGTCTGTCTGTCTGTATAAACTCTATAGAAACAAAAACTACTCGACGGATTTTAACGAAACTTGGTACAATTATTTGTCATACTCCTGAGCTGGTTATAGTATACTTTTCATCACGCTACAATCAATAGGAGCAGAGCAGTGAAGGGAAATGTTGTGATTTTGTTTAAACGCGCTAATCTCAGAAACCGCTGGTCCGATTTGAAAAATTCTTTCAGTGTTAGATAGTCCATTTATCGAGGAAGGCTATAGGCTTATATCATCACGCTAAGACCAATAGGAGCGGAGCACCACTATTCCACGCGGACGAAGTCGCTGGCAGAAGCTAGTCTAAAATAAAAGGTGTTGTGAGTTTTGATTCATCTGTGGTTGTAGATGCAAGATAGGAGATTGCAGGTTTGATTTCCATTTCGAACGTTTTGAAATTGGGTTTAGGTACAGAAATGTCAGTCGATTCGATTGTTAAAATTGATTGGTGAATGTTGCGACTGGAAATACCGCTCTTGGAATAACGATGTCTATCACATGGGACTCTCCTGTAGTCGTGCTTTATCCTGAGTTAGCTCTCAATATTGCTACTCGAAAATGAATGTGGAGATTATTCAGGTTTTAATATGAGTAGATATTTATATTCATTTAGTACAAACTTAGAGTTAACCTTCCAGGCCTTACAAACTTAAAGCTAATATTTATTAATTAATTTGACAAATGAACGGTGTCGTAAACTTTTGAGATGTAACCTCATTGACCTCTAAAATCTAAGAACTAAATTAATTACTCCAATAAGTAATATAAGTGTGGATATTATTATAATGTTTATTCACGATAGATTTTCAGCAGTACTCAAATAACTATCGCTTGCAACTTTATCTTCTTTCATGGCCCCTTTACCATGAAAACTTTTAGCTCAGTCAATATGGCAAATACCGCAACTCGACTAACCGGGTCACTCCACTCATATCGCTTCACATAGCGATCATGGTCACCATTTTTCAGATCCTATTAAAAGAATCTCAAGCATGCTTTCTATTTTATAAAGCATCGTTAATACCCAGTTTCTAAAACCGTCTTTAATTCCGCAGTATAGCAAAATTAGCTGTATTAGACTCACGTGACGGGTTTTATCAGATTGCGTTAACCATGATGAGTTTCGATATTATTCTGAACTTAATGTTTATTACTAATTTTATAAAACATGAAAGTCACAAATTTTATGTCTTTTTAAAATTATTATTATTATCCCCTGAACAAACATAATTATATTTTATTAAAAATAAAATACTTTGGCTATATTTCGATGATGTAGTTATTCATCCATGAGTATTTAAATCTTTAGTCATAATTATGTTAGTACCTACTATACATTTTTTTTTGTTTTATTTATATGTTAAGATAATAATTTTATACTAAATAATAGTTTACTTTACCTGATTGTATATCTTATTTCATACTATAAGATCGAAATGGAACGATGCAGCAAAAAAGTGATATTTTCGAAACGCTCAATTTTCTGTGTTTTTTGTGTGTTGCATTAAGTTTTAATCGGATTTTCATGTTGATTCGAGGATTAATGACGAATGTGCATCTCATTGAAAACGTTTTTCCCGTGAAAGTTGTTCGTATCAAAATGGATTATCATTAATTAAAAGGAAATTGTTTTTAAAAACATTTGGAGAAAAAGCAATATATTTCGTTTGCAATTGTATTGAAGTAAAGTATTATACTTGAGAGCGATATTGTCGCTTGGTCATCTCTTGAATAATGACTTCATTTGCATCTGAAACTGGTAAATTTTAAAGTTAAATCGTGGACTCGCATAAACATGACTATTTATCAAAAAGTCTCGATAAAAAAGTGCTTAATAACGAAAGAAACGAGCAAGACGATAGAAATAAAAGAACATCAGATGAGTATGAAAGAATAGAAATTGCTTCAATTGTCTAACTTTTCGAGCAGCTCAGCAAAACGCATTTATATAGTGTCGCATATCTAACAGTGGGTTTACGAAAGTTACCATTGTAATATAATATGAATATGATAAGAAAGTAGGACAAATAAAATTTATAGTCTATTATGATATGGAATATTTCTGGCAGAGCCTTCGCGTTTCAACTGTACAGTATTTGATTTGTGTGCCCTAAATTTTTGTTATATCTTCTCGTATAGTTCAAGAGAAATCCATTTATAAGCGTTTTACGGTTGTTTAGTTTGATTTATTATTATTTGACTTTGTGAAAGTTGTATCCCGTTCAATATTGTTTTTATTACATCTGTAGGGGTAGGGTAATCAGTTGCTGGGTGTATTTCAATGAGGGACACATGATGGGTAATATATATTTACTGGTACCAGATTACATATTGACTATAAACTAATTTCGACCTTTTGAACTTTATTTTTATATATATTTATTTAACTGGTTGGGTGCGGAGAGACGACTGCTGCGCCGCGCTAATACCACCGCGCGCCTGTACGCTAAACCCATACGCCAGCAGTACGTCTCAGTTTATAATGCACTGTGTCCCTACACATTTAATGCCTCATAATGATGACATCACTAGCAAAACAGCGGGGCACGGGATCTTAAGCTCGGTGTCAAAGTCAGAAAATAAATGGTAATTAGGATTTTTTAATTTGTCCAATTAATGGCTGTAGACTTAATATTCGATAAACTCAAAGATCGTTCAAAAATCTTTATGTGTGTTTGTTACGCTTTTATGGTAAAATTGCTGAACTTTTACATATTTAATTTGGATATAGATTTAGACCTATGGAAGAACATATTATTTTTTGCAATGCGAGTGATCATATAACTGTACAGTTATAGCTTTTGTACAAAAGCATAAGGCTATACAATAAAAAAGCTCCGAGTATAAATGTAAAATAATTCATCTCTGCTAATTCTGGTTTCAAACGATGCTCGTTTATTGAGTTCATCGACACAGATTATTCAACGAACTAGATAATTAAGTAAACCTCGAAGTTTCCCTTTTTGCTTTAAACTAGAACATCAAACAATCCTCTAAGCTTTTCTTTACCTCAGGCTTTTCTCCTCTGTAAATGTAAAACCGCCAGTACATACATATTCAACAAAAATAAATTAATTCTATGTTTGCATAGGCTGTGAGCGGTGCGAAAATTCTTCCCAGACTTAATTTGACATTTCTTTTACAAAGACCTTGTCCCTTTGTGGGGTCTAAAACGTCTGCACTGTGTAAATATTGAAGGTCCAAGGCGACATATTCAATATACAAAATGCAAATTCACTGGTAAACCTACATTTAAAACAACATTTCTGGGCCCGGCAATCGATCTAAAGTAAGAAAAATACAGGTATAATCACGCATCTACGAAATTCATCTTTGTGATTTTATAAATAAGGACGAAATTAAATTAAAAATTTGATAAACGTCTTTGTATTTTTATTAGTTGTTGTAGTTTTAAAGTTACTAAAACGTAAAGTGAAATAGGTTATTTTCAAAATTCTATAAGTTTCCTGCAAAGCTTTGAGGCCAATAAAAACATACTTCGAAATATCAATTTGTGCCAGCTAAGTTATAAAATGACTGAATATTATTTTTATAACAAGAAGTGGAATCAGCATAATATGATTCAAGAGCCTATCCCGCAATGCACTCGAGTACCACTTCAAAACATCGAGAGCCAACCGACTTTGTGAATAAACTCACCTAATTTGCTCCCATTTTAGAACCAATATTTTCATCCAATTTAAAGAACGCTGTATTATTATTATGTTTTCTATTTTCAGTCATTGATCGTAGAAAAAAAAGTATTTTATAAAAATCATATACCAATGTCAAATGATCGCTAGACTTTTCAATCGTGTTATATTTTTATTTTATTAATAAATATGTCAGTTTCACGGATTTTGTAAAGAAAGTATGTCAAACTATCAAATGACTATTGATAAACTAACCCTTGAAGGATATGAGCCTTTGACTTTATGGGGGGGTAGCAGGATCGATTTTTTTTTCGATGCTCTTTTTTTAATGAAAGCATGAACAACCTATTTTTGTCAGTAAATAGCTTCTTTTATTATAAGAAAAATACATCAGATTTCCTTATCCACAGATCTGCTTCAGACATTACATTACTCACAAGTCACAACCCATCGGCTAATCTGAGGATTACACACACAAAAGAATGCAATCCCCTTTATCCCTTCTTTCCAAAGAAAATAGGATAGGAAAGAAAGAAAGCATAGTTCTTAATACCATTGACATTTCATTCCTCTCGACGGAACCACAACAACTAAAACTAATTTATTTCCTCGGAGATAAAGATTCCGCTTGTCTGTTCCGGGAATCGAATCTCAGTACCTCGTGATTGCATTCAGGCACTTGAATTGCGATAGGAAAGTAAGAGGGGAATTTAATTTTACTCGTCAATTGGTGTTTTTTAAAAAAAACGAGTTAGACTCGAGATGGATTGTGGGAAACGAGGGTAAGAAATTTAAAAAATAATTCGTTTGTGTAAGTTGTGTTCTAAAGAAAACCGAATAAATGAAATTGTTAGCTTTGCATAAAGTATGACTTTGGAGTCGCAATTTAATGAAGTAATAGAAAATATTTCGTTTGGTTTTCAGGAGTTTGTTGTGATTACACACTGACTGAATACGTACTGAAAATCAATATCCCACATTATTTCAAAGTGGGGCAAAGCGGTTTGTAACCAAAAACTCTCTTTCCCAACAATACTCCCAACATTTAACACAAAAATACAAATGGGATCGTTATTAATATCTTAAAATTTGTATTCGGAATAAGTATCTAGGGATCAAACGATATTAAAACCCTCAAATAAATAACAGAAATGTTGGAATATTTCATCGGAACAGCGACTGGAAATCTAAACACTTAAAGTAATAGGTCCTTTGAGGCTTAGAGGCTTAAGCGCTAGATTGTCGCTGGAGCATCTAATATTACTGAAGTCTGGTCCCTTGAACTAGGAACTAAGTGAAATTTCCAATAGCACGTTTTCTCTAAAATTGTGTGACCTTTTAGATTAAACGTTTTGCTTGTCGAATTTGCTTGAAATATTGAACAGGTCTTATACTTAATAGTCACTAAAATGTAAATACTGCTGAAACCTCCTGCTATTGCTGTTAGCTGGAACGAATTGCTCAGTAAGGAATTTAATTATTCAGTCCTGGTTACAACCCAAGATAAAAAGAATTGAGTTACCAGGACCAAAAGTTTTGAGTCTTTTGGTCCTAATAACCCTGATATGACGCGATGTAAACAAACGTAACATCTATTAAGGTATCACTTGGAGATCGTTGTTAGGTCCATATATATATATAGCCAACAAGCTTTCCGCCAGCGACTTCGCCCGCGTGGTCTATATGAATTTAAATTAAAGATGAACCGTTCGACCGATTTTGTGCAAACTTCACATAAAACATCTACTAAATAGTCCGAACAAAGCCTAAACGAAGAAACACCAAATGTTTCTTCTTGAGTTATAAAATTACAACGAAAAGTGGCATTGATTTTTATATAATATGATTGATAACCATCTCTAGGGTCCCATCTATCTGGCTGCGGGATATTCAAAAGAGATACCGCGCCCCCGGAATATAAACGGCTAAGGAAGGAACATGGATGGGTTTCAGTCAGTAAGAGTCTGACACTCCCACCCGCCCCACCCACGAGAGAGGTCATTTGATGATTTTGCATCCGAAAAAAAGGGTCCCATCTATCTCCATACCAAAATGTATTCAAATTTGTTCATCTGTTTTCCCGTGAAAACATAGTGAATGAATAAACAAAAAACTCACTTGCGAAAGTGAGTTTTATTATGAGTACATAAATAGCAAGTTTACTGTGTAATTTTACTGCATTATATACATACGCTTTTGTTATCTTGTTACAGTTTTTCCTTATAAACGAGAACAATAGGACTTTGGCGTATAAAGAGCTAGGAAATATTTTTATATTACACAACTGTTCTGAGAGATAGGATTTGCCAAATTTTGCAGCTGTTTATTATAACTTTAACGTAGGGGCAATTGATGTAGGAATAGTTGTTTGGTTGTAAGAAGTATAGAACGCATGGCGTCATTAATGAGTTTGCTCTCATAATAAAACATAATAATTTTTGTATGAAATTCGGTGCTGAGTAACAAATTAACAAAAGTAGTGAGTAATTTTTTTTTGTGAAGTAATTTTTAATGAAACCCTCATAATTAAATCAAGGTGATGGACATAATTAATTTCATACCATTGCATCAGTATAAACTGTTCTTGTATCAAAAGCAAGCTGCATAGTCATTTGTGGGTGAAAAAGGAAATTTCTGATACATACAAACTACAAAACAGATTCCATATAGATAAGTAAACAATTTATACGCAGAGAAAAAATAAATACTGAGGCTGAACAAAATCAATCGCTACGAGCGCGTAGCGGTGTAGCAATGACGTCAGCTACGCCGTAGCTGCCGCGTAGTCAATATTACACGGTACGAGTATGTAGCAATGTAAATAAAATGTACTGTGTGTCGTTATTTTTTCACTTACATTTTATGTTTTGCTTACTCACACAAGTAAACGTTACGCTATACGCAGTTTCCTGCTATTCAAATAAATTTTGGGAATCAAACTGTTTTGTCCTTTTCTGTCAAGTTCAAATTAAGTGTCACAAAAAGGGACAAAACTTGCTAAAAGAGGATAGACAGATGACCTCATTATATTGGTATAAGAGGGTAAAAGTATAGTACAGTGTTCTACCATAAAAATATTAATTACAGTAACTGATGAGTAATTAAAACTCCTAATAATTGGTTTTCTCAAAATTATATTTTCATCCTATCCATGGTAATTTTCGGTCAAGTTCACCGACAGAGATGGTTATATAATCGGCCTGTTAAACGAAAATGTTTTTTAACCATGAAACGCAAATTTTCGTGTTGTCAACTTCTTCTTCAACCCCGGCTTGGTTATCGACAGTTTTAGCAAAAAAAATACCAAATGATAGTCGATCCATTGTATGGTAGAAGATTGAATTTATACTAAACAGCTGTTTTCAGTTGATCGGACCGTTATCTTGACGGTGACTTGGGCCTTAAACTATTTCTTTATGTTTAGCATAATCAAACTATATAGTTTGATTATTTTTATAAATATTTTTGAAACCCAACTTTTCTTTGCCAAATGTCATCAACTTGTACCAATCTCATTCGTAACCCCCGTATACAGTATACCCAATCAATTAACACGAACTTTTTGTCCCCTATGGGACGAACTTTTTTCCCCTTTTGTGACGAACTCCTCAATTTGAAACTTTAGTAGTGGTTCGTCTTTCAAAGAAGCGCCCGAGTTAGATTCGAAGACGCGGTGTAGACAAAGGGAAGTTTCGAGTCTCGCTTATTTTGGGCCCATTCATGGTTGCGTGGTTTGTCGTGTGTTTCCTGTGTTGTATTATAATGTAAACTAATGTGTGTACTGCTTTGTTTTGCTATTAGTCTTGCTTATTGTATGATTTTATGGACAATAATATCTGAGAACTAGAAACTAGACTATAAATAGTTTTAATCGGATTTAAATGTGTTTTCTTCACATGGTAATTTTTTTCTTAATCTCAAAAGGTTTGCCCCTATTATAGTAGGATGTAATGGCTTGAGCTTCTTGACGGAACCCACTAGGGCTACTGACTGCTAGAATCAGTAAAGGTCTGACAAGTCCTCCCGCTTCGAACTCATTTTACATTTATTCTTGCTCCTAGTTAAGAATGCAATATTTTTCATCGTATGTGTTCTTAATTCCATTTATTTATCAAAAATTCAAATTCAAAATTCAAATTCAAATTCAAAAATTATTTATTCAAATTAGGCTGAAAATCAGCACTTTTTGAACGTCAAATTTACAAAAGACAGCCCCCAAAACGCCCGCCCTTCACCACTTCCTATGTGTTATTGCTGGGAAGAAGAAGTGGCGCAAAAAACTCCCCAGCATAGCTATCATTAGCTGTTTCCCGCGGGTTTGCCTGCATCCCAAAAGATGTACTTAAAGCAGCCATAAAAAGTAACTGAGGGTAACTGTCGCCCTCCGTACCAAATTTCATTCAAATCGGTTCAGCATTTTTACCATAAAAGTGTAACAAACAAAGCTCACTTTTGTATGTTTAATATTAGTTAGAGTTTTTTCAATAGGTATTTCTTTCCATATTCTTATAAAACTTAATGATAATTTTGTAACCTTAAAACCTGTATACCTTTTGCACAAATATTGCTATCCATTTGCACTCTGTTATGACATTATCAAATCCTACGTCATCACCGTTACTCGATTCGCCGCGTTTTAAGCTCAGATGTTCAGTGAAAATAAAAAAAAAATCCTTTTATCCATCGCAGGACTGACGCATTTAACCATTTTATTTCGATTTAGACTTGGGATAATTTTAATTCCGATACGATTAGGTAGCTGTTATGCGATTATTCTGCTGTGTTGGTCACCGTTTCAATTTATGCGAGTAAGAAAAACGTATCGGTTAAAAGTTTGCTTTGGGTCTAAGAAAATAAAATTTTACTTTTTATCATGACTATTTT
This sequence comes from Pyrrhia umbra, assembly GCA_963891755.1. Taxonomy (NCBI): domain Eukaryota; kingdom Metazoa; phylum Arthropoda; class Insecta; order Lepidoptera; family Noctuidae; genus Pyrrhia; species Pyrrhia umbra. The sequence continues at coordinate 12,006,721 of OY982933.1, read as the reverse complement.
TTTTTATGTTTCCCAACAAAAACGCTAGTTTATATTTTAATGATTCGTAATCCGTGAATTGTTCTGCTGCTTAGTAGTTGACAAGAATACCAGTTTTTATTGACAATAGTTTTCACAATAAGTCTACCCTAACTTCCATAATTACAAAATCGCGAAAGTGATGTTATTTGTTACGCTTTCACGGTAAAGCGACTCAACCGATTTTAATGAAATTTGTTACGAAGACGAATGAACCCGTTAAGTTAAGTATTTCCTTGCGAACTCAGGTAAAACCGTGGGAATAAGCTAGTCTATACTAATATTATAAAGATGAAAGATTTGTTTGTTTGTAGGAATTTAACTCAATAACTACTGGACCGATTTTAAAAATTCTTTCGTTCGCCATTAGAAAGCTACATCATTATGAAGTGTCATAGGCTATATTTATATCCAGTCTAATGTAACCCAAGGTGTACAAAAATAGTCCACGCGGGCAAAGCCGCGGGCGCAAGGCTAGTTGTTAATAAAATGAATAATGAAAAGCCGAACTCCATGATAAAAGTACTCCAATAACAGCCAGTCCCAGTGAACAAACTAAATTAAACAAGAACCAGCTCGTACAATTTCCAACGCTTTGATCCCAAAATCAGCATGGAAAAAACCAATTATTCAGTCGGAAGCCATTTATTAGCTTGATGCCCACGTAATTGCGGTCTTGGATTCAATTTCGGGTTCCAACCATATGCTACAGGCCTTTTAAATACAAAATAGCCTTATATGTAACCCACTGTCATGATTTAAGGCAGAAATACACGCTTTGGGACATGAAAAAAGCAGCCTAAATGTTTTTAGTACACACGTTTCTAAGTATTTGGGATCCTAGGCTTGACAGCTGCTGTCGTCAATGCCCTTTATTAAAGTCAGACCCAAACATAACTTAGGATAAAATGAACAAGAAATATTTTACAAATATTTTCTTAGAAGTTCTTGGGAAATTCTTGCATCAAGTGTGGGTTTAAATTTCATTGTCACACAGTTAAAATAAATTTGGAAAGAACGGAATAAAAGGTGTTAAAAACCACGTCTGACCTATTAAGTTTTATCATCATCATCATTATATCTTAGTAATGGTCCACTGGATCTAGGCCTCCCTATAGTACCATATCGCCCGGTCTTCAGCTTGACGGATCTAGCTTTTGCCAGCTGCCAACAGATCTCACTCCATCTTGTTGGTGGGCGTCCTAGACTACGTTTGCTTAGTCATGGTATCCAGTCAAGAACTCATTTACTATTTGATTTTAAGCTTATAAAGATTATTTAAATGGAAAAGCCCCCCACACTATTCCCAACCACTGCAACTTCTGAAAGCCAGTATCAACGGTGGCGACCACCAGAAAACGTCGAGACAATGAAGCTCGACGAGTCCCAGAGAAATGTATTTTTTTACTGTCATGGCACCCGCTACAAGTTTAATCAGAAAATAATAGTGCAGGAGTAGGAATAATCATAGGTTATTAAGGCTATCAAAACACAGTTCTAAAACATTGCCTAAAAGTAAGATTGGATTAAAAAAAGTGAAAGGCGAATACCAATCTTGAAATTGTTGCCCTGATCGAGTGCCCCAGGCAACCACTTCTATTTTACTTATAGTTCACTTAATGAACTAACTCGGACGGTCCACTGGCCCCTTGGCTGCCTCCCAACTTTAGACAGTTTGGAAAAAAAGTTGGAAGCAAAGTCGGTCAAAGCGCTATCAACTTTTGTTGGCCTTTTTCCTTTTTTAATAGTGATGTAATTTTATAATTAGTCGTACGACGATAAAGCGAAAATTCAAATGTTTTGGGGAAAGTTTGACTGAACTAAATTCGTATATTTGGTGAAAAGTTTATTAAAAAACTAGTTTTTGGTTGCAGCGACGCCCGAGTTATGCACATTAAAATAACCCATAAAATAGTACATGTTAATACTATTTTTAAAGCATTTTTGAAAGCGGTTTCGTAGTTCGATTTTTATTTACAAAGCAAGAACTTCTATCTCGTTAGTAAAACATTAGCTTTATTTGGCAGTTAGGTAAAAATATAGTGTCATTTGATACTTTAGCCATTTCTGTTTCTAAAATATTTTTTATCTCATTTTTGTTTCATGTCCAAATTTCCGAAGTTGGTGCCAAGAAAAAAGAATTAAAACGAAAATAATGTTTTCGAAGTCGGAATGCAATGTGCTTCGGACCTTTCATTTCATACAGAGATTACTGCCTCACATAATGCGACTGCTGTAAATGGAGTCTCGGGTAGGGACGAAATCACTTTGTCATCATCATCATCAGCCTATATATCCCACTGCTGGGCACAGGCTTCTTCTCATACAGAGAAGGCAAGAGCATTGATCACCACGCTTGCTCAAGGCAGATTGGCGATTTCAGGTTTTTAAAGTCCAGGTTTCCCCACGATGTTTTCCTTCACCGTTAGTACGGCACATAAGCCGATGTCTTTAGCTGCTGCTATCTTGATAGCAGTTGTTGTTATAATTCCATGTCAGAGGCCGTCAATCGGATTTGAGAAAACTCTGACGCTAGGACTTGGTAGATTGGTAAAACCTGTCGCCGTAACCCCTTTAACTATTGAAAAGAAATTATAGGAAAGAAAATTTAAATTTCATAAGTGGAAAATAAAATAACTCTTATTTTGTTACTCTGAAAATGGGTTATAAAGGTAAAAATGATTTCAATATAGTTGAGTAAACGGCTAGGCAGATAAAAAACGTACTATTACAGTAATACTCCGCTCAAGCTGGACTTTCTCTAAATCATCATCATCTGCCTAGCCTTTTTCCAACTACGTTAAGGTCGGCTTCCAATCTAACCGGATGCAGCTGAGTACACGTGTTTTACATGGAGCGACTGCCTATCTAACCTCCACAACCCAGTTACTGGGTAACACGATACCCCTTGGCAAGACTGGTTGTCAGACTTTCTGGCTTCTGACTACCCGTAACGACTGTCAAAGATCTACAAATGACAGCCGGGACCAACAGCTTAACGTGCTTTCCGAGGCACGGAGGAGTCTCACTATGACAAAGATGGTCACCCATCCACGAACTGACCGCGCCAAGCGCAGCTTAACCTTTGATCGGTCGACCCGTGCGGCTGTTACTTAGCCACAAGCTCCTGGACTTTCTCTAAATATTTCAGCGAAAACAATTTATAAGCAATACAAATTTTAAGCCAATATCAGTATGGTGACCATTAAAATCTCAATTTCAGCAACTCGTCCCAAACATTTGGTTGGTTTATACCCCTCTTTACATAATGACCTCGCTTAACGCCCATTGGAGTCTATTCCTATTGAATACACTCATTAGGGTCCCCATTCATCCGTGGTACCCCGGACAGGTCCGGTTTCAATGGCTTTATAAATACAAGGTGAATCGATCATTGCTTCTTTCTAAGGGGACGGAAACTCATGGTTATTGGTTACGTCGAAAGGAATGTCACGGTGATATTATTTTCTTTGTGTTTCTTTAAATATGTCCCAAATTTCATTATCATAATGCAGGCACTGAGCGTAAGCATTTATATCTGTGCCCATTTCTATATTTACTGTCAATATTTACTGTCTCGTTGGTTGTATGATATAAGTAAGTCTTTTGAGACTGAGATCATTGGTTCTATTCCCGGGTCGAGCAAAATTTTATTGTTGTTTTTATTTATGTAGAATTTCTCAATATCCATATTCATGGGACTAAGCTCGCCCTACATGGGACTTAAAACATGACTGCTGAAAACGTAGGTGCATGGGTATAGAATACGCATCTGCCTCTTTTTGGACTACAAGGCGTAATGTATAAGTACTATTAACACTAATTCGGTCCTCAGTTGAATCAGACAATTTTTCCTTTGCAAACTAATCTAAAAACACATAGTTAGGCGTGATACAGGCATAAAACCTGTTAATAACATGACTCGCATATTCTATTCATGTCGTCGACCAAACAATATCCTTCATTCACTCTACACATAGTCACACTATTCTACCAACAACCAACACATCGAAAATCAACCTTAACTTCTTAACAACAGAGTCTGAATTTCATTACCTGTCTTCATAACATGTCATGCTCAAAACAGACTTTAAGCATATGTTGATATGGTTTAATTTTGTTCGCAGGCGGTGTATGCAGGGTGTTTTGAGCCGTGAAAGTGGGATTATGCATGGACACGTGATCTAGCGATGTCTGCGGCTTTCCTCTTCGCGGCGCTCGGCGCTTTGGCACTCGTCAGCCGCACAGGTGAGAAGGGGTCTTTATTTATGTGGAACCACGAAGCATTAGTACGTGTGACGTCACTACGTATTGTTCGCTTGTGGCTTTTTATTGAGCCCTTTTTTCTTTAGGGATCCGTTTCTCTAATGGAAATACGGTGCCCCTATAGTATTAAGGAACTTTTTTTAAGGGCAACGAAGTGACTCTATTAGTCTGTTAAGATCAGTTTATTGCCTGTTTGTCTGTCTGTCCGAACCCGTCAAGGGAATCAAAACCTGTATAGTACTGATAGTTGATTATAAAATATGATAAAAAACAAGGTCTCACAATGTAAGTAAAATAATGAATTTAAAATTAAGAATTTTAATTACAGGCACTTGTTTGGCATTACAAACATAATTTTGCTATCAGGCAAAAAACAATACTATTGATCTTCATTGCACGTACATATATATTTCCTTCCAAAGTACGGAACTCTCGGTGCGTGAGTTCGACTCCTACTTTGCTGATTTTTTTGTATGTTGATAACTAGAACTGCCAGCGTTAGGTAGCATAAGTAAGTAGTCTAGCTTTTGTTGTACTAGGCCTATTTGGCAAGTATGAGGCTTATACATACATAAATATGTATTAGTATATTTATCATGTTTTTTTTCTTTTTGTTATGTGCCTTTTTGGTCCGTGAAAAGTATAGGTATTATGTTTCTTTTCGTTTCTTTTATTTATTCTAAACACAAAATGTGGATTTTGGGAACTCGAATTTTATTACAGTTTCTCTTTTGTAATAATAGTGTAACTATGTACTACCAAAAAGTAGGTTTCCAGAGTTCAAATATGCTATTGTGGCGGTACCATTGCATTGCTGTCTCTATACACGAGTGAGAGTGAGACGGAGCTAGACGGCGTATGGCGACATTTCTTTTTCACAACGTGATGATTACTGCTATGATCCGTCGTGGTAGGAACCCAAATGTTTAATGAAGACATCTATCTATATCTATTCTATACTTATAATAAATCTGTAGAGAGGTCAATTCTGTACATGAAATACACTTCTCATCAAAAAAATCGAAACACCTCGCAGTTTATGATTTGATAAGGATTATCAGAAAAATGTGTATATTTAGGAATAAATGTAAAATGTCATTTAATAGTGAGTAGTATGAGGTTTTTAAATCCTAATGTTATTGTTCTAAATTCAAATTAAGTCTTCATAGATTTCGTATTTTGTATAATGAGTAATTTTTACCCTGTATGGAATATGAAGGAAATGGGTAAAACAACACGCGTAAATGAAAAAAATAATTAAGAAACGTTTATTTAATAACTTGTATTCCCTCCGCGAGCTCTTATTACTGCTTCCATACGGTTCTTCATCGATCGGATGAGAGTCACGATCACATGTTGTGGTATATTATCCCATTCCTCTTGGATTGCATTTTGCAGCTGGCTAAGTGTTTCTGGGGCTGGATCTCTTGCTCGAATTCGTCTCTTTAATTCATCCCATAGATGTTCAATGGGATTCATGTCCGGGCTTCTTGCTGGCCATACCATAATGGAGATACCGACTTCGGTAAGATAATCTCGTACGACGCCCGCGGTGTGAGCTCTAGCATTGTCGTGCATGAATATGAAGTCGTTGCCAATAAAATGTGCATAGGGCATCACATGAGGTTCAAGACACTGTTCGATGTACCGATGAGAGTTTAGTGCAGGCAGCCGTGGCCCAGACACAAAGGCAAGTTCTGTCTTACCGTCGGCGCTGATTCCTCCCCAAACCGTCCACGAACCGCCACCATAGCTGACCTTTTCTTCAATGCAGCATTGTGCAAAGCGTTCTCCATCTCTTCTGTAGACCTTGTTCCTTCCGTCGTTACCATACAGCATAATTTTACACTCATCAGAAAACAGTACTTTGCTCCACTGAAGGTATGACCAAGTTAGGTGCTCGCGTGCAAAGTTAAGGCGCGCTCTTCGATGGTCTGCAGTTAATTTCGGCCCATTCGCTGGCTTATGCGGTGCCAATCCGCGTTCCTTCAACCTTCTTCTTATTGTAGAGTCACTTACAGCTACTCTTCGTACAACGCGAAGCTGCTGCTGCAGTTGAAAAGCGTTAAGGCGTCGATTTCGTAAAGAAGTTGTTACAATAAATCGATCATCTCGCTCAGAAGTGACCCGATTCCTGCCAGATCCTGAACGGCGCGTGAACGAACCAGTCTCCCGATAGCGTTTGTAGACTCTATGAACAGATGATAAGCTTAGATGCAATCTTGCAGCCACAACACGCTGACTAAGTCCAGAATCCAGCAATGCCACCACTTGGGCGGCTTCTGCGGGCGAAGTATCCATATGTTTTAGAAAAAAAAGTTTTTTCAGACGTCCCAAAGTCACAGTAAATGAAATAAGAAACAAAAAGTTTAAAGACAAGCGCTAATTTTTAGTTTTTAAACGAGAAACGTACTCCAACCCTAAATACACATTTGTCTCAAAACAGTGATTAATTTCATTTATAGGATAAACAAATGAAATTCTAATTTCGAATTTTGATTTTTTTCTTCTTACTGTAATGACCAAACTGCCAGCTACACAATAATGTTTTTTTTTCATGGAATTAATTCTCTTTTGTAAAAAATTAGGACAAAAACAATAAAAACGAAAGTGTTTCGATTTTTTTGATGAGAAGTGTATATTTCCAAAATAACTATCAGGGGGTGATTAGGGATCGATACTGATGCCAAAAATGCAATCAGTAAAAATTTTGTCTGTCTGTCTGTCTGTCCGTCTGTCTGTCTGTCTGTATAAACTCTATAGAAACAAAAACTACTCGACGGATTTTAACGAAACTTGGTACTATTATTTGTCATACTCCTGAGATGGTTATAGTATACTTTTCATCACGCTACAATCAATAGGAGCAGAGCAGTGAAGGGAAATGTTGTCATTTTGTTTAAACGCGCTAATCTCAGGAACCGCTGGTACGATTAAAATAATTATTTCAGTGTTAGATAGTCCATTTATCGAGGAAGGCTATAGGCTATATATCATCACGCTAAGACCAATAGGAGCGGAGCACCACTATTCCACGCGGACGAAGTCGCTGGCAGAAGCTAGTGATAGAATAAATGAGATCGCCACGGGCAGGGATTATGGAAAATTGAAAGAGGTACTACGATGCTCAATATGAATATATTTAGCATACAAATTCCTTGCTAATATTATATATGTAAAAGTTGCTCTATTTGTTTATCTATAATACTTTCACAGTAAAACAGTTAAACTGATTTGGATATTATTTGGTATGGAGATAGCTTGGACCCTAGAAAAGGACATTGATAGATCTTATCCGGGTGCGTGAAGTAGTTCACTCGGGATGCGGGTGAACCCGCGGGAAATAGCTGGTAATAATATATATTTTTTTTAATATTTTTTTATTGAAATAGGAGGAGCTCGTGGCTAAGTAATAGCAGCCCCACGGGTCGACCGATCAAAGGTTAAGCTGCGATTGGCGCGGTCGGTCCGTGGATGGGTGACCATCTATGTCATAGCGAGACTCCTCCGTGCCTCGGAAAGCACGTTAAGCTGTTGGTCCCGGTTGTTATTTGTACATCTTTGACAGTCGTTACGGGTAGTCAGAAGCCAGAAAGTCTGACAACCAGTCTTACCAAGGGGTACCGTGTTACCCAGTAACTGGGTTGTGGAGGTCAGATAGGCAGTCGCTCCATGTAAAACACTGGTACTCAGCTGCATCCGGTTTAGACTGGAAGCCGACCCCAACATAGTTGGGAAAAGGCTAGGCAGATGATGATGATTTTTTTATTGAAATAATATTATTTTATTAATACAAATATTTATAAACCTATATATTATATTGCTTTTGATGTTATCGCCAGAAAATACATTTAAAAAAATATATCATCCATTTTTGTAATTTAGAAAAACATTTATTTTTGACAAACATTTATTAACATTCTGAAGGTTTTGTATAATTGACTTTAAATATGGAACATAAAATATTACTGTTGGTTGTGCTCAAATAAATTGTAGCTTGCCTCATACTCTCGATTACAAACAAAAAATATTAAAAAAATATACCTCCGGTTTGTTATAAAATATTTTTTTTAAAACAATTATTTGATTAAAATCTCCTATATTTATGTAGCGTGAGTTTTGAAAAATGAATTGGAGTTCGGTTTCATTTTATATACTTACACATATATGTATTATTTTATATAAAAAAGTTTATTATTCCACAAAAGGAACTTTATTATTTTAATTCTTTTATTATTATTTCTCAACCCACTTTAGAATATCTACTCAAAGCCACCACTAATTCCTCAACTCGGCAATTCTCTATATCCGCCATATTTCACTCGCTCACTCAGTACATTACACGAGAGCGTAGTTCATTACACGGGCTTTTAAAACGGGGCTTACATAAACTTGTGACGTAACACAGCATCCAGCATCTAAGCTCATCCACACAGTTAGCACCATGAAATTGTCGTTTACTTAAGCTTTTCTTAACTTGAGGCATTATGAGATTTCAAAGCAATCCAGATTTTTAAGGTTCCGTAGTGACAAAGAACCTTTATAGTTTCACCAAGTCCGTCTGTCTGTCTATCTGCGGCATATGTCAAAGCACATATATAAAATTATTAAAAAAAAAAATTTTTAGGCTAACGCTACGTGTATGGGAGACACGTAAAGTGGGGATGAATATTTTTTTTCTAACGTATCCCGTCATGTGAGGTATTATTTGATAGGTCTGTCAAAAATATTATCAGTGTGATTGTACCTATATGTGAAAAAAATCACAGATGACAGTATAAATAACGAACTTCAAAGGAAAACTATCACGGCTAAGTAGGCTTAACTAGTTACTGAATTATAGTCGACCAACTAAATCGTTTACGGAACCCTACTGCGCGTGACCCGACACGCACATGGCTGTTTTTTTTTAAGAAAGAGCTGTTTCTTTTTCACACTGGAAATTGGATCACTTTAACATCTCATAATATAGTATTTGACCTCGTTTTGAGCCTTCAATAAGCGTTTCGTTATTGTAACGCCATTCTCGGATAATTGACATATTTTTCGTCTCAAAAATCGTTTTTGAGTTCGTGAACAAACAGACAAGGGCATTTTTTTGTTAGTTTATATGAAAAGGTGGATTATGGAGTTGGCGCTGACAGAGATAAGTGGTGAGCTATCAGCTCTGATCGATTGATGAAACGTTTTTCTGCCCAAGTGACTCGATGGATAATGTTTTCGATTTAATGCGATTCACGAATTGAAATTTCTCGATGTTTTGGTGTGAATTTGTTATTTGAAAACCTTTTTGTTTATTTCAAAGAGGAGTTTCTTAAGTAAGTTGCTTTCACAAAAAAAATATCTTAACCTAAAATATTAAAATCCGCCCTTAGTGGGCGAATTCGACCAAACAGGAAGAAATTTTATTCTCGGCGTAAATCGCTTATTACTCGAATAAATCAATTTCACGTTTAACCAACTGCAATAATTCGAGGAATAACGAGTTTATTCGGGAATAGTTCCTATACCACCATTTTGTCTGGAATAAGAAACTTATTCCAGGCATCCTATTGTTTTATGCTGTCATAAATCATCAAAATCATTTTTTTATTTATTTAAAGGGCTTTGTCGCTTGGCAGCTACTTTTCCACGCTATAATACGACAGAGTTGACATGAGTTATGCTTCTGCACCCTCTCGTTTGTAGAACAACTTTTTTTGGCCGCATATTACATTCGATCACATTCACTTCGCTATTCGTGAGTAGCTTATCCAAGTATAGATATACGCTAGAATGCATGGAAAAACGACTGATGATTTACTCGAGACTAAAATCGTGGTATATACTATTTTCCGTGTAGTTATTCTTGTATAAATTCAGACTTGGTCGAATCTACCCTAAGTGTTTCCTACAATTGTAGGAATTATTTCGCGCACCCGGATAAAATGTATCCTTTGTTATTCAGGTTTTGTATTCAGGTAAACAATTTGTATATAATATTATGTCCACCAAATTAAATCCAAATCCGTACATTAGTTTATGCGTGAAAGATTAACATACAAACATACATTCTCACAAACTTTAGCATTTATAATAGAAGGACTTATAACGTTCACAGTTATAAAAATAAATATAAAATACAAGTATAGGTTAGCGAAGGGCTCTCTAAGTCGTTTCCGTGTAAAAGAGAGTGAGCATTCAGGGCGCTCACTTGAAGAGAAAGGCAACGATTAGCCTAAGGGCATAGGCGGATCACACACTACCGCGCGTGACCGTCCGGAGTGCGGCATGACGCGGCGAAGCATCTGTAACCACGCACGTCAACACGATACTATGCTACTGATGTATATAAACTGAAGGACTAACGAAAAAGTTATAAAACGGAGCTTCGTGCACGTGCTTGGTAGTGTGTGATCCGCCATAGTACGCGACACAAAATTATAAATGTGAAATTTATATTATATAATATACCTTGACTGGTTGTCGGACTTTCTGACTTCTGACTACCCATAACGAGTGCCAAAAATCTACAAATGACAGCCGAGACCAATAGCGAAGAACCGAGGTTCGTTCCCCACTAGTGGGAGCCTTTAGCGCGCTGTCACTTAGTTTTAAACTTAGTTGTAAGCCTTGGTTGAAGACCTTAAATTGATTAATTCAATTAGAACCTCGCCATATTATCGGGTTAAACAGGTCGAATGTTGTTTTTTTTAATTTGTTTTGTAGAAAAAAAACACAGCGAAGAAGCCTCGACATGGCATAGATGGTCACCCATCTACAGACCTTAACCATGCAGCTTAACCTTTGACGATCGACCCGTACGGCTTTTACTTAGCCACGAGCTCCTCAAAAATAGTATGTTACTATAAAAGTCGTAACAATATCGAGCACGACTTTTCTAGTTTTAATGTCTTTTGTAATTCATTCATCACCATCGCCCAAACACGTAGGGGCCACGTGTTTGGGCGATGGTTTAGCGTATAATATGTACCAATTGTTTTTACGAAAAATGTACACAAAATCATAATCTATTAAGTTCTAATTTTCCCACATCTACATCTACACTACTACTATAAAGATAAAAGATTTGTATTTTTGTGTGTATGTTTGTAATGAATAAACTCAAAAACTACTGTGCCGATTTCAAAAATTCTTTCACCATTGGAAAGCTACATTCACCCTGAGTAACATAGGCTATGCGTGCGAAGCCGGGACGGGCCGCTAGTATTGCTATAAAAGCTACAGTAAAAATATCGAGCTCGACTTTTCTAGTTTTAATGTCTTTTGTAATTCATTGGCTCCTAAAGTTGAACTGAACAAATATGGTGGCTTTGTGGATTTCTCAAGTTTTCTGTCTTTATGCGGGTGAAAAGTTGTCTAAACAAAACAAGAACTAAAAGTCTGGACCAACACAAAGCTGTCTGTAGTTATTTTCTAAAGATCTAGTGTAGCATTTATAGCCTGTACCAAATGAATTTACGAAAAAAAATTAAACAAAGTCGTGGGGTTGAAACTCGACCACGACCCTAGCGTGGGGTCCGAGTGCCCACCTTCTTTTTAAAGAATTAGCGAAGCGGCTTGTTGACACTTCCCGTGACCCAAAGGCTGGCTTTTTCTTTGGCCAAAGGCTAAGCATTGCCATCCAACGTGGCATGCTGCCAGCTACTTGGGTACACTTCCAGTTGACGGCGATGAGGAAGAATTTTTTGACGCAGTATTTTAATTAGATTTATATTAGGATATATTTATACTTATTTTTTTTTATTTTTCGTAATGTAAATAAAACAAAGTCGTAACATAAATTTGGTTCTAATTCTGCCACAGAAATTAACAAGATGGCATAAAGATGGAGCATTTATGTCGATTTCATGCTCTAAATATCATCGTTCATCATTTAATGTAATTTATTTTTTTTAGATTTTGCTTATAATTTTTGTAAAATCAAATGGTACTGTCTATCGGAGTATTATTCTCTATCTTCATAAAAAAATTCTCAATTAATTTTCTCATTAGCCAGGGTTCGACTCAATGTGCCTTGAAGCGTACATTTGAATTGGAACAAGCGAATCCAACACAATTGTCTCTAGGATATTTAGCCAAAGTTTGTACTGCCGCCATTTTTAGGGTTCCGTAGTTCAAACGGGACACAACGAATCACTTCTTTGTGCGTGTATCTGATTTATCATATCAGTCAATGCCCTTTATCTTAAAACGCATAGAGCTATCTTTCAACTTGTATATCTAAATATATATAAAACTCAAAGGTGACTGACTGACTGACTGACTGACATAGTGATCTATCAACGCACAGCCCAAACCACTAGAGGGATCGAGCTGAAATTTGGCATGCAGGTAGATGTTATGACGTAGGCATCCGCTTAGAAAGGATTTTGGTAAATTCCACCCCTAAGGGGATAAAATATGGGATGAAAGTTTGTATTCTTAACACGAGTGAAGCCGCGGGCAATAGCTAGTATTATTATATACTGATAACGGAGGTATAATAAAACTAAAGAGTACCTATAGAATACAAATTTTAATTGGGGAAAAGTGAAATTTCAATTTGAATGAAATTAACACTTTACACCGTGCGTTTGCCATAGAAGAGCATGAGACAGTGCCTTTCAGATTATTTTTGGATCCGTCTTATTTTCGGCACTTAACTACTAATAAATATAGAAATAGATAGCTTCCTATGTTCCAGAACCTTCAGTGCCCGAGTCCGACTTACACTAGGCCGTTTTTTTTTCATCAAATATAAAAATAAATCTTCTGTAACGTTCGTTAATGGGAGCGGGTCTTGATTGAAGTGGATCATGACAAAATGTAATTTAGACCCTCGGATAATGTGGCGTTATCTCGCCATCTGCCTTCTTGGGATTCTACCCGGATTTCTTTGTTCTACTACAAGTTTTGAGGGTTCCGTAGATGACAAAGAACACTATAATTATTATTTCTTTTAAGTATCTACCTATACTAATATTATAAAGAGGAATGATTTGTTTGTTTGTAGGGTTTTAAATCAAAAACCACTAAAGTGATTTTAAAAATTCTTTCACCGTTAAAAAGCTACGTCTTTACGAAAAGTCATAAGCTATATTTATTTCCAGAAATAATTAGGGATCCCTACTAAAACTTGAATAATGTAACCCAAGGTGTAAAAAAATGTGCACGCGGGCGAAGCCGCGGGCGGAAAGCTAGTGTTTTAATAAATAGCAATGCGTCGAGAATAAAGCTTGATAAACTTTGACATGCGTCACCAAATAACAACGTTTATTAAAACAATCACTCAAAATGTTCTTCAAACAAATATTTCGAAAAAGTATCCCCTAAAAACTCACTCTGAAACTTCCCAGAAATTAGTTCCATAACTCAAAACAAACAATAGTTGTCTTTGCCAGCCATAATGTTATAATGCTACGAAGACAAAACTGCTCGCCGGCAGTACTGCCTTCGATATTAAACTTTGTACACGATATTTATCGCGACGCTCTGACAATGTTGGTTCCTATTGTACTTTTAGTATGTTGTGTTGGCATTCTGTACTGGATTCTTGGTTTATTTACTGAATACAATCTTTAAATTGTTGTGGAAATTGAATGGGATGTTGGTTTTTTGTTGAATAAAAGGTTATTTAAATTGTTTTAGATTCTAGCACAATTTAATTTGTACAACAGTAAATTTGTTGCTATTGAAAGGTTATAAAAATATAACTTAACATAAGATTATAAATGCAAAAGTGAGTTCGGTAAAATGTCTGAAATTATTTGGATGAAATGTGTTATAGAGATACATGGAACCCGAAAGACAACTATAGGCTACTTTTTATCTCGGGACGCGTGGAAGATCGCGTGAAAGAACTGCAGAAATTAGTTTTTTCGTATTATTAATTAATTTTCATCTATAATTAGATAACATAAATATTTTAAATTTCATTATTTTCAGAAGTTTATACTTCTACAAAAACGACGGCCAGATTCTGAGGAATAATTTTGACAAAAGAGAATTTCTTGAACGTCTTCATTATTCTCTCTCTAATAACATAGTTCGCTTAATTAGTTTCTCAGTACCAATTAGCGAAAGAGTTGACAAAGTAGTGCTAGGAACACCTCCTACGTTGGTTCATTAAAACGTCATTTACATACTAAATTCAAATTTCTTTGTGTAGAACCAAGATTTAGAGCAGGGACGTGAGCGAACTCAAATAATTAGGTACTTCGAAAAATTACACTGTGTAATCTGAATCGTAGTGATGTGCTTAGAATACCGTCGATAATTTACTCGAATCACATTTCAAAGTGATGTATTTGTAAGACGTGATCGAGGGTATTTCAATGAGGTAGTTAAGTTGATCGTTTGTAAAGGTGAATGGATTTGTCAGTTAATTTATATTATCTCAACAAACTGTTATAGGTTCACTGTATCGAAATTTGTAATTTCCGACTGTCAGGAAGTTACAAACTATTAGAGTATCGCTTTATAGATAGTTATTAAATAACTATCTATAAAGAAATACATAGTATTATGAACAAGTCGATTAAAATTTAATCGACTTGTTCATAATACTATGTATTTCTCCTAAGTTTTATCTAAAGCATGTAATTGATACTTCATTAAATATATTTGACATAAACAGTCACTGCCTAAAAATACTCATGTGTAAAACATAAAAAGATGGAAAAAGTATATTGATCCTTTTGCATACATACTTTGTCAAGTCAATTTAACTATCGATATCGATAAATCATTTTGCACATCACTAAAACAGAAAGCGAAGTTTCCACAAAGAGTGAGCAAGTTCATGGCCCAGCCTGGTGACTTAAGTGGCTCCAACTTGACTTCCCGACAGCAACGTGATGAGTTTTATAAGTAACATGCTTTTTGCATTTTTTCACTTAAAAGGACAACACTTGAGGGAGTCCATTTCGTTCAATGACTTATTAAACGCCATCGTTAGTAAAAGCAGTGTGAGGTTAAGCTGTACTTTCTGCGGTTAATTTTTGGATGGGTGACCGTTTTAAACTCCTCAGATCGCAACTTCCTCATCGTAGTTTTAAGTACCCAAAAAGTTTTATTGTACTTCTATTGTTTTTTTTATAATGTTAGTGTTAAATGCCTTGGAGACAGATGCGATCGTACGATATCATAGACAATACACATCCACTACGCAGATAGGCTGACTGTTCAGGAAGTGACGTCAGAACTTTCTATCGGAAACCATCTGGCTACAACTGTACCATGTATTATATACATACTGACTATGCTTTATTATAAACTAGCTATATACTAGGGTTTTACCCACGAGAAAACTACTTCGCGTATCTGAATAAAAAGTAGCGTATATGTTAATCCAGGTTACAAACTATGTGTGTACCAAATTTCATCCAAATCCTTTGAGTAGTTTTTGCGTGAACGAGTAACAAACAAACATACAAAATACATTCAGACTCCTTACGAACTTTCAAATTTATAATATTGGTAGGATGTATTTTCGAATGTTATAGGTACTCAAAACCTTTTCGATTCTACTTTGGTATAAGCAGAAAAAAAAATAATAGCAAAAAAAAGGCTATGCGCATGTGCATGTAAATCGCTATGCAACCCTTGCATATAAAGAAAGAAAAAAATATTAAAAAACCCCCTACGCTAAAATGCCTTACATCATTTTGTAAAAGAGCTGATACTCTTACACTGCTGAACCGATATTAACCAAACATAGCTAAGAACCACCGCAAGGAAACTGACTTTCAAATGAAAAAACACTTAAGTTTGAGGGCTACGATGACACAGACGAGATAACCATACCGATGCCGCTAACAGAAAGACAGACGGACATGCTTTCTGCATTCCTTCTCCATAATTGTGAACTTTAACGATGGGAAATTTCATAAATCGAAAAAAGGGGTACAAAATTTTCGCTAGATTGCATGTTTTAAGAGTTCCGACCAAAAATGGTAAAAGGAACCCCCTTATGGTTTCACTTCGGCTGTCTATATATCCGTCTGTCACAGATGATTATTTCAGGAACTAGTAATGCTATCGACTTGAAATTCGGAACAGTTATAAATAATGATTGTCCATGCATATTGCAAATGAAAAAATATGCTTTTTTTTGTCGAATTATAACGAAAATTGCACAAAAAAACCGGCCAAGTGCGTGTCGGGCCACGCGCAGTAGGGTTCCGTAGTAGGGGTTAGTTAGTCGACTATAACTCTGTAACCGGTTAAGCCTACTTAGCCGTGATAGTTTTCCTTGTAAGTTCATTACATGTACTACGTCTGTGATTTTTTTCACATTTCTAGGTACAGCCATTCAAAAGTTAGATGGGGGGTAACTCGTATCGAACAAAAATTTGCACTGAAAAGCTAGATATTTCGCAAATGGCTCGTCTTGGCTGGAAACCTTAACTTGGCTGGAGGCCTTAACTTGGCTGGAGGCCTTAATCTTGGCTGGAGGCCTTAATTTAATTAATTAAATCAGGACCTCGCCACATTGTCCGGTTAAGCAGGTCGAATGCTGTTAGAAGCACCCTGCAAGAGGTCATGTAGAAAAAAAAAAAAAAGAAAAAGAAAAAAAAAATGGCTCGCTTAACTAAAAAATGTTCTTCACACACCCATAATATTTTTAAAAGACCTATCTAACGATATCCCACACGGAGGGGTACGCGAGAAAAAAATATTCATTCCCACTTTACGTGTTTGGGAGCTACCCTAAAAAAAAATATTTTTCAAAATTTTATTTTACCACTTATTTGGCGTGATCAATATATATATCCATACCAAATTTCAGCTTTTTAGTATCAAGAACTTCGGAGCTATGCCGCGGACAGACAGACAGACAGACAGACGGACATGGCGAAACTATAAGGGTTCGGACTGTTCGGTTGTCGGACTACGGAACCCTAAAAAGACCGTTTGTCTAACCCCCCTTTATCTACGAAGATAAATGCGACTTTATTTCATATAAGATTCCTTTTAAAGATCGAAACCTTGGACGTTTTTTTTATATAAAGTATTTTGTCCACAGGTTGCACAGACAATACAAATGGTTTGGGAACCGACGGCGTGCAAGAACTAGACTACACCGACGTAGACCTAGGGCTGACACAGCGGGGTCCACGATTCGATGTACCCCACTCCAAGAACGTGACAGCCCTAGTCGGGAAGACGGCGCAACTCAACTGCAGGGTTCATGATTTGGGGAACAGGACTGTGAGTATCTAATCTGAAATTTGGTACAGAGAGGATTATAAACATCTCCACGGTCTTATATGTATAATCTCCATCCCAATCAGTTCCCGTCAGTCAATTTCCCGTGAAAGCATAACAAAACAAGCTCACACTTGCATTTATTATTATATTATACTAGCTGTTGCCCGCCGTTTTACCCGCGTCTCGGGGAAACTACTTAACGCACCTGGATAAAAAGTAGCCTAAAACTTTCTCCAGGGTCTCTTCTATCTCCGTACTAAATTTCATCCAAATCGGTTCAGCTGCTCTCGAGATTTCCGCTTAGCAACACATTCAGCGATTCATTTTTATTATACACTAGCTTCTGCCAGCGACTTCGTCCGCGTGGAACAGTGGTGCTCCGCTCCTATTGGTCTTAGCGTGATGATATATAGCTTATAGCCTTCCTCGATAAATGGACTATCTAAAACTGAAAGAATTATTTAAATCGGACCAGTTTTTCCTGAGATTAGCGCGTTTAAACAAAATGACAACATTTCCCTTCACTGCTCTGCTCCTATTGATTGTAGCGTGATGAAAAGTATACTATAACCATCTCAGGAGTATGACAAATAATTGTACCAAGTTTCGTTAAAATCCGTCGAGTAGTTTTTGTTTCTATAGAGTTTATACAGACAGACAGACAGACAGACAGACAGACGGACAGACAGACAGACAGACAGACAAAAATTTTACTGATTGCATTTTTGGCATCAGTATCGATCCCTAATCACCCCCTGATAGTTATTTTGGAAATATATTTCATGTACAGAATTGACCTCTCTACAGATTTATTATAAGTATAGAATAGATAATATACATAAAATCAAGTTTCCAGTATCGATGATTCTTCAAAAATAATCACATTAACACTGAGTACACAATTTTACATTTAAAATAAATATTGAATAAAACCGAATAATAATATCTATCATATATATATCAAGTAGGGCTTTGTGCATTCATTTGTATAATTGGTGCTTTATTAAAATATCTGTATTGTTTAATTTTTGTAGCGAGAAATTTTAACGTAGCTTTTAAAGCAAATTAATTTGTAGTGTTGTTACTGTTTAATCGTTAATTCCATTCACATTTCGAATAAGATCCTCTTGAACAACGGATTTAATGATGAAAATGTGCATTGTGGTACAGTCAGCATAAAAAGATAAATTTTATTTAGTTTTTTTCGATTCTATCTTAACTGATTATAATTATATTGATAGATGTAATATAAAATTATATTTTATCTAGTAGAGGGGTAATTGATAACAAATAATAGGTACTATAAAATATAAGAATATTTTGCTTATAGTATTGTACAGTATGATTAAAATTAACAATTATCATTTTACTTTTCAATCAATCATCATTTATAATTACGAAAAACCTATGGAAGACTTTTTAAATTGGTCCTGTACTTACATAATAAATGAGGCATTACATACAAAATTTCAAAGGGAACAAAAAGATACTCAAATATACATCACAGAAGATCTATATATAAATATTTTCTGTGATGACTTGAATCACGTTTCGACTGTACAAAATGAAGCGTCAATCAGTAGTCGTTAGAACTTCATTAATATGCAAAATACGACGTAAGTAATTAACTTTAAATTCAAAATATGAAAAGCATTTTTTCTTTTCATCATGTCTAGAATTTTTAATGATTAACTATGCTATGCTAACTTGAATAGATTCACTCAGAAAGTAATTCCGAAACGACTAGTTTTAGCTCCTCTCTAGGTCCAGTTTTTCGCTAGATTCAACAGCAATCAAAAACCACTCGTTCCCGAGCCAAAACGAGCAATGTAACTCATTTATCTATCCAATCCATACAAAAGGCAATTCCGGTGAGATTTTTAGAACAAAAAATATATATGAAACTAGGATTACACAGCGCTGTAAGCGGATTTTTTGTCAAAGAGCAAATTGATATCGATTTTCTGCGGATTCCAAGTATGGATTGGTAAAATTATTAAAATGCTTTATGATAAATATGCTGATAAGTATATGTTTTTATTTTAATAATATAAAGAAAATATATTAGAAAGAGCGAAAAAAAAACATTTATTTCAGGACACGCACAGGAATTAAACAATGAGTAAAAATAAAAGAGTGCCAGATTAGTCTACCTGTGCAAGGCCGTAAAATGTTCCCATCTCAGCATCTTAGCTGTATTAAAGCTAAGAAAAATAATTTCTTAAAGATTTAAAGAAATTACTCAACGATTCTAAAAAACACTTTAGTAACCATCAAAAATATGTAGATATATAAAATATGGGCAGCGTCATAGATAAAACCTAGTATTAAAATAAAATAATTTATTTTTAAATTAAATTATACTCTTTTATGTTGACGGCACAGAAATGAACATACAATAATAAATATTTTTTTGTGACTAGGTATCATGGATCCGACACCGAGACATCCACCTGCTGACGTCAGGGAGGATGACGTATACTTCAGACCAGAGATTCATCAGTGTGCACAACCCTCACACCGAGGACTGGATACTAAAGGTGAGTACGACGCATCATCCAAGCGCGTCATCGTGTTGTTAGTGCACTTCGCGTGTTTTGAAAACAATTGCAGTCAACGCATCTTCGTGAACTCGAGCGTGACGCATAGAAGTACTAATCGTCATAAAGAAAAAAAAAATACACTTCAAATATATTTTTTTTATATACAAACAAACACTTTCCTGACGGAACTAACACATGCTGGCAGGCACTGGCAGGACTGCACGATGTTCGAAAGAGTTACCGCGCCCCCGTATTACAAAAGGCTGACGAAGGAACATGGATGGGTTTTAGTCAGTAAGAGTCTGACATTCCCGTGGGTGGGACCCACCCACGGCGGGAGGGGTTATTTGATGACTTCCCATCTGAAAACAAAGTCACTAACACAAACAATAAACACTGTTTATATAACTCATTAGCAAACAATCTATACATAGTAGGTATGTATTTTATTACTACAAATGTGAAAAATTCTGTTATTATGTTGGTTGAATTTAATAATTAAACTGCCAAACCAATGAGTGGTTCATGAAGTGGTTTCCTAACACGATCGCACTAATGTAATCACAACGTTAATGTAAGCGAATTTCGAATCATAAATACATACAATCATACCAAAGCAAACTTTATGTTTAACAAGCATAAGTAACAATTTGCAGTATCCAAAGATATGATAGTAAGTCATAAATTTAAATAAATAGTAGGTACGTAAGAAGCGACTATATTTCGTTGAAAAATCGTTTTCAATACGAATACTTTTTTGAAAGTAATTCGTGCCATAATCTGGACCAATTGATGTTACGAAAAATGTAAACAAAGTCGTCACCTATTTTGTTCTAATTCCGCCACAGAAATTAACAAAATGGCGTAAGGATGGCGCATTTATGTCAATGTCATGCTCTAAACATCCATCATTTAATGCTATTTTAATTGTCCATATAGATATTTCAACAAAATCATAACCTATTTTGTTCTAATTTTACCATATAGTAAAATTAGAACAAAATAGGTTATGATTTTGTTTACATTTTTCGTAAAATCAATTGGTCTATAGGTCTACTAATATCTATGACATCTCTTTATGTGACCTTGAGGTCGAGATACGAAATAATTACGGAATGAAACCACTCGAAGAATATTATCTAGGCTAGACCAATAACAAGAGTATTTAGGCCGTACAAATATTGAGTGATGAGTCATAGCCCAGAATCCATTATTATAATGTATTGTAGATTACATTGATAAATGTTCAACCTTATTATTGTGCCTGGCTGGTTACAATATTTTTAGTTTCGAAATGAGAATGTGTGAAAAAAAAAATGAAAAAAAGGGCTACTCATGATCTCCCTCTAACCTATATACGCCTCACAGTACTACCTACGAACTATTTAATTGCGTCTACTAAAACAACCTAGTATTATATGTTCACCATTAGGTATTCGATAATTATCATGAACATAACGAACACCCCAAAGATACAATATTATTATAATAATTACAGAGGAACTGATCTTTTGTGGCATGTGGATGACGTCATTGTACTGAAAATGCCTAAAATTTTGCCATACACGAGTTTAGTATCATCATCAGCCTATATATTGTCCCACTGCTGGGCACAGGCCTCTTCTCATACAGAGAAGGTATGAGCATTGATCACCACGCTTGCTCAAGGCGGATTGGTGATTTCAGACTTTTTAAGTCCAGGTTTTTCCTCACGATGTATTCCTTCACCATTAGTCAGTGACGTCTAAGATATTCTTAGAAACTACATATGACTTTAGAAAAGTCACATTGGTACTTGCCAGGTTTCGAAGCCGCACACTCGTATACGAGAGGCAGGTGCCTTAACCACTAGGCCACCACGACATATTTTTTGAGTTTAGTATCATTACTGTAAAAGTGCAAATTCTTAACACCGGGTCTAGACACGTAATTTCGTACAAAAAAGTACTCTTTCTCTTTCCTAAGTCAGGCTAGGCCATTAATCATTGCAGCATATCGTAGGTTCACGCTACTTGCTCTAAAGCTCTTGACATAATACCTTTAACACTTTTTACTATATCCAAGTTGGATGAAAATGGCCACTTTTTGTTTTTCGCTATAAGTACCCTTACTAATATTTTTAAATCTGAAAGGAAATCAGTATGTCCGTTTCTACGATAAAATGGCTTAACCGATGAAATAGGACCGATGTTAATGAATAGTTTTTTTTTGGGGAAGCGTGAAGTAGGAATGTATATGCATATATAATATGTTTCTCGTAGTTTCAGTCTGTCTATCTGCAAAACAAATCCGTGGTGGTAATAGTGTAACAGACAGACAGATGTTTACTTTTGCATTTTTAATATTAATAGAATGTTTTAAGCCCAGTACATTAATTGTTTTACATATTAACTAGCTGTTTCCCGCGGTCACACCCGCGTCTGGTTTCATACAAACTTTGCCCCCCTTTTTCACCCCCTTAGGAATAGAATTTCAGAACATCCTTTCTAATCGGATGCCTACGTCATACAAAGAACACACTCTCCAAGGCTCAGATCTCTACAATCAGCGGCTTAGACTGTGCGTTGATCTTTCTTTCATTTAGGAGAAAGCATTTTATATGTATAGTAAATACTTTATTTATTTCTTCACAGATACGGTTTCCGCAGCGTCGGGACTCTGGCATCTATGAGTGCCAAGTCGGCACCACGCCTCCTATTGGCCACAGAATGTATCTCTCCGTCGTCGGTAAGTAGAACACTTCCATTTATAAAATACTAGCTGTTTCCCGCGGTTTCACCTGCATCCCGAGGGAACTACTTAGCGCACCCGGGTAAAAAGTAGCCTATGTTGTTCCTCAGGGTCTATTCTATCTCTGTACTAAATTTCATTTATATCGATCCAGTAGTTTTGGCGTGAAAGCGTAACAGACAGACAGACAGACAGAGTTACTTTCGCATTTATAATATTAAGTAAGGATAAGGACTAGATGTTTTCCGTGGTTTCACTCGCGCTTAAGGGATATACTTAACGCACCTGGATAAAACTACACTAGGTCCTTCTCCATGGTCAAGGTATACCCATACCAAATTTAAATCGGTTCGGCGGTTTTTTTTTTCAAAATAAAGGTTTCCCCAGACTTGAATTACTTCTGTGTCGTGGTGCGTTTACAAACATTAATTATTACACATGCACAAACACCCAGACCCGGAACAATTGTAGTTGTCCCGTGCGGGTATCGAACCCGCAACACGCAGTGCAGCAGCCAATTGCTCAGCCACTACGCCAAAAGTGCTGCCAATTTAAAAAAAAATACAGAGGTTTTTTTTTAAAAGGTTGTCTCATACTAAAAATACTCTTGTATTATGGTTGTGGTAAAAATAGAAAATATTTTAATTGATGCAGTTAATCAGAAAAGGTCGCATACAAATACAGGTTAGTGACACAATTCAAAATAAGAACAATGTATTCAAATATAATCAGAACTACTCCAGGTTGTGCCAATTGAAGGCGAAAAGAGTCTGAGAGCTTTCATAAGTAGGTAATACTTCAACAGAGCTAATTTGTGATTCAAAATTAGACACTTTTAAAAGTGACCTTTTTATTTTACTTTTCGAATTTCAAAATGTAGGTTAGGTACACGATTTTCAAGTTATATTTTCCCATAATATGAGGACCAAAAAAATACTTATATTATATTATATTCTCCTAAATGTTATTTTTAGAACCGTCATTATTTAATTTTCTATTTTGAAAAAGCACTTACCTAATGCTATGAATCTTTCGGTATGTTTAAATTTATCGTGATCGACTCGATAGCAAATAGGCGGCGATATACGACTTTGCCCCTTTTAAAGCTAATGATTACGCTTTAACGACTTGCTTTCATGATTTGAAAAGTATATATACTAAACTAGAGCATATGCTTGATAATTTTGTATAACGTTTTTTTTAATTATGTATTTATAACATTGTATAAAAAAATCATGAAGTTAGGTCTAACGCAGAAGAAAAACTGAGTTTTACATAGAATTTATCAAGCGGATTTTAATGAAACCTGTACCATTTTATAGAAAAGTTAATTATATGTCTTTTTGTATACGTATATTTTTTTTTAATCGTACATTTACGTCAATTTTTGTGCTTTTGTCAAAACGTTGAGTTGAAATTACGGAGGGGCTCCACCGGGCGACGGGGGCAGTACGTCTGTGACCACTGTCACGGGTAGACGCTGTCACTCAGAGCGAGTACATTACGATGTAAATAAATTATTATATTTGTAATAAGATGACTGGTGAAGTATAATTATTACATTGAAAAGGCACTACATGCGGATAAAATATTTTTTTGATGTGAATAACGTGTTTTCAAACCAAATCATCCATAATCTGTCATAATCTAAAATGTGTGTATCTAAATTTGGCAGGACAAATATATTTTGTTATTGACTTACTAAATAATTAAATGTACTTTAGGATTTAAATATGTATTTCTTTTAATACTTTGCGTATTCAAAACGAGAATATTGCATACCTCATTTAAATTTTACATGTAGGTCGGAGATAGTCGTCAAAATTAAAAGTCTTTCATGTTATGTTATAATATTTCCTAATAGTTTGGAATTTATAGAAATAGTAGCTATAAGTCAGGGCATGGGATGATATCTAAAAACAAAACTTAATGGTTTGTAAATAAAACGGTTTGTCCATGGGTAACAAGGCGCTATTCTAAATTATTACCAATGAAAATATTTTTCTAAACACGTGAATTTGGGTTCGAGTTTCTTTGCTACGAGACGAATTTGAAAAAAAATGCAGAATATGATAAAAAATAAGCTTACGCTATTAAAAGAGTAATTGTAAAATGTAAAATTGTAAAATGTATTGTATTGTCTGACTATTTTAGCTAGACCATTTTCCTATTTTGGATTGGTTACATTAGTTTTATTTTTAGGGTTTCGCAGTCCGACAAGGAACCCTTATAGTTTCGCAATGTCCGTCTATCTGTTCGCGGCATAGCTCAGAGGCTCTTGATACTAGAAAGCTGAAATTTAGATAGATATGTGTATTGATCACGCCGAAAAAGTGGTAAAAATAAATTAAAAAAATAAAATAATTTAGTGGAGCTCCCGAACACGTGAAATGGGATGATGAATATTTTTTTTGTTGCGTAACCCTTCATGTAGGGTATCGTTAGATAGGTCTTTCAAAAATAAAAAAGCTAACTTTCGAAAACTATCACGGCTAAGTAAGCTTCACCGGTTACAGAGTTATAGTTGACTAACTAAGACCTACTACGGAACCCTACTGCGCGTGGCCCGACACGCACTTTGCCGGTTTTTTACTGGTAACATTGGGTAGTGATGCTTTACATAGCAACCATTTTCGAAGTTTAGTAAAAACGCCAAGTAAGCAGTCACATATGATATACATATTAATCTATTAGTCAAGGTATCTAATGTGGGATAATATTATATTTACACAATCTAAAAGATAAGACGAAGCATAGTGTTTTAGAAATGAAGGTCCTACTTCACTATGCCACTCTTATGTTTTATTTTCAACACCAAATAGTATCCGACAGAACGTCGATTTTTGGCTAGGCCTAAGCCGATTAATAGGCAATCGATTAGATATAGATTAAATAGATTAAAATTACAAAGTGTAGTTTCTACGTCATCATAATTATGAAAGGGCTTGATATGAAGGCTTGATGCATATTCTAATATTTTTTATGTTTTCTTCGACATCTTTTGGTATGTTACGAATTAAATTTAAAAAAAAACTCTCCGTAGTTTGTAAAACAAACATTCTGAAATAATTAGACTTCCGTACATTTTTCTCTTAAATGCTTTTCTTAATATGGTATTTCGACCATTTTACAATTCCAAGGTTATGTTTGAATTCCGATGAATTGTTATAACAAAACTAAATGATAATTGAGCTACTGCATGTCAATTTAATAATCTTTTTATAAAAAAAACTGTCTATTTTTGCGGTTAGTTTTTCTGATAAAATATATTATAAAAACCTTATATTAGTAATATAAGGTAAAAAGATAAAGATCAAAAATATTTAAATCGGTAATTATAAATGATTTCAAAGTCAAAAATCGATATTGCATCTTTCTAAAAGATTATCGAAATGCCATACAATGGTAGGATTTTTTTCCATTACTTTATTTCTTCAAAAATGCATGAAATCATGGAAAAGGGTCGTACAAATTTGGTGCTTGAAAATGTAACAGGTAATTCTCATTCAGACAAAGTCTATATCCGAATTTGGCACATTTATTTTTGCATTGATTTTTTGCTTTACTTTACTTTTATAATTGGGCCCAAAACGGGTGATATTCCATTTTTCATGATATGTAAAAATTTAAAAAATCCTGATCATAATCGGAATCTTTACTATCCCACTTTTGGGTATGACATAGACATGCATTAATATCACGCTTTTCCAAGGTGGATTGGTGATTTCAGACCGTGTAGTCCAGGTTTCCTCACGATGTTTTCCTTCACCGTTAGTCAATGGTGTCTTAGTTATACTAAAAAAGTGCATGTAAAACTTTGGAATAGTCAGATCGTAATTTCTAGGTATCGAAGTTCGAATCTGCATACTCATAAATGAGATGCAGGTGCCTTAGCAAAGAAGCCACAATGCCTTTTTACTAATATGTTCGGTGTATCAACTTAATAATTTAAATAAGCTGCAGGTAGCAGCTTATTTAAAATATTAACATCATTTGTCAGTCTCACTCACTTTTAGGTCTTTAAACGTAATAGATTATTCAATTTCGGTTCTGTTGCTGTCAAAATGTAGGCCAATTTTAACCAAAGCTGATGGTTTGGCCAAAGCTGATGCCAAAGGTTTGGTCGGACTAATTAACTGGCTTCCAGGCTCTCCTTACAAAACTAATACGATTTTCCTATACAAGTGAAGATGAGCTGACGTTATTTGAGAAGCAGCAGATGTCGTAAAATGCAAATATGAAAAAATCTTGCGTGCATTTCTGTTAGAAGAGCTCAAAGTGGACACCAATATGGCCTAAAAATTAACTCCTATGGTGCGATTTTGTCTGTCTGTCCATCTTTCACAGCGGATTAATTCAAGAATGCTAGTTGTCAGAATTTTTTCTTGAAACTTGTAACAATTTAGATCGATAAACATGTTTTGCAGATTAAAGAAATTGAAAATATTTTTGCTTTTCTGGCAAACGATTTGGAAATTTAAAATTAGTGTTTCGAAGTATTACTCAGACAGATGTTACTTGGATTTCGATTTTTATATCTTAGACATGCATATCAAAATACAATATGCGACTGTCCTTAGAATCTCTACATAATATTATGGTCACCCGTCAAAGTTCTTCAAAATATAAAATGACAACCGTGCGGTGTGCATTGCGGGGTCGCGGGGGGGAAGCTCAAGCTCCGCCCATTTGCTCAAGGTCATTGGCGGTAGTCGTCGTCTTAAGTTATTTCGTTGCTAAAAGAATAAAATAATATTTAATACATGTTACATGTATATGAAATAAAGGCCTTTACAGTCTGTAAAAAATAATTTTAAAATCTTGTATATATTTTTTTTATTTACTGTGCTCATTCAAACAGAATATTTTTTATATGCGATATCCCGATTATAAATAAAAAAAAATATTACTTACAGCACATGATTATTATTTATCAATAGTAGAATAAAGAATTAAAGTAAAAGAGGAGCTCGTGGCTAAGTAACAGCCGCACGGGTCGAACGATCAAAGGTTAAGCTGCGCTTGGCGCGGCCAGTCCGTGGATGGGTGACCATCCATGTAATAGCGAGACTCCTCCGTGCCGCGGAAAGCACGTTAAGATGTTGGTCCCGGCTGTCATTTTCGGGTAGCCAGAAGCCAATAGTCTGACAACCAGTCATACCAAGGGGTATCGTGTTACCCAGTAACTGGGTTGTGGAGGTCAGATAGGCAATCGCTTCATATAAAACTGGTACTCAGCTGCATCCGGTTTATACTGGATGCCGACCCCAACATAGTAGGGAAAAGGTTAGGCAGATGATGATGAGTAGAATAAAAGTAAAAACACTCGGCGTGTTTTCTAGTTTTAGCCTTTTTCTAGACTCGGCCTAAAAAAGACTGAATGTTGGAATGAATGCCAGTTAATTTATTCGCCTTACTGAGTTAATGGTCTCGAGAAAAGTATTTTTTGGAAAAAAAATGAGAGGAAAAAGCCAACGGAATGGATTTTTTCAATGTTTTTGCTTGAAGCTTCCTTGCTACCAACTATTTCTTGAAAAGATTTTAGATAATTAGGTCAAGACTTATTTTGATTTTTATATTTAAGTTGTGCATTTTGATGAAAACGTTTCTTTATTTTTTAACCGACTTTAAAAAAGGAGGAGGTTCTCAATTCGATTGTATCTATTTTTTAATAAAATTTTGAGGTAGACCCATTTTGAAAAATACCTATTTATATAATTTTGAAATTCAATTTATTATTATTTTTGTACGTAAGCCGTAAGTTTAAAATCCGGCTGAGAATATTAAAAAAATATTAACTTTATAAAATATTCTGATTTTAAAATTTACCTTATTGCCAGACTTTTTATTAATTAATATTCATTTTATAAATAATAAAAAAATGGGTAGTAGGTATAGTTTATAGAGAAAAAAAAAGAATAAATTACTCAAATCTTCTAAAACATAAGAACCGATATTTATTTAATCAAACCGATATCTTTGGCAACGCAAGCAATACCATTTGCGATTTTATACGTTTTCGGATATGTTGGCATCAGCCATTTTTTATTACACAGGGTGTTTCACAAAGGTCAGGGGCGCTATAAAACCGTTCAGTGGTGAATCAATATTGATCACACGATAGCTATGGTTCATGTTCTATTTTTCTTAAAACAATAAAATATGTCAAAGGAAATAAAAATATATGAAAAATAATTCAATATTATTTCTAAATAATTGAATTAATTTTTATAACCAAAAAATATTGAATCGATATTTATTTGTTTAAAAAGTTTATATATAATATAAATATCAATACTTATATGACGCGACGTAAAATTTAACAAAACATTAAAATAATAAAGTTATATTTATAAATTGAGAACATAATGTTTTCAGATCGACACTGTCGTAGAACAAAGTCGGATCTACAAAATAGCTACTTTACAGGAGAGCACTTTAAAGTTTTGATTTCCTTTGGAACGTATTGGAAATACAACTTTGTTCGTTTTAATATCTCGGAAAGTACCAGATATATAATTTTATTTCTTGCTTATATCGATAGATTATGTTTAGTTGAAGCTGATTGCATTGTATTATCACATCTGACTTTGTTCTATGACAGTGTCGAGATATTAAGTATTCACTTACATTATAAATGCGATAGTCTGTGTGGACGTATTATGTCTAATACACTTTCACGCAAACTTTATATTAGACTTTTTATTACAATTTGACAGAATGGATTTTGATAAATTTTGATACACACATCATAACCTGGGTGAAATAATAAATAACTGTCTGAAACCGCGGGTATCAGTTAGTTTTAAATAATAATAATATTTGTATTGTCAACATAGAAAATATAAATTAAGGTCCCCGATATACCTACCAACAATATTGTTTTATTCCTATTTCATTTTTGCACATATTTATCTCAAAGAACAGAGATTGGATTGTACAATGTTTTATTTCAAAACACCGATAATATTTATTTTATTCTTTTGAATGTACACTTGATACAGATCATACTTACAATGCCAATTTATTAATGTTATTCGAACAAACAAACGGAGGCACAAAAATGTATATTTTTCCTAAGACTTTTGGGAAGCCTAAAAGAGGATACGCCTAAGGCAAACCAACAAAAATTACACGGATACAAAATACAAAATAAAGAAATTTCCAACGACATAGAATAAGGCATTATTTATGAGGCCGGCCTCGCTCGAGGCTTAGCTGCAGAACAAAAACGTCTAATATTTCACGTTCACATAAAATAATCTGGCCAAAAACCTTGCTTAACGTCAAGGTATTTTCAAAGTCTTTGGTTATTGGGATTAAGTGTCTGATCACACGAATATTCTTAGCGTAATTTATTTTATGCTTTGGCTGTAAGAAGACAGGGAAAAGTCTTAATTTTGTAGTGATAAATCCGAAATTCTACCTCGTATTTTTATAAAGCGCGCTTATATTTACCTAAGGCCACCACGCACCTTTGCTTGCTACCAGTTATATAATTATCGCTTAATACCTGTAATACAAAAATACCCTGTCTCATTAAAAACCTTTCCAAAGATGTAATGATATCTCACTGTATTTAATAAGCAATGTAATATTATGTATTATGTTTTGTAAGCCGGCCGAATATAATACTAATAAGTCAGTGAGCCAGCCAGTCATTATACACTATACAGTACCTAATATTTGAGTCGAAAAAACTTTCTTTAAATCCTTACTAATATTATAAATGCGAAAGTAACTCTGTCTGTCTGTCTGTTACGCTTTCACGCCAAAACTACTGGACCGATATAAATGAAATTTGGTACAGAGATAGAATAGACCCTGAGGAACACCATAGGCTACTTTTTACTCGGGTGCGCTAAGTAGTTCCCTCGGGATGCGGGTGAAACCGCGGGAAACAGTAATAAATATATAAAAAGATACCTACATACATTGAGTCTTTCCATCTTTTGCAATAGTCCTGCACAAATCGGGGATTGTCCCTGGGCGCATTTCTATAGTGTATACAGGGACAATCGCCACTCATTTGTCACCATCACATTTCATTAAAGTTGTCTCAAAGGCCTTCTGTGTGTTGGCTTTGGCCCCCCGTTCGCCTCCCAAAGGTCTCTGTAGTCCCGTGTATGGTAGAGATACATACATTAGCAATTTAAATGAATGAACAATAAAATATATTTCAAATAAAACAATTATAATATTCGATCATCAAAGTGATGACCTCATTATTTAAAGCCTCATTATGAGATGCGGGCGAACTTGATTTACTTTTTTTATCGGGTCTTTGAAGATTTCTGGGATCAAAAGAAGAAAAAAAATACAAACAAAGTATTATGTGCCCAAGGTATGCTATAAATACATTGTACACAATTATAATATACTAGCTTTCCGTCAACAGCTTCGCCCGCGTGGGCTACGTCATACAAAGAACAGGTTCAGATCTCTACGATCAGCGGTGTAGGCTGTGCGTTGATCCGTCAGTCATTCAGGACGAAGCATTTTATATGTATAGATTCTCAACAAATGCTCAATCTATTTACAACGTCAGCACAACAATTCAACCCATCATTTTGCCTTCTTATACAGTGAACAGAAGTCCCAAATGTAACCTTCGTAACAAAAGATCAATTTACGAGTCCATTGTATTATTCACCGCACCTCCCCAAAACCCCATACGTTTTGAAAGAAATCGTCACAATATGCATACAACATAAAACAGACGATTTGAGCGGAAAAATTTCGTGGAACTGTCAAACCGTTCCCCGTAGAGATCGGCCAAAAAATTCCAGAATATTCTTCGTAGGAAGTAACGGGAACATGTTTATGAAATTGGTGACGTATTGGACCTGTTTGCTGGAAGCCGTTACAGGCGCAATTTTGTTACATTCTAGTTTTCCTTGTACAAGAATATGTTTATGGCATTTCTTTGAAAGTTCGCTTAATGGTCTGCCAAAATTTGAGTTGTTACCGGGTTTCGACTCAATAGCATTTCTTTGTTCATATTGGCGATGGAATCTTTACCTACTTCTTTGTTAGATATTTATAGTACACTTAAATTAGTTTAGTTTTGTATTTGATATACATTTGTGAACCACCTTTTGAAATTATACTTGTTAAAGAGTACTGAAGATACTTGCCTGCTCTTCTGCTTATGAATATACGCCTTGGATTATAAATTCAACTTTTTCTTTTATCTGAAGGATCATCATCCTTTGACATCCATAGTATCTAATAGTCTAATTGAAGTAAATGATTTAAATTGGTCTTTGCACACTTTAAATAATTGAAAGGAGAGACAATAAACATCGCATTTTCAGCTTAAAATAGCTCTAAATGGAGCTTTCTTAAACCGCGGACGCTCTTAAACGATTAATGGAGTAAAAGACCAAATGCTAAGTTTCCTTCCAAATTTATTCCTATTTCTTCGCATTAAAAACTGCCAGTAATGGCTTAATTGGGGAAAAAATACGGTTTGAGTAATGACATGCTGGTTTTCGTTTGACCTTAGAGCGCCATAGTGACTATTCTTTTTTAGCCATGAGTATGATTTTGAAATAACGAAAGGGTATTTTGGCGAATTCCATGTTACCATGCCGCGCGGTATTATTTTCAATGTTATTTATAATCATTTTGCGTTATTTTTGGTGCTATTACGGCTTGTATAATAAATGCGTTTACAAGCAAAAAGCATTCACAAACATTAATTTCTGTCGCTGTTTTTTTTTTTCATTTCTCTGTGTTACAAATCGATATTTTGCATCAATGTCATTAACTATTTTGCCTATGTATGTATTAGGATTGTCAAATTAATGTTCATATCATTCCATGTTCTGTTAAAAAAATATCATAAAGAAATCAACTTTTTTGAAGCCTTATCTATTATGCACATGACCTCCCTAACACGTCCAGCATGTTCACGCTCCATCACAAAAGGTTCGTTATAAGATCTGGACAGAACGTTCAACTTACTTTATAGTGATGTGATTTCATATTCATATGAGATACGAAGAAAATATTCAGCTTCGAGTTTCGAGTCATCGGTTTTGGCATTGATAAATATAAGTTTGAAACGAATTTTGAAGGTTTTGGAAGATATATTTTTGGATTGAAAAGTTGTATCGCTACTTGGACTCCATTCAAGTTATTTAATTTGTTATTTATGTTCGTCTATGCAATGAATTATTGATAGCAAAAACCCTTTTTGTAAGAATCACGTTTTATTGTGCTAACTTACATGGACATTATATAATTCATAAAAATAAAATTGTAAAGTATTGCAACTGAAATGTATTTATTATATTTAGAATATTTACTATAGACTTACATTAATACATACTAAAGAAATTAGGCATTAAAATATTCATCCGTATCGCTGTCAATTCCCATTGAAGTGATCGTGCCCAAAAGGCAGGTTGCATGCTGATACTTTGACCGAAGTATAGGCCAGCCTTTTGATCACGGGTGGAGTCCACTAAACGCTTACCTATATTGCAAAATGGAAGACGGGCATGGGACCCCATAGCCTTAATATGAACTGAAATTGAAAGATATTACCCTACATAATAATATATAGGGTAAAATCAGGTATGCTCATCAAAAGGTGATCGAAATTAAAACAAAATACAAACTCAAACAACCTCCCTGGAAGTGTTATCAAATTAACATTAAAATACTTTTCTATATCTTTGGCAGTCACAGAAAGTTACATCTTTAAGACCACTTAGCAGCTTTAAAAGAGGCTCATCTCCTTCAAGTTATCTGCAAACAAATAATTCCGTTTACAACTCAAGATTGATATCAAAGTGTACCTTATTAAGAAGTTTCAATTGCTGGCCTTTTGATTAGGGTAGATGAGAAAATGACAGGAGAGTTTGATATTTTCTTGTCGTTTGTTGATAAAATGGTAAGAAGTAAGCAACAAGTCCTTCTCAATTAATTGCTCCATAGCGATTAATCGGTGGATAGAAAGAAGCATTGGGTGGCGATGATTAATATAATAGAAATAAGATGATTTAGAGGACACTATTATTTGTTATCAACAGCGTCTCTCTCACAAAGTTGGTTGGTTGGTTGGTTGGTTGTTGCCCTGGTAAGAAGAACCTCCTTTTTGAAGTCGGTTGAAAAGAAAGTAAGGAAGTTGGTAGAATTTGGAACTTATAAAGTTAACTACATTTCTCTAGATATCAGCATTAGTATCGTTAAAATTCAACAAACTATAAAAGATATTGCACGCAAAATTATTAGACATATTTAGTGATGAAAAAAAGTACAAGTCCCCCAGACTTTTTTTAGTTCTTAATTAAATAAGGTCTCATCATTAAAATATAGGCGAATATTTTAATATTGGTTGAACAAATTGCCATGACAGAATTTTTTATCCAAATTATGTTAATGAGCGCCCTTAAAAATATCTTTGCCGCACATGACAGGGTGTTAAAATGATATGGAGTCAAAAAGGTTATTACTTTGAACTAAGTTAAAAAAATCTTGTTACCAAGATTTTCAAAAAACAGTGTCACATGCAAAAAAACGCTAGAATTTCTAGCGCAATACTAACTCGCTGAATTACTACAACAATTACAATAAAACCTATGAAGGTTTTAGAGGTAGGTACCTCTGAATTGACTCTCTGACGACTTTTGATCAAAAATAATCTCTCATCCCTATTAATAATGTAGTTTTTTCCATACAGAGCCTCTGACAAAGATAAAAATATTTGATTCCCATCCAGTTCAAAATCCCTCTAAAATTACTAAAGCAATCAAGAATTCTTCTGATCAGGCGTTTAAACAAAAAGCAATTCTATACAACTCTAACAAAGTCGTTTTTCCAAGCAGAGCCTCTGACGACGATCCTGGGTGGACCGGAGCTGTTCATCAACACTGGCAGCACCATCAACTTGACGTGTGTGGTACAACACTCTCCGGAGCCACCACCAGCTATACGATGGACTCATAATGATGAGGTAAGGAACCCTCAGTTACTCTTAAAGTTCTGACAGTAGTTTGTGAAGAAACTGGTCTGAAAAGTACCGCTATCATCATCCTAATATAATAATGCGAAAGTGAGTTTGATACGCTTTCACAGTAAAATGGCCGAATAGATTTGGCTGACATTTGGTGATAGAAGGGTCCTCCAGGGTGAGGTGGATAAAAGTTCACATCCTGAGGGTCAGAAGCCATCAAGTAGATATGAGAAATCTCTAACACTAGAGCTTATTAAGTTAGTGAAATCTGCCGCCCGCACTATAAGAAAGAGAATTACAGGTACTTATAAAACGTCAAGACAAGAAGCCAGGCACATTAAGAAATTGTATAGTTACTGTGTCTTCAAATTAAGCTTTAGCTACGCCTGATTGTCTGTAAGGTCCAAACAATACCCCAAAATTAACAATTTATTGCAACAAAAATTTATTTACAGCTACCAAACAACCAAATCGTTTTTGACAAACAGTTGTTGCAATAAATACACGAACAATTTACATCTGTCCTCAATTTGCATAAATTCAACGGCTTCAGTATCAAATGATTGAATCTGGCAGTTTTGGTTCAGCAAATAAATTTGTCGGTATCGAAACTCAGTCGGCGATGAGGTGTGTAAGCTGCCGTTGATAGATGTTCATATTGTTACAAAGTCGTTTGGTTGTATCAGAAAGCTAAAGTGGTTTGCTATAAAGGTTTAATTAATCCAGTAGTAATAATATGATGTACTTACTTATTGACATCTAACTATCCTAGCTTATAGCTAGTCAACTAGCTAGCATCCAGAACAAACTACTTCGCGCACCTTCTTAAAAACTATATCTTTAGCCTTTTTCCGAGTTTCAATTTATCTCCCTTCAAAGATCCTTATAAAGATAGACGGGTAAACATTAATAATTAGTAAGGATTTAAATCCAATTTCGTAGACAATATCATTTTCAAACCCTCCACTCTCAAACAGTACGATCTCCAACACAAGTATAATAATTACATTTATCAAGCTGTCTGCAAACGAGGCTACGTGACATTAGGACCTTAAAACTCCGCCATTTTTGGACCTTCCCCTCCCTAGGACCAAGCGTCAGCGAAATTATCTCCTCTGTCAACGCCCTGACAAGATATATAACGATGTTCTGGGAAAAAAAATTGGAGCGTCGCTGACAACGAAGATATTGCTGGGAGAAAATTCTTTGGTGCACTTAACGATATTGTTAGAACCAAAAGATAGGGTGGACATGGGCCAGGAGACTCGTGGGATAGTCTTATGGATAAATATGGTCATGTGCAATATTATATTAAGTAATTTATCGCGCTATTGGCGGTGCAATTTTTCAAAGCTATGTATTTTGCAGCAACTTTTTTTAAATCTTACGCTATTTCTTCATTTATTTTTAACAAAATAAATTAAGGAGTAAAATGGTGGCACCTCTACCCTGGCCCGCAATGAATTTCGTGCAATTTTTTTATCGTTGCACAATTATGTGCATCTAATCATAATTTATACGAGACACCTTTCCAGTAGCCAATCGACTCTTCAAATTCCAATTTCAATTATTTTAAAAGAATACATCGTGGCTCCTCTTCTTGGGCTAAGTATCTCCTACTTTATAAGTAAAATGTGTCATGTCCCACTGTTTGTCGACACGCCAATGTAACAAAATGTAGCTCGGTTCACTAAATTGAGGGATCGCCGCCTCGCTGGCGCCTTGTTTAAACTTTATATGCTTTATTTTATGGGGGTTTAGCTGTTTTTTAGGGATGGGTAATCATAAAATTACTCCTCCCACCGTGGTTGGTGAGAGAGGGAGTGTCAGACTCTTACTAACTTAAACCCATCCATGTTTCTATTCTAGCAATTTGCGTCCAAGGGGCAAAAAACTTCTATCTCATTTGGTATTTCTGGAAATTTGGCACATCCATAACTTTGCAGTTAAGCATATCTCGA
This sequence comes from Pyrrhia umbra, assembly GCA_963891755.1. Lineage (NCBI taxonomy): Eukaryota > Metazoa > Arthropoda > Insecta > Lepidoptera > Noctuidae > Pyrrhia > Pyrrhia umbra. The sequence goes on along the minus strand of OY982933.1, from coordinate 11,970,044 downwards.
GTTAACTGCATTTTCGTTATAGGTACGCGTATTATAGTCAGTATTTACTAACTTAAAATTTTAATACACATAAGAAACCAAAACTAAGGCTGCAGCTCATAATTTGTTCATCTGTATAGCTTTATTCCAACTATCTTGGAGTCGATTTCCAGTGGCAACAGCTGAGACCACCGACTTAACATACTTTCCAAGGCACGGAGGAGTCTCGATATGATATAGATGGTCACTCATACATGGACTGACCGCGTCAATCGTAGCTTACCCTACCTTTGATCGATCGACCCGTGCGGCTTTTACTTAACCTCAAACGCCTCATACCATTTGTTACACCATGATGAATATATATAAGTAAAGTACTGAATCCTTCAACGGATAACCTACTTATTAGTATTCAGCAGGGTTGAGCTACAAATGTGCGTCGTGTTTGCACGAAATTGAGCATTTGTACGTCAACGTTTTAACTTGATTCATTTTATAAATGCTACAGTGAAATTCGAGTGGAGCGGTAATTTTAAACGCTTTAAAGAGTAATATCATCTTCGTATTCTATAAAAGAAGGAATTATTTGGTACGTAGTCTTAAGACTCAATTTACATTAGCAGAAATTATGTGAAGATTTTTTGTGACGGAAACATTTTAGACAAATATGACCACCATACTATTGTATTACCCGGTAACTGGGTTATGGAGGTCAAATAGGCAGTCGCTCCACGTAAAACACTGATAGTCAACTTCATTCAGTTGGACTGGAATTCGATCCCAACAAAGTTGAAAAAAGGCAAGGCAATGATGATGATTATAACCTTTCTTTTGTTGAGAACCAGTGTCTGATGCTTCATATGAATAGTTGATATTTAGCTATTTATTGTAATTGTGGTGGCCTAGTAGTCAAGGCATCTGCATCTCAAGTACGAGAGTGCGAGACCTAGCTAGTAATAATCTGTCTTCTGAAGCTTCTCTTTCTATAATATTCCCTTACTAGGGATAGATTTTTGACTTTATTTGTATGGACCCTTTGTCAAAATTCTACCTCTAGTAAGAAAAACTACGGATTGATGGGATATTAAATCTGGCCGTAAAGTTCAAGGAAAAATCGTTAGGAAACCTGGAGTGAAAAGTCTGAAATTACCCAACCGAATAAGCCTCTCATACCTTCTCTATATATGAGACCTATATTTTTTTATGTTCAAGATATAAAAGTAAATAATGACTTCAAAAAGGTCACAATGGTGCTTGCCAGGTTTCGAACCTACACTTGTGGTGCATGCTATGTCAATAATAAAAGGCTTTAATCTTCAATAGGGGTTTATTTGAACTAAATTAAGTGACATAGACACGGTGGCGTCTCGATTCAACGCCCCTATATAAACAAGTTGATTTGAATTCTTGCCAGTTTCGTACGAAAGGATTGCCAAGATATGCGACGTCATTTGTTTTATTAATTGCGGTTTCTATGTTGGTACTTCTTTGATATTCTTATATGTGCTTTTTTTAGGTCACGGTGTTATTACGTTTGTCATTAAAATAGATAGTTTATACAGGTTAAGCCTATGATATATATATTTATATACTTATATATACTTTGGCTCGGCCTATGTCCCGTGAAGTTTTAATGATATACAAATTAGTTAATATTTAAAGCACAAGTTTTTTTTTTAATTTGGTTGTTAACTGAAGATTAGTTTATGATGGGACTGGCGTGAACTTCGTTCAAAAGTAACTTAAAATAAAGGTTGAAAAAAAACCTGTGTTTTCTTCCAGCGAGAGGTGTCATAATACTCAAGAAGACCTTAGTCACAAAAATGCTTAGTATTTAAATTTATTTGGTGGTCGTTTATACGTACTTTTGTTAACTTTAATATTTTCTTGAAAACTATCATAAAATTGTATTTAATAATTAAGCAAACCTAAGCTAAAAACGTTTTCATGAATATCGACTAGGCTTTCTCAAGGTCAAAAAAGATGAAATGGCATACCTATTAATTCTAGATAGTAAAGAGTAGCAGAGTGATGCATAAGCAAGCGCCATGTCATTTCTCGTCACGGCATATCCAGTTATCAACTCCACTCCCAAGTCGCAATAGATTCTTTACATCAAAAGTATAATGAAGTTAAATGTTAAAAAATAATCCTAATCCTTACTTATATAAATGCAAAAGTGACATTGTTTGATTGCTTTCACAATAAAACAGTTCAACCGATTTGGGTAAAATTTGGTACGGAGACAGATGGAATCCTGGAGACAGTAATAGGCTTTGTCCATATGTAATAAGTAGGTCCCCCGTGACGTGGGTTAAATTACTGAAAACGGCTAGTGTAGCTGTAAATGCTGCCTGTTCGCTACTGGTTGTTAAGAAATCCACCTACTGTAATATTTTATGACTCATTGCAATTTAACTCAAACTTATTTATTAGTAGTTACTGCAAATTACTTAAGTGCAAGTTTTTATCGACTTCTAAGTTGGTATATTATACTGTAGTACAACATTTACCCGTAATAAACTTCTATTAAGTATGCTTTTTAACTAGAGGTATAATTTTCTATCGTTTAAGTTTAACTGTTCGGTAATTTCACTGTTAAAGTTACTTGTCGTTCGTTCAGTTTATTACTGTTTACGGTGCTATTTTACATGTTTGTAACTATCAGATAAAATATTTATTTTATGTACAATGGTTTGGTTGTTAGTTTGCTGTATAGAAACAGAATGTGGTAACTGGCATTAGGTATCAGTATATAAAAAAATAAAAATTATTTGTTTGTCTGTCAAATATGTTGAAGTAGAATAAAAAACCTATGTGATTAAGTGAACTCCGCCATTAATGAAGTTCATTTCTGAGGGTTCGAATCTTGAAACTTGCGCGCTGACACACTCGTGTATATAATTTGAAAGAGAGAGAGAATCCCATGGAGCATAAGCTAAAGGATAGCTTTTCCCTTTTTTTAGGGATGGGAAAATATCGGAACGGGAAGGAATTTTTCACTCTTACTAAGTAAAACTTATCCATGTGCCTTCAAACTCCTTCGAACAATCCCGAAGCCTTCCATCCTTACAAGACCGATTTTCACTAGTCACGCCTACCAAAAGCCACCTTAAAGAATTTCGTAATTATTTAAAAATATCGTCTTTTTTAAATTTAGACGAACGAAAAAAGAATGATGTGAAATCTATGTATATAAAAATGTCCTGAATGATTGACGGATTAACGAACAGCCTAAACCGCTGATCGTAGAGACTTTGAATTTAGAGGGTGTGTTCTTTTGTATGACGTAGGCATCCGATAAGAAAGGATTCTCCAAAATTCGACCCCGAAGTGGGTGAAAAAGGAGGGCAAAGTTTGTATGAAACTTTGTCATTTTTAATTTGAATTCGTATAGCTCACGCGGGCGAAGCCACTGGCGGAAAGCTAGTAATACAATAATTACCTACTAAATACACGAAATTCATTACAACTTTAACATCATTGTCCTGTGTTGCCTTCTTTAGAACATAATGTCCAGCAACTGCTACGATTGGACTAGTAAATTGGAATTCATTTGTGGAAAGTGCACTGCGTTTGACATGTACTTCAACAATTGGACTTTTAGAAAATAAAGAGTAGCTCGTTCCCGTGTTGTTACTGGCTTATTCTTTACACTAATGTGTCTTTTGTGTGGTATACATTTTTTGTTTTGTAGATCTTGTTTTGGGTGACATTGCTAGCTTACATAACATCTTGCGCTTTTTCTTTGGTTTGCTATTCGTAATATCAACGCTGGACGATTAAGAACTAACATGTCCTTTCTATAAAAAAATGTCTTCCCACGCTTCAGTGGCGAATCCAGGGGGGCTAAGGGGCTCAACCCCCCCCCCCAAAAGCTAAGCAAGGAGACTTATTATGCGTTAAGCAAAATAAAATATTCAGTGCTTTTTTAGTGTTTCGTTTGATAAAACCTACCCTCACCAGAATCAAGCCCCCCCCCAGAATCAAGTCCCCCCTAAACCAAAATCCTGGATCCGCCACTGCCACGCTAGGAACTTCTCCTGTATCGTGCGTGCGTTTACAAACATCTATTACACATTCACAAACACTCAGACTCGGAACAATTGTAGTGGTCCCATGCGAGACTCGAACCCGCGACATGCAGCGCAGCAGCCAAATGCTCAGCCACTATACCAAACGTGCCGTCAAAAAAATCTTTGATAACAGTAATTGAAGAGGTTAAGCATTTGAAATGCATACCCAATTATCTTTGTTAATGCACCGATGATGCAATAGATTTTAGCAATGGTACTTTTTTACAATATTTTGGTAATACGTTTTATTTAATCTATAAAAGTTTTTAACTTTGTTTATATTTTATTTCGTAAAAAAGTAAGTTGCTTTAAAACTAATATTCTTATTATGCCAAAGCAGCTAGATTGAATCAACAATTCTGTTCTTTAAATAATTTACGACCTAGTTAAAATGTCATTATTCATAAATCATATTCATTGAACAGTTTCTTCGTAAAATACAAAGTCTATTTCTTCAACAAATCATTTCTTAATTAATCAAATTAATTTCCAACTCACAATCAGCGCTCGTTCACGCCTCTTTAATTTTTGGAGTGCGGCCAAATGAATGAGTTAGTGGAAATCTTATTAGAAGGTACATTACAGGCAGTTTAGAAATTCTTGGCTATCAAAAATTTAGATAGAAAATTAAATATATTATAGCTATTCAAGAAATTATTTAGATTAAGGTGGATGTTCCGATAGTCCGTCCATACATTTTGGGATTGAGCTTTATCCTAAACACAGCCACTATTTGTTTCAAACTAATAATTTCATCACTTTCTACAATGAAATGTGTACGCCTATCAACTTTTTAGAGAATAACTTACATTATTTACTAAGAAAAATAATAGTAAAATTCACGCAAAAATTGACATTTTGTTTATTAGTGTGAGTGTCTTTTGCCATAAACAAAAATAGAATAGGATAGAATAGACAAGCAAACCAAAAGCGTAGTTTAGACATTAGCACGCTAGATGGCGACAGATGATGAATCAATTTCTTATGTACAATATTTATTTATTTCCTTTTCTGCAATTCATAAACAAAAAAAACAATAAAATAACATAAAACTGTAGACCCTAGATGACAAATTTTACAATTTTATTTTATTACATCATAATTATTGTTGTCTGGCAACATAAACCATTTTGCGTAGGTAGGTAATATAAGCGACGCTGCCACTCTTGCAAACTTAGACCTGACCTTCAAACATTGACGAAGAAACAGCGTTGCCAAACTTCTATCACTTGTTTGACTGTTATAAAATACATTCTGAAGTAATTCTCAATTGTCCCGCGATAGGATTTGCGCGCGGAATTTCTTGCGTGTTATATTTTGTATGTTATGCATTTTCATTGATTCAAATTGGAATATTTCTAGTTGGTTTTTGATTTCAATTTAATAGAATATATTGTAATTTATGGTAGATATAGTAATTAATTAAGTTGGCCCGTGATTTGCTGAAATCTCGTCACAATACTAATTACCTACGCCGTATGAGTCGGTGTTGAGTACTAAGTATGTTATTTTAATGTATTTTTATTTTTTTGGATAAAATTATTATAAATCGGTAAGCTACCAAAGTAGGTACCTAGTCACAAAACAAAATTAATAAACATTTTCAAAATATGGTTTTGTCGGGTTACGTGAAAAACACTTTTTACGAATTTTGCAAAAAGTTTCAGACAGACGCACATTATTATTATTTTGTTTTATTTTGTAGTACCAAGAAGCTCAAGGTCGCGTGCTAAAATTTGTCTGGTGCGTTCAATTCTTCGAGCAACACAGGCTTCCGAACGAAGGTTCAATCAAATAGACGTATAATTATTTTTATAGTTATTGTAGTTTATTGTTTATAATACAGATTTTTTTTCTTATGCGTCGTCTACTAGGAATATAAAGACAACATTGATGTAAAAGATAACTAAAATTTTACTGTTACATTTTGTTGTTCTAGACTTTTTAATTTTCGAACGAAACCTAAAATTCAAATAAGAATTATGTATTGTATTATCTATGATCTGGATTATCTCTCAGCAGATCAGAATTCAGACGACCTGCAGTAGTATTGTGCAGTATTGTATTGTATTGTATTCTTTTGTGATCTGCGATCACTTTCATTACATGGTTGTGAATTACAATACTATTAAATTTTATTCAAATATTGAGTGTTTAAAAGTAACATGCGCTTTTGTTGTTCTTTTGAGATTAATTGGCCGCAAGCTGATACTGAAACTGATTCATTTCAAATTGATTGTCGAAACTGCTCCAAATAAATGTTTATCTAAGACATCTGGGTATCGCATTTTGGACTTGAAGCATGTAATTGAGTGAGCATTCCTTTTGAAAAGACATTGAAATATGTGTGAATCTTCTCAAATTGAATTTGTTAGTGAAAGACTTGATGGGTTTCGAAGTGAATTAATTTTCACGTGCAGTATGTGCGATAAGTCATAAAGCTTGTAGGCATTGTACGGAGAGCATTGATAAAATAAACACTGCATTTTTTTGGGCAACTGTCAATTCTGGTAGCTCTAGTATACTGAAGCAGCACACATAACAAGTCATAAGGATGTTCCAACACTGTCAACTAATAAATTTCGACGTGTTATAAAATTCTTGGGCAGTGTGGTTTGAACATTTGATAGAAGAAATTAAAACTGCTAGTGAACAAGAAAGATCAATTGCTATTCAAAAAGGTCATGTGTCTTCAGACGGTGTTCCATTTGTTTACTGTACATATATGTAGATGGAGGATGGTTGAAAAGATCGGGTATGACTTTGATTTATCATCTGGTATGGTAAGTTAATCTAAAAAAGGTTCTTTATATTATTTTGTGTGTTATTTCTTATTTTGTGCAATATTTACAAGTGTCGTTTTTCATTTCTAGGCCTGCATTATTGGTAAAGATACTAGGAAGTATCTATTTCTTGGTGTTAAAAACAAATATTGTTATACATGTCAATATTATGAGAGGAGAAACATGGATATGAAAGCACATAATTGCTGCAAAAAATTCACTGGACCGTCTACAGTTATGGAATCAGAAATTATTGTGGAAGCCCTTTCAAAAGACAAGAATTACATCAACTTCGCTATTTGAGTTTTATTGGAGACGGAGACTCCTCTGCGTTTGCAAACTTGGAATAGAAAGTGCAATAATGCGTGAATCATGTAGTAAAAAACTATAGCAGTGCACTTTACAAGGTATAATATTATATGAACAATTCAAATTTGTTTAGTTATCTCAAGATCAGTGGATCTCCACATTATAATTTATTTTAGTGTCTTTTTTCTTAATATAATCAAAAACTATTTCAGGTTCAGGCACCTTTGACTGTGATAGAAGTTTTTCAAGATAATGAATGTATCCGCAATATGATGACAAAATGATTTAGACTTTTTTGAAAACTATTCTGCTAGAAAACATTGAGACATGTTCAAAAAAATGGGAGAGGTATAGATTTCAATGGTATGTACCAGTATGTACAAAGGTTATTACTTTTTATTTACTTTATAAATTATCAATTTCAATGTCTAAAATATATTATTATGTTATTCTAGTGAAAAATCGTCTTTCATCATCAGTTGGAAATTCGAGCAAGAAAAGTAAAGTTGATTTTTGAGCAGCTTTGGAGATGGATGGTAAATAACATTTTGAAGTGAATGGTAAATAATATTCATCAAAAAGTAACTAGTATACTAAATAAAGTAATTTTTCTTTGCAGCAGCCGTGTAGCAGTGGTTTCAAGACAAGAAGACTCAGAAGAGGGGGAAATCAACAAGTCCAATGATTTGTTTTAATTGTATTTTTGTAGTAGTTTGTTTAGAATCTACATCATAGTTGTATATTTCATACTAAATCGTGTTTTAGATTTGTTGTTATCTCTTGTTTATGAATTGTAATTTCTTACGAGTTATGTTGTCTTTGTAATAATTGGTTATGTTACAACTCATCAGTGTTATTAGTTTTGATTGAATAGGCATGTGTTACTTCAATTACTTGTGATTTGAAAAATAATTTCAATAGTGTGAGATAATAAAGTAAACTGCGTTTTATTTTACATAATGTTGTCATTATTTATTTCCTAAAATTATAAATCAATTAAATAGTTTATGCCTACAAATATAACTTTTATTTTTATCATATAATCGTACATCGTACATAATAAATATCGTAGAAGGTGGCGTTCTGTAGTTGTGCCTACACCCATACAGAAAAAGCGCCATCTAGTGCTCAATTTTCGTAAACGTAAGGACTAGGCACTCGCCCACGTCTGTGTGTGTAAAAAATACTATATTCAAGGACAATGTTATTTTGCAACTTTTTTGTCGAATTGGGTGGATTTTGAGGCAAGGAAATGACCCAGTTCAATAAAGTGTAAAATCCGCGAACCGCCACAGCTACTCCTACGACTTAATATGTTCGAATTACACAATAAACTCAAATAAACTAAAAACATTGACTTCAACGCCATCTAGCGGGAAAGTGGCCGGGAACAGACCGTATGTTTCACCTTAAAAAAAAACAGATCCCAAAGAATGTCTGGACATAAACTTAAAATTAGTCTTCGCTTAAACGTTTTTAAATTGCCCCTTATTGTCTAGTGACCAGAAACACGACTGCTGAGAACGGGGTCTCGGGTTCGATTCCCTAGTTGGGTTGAAATAAATGACTTTGTGATTTCTATTTAAATCACAAAGGAGCCTGGAAACAAGTAATTGATGATGTTAAGCCGTCGTCTGCAGCTGCAATTTACAAATCGATATGAATCGATTATGTTTTTAAATCGACTACAACCTGAGGACTACCATGGGAATAAAACGTTTGTCATCAAATCTTTACAATAAAAAGAATCTTCACACTCACAGTCTGCAAAGACACGTAAATAAGTAAAATAATATGCCGAATTTATAATCCTTAAATAATTGAAAACGTAAACATTTTCTGACGTGGAGCAAAACTTCTTGCATTAACAATGTATAATATAATATGCGAGTTAAAGAGAGGTTTTTTACAGCACTGAAAATCATATTTTTTTTATATTTCATACGTTTTCAAAATAGTCCTGAAATGTATGAAAATATACCTCTTAAATTACTGAAAAATATTAAGACGACGACTACCGCCAATGACCTTGAGCAAATGGGCGGAGCTTGAGCTTCCCCCCCGCGACCCCGCAATGCACACCGCACGGTTGTCATTTTATATTTTGAAGAACTTTGACGGGTGACCATAATATTATGTAGAGATTCTAAGGACAGTCGCATATTGTATTTTGATATGCATGTCTAAGATATAAAAATAGAAATACAAATAACATCTGTCTGAGTAATACTTCAAAACACTAATTTTAAATTTCCAACCCCCACTGCATACTTCGTTTGCCAGAAAAGCAAAAATATTTTCAATTTCTTTAATCTGCAAAACATGTTTATCGATCTGAATTGTTACAAGTTTCAAGAAAAAATTCTGACAACTAGCATTCTTGAATTAATCCGCTGTGAAAGATGGACAGACAGACAGACAAAATCGCACCATAGGAGTTAATTTTTAGGCCATATTGGTGTCCTCTTGAGCTCTTCTAACAGAAATGCACGCAAGTTTTTTTCATATTTGCATTTTACGACATCTGCTGCTTCTCAAATAACTTCAGCTCATCTTCACCTGTATCGGAAAATCATATTAGTTTTGTAAGGAGAGCCTGGAAGCCAGTTAAATAGTCCGACGTTTCTGATGCATCTGTAAAGTGTCCGACCAAACCTTTGGCATCAGCTTTGGCCAAACCATTAGCTTAAAATTGGCCTAAGTTTTGACACCAACAGAACCGAAATTGAATAATCTATTACGTTTAAAGACCTAAAAGTGAGTGAGACTGTATAACAAATGATGTTAATATTTTAAATAAGCTGCAGATAGTTTTATTCATATTATTAAGTTGATACACCGAACATATTAGTAAAAAGTCATTGTGGCTTCTTTGCTAAGGCATCTCATTTATGAGTATGCAGATTCGAACTTCGAAACCTAGAAATTACGAATCTGACTATTCCAAAGTTTTACATGCACTTTTTTTAGTATAACTTAGACACCATTGACTAACGGTGAAGGAAAACATCGTGAGGAAACCTGGACTACACGGTCTGAAATCACCAATCCACCTTGATAAAAGCGTGATAATTAATGCTAATGCATGTCTATGTTATACCCAAAAGTGGGATAGTAAAGATTCCGATTATGACCAGGATTTTTTAAATTTTTACCTATCATGAACAATGGAATATCACCCGTTTTGGGCCCAATTTTGAAAGTGCCGCAAAGCAAAAAATCAATGCAAAAATAAATGTGCTAAATTCGGATATAGACTTTGTCTGAATGAGAATTAGCTGTTACTGTGCTGTACGACCCTTTTCCACGGTTTCATGCATTACTGAAGAAATAAAGTAATGGAAAAAAATCCTACCATTGTATGGCATTTCGATAATCTTTTAGAAATATGCAATATCGATTTTTGACTTTGAAATCATTTATGATTACCGATTTAAATATTTTTGATCTTTATCTTTTTACCTTATATTACTAATATAAGGTTTTTTATAATATATTTTATCAGAAAAACTCACCGCAAAAATTGACAGATTTTTTTATAAAAATATTATTAAATTGACATGCAGTAGCTCAATTTTCATTTAGTTTTCTTATTACAATTCATCGGAATTCAAACATAACCTTGGAATTGGAAAATGGTCGAAATACCATATTAAGAAAAGCATTTAAGAGAAAAATGTACGGAAGTCTAATTATTTCAGAATGTTTGTTTTACAAACTACGGAGAGTTTTTTTTTAATTTAATTCGTATACCAAAAGATGTCGAAGAAAACAATTTTAATTCCCAATTTTATTTTTCTACTTTATCCATTTGCGATATATTTCAACAATTATTCCAAATCGATAAGGTTAGTTATTCCTGAAGTAATTATCAGCTCTGACAGACAGACAGAGAAAGTCGCATTCCATAGGGGTTACTTTTTACTATTTTGGTTCGGAACCTTAACTTACACACTTATATACTATTTGAATATATCTTCTTTTTTCATTTTCAGTTCTTTTGTCTTTGACTTCTGGACCAAAAATTAAAGAAGATCAAGTCCTTTTTATTTATCAGGGCTTTAGCCAAAGAATTAAGCGATTGCCTATTAACCGGCTTAGGCCTAGCCAAAAATCGACGTTCTGTCGGATACTATTTGGTGTTGAAAATAAAACATAAGAGTGTCATAGTGAAGTAGGACCTTCATTTCTAAAACACTATGCTTCGTCTTATCTTTTAGATTGTGTGTATATAATATTATCCCACATTAGATACCTTGGCTAATAGATTAATATGTATATCATATGTGACTGCTTACTTGGCGTTTTTACTAAACTTCGAAAATGGTTGCTATGTAAAGCATCACTACCCAATGTTACCAGTAAAAAACCGGCCAAGTTCGTGTCGGGCCACGTGCAGTAGGGTTCCTTAGTAGGTCTTAGTTAGTCAACTATAACTCTGTAACCGGTGAAGCCTACTTAGCCGTGATAGTTTTCGAAAGTTAGTTTTTTTTTATTTTTGAAAAACCTATCTAACGATACCCTATATGAAGGGTTACGCAACAAAAAAAAATATTCATCCTCATTTCACGTGTTCGGGAGCTCCACTAAATTATTTTTATTTTTTATTCATTTTTACCACTTTTTCGGCGTGATCAATACACATATAGATCTTTACTAAATTTCAGATTTCTAGTACCAAGAGCCTCTGAGCTATGCCGCGAACAGACAGACAGACGGACATTGCGAAACTATAAGGGTTCCTTGTCGGACTACGGAACCCTAAAAATAAAACTAATGTAACCAATCCAAAATAGGAAAATTGTCTAGCTAAAATAGTCAGACAATACAATACATTTTACAATTTTACATTTTACAATACTCTTTTAATAGCGTAAGCTTATTTTTTTATCATATTCTGCATTTTTTTTCAAATTCGTCTCGTAGCAAAGAAACTCGAACCCAAATTCACGTGTTTAGAAAAATATTTTCATTGGTAATAATTTAGAATAGCGCCACCTTGTTACCCATGGATAAACCGTTTTATTTACAAACCATTAAGTTTTGTTCTAAGATATCATCCCATGCCCTGACTTATAGCTACTATTTCTATAAATTCCAAACTATTGGGAAATATTGTAACATAACATGAAAGAATTTTAATTTTGACAATTATCTCCGACCTACATGTAAAATTTAAATGAGGTATGCAATATTCTCGTTTTGAATACGCAATGTATAACAAATACATATTTAAATCCTAAAGTACATTTATTATTTAGTAAGTCAATAACAAAATATATTTGTCCTGCCAAATTTAGATACACACATTTTAGATTATGACAGATTATGGATGATTTGGTTTGAAAACACGTTATTCACATCAAAAAAATATTTTATCCGCATGTAGTGCCTTTTCAATGTAATAATTATAATTCACCAGTCATCTTATCACAAATATAATAATTTATTTACATCGTAATGTGCTCGCTCTGAGTGACAGCGTCTACCCGTGACAGTGGTCACAGACGTACTGCCCCCGTCGCCCGGTGGAGCCCCTCCGTAATTTCAACTCAACATTTTGACAAAAGCACAAAAATTGACGTAAATGTACGATTTTAAAAAAATATACGTATACAAAAAGACAGATAATTAACTTTTCTATAAAATGGTACAGGTTTCATTAAAATCCGCTTGATAAATTCTATGTAAAACTCAGTTTTTCTTGTGCGTTAGACCTAACTTCATGATTTTTTTATACAATGTTATAAATACATAATTAAAAAAAACGTTATACAAAATTATCAAGCATATGCTCTAGTTTAGTATATATACTTTTCAAATCATGAAAGCAAGTCGTTAAAGCGTAATCATTAGCTTTAAAAGGGCCAAAGTCGTATATCGCCGCCTTAAACCACTTTTTTTTGTTTTATGTATTATTTTTCAGATTTAATAATGAATAAAATACATGGAATAACTCTAAACTAACTAAAATTAAAGGAATTTCAAGAATTTTACATGGAAACCGTTTTAGAACATATTTTTTTTACATTCCAAATTCCGTGAATTTCGTTATATGAAATTTTGGTTAGCTTTATGAAATTAATTTAAAACAAAAATTAGTTTGTAATCATATCAATACATTTTTACTAGAGTTTTTTTAGAAGGTTCTAGCGTTCACTCAGTGCAACAAAAAAATATCACTTCATTGCCTGTCATTACATACATACTTTGGCTATTGCCATATAATTTATTTTTAAACATTTATATTTAGAAAATTATTAAAGGAAGGAGAAAAACTATTATACTAACGACTCGCACAGTTACGTACCGGCTAATGTACTAATAGATAATTATCAGCCATGCTCGATCGATTTGTGCGTTTAACTCTTACAGTGGTTAGACTATTGTAGGGTGACCATACTTTACGCGGAAGAAATTATCCTTTTTTTTGATGAAGAAATTATATTAATTTTGAGCTAGAGGTAAGGATAACTTCATCTGCCGGGGTTGCGGGATGTTCGAAAGAGATACCGCGCCCCCGGAATATAAAGAGCTGAGGAAGAAGGAATATGGATGGGTTTTAGTCAGTAAGAGTCTGACACTCCCTACTGCTGAACCCACGGCGGGACTTTCTTTGGATGGGAATGCGTCAAATCGGGATCAAAAATAAATATAGACAACTAAAAATTTACATCACTTTACTGAAACAAATATATGTACTACTATTTTTTTCTATCGCAGGAGATCAACTACGACTCACCCCGCGGTGGGGTGTCAGTCATCACTGAAAAAGGGGAGACCACCACATCACACCTGCTGGTGCAGAGGGCCAAAGCCCCTGACTCCGGCAGGTACACCTGCGCACCAGCTAATGCTAATCCAAGATCTGTTCTCGTCCATGTTTTGAGCGGTAAGTAATTATACATTTTTCTTATCTATACTGTGTACTGGATGTAGGTAGATACGGGTTGATGAAATTTGCTGTTGCTGGTTGTGGTGCAGGTTTGTTTTCAGCGGTATATTTATTTGAAGGTTACTAATGTAAATGACACTTATTATTATTTTTAAGACGTAAGGAAGAAGGTATAAAAAATGCCTTTCTGGAACTTTTAAAATTCAACTAAATCCTACAACGATAATTTCTTATTTTACTCTCAATATAGTCGGCGGACACATGCCTCACCTTTCTATTTTTAACGACCTTTCACACCTAATACCTCAAGGACTTTCAGTACTAACTCATTTCTATTTTTACGTTTTCAATATCGTTAAGATTTTCTTTTGTGTACCTAGTTTTTATATTCGCTCGGTCAAGGTTTCAAGGTCACCATTGTTTCCAGTTCTTAGTAAGTTTTTTTTTACAGGTGAGCACCCAGCTGCCATGCAGCATGGTGGCCAGCTCCGTCTCCAATACCCTCTATCAGCCGCCCTCCTCAGCGTCATCGTGACTCTCATGGGCTGCTAGTATCAATAACTTGACAGTTTTGTAATATATACCTTGAATAAGAATGATGGTGTCATTGCCAATTTAAAGATGGTGAGTAAATAGAGTTTCTAAGATCAAACGGGAGTACATAATATTACGTCTAAGAACCACACTCTGGTACGCGGAGCTGTATTTTCGTAAGTACTGCAGTATGTATGTATATACAAAGCACGCGAAGTACAGTGACACAGCGTCGACGCGCGTGGTAACAGATGCGCCTCTCCACGTATCCGAATATGGCACGTGGTAGTGTGTGACCCTTTTAAGTGATAGCTTTTATCTACTAAATGGGGATCAGTTTTCAATCTGATGTGTCAAGGTGTGGTTGACTATCAATATTTAGAGGAACTATATTCATCTGGACGTTTTAATAAAATAAAACGATATGCTATTTCAAAAATGTACTAGTGTAATTTGAAACTCTATTTATTTCCCACGATTGTTTCTGTGGAAATTTGGCTCTTGATCCTTTGGTCATCTTCGTGTTCATGAGTCAGTTAAAAAAACTTCAATGTTTTGTATAGCATACTTAAAAGTATGACGGCTAACAATATTGTTATATAAATATATATTAATATGTATGATATCATTGATTGTAACAATCTTCTCATCACCTGTAAGTTCATGAGCTAAGCTAAGTAAGTTCTGCATGTAAAACTTAAAAATGACTTATTAACTTCGGACTTGATTAGTATAAATGGCAGGTTTTTCAGCATTTGCGATACTTGAAACATTCTTGAAGAAGTTCAAATCGATAATCATAAAATTAAAGCTGAAAATTAAAAGCAGCTATAGTGGAATTTATCTTGCTATCAAAGTTTAGCAATTGAAAGAACATAACCGACAACCCGATTATGTAATGGAAAATCAAAATGATAATAAACATCGACTTCCGATTTTTTTTAATAATCATCTATATTCTTGTGAAGCTCACCAAACGACGTTGATTCATAAATAATTAATAAACGATGTCGCTAACATTAAAAACGTCAAAGGCAAAATACATATAACATGAGGCGTAATTTTCTTTTTGCGGGAACAGTTCGGTGACCTACGGATTAGTGTGAAAACGATATCAGAGGTCGTGACATTAGGACGTGAGTTTATTGGGAGAAAGGTTCGAAATGTTATAGGTATGGTTTAATAATATCTAATTTATTTTTCATATCTATTTTGTTTTTACTTAACAGGCAAAGTTGGTTTCATTAGTTTAAATATTATGATCCTTAGTTTAAGGAACGTTTGAGATGAGGAATAATTAAAATCATGAATTGACCTTGGCAAGCATTCAATATTATTATTTTGTCACACTAACTAATTATCTGTATTATTCATAAAGATAAAATCAATAGCGGGTTCATTATACAAGAAAATAATCATAGTATCATGAAAAATAAATAATTGTCCAATTAGGAAATAGCTTCGCAAACGAAAAATATCCATTCATTAAAGAAATAATACAATCTTTGTTGAGCTGAGCGTTCTCGCAAAAACTTGTCTTTACAAAGTCAATAGCTATTACGTTTCAGAAATTGGGATTTTTCTAAGTGCGTGATCTGAGCAAATTGCATGTGACGTCACCGAGCGGGCGTGGGTGCGTTCAAACATTTTTCTATTAAAACTATGGCGGAATAAAATGAGGAAACATTTTAGTTTATGTATTAATTAACGGAAATGAGGTGTGTTTTCTGAAGTGGTAAATCATTGGGTGGACAGGTAATTTGGCCAGATTTGTCATACTGTCCGGACACACAAATAAAATAAAGCATGCTATTATTATTATTTGAGACATTAATTATTACGTCCTACATTGAATTTAGCGTGACCTTGTATACGATTGCGACGAACCTTAATAAGTAATCATTAAATAAAATAACACGTTAATTAATAAACCTATTTCAAGCCTGTTTGATCAAGCCTCGTAAACTCGCTTTGATGAAATAGGAATAATAACAATTTCAGATTGCTAAAGAAAGATTTGCTAATTAAATTGACAAAATTGACGTAAACGGTTCCCGAGACCGTTTTAGTTAAAAATTCTTGTCTCAACCAATTTGGTACGTCGCTTAAGAAACCTTGATTTTATTTAATATAGGCTTCACATTTCGTGATTACAAACAATATTTTTCTCTAATAGCACAAAACAAATTCGAATTCTCGCACATCTTCTTTAAATATTTACTTACTTTAATTTCGTGAGATTGTCCCCTTGTTAGTTTCTTTTTTATTACTTTAACTGGCCGTTTAAAGTTTCATCATATTAAAGTTTTATTACTTTGTCTTATGGCCCAATAAACAAACATGTTTGTCAAAGAACTATTTTAGGTGTATAATTTCTTGAGTTATCTTTACGACTCTTGTTCAGATTTAAATACTTTTTATTCCAATAGCTCAAAATAATTTCAACTTCTTCTTTAAATGACGAACGATTATTGAATATAGAATATTGACACCTAAAAAAATGTTAAACTAGGACATTTACGGAATTTGATAGCAAAAAAAAACATTTTGAATAATATAAACGCAGAACGGTAAAATAGCCTGCCACCTGCAGCCGCTGTCGTTCACCCAGTGAGCGAAAAAGAGAAAAAAATGTAAAAGCAATTTTAGTTGGAAATTGTCTTATAGAAATAATTTATTCACGAGCTTCACTTGAAGACACGTCGTTTTCAAGACAAGTCACTTCAAAGCGTACATCTTAATTTATCACTGAAGGGTGAAACAGCCTTGTAATAAATTATTTGTTAAACAACCCCTGACGTGTATAAAGTACTCGTAGATAGTCCATGGTAATTAACTTGAAGTTAGCTTTTGACTTTCTGGACTGATCTTAGATTCGAATAAAAACATGCTGAGTATATCTAAACTGCATGTTTATGTAAAAACTTTACTCAAACTCGATAAGATAAGAAATCTGACTACATTTCTAATCAAATTAAGATCTTAGTCCGATATTATCTACAGGCATACCCCAAGGATCTTACTTCGGCCCTGTAATTTTAGGGAAAACATTGTAAACATTTTTAATAATGTTATCTAAGCCCCGTATTACAGAATGATACTCATGCATTGATCATAACTTAAGCATAAATTTGAGCCATTTCATAGATTGAATCTAATTCTAAGTATTCCTTGATTGTTGAGTCAGGTTCTGTAATACGAACCTTAAACCATTGAGATTGAGTTTGTTTTGACTTGCGAAGGATTCATACTTATTGATTATTACGGTTATAAAAAAATGGTTGAATGTAATTATAATTTTGCAATGATTGGTTAATTGCTAAGCGCATTGTATATATATCTGTCACAAAGTAACAGACATGTAAGTCCAAATGAATGTAGTTATTGTAAAAATGGATTTTGTTGCATTATTTATTAATAACAAGTAGAATTATTTCCTTTACTCTCTTAGCAATTGTATAGAAAATAGAAATGAATAAGCTTTTGCAGAGATACAACGAACCAATGTACTATTTTCTCGTTCAATGTTTCTTTAACGTTCATTGTGTAATGTTTGTATAACTTCATTTTCTACTAAACTAAGATCTATTCTGGGAGAAGATATGATTTCTGGAATTGCTTTTTGTAAAAAAAATGAAACGACTCGATTTCCGAATTACGGGCACATTAAATAATGCAACAAAATCAATAATAATATAAAAATACAATTTGTAAATAAGTATTGATAAAGTAGCTATATAACACTGATCTATTGTTTCATTGTATTTATTTTAAGCATTTAATATAACTATTAGATTAGTACCTCTGTCAAAATTTCATAAAAAATGGATACGTTATAAAAATACTTTTAAAAGGTATAAAATATTAGTAATTAAATTAAAATAACAGTATAACTTAAGTAAGTAATAGCTTAAGTTATTGAAACGATGACTTAGGTTTTAAGGCTAATTAAGTTTTATGAATATTGTTTTTTTATAGTCTATCGATGTAATACGGTTGTGTAAATACAGTATGATATAAGAAGTTACTTAAGAAAATAAATCTATTGATCGTCGGATTTGTTTTGTTTATTTAATATCCAATACTCCCGACTGTGTATACTTCGTGTGAGCAAGAAGTAGGTAAGATAAATAGATAATACAATACGAAGTATTAATTGAGGCGTTAATTATATCGCTACTAACGCAAAGAGGTTTATTTGTTTCTATAAGGTCTTCTTCTTATCGTAAAGGCTGCATGTTTTCTAACCTAACATACTGTATTATTAGAGTTATCTTAAACCCGCCTGAGAGCGTCTGACATGGAATTGTGACTACTTTCTTTAAAAATGTAGTAGGTGAGAATGACGGCATGCACCCAGGAATGGTGGTGTAATGCAACTATCTTAATTTATGCAGCATTGTGAAAAAATAAAGCAAATTGATTTCGGCCCGACCCGGAAATCAAACCCAAGACTTTGTTCATAACAGTCGCGATCACTAGACCAACAAGACAGTCTTATGATTTCCTCTGATACTATTGAATTCCTGATCTCTCTGTCTCGATGATTGATATCGATATTCTAAAATTCATTCACTAGCCTTAACCTAAATTATTGTCCAGTAAAATAAAGTTATCTCAAAAGTCATTGCGTACAAATACTGCTGAGTAATGATAAATATCTATGACCCACACATACATACATTACCACGCAAAATACAGATATCACTAACACCTTACATACTACTTTTGCTTCACTCAAATTTATACTGGTCTTGTCATGTTACATCATCATTGAGAATACTCTTACTTTTAAAAACAAATGTAAAACTTTCTTTATTCTTTAAAAAAACGGGAAAGTGTCCTTCTCCGATCGAAGTCAAATTAGGTCAGGCTGAATCTCGACCGGCGTCGTCCGTACCTCATTAGGCATACAAGAGAAACCACTCGAAGCCGACCCAAGTTAGGGTCCTCTAATTACACTATATCAGGATTAGCGACTGAGTTAAAGGATGCTGTACTTGACTGAATTTTGAATCAGACTAAATTAAGGTGAGGTTTCATTGTTACGTTTAGTTGCGGCAATTTTTTATTGGGTAAAGGTTGGTTTGAAATGGGTTGGGAAATAAATACAATTTGTACAAAACGATGTTTTTTATTTTTATGTTTTTGTTCCATGGAGTGCAAAATAATGTCTATAATAAATCTCAAAATCAATTCAAACTCATATTAAAGAGCTTTTTGCAGATCAAATTCTTTTTTTTGCAACTAAGATTGGCACTTTAGCAAGCGTTAAACTTCACTGGAAAATCTAAAAAAATCTACCCCGGTAGTTAAGTAACCTACTTGCACCTCGTCGTTAATTTACAAAGAGAAAACCCGACAGACACTTCAAAACAACTCCAAAACGCTTTTCAAACACATTCGAGTAAAAACGACTAACGACGCCAAATTTAACCCCCTCAAAGCACGCTTCTAAAACAACGCACAATACTTCACAAACGAGACAAACACACGAAATGACAACTGACTAAGCAACATCCGAACCACTCAGACGTCTTTTGGCGTAGCTCCTCAATTTTCTCGAAATATATAAAAAGAGAGAGGATATTTTATTTATTGACTTAGAGAACGTTGCCGCGGCACCCAATATCCGAGCCAGGGGAAAATGAGACTATTTACAGTCGTATTTCAAACTCGTTTTAGTTATGAATGAGTGATCGTGTTTCAATGATTTGCTTTTTGAAATGAGGTGCTACAGTAACGATTCTGAAATTAATTTTAGGAATGACTAGCTTCTAATTTCCTAGTGTTTTTGTCTGCGTGGTTTTATATACCGAGATAAAAAGTATTCTATGTTTTAATCTAGGTTATGAATATTATAACGACGTATTTGTATAATAGTCGCATCCATGGAAATAGTACTTAAAACCAGTTTGGAACCACCCAAGCGTTTACATTTTCTGATCGCAACTACAAGTAATTTGCATTTGCGTTACATGCTTGTCTATCATACTCAGAGATTATTGTTAAACTATTATAATTAATATCTTCTGAATATTTGGGATTGTTCGCGAAGGTAGCTATGTGTGTATGTTCATTTAAATAATCTCATTTAACTATGGCACAGTTTGGAAGTGGTGCTTTTGCTTTGATATTGTATAAAGCTTCGCGTTTGTCGGAACGCATTAGAGATCTCATTTGCCTAGCCTATTCTAAATTAGTTTCGCACTGGATTCCTACCTAACTAGATACGGGAGAATGTCAATATTGTATTCTAGGTGTTTGCAATGGTTTTCGCTCTGAGCGAATTATGTCACTTAATTAGATGAAAAACGTATTATGTTTTTCCCTAGATTTCAATTTATCGTTATGCTAAATTTCATCTATCATGATCTGAATCAGTTCAACCGTTTTGCAGAGAAAGGATATTTTTAAGGCTTTAAACTTTTTTCAGGTAGTTTAAAAACAAAAGGTGTTTCTAAGATATTTTTTTTATTATTTATAGCCAGCGAATGGTTGCACGGATAAGTAAATTATTGGTTAGAGGTACCAATAACGTCAATACATCTTATTAAATAAAATGATATTATCATCTGCCTAGCCTTTTCCCTAATATGTTGGGTTCGGCTTCCAATCTAACCGGGTGCAGCTGAGTACCAGTGTTTTACATGGAATGACTGCCGATTCAACCTTCATAACCCAGTTACCGGATAACACGATACTACTTGGTAAGACTGGTTGTGAAACTATCTGGATTCTGACTACCCGTAACGACTGACAAAGATCTACAAATAACAGACGGAACCAACAGCATAACATGCTTTCCGAGGCACGTAGTGAGGCACGTTAGTGTCAGTATGACATAGATGGTCACCTATCCACAGACCAGCCGTACCAAGCGTAGCTCATTTGATTGATCGACGCGGCTGTTACTTAGCCACAAGCTCCTTATTAAAACAAAAGACTTCATTTTTAAATCCTATTCAACCAAAACCATATACTCACGCCCACAAACAAATGCTTAGCACAATAAACAACACAGACACACAAGCGAATGTGCTTATGCAAATATTATGTCCCACATTAGAACATCCTGTACACTACTTCGTTGATTTATAAACCACCTCTATAGTCCCTAAGGATGTGTATTCAGCTCGTTGCTAGAAACTGTGAAAGACTCGGAGTTTAGATGCTTTCAGGTGTACGTAGAATTTATTTTGTGTGCTAATTTTGTGTGTTCTAGGAACCTCGACAGTCTTCTCGTGTTCATAGAATTTGCGCTCTGTTGTTATGTAAATATGATTCATTTTTCAATAGACACCTTTTCGTACTTATTTTCAAAATTAATCTTCTTTACATGGTCTTCTAGGAATACACAAAAATATATTAGGTATTACTGAATTATAACAGGGACGTTACTTGAGTACAATTCTGAATTTATCACTTTTTCTTTACAAAGCATGGAGTCTTTTACCTTCAAATCTTTCCGAGCTGATACCAAGAAATGTCCTATCAAGAAACCCAACAACACTTTGCCCTTAGGAACTGAATCCAGATCTGATTCTCAGAAGTAGCTCACGAACACTTCTTTTTTAAGTGGACGTCCCATCACTGGTCAACGAACCAATAAAGGTGATAAATCAATTTTAAAAACAGTTTGTTATTGTTAACTAGTTTTTTGGGGTTTCATCCGCGTCTGAGTGAACTACACTGCCGTGCAGAGCCTAAAACGCAGTAAGTGACTTTTTTAGGTATTTGAGTTAAATATTGAACCGTAATGGCCACGTCAAGAGGAATCTAATGATCTAATCGGTGTTTCATTATCACAACTAGAAGATAGAAAAAAATCAAATACTTCAATGCAGTATCTAACCATTTTCATGAAAATTGTAATATAAAACTATTTAAAATGCAGTAATAGCAATTACGGCAACTGACGTCGTCTATGATCCTTTGCTTTCCCAGGTAAAATGCAGTATATATCGTCATTACTACAAAAAATCTGTTTACTACAACTACAAAATATAGCGACCATATAAACTAAAATACAGTAAAAAGGTAATGTACTAAAAATATTAATACTGCAAACTTTATTTTATTACTTTTAAAAATTAATTACAGACTAACATGCAGTAAGATCCTAGGATGTGGTGTTTTAAACAGCATTACCTGTTTATTCCCATATGGTTAAAACAAACTAAAACGCAGTAAAAATGATAAAACTGTATTTTATCTATATCGTAAGTTACTTCTTTGTGCCAATATAACTAATTAAAATGCAGTATTAGGGTTATTTACTGCATTTTACTCGATAACATCTAGTACTTAAATAATAACATTCAACAGCCTAAAATGCAGTAAGATCAGTAGTTACTGCATTATAATTGGTAATTTGAATAAACATGCTATATTCTACTGTTTTTTGGAGTAGTTTACTGCATTCTAGCCAGGATTTGTCACTTTTAGAAGAACTACGACAGCGCGCGGCTTGCGCGCGCATTTACTTTTTGCGTGCGGTGCTTGTATTTTTCAACCGACATTCGAAGAAAAATTGATTTCAAGTGGTGGTTGTGAGGCTCACGCGGGGCTACTGCACGATTTCCTGTGAGGCGGCTAGCCTCCTTACCGGATTGCCACCGTGAGATATGGAGCGGCGCGGTGGGCCTGGCGGCGGCGTGGTAGGCCCAACGCCTGGGTGAAACTCTACTGCCGCGACAAGTCTCATGGCGGAATGGAGAGAGCGACTGTTGCAACCCAGCACAGGGCATTCCACTATCTGAGACACCACAGCATCCTAACTTTCCTTTTGACGTAGACCCTCACCGAAAACTACAGTGTTTCGGGAGGTTCCTGCACATGATCGGGTGGGAGCAAACACCTGAATATCACCATTGTGAGGATTGCACGGAGGATACGGTGGGACATACGACGGAGGATACCCCGCTTGGGTGGAGCACCGCCATGTCCGCGTAGGGGCGATCGATGGCGGCGACCCCTCGTGTCTGGCCCTGGTTCGATCCATGGTCCGCAGCGAAAGGGAATGGAAAGCCGCCACCTCCTTCTGCGAAGCAGTCATGCTGAGAAAGGAGAAGGCGGGTGCGACAGACCTCACGCTCCAGCCTCTGCGGGTGACGCCGCGGGCGTCTGGAGCCGCGAGACAACTCTCAGCTACAATAGGCACGGCGGCACGGGCCTGCGGATGGTGAGCTATGGGTGACTCGTCCGGTAAGGACCAAGCCCGTTTCGACGGTGCGTTTGTGTTCCTAGCGTGCTTTAAAGAGATTTCAGCAATAAGGCCCTTCTCAAAAGGGCCATAGTCTGCCGGGGCTGCGGGATGTTCAAAAGAGTTACCGCACCCCCGGAATAAAAAAAGCTGAGGAAGAAATATGAAGGATTTTAGTCAGTCAGAGTCTGACACTCCCTCCCGCCGCATCCACAGGTGGAGTCATTTGATGATTTCCCATCCGAAAAAAGTAGAAAAAGGTGGTATAAATATGTACTTATAAAATAAGTTAAGAAGTTAAGAAGTCGGTTGATTAAGGCCACCGCACTCAATTAATACAATACTATCAGTATAGCCGACTTCCAACACACTTAAAAGAGAAAAATAAATTAAGTTTCTGCAGAAATATCGCCCTAGAAGCCGGTGTCTCTAAATAAATTACTATGGCGTATTTTTGCCAAAAACTTCTAGAGCGCCGTTTTAGCAGAAACTAAATTTATTTTTCTCTTTTAATTGTTTTGGAAGTCAGATATATTTATATTAAAAACTTTTTTATTTATTTTTTTGGTGTTTTTCGCTGTTACCACTTTCGCGCTGACAAAACGAAGGACGTTCTCAGCGATTGGAACACACTTCACTAACCATATCTTGAAATCTACTGAACCGGTTTTGATGAAACTTGCACTATTCTTTAGGTAAGCCAATATAAGGAATGGTCACGATCCGACTTACACCGACAACCATACATAATACATACTTATAATTGTGATATTTGAGACGCGTGTTTGGAAGCTCATATAGAGTACAATGTACAAATATTATAGAATTCCAAAAACCCTACAAATATACGGGTTGAATTAATAACCTAATAAACCTTTTTTATGAAGTCGACTAAAAAAGAAAACATGTTGTTTGTAAATCTCTGCAAAAAAGTAGCTGTTTTTTTTTAAATATTTTATTAGACCACCATTTCACAGTCTATGTAAAAAGCTGTGTTTTTTATATTTTAATGAGTACCAGAGACTCCCTATCCATGCTAATTACAGTGGGCCTAGCACGAATCACTTTCGAAAAGTATTCGTATCAAAAACGATTTTTAATGGAATATTTTAACACATTGAACGCCAAACTGACAGACTCAATGCAAAAACTATTAGTTGGGGATCACCGGTGACCGGCGTGGCGTTCAAATGCTTAAAGATGTATTTAAAATGACTTTAAATAAATCTTTGAATGCTGCAAGTTGTTATTTATGCATTTTAAATATAAATATTGCTTTGTTAAAGTTGTATTTATGATTCGAAAATCGCTTATATTAACGTTATGATTACATTATGCCCGTTGGTCTGGATTGGAGACATATAAAGGTTTTTGTTTTAGTTATTACTGAATTTTTAATAATACAATAATTCTGGAAGATATTGTCTCTGTTTACTCTACAGAATCAGTAGCATAAGTAATTTAGTCAGTGGTTATTTCTTTACTGCACCTACATTCTATTCAAGACACAGATTAAAATGCAGTAAAATAAATCAGATACTGCATTTTAGATAGCAAAGTAGTACATGTAACACAACATGGCGTATAAATTTGCAGTATAAACTCAATTTACTGCATTTTAATCTAATCATGCGTACTTTTTCTACAAAATTTTAAGTGCCGTAACTGCTATGTTTTTTGAATAATTGATTTTATTAATTATGTAATAATCTGAGAGCGTATTTTCTTTCCTTAAATCGTTCTTCGAATTCAGATGCACCCAATCGACAACAAAACAACCGTCATAAATACTTAAAACATAGAAAAAAAACTCATCAAAACGTTTTTTGCGTTTTTCTCGAAATCGCATTTTTGCTCATACTGCGTTTTAGGCTCTGCACGGCAGTACAACAGTGTGGCTACACTGTTCAAGCTATTCGGGGCTGCAGGACATTCCAAAGAGATACCGCGCCTCCGGAATACAAAGGGCTGAGGAAGGAACATGGATGGGTTTTAGTCAGTAAGAGTGTAGACTCTCAAAAACCCAACACCCAAACGCCCCACCCACGGCGGGAAGGTTCATTCATTTGATGATTTCCCATCCGAAAAAAAGGTTCAACCTATCAATGTACCAAATTTCATCACAATCTGTTCAGTCATATTACCATGAAAGCGTTACAAACAAACAAGCTCACAATAGCATTCTTAATATTAGTTTCAATGTTCATAAATCATTACACCAGTAATATTCAAAATCATTAAAAAAATCCTTTCGAATTGAGTATCTTTTCGACCGACATCCACCCTCCTGACAACCCCACATGAAATGACGAATAGTCATATTATTACCCCCCGTGAGTCACATCTGTCCTGACATTTCTAACTGTAAGACAGCGACATGTCTGTGTATGACAGGCTAGAAGGGACATTTAAATTCCCAGTTCCCAGTCGCGAATGTTTAATGAATCATGGGATAGGACTGAGACGGAGGGTTGAAATTGGGGTTTTATTTTTAGAATTGCGTGATAGGTTTTGTATTGATGGGGTAAATAAAGACATGTTTCCTGGTTGTAATTTGAGGAAACTTTTGGGTGTTTTTTTTTATATATTACTAGCTATTTCCCGTGGTTTTGCTTGCGTCCTGAGGGAACTTGTTCAAGCACCCAGATAAAAAGCCTAAATACCCATCTGTGCCCTACAATTGCTTCACAGGACCGCAGGTAGATAACTCCCTGAAAACTGCCTGATCTGCCCTGACCTTCAGTCGCATTAAGTCCAGTAGGTATAATATCAAATACTTAATCGTAACGACATCCTCTGTAAATAATTCTACAGAAGCTGTCGTTAGGACTAATTGAGGCTATTAGTCCATTGTTTTGATCTATTGAAAAGTCTCATTTAAATTAATGTAAAATCAACAGCAATTTTACATATCAGGCTAGAACTGCTGATGAAGCTAGAACGATAGCCCAACTTTCCAGACGTACTCAATCAAATAAAACTTGAACACCACTGTTATAATTTTCTTTATAAACTTCATCCTAACCTAATAACTTAATCCTAATCATTACCTAACTCCTTTACATTGTAACTTAGTACCTAAAATTCAGTACTAAGACTAGACAATAAGCAACAGATATGACACTCAAATAAAACGTGTGCCGTCGGTGGACCCCCGTCATAAAATAAATTCTTTATTGAAAATCTCTCATCACATGCTAACAGAATCGTATACTAGTAAGAGATACAGGGAGAAATAAAGATAGAAAGAGCAAGATAAGCCTGGAGGGGATAACGCTTTATAATTAACTAGCATTTTGCCCGCGACTTCATTCGCGAGAGATTTGGATTCTCCCACATATTCCAGAGGTGTCGCAATATAGTATTTAAAACAAAATACCAGTTTCCAATCATTTCAAACAAAAGATGTCCTAATAAAGTAAATCATTATGTCTATAGATAATTCATGAGAAAATCCTAAGTTTTTTTTTAATATGCATAACCTCTCTCCCTGCAGGAACAGTTCAGGTCGCATAAGGCTCTATAGTTATTTTACTTACATTACTGCTATTGTAAAAACAAAATTCCATCTCTCTAAACCATAATACCTTCATGGGAAAACGGCTGAATCAAATGAGATGAATTTGGTATAGAGATAAACTGAAGCCTGAGGACATTGAGGTTTTATCCAGGTGCGTGAAGTAGACTCACATACACAATCAACCGCTTTCCTAAAATTTTGATATCTAAGTTTTAAGCAAAAAAAAACAGAAAGGAATTGGGGTAGGTACATTTTGGCTAGTTACTAATATTGCAAGCGTCTTTCCTAAAAAAATAACATTCTCTACTATACCTAGAGTCCATGTTCAGTCCGTTTAATACCAACAAGCGCCTCACTGAATATTATTATAATCATTCATTCACACAAACACAATGACCGACGTCATTTGCACGACACCGTTTGACATAGAGTAAGGTTTGTTTATTGTTCAAGAGAACTGCAAATAGGTAAATTAAGGTAAATATTATTTCAATTATGTTTGTGCTACTAGCTCGGAGCATAACATAGTAATAACTAATGTTTATTTAGCAAAACTAAAGTAAGCTTTTTTTATTTTAGGTAAATATTTTTTTTGCTATTAAATTAATTAATTTTGAATTGAAGTAGGCTTCCAAGACTGCAATGAAATAGCTGAATATTAACTGTTTATTTATATATATGAAGCGACTGACATCAATGCTCAACAAACTACATACATTGTCTGAGTAAAGTATTTTAAGATCCTTCTTTCTCGGGTTAACTTAAGAATCAAACACTACTTAAAATTGAAGTCAAGGCTCCAAAACTATACTTTTTTTTTGGATGGGAAATCATCCCGCCGTGGATGGGCGGGAGAGATTTCAGACTCTTACTGACTAAAACCTATTCATGTCCAGGAACATACCTCATGCCTCCTTAGCCCTTTGTGTTCCAGGAGCGTGGTAACTCTTTGGAACATCCCGCAGCCCCAGAGGCTCCAAAACTGCTCAAGACAAGATGAAGGAGATAAAAAACTCGAGTGAAAAAAACTAATTTACAACAAAAAAAATCTCTGTTTTTACTTTTTGTTTTTACAGGTAAAACGTTTGAAAAAACATCCTTTGTTATAAAAGCTTTTGAGACAACAAACAATCATTTATATTTCTTTTAATTTAGATAAAATTCAAAATCAACTCAATTAATCATCTCACCATTTCTTCATACACGATTTGTTTTCTTAGATTCATTCATTTGAATTTTCTTTGAGAGAATCTCGCAAAAGAAAAATAATTAATTACCGTTGTGATTGATTGCAAAACGTTAGCGTATAAATATTGTAACGCGAGGCTGCGAATTTCAATCTTAAGATAGATTGTAATTAATCTTATAGAATTATTAGTGCTTACACTATTCAAAATATTTATTTGTGATTAACAAAATCTAAATTACATAGATTGTTTTGATGTTATCAGAAAATAAATTAAAAAAGGTGATATCGAATTGATTTATTCTTTCGATTTTACTGCAACGCAATCTTTTGTAGAATGATTCCAATTATTCTTATTGAGTTATTATGGCATACATTTCTGATTAAAATTGAGACCAATAAATTTTAATTACAGAAATTATTTCGATGTCAACAAAAAATTAAAATAAATAAATGTTTGCTTTATTAATAAATTAATTTAATTTTGATGTTCAAACTGAACTTGCGAAGCATTTAGATCGTCCTCTTAGAGGTTCTCACAGTTTAGGCATAAAGTTTTTTCGTAAAAAGTATAACTGATCTACAATCAAACAAAACATGACTAAACGCGTTGTATTTGGAGAATTACTTGCGGGCAATGTTCGAAATGTCCGTATAACGGTCATAGTGCTTAAAGCTATGTCATAATACCCAGTACCAGATGTTCTGTGGTTTTACTTATTATTACGTTGTTCTAGTGGTTGGGGGGACGGCTGAATAAGAGGTCCTGGGTTTGACTGCCGGGTCGGGCAAAGCATTGTTTAACTTTTACAGTTTGAAATTTTTAATTACCAATCAAGATTTGTACTGATAAATAGAAGGTATAATATGACTTCAATATGATTCTATGTGATATGTGACGGCACGTTTGGCGCAGTGGCTGAGCAATTGGCTGCTGCGCTGCGTATCGCGGGTTCGATTCCCGCACGAGACACTGGGTGTTTGTGCATGTGTAATGAGTGTTTGTAAACGCATCCACGACACAGGAGTAATTCTAGGTGTGGGGCAATGTTTTATTTAAAAAAAAAAGTAGTTACTAGTAATATTTAAGCACCTTACACATGTTCGTTCTACAGTAGGCTGTCAGTTGAGGAAGAAAAGGTAAAACCTGCAGCTCACACGATAAGAAAACGAAGGAGTGGTAGACTTACGACTTTACAGCTAAATTCCTTAGCCGTCACTCTCTGAACATGAAAAGCAGGGCAACCTACTTAATTCCTGTCCGTGACTTGTGACGTCACGCTGCCCGCTTACACCTGATTTACATTTCAACGTGATTTCAGTGACCTCACTAAGCTTACACAAGCTAAATTAAGTATAGACTGGCTTTTCCCCGTGGTTTCATCCGCTAAGAAAACTATTTCACACAATTATATAAAACTAAAAAAAAAACCTCTATGCCAAATCGGTTCAGTCGTTTTCTCGTGAAAGCAAAACAAACAAACAGGATACTTTGGTATTTATTATATTAGTAAGAATAAAAAAAAATTGACTTGAGAACCTAAACTCAAAATCAGAAGCAGTGTTCGCTTGACCCATTTGGTAGGTATCGAAAAATCGCGGTTACAAAAAACGGGGTTGAATTTTTACCTCTTTTTTTGAAGTCAGTAAAAAATCTATACTTCATACTTAGACGGCTGACCTAAAAAGGGAACTGCCCAAACAAACTTCCATTGAACGACATACGATCTATGCAATCTAGATCTCTGGAGACGGCTATTCACTGACGCTTCAATAGAGCTCTGTACTAAATGATCGGGGTACATTGATAACGCGGTGTATGGGAGGTTTAGTGCCTTGCCTTTAGTCGGCAAGTTAAGGGTTATGTCTTAGATACCGTGATATTGAAGTGAAGGTTAACAAAAGATAACCTGAATATTTAAACTTATGTATATATATAGTACTAGATGACCCAGTAAACATTGTATTACCTACATGTATCTTAACTTTTTCTCACGGTTTAAACCTTCCCCGGACTAGCATTTAAAAACCAAAATCAGCTTAATAGGCCCAGCCGTTCTTGAGTTTTTATGAGACTAACGAAAAGCAATTCATTTATATATATATAGATGTATTGTTAACGTGTTCTGAAAATCTTGATATTCAAACTAAATTAAACATCATCTGCTTAGCTTTTTTAACTATGTTGGGGTTGGCTTCCTGTCCAAACGGATGCAGATGAGTACCAGTGTTTTACATGGAGCGACTGCCTATCTGAACTCCACAACTCAGTTACCAGGTAACACGATACCCCTTGGTAAGACTACTTGCCAGACTTTGTGGCTTCTTACTACCCGTAACGACAAATAAATGTTTAATTTCTCGATTTTTTTTTATATTATGCACATTTTGACAAACGGTTTTTTGAAATCAGCCTTATACCTAAATCGAAGCATAACATCGATTACACCATTATATTACCTGCAGTTTATTTAATCCTTGATTAAGATTAACTGAACGGACGAGCGTAATAGCTGAACCGCAATTGTTTTGAGAGCGCTATTTGCTGAAACAAGGATTATGTTGTTCTCATGAATGGAAGAACACACTGAGTGAAATAGAGGAAATGAGTTTTAATGTGTAATGTGGTATTTGCCAATTATTTTATTGGCAAGAATATTGCAACGTTAAACAGTGGTTTATTAGACAATCTACTGAGCTCAAAAGACATGAACATGATATCTCTAGGTTCAAATCATTGATATTTTTAAAGACCTATTCCATGAGGAAATTTTTAGCAGCTTGAAGTACAGATTTATACCTGGAAATAGGCTTGTTCCCTATTACGTAAGACTTAAATATCACCAGTGAAATGTGGATGTAACATCGTACCTCTGCCTGAATTTTCTGGGAAACCAGTATTTTTTTTTTAATATTGGCACGTTTTTTTTGCTCACGTGTCAAAACGATTTGGCCTAAAACTGCTTGGAATAAGTGACCAGATTGTTGATTTTATGAAAACAGTAGGCCTAGCATGAATCTCCTTTCGAAAAAGTATTCGTATCAAAAGCCATCTTTGAATGGAATATACTCGCTTCCTAGGCATTGATGACTTTAATCCTATCTTAGATACTGAAAATTGTTATTCATGCATTTCAAACATACATTTTGCTTTATTAAGATTGTATTTATGACTCGAAAATTGATGAATTAACGTTGGATTACTTAAGTGAGTTCGTGTTAGGCCCACTGATCAGTCACATTAGAAACGTTAGCCAACCCTGCGTAGAAAATAATTATTATTATAATTAAAATACAAAGCAGAAAATATTAACACAAAATTAATAAACAATTGAAACTTCCTAAAGTAAACAACTCTCTCTCATTCAATACAAACACCGTTAATCCGTCCATTTCAAAATAATAACTATAAAATCGAAGCACACTATTCACCTTCCGGGTTTATAGCAAAACATATACCCAGTTTTATAGTTTAACAGTAATCAAGGATTGCACCATTCCGTTAACCGTAGTTTACTTAACCCTGAATTAAGATTAACCGAAGGGGCGAGCGTAACAGATAGCGGTATCTTTACGGTGTTGAAAGCTTTGCTCGAATTAGGATCATGTAGAAGGGATTTAACGAATCCTTTTAAAGATAGGTCACTCAATCTCTCGGTTGTATCGTGTGAGGGAATCGATTCATTTGCAAGAATTCTCTGATTTGTAGTATCGGTGATTTTTGGTTGTGAATTTTGCACGATTTTTCGAGCATTTGTTTTAGCATGCCTACTTTCAATTGTTTGATTGGTGGTTACATCTATGTTATACCTAGACTCCTCCGTGCCTTGGAAAGCACTAAACAGTTGGTCCCAGCTGTCATTTGTAGATGTTTTATAGTCGTTACGAGTAGTCACCAAGTCAAACCAGTCTTACCATGTAGTTTCGTGTTACCCGGTAACTGGGTTGTGAAGGTCAGATATGCATTCGCTCTATGAAAAATACCGGTACTCAGCTGAGTCCGGTTAGACTGGAAGCCAACCCCAATATAGTTTGGAAATTGCTAAGTGGATGATGAATCGGTGTGTTTTTATGAGCACACTCTATTTCTTAATAAACATCTATTTTTGATGGACCTAGAAGTTTCTAACTGGCTTTCACCAGTCTGGCGATAGAAATCATCTAGCAGATAATTTTATTTACCAGTCATAAGACTATTAAATAACAGCATTATTTCTTATTGTAAAAAAACCACCACTCACCAACTATTTCCAACAATATTGTTTCAATACAATTTACAAGTTTTACAAATTTTCACGCATGAAAGGTAACTGGAATGACATAAATATTTAATAACACTCAATTCTCATATATCATTAACTGCACCGGTTAAATTTAATTAAAAGCACTCATTTAAAATGACTAATGCAAGTACCCAACCAAATGTACAAGAGGTACATTTGCTGCGATCGTAAAACATTTACATCCCCATACCCAACCCCCTATCTCGAACAACGACGCTAAAAGGTACAATCCTAATACATATTTACGCAATTAAAAGCTATAAACTAAGCTTAATCTTGGCTAAAATTACGCAAATTGGGTGCGTAACGCGTAAGAACGGAGCTAAATTCTCATTTAACCTCAAATAGGAAGGTTGTTTAGTATAAATCCCATTAAAGTGTGGGTCGGGACTGTCGGGTGTAGCTTAGGAAAGTCTTGGGCTTATTACGGGACTAATGGAATGGAAAAACACGGTAAAGGTAAAGATGGCCTGGATTGGAAATGGAAAGGAGGTAGCCTCGAAAAGGGGAATGTAAACATTTTATATGATAACATGGTTAAATTAGGTATGCCTATTCTCTATGCTCGGGCCAGTTCTGCGGGAATGGCTCGAGCGGAAGCACGGTTTCCTCTCTTTTCGTCTGGTGCAGGTGCTGTCAGGGCACGGCTGTTTTGGCTTGCACCTGTACCGGATCGGGAGGGAGGAAACCCCAGCGTGCCACCACTGCGGCGAGACAGAAGACACGGCGTGGCACACCCTCGAGGTCTGCCCGGCCTGGGCAGAGCCGCGCCGCTGTCTGACCGCCGAGATCGGCCAGGACCTCTCGCTTCCCGGCGTAGTTCGCTCCATGTTGGGGAGCGAGGGGGCTTGGGCCGCGGTCGCCTCCTTTTGCGAGGATGTCATTTCGCAAAAGGAGGCGGCGGAGCGCGCGCGGGAGGACGACCCTCTCGCTGCGCCGCTCCGCAGGCGAAGAAGAGGTCGGAGAGGACGCCATCATCTCCTTCCTCGCGGTGGTGACGGGCGGGCGACAGGCGCGGGGGCGCCTCCGCCCGCATTGCACTCCACACCACCTCCGCTGGCCATTCCCGATCCTCCCCCAATGGGGAGGACGTGAGGGGCCCGCCGCCGTTGAGGCGGGCAATCGTCGAGGGGGACTGGACGTAAAGGCTACGCCGGTTTCCCAGTCCCCCTCCTTTCAGACGATGCGGGAAAGCCGCTGGGTTTTTTAGTGGGTATACCGGGCTTGCCCGGGGAGTCCCACATACCCCGCCATTCCCCTGGATGGGGGGGATGCGTAAAGCATTTTTCCCAGCGATACAAAAAAAAAAAAAAAAAAGGTATGCCTATTCTGAACCTATGAATACAAAAATAATTGCAAAGCAATAATAATACTTAAAATGATAACACAAGTAACCTTATAATATTCATGACAATGAATCTAGTACCTCATCATCTGCCTAGCCTTTTTCCAACGATGTTGGGGACGGCTTCCAGTCTAAACCGGATGCACCAGTGTTTTACATGGAGTGACTGACCTCCACAACCTAGTTACAGTATAAGACGATATCCCTTGGAAAGACTGGTTGTCAGACTATGTGGCTTCTGACTACCCGTAGCGAGTGTCAAAGATCTACAAATGGCAACCGGGACAAACAGTTTAACGTGCTTTCCGAGGCACGGAGGAGTCTCGCTATCATAAAGATGGTCACCCATCCACCGACCGCAGCTTAACCTTTGATCGGTCGAACCGTGCGGCTGTTACTTAGCCAGAATCTAAATGATTGTCCTTATAATAATTTTGAAGGGTGTCTGTAGCACTGCCAAAGAAATCTATACCTAGTACCTATATAATCTAGTATCTAAGTTTATTTAAAATGCTTTAAAATTCCAAATAATTATTTTGATCCAAAAGACACAGTAAAGAAATCTGATCAATAAACTAAGAGAAAATAAAACCATTTCCTTAGCCATTGTCGAACACAATAAAGCATACGCAACAATAGTTACAAATCTGAACGAACTTGAGACCACTCTTGACAATCACAATACTAACAAATAATTACTGTACAACAAGTACACTCCAAATAATCCGGAGTCCGCCCACAAGCTAGTTAATTCCTTACTATCAGACCGCTCCGTACTAAATAATCGAATTTACGTGGGTACCCTGTTTTCGTTCGGCGATAAACTAAAGGATTTTGTAGATATAACACTTGGCGTTATAGATGTTGGGATCGGGGAGAATTTTTGTATAACATTATATTTGGATTTAGTGTTTTTGTTTTCTCTCTTTTTAGGTTCAAGTAATCGTGGAATGGTGGTACTTTATGTTTGGATTAAAGATGTAAATTTTAGATAGAAATCTGTGGTTTTATTTTCGAAATTAATCAGCCTATCAAAATGAACTCATTGTAGAACATCTTCTAAAAGTAATCTCAAGCAATATATTGGAAATAATATTATAAATGCGAAAGTGAGATTGTTTTTTGTTAAACTGTAACAACGCTTTTACGGTAAAACGGCTGAAACAATAAGAATGAAATTTGGTACATAGATAAATGAGACCCTATTGACGATTATAGGCTTTTTACTCCAGTTCGCGTTGGCAGTTTTCTTGGGAGTCGGATGAAATCACGGGCATCAATCAATCAGCTAGTATTCCTAAAAAATATGTTCTAAATCTTAAATTTCTCACATAATATTGTCTAAAAACTGATAATAGTCTGCTTTGACTGACTTAATATTAACATTACGTATTAAATTTGTAAGTACATAAATAATTCTAAGCAGCTCTTATTATCTAGGCTTTATCGTCCCTGTTCCTTTTTCAAGTAATATATGTACATTGTGTATTCAAAGGGCAAGCACTAATGAAATCTATGAATAACAAAATAACCTTTACGGAGTCCGATATAAATGATCCCGGATTAGTATTCAGTCTTTCTTTTGTCCATTCCTAGAATACCCTTGACCTTCACAATAAAGCTAGGTTTACACTACGACACTACATACTCCATACACTCAGTGTATAAAGCGAGTGTCTGTGTGAAAACATTTTTTTTAATTTTATTTTTCGGATGGGAAATCATCAAATGACCTCTCCCGCCATGGGTGGGGCGGGTAGGTGTGTCGGACTCTTACTGACTAAAACCCATCCATATTCCTTCCTCAGCCCTTTGTATTCCGGGGGCGCGGTATCTCTTTCGAATGTCTCGCTGCCTCGGCAGGTCTCGCAGCCCCGGTAGGGTTTCAAAACAGCTGTGTGTCATTTTTTGATACACGAAAAAATGTCACGACAACGGCAGCGGCATCACAAAGAAATTATCATTGTGAACTGCATATACATTTTATGTCAGACATATGTGTCGCAATTACTATCGTATTCTAAACTTAGCTTCAGTATTTACAGTAGAAATCGAGTAGGTTTTGCATGAATGAGTAACAAACATAATATATACATCCTCACGAACTTTCGCATTGTAATATTAATAGGATTGTATGAATTTTAATGCAAATTTTCAAAATCAACATTTTTGTTTTCAAATTTCTTTTGAATGTTATAATACCAAACGAATGTAATTATAAATATTGAATCAAACAGTGCTACATCGCTCATGCATGTTTCATTAGATTCTTTACAAGTACTTCATTTGAAGCAATTTGAAACTTAAAACCATCTTATAAATTAGGTTATTTTACTCAACCTAATAAATGTATACTCATTAATACATTACATAGACTAAACATTATAATACAAGCTACTACCAGCGGTTTCTCCCGCACCTTGAGGGAACTACTTCTTGTACTCAGATAAAAAGTATTCTATGTTTTTATCCTCACTGAAATCCATTAAGTAGTTCTTGCATCAAAGAGTTACAATCATACATACATGGTGCCTTTCATATGTGTACCAAATCTCATCCAAATGTGATAAACATACAGACACACATACCTACATTCTCACAAACTATAATATTTATAATATTAGTAGAATTAACTCTAGATTACTAGATAAAGTTTTTGAACATTTTATATTAGACTCCTTTGAGAATCAGCACGAGCTACAAAGCTAATTGGCATTATATAAGAAAATATATCTCAACAAGTTTGTTCGTAGGTAACTAATATTATAAATAATAAAGTAAGTTTGTTTGTTTATTTACGCTTCTACGGTAAAACCTCTAAACTGATAGGGATAAAATTTGATACGGAAATAGATAGACACTAGTGACATTTTATAAAAAAAAAAAACATTACAATGATCATTTTAGAGATGCAACAATGCAAACATATGCCTAACATGAATAATGTTAACTAATAACCCTCGTATTTGTCAATATAAATTAAATATTAAATTAAGCACTTCAAATTGACACCCAAAACTGCGTCCACATTCTAAATTCTAATAAATTCATTGCTTATAAATACTGACAAGTACAAAATAATATTCAAATATTTGGAAATTGTTTAGCAATTCAAATAAAAAACATTGGACCAATTGATCGACTGACTGAATTTAGACAGGCGTTCGATTAATATAGTACAAAGCTATATTTGCCATGAATTCTATATTTGCCATTTATCACTTCACGCATGAACGCTTGCCTATAAACTAGTAGTTCTACTAATTGCTTACAGAGCGAACACTTATGTCTATGATATATTATAGTGAAGGTTGTGTTCAGTAGAATGGATTTAGTTAAGGGGTTCCTCAGGGAACGATACTTGGCCCCTATTGCAAATGTTATCTTGCGTTAAATGATTAAACAAAAAAAAAAATCTTTTATAAACTTAAAGGAAGACTATGAAGCTTGTTAGGAATGAAAAAGTTACCTTTTTCGTAGTATTTATCCTAGTACGGAAAAGAATCGACTTTTTTGAGTTCTATCGTTATACAGAAAGTAGAAATTTATTTAGTTCGGGAGTATTTTTTGATAAACGAATTAGTATAATATAGGCTCATCAAAGTCTGTATATATGTAAGTTTTAAAACGTTATTAAAAATGTTGATTAAGATTAAATTAGGTACAAATATTCATAAAACCTAAAATACGGTTATGGGCTAGTTTTGAAAAGAAATCAACTTGTTGGACATCAATGAATTTGTTTCTTAATAAACACGCAATCATTGAACTTTTTTTCCCCTCCGCCCTTATTATCCGGGTGCGTAAATAAAGGTTAAAAAAATGTTACTTCACGGTGTGACACACATCCTACTATTGATGAAACATAAAACCCCAAAGGGTGATATTCTTACAACGTTATGTACCTTATGTTATTTCACTGTAGCAACCTAATGTCCCCCATGTTTACCCCTTGGATGAAGTTTATGGGTTTCTATAACGTTTTATAGCAAGGATCCTGTTGTGCAAATGACATGGATGTATTTGTTCATGGTTTCATGGTCATAGTAGAAATTGGGTATGGTATTTTGCATTGGCATTTTTATTTGTACTGTAAGTTTACTATTTTAAAAAATTGTGTAAATCTGTTTGAGAAATAGATATTATTATAATCAGAATAACTAGAAATTATGGATTTAAATTTTAAATCATCATCTCACTAAACTTTTCCTGCCTATTTTTGGGTCGGCTTCTAGTGTCACCACAAACAGATAAATACCAGTATTTAACATGGAATGACTATCTCACCTCCACAATCCAATGACTAGGGACCATGATATCCTTAAAGATTTTTTATTCTGGTTCAGTAAAATATTCTTCTTTAATTTACATATTTGCATGACATTTTTTTAGGCGAGATAATTCTTCCTAATCATTATCATAAATGCGAATTGTATCAGCAACCTTCGCAGTTCCTCCAAAATTCTCTGCTAAAACACGTTAATTTTGTACATAATTGATGCATAGGTTACGAGCCCTGTAAATCGAGACGTATTGAGAGGATACCGGCAAGTAATGTCCGGCTCCTTGCCCAATAAATCGTCGTTCAGACTGAGTCCGAAATTGGGGTATCTGTCTTCGTTCATTCGTACAGTTAAAGCTACGGTGACTTTGAGTGGTTCAGACCACTATGGGGTAAAAATTACTGTGCATTATTTAATTTTAATCAACGTGTAATTCGATGATGCCGTTAACATTTATATTATATTTACCTTAATTTTTTAAAGTGATGTCTAAAAAATATGCCTGGTTTTAACCCGGAAAAATAATGGCTGCTTGATTTAATGTAACTCAAAAAGCTTTTTGTGTCTATAGTAAACGCGAAAAGTCTGTCTGGTTTTAACCAAATTATTATCACCAAATAGAAGTCGCCCCATAAAAAATACGATAGGCAATGTTTGTACATAATTAAAAAAAGTAATCACCACGCTTGCTCAAAGCGGATTGGTGATTTCAGACTTTTCATTCCAGGTTTCCTCACGATGTTTTCCTTCACCGTTAGTCAGTGATCTCTAAGATATACTTAGAAAGTACATATGACTTTAGAATGGTCACATCGGTACTTGCCAGGTTTCGAACCCGCACACTCGTACACGGAGAGGCAGGTGCCTGAACCACTGGACCACCACGACTTACCATAGAATAATGTAGTAGTATTTTATACAAGGGTGATATTCAATTGAATTAAATTTATTTATTTTTTTTATATAATTTTATTAAATTTAAATTTTGTTCCCCCAGTCCGATTAATTCTGCTCGGACAAGTCACAACTTGTCCCTTTTTTAACGAGAGGACCCACGTCACTGCCTAGTATTATTCAATTATAACCTCATATTTTTTTATGTGTGACGCTTTTGTCACTTACTTATTGAACTTTTAAGCTTTGTGTATAACTGCTTCTTTGTTCTAATGATGCAAAAACTTGACTACTGATCATGGGTGTTAAGGATTCGATGCTGATGTCAGTCAACTTTGTTGGGTTCTCATGAATTAGTTACTTGTAATACTCCGGAGATTGTAAACTCAGTTGATTGGGACAGGCTCATTCCCTATTCAATGGGATTAAGAATAACATTCTGAATGAACTACTTCATGTACCCAGATAAAAAGTGTCCTATAACAGTCTTCAGAATCGCATCTTTATCTACACCAAATTTCATTTAAAATAGAACATCCGTTTTATCGTAAAAGCGTAAGAAACTCACATTCGCATATGTACGAGAGATTAGTTAGGTTTCCATACAAATCATTATTTCAGAAACAATTGGATCAAACGCATCTCTTAGTAAGCTATTTCCAGTCAATCACGTAACTATCTTATAGCCAGGATTAACAAACATTCTAGTGCTCGGGGGCTCATTCAGCGTGAGTATCGAGTTATTCAGAGAAATTGC
The DNA here is from genome assembly GCA_963891755.1 of Pyrrhia umbra. Lineage (NCBI taxonomy): Eukaryota > Metazoa > Arthropoda > Insecta > Lepidoptera > Noctuidae > Pyrrhia > Pyrrhia umbra. The sequence continues at coordinate 11,929,995 of OY982933.1, read as the reverse complement.
AGCCAGTTATGCATAATACCGATACATAATACTGGATAGAGAATAGGAGCTGAGAGGCTCGTAGCTAACGCGGTGTCCTGCGTGAGCGACGAACGCGACGCGACACGACGCAACACGTCGCGACGTAATGCGACGCGATGCTACACGCGACAAATGTCCTACGTGATTTTGGTCATTACTTCTCGAACCATGGAGAAGTACAGTACAATTTTGCTCGAAAGTTCATATTTAAAGTACAGACTTTTAAAAAATTGTAAAAATCACAGAAAGAAAACGCTTCTGAATCAACCATTTCGAGTTCTTGGTGTCGCGTCTGGTCGCCCTCAAAACAAGTCCGCGTTACGTCGCGTCTTGCCGCAGACTGTCATATAGGCCGCAAGTAGGGTATGCCGTTGAGTTGATCGCGTTCGTCGCGTTCGCAGCGTCGCGTTGCGTCGCGTTCGTCGCTCACGCAGGACACCGCGTAAGGAACAGCCATACGGATCGATAGATTAGCAAGGTTAAGCTGCGCTAGCCGCGGTCTGTCCATGGATTGGTGACTGTTTTCTGAACAATTATTTAATTAATTTGTTAGAATTGCCTCATCATTCTTAAAAAAATCAAATTAAAGAAGTTCTTATTAAAAAAGCTTACTATAACGTAAACGAATCTTTTAATGATAAAAGCAGATGGCAGCTCTGAAGTGGATTATATATATTTAAATAAACAATTTTTTATTGAAAATATGGTGCATCATAATATAAAATATTAACATTGTAAATAAAATATGACATATTTTATATTATATAAAGTAAGCTGGAAATTTGTTCATCACTGCTTCTTCTTTCCAGCCATAACACAAGGAAGCAGTGAAGGGTGGGCGTTTTTGGGGTGCTGTCAAAATGTATTTTGACGCGAAAAAGTACTAATTTAATTAGTCTTATTTCAATAAACGTTTTTCAGTTTGAGTTTGAACATAGCTAGACTCCTCCACCCCTCGGAGAGCACGTAAAGCTGTCGGTCCTACGCCTGATCTCTCCCCGGTCGTGACAGATTGCCGACCCATTGGACTCTGGGAGTGAGGGAATAGAGTGCACCTGTGTCTACGAAGAGAATATTATTCATAGAAACACTAATGAGGATACGCGTAGGTTTGAATTCCGTTGCATCGTACTTTGTAAACTGAATAATATTTCGCGGAAACATCCATATATCGATAAACATTATCCCGAAATTTCTACGTAATCTCGAAATACGTTACCTCGATTGTTGTTAGGTACCTAATAGAATTAGGTTTTGTATGATATATCGATGATTTAGCCACTCAAACATGGCACTAGCTTTTGCCAGCGACTTTGCCGGTATGGTTTTCAAATTTAGTCCAGATGTCTATCTAAAAAACTATTTCTATGCCAATCTAAATTAGTTGTGACGTTTTTGCGTAACAGCGTAAAAATAACAATCTAATTGAAGAAACTTTCGTATTTATGTTTCCCGCTCTTTTATTTACACCCTAAGGGGTACTTCGTGTTACCGGATAAAAAAATATGCTAAGTCTTAATCATCCAAATCCATCGAGTTGTTTTTGGGCTAAAGAGTAAGAAACGTACACACAAATACATTCTCACAAACTTTCTAATTTATTTGTAGGATTTTTAACTATTAGGTGTCTTGATTTTTAACGTTTTAAAATATAGCTCAATATACCGCATCAGTATAGAAAATTGCAATCACGCAAGTGTGTTTGTATGCGTACAAAAATATCATCTATGTACGTACTAACAAATTAATTAACAGCCACTCCATTTGATTATAAAATATATGAACATGATGTTAGAATGAATTATATCCAATAACATAAGAGTGATTAATCATATTCCTACGCAATACTGTTAATTACAAATAACGGATCGTAGAAACCGTGCCATCTGCGTACAGTGATACTATTTTAGTAAATGATGAGTTGTAATTACTTACGAATACACAACTATAAATTATACTTATTAATTTATATAGGTACTAGCTTTTTTCACGGTTTTGCCCGCATCAAGATTTAAAGTATCCTACTAGCTGATAATTCGGATTTTAAACTATCCATCTTATCCTACTAATATTATAAACGCAAAAGTTTGTAAGAATGTATGTTTGTTACTATTTCACGCAAAAACTCCTGAACGGATTAAGATGAAATTTGGGACACACAGTTTATAACCTGGATTAATATATAGAATACTTTTTACCCGGTGCGCTAATTAGTTCTTTCGGGATGCGGGTGACACCGCGGGAAACAGATAGTTCATAATAGGTTTTATTAAACCTATTTCAGACATCCCTCCCAGATCAGTAAAATTCGCCGCCCGAGGCATACTCTCACCATACCCGATGACGCTATAACCCTCTTCCAAGAGAGCAGTAGGTCCACTAGCACTCTACACAAACACAGACCGCGTTCGTATCGACCTCGCCGCCGAGGTCCGTCGCGACGACCTTGTCCATGCCCACCCGTCCCTAGCTCGACGAGCCAGCCCGCGAGCTGAGCTAATAGCTTTAAAATTCCCGATTATAATAATCATAATATATTCTGATCCAGCCTGTCCCTTGCTGTCCTCCCCCAGCGACGCCCTAAGCCGAGGCCCGTACCCCACTAGGGGGTGCCCTTAGCGTGTAGTCGCTTAGTTTTGTAAGTTAAGCCCTGGCTGGAGGCCCTAAATTTATTTAAGGCACTTCACAGGCAAGCCCGGTTAAGCAGTCGACAACCTTCTAGGTTGACCTGCGAGATGCCATACACAAAAAAAATATATATTTCAGACATACAGAAACACAGAGAGACAGAAAGAGACAAAACAGTTTGATAGTAATATGAATGAGTGTGTACCAAATTCCTTTTAAATCCATTCAGTACTTTTTCGTGAAAGAGTAATAAACATTTCACATTAATAGCACTAGTAGGACTAGTTATTTCTTGGAGTTTCACTCGCATCCTGAGGGAATGATTCCGGGATATTTTATATGCACCTTTAAAAATATTAATTTTCCCCCGAATTGCGATCTAGCTCCATACCTAGATCAATCGTAAAAAAAAATGTTAAATAATTTACTCAAAAGTGTGTATTGTTATATTTCTTTATTTATTGTCTTAAACACGCCTTCAATATCAAAACCCCATAATACCATATTTGCACAAAATCAGCAAAATTTACAATCGAAAAGCAACTCTATTACAAAGAGAAAAAGCTTTTTTCTTTAGAGTACATTGTTTAGAGAAATTTTGTGTAATAAAGGATTAATTTGTCACCAAAACAGATTACAAAACTTGAATTAAACATTAAAGGGTATAAAGCTGGAGTCCTTTTGAATGTCGTTGTGTACTACTGAGATTTATATATTAATACTCATTGTTCATGAAAAGAGGCTCATTTGAAGACAATATATTAAGCTTCCAACACTATGCATACGTTCCTAGTTTCTCGAAGCAGCAGCCGGAAAATTATTCGACAAACTTTAAACCATTATTCTCGTCATAAAACTTTTACACACAACAAAATTATACGTCTGTCAGTCCTACATTGTTTAAAGACATTAAATTTCATAGCCGAGCGGCGAAGTTTATTCACACTTGCCGAGAACATACCGCGGAACCACTTGACTCGGTTTTTATAATGAAATTAAATTTTAAATTGAGTTAGTGAGTTTATTTGCTGATTCCTTTTATGAATTTACGTGTAGGTAGTCACTGCGTGGGTGTGCGTAATATGTAACTTGTGATGTCGTTTTCGTCCTTGTAATTAGATTAATTTAATTTATTTTAAAGACACATTTGTATATTTATTTCTGTTGTCGGTGAAAAAGAACAATTCGGAGCAACCAAAGATAAGAATAAAGTCTTTTATTTAAATAAATAGCATGTGAGAAACGAGTGTATTCCATTTAAAAACCGCTTACATTAATGTTACGTTCTTTTGCTTTCACTTGAAGAACTGATTTAGATTTGATGAAATTAGGTATCCAGATAGTTTGGTACCTGTGGAGGGAGTACTTCATAAATCTGGATCAAAGCTATGTCCTACATAGCTTTGATCTGGATTTATGAAGTACTTTTGTCGGGATGTGGATGAAACCACGGGATAGTAATCTTGGTAATGTTATAAATGTGAAAGATTGTAAGGATGTACGTATGTGATGGAAGGTATGTATATTTGTATATATGTATGTTTGTATAAACTCTTTGAGCAAAAATTACTAACTCGATTTGGATAAAATAACTTTTATTAATACATAGCATGTTTTAGTTAAACGTTTTAGTTGCCTCAAAATACGGTGACACTAGAGTTACATTGGGGTTGTATGTACAACAATTTAATACCTACGAGCTTATCGAGCCGTTTCGTTTCATTTTGCAAAAAAAACTGCTGCAAATAATTCCTGGAAACCCTTTACAATTCCACAAAGAGTCTCTTTTTAGGAATCCGTAAAACGAACCCTAATAATTTCGACATGTCCGTTTATCTGTCTGTCTGTCCGCGGCATAGGTTCTTCTAGACAGCTGAAATTTGGTATGGATAATATTTACATTGTATCAATAATTAAAAAAAATATTTTTTACAGTATCTTTCATACACGTAAACTGGGACCTCATATATCCTGTCATGTGGGGTATCGTTGAATAGGGCTTTCAAAAATAAAGCAGATGTTTGAAGATCATTTTCCAATTTTGGGAGACATTTGCGAAATATCAAGCTTGAAAGTGCATGTTTTTGTTAGGTTGGAGCGTCCCTAAACCATCCTAAATATACCACCCATAAATAAGTAATAGCATATACTATTTATAACGAACTTGAAAGAAAAACTTTCACGTCTAAGTAAGCTTATACGTTTACAGAGATATACACCCAGTTGCACCAAAAAAATATCAGGTTACTTATACGTGAAACGGAAGAACTGTCATTCAAGATCTGTCAAAATGGAGGATAACTAAATAATTTTGCTATTATTTTATCGTTTTCGTCCTTGTATTCGTGATATTTCTTTCCTTAATTATTATATCTATGTAAAGATAACATAAAACATATCAAAAGTATGCTAATTATTGATTTTTTTTTTGTGATATTCGTTAAAGTATAAATGATGAAATGTTTGATGCAACCGACTGATATAGTCAACTAACTAAATCATACTACGGGATCCTACAGCGCGTGGCCCGACACACACTTGGCCGGTTTTTTTTTAATATTGATACCTCACACACAGGTTGATGAAAAATCCGCGTGCCCATATAAAACCGGCGAGCGCTGTCCGCAGTTAATTTGTCACGTCTGACAAAGAATGGTGGTTCATTACTCTGTTTTTATACCTATAAAATAAATAATAACACCCTGTGCGATATATTATGCAGGAAGGTATTTACTGTTGATTTCTTCTTTTCATTTGAGGTATATAAGGTTATATTAATATAAGATAAGTAATAGTTTTTAAATGATTGTACTGGCTACACTAGCTAGCCACTAGCTAGACTTTACAAGCTTTTTTTTCTTAATTTGACAAAACATAGAATTATTATTCTATTGATATCTATAATAATGTCATTCAAACAATAATTATTTCGCCATTGTTCTAGGCACATAGTAGGTCATAACCTGGATTAATCTGGATGAAAGTTGAGTTTATTTTTCAGATACATTGAAAATGTGGATAACGTCGCGAGCAGAAGCGAGTCTATATAATATTATATCAGATATTCTATATAATTTCCGTATTAGTAAATACGTGACTAAAATACCACATTAGTAATAAAAAAACAAATAAATAGTTTACGCAAACATTTAGATTTGGGGTCGGGTAATATTTTGTTACATAATAAATTTAATAACTATGTCATTTGCATAGTTATTAATTACTCTATATTTTATAATTATTAATCACACTATTATTCTTGTTATGTGCATTTTAGTAGGCTTAATAGTTTTGGTTTGAATTTTAATCGTGTACCTAGTTAATTAATAGTTTGCTAATTAGCGTAGCTATAAAATATTAAGTATATGAATGTCTTTGTGTTTCTATGTATGTATGAACTTATATATAACCTTAAATGGAATATAATAATCCTATTAATTCTACTAATATTATAAATGCGAAATTTATGAGAATGTGTGTATATATGTAGGTATGTTTGTTACTCTTTCACGCAAAAACTGCTGAATGGATCTGGATGAAATGTAGTACACACATAGTTTATTACCTGGATTAACATATAGAATACTTTTTATCCGGGTGAGCAGTTTCCTCGGGATGCGGGCGAAGCCACGGGAAAACTATTATAGAATAAAATGTCAAAGGTCGCTGTGTTCAGTTGCCATATTAAAGTACATCTTTAAATAGATTTAACCCTCTGATTGTAAGCCGGTCTAAAGCAGAGACTATAATGTGGGTAATGATATTTCTCCTTTTCTGATTTCATGACTTTTTATTGCAAAACTATTTGTTACCCACGGTTTTATCCGCGTCCCGGGACTACTTTAACGCATAACGATAAAAAGTAGCCTATAGCCATATACAGGGTCATTAAATCGTCAAAACGAAAGCTATCGCCATTGATAAAAGATAATTAGGGGACAGGTTACAATCAAATTAAAATTATATAGATTGGTAATTATTTTACTCTGAACTAGAGGGGTCATTGTACTCAGCATTTGAGACAAAATATGAATAGCAACAAAAAATCTTTTATTCCAAACATTTTGTTGAGTTGTTTAAAAATAAATAACAATGAAATTGTTCACACATATATTTACTAAACCCTTGTCATTTTTTTTCCATTGTTCACAAGTCCTCACTACACCGAATCGTGTTTATATCAACCCACAAGCCCTTCAAACATCTTTCAACTAAGTTGACACGTCACAGAGTATGTAATTACCGGTAGCGGTATGTAAACGGAGTTTAATCACGGATGTACGGATCTGTACGGATCTGTCCGGATGCAATTAACCGTGGGCTACTCGGGTGACGGCTGAGCACCACTAATTTGACCCGTACCTATTTCTGAGGGTCTGTTTGTTCGCCTTGACCGGGCGTGTTTTCCTTGGGACTGAGTGTAATTGTAAATTGAGGGACTAGAGAGGACTATTCGGGACTATTATGTTAAAGATAAAACTTTTAAAAGAAGAATGTGTTCTGAGCGTTTAAAAGTAGTTTGAGTTGCTTTCTATCGGTTGTTTTCCAGTAACCAGTGCACCTAGCACGAATCACTTTCGAAAAAGTACCATACAAAATATCTAGTTCATTGTTTCAATAATCAATCATTGTATTTATGATTCGATAATCGCTACCATTAACGTTATGATTACATTCGTGTGTTCGTGCTAGGCCCACTGTATGCCTAAGTCAGTAAGGCATTCATACTAATTATTACATAGTATAAAACAAAATCGCTTCCCACAGTCTGTCTGTCCCTATGTATGCTTAGATCTTTAAAACTACGCAACTGATTTTGTTGCGGTTTTTTAATAGATAGTGTGATTCAAGAGGAAGGTTTTAGTATACAATTTGTCAAGATTTTGTATCCATTGGCTAAAATAATGCGAGCGAAGCCGCTGGCGGAAAGCAATAGTTTGATATATAAATCTGTAAGTAACTCTGTCTTCATAAAATTTGATGCTGAAGTATATTGAAATCTGGAAAAACATCGGTTCCTTGCTGACTACGGAACTCTAAAAACTTCGAGAATAACGCAAGACATGACCTAGTTATAAAAAACTATATTTAGAATCGTACCGAAACCCTTCCATAAATAGAAGTTATTACAAACTATCCTAATAACATCACTACCGATTCACACCTCGCTCATTTCATTGAAATAGTCACCGAAACAGGACCAAGAATTTAACGGAATAATTTAAGAAAGGAAGAATTTAATTTCAATCAATCAAGATTGAAATCTGAAAATAATTAGTTAGGCATCCAGTCGTTCTGTTTGTAAAGAACTGAAATAAATTAAGGATTCATTATTGCTTTATTCTGTAGCTTTTTTCTTTTGTTTTTCAGCTTCGAACAATAGCCTTGATTTCTTCATTGGTCTGCATACCAATGGCTTTGGTTTAAGGCGGCGATATACGACTTTGGCCCTTTTAAAGCTAATGATTACGCTTTAACGACTTGCTTTCATGATTTGAAAAGTATATATACTAAACTAGAGCATATGCTTGATAATCTCGTATACCGTTTTTTTTAATTATGTATTTATAACATTGTATAAAAAAATCATAAAGTTAGGTCTAACGCAGAAGAAAAACTGAGTTTTACATAGAATTTATCAAGCGGATTTTAATGAAACCTGTACCATTTTATAGAAAAGTTCATTATCTGTCTTTTTGTATACGTATATTTTTTTTAATCGTACATTTACGTCAATTTTTGTGCTTTTGTCAAAACGTTGAGTTGAAATTACGGAGGGGCTCCACCGGGCGACGGGGGCAGTACGTTTGTGACCACTGTCACGGGTAGACGCTGTCACTCAGAGCGAGCACATTGCGATGTAAATAAATTATTATATTTGTGATAAGATGACTGGTGAATTATAATTATTACACTGAAAAGGCACTACATGCGGATAAAATATTTTTTTGATGTGAATAACGTGTTTTCAAACCAAATCATCCATAATCTGTCATAATCTAAAATGTGTGTCTCTAAATTTGGCAGGACAAATACATATATTTTGTTATTGACTTACTAAATAATTAAATGTACTTTATGATTTAAATATGTATTTCATTTAATACTTTGCGTGTTCAAAACGAGAATATTGCATACCTCATTTAAATTTTACACATAGGTTCGAGATAGTCGTCAAAATTAAAATTCTTTCATGTTATGATATTTCCTAATAGTTTGGAATTTATAGAAATAGTAGCTATACGTCAGGGCATGGGATAATATCTTAGAACAAAACTTAATGGTTTGTAAATAAAACGGTTTATCCATGGGTAACAAGGTGGCGCTATTCTAAATTATTACCAATGAAAATATTTTTCTAAACACGTGAATTTGGGTTCGAATTTCTTGGTTACGAGACGAATTTGAAAAAAAAAATGCAGAATATGATAAAAAAATAAGCTTACGCTATTAAAAGAGTATTGTAAAATTTTAAATTGTAAAATGTATTGTATTGTCTGACTATTTTAGCTAGACCATTTTCCTATTTTGGATTGGTTACATTAGTTTTATTTTTAGGGTTCCGTAGTCCGACAAGGAACCCTTATAGTTTCGCAATGTCCGTCTGTCTGTCTGTTCGCGGCATATATAGCTCAGAGGCTCTTGGTACTAGAAAGCTGAAATTTTGTATAGATATGTGTATTGATCACGCCGAAAAAGTGGTAAAAAAATTAAAAAATAATTTAGTGGAGCTCCCGAACACGTGAAATGGGGATGAATATTTTTTTTTTGTTGCGTAACCCTTCATGTAGGGTATCATTTGATAGGTCTTTCAAAAATAAAAAAACTAACTTTCGAAAACTATCACGGCTAATTAGGCTTCACCGGTTACAGAGTTATAGTTCACTAACTAAGACCTACTACGGAACCCTACTGCGCGTGGCCCGACACGCACTTGGCCCGACACGCACTTGGCCGGTTTTTTACTGGTAACATTGGGTAGTGATGCTTTACATAGCAACCATTTTCGAAGTTTAGTAAAAACGCCAAGTAAGCAGTCACATATGATATACATATTAATCTATTAGTCAAGGTATGTAATGTGGGATAATATTATATACACACAATATAAAAGATAAGACGAAGCATAGTGTTTTAGAAATGAAGGTCCTACTTCACTATGCCACTCTTATGTTTTATTTTCAACACCAAATGTATCTGACAGAACGTCGATTTTTGGCTAGGCCTAAGCCGATTAATAGGCAATCGCTTAATTCTTTGGCTAAAGCCCTGATAAGTAAAAAGGACTTGATCTTCTTAATTTCGATGAATTGTAATAACAAAACTAAATGAAAATTAAATAATAAATAATAAATAAATAATAAATCTTTATTGCCACAAAACAAGTAGGTACATAGTAGTAGAAGCACTAAAAAAAGGTACAGAAAATCTTATTTATAATGCTCTGCTGGTAGTTAAAATAGGATAACCTGAGCTATAATTACCTTTTATTTGTTTTGTTACATTAAATTGAACTACTGCATGTCAATTTAATAATCTTTTTATAAAAAAATCTGTCAATTTTTGCGGTGAGTTTTTCTGATAAAATCCTTACTAATATTACAAATGCGAAAGTAAGAAAACAGAGATAGAATAGAACCTGAGGAACAACATAGGCTACTTTTTACCCGGGAGCGTGAAGTAGCTCCTTCGGGATGCGGGTGAAACCGCGGGAAACAGCTAGAACATTATAATAAACCCTATCTAAAGATAAAAAATATTTAAATCGGTAATTATAAATGACTTCAAAGTCAAAAATCGATATTGCATCTTTCTAAAAGATTATCGAAATGCCATACAATGGTAAGATTTTTTTTCGTTACTTTATTTCATCAAAAATGCATGAAACCGTGGAAAAGGTGAAAAAAAAAAATTTGGTGCTTGAAAATGTTACAGCTAATTCTCATTCAGTCAAAGTCTATATCCGAATTTAGCACATTTATTTTTGCATTGATTTTTTGCTTTGCGGCACTTTCATAATTGGGCCCAAAACGGATACGGAACGGATATTCCATTGTTCATGATAGGTAAAAATTTAAAAAATCTTGATCATAATCGGAATCTTTACTATCCCACTTTTGGGTATGACATAGACATGCATTAGCATTAATTATCACGATTTTTCAGGGTGGATTGGTGATTTCAGCCCGTGTAGTCCAGGTTTCCTCACAATGTTTTCCTTCACCGTTAGTCAATGGTATCTAAGTTAAACTAAAAAAAGTGCATGTAAAACTTTGGAATAGTCAGATTCGTAATTTCTAGGTTTCGAAGTTCGAATCTGCATACTCATAAATGCCACAATGATTTTTTACTAATATGTTCTATGTATCAACTTAATAATATAAATAAAACTACCTGCAGCTTATTTAAAATATTAACATCATTTGTAATACAGTCTCACTCACTTTTAGGTCTTTAAACGTAATGGATTATTCAATTTCGGTTCTGTTGCTGTCAAAACTTAGGCCAATTTTAACCAAAGCTGATGGTTTGGCCAAAGCTGATGCCAAAGGTTTGGTCAAAGCTGATGCCAAAGGTTTGGTCGGACACTTTACAGATGGATCAGAAATGTTGGACTAATTAACTGGCTTCCAGGCTCTCCTTACAAAACTAATACGATTTTCCTATACAAGTGAAGATGAGCTGATGTTATTTGAAAAGCAGCAGATGTCGTAAAATGCAAATATGAAAAAATCTTGCGTGCATTTCTGTTAGAAGAGCTCAAAGTGGACACCAATATGGCCTTAAAATTAACTCCTATGATGCGATTTTGTCTGTCTGTCTGTCCATCTTCCACAGCGGATTAATTCAAGAATGCTAGTTGTCAGATTTTTTTCTTGAAACTTGTAACAATTTAGATCGATAAACATGTTTTGCAGGTTAAAGAAATTGAAAATATTTTTGCTTTTCTGGCAAACGAAGTAGATATGCAGTGGGGGTTGGAAATTTAAAATTAGTGTTTCGAAGTATTACTCAGACAGATGTTATTTGTATTTCGATTTTTATATCTTAGACATGTGTGACTGTTCCTGGTCTACCCTAGGCTGAAAAAATTTTCGATTTTCCTAAATCATAACTACGTCGGCTTCCCCCGAAGGGGAAGGGGGTGCGCCCCGCCAGTTCCGCGCAACCCTGTAGAGCTCGTCACCAAACTGGTCACTCTTCCACCGAATGGAGGACACATGCATTAATTAGGAATATCATTCCGTCCCGACTTGTAAGAGCTAGAGATAGGGAAGACGGGACTCGATAGAATAATTATTAATTATATACAGGGTTATAATAGAATTATTGAAGTTAGAAGAGATAGAGAGGATTAATACAAACCTAACCTAACAGGTACGTAACGCTTGCGCTTAGGATTGTATTATTTTGCTTTACGTTATACTTCACAAAAGCTACATTCCCAAGTGTAGTGACGTGGGGCCACTTGAGAGCAGCTCACACGTCGTACGTGTACGGCTAGACCTGAACGCATAGTTCCACTAAGGAACTGCTACGATTCTAGCGGGCCACGTTCCCTAAGTTCTAAAATGTCTTACCCAATCCTAAGACAGAGTACTGCGAAGTCCAACTGCCATTGAGCGAGACAAGTCTCCAGTTAGACTGGACGCGTACAAATTAGATACCCATTTCTTACGGACCTAACGCCCATACTAAGACAATGTAAAACCAGCGCAAGCGCAATGTATGGTCAGTCGGTGGTAGCTTTCTCTAGGAATACATCTGGTATACGCCGAAGTGGTATATTTGATTCGTCACTTCACACTTCCTTAATCTACCCATGTCGAGGAGGCAGTACGCATGTTTCAGCGCTTGTGCAGTCCAGTTTACATGTCTCGCCAAATATTATTTTTTTGATCAGTGAGAGGCCTCGAGGGCCGGGTGGGATTTGACGAGACACGCTCCCTAGCGTCCATCAGAACGGCTATCAATCAGTTTAGGGTACTTGGTGAAGCCTACCCCCACTCCCTGGAAGAGTGCGTACAACAAATGCAACATAAAGGAACCTGCCGGGTTTGTCAGTCCATAAGAAGTAGCCTTAACCAGCGTTTGGTTTATTTCTGTTTGGTACGGGTTTATACAGCATGCTAGTATTAGCAATAGCAGCATAGTAAGAGCTGCTGACAATCATCGCGGACTGTTAATGCGGTTCTGCCTTCCAATTGTGCATACGATAGATATGTGCCCTACGCCACGGCAAGGGTTGTGGGTGTGTAACTGTATAATTAGTGCAATGTGTAGTAGAAGGCCTTCCCCGTTTCCCTATAACCAAACGCAGGTCTGAGATACCTCGCAGTCTAGGAGAGAACAACAATAATAAATAAAAGCATAATATGTACAGCGATCTTATATCTATGTGGTTTGCTCTGTATTTACGCTTACTGGCCAACATGCTCGTTACGCTTACATGCTTATAATTCTACGCTTATGCGGTAAATAATATTCTACTATTACAGTAGGTAAGTTCAGGATCTAACTCGCCTTGGGATCCCAGTCACAGTCAACCTTACTATACTCAGAATAAGTGTATAACTTTAAATATCACTCACCAGATAGCTTCTAGCAGTAAACTATATTTAACTTACTCACAGTACTCCTAGCCTGATGTGCTAGGCTTGTTACCTCGCATTCTTCCCACATCACTCACTTAGATAACAGACACCAATCAAGCAACAGAATCCTAACATTGACTATCTCTTATAGTCGCTAAACCTCTGGCACCTTTCGTGGTCGAACACCAACTACCTCGATCTTCAGCTACCTCCAGCCCATGTACTAAAACCATCCCTTCCTATGTATTTTCGATCCTCCAATCAACGTCGACCTAATCGTGTTCCCAGGGTTTTGCACAATAGATTTATTAGTCTTTTTGTAGACTTTCTCAATTGTTCTAAGGATCGCTTTTGGGTCCTTGTGAGTGGTTAGCACATGTGGCACTTCCATTCAATGCTGTATTTTGTTATCGGATACTTTTGCTTTGTTCTTTAGATGTTTTGTTAAATTATTGCGTCCTAACTGTCGGCTAGCAATTATCCCTATTATGGTTCCCATAAAATAGAAACTTAATGTATTTCTTAGAGGCCCCATATTGTGGCACGTTGTTAAATCAAATATTATTTTATTATTGACTTAGGGTACGTGACAGGCAGTCACACATGCATATCAAAATACAATATGCGACTGTCCTTAGAATCTCTACATAATATTATGGTCATCCGCCAAAGTTCTTCAAAATATAAAATGACAACCGTGCGGTGTGCATTGCGGGGTCGCGGGAGGGAAGCTCAAGCTCCGCCCATTTTGTCAAGGTCATTGGCGGTAGTCGTCGTCTTAATTTGAGAGCTGTGGGCCTAGCACGAATTACTTGCGAAAAAGTATTCGTAACGTAAACGTCACCCATTTGTACTGACATTGAAGCAGCGCCTCTATCGTGCGTAAATGGAATTAATTTTGCGAGCACGAATTTTTTTCTCCGGTATCGTAATGTAAAGGTATCGAATCCCCCATACAAAATTACGTTAATAGCGAGCACGAATTTTTTTTGACAGCGCGTAAACGGCTGGCTATCGTCACACTATCGAAATCTCAACGAATATCTATTCACTTAAAATTTTCAGTGACGAAACTTACGTTAAATTATAAAATTGAATAAATATTAAAGAAATGCGGTTAATATGTTTAGAAATCATTACTAATATCACATAAATATGAAAATAACTCTGTCTGTACGCTTTAACGGTAAAACGGCTGAGCCGATTTGGATGAAATTTTATATGCAGATAGATAGAAAAGGTTTTTATTCGGGTGCATGCAATATATGTAATTCTTTTAGGATTTGGGTGAAACCGCGGTAAGGTAAGTGTAGGTACACTACATTTAATACCTAAGTAGGTACCTAAAAGTCCCCTACCGTGCTTAATTATATCCTTAATTATCTTATCTTGATTTGGCTCACGAGGTTGTTGACATGTGGCATGTGGACTCTGCAGTCATTGTGCCGATAGTCGTTTCAGCCAATGGTTTGATAGCCAAGAGCCTCGATCTACATCTAAAGAGGCTCTCGTTAGATGGTTGGATCAAGCGCTTGATACAGAAAGCGGTATTACTGGATACGGCACGCATAGTCAGGAGGTTTCTCTCTCTGGGGTCCTGACCGCCGGTAGCTTGGACCATGTTCCCGTTGCCGGTGGTGTACTATTTTTATATTTTTAAATGTTTTTTTATATATATTTATAATTTAATATTTAAAAATGTAAATATATGTAAAATGAATAAATGAATGACAATATAAATGCGAAAATAGATAATTTGGTTTGTGTGTCTGTTACTTTACTTTCACATGAGAAAGCTGATTTGATGAATTTTGGTATAGAGATAGGTTGATAAACTGGGGAAAGACATCTGGGTGGGTTAGTTTTATGTGTCTATCCAGACAGTCTGTTTTTCGCATTATTAGTGAGGAATATCTTACTATTTACTTACTGATATTATTATATTCCTTACTATAATATTATAACTCTGAAAGTAACACTAATCTGTCTGTTTGTCTGTTATGCTTTCATGGTAAAGATGCTAAATCTATTAGGGTAAAATTTAGACAGAAAATAGATTGAAATCTGGGGATAGGACAGTTTTACACGGGTGTGTCAACTAGCTGCCTCAGGATACATGTAAAGCCGCGGGAAACAGCTAGTAATATTAAGTTTGACAATTCTACAACCCTCACAGCCTAAGCTCATCCTTCCGCAGCCGCAACCTTTGACTCTCCAATTGGTCATTGAATTTGTTACCCTCTTTTCACACCATATTTTACAAACAACATGAACACTTCATTTTCATTCTTCTTTTTCGGAGTTTGCTGCCAATGTTCGCTAGCAAAAGGGAGCCCGAGTTGGAGACTATTAATAAGCCAACATAGTTTGCTCTTGCGGTGGAGTAACTTGCTGAGTTAAATATATAAACAAGAGGATATTGAAATAAAATTTATCAAATGTTTAACATAATATAATCAAAAGTAAACAATCTAACAACTCTTGTCACTGAAACCTACCTAAGGAAAAACACATTATACATTTGTCATACCTAACACCAACATTTTTTTTTTTACGATAACTTTGAATAAAAATGGAATACGAGAGCAATAACGTTACTTACCGTCATAAACCTTGTAGAACAAGCTCCTTAACCGACCTGTCTAGAATGACAACAAATAATAGCGAGAAAACTATATTGGATACAACAATGATGAGTGTTCCGGATAGCTTTCACGACACCACTGACGAAATTCGCGAGTTGACTAGTGAAGTCATATCACTCAAACAGCAATTGCTAAGCGCACATCAAGAAATCGATAATTTAAACATAGAAAACCTGCGCCTTAAAACAGATCTACAAAATATGATTACGACTGTTAACACCTACAAAAAAGTATGCTCAACGCCTGAGAGGAAGAGTACAACACCAAAACGCATAAGTAAGACATCACGCCAAGTTAATTCCTCAAATGGCCTAACGAATAGACATGAACCTTCCATCATTCTACCAGACTACGCTATCAACAAACAAAATAAAGAAACTCAGACTAGTAATAGCCGCAATAAGACGCCACAGAAAGATGATAGGTTGCCCTCGCCTGTACCTCCGATCAAACCTGTAATACCAAAAACTGTAATATCGAAACCTAACAAAAATAATAAATTATATATCTTAAGTGATAACAAATACAACGGATCTCTGTCCTTCATAGAGGAAGTTTTCTCCGATTACTTCGACTACTGTCACTACCTAATGCATAACAGTACCTTAAAACAATTATTAAGCGGCATCGAAGAAAGGTTAAAGGGATTTACCCTAAATGACTATTGCCTCATTTTTATTGGAGAAAATCACATTAAAAATGAACACGACTACATAAATTTAATAAAATTATTAAATGAGTCCCTTCGAAAAGCTACACATACCAACGTCGTAGTTTGTCTTCCTACTTATAGGATGGGATCACCTATATATAACTTCAAAGTTGAGATGTTCAACAACCTTCTTCACCTAGACAACCAAAATCATGAGTACGCATATATCTTCGATAGCAATCGTGATCTAACACATGAGATGTTTTCGCACACTACAGGCAGAATCAATAAATACGGAATTAAAAATATATATGACAATATTATGAGTAACATTCAGATTGATTTGGACTTATATTGTTCGAGCAGCAGACAGACGAATAATTACAACAGGCAAGAATGTGATGAGATCTTAACTACTCCCATTGGTGACGATCGCAATGCAATCCTGAAAGAAAACCCCAACTTTTTTCGTCTATAACAATTTACATATACTTCATCAAAATATCGCTGGCCTCCTGAATAAAAGTGACATACTTACTGTGTTTTTAGAAGAACTAGAAAATAGTAGAAAGCGGATCGATATTATATGCATAACCGAACATTTTATGACAACTGAACAAGAAGGACTTATAAATATACCAAACTACAGCCTTGCAACCAGTTTCTCTAGAAATAAAAGAAGAGGTGGGGCATGCATTTTAACTAGGGTTGGTCACAAGTATAAAGTGCTAAACTTTGAGAAATACTCTGTAATCAACGTAACTGAATGCTGCGCGATAGAATTGACAGAACACAATATTGTTATTGTATGTATCTATAGGGTGCCCCAATCAAATATGGATATTTTTTTCGAAAATTTAAATAATATTCTGCATCTGTTATGTTTAAAATTGCATAATAAAAAAGTTGTCTTATGTGGGGACTTTAATATTAACTTATTGAAACGAAATAAACAAACTTTAGACTTCGAATATACAATGTTAAATTATAATTTAAAACTACAATTTTCTCAACCCACTAGATTAAGCAGTGGGACTTGCTTAGACAATATAGCACATAATATAAAAGGCTGTAAAGGAGAAATTATAGAATTGGGCCTGTCAGACCATACTGCACAACTTTTAAAATGTCCTGTTAAGAAGACATGTGTCTTAAAGCGGTGGAAAATAAAAAGACGGAATTATTGTCAGGATAATATAGAGAAATTTAAAAATTGCATGAGAAGTCTCACTTTTTCGGACATATATACAAATACTGACGTGAATGAGGCCTACGCCCATTTTCTTGAACTATTCAGATGTTTTTACGATCTCTGCTTTCCCTTCAAAATAATAACAAAGTCAATGACTAAAAAAGCAAAATGGATCTCTAAAGGCATAAGGAAATGTTGTAAAAAGAAACGGCATTTACTATGGCAATATAGAAAAAATCCTATCACAAAGAATAAACAATTATTTAAGACATATTCTGCAAGGCTTAAAAGAGTAATAATATTAACACAAAATTCAAGGAATAACTACTTTATTAAGACATCCAAAAATAAATCTAAAGCGGCATGGACTATAATAAATAATTTTAAGATCTGCTTCCCTAGAGAACCAATAATACAAATTCAAACAGGAACACAGAAAATCACGAACCCATTAAAAATAGCTCAGGCTTTTAACGAGTTCTATATTAATCAAGTTGTCAAACTAAAAAATAAAACTAAACCAGAAATGAACGGACTCCCAAATACTTCTAACTCTTTATTTATGGAGCCGACCATACCTCAAGATATAAATAATCATATTAACTCACTTCGAAATACAAATAGTGTTGGTTATGACGGAATATGCACTAAAGTTATAAAAGGTGTGTCCCAATATATAGCCCCACATCTGAGTCACATAATTAATATGAGTATTGCCAGCGGAGTTTTCCCTGATAAATTAAAAACGTCAATAATTATACCACTGCACAAAAAAAAAGATAGACAAATTATGTCAAACTACAGACCTATCGCTTTGATACCCGTCTTCTCAAAAATATTTGAGAAAGTCATTTATAAGTCCTTGTACAACTACCTTGAGAAATCAAATATGTTGGTAAAGGAACAAAAAGGATTTCGTAAGCAGAAGACAATCAATATGGCTATACATGACCTACTTCTCCCTATTTTATCAAATGTAGATGAGAGAAATCCTGTATGTGCCATCTATATGGATCTTACTAAGGCTTTCGATTATGTAGATTATCCTATACTAATAAATAAACTTGAAAAATACGGTATCAGGGGAAATATACTTGATCTCATTCGGTCTTACCTAACGGACAGAAAGCAATTTGTAGAAATCACACAAATATCTCTAAATACCAGTTACGAGAAAAAATATCGTTCCGAAAGTGACATAATTAAATACGGCATTCCTCAGGGTAGCGTGCTGGGACCCCTCCTTTTTCTGCTCTATATAAATGACCTTCCGGGGCAAATAAACCACCCCATGGTGCTATTCGCCGATGATAGCACCGTAGTGATTAAGAGTGATGATCCCGATACTTATGAAAATGAAATAAATATGACATTAAATAGAATTATATCATGGTTTGACAACAATAATCTAATTATAAACTTAGAAAAGACTAAAATTATGCATTTTCATCAAAAGATCCCAAATAAAATCCTTAACATCAACTATTTAGGGACAAAAATAGAATCAACTACTGCTACTAAATTCCTTGGTATTATTATAGACAACAGTTTGACTTGGAGACCCCAGACAGACGAAATATGTAAAAACCTTAATAAATTTGCATATGCTCTCTATAAACTATCAAAAATAGTGAACCTAGAATCCGTACTAACAGCATATCACGGCTATGTTGCATCAACACTCAGATATGGCGTAATATACTGGGGCAATTCAGTTGATAGAGAACACGTATTTAGAGCCCAAAAAAGATGTGTCAGAGCTATGTGTGGCCTTAAAAGTACGGACAGTTGCCAACCGATCTTTATTCGTCTAAAAATTCTGACTTTGCCATCATTGTACATATACGAAACAAATGTATTTGTCAAATCTAACATTTCATTATACAAAATAGCTAATAAAAGTTACTACAGAAAATTACGCGATAAAAATAAGTCAGAACTCGAAATAACTTATGGCAAAACTGCACTTATGAATAAAAGTACCTTCTGTATGGCCCAAAAAATATTTAACAAACTACCAGAAAAAATTAAAACATTAGCTTTGGATAATTTCAAAACAGAACTATTAAGAATTTTAATAAATAAATGCTATTACTCACTAAAGGACTATCTGGACGACAATTCTATAATTTCTGCTTCAGAAAAATCTACATCACCTCAACTATTTTGACCATTTCGGATTTTTGATTGACATTAGCGCTAAAATGACATGTAACTTAATAAACTATTTGTAGTAGTAGTAAACTATTTGACATTAATTATTTAAAGTTGATTGTAGACTTGTAGTGATATGCATGTGCCTAGTTCACTAATGTGAAAATTACATCATTCTACCACTTTATGATTATGATGTCCTCAAAGTTAAATGTGTATTAGAAAATTAAAGTCAAAGTTAATTAAATACATTTGTACGCCTTTGGGCAAAACATAGAGGATCTACCTATCTGTAACATCTCACACACTTGTAATTTGACCTATGTTTACAAATAAAGCATTCTGATTCTGATTCTGAACATTGTTATCATCAACCCATATTTTGCTTAACTATAATTACAATCAACTTTACATGCAACAAAAGTGTACTATTAATGATAACTATTAAGTTATAATAATTTCACTTCAATGACACTACATATTTATTTCACTTGGGTCTTCATCATGATGTTAATCAACTAGACTGCTGAAGATAAATATTAGTGACTTGTCTGCAAATGGTTTTCAACTTTCCAGCGGTCGGACGTGTCTGGGCCGAAGTCTAACACTAGACCGCGTCTTCTAGAAGTAACAGCTTCCGTCCTCCAACACTTAGTAGGTATATCGTCACGGCCGTCTCTTGTTATACACCAACAGCATACGAAACCACCAAGATTTGTGTAATCTTATACACAGCGCAGTTTTGTTCCGAAAACTATGAAAAGGCTCGATGTCATCTTATTTGGATGTCCGACTACAAAGTCTTTGATCCTACATGCCTTCTATGCCAGAATAACGCAAAACTCACGTTCTGTAATTTGTAAAGATACTGTTTCATTTTAAAAAACGAAGATAATGTTTGTTTTGGTTCTATCAAATAACAATTTACTAAATTTTGATGTTTTGTCATATGTCAAACAAGGTGCGTTCAAAATCATGCCTTTGCAACTAGTTTCAATAGAATTGTGCGAAGTTAAATAACACTGATTTTTATATTAGTTAAATTATGTATTCTCGTTATGTTTATTTATTGTGATTTATTAATTGTAAATGTAAAATACGGTCATTTTATAGTATAAATTATATTATTTCGGACGGTTGCGTTTAAAAACCTTTCATATCTTTTAGTTATTTGTGCACTGGGTACGTCTGAACACGTTCTTATTTACATTACAAAAACGTCGAAGTGAATTACCTTTCGAGTTGACGTTACTCGATAGAAGATGATTCGTGCTACCAACTCCGTAAATCTAACGTGAGCTCGATACCTTTACATTACGATTTCGAAAGTAATTCGTGCTAGGGCTACTGGAAGCGATTTTGAAAACTTCCGCACTAGTAGTTTTGCTCGGTTAAGGAATATTTCGCACACCAGGATAAAAACTACACTATGTCCTTTCTCAAGTTGTCTAAGATCATCATCTTCATCAGCCTATTTAACACTAGTCCACTGTTGAATATAGGCTTCTCGTAACGTGTGCCAAATTACCCGGTCTTACAAAATAGAAACAGAAAAAAAATTACGCCTGTAAAAATAAATTACAGATTTTAATATTGGTACTAAACTATAAAGAACCCACAACTCAAAAATGCGTCAAAATCGGACTAGTAGCTTAGGAGAAAAATGACAAAATGGATTTGCACAAACAAACAAACACCCTCTCACCCCGAACGCATATACCGTCTCCATTCCGTCGTGGGTAAATAATTACAAACTTTATTAATAACTAGCTTTCCGCCCGCGGCTTCCCCCGCATGTACAATTTTTTAACACCTTGGGTTACATTATTCAAGTTTTAAGTTTTTTTAGGGATTCTTAATTATTTCTGGAAATAAATATAGCCTATGACACTTCATAAAGATGTAGCTTTCTAATGGCGAGAGAATTTTTGAAATCGGTCTAGTAGTTTTTGAGTTAAATCCTTACAAACAAACAAACAAATCTTTCCTCTTTATAATATTAGTATAGATATAACTGGGCTTTTATAGGAGTAATACAGGTAGGTAGTAATTTTGAGTAGCTTGACACGGGGGTAAATAAGACACGTTTTCTGCGCCCTCTACCCTTTTGATGCAACTAGAAGACAAAGGTAGAAGAATACGCGTTTGTCCACCCCATGCTAGGGCAACAAGTTTCAATCTATCTCAACACCACGGCCTAACCAATAATATTATAAATGCAAAAATAAGCTTGTTTCTTTGTTTGTAATCCTTTCATGCTAAAATGCCTGAACCGATTTGGATGAAATATTAGTGCGGATCTTCGTACCAATATTTCAAATAAATAATTAAAATAATCAAGATATAATATTAATTCAATTTAATAATCGATAATTCAGCATTTCAAATTGGTATTCGGTCCAGATCGGTATCGATATAAATGGAACCTTCTAGATTTCTAGAAGATAAAAGGCTACTTTTACCCAAGTAGTTCGCTCTGGACATGGTTGAAACTATGGGAAATAGCCAGTAATAATTATGCACAAATGCTAAAGTGAGTTTATTTTTTTCGCTGCCATGGTAAAATTACTGAGCCAATTTAGATGAAATTAGCCATAAAGGTAGATGAAACCCTGGAGCTGTTTATAGGCTACTTTTTTTCCGTGTTAAGTAGTTCCCTCGGGTCGTAGGTCACATAAAGTCTGCCCGCTCTCGAGCGGCCTTCGCTCTCAGTCGCCTCCACTGTATGTTAAATGCACGTAGCAAATTGTCACTCAAGTGCAAATTGCGCATCTACACCACGTGCATCCGCCCCATTATGACATATGCTTCCGTTGTGTTCGCACACTCAAAGCCATACCGTCTCCATAGAATGCAGACCCTCCAAAACCGTTTCTTACGAAAAATCACAGGGGCCCCTTTCTACGTACGAAACGAAAATCTCCATCTCGATCTCAAACTGCCCACCATCCAGCAGTTCATGAAACGTGCCGCCAAGCATTACTTTGATGCTGCCGAAAAGCATCCAAACCCTCTGGTCGTCTCGGCCGCCGGATACGCACCCTCCCAGATCAGTAAAATTCGCCACCCGAGGCATACTCTCACCATACCCGATGACGCTATAACCCTCTACCAAGAGAGCAGTAGGTCCACTAGCACTCTACACAAACACAGACCGCGTTCGTATCGACCTCGCCGCCGAGGTCCATCGCGACGACCTTGTCCATGCCCTCCCGACCCTAGCTCGACGAGCCAGCCCGCGAGCTGAGCTAATAGCTTTAAAATTCCCGATTATAATAATCAAAATTTATTCTGATCCAGCCTGTCCCTTGCTGTCCTCCCCCAGCGACGCCCTAAGCCGAGGCCCGTACCCCACTAGGGGGTGCCCTTAGCGTGTAGTCGCTTAGTTTTGTAAGTTAAGCCCTGGCTGGAGGCCCTAAATTTATTTAAGGCACTTCACAGGCAAGCCCCGTTAAGCAGTCGACAACCTTCTAGGTCGACCTGCGAGATGCCATACACAAAAAAAAAAAAAAAAAAAGGGTCGTAGGTGAAACCGTGGGAAATAGCTAGATCTTCTATAAAATATGTTTCGAATATTTGATCGCAAGCTATGTGGATTAAAGTCTTATAAACCATTACTGACTCCGTTATAACTTAACAAAGCTGAAATCTGTTGAGAGCATCGCAAACGTAGGAACATACTTTGTTTATTTTTAAATAGTTTAACAAGAATAACAAGACGACATGTTAATTTTAAACAAAATTTACAGCAGTCTCTAGTTACGCAAAGTGCCTCCCAGTCACTTTACAATTTTCTTAAACAGAAGGCACGATATTTTTTCGATTCATCATTTGCCTAGCCTTTTCCCAACTATATTGGGATCAGATTCCATTCTAATTGGATGCAATTGAGTGTCAGTGTTTTACATGGAGCAACTGCCTATCTGACCTTCACAACCCTGTTACCGGGTAACAGTATTACCCTTGGTAATACTGTTTGTCAGACTTTCTGGTTTCTAACTACCTGTAATTATTGTCAAAGATCTAGAAACGACAGTCACGAGTAACAGCTTAGCCTGCTTTCCGAGGAACGAAATATTTTTTATTTCTTTTTAAATCTCAATAAATACGTTAAATAAATATAACATATAGTTTGTTTGTAGCATTAACAAAAGGTTAACATTAAACATTATGTCTGCAACAATACCGCGCAAAACCACTTACATTTCAATGTTTTTCTTTCATCCCATACCCTTTCCTGAAATAGACGCGTGAGGCGGATCTCACACTGCCACGCGTGACGCTTCAGCGTACGGCGGTTTGTATTTTTTAACAGACTCCAAAAACAGGAGGTCTGTATTCGATCCGTATGTATGCATGATTTTTTGTCCACAGTTTTCTCAAAAAATACTGATCTGATTTGGATGGGGTTTTAGTTATTTGAATTCATATTTTTAAAGAAAGATTTTAGTTTATTATTATAGAAATTACGGATCTGACGAAGATCCTAGATCCTAGATCTTTGGAGATAGCCAATAGAACTCTTTAATGACTAACAGCAAAACCTATTGTATTGTTACCACCGTTCCCATAAAATCACGCCTCTTAGCTTTGAAAGGCAAAAGCAGAGGTAAACCTACAGTACACTGTACTCCCTTATTAAAGGTGATGAGTACTACACATTAGGATATCGTAACTGAGATAGGTACATAATAATGTAACCGACCCCATAAAAAGCGGGAAATATTTTTTTTTTACAAAATATAATATACTTTGATCATTAGCATTGCATACAAAACACTGACAACGCATCGACGCGCGTTTTAAAGACGCGCGGTTGCACACACCAGAGCATGGCGCGTGGTATTGTGTGGTCCGCCTTACAGCAAACCTATGACCTTCGCTATTTCAAGGATACCCATTAATATTGAGCACACGTACGGTCTACAATGGGATTGTTACTCGCATCACGGTTCGGTCTTTCACAAGCAAATCGGTTACCGGGAAAGTAAAAGTTATTTTGTTTGATTAATTGACGAGTAATCTTCCTTTACTTTTTATTTGTTTTGAATGGTGCTATTAAAAGTGATGTTTGCAGGACTTTTGTGTCTTATCTTTTTTAAAAAATAGCGTTGAATTGCGGGAATAATCTCAATTATATTAATATGTATATTGTAAAAGCGAAAGTGAACTTGTTGGTTTGTTTGTCAGGCTCATTTGGTATGGAGTGGACCCGGGTGAGATCCTGAAGGAACTACTATCTGTGCCCGGATAAAAAGTGGCGTATAACTCTCTCCAGGGCCCCATACTTTTCCTTACCCAATTGTCATTTAAATTGGATTAGCCATTTTGTAACAAACAATCAAACTCACATTCACTTTTATAATAATAATATAACAATATCATCCCTAAAATATCTGCCTTGTAGTCACACTATCTCAAACAGTAATTATTTGCGCTTTATCCATGAAGTGCTCCATCGATAGCCGCAATGAAATCGAGATTAATTGTAATTCCAATTAAATTGTACAGCCAGCAGAAAGATCAGCGAAATGTTCAAGATTTTTCTTGGCAAAGTGAATAATTATGCTGTCAGTTGTACTTAGTTTCCTTATCTTCTATATAATAAAAATGAATTGATGTTGGTTAGTCTCGCTAAAACTCGAGAACGACTAAACCGATTGAGCTAATTTTGATTTTGAAATGTTTGTCACAGTTCAGGGAAGGTTTAAACAGTGAGAAACAGTTTAGATAGATGTAGGTGACACGAAGTTTACCGGGTCATCTAGTCAAAAATAATAAAATAGACTTCTCAAAAACTAAATGAAAATTAATGAATGGGTAATCCGTGAGGACACCCTCTAGAAACGTACCTTTACCTACCAAGACTTTAGGTATTGTTAATGGGCTGCGGGACGTTCGAAAGAGATACCGCGCCCCCGGAATACAAAGGGCTGAGGAAGGAACATGGATGGGTTTTAGTCAGTAAGAGTCTGACACTGCGGTGGAAGGAGTCATTTGATGATTGCCACCCGAAAAAAAAGTAAATGTACCTATAAGAATTTATTGTAAGGATGTTTTATGTCAATTAAATACAATACTAATGAATCATAATGAACTATCTACACACTTAATCTATTAATTATAACAGAATAGCTATTAATTTCTATAATACGAACTATTAATCTTGTAAACGATAATGTTATAAAATGATTGTTGATATTCTATTTCTGTTTTGGCCACACCAAATAATTCATTGGTTAACCGCAATATTATAGTGAATGTTAATTGTTAATTAAACAGTCAGTTGCTGTTGTTATTTCTAGTCTATGCTTTTTTTAGGCTAGATTTTGAACTATGATAGGTAAAAAAGAGACTACGTCCCCTGAGTTTTTCTAGCTAGGAAATGCCGGTGCCAGCGTTCTCATAATAACAAAATTATTGACGTGTAAAAGTGATTTAAATATCCTAGTTACAAAATAAATAGTTTCATAAACACTGATACTCAGCTGCATCTGGTTTAGACTGGAAGCCGACCCCAATATAGTTGGGAAAAGGCTAGGCAGATGATGATAAAAATAAATAACTTCATTTCATTTCAAATAATATACGGAGAAATGATAGAAGACAAGAAAGACTCTGAGTATGGACTGTGTTAACGATGAAATGGTTAGAACGAACATTCATTTAATTTTGCCAAAAAAAGCATAGACTGTATATAAACAATCAGGAGTCATTGAACGGAATTCAAATATTACACGACTCCTTAACGATATGAATATTGCATTCACTGTGAAAATACAGTATCGTGATATTAATAAAATAAAATATTGCAATAAAGTTGGAATGAGAGAGCAATGTCAAACAATACACATGACTGAATATAATTAAATACGTTCTGAATGTATGTAAATCTTTGTTATTTATTTGGCCGAAATGGTGATAAAAATTTATTAATTTAAGTCTTTTATTGATAGTGTTAATTTTTGACGTCACGTCTGATGTTTTAGAAATTGTCGTATCAAGAATATTTTAAACTTACTATTTTCAAACAGACTTTGGATAAGTATTTATATAGTAATTTGCAACACCATTTATTCACAAGAAAATATCAAATTAAAAATCCCCTTACGCAAAAATGCCTCACATAGTTTTGGAAAAAAAACTAATACTCTTACACTGCTGGACCGATATTAACGAAATATAGCTAAGTACCACCGCAAGGAAACTGGCTTTCTAATGAAAAACCGCATCGAAATTGGTTCACCCGTTTGAGGGCTACGATGCCACAGACAGATACACACACAGACAGACAGACATGGACTTCAAACATATAACACCCCTCTTTTTGCGCCGGGGGTTAAAAATAGTTGGTTCCGTTAAAAGAAAGAGTTACGATGTTACGAGTTGATGAAATGTAGCTTTTTCCTTCTTATCGTGTGGAGTGCAGGTTTACTAACCTAACAAGCGCTGTCAGAGTTTTCTCAAATAAGCCTGACGGCCACTGACATGGAATTCTGCCTACGACTGCTATCAAGGTGGCAGCCGCGGACGAATACTTAACATGCCCTGATACCACGCCCCGGTATAAAAAGGGCTGAGGAAGGAACATGGATTGGTTTTAGTCAGTAAGAGTCCGACTCATTCAAAGTAAAAAAAATGTAGTTTTTAATTGACCACTGCGTTTAAAAAATTAAAAATACTATAATGCAATTATTATCTAACTAGCGGTTTCCTGTGGTTTTACCCACGTCCCGAGGAAACTGCTTAACACACCTGGACAACGAGTAGCCCACAAAGGGCTGAGGAAGGAACATTGATGGGTTTTAGTCAGTAAGAGTCTGACACAAAAAAAAAATATTTATCCCGAACCCCAGCTCGTAACATTATCAAAGCTAAAAACACTTGAAGAGATTTAGCCCCTACCAGCCCTGTTACAGGACATTACCGATGCAATCTGCATAAAAGTGTTCCGCGCTAAAATTACTAGTGCATACGCTTCAATGATGATCGTGCAAATGCATCCTCCATTTTACTCATTTTCTACTCATAGCTCTGAAAATATTTTTCGTAACCCTGTATTTTTACATGTTTTTTACTATTTTTTTTAGAAGCAGACATTTATAAGTAGAAGCTATACGTAGGTCGAGCTGCAGTTTTTTTTTAAAGACTGCAGCCCTTAAACACAAAGAGCGAAAGGATGAACACTGATGGGTTTTAGTCAGTAAGAGTCTGACATTCCCTCCGGCAAGGTAGAACTATATAATCGGTGATACGGAGATAGATAGAAACTAGGGGAAGGAAATAGAATAGTTTTTATCAAGGTGCATGGTGTCATCTTCAGCTACTTAGGGCCAAGTTACCCAACAGATGGTTTCCTAATCGGCCCGTTAAATAAAAAAGGTTGCTTTAGGGTAGATTCGACCAAACCTGAATTTATACAAGAATAACTATGCGGAAAATAATATATACCACGATTTTATTCTTGAGTAAATCATTAGTCGTTTTTCCATGCAATCTAGCGTATAGCTTTACTTGGATAAGCTACTCACGAATAGCGAAGTGAATGTGAACGAATGTAATACGCGGCCAAAAAAATTGCTCTACAAACGGGAGGGTGCAGTAGCATAACTCATGTCAACTCTAATTTGTCGTATAATAGCGTGGAAAAGTAACTGCCAAGCGACAAAGCCCTTTAAATAAATTAAAAAAATTAAAATAAAATGTCAGTGAATTAAAATGACAGCATATAAGTCAATAGGACGCCATTTTAGTATTCCTTGAATAAACTTCTTATTCCACGCAAAATGGTGGTATAGTGACTATTCCCGAACAGACTCGTTATTCCCCGAATTGTAGTTGGTTAAACGTGAAATTGATTTATTCTCGAGTAATAAGATATCTACGCCGAGAATAAAATTTATTCCAGTTTGGTCGAATCCGCCTTTAACCACGAAGCGGGGATTATCGTGTTATCAACTTCTTGTCCAACCCCGGATTGAATAAGTAATGCATCGTAAGATGGAAGTTTTAACTAACAGTAAACAGCTGTTTTCAATTGATTGGACTGTTATCTTGTCGGTGAATTTTGGCCTATTATAAAATTAAAATTTATCCTCTATTTTTTTTTTTTAAATCGGTAGTAAAAATCATTTTCCATTTACCTATTGTGCAGCATAAAAAAACGTGAAAACATTTACAAAAATATGCATACATTTAAAAAACGCTTACAAAAGACAATGGTGACAGCATTGTTTTGCGCTGAATATTCTAAAATTTGCATACGTATAGTTCTATTGTCGCTTAAATTAATAATCTCCACTAAAATGTGTACTCTAGCATTCCTGAATTATACATTAGAGTACGAAGCGTGAAATAGTAATAAAAATTATACATTTGAACGAGTTTTTTATATCGTTTTACGAAGCGAATGATAATAATCTGATGTTTGAATTCGTTTCTCTCTCTCGTGAAATTATTTAATAATGAATGAGTCAGTTAATGATCCAATCCAATCAGATGCAATTCAAATCCTAATTTTAATAAAATATAATCAGCTACGCGAAATATTCTATTATTATTTTGTGGATCAAAGCTGTGCAAGCTATTTTATTTCTATACATTTTCTAATAATAACTGTTCCCAAAAATCAGGTTTTATTAGTTTCGCATATCGTAAAATTGAATAGGTCTATATAAAACTTTATTTTAATTAAAAATGAAATTATCAGCGTTTTAAAATCTGGCCTAGTAACATGATTACCAAATTTACATTTCGTGGAAAATCAATAATTTTATCATATAAATTGACCGCAGTTAATTTGTTTTACACAATTAAATATCAACGTCAGATCAAAGTATCAAAAGCAGCGAATTAATGAATTTTATATTTATTAAAATTGGTTATTGCACCATTAATTATTTCGGTAACCAGTTTTAAAATTCTTAATTATAAATATCGTTATTAATTTTAATAAAAGTTCAGTAGTACAGGTCATTCTGAAATTCCATATCTGTGGAAGTACCTTATTATTTTAACCGCAAAACAGCACTGCTGACTTCCAGTTGGAAGTGAATAATGCTATGAATTTACATGCATAACATAAAGTTTACATAACTTTGCTATTTACATCATATTTTCAGCGAGGACAGAAGTAAAAAGTTATTAAATATAATATATAAAAGGGTATAGAACGGATTTGAATGAGATGTGTTGCACAATATTAGTATATCAAATAGTTCTCTCAAGATACAGGTAAAACCGCGGAAAACTTCTAGATTTTAATAATAATAGGAGTAATTAACGCATTTAAAATTATCTGAATTATATAACAGAGTATTATATTCCCGAATTAGCTATTCGCCAGCGGCATCGCCCGCGTGGGCTATACGAATTCAAATTAAAAAAAAACCGGCCAAGTGCGTGTCGGGCCACGCGCAGTAGGGTTCCGTAGTAGGTCTCAGTTAGTCGACTATAACTCTGTAACCGGTTAAGCCTACTTAGCTGTGATAGTTTTCCTTGTAAGTTCATTACATGTGCTATGTCTGTGATTTTTTTCACATTTCTAGGTACAGCCATTCAAAAGTTAGAGGGGGGGTAACTCGTATTGAACAAAAAATTTCACTTAAAATCAAGATATTTCGCAAATGGCTCGCTTAACCGAAAAATGATCTTCACACACCCATAATATTTTTGAAAGACCTATCTAACGATATCCCACACAAAGGGGTACGCGAGAAAAAAAATATTCATCCCTACTTTACATGTTTGGGAGCTACCCTAAAAAAAAATATTTTTCAAAATTTTATTTTACCACTTTCTTGGCGTAATCAATATACATATTCATACCAAATTTCAGCTTTCTAATAACAAGAACCATCCTCACAAACTTTCGCGATTATAATATTAGTAGGATAATAAATAATTATAAATAAAACAACAGGAGCTACTCAATGAGTCTGGGCTTTGTTGGCTAACTATTTTAACATGTTTAACTGCTCCGTTTTGTAACGAGCTGTTATTTGCATAAAAGTTACGATAAATTGTTATTTAATTCATGTTTTTGTGTAACGGGATCTGGTATTGTAACCTTTGCATAGAGATATTCTTTGAACTAAAGAACATACATAGAACCAATTTCTTTGTTTTATTACATGTTAAGTATTTATTAAGTAATGCGATTAGTCGCACGCTCAATTATGATTAGGTAACGAGCACCACCAGCTGGGGCTGCGAGATGTTGCCGGGGCTGCCGGCCTTACGGAACGCAAAGGAAGGAACAAGGATAGGTTTTAGTGAGTAAGAGTCTGACACTCTCTCCTGCCCAACAGAGGAGTCATTTGATGATTTCCCATCCAAAAAAACACCAATCAGTTGACATACTTTTAATTAAATATTTGCATGCCAATTAAAGGCAGAATATAGCTTGAACTATTGACCATTGTTAAATCTGGTACCACCTGTGTTCTATGCGAATAAATGTTTCTTTCTTTCTTTGAGCTGTCAAAACGCGTGCCTTCCATAGATTTTGTATATGTGGCTACAATCTCATTCATAATCATTTTAAGTGGTTCTTATTAAATAAAATAAATAAAAATAATGATAATAAATAATAATAACGAAAACGAAATTCTGTTAGAAATTGCCGTTAGTTTATATGTTTTATAATAAAAAAGAATAGAAAAGAAAAATATAATCGAATGTGTTTGAAATTGCCCGAAATAATTGTCGTAAAACAAGTGTGTTTGGCATTTAAATCTAAATACACAAATTTTAGTCGTTGAAACAATTTATTATGTAATAACATTGAAATACCTAAAAAAAATCCTGTTTCTTAGAGTTTACGTGTTTATTTTAATAAATGCCCAATAAGTTAATAGCAATTACTACCAGGAAAAAGTTTTTGTATTCAGCCAGAGATTTATAGACGTACAATGACGATGTCATATAGGTATCATTATCCAAAAATATCCATAATATTCGTCACGCAACTTCTACGCACAGATGGCCAGGTTTATGAGATCTGCGGCGCACGCATGGTACGACCTAAATATTTTTTGCATATAAGCGTGACTCGGTCACGGCAGAGAATAATGTACCTTTGAAAGAAAAGTCAAAAAGTAATTTTTCTTCAAAATTACTACGAAAATATAAATACGAAAGT
Organism: Pyrrhia umbra; assembly: GCA_963891755.1. Classification (NCBI taxonomy): domain Eukaryota; kingdom Metazoa; phylum Arthropoda; class Insecta; order Lepidoptera; family Noctuidae; genus Pyrrhia; species Pyrrhia umbra. The sequence continues at coordinate 11,897,966 of OY982933.1, read as the reverse complement.
AAGTTTGATTGTTTGTTACGCTTTCTCGCTAAAACGGCTGAACCGATTTTGAAGAAAATTGGTTCTGAACTAGATGAGGCTACTGTCTTTAATCAGGCACAAATTTAGGTTCAGGCTGTGAATTGAAAATTCACATGGAAATCCGAAAATCGCAACATCACTGTCCTATACAGAATTCTTCGTATCGTGTATGCTGTAGATTTTCTTACTAAAAAAACCCTAGTGTTAGAGTTTTCTGAAATTTGACTGACAGCCTTTGACATGAACTTGTGCCAACGACTGCTAAGATAGCAGTTAGAGATAACGGCTTCACGTCCCAGGCACTGGGGGATAACACCGCCAATTACCTGACTCTGGGCTGCCATGTACATTTTTTATAACCTACAAAGCGATTTCGACCCGACCGGCTCCCGGACTTCAACCATGTGGGTTAGACAAGTGGCAAAAATGCTAGAATAGAATATAAAATGTATGGGAATGACATTGAATGACAGATAGCTAGTCGTAAACGAATGTCATTTCCATACATTTAGTATTCTATTCTACAACCGTTTTTGCCACTTGTCTAGCCCTTCATGAGAAGAACAATAAATATTTTTCCTTATTTCTTCACTAAAACCACAAAATCCACAAACTATTGACTTGTACAAACTTTATCGAACTGAACTCGTCGATCGGGATAACAAGCGGCCCAAAATTAATAGCTCGACCGAAACTAAACAATAAATCAGACAAGTTCAGACAAGATGCGGGTTGCTATCAAAGTAGGGACGAACTCGACCGAATTTCGGTACAAAAGGTGACCTGCGAAATGATAACACACTTGTGTTCGTGTGTACCTTTCGAGGGTTTTGTTAATTGGATTTGTAAAGGGTTAAGTTTTAGAAGGCAGGTGCTAACTGTTAGAGATAGAACAGTTTTCTTATTAAGAATCCATTTGAAGATTTTTAAACATGTTGGGATGTTTTTGATTTGGCCATAAATGCTAGTTACTTAGATTATGGCTTTGGAAACCTATTATATAACCATGTCATTGTTGCACAATTGTGAGATTACACTAGTAAGACAGAGACGAAAACTGACCTGACGGACACAAATCACGAAATTGATAAAATATCTCTGATACCATTTATAATATAAAATTTAATTCCAAATAGTACCTATTATAAAGAGAGAAGCTCGTGGCTAAGTAACAGGCTAAGCAGCGCTTAGCGCGGTCGGTCTGTGGATGGGTGACCATCTATGTCATAGCGAGACTCCTCCGTGCCTCGTTAAGCTGTTGGTCCCGGTTGTCATTTGTAGATCTTTGACAGTCGTTACGGGTAGTCAGAAGCTATGAAGTCTGACAACCAGTCTTACCAAAGAGTACCTAACCCGGTAACTGGGTTTAGGAGGTCAGATAGGCAGTCGCTCCATGTAGAACACTAGTACTCAGCTGCATCCGGCTTAGACTGGAAGCCGACCTCAACAAAGTTGGGAAAAGGCTAGGCAGATGATAGTATTATAGACTCATAAAATATCCTTGAATAATATTGCTCTGATTGTTGCGACATAATTGGTCAAATTGAGACTACCTGATCCAAAAATATTTACAAACAGTCAAAATATATACGTACCATTAATTTAGTATTTGACTCAGTTCCTATCACGACTTATAAAATAAACATTCACAATATGGCCCCATTGTTCCGTGATAATTGGCCAAAATTGGGTAGGTCTTAATCAAAAAAGCAACTACGGAATATTGGCGTACGGTCCACAGTGGTTCAGCGAGTCAATTCACGAACCATTTTTATTGGCTACGTATGTGATTGGCGTAACAACTCGGCTTGTTTAGGGACCGGCACTCAATGAGCCACTAGATTGTATCCTATCTCTATAGTGAAACTGTTAGATTCACTTGGAAGAAATTAATAAAATAAACTTTATAAAAATGACTAAAAAATAATCAACACACATACTAATTCATTTTTATTTTTTTATTTCTTATCTCAGTTTTATATCCTATTAATGTTATTTAAATGCGAAAATTGAGAGAATATATGTATGTATAATACTCTTTTACGCAAAAACTATACTAACTATTTGTAACCTGTATTAACACATATTAGATACTTATTATCCGGGTGCGTGAAGTATTTATGGGTAAAACCGCGGGAAAAAGCTTGTATATTATATTAGTAGCTTTCCGCCAGCGGCTTCGCCCACCTGGCCTAAACTAATTCAAATTAAAAATGTCAGAGTTTCATACAAAATTTGCCCCTTTTTTCACCCCCTTAGGAGTAGAATTTCGGAAAATCCTTTCTTATCGGATGCCTACGTCCTACAAAGAACACACCTTCCATATTTCAGGTCTCTACGATCAGCGGTATAGGCTATGCGTTGATCCGTCAGTCATTCAGGACAAAGCATTTTATATGTATAGATTATGTAACAAAAAGTATCGAAACTAGTCAAATTATATTTTGTCGGACACACCTGTCCTGACCTCATTTTACGTATGTCATTTTGATGCCCCTAAAGGGAATTTTCTTATCAGTAGGTAACAAGACATCGACAAGGGTCCCGAACTTTGAATAGACGTCATGTATACGTAATATATAAGGTTTTTTAATAATAATTGTTTCATTCATTTTTTTGACGGCACGTTTGGCGTAGTAGCTGAGAAATTGACTGCCGCGCTGCGTGTCGCAGGTTCGAATTACGCATGGGAGGACTAAAATTGTTCCAGATCTGAGTGTTTGTGCATGTGCAATGTATGTTTTTAAAGCACTAGTAGTAATAATGAAGCTACTAAATTAATAGGACTTTATAAATACGATGGTATAATGATAAATCAATCGTATAGCCCACGCGGACGAAACCACGAGCGGAAAGCTAGTTTCAAAATATTTTTAGCTGGCAGTCACGTAAAAATCAGATGAATAATCTCACATTCGCCTGCAATAAATACTATTATGTAAAACTAACCCTGCTTAAAATGTTTTCTTAAAATACCTATCTATCTAAAATCTTTAGTTAACATATTTTGATTTAAATCAATGTTACATTAATAATGCCAATGGTGGCAATTGGCAGTGTGGATACTGCTCAAATTATTCCTATTCGTCACACAATTTTCGTAATAGTCACTGTCCTATATTCTAAATTCTACAGAACTAGTTTTAAAAGTATCTAGATTTCTTTACAATATTAAGTTTTGTCACTATTAGAATTTTGTAATTGTCGAAAATTCCTCACCTTGCTTGATTTTTGAATTTGTAACACGTATCATTAGTAAACAACAACTTTTCTAGGGCAATGTGTCTAAGAAGTGACGAAAATGAAACTATTTGGCTGATTATTTATTATTGCGATAGAATTATGCTAACTTTTTGTTATTTTTGGAAACATTTTAAGCATATCTTTATGCTAATTTAAGTTGATTTTGATTCAATACCTGGTTGTTTTATTTCTGACTGATTATATTGTGTGACGTACAGGAACACTTTGCGTCATAGGTTGACCGAAAAACTTGAATATTTCTCATATTTATGTTTAAGTTTTAATTTAAATAGCATATTTAGCTAGTTAATTACGTATTCTTTGATACCAGAGTAAATTTAAGCTATTTTATTTAATCCCAAAATTATATTTCCTGATCGTCACGGGGTCAATTTTTTTGAAAATCACCCTTAGTGATCATGGCGAACACCTGAAAAGCTCGTAACAAAGCATCCGAACTCTCGGCCGTGTTCTAAACAAACTTGCCAAAAAAGTACCCCTCAATGTTGGAAGTAGCGGCTTTATCTTGTTTTTAGGGTTCCGTAGTGTTAGTAGGGAAACCATGGTAGCTGAATATGTAGCAAAATATTTGATCATTATTTTTTTTACAGGAAATCAAATACGATTTTGATGAAACTGTACTAGAGAGGCTAAACATAATTATATACATACAGACGTCTTTTCATTTTCTTTACAGTGAAAAAAATGTGTTAGGAACTTCAAACCATAATCTTATATTTTAAGTCAGTGTTCAGAAATGCATTGGCCCGCTAAGACTTATATATATGTGAGTTTTCTAATCGAGTTATGAATGCCACTGTACCTGATACTCATTCATTATACATTTTTGCAAACACATCTTATTACTAATGACTTTTTGAAAAGCAGTCTAGCACGCATGCTTGACAACGAAACATACATAAGTAAGAATGTGCTTTGAAGTCTGAACAGTCTGCTCTCGCTTTAATAAACGGAATTATGTGAACTCGTGATACTAAATTCCATCAAACTTAGGCATATAATTATTCCTTTTATAATAAAAAAAGTTAATATTCATGAACGACTTACACTCAGATCAGCATTGATAATTCAAATTATCATGTTCAGTTACCGAATTCCACTATGCAAGAAGTGTTAAATATTATATTTACTAGCTGTTTCTCGCGGTTTCACCCGCATCGTGAAGAAACTACTTTGCGCACCCGGTTAAAAAAATATCTTATACATTAATCCAGGTTATATACTATGTGTGTACCAAATTTCATCTAAATCCGTTTAGTAGTTTTTGCGTGAAAGAGAAGCAAACATACGTGCATACATTCTTATAACCTTTTGCGTTTACAATATTATAGTAGGATATTAGTAGGAAGTACGTAAGTAAGGTTTTGATATACAAAACCAAAACTTGCTTGTTTCCATAAATTAGCTATTTTATAAACAATGCACGGAACCCTACCTGTAACTAAACTCGCACCTGACCGAACAAAGGTGAGGCGTAGCTAAAACTTGGTGTTTTCATTAAATTTAATACTGTTTAGAAGCTATCTCTTTGAATCCACATTTTGTTTTTATCTATAGAAAAGTTAGAAGTTCTTTTTCACAAGTTTTTACTCTTGGTTTCACTCGCTTTCAAGTAGAACTAGTCCGTAGAAGTAGTTTAAAAAATCCTAATCTTTTTTCAAAACGTATATATTTATTTTATGAATGGCATCTCGTAGGTCAACCTAGAAGGTTGTCGACTGCTTAACCGGGCTTGGCAAAACGTGTATTGTTTTAAAAACAAAAGCAGTAATAATATTATTGTTGCCATTTGTCTAAATCAAAAAGATATTAAAATAATTGTAATAATAGAACATCTCATCATGGTGCATAAGACAAATCACTACGTCACTCGAGAAGTCTATTCATCATTTGTCTAGCCTTTTCCTAACTATTTTGTTTCTAACTCATCGCATGCTGAGTATTAGTGTTTTACATGAAGTGATTGCCTATCTGACCTTTACAACCCAGTTACCGAATAACAGGATATCCAACAGTAATACAGGTTGTCAGAATTTCTAGCTTCTGACCACCAGAACACGGAGGAGTCTTGATATGACATGGATGGTAATCCATTAACAGTCTGTGCGGCTGTTAATTAGCCACGAGCTAATCGAATAATCTATGATCAAACGTTTTAGGAACATTCAGAAAGTGAACATAATATTTCAAACACGAATCACTAAAATTAAAATCTAATAAAATATTCTACAATAATAATTTAGAAATCACTAAACCAAAAACCATAACACCATATATTATTATCCCCATGACCTCACAACAACATAACTTCAATCTAATCATAAATAACTACCCACACAAAAGATAACAAAACTTCCCCCGGCGGGCATTAATCCAAATGACGGATTATCTAAAGTGTCCGTAGCATACTATCTGATTTATGGGCTAGTAAGCTCTTTGTCCAGCTGCCTACAGCGACGCGGATAGTCTCAAAAATGTTTGCTCGAACATTAAAGGCTTTATATTGCTCGGAAGAAATATGAGGAAATGGAAGTATGTACAATGTTTTCTAAAAATATGATACAGCTAGCGAATATGGATAAACCTCGTTCTTTTGTTTTTTGTCTGATTTCAGAGTTTTGACGCTACTATTTTATTCTACCAGGGGCTTCGCCCGCGTGTGCTATACGAATTCAAATTTAAAGTGTCAGAGTTTCATATAAACTTTGCTCCCCTTTGCGTCTATTTCATACCGCCAGTTCACAAACAATTACGTTGAAATCTAGCAATTGTCTAGCCTATTTACCCACCTATCAGTAACTTTTTATTTGAAAGACAAATAAAAGAAAACCTATAATAAAATAAGATGATTGGAATTATATATTTTTGGACAGCACCCCAAATACCATTCACCGCTTCGGGCTGGGAAGAAAAATCTTCCCAGTAGTACAGCTGTTTACTACAAATTTCTTGTTTTACACTATTTTATTATAATTTAAGTTTTTACATTACATTCGCAGTGCTAACCAAAAATTAATTTGATTGAACATTTAAATATTCAAATTCAAAAGTCATTTGTTCAAACTAGACTGAAAATCAGCACTTTTTTAATTTCAAATTTGCAAAAAACAGCCCCCAAATTATCCGCCCTCGCCGTCACTTTCTATTCGTTTTTGATAGAAAGAAAAAGTGGCGCAACAAACTCCCCAGTAGCACAAGTCTATCAAGACACACAAAACATTAAACCCATCTGATTCCAACCCTCGACAACAGTAGCTTAACCTCGATTGATAGTAATCTAAAACCTCTCAGCGGAGAGTAATAAAGGAAGATATTCTGTATGTATAGAGAGATCAACTATTCACGATGTTGATAACATAGGACGTAAACAAGTTCGCTTTAGATTTTTATTGATAACTTAGCTTTGCGTGGGCTCTACGGATTCAAATAAAAATGACCGAGTTTCATATAAACTTTGCCCCCCCCCTTTTTCACCCCTTTAGAGATTAGGAGTTAGGAGGAAATAGTTCTCTCATAATGCTGGCAAAACCGAAATTGAGAACCTCCTCTTTTTTTTTAAATCGGTTAAAAAACAGCAGAAAGTTTGTGAGGATGTTTGTTTGTTTGTTTTACGCAAAAATTTGGCACACATATAGTTTATGACTTAGATTAATACATAGAATACATTTCGTTCGGGTGGGCTTAGTAGTTCTTTCAGGACGTGGGTGAAACCGCGACAAACAGTTAGTTTAGAGTAGATGAAACGCAAGCATCTAGCCAGTTACTGCCACAAGAACAAACTTCTTTCACTCAATGGCTCCTTTTATTCATCTTATTAATAAACCGTGCATTGTTTTCTTTTTTAATAAAGAAAGTGCTAAATAAAGTTTTGAATACAATGGACTTGAAAATAAAATAATATCTTTGTTATACCCACTGTTAAAGAGTACGATAATATTATAGTACAAAAAATTACATTTGCATACCCAGTCATTAGAAAAACTTTATTAAAAGTTAAAGTGATAATAGCCTTTCTTTTAGAGATAAGATTATTAAAACTGTAATTAATATATTATGTATTGTGCTCAAATAATTGGAAATATTGCTAATTCCAGAGTTTTCGTCCGCGTGCCGTGAGAACTACTTAAAAAAGTCTATGACCGTCTCCGGAGTCCCATCTATCTCTATACCAAATTTCATTCAAATAACAAACAATCTCACTTTCATAAATACGTATTATACAAGTTAGGATTGTTAGGATAGTTACTTGTCCCTTTAGTAAGCATCCACTAAGTACATTTATTTATTGTAAATATAACCCATAATGTTATTTTTTATCATCTACCTAGAATTTTACCTTTTACCAACTATGTTGGGTCGGCTTTCAGCGAGTACCAGAGTTTTACATGGAGCGACTGCCTATCTGACCTCTACGACCCAGTTAACGGATAAAACGATACCCCATACTCAGAAGTTGTCAGATTTCTGGCTTTTGACTGCCCGTAACGATTGTCAAATTTGATCGTCGATTGTTTCTTCTTCTTTCTTTCTTTCTTTACAAATAACAGCCGGGACCAACAGCTTAACATGCTTTCGGAGGCATAAAACATTTGCGTGACGATTTCTATCAGACAAATAAGTTAAGTAAATTTACAATAAGGAACATTGTTCCAAAAATCTCAGCCGACACGTGTACGGTTACGTTTTATTTTCCATGTTTTATTGCATTGAGCTGACTTGAGAGAGTTCACAATCGCTGCATTTATATCGCGATCGAAGTCATGCGTGTTGTGCAGGGTTGCTATCTATTGAAATGAATATTATATTATTATTATTTCAAAAGCTTAAAATTGTTAAATAAATAAAAGGAAAACTCCTTTTTATTTCAGCGTAGAATTATTTGAATAGGTTCAAACGGTAACTATATTAATCCAAACCATGAATATAGTATGTTTTAATTGTTAAAGGTAACGTTTAAGATACCTTTTACCCGACTGCAAGGAAAGGGTTATGTTTTTCGCGCCCATCTTTGTTTGTAATTATTCTCTTTCTTTCTTTATTCCCTCATATCTTCCAAACCACTCGATGGATTTCTTTGATTAAGGTATCGTGAGATTTGTCTCATTAGTGCAAGTGTTCTGAGATAGGTAACATAAAAAAATGTGTGTGATAGATTTCATTGTATAAGGTGATTTTTTTTAGTAACTATCTATTATTATAATGTATGTATGTTAGTTATATTATCATGCAAAAACTACAGAATTAATTTGGGTGAAATTTAATACACAAAAGATATTAACCTGGATTAACATATACTAGGTTACTTTTTACCCGGGTGCGCAAAGCAGTCCCTTTAGGATGCGGGTAAAACCGCGAGAAACAGCTAGTTATTAGGAACGTACTTTAATCAGTTTTAATACGCTATTATTATTTTAAGTTGTCCTTGATAGCCAAGGCCACCCCTGACGTCGCTAGATCACAAATATGTGGCTTTGGAACGTACATCGCTCGCAGTGGCGCTCACTCGGCGTATGCCAAATATTTACAAGCTATTTCATATATTATATTATAAAATTCATTCTGTAAAAATTTTCATATGCTAGACATTTTATTAAGGAACTAGATTTTTGCCAGCGGCTTTGCCCACGTGACTGAGTTTCATACAAACTTAGCCTCCCTTTTTCACCTTCTTAGGGGAAGTTTTTTGGAAAATCTTTTCTTATCGGATGCTTTTGTCATACAAAAAACACATCTTCCAAGTTTCAGGTCTCTACGATCAGTGGTTTAGGCTGTGCGTTGATCCGTCAGTTATTCAGGACTAAACATTTTATATATATAGATAATATTATGTTCTGATGTGTGAATTGAGTAGTTGAAATTATTGAAAGTCATTTAATCAACTAATATTATTAACTAGTTATTTCCCGAGGTTCAACCCGCGTCTTGAGGGATCTACTTAATGCATAGGACAGATAAAAAGTAGCCTATAACCGTCTCCAAGGTCCCTTCTATTTCTGCACCAAATTTCATCAAAATGAGTTCAGCCGGTTTACTGTGAAAGCATGACAAACCAATAAACTCACTTTTGCATTTATAATATTAGTTGGATGCGAAATTGTATCTCAGACACTAATGACTAACAGTGAAGGAAAACATCGTGAGGAAACCTGGACTTACTAAGTCTGAAATCGCCAATCCGCCTTGAGCAAGCGTGGTGATCAATGCCCATGCCTTCTCGGTATGAGAAGAGGCCTTTACCCAATAGTGGGATGATGAGTGCAAGTACTCCCTGCACATCAACTAAGCATCCATCTCCGTCATAATTGAACCTGAGTGTCAGTAAGGTGTTAGTGTAATGTTAATAGTATGTTCGATTTTGAAGCCTACTGTCAATCTCAAAGCACTACAGTAGGTAGTGCTTTGAGATTGACAGTAGGCTTCAATATAGTAGTATAGTATGTATATAGTAGGTAGATGATTATAATATACTAGCTTCTGCCCGCGACTTCGTCTACGTGGAATAGTGGTGCTCCGCTCCTATTGGTTTTAGCGTGATGAAATATAGCCTATAGCCTTCTTCAATAAATGGGCTATCTAACACTGAAATAATTTTCATATCGGACCAGTAGTTCCTGAGATTAGTAGCGTACGCAAAAAAAGTAACTTTTGTGGTTGATTTCTTACACCTTGTGTCCGAAAAACCCAAATATCTTACGGAACCCTATTTTTTCCAAAATAAAATTTAGCCTATGTTACTTGTGGATAATGTAGCTTTCGAATGGTGAAAGCATTTTTAAAATCGGTCCAGTAGTTTTTGAGCCTATTCATTACAAACAAACAAACAAACAAAGTTTTCCTCTTTATAATATTAGTGTAGATAATTATGTCAATATTTTACTCTGAAAACTTTTCTCCAATAAAAAAAAATTCAAAGTTTTTTCTTAAAAAATATGTCGCCGTAAATTGTTTTAATTTCTTTATTTAAAATAGTTTTGACGAATCTACTAAGAACTCCACTAATCCCTCGAGAGATTGATCCAAAATTGCTTTGTTCCAAAAAAGAATCGTAGCAAATTCGTAGCGCGACTACGAAGTTGCTACGAATTTCGTAGCGCGCTACGAAATACTACAGTAATTGAAGGCGTAAAAATGTAGGCACTTATTTCTTAAAAAAACTTCCAAGTTTAGTTTGACAAGAGCTTAGGGAGTTAGTCTACTTTTTGTTTTATTATAAAACAATATTATTTTTTAATTTCTCTTTCTTTTAGTGTACTTAATTATGTACGATTGAAGTATTGTATTAAAGTACTATATTAATTTCGAGCCTCGAATTTAGGGAAATAAAAAATATACGAATGCAAATATACCTATACTTGCTAAGATATGTATGTAATTCAGAAAACAGTATAAAAAACTTGCCAATATATCGTGTATGAATAGATGGACCTTCTACATACCAGGTTTAATTAAAATTGAAAATAGAGACAGAATTATTAATATGTCGAAGCGTCAGAGCGGCCATCAGAAGGGTCTTGGCATTTGTTTTCCATCGTGGGCGTTGATATGGTGAAAACTTCAAATAATAATATCACGATTATAACTGTAACCGTTTGTATGTGTTTAATTACACAAAGATACGAAACATAACAAGATAATATCAAGATTAAATTCAAGAGCCAATAGGTTAGCACGGGCGCAGTCTGTCACCAGTCAAGTTATATCTGTCATCCCTGTCACTCCGTATGCGCATGCGTACTACTCTATTCGGAGTTACCCGCTCTTTAAATAGTCGTTATTATTTCAAAATAGCAAATAAGGTTTTAATACGCTTCAGCACAATCAAACTCTCAAACTAATAACTGATTCCGTCGCGCGCCGTCACGGCCGTCCTGCATAGTCACACGTCCTCGTGTGCATTGGTCTCATCACCAGTAACTACGAAGAAACAAAACACACAATGACTTACATCGTTATTTACTCGGTCACCCTGAACAATAACAAAACTCCACATAAGTGCACTATGATTCACAAGAAAATCATGAAAACATATGTCACACATATTAGAACTGCCATCACGGCTCTCAAATTAGTCGGTACCACAAGGGCGAATCAATTTTATAACAATATTAGGGCCACACAGACTTGTTAGTGCCACACAAACCAGTTTGTGCCAAACAGACTCGTTTGTGCCAAACAAACTCGTTTGTGCAAAACAGACTCGTCTGTGCCAACCCAAGCTCGTCAATGCCACACAGGCTCATCAGTGCCACACAGGCTCGTCAATGCCACACAGGCTCGTCAATGCCACACAGGCCAGTTAATGCCACACAGGCCAGTCAGTGCCACACAGGCTAATCGATGCCACACCAGAGTTGAGTTGCAATTGTGAACCAGCCTCGAATGACCAGCCTCACAGTTTGGTCTTCCTGCCATCACTCTGGGCTGTTGCCCTTTTGGCACAATAACGAACAGAAATTACACACCTTGTCTTATTTGAATGTAAGCTTTTTTATTTTGTTTTTGTTGTTTTCATTTGTTGTTATGCCAATGTAATAGACATACATAGAAAATATAACTTCACTCATCATCGCCGTCATCGGCACATTCTGTCTCAATTCGATTGAATTCATTAAAATGTAATTCAGGAATTTAGAATTTCGTATACGAATACGTAATTTTTACATTTGCTCTACTTCTATGATATTTACCCTACTCTATACTTCACGGGTTGACTTTTCTACTCTCTCTATTGTTGTTTTGTGAACCTCAAGGTTTTCACCGATCTTAATCAGTAAGGCTGCACCTGCACTATGTGATTGGGATCAATTAATGTAATTTCACGCGGACCCGTATTGAGCTTACTAATAGGCGTACTTACCCTAAAGTAGCTATAATTCTTTACTTGTAACCAAACTAATTGTTATCTCTTACGTGCCAATAAATCATTCATCATTACTGTCTAGCCATTTCCCAACTATATCAAGCAGGAGACAGATGTAAAGAGTTAGGCCATTACCACAAAGGGACTTTTTACAACTGGGTGAAACCCAGTTGCCTAGCACCACGGATTATAATTTACATTTAATAGGTCCTAGTGAGCTGTTACACTTGATTCCAGTAATAGATATGACAAAAACGTTTGATCGCACGGAAATTTGTTCTAGCTTCCACAAGGTCCGTGTAGTAAACAACTCTAGATGTAACCTGTATACTATTTAACATAATGTTATGTTCATTTTGCCAAAGAGCACACCGGTAGGGCTTCAGTACTAACTGTTCTATACGCTTTACAAAGAAATATCAATGCCAAGCGCGGGCTTTGAAGTAATTTACGTCGTTCCGCCCCTATCGTGGCCCTATCGGCCCAAACAGGTGCCCCGTAGCATATACAACCTAGGTAAGTAGCCCCATAGATCGTTTTTAATGTTAGAAATGACAGGCCCCAAGTAGCTTTAGATATTCGCGTTAAAGCATAAAATTTCTTTTTAGCTTTTCACCGATGGTATTTATATGGTCAATAAATGTTAAATTTCTTTCTAGAATCAGACCGAGATAGCACACTGACTCATTTCGTTTCACAGGAACGTTGTTAAGTTTAATAGAAGGCCACGGTTTAAGATTTCCTTTTAGTAAAATCTGATAGGTTTTTTTTTTTTGCGGTGAAAAGGTTAAACGATTTCGATCACCGATATTAGACGTAGACATGTGTCAGCCAAAGCCTCTAGTCCAGCCAGAGTACTTGACTGTATGAGCAGGCCATCGTCCGCGTAACCGGTTAAGGTACTGCCGTATGGAAGCTGAATAATATTTGGCAAGATTAGCTGTCAGACCCTCCGGCCTCCACCTACTAGTAAGGAACGTCAAAGCTCCACAAATAACAACCGAGACCAACGGCCCAACGAGCCCCCCGAGGCACGGAGAAGTCTCGGCAGGATACAGATAGTCACCAATCCACAAACCGACCGCGGCAAGCGCAGTCAAACTCAATGTGCTATTATGTGAAACAACTGCATTGTGTAATCCTGTACAAAACTGTGAAAAGGAATTTATACTCACATTAGGACATCATCCTAATAATGTCAACGCATTGTAATTTCGTTTACCAGGAAATCTATCAGCTCAACTTTGCTTTATCAGAGACTACTCAGAACCAACATCAAAACAGAATGAAAACTTCTCACCGGGTTCATTTACCAGTTAGTCGACTGTTTGTTTAATCGACATTTACTCCATCGTTCGGACCTCGTATCGTTCCAGCTTTAATGGGGCATAGCTTCGCGATGTGGTCCCTTTCAAAGCACAATTAGAGGAAGTTGGTTTCGTTCTTCTGGGTGCTCACTTCTATCGGCTAATAGGGTGCACAGGTACCTGAAAACTAAGAAGTAAGCGCCGCTATCGCGACTGCTTTTCTCTCGACATTCATTGGGCACATGTCACAGTTTGCCACATTTAAGGCATCGCTGAGAGTTGTCAATACTTGGTTTCTTTGCTTCATCCATTGTAGCATTCATTTCATAAATCGGATGTCCTCTTTTCCGAAAGACCATTAGTCATTGTAGTAATTTGTTGTGTTGAGGTAAAAGCTATTCCTTAAAGCTGTGGCTCGATCATCATCGCATATGCTAGGGTAGCCGCAATCGCAACCCATTCTTTAGATAAAGATTTCCGTAGTAGTTTCCACAAAATAAAATGTTGTTAAGACTACGTCTTTTAATTGCAGTCAAAGCATACTAGAAAATCTCAACTGGGCCAACCATGATGCTGCAGTACTTTGAGTAGTAGGAACTTATTGTAATTATCAAGTTACTGCCTGACAGAGCAAACATAAATCCGCAGTTTCACACCAAGCATGAGCGTCGCTATCCAGGCGATCAGGATTAAATTCAGGCAATGACATTTTAGATTCACAGACGCAATTCTTGTAACATACGTATCAATTCAGCCATGTCACATTGCTGCATTTCAAAAAGACTTTTTGGTCGGTGGGTCATCTTAGGGTTTCACGCACTCTTTATTCCGTGAAATATTTACGGTCTGACCATTATGTTGTACTTTGAAGGTCTCGGGTAATCCCACTTCTGATGTCGAAGCGTCAGAGCGGCCATCAGAAGGGTCTTGGCATTTGTTTTCCATCGTGGGCGTTGATATGGTGAAAACTTCAAATAATAATATCACGATTATAACTGTAACCGTTTGTATGTGTTTAATTACACAAAGATACGAAACATAACAAGATAATATCAAGATTAAATTCAAGAGCCAATAGGTTAGCACGGGCGCAGTCTGTCACCAGTCAAGTTATATCTGTCATCCCTGTCACTCCGTATGCGCATGCGTACTACTCTATTCGGAGTTACCCGCTCTTTAAATAGTCGTTATTATTTCAAAATAGCAAATAAGGTTTTAATACGCTTCAGCACAATCAAACTCTCAAACTAATAACTGATTCCGTCGCGCGCCGTCAAATATATTATTTATTAATGATTATAACATTGCATTACTGGTGCTATTTAATATTATTATCAATGAATAATTGATGCAGTTATTCAACCTTAAATAGTCAGTTTAAAAGCCGATTTCATTTCTAGATGATAAAATGGCTCAATAAACATTTGAGCGCAATTGTAATAAATTAAAATAATTTTACATAAAATATTAAATAATTTTATTATTAAAGATTTATTATTCACATTGTATATAAATCTTATTTTCAAAGTTTATTATGAAATTTAATTAGAGGCCCTAATGAAAGCAGACCAGAATAAGTGTCTGATACTCATTTACATTTTTTCATTAAAAACCCAAATATCAACCCTTCAACCTATTTGGATCTATTAAATACCTATTTAATTATATTTTCAATTACGAACAATCAATTAACCTTTTTTTTTTTTTTTAATCATTTATTGGTTGAGGCTTTTTACGCTATTGCGCCAAGCCAGCCTCGTAAGGTATAACAAATGTATTTACAAAATAAATGAAAATATAAACAAGAAAAAACTCAACACAAACAGAAAAAAAAAAACAAAATTAAATTAACTCCTCTCGTCTTAAAAATATGTCCCTAACAAATTTATAAATTTTGATACTTTGTTCCGAAAAAGGTTCCCTAAGTAATAAATTAATCCTACCATTAAACAAATTGCTGCCGATTGCTTCATATAGCAAAGGCCTAAAATCATCAAAAACAGAACATTCTACTAAAATATGGTACAAATCGTCTAACTTATTTACACAAACATTACAAAAAGGAGATGGTTTGACACCCATTAAATGAAGAAAATTATTAGAAGGTACATGCCCAGATCTTACTCTAAACGCTAACACTAAAAGTTCTCTTGGGAGATAAGTTATATCAAACCAGGGAATCCGAGGTAGCTCCTGTTGTATAGTTCTATACCACAAACCCTTTTCCGCAGTTATAGTGTTATAATGATGCTCCCACATACTATAACAAAACTTTTTCGCCCTAGGAATTAGCTCCGTAAAATAAGGATTACTATGAATATTTATGCCATCCGTAATGGCTTCTGCAGCAAGCTTGTCAGCGATATCATTGCCAGAAATCCCTACATGGGAAGTAATCCACTGAAGCTTAATATTCACTAATTTCTTTTGCAAATTGTGTATAATCTTGAGTGCTTCATAAGCTATCGGCATACCTCGCAATCCCGATACACAGCGAGTTAAGTGTTGAAGAGCACTTTTAGAGTCTGACAATATCACCACATTTTTGTACGTCAGTGTCTGAATGTAAGATAAAGCCTCAACAACAGCCGTCAACTCAGCTCTCATAATACAAGCGTCATTACACAACTTAAATTTAACACCAGTATTTGTCTGAGAATCAAAAAATGCTGCTCCAACACCATGAGTATCTTTTGATCCATCAGTAAATACATAATAATAATTATTGTATTTATTAGCCAACATCTCCGAAATTAACAATCTCAAATTAGTCGCACTTGTTTTACGTTTTGGTACATTTAGTTGATCAACATTGAAATTTACACAATCTCTAACGTTAATATTTGATATCCAGGTACCAATATTGTACATATCCAATATAGGAGATTGATGAACCATATCGTCTTTAAACTTAATGTAAATATCAATCAAAATCGGTTTTCTCTTCTTTTGCCAATAGGTATTAAAACACAAAGTGGCCAATTCTTCCAATAAACCTACAGTTACATTGTGACAAAAAGAGTTTATCCTTAACCAATACCTACAAGCCAACCAGTGTCGTCTTACATATAATGGTGGTACGCAAAGTTCGCTTTCCATAACACAAATTGGTGTTGTACGAATAAAACCACCACAAATTCGAAGTGCTCGGTTCTGCAAAACATCTAGTTTATTTAGGTGATACTTAGCACTATTGCCATATAAAAAACTAGCATAATCAATTCGACTTCTAACAAGTGAAATATACAGTCTTCTTAAATGTTTAGGATGAACTCCCCAAGATCTTCCTGCTAAAGTTTTTAGAATATTTAAATATTTGTAAGCCTTCTCACATGTTTCGTTTATATGAGCACCCCATCTTAGAGATGAATCAAGCCACAATCCAAGATATTTTATTTTATCAACAACCCTAAGCTTATTTTTATTTATATAAAGACTGATGTTTGAAAAGCATCTAGATCTATTAAACAGACATACATTTGTTTTTGCAATTAACCTTTTGAAGAACTATTTCAGGACTGTAAGCCTGTATTTTTAAACGTTATTTTCTAGAAACACATTGGTATGTTGTATTTCAAGATTATTTTTAGGCCACTCTTTCTCTTTCTAGCTTATCTAGGCTTTTCCTACTAGAAAGAGAAAGACTAACCAGAAAAGTGAGACAAAAATACTCAGGATCGGCATCAAATAGATATCTGTAATGACTCCAGTTTCAATTCGTGGTAAACACAGTGTTAAGAATCACAACTTTTCAAGATTTTTTTGACTTTGGAACAAAATAAATATAATCTATCTCAAAAGAAGATTGATCTTCAACGACACTCCTCAGTATCAGCTATAAACTCAAACATTTTTATGTCCTTTAACTTTCATTATTTTCGGCATCAAAAACTTTATACGTCGCACACCAATTTGATACTCCCCAAATAAAACTTGGTCGCGACAGTTTTATCATTTTATTACTTAGACGCTGAACTTTACCCTGGATCCAGAAGAAATGTGTGTGGACATAAATTCGACGAATCTTTAGCTAGATCAAGCCAACTTGGCAGAGCCCCAGGCGAACAAATAGCTAGAATTTGTTTGGGCGCTTGTTTGCTCAACAATTTCATTCACCCTTTTGCATCGCAGGTGAAATATTCCTAGGGAATCCACGAATATGAATCTCTGTTAGTTTTTATTTTGTAGGCTGTCAGGCGCGGCCTTTTGTGGTTTTAACTGTGAAGTTGGTTGTGAGTTAGTTAGCAGGGCGTTTATTGTCGCGCGTTTTTTGTGGCCTGACAATGATAGGATTGGGTAAAAAAGAATTTGCTTTTTGTTGTGAATTCTGAACTATGTGTAACTGACTCCGTTGGTTTTCAGTACCGCTAAAAATATGTTTATTATTTTCTGCCACTTATTTTTGTTTGAATTATTGTACTGTATAATAATTCTACTATACCAAAATGATTTTATAAATAAAGTTTAAGTAAGTAACTAGAATTTCCTTTTCAAGCCTATTTAAAAACTGAAAAAATATCAGAAGTTCAAATAAAAAAATAGCAAGAACATTGTTCCTACTATTCTTCTTCATTCTTGGGCGCAAATAGATATATAATCTTTTGAGACGTTCATAGATGATTTACAACACACCTAATTTGTTGTTTCTAAAGAAATACTATAATCTACATCTTGAAAACCATGAACAACAAAATTAAAGCAGGCTGTACGCAGCGAGCGAAAATCTCATTAAGTATTGAAGTTTTATTACGTGCGCGCTTCGCTGCGTAGGGGTGGCAACCCTGTTTTTCCAGAGTTTAACTGTCAGATGTAATTATGATTTGACCATACCTTTGTACTTGTAAAATAGCCACAATAATGGCTGGCTAAGTAACAGTCGCACTTGGCGCGGTTTGTCCGAGTATGAGTACCGAGGTTCCTTCGAGCCTCGGAAAGCCTTTTAAGCTGTTGGTCCCGACTATCATATGTAGACTTGATAGTCTTTGTCAGTCATGTGATGTCAGTCATTACGGGTAGTCAGAAGTCAGACAGTCTGATGAATAGCCAGTCTACAAGGGGTCTCATGTTACCAGGTACTATATTATTATTGCTTCTGAAGGTCAGGTTATAATACGCATTTTCGCCAAAAAGTAGGAAAATATGGCTAATACAGGACCTGCGGCAACAACAGCAAAACGACTGAATTAAGATAATATATCGTTAGGTTTTAAACCTTTTTGTATGGCACCTAGCAGTGATATGTTTTATGTTAGATTTTTAAAATAGAATAGTTCCAATACAGAGACGAAAATTAAATGACTCTTGTGCTTTGAGTATACATTGACACCAATTTACTAACTGTAATACAAAAAAAATACTATATTAAATAGATATTATGATAGTGATCCTTTCTCAGACAATTTCTTTCATCAGGAGCTCAGTATAACATTACATCATGCCTTGTATTCCAAAGGTTTTCTTCTTCTTCTTGTGTGGGCTGCAGGTTTACTTATCTAACAAGCTCTAATGTCAGAGGTTTCTCAAATCCATCTGACTGCTTCTGGCATGTGCTATGAGTCGGCAATACGACACGACCGGGGAGAGATCAGGCGCAAGACCGGCAGCTTGACGTGCTCTCTGAGGTACGGAGTGGTCTCGCTATGTTAAGAGAACAGTCACCCGTCCATAGACTAACCTTGCTGATTTATCGATATGCATGCTGTTACATAGCAAGGGGTTTAAATTTTAGTTCAATCTCAATCGCAATTCAAATTCTCAGTTCTAAGTATTGCTACTAAAACTGAAATTTTCTATTTCAACGTGGACTTTTGCGATGCATCTAATACTATTCATAGCTCCCAAAGGTCCAGTAAATTACACACATTTGTTAATATGAACTCAAATAGGCCATCCCTAGCCGACTGTTATAACTTCTGTAGGAACGATATTATCAAGTAAAATATACCTGTGTTACAGTAAAAGTAAAAAATCCGTTTCTACATAAAATCACTTGAGGATCAAATGTTCATTGTTGTTTCTGTTTGTATTGGTCCATTTTAGATGAAATTCAAATTGAGTTGGTTGCCAAATGCAATAATATTATTTGAATGGACATTTTGATAGTCAATAATTAATATAGTAATGCAAAACTATTGACCACATTTCGAGAAGGGCTATTTCATGAATCAATCATATTACTCACAAATTGATTTGGTCTTTAAATGTATCAATATGGGACATTTGCATTTCACTATTTGATTAGAAATATTTAATACCAAGATTATTTTTATACTGACATTTCACTTGTAAGTCACATTTAGCTTATCTGAAGTATTACATTACTGACATAACTATTATTTATTATAGTTTAAAACCTCCTATTTTTGTACCATTGAAATTTAGCATAGTGCGAGATCTTATTGTATAAATTGACAATCCTACTTACTATAACAGCACAAGTTTGTGTGGATGTATCTATGTATCTAACTCGTTCACGCAAAAACAATTGAATACATTTAAATGAAATTTGGTACACACATATTTAATAACCTGGATTATAATATAAGAAATGGTTCCCTAAAAATACGGGTAAAACCGCGGGAAACAGCTATTTTGAAATGTACATTTCACGATTTTCAATTTTTAACACATTGCACAAAAAAAAAACTAGAACATTAACGATGTTCTTGAATTCATAGTTTTACGGTTACACGCGGCACCTCATTACGTGTTCATGCTAAAGTTTTCGACTATGTCGACCGGGGTACATGTTTTTGATGTACTGTTACAATTTTACTTCGACTTTGTCGAGTTCAAGCAGAATTGACGAACGAAAAGTTCATTAAAATTATAATTATGTAGCAATGCGAATAAGACAGTGATAATAGAATTTATTTGTGTCTGGTTGCGTTTGTGAGAGTATTAATTTAATTTAATTTAATTGAAAACAAAATGTTAATTGTAAAATAAATAGTAGGTATTAATTACATAATGAAATTTTAAGATAATAATATGAAATATTTTATTGAATTCGAGTCAACGGTTTTATTGTGAACACGTAATAGACAGACGAAGCTATTTTGGTTTTATAATATTATAGTAAGACTGGTTATTTTCTGCGGTTTTACATGTATCTTAAGAGAACTACTTTACGTATCTAGATAAAATTATCCTACGTCCTTCCCCAGATCTATCTACATACTAAATTTCATCCAAATCTATTTAGATTTAATTGCGAAATTGTGCAAATCAGACATACGAACAGACATACCTACTTTTACATCTACAACATGAATAAGTACCGTACCACCACGAGATTTTTTGCAATCACTATTCAGGTGTGAGAGCGAGACACACCTACTAACGTATAGCGCCGTCTCTTTTTCCACAACGAAACTACTTCTGTTTTTGCAAGTCATGGTAAGGCCCTAGGAATATGATGATGAGAACTGCTCGAACAGTGCTAAAGAAATAATTCAACCTAAAATTTGGAGGTACAAAGAAAATCATGACGAGCAAAAAATATTTTTATAACTATCTTTAATAAATATTATGACAGCATGAAACTCTATAATAATACTTTTCTCGTTAATAAGTTTCTTAAGTGGAGAAAACTTCTTATATAAGTGCTAACATGTCTGACTTGTGTCTGGCATTCTGACATAGTTACGAAGTTATTAGAACTCGCTTTCTTTCTAGTCGAACGATTTTAGACAGGTTCGTGCTTACGTTTATACAGTTAAAGATCTTATAAAATTATGTAGATAATCCATGGTTTAAGACTTTTTTTTTCTCAGATTTTCTAATGAAAGTTTAATATTTCTTAATTCGGCGTTCGTGGTGGCCTAGTGGTTAAAGCACCTGCTTGTCGTGTATGAGTGTGCGGGTTCGAAACCTGGCTGGTACCAATGTGATATTTTTAGTCATATGTACTTTCTAAGTATATCATAGACACCACTGACTAACGGTGAAGGAAAACATCGTGAGGAAACCTGGACTGGAAAAGTCTGAAATCGCCAACCAGCCTTGAGTAAGCGTGGTGATTAACGCTCATGCCTTCTCTGTAAGAGAAGAGGCCTGTGCCCAGCAGTGGGACAGTATATAGGTTAATTGATGATGATGATGATGATGATGATTTCTTGATTAATAAAAAGTCCAATGTATTGCCCTCTTACCGTAAGCCTGAGTCAATTCACAAAAAAAAATCTATTGGATTCCTTTTGGGAATATTACCACGGACATTTTTATACCATCTCCTAAATACGTTAATGCTACTTATATATTTTTCCATTCTCAAAACCCTAGCAACTCAAAGCTGGCCAAATAAACACCGTATGCTTTTGAAAACTAGGGACTACAAACGGTATGTAGAATGTTACTAATCTATATCTTCTATCTATCTATACTTATAATAAATCTGTAGAGAGGTAAATTCTGTACATGAAATATATTTCCAAAATAACTATAAGGGGGTGATTAGGGATCGATACTGATGCAAAAAATGCAATCAGTAAAATTTTTGCCTGTCTGTCTGTATAAACGATATAGAAACAAAAACTACTCAACGGATTTTAACGAAACTTGGTACAATTATTTGTCATACTCCTGAGCTGGTTATACTTTTCATCACGCTACTATCAATAGGAGTAGAGCAGTGAAGGGAAATGTTGTCATTTTGTTTAAACGCGCTAATCTCAGGAATCGCTGGTCCGATTTAAATAATTCTTTCAGTGTTAGATAGTCCATTTATCGAGGAAGGCTATAGGCTATATATCATCACGCTAAGACCAATAGGAGTGGAGCACCACTATTTCACGCGGACGAAGTCGCTTATAGAAGCTAGTATGTATTATAAATACAAAAGTTGATGAGGAAGTAGTATTATTTTTACTCTTTTGCGCAAAAACTACAGAACGAATTTGAATGAAATTTACACATGCATAGTATTATAACCTGGATACATGCAAAGACATACGATACTACTTATCTAGATGGGTGAACTAGCTCTATTGGGATGCGGGAGAAACCGTGGAACATAAATAGTCTTACTAATAGTGTAAATGCAAAAGTTAGTGACTAAGTTTATTACTGTATTACGTAAAAACTACTGAACGGATTTAGATAAAATTTGCTACACACATAGATTATAACCAAAACTAATGCATATGATACTTTTTACCCCAATATCTGGTATCAATTGTGAATCTACGCAGAAAAAGCCACAGTGCAGAAGTTCGTTGAAAATACTCAAGACATACTCCAAAAAAATATCTTCCAATATTCTTCCTATAACATATTCTTCCAACACACAATAAAACCCTATGATTATCCCCGACAGCAACTCAACTGTCAGACGCCCCCCCATCAATCTTACAACATCTTCCCTGACCTACATTCTCTTACATGGCCGATAAAACGCAAGCCTGGGACCATCAATGAGAGAATGCATAAATCACTTAGCAAACAATATTCATGGGAAAAAAAGCCACTCGGACGTCCTTATGCGAGAACTATTCGAAATCTATTCATACATTTATTCATGAATTGTCTCGATTGGTACTATTGTCGTCCACAAATACAATTTTTGAAATGCTATCGTGAAAACCTTATGCCTATTGTTTTAAGGTTGATTTTTAGTTTCAACAGTGGCAGTATTAAATTAGTCAATCGTAAACAACTTACAAAACCCATTTGCAGTTAAACTAAATTGTGACGCGAAGGTTTAGAGGGCAGAATTGAGTTTGGCGGCTGTGTATATAAGTTTGTTTTATAAAAATGTAGTAACAAGCACATTTACAGTGGATTTTGGGTACTGATCCTGAAGTTTGATAGCAAACGTGAGCCTAACGAAGAAATATGCCCAGTTGTTATTGTGTAATATTTGTATACATTTTCGGACGATAGGTAACCTTTCAGGAGATTTGGTCCAAGTTATGAAAATTCTACTAATAATTATAAATTTGAAAGTTTGTCAGGATGTATGTACGTATGTTTTTTACTCTTTCACGCAAAAACTATTGAATAGATTTGGATGAAACACATAATATAGTTTATATCTAGTCTTGCCGGAAGGCTTAGTTCTGCTGCCTATGCTGTCAGGAAAGTAAGACAATTTACTGACGTAGACACAGCTCGATTAGTCTATTTTAGCTATTTTCACAGCGTCATGTCCTACGGTATTCTGCTGTGGGGCAAAGCTGCAGATATTGAGAATATATTTATTCTTCAAAAACTAGCTGTTCGAGCAATATACCAGTTAGGTAGTAAACATTCGCTTAGAGAGCTTTTTAAAGGAATTAGTATTCTCACTGTGGCATCGCAATTCATATTTGCCAACATATTATACATTAGGCAAAATATACACCTGTACACCAAAAAAAGTGATGTCCACAATATCAATACCAGAAATAAACACAAACTTTGTGTACCTATTCACAGGCTTCACAAGGTTCATGGGTCATTTGTGGGGCTAGGTATCCGCTTTTACAATAAACTTCCAATATCTTTATTAGAATTGCCGTTTAATGCATTTAAATTAAAAGTTAAATCTGTCCTTTCACAGAATATTATAGCATTAACGATTATTTGAATGATAAGAGTAGTTGGTCGCTATGTTAAACGCAAGACAACTTCAGGTTATCATTATAGCTTTATATTGATTGACATTTTTTTTTTAATTTTAAATTCATTGTTGTTGATGGTATTGACATAGTACACTCATTATTTGTTAAATAATGATTTGTATTGCAGTATGCTATATGGATTACTAGTGACTTCAACACTCATTAGTTATTATTTTGTTTAAATCGCAGCAAGCACGTCATGCTCCCTTAGACGGCATGGCTAGCGGTAGCGTCGGGGGTCGGGTCGCCACCTTCCCTCAAAGATGGCGAGGGAGGCGATGGCTGATCCTTGCGTTATACTCGTGAACGGGTGCTGCTAGCGGTGCCTGGTCGTCTTGCTGACAACGTTTATTTCATTAAGTTCTAGATAAAAATGGTGTGGTCCTAGTTTACCATGGTCATGTTGTACAAACACGATTACAACCCAACCTTACACATGTAGGTGAGCACGCCCTTTATTTCCTATTTTTCACTTAATGGAGGCTTTAGTTATATTTTTAAACAAGAGTAAATATTTAAGTAATTCATTGCTTGAGTTCTTGGATATAGGTACTACTAATGGAGTGTGCTAGTCAACATGTGTTAAAATGTTACCTAATTAAATGTATTTTTTTACAATTATTTAATGTTGTATAAAGATGGTTCTTCAAACCTTACAGACAGACATGTGTTGCTGGGGAGTTTGTTGCGCCACTTCTTCTTCCCAGCTAAAACACATAGGAAGTGGTGAAGGGCGGGCATTTTGGGGGCTGTCTTTTGTAAATTTGACGTTCAAAAAGTGCTGATTTTCAGCCTAATTTGAATAAACGATTTTTGAATTTTGAATTTTTGAATTTTGAATATAACATAGGATAATTTTCGTCCGGGTGAGCGAAGTAGTTTCCTCAACAGGTATACTTCATTTGCAAAAAGATTAGAAAAAAACCCAAACCCTTGTTGCAGCTTATTCAAACGATTTTTAGTTCTATTCCGTACAGATAAGGATAATATTGAGAACAAACTAATGTTTATAATACTAAATATATCTTGCATCTGTTATTGTCATGACACCTTAGCTATAGAGCTCGAAATCATTTGAACAAGCGGTAAAAACGGTTCGTTCAAATTTCTAATCGTATTTTAAACTAGCTTTCCGCCAGCAGCTTCGCCCGCGCTATAGGAATTCAAATTAAAAATGACAGAGTTTCATACAAACTTTGCTCCCTTTTTACCCTTTAGAATTTCGGGAAATCCTTTCTTATCGGATGGCCATGTCACACAAAGAATACACCCTCCAAGTTTCAAGTCTCTACGATCAGCGGTTTAGGCTGTGCGTTGATCCGTCAGTCAGTCAGTCATTCAGGACATGGAGTATAGTTATGTAGTATAACCAAACTTTTTGGCTAGTCAGTGCATGTGTCAAAATAATTGATCGCACCGCTACCTTTTATAACTTGCTACCTGCCGAATAAAATCGTAACATCACATTACTACCGTTATCGAATATTATAAGTATACAGTATCCCAGAAGAGTGAACAGAATACTGAATGATAGATTTCTTTTCGTACCAATAAATCAGACCAAAAAAGGCCCTCTATCTCAATTCGGAATCCATTGCGCGGTTAATAAGAAATCAATTTAGATTTTTTAGTACAAAAAGCGTGATGGAAGAGGAACTTATTAAGAATGTGTTTCTAGAGATAGTATAGTAGCGTAAGTGATCAAAATGCATGTTAGGATATCGACATTACAATTTCGTGCGAGTGCTATATATTTTGGTGTTAAATAATAAATTAATTGGCTTTGTTTTGTTTATCAACATTATTTTCTGTTTAATTCTTTAAGAATTAGTTAAATGAATCGTAACTAATAATTTATAGATGCAAATTTGAGTTTGTCTTTGTTACGCTATTATGGTAAAACAAGTGAAACTATTAAGGTGTAATTTGCTACTAAGATAGAGGGGACTCTATACACGGTTAAAGGGTGCTTTTTATCTGGGTGCCATAAGTTATCCCCTCGGAATGCGGGTGAAACCGCGGGAAACCCCCCGTGTGTGAGTTTAGCGTTTATTGCATAAGTCCATATATTTTTTTTACGATTTTTAGGGTTCCTTAGTCCGACAAGGAACCCTTATAGTTTCGCCATGTCTGTCTGTCTGTCTGTCCGCGGCATAGCTCCGAGGTTCTTGTTACTAGGAAGCTTAAATTTGGTATGGATATGTATATTCTTCACGCCGAAAAAGTGATAAAATAAAATTTTAAAAAATATTTTTTTTAGGGTAGCTCCCAAACACGTAAAGTGGGGATGAATTTTTTTTTCTCGCGTACCCCTTCGTGTGGGGTATCGTTAGATAGGTCTTTCAAAAATATTATGGATATGTGAATACCACTTTTTGGTTAAGTGAGCCATTTGCGAAATATTTAGCTTTTAAGAGCAAATTTTTGTTCGATACGAGCATCCCCTCTAACTTTTGAATGGCTGTACCTAGAAATGTAAAAAAATCACAGACGTAGCACATGTAATAACCTTACAAGGAAAACTATCACGGCTAAGTAGGCTTTACCAGTTACAGAGTTAGAGTCGACTAACTAAGACCTACGACGGAACCCTAATGTGCGTGGCTTGACACGAACTTGGCCGGTTTCTTTCCATCATTAAGCATCCAAGATACGATAATCGCTACTAACTGTTAAAATATCGTAACTCATAATATCGATGCTCAATCAGACTGTAAATGTTCCTGATTTTATGGACAAACACGCGTATTCCACAAGGTAATTTACATCTTATTGCATAAAGCGTAAAGTCAATTTTCAAATAGAGGTTGTGTGCGGTTTTGGGATCACGTTCCTATTACGATTTTTATGACGTCCAAAATTACTTGCGAAATGAGCGAATCCATATCTCTCGAATAGTCGTACACTGATTGACTGACGGATCAACACACAGCCTAAACCGCTGATCGTAGAGACCTGAAACTTGGTGGTATGTTCTTTGTTTGACGTAGGCATCCGATAAGAAAGGATTTTCTAATTCTACCCCTAAGGGCTGAAAAAGGCGGGAAAAATTTGTATGAAACTCCGTCATTTTAAATTTGAATTCGTATGAAGCCACTTGCGGAAACCTAGTCTAATAATATTTATTTCAAATCTTATTAGAGGAGGTCTTGGCTAGGTAAAAGCCACACAGGTCGAACAATCAAAGAGTTAAGCTACACTTTGCGCAGTCGGTCTGTGGATGGGTGACCATCAATGTCATACCAAGACTCCTCCGTACCTTGATACACGTTGATCCCATTTGTAAATCTTTAACAGTCGTCACGGGTAGTCAAAAGTCTGACAGCCAGTCTTATCAAGGGGTATTGTGTTACCCGATAACTAGGCTGTATAGATCAGGTAGGCAGTCACTTCAGGTAAAATTCTGGTACTCTGAATCTGGTTATACTGGAAGCCGATCCCAACATAGTTCCAAAAATATTTTTATCTGGGTGCGTGCATTTTCTTCAGGTTACGAAATCCCGAAAAACCGCGAGTACTTACAGAATATTATTATTAGCAGAACTTCAAAAAGATTTTGCCTATCGTTAACCAAGTTCAAGTAGGCATAATATTCTCACCAAACCACTCAGTTCGTCCCCGCCCATTAGACGGCCAAGGACAAACAAAAAACGCAAACAACTGAGCAATATTGTAACTTAATCCATCTTTATTTGTCACCGACCAAGTGATCTATTGCTAGCGTTGAGAACTTTATTAAACAACCAAGGTTTACGTGTTACTGGAAGTGGCGGTTTCAACCGACTGCCAAAAAAGGAGGATCTGATTTCGAATGACTGCTTTTTTTATGGTTCCGTACTTAAAGGGTAAAAACGGGACCCTATTACTAAGACTTCACCGTCTGTCCGTCCGTCTGTATGTCACCAAGCTGTCTCATGAACCGTGATAACTAGACAATTGAAATTTTCACTGATGATGTATTTCTGTTGCCAATATAACAATAAGCCCATACAACTAACGTGATAACTAAATCATGTTTTAAAATAGGTACCTACATAAACAAAATTTAACGATTTTATTCCATGCAAGCTTGTGCTCAAGGCGTCGCCTATATTGTTATCAGAAAAAATAACATATATATTTAAGCAAACATACACATATGAACATTGACAACAACAACACTTCGTTTCGTGAGCCATTGTGTTAAAAATCGGTCCAGCAGTTTCAGAGATTATCCATTACATACATACATACCTATTTAAAACGTCTTAGCGGCAAGCACAGCTTAACTTTGAACGATTAACTAGTGTGGCTACTGATGAGTCACGTGCACCTAAACCATTTCGGTCACCATAACCATAAAGTCGAAAAACTTTCACCATCAACCAGTTCACAATCCACAGCTATCAGGAATCCTGACGACACTAATTCAGAATCTGACGTCACAAATTCAGTTACCATGTAATTAAGTTTCCTGGAATATCGATCGCGTATAGGTCAGAGTTAGTACTTCATGCTATACACTTAACTTTCGACTGAAAACTGACGCCATGATGGTAAGGCGGATCACACACTACACGCACCACGGTCCGGTGCCTAGGGATGTGTTGTTCAAAGATGACCGTAAGTACGTTTTCTTATCGTGTAAGCTGTAGGTTTTACTAATCTAACTAGATGACTTGGAATTGTAACAATACCTGCTAACAAGGTAGCAGCTGAGGAAGACGGTTGAACGCGCCCTCTCAGGCACAGGTTAACATTGCCAAATAACTGACTCCGGGCTGTTTTGTGAAATTTAAAAAACTAACAAAAGGATTTCGGCCCGTCCCGGGAAACAAACCTGAGATACCAGTCACAGCAGTCGCATTTGCGACTTCAAAACCAACGAGCCAGGCAACCATAAGTATGTATATAAAATACGCATAGTGCAACAGATTGACAACGCATCGAAGTGCGTGGTTGCAGATGCGTCACTGCGCACTCCGTAGTATGATGCGTGTACCATCCTCAGCCTAGCCTTTCCTATATTATGTTCGGCTTCCAATCTTACCAAATGCAGCTCAGTAACAGTATTCTAACCGACTTCAAAAAGAAGGAGATTCTCAATACGACTGGTATTTTTTTGTCATGTATTTACACCGATTACGCTGAGATTTATGATCCGATTTACGTGATTCTTCTTTAATTTTATGCGGTACTAGCTTCTGCCAGCGACTTCGTCCGCGTGGAATAGTGGTGCTCCGCTCCTATTGGTCTTAGCGTGATGATATATAGCCTATAGCCTTCTTCGATAAATGGACTATCTAACACTGAAAGAATTATTTAAATCGGACCAGCGGTTCCTGAGATTAACGCGTTTAAACAAAATGACAACATTTCCCTTCACTGCTCTGCTACTATTGATTGTAGCGTGATGAAAAGTATACTATAACCATCTCAGGAGTATGACAAATAATTGTACCAAGTTTCGTTAAAATCCGTCGAGTAGTTTTTGTTTCTATAGAGTTTATACAGACAGACAGACAGACAGACGGACAGACAGACAGACAGACAAAAATTTTACTGATTGCATTTTTGGCATCAGTATCGATCCCTAATCACCCCCTGATAGTTATTTTGGAAATATATTTCATGTACAGAATTGACCTCTCTACAGATTTATTATAAGTATAGATATAGATAGTTGCCATTTGGTCCCATAAAAATTTAACATAGTTTGGCTTAGTAGTTTTCATTTTATGAACATTTTTGTTTACGTGGACGATGTTATTTTGTCTTGTGGTGGCTTAGTACATAATATCAACAGCCTGGTCAGTTCACATGCGTGTGTTAGTGTGAGGTCCGCCTAAATCCGTTCAAAGAGACCCTAAAACCCTGCGTCAATTGGCAGAGTGTTGCGGTCGCTAACACGGTTACCTGACATGCAGGCATTCTGAGCTGATTTAGAGTGAACACATGGACACAAAGAGCCGATAGCTCTGTTGTTTAACACTTGATTTACTCCAGTACATTTGATGTGGTACATTACATCATAGCCATGGAAACTGTACAAGGAATATTTATATTCATCAAATAAAAATTATATTACGTAGTATTTATTTTATAAAGTACTGTTGCGCACTTTTATGTGTATACCAAATCTCTCTATCGCTCAAAGGTTTGCTGTTAGAGAACCCAATTCTGGGCTAAGTTCGCCGTTGTTGCAAAAAAGAATAATAATAAAAATATATGATAGGTATCAAAATCTCAAATCAAATTGACCACTGCGTTTAAGTAGTCAAAATTAATTGATGCAATTATTATATAACAAGCGATTTCTTGTGATTTCACTCGTGTCTCAAGGGAACTACTTAACACACCTGGACAACAAGTAGCCTACAACCGTCTCCGGAGTCCCCTCTATCTCCGTACCGAATTTCATTCAAATCGGTTGACCCATTTTACTATGAAAGAATACCAAAAAAAACACTTTCACCCTTACAATATTAGTGACAATTTATAGCCAGTTTTACCACGGCCTAATAAGTCCTTAGAAACCTTATCTAAAACATAATCTCATACAAAAACTATTCCATTTATTAATATATCTCAAAGATATTTTTACCCAGAAATTATGAAACCAGGCCTTAGAACACCAACGCAAATAAAAGCTACAGCTAAAACCATACGGATTAATCAGACTATCTCACAAACAAGAAATAAAAAACTTAAAACCGTAAACTCGCTTACCTTATAAAGTATTGCAATGAGTATAAATTGCAAACGCTTTTTCCTTTCGCAGAATTCCCTTGTGGGTGAATAGATGTCCAATATACTCTGCGGTGCCTTGAGCTATTTATAGCAATACTGCTATCGGTTGAAAGTTGCTGTGGTGACAAGTTAGTGGCTTATTGCCTGACTTATAGGATTTATGCTTCACTTACTAGTAGATTAGGCCAACAGGTGCGGTTGGGAGCTGTAGTGAAAAGTTCAGTTTTTATTGAGCGTGATTTATAATAGTCTTAGCAAGGAGGATTGTGATACCCGGTTACTGGGTTGTGACTGCCTCGTGTATCTAGTTGTAAACGAGGTCTCGGGTTGAATTACCGTGTCTGGCCGAAATAACTTTGTGAATTTTAGAAAATTTCACAAAGCAGCCCGGAGTCATGAGTCAAGTTGGTGGTGTTATTTCCCTGTGCCTGGGAGAGCACGTTAAGCTGTCGTCCCCGGTTGCTATCTTGACAGCAGTTGTTGTTACAATTCCATGTCAGAGGCCGTCAGGCGTATTTGAGAAAACTCTGACACTAGGGCTTGTTAGGTTGTTCGTTACGTCGAAGAAGTCAGTTGCTCCATCTATATCACATAAAGGCTACACAGATGATGATGATTCATTATAAGCGTTTTGAGCGATAGAAGTTTTAATGCAGAGCGAGGCATGGTTTTCAATATTGTGCTTTAAACTCTTATTGCATTTCCCTTTGAAGCACTTACTAAATCCATTTTATTTAATTAATTTATTATTCTTGCTTGAGGGTCTCATGGTAAAATATTATATTACGAAGATAACACCAATCAAAATCCAAGATCCTTCCTTGAATCGCCACAAATACAACAAGGTTTTTCCAGTCTTCAATAAACTGGCCTTTTGCGTTACTCAAACCAAGAACAACATTTATTTTTACCTAAGCACTTATTTACCTTTCTGAGTTAAACTAAAACATTTACGTCGGAACGCATACAGTGCAGTGCAAACATTATGTTTCAGCTAAGAGTCATTAGCCATAGCGTTTACTGGGCAAGGTGCGGTCTCGTGCGGTCGTGTGCGGTCTCGTGCGGTCTCGTGCGGTAACTTTTCAGAACATTTCACGTTGAAAACTGTTTTATTTGAGTGCGGATGCGGACAGAGTGAGTGCTACCTGCTGGGGGTATTCGGACGAACGATATTAGGTTTCGAAAGTAAATGAAATGATTTTCTGTTTTTTTCTTCTAATTGTTGAGTTGAATATCGTGAGAAATTCGGCACGTTGTAAAAAGAAAAAAAAATAAGTCATATAACATTTAGTCCATGTTGAAATCCCCTTGATACTTACTAAATTCCCCTCATTTCCATAAAGAGTACTCTGATAAATATGATACTAATATTATAAATTTGAAAGTTTTTGAGGATCTATGTATGTTACTGTTTCACGCAAAAACTACTGATTTGATTTGGATGAAATTTGGTACACTTATAGTTTATAACCTGGATTAATATATGAGATTCTTAATATCCCAGTGCATGAGGTAGTTTCTTCGAGACGCGAGTAAAACTACGGGAAACAGCTAGTCACATTGCTGGACTTTGCTTAACTTTCACCGAGTTTAATTCCAAAATTGAATTCAAAATTTAAAATGGTTTTTAAAAAGTGCATAAATATCGTAAAACCATCGTTCTTCAACATAATCGCAGCGCATTAGAATGTTATGTAGACTAGACGCCATATTGGTGGCGCGTCTGCGAGACCTCAAAATGTTTTATGCATCGGCCTAGTGCTTTAAGCGGATTGCACGCCGTTATTTTATGTCTTCAAGCGATCTCTACGCTTGTTTACTTGATTACATTATATTATATTAAAATATGGAACAGGTGTTCTTAAGTTATATATATACAGATAAGTCTGATATCATTATAATAATATGATTGTTAGATTTTGTATAAAACTGTACCTACTATTGGTTTTATTCGCATTCTAAGGAACTAGGTACTTTCTCTCCAGGTTTTAAAATACATTATGTGCGTACCAATTTTCATATACAAAAATTTTGTGATTATTGCGTGAAAGAGTGACAAACTTACATGTCGCCGCAAACTTGCGGGAAACAGGTAGTATTATATATGTCGGAGAAACACAATCCTCATCGACATCGTCAT
This sequence comes from Pyrrhia umbra, assembly GCA_963891755.1. Taxonomy (NCBI): domain Eukaryota; kingdom Metazoa; phylum Arthropoda; class Insecta; order Lepidoptera; family Noctuidae; genus Pyrrhia; species Pyrrhia umbra. Next base: position 11,865,044 of record OY982933.1, on the reverse strand, counting down.
TAGTGATCACAGGTCTAGTGGGCGTCATCAGGGTATATACGAGCACAAAACAATGTATTGTCTGTTTCTTACAATTTAATCACAGTTTAACAATATTGGAGTCACTAAAAGAACTATTACTTGACAATTAGTAGAATTGAAAATGTTTTACAAGACAATTATATCTGAGCAGCGGGTTCGCGACACCGATCTAACTTCACCGTAAGAAACCAAAACAAGAATACTTTTCCACCTCAATCCACAAACACAAACACACCAATGTTAAAAAAACGCGGCAAAACGTAAAGATGGCGCCCCGACCCCGCTCGAGGCGTAACCTCTGCTCTGATTGGACGTAATACAATAAAATAACTTTATAGAAATTAATAAGATTGAAAAACTAACAAAACTGTAACAGTTCAAATTAAATTAAATAAGGATTTTACAAAGTATTGTTTTTATAGAACAATGGATATCTCGCGATGTAACCAGCAATCAACTCGATTGTCGTGCTATTTCCTCCGACACGGCCATCCTGACGTTTCACACGTCCTCGTGTGATATTGAGAGACGAGAATCATTGTTATCTGTAAAGAGAAATAAACAAATGTTTGGGTAACATTCAGTTCGGCCACTCCTGACAATAAGAAAATGTGCTCGTTATATCTTGCGCGCAAATCGCAATAACTTAATTCTATTCTACTATCGAAACAGCCAACTTTTCGTCTAAATGGCCACCTCGCCGTTTAGACAAATCAAAATCAGCACTGTCTAAATGGCCACCTCGCCTTTTTAGACAATCCAAATCCACACTGTCTAAGGCCACCTCGCCGAATAGACAATCCATATCCACACTGTCTAAGGCCACCTCGCCGTATAGACAATCCACATCCACACTGTCTAAGGCCACCTCGCCGTATAGACAATCCATATCCACACTGTCTAAGGCCACCTCGCCGTATAGACAATCCACATCTACACTGTCTAAGGCCACCTCGCCGTATAGACAATCCATATCCACACTGTCTAAGGCCACCTCGCCGTATAGACACCTAACATAAAACCTTCACAACCACCACAATGTTCGTCACATACTTCAAACAGACACACCATATATTTTCAATTAAAACAAAAATAACTAGTACGAAAATCTTACCATAATTGTCATCTGATAAACATGAAATAAAATTTGTACAGAATGACCACAAAGATTAACCTGAGATAAAACTTACGCTAGATTTTCCTACACCCATCAAAGTAACAGTTGCATGTTGTAATTGATCAACCAGTTTCAGTGAGATACTCTTTTTAACTAAGGAACAATCAGCACCAAAATGAATACTGCTCACCAAATTGAGTGATCACCCCGGTGACAGGTTTCACACCGCAAACGTCCACCCGTTTTACTACGCTGGATGTGCCGCCAGGCTGTGTGCTGTCGGTTGCAACAGGCCACGTTTTCGAGCATCTTGATGCGAAGTGACCGTCTGCACCATACTTGTAGCATGTCACGGAGGTCTTTGTCATAAATACGGCCGTGTTGGGGTGATTAGACGTCGTAGTTGTTTGCTGTTTGTCATGCGAATGGCTGAAACATTCAAAAGATTTATGGCCAAGTTTTCCACAAGCGTAACATTTTGTTGAAGCAAGACTTAACCTAGGAAGTTTGTTATCGAGCACAGTATTTGCACCGGTCTTCGTAATATCTTGATAACTCCGCTTACGATATGAAAATGCCATAAGTTCACGTTGCATCTTACTGCGGCTAATTATTTCTTCTGAAAAAATATTGCGTTGCAACCGAGGTTCAATTTGTCTCATGTGAGCGAGTATTACAGATACCACCATTTCTTCCTTGCCTAAATTACCCCATCGTGATATAAGTGAGGTAAATAAACGACTTGCGTATGCAGCGAGGCATTCACCATCTTGCGGTTTACTAGTAAACATTTTTAAAATCGTCGCTACGCATGTTTCCAATGTATCAAAACGAGAGAGGAAAATTTCCTTAAATTCTATCCACTTCATACTAGGAAAAGATATTTGGGACAACCATGTTGCAGCTGACCCTTTCATGGCCTTACTAAGTATAAGAATAAGTTTACTTCCCTGTATATCACGATCCGACAGGCAGATGTCCGCAGTTGCTAGCCAGGCTCGGGCGTCAGTATCTGCGTTTTCGGGATGGAATTAAGGCAATCTAATATTCTTGTCCTCAGTAGCCGGCGGGTTGCGTAGCGCTTCCACAAGTAATCGCATGCTATTTTGTTGCGCCTCAAATAAAGCGCGCCAACCGTCGTTCGCCTCTTTCGATCTCTCTACGTTTTGTGCCTGCACTGATCCCACTTCTGATGTCGGAGAAACACAATCCTCATCGACATCGTCATTAGTGATCACAGGTCTAGTGGGCGTCATCAGGGTGTATACGAGCACAAAACAATGTATTGTCTGTTTCTTACAATTTAATCACAGTTTAACAATATTGGAGTCACTAAAAGAACTATTACTTGACAATTAGTAGAATTGAAAATGTTTTACAAGACAATTATATATGAGCAGCGGGTTCGCGACACCGATCTAACTTCACCGTAAGAAACCAAAACAAGAATACTTTTCCACCTCAATCCACAAACACAAACACACCAATGTCAAAAAAACGCGGCAAAACGTAAAGATGGCGCCCCGACCCCGCTCGAGGCGTAACCTCTGCTCTGATTGGACGTAATACAATAAAATAACTTTAAAGAAATTAATAAGATTGAAAAACTAACAAAACTGTAACAGTTCAAATTAAATTAAATAAGGATTTTACAAAGTATTGTTTTTATAGAACAATGGATATCTCGCGATGAAACCAGCAATCAACTCGATTGTCGTGCTATTTCCTCCGACATATATAAGTAGGATTAGTTAGTTTACGTTCACCATTTAAGTTATTTAATTTTGTAAGCTTTCCGCCCGCGGCTTCGCAGTAGGGATCCCTATTTTTTTTCTGGAAATAAATAGAGCCTATGGCACTTCATAAATATGTAGCTTTCTAACAGTAAAATAATTTTTAAAATCGGTCCAGTAGTTTTTGAGTTAAAACCCTAGAAACAAACAAACAAATCTTTTCTCTTTAAAATATTGGTATAGATTACACAAGTGCATGACTTAGTTCTCCCAGGATGTGATGTGTCTACATTATAAAGCTGAGGAGTTAGATTATTTGCATTCGGAATTTAGGCTATTTTACATTACTCTATGAAGGCTAAGAGCATCAAATATAAAGAAGGTATGGCTGGGCAATACCACATAGTAAGTCAGGGAGCCAAAGGCAGCTAAAACCAGATAGAAAAATCCAGACGCCACTAACACAGCCTGACGGGGCTGCAGGACGTTCGAAAGAGATACCGCGCCCCCGGAATACAAAGGGCTGAGGAAGGAACATGGATGGGTTTTAGTCAGTAAGAGTCTGACACTCCCACCCGCCCCACCCACGGCAGGATGGGTCATTTGATGATTTCCCATCCGAAAAAAAAAGGTTGGCAGGACAGGCAAAGGCAGCTAAAACTAGAGAGAAAAATACTCTGATATAAATTGATGTAAATAAATACTCCGACACGACGAGTACTATACGATCCAGTATATTATTTAAGATTATCATAAAAAAAATCTCAGGGGGCATATCTTTATGAGCTTCCTCAATCGCCCCTCACCGTATTTTGGGGATAATACCATAATTGACGATAATGGCGCCCGGAGAAGTGACGTCACAATATACCTTTGGTAGATATTGATATAATTAACATCTTTAAAATACGCGAAAATTCTTGTGAAAGCAATAATTCGGTAAGGATAAAATGTGTCTTAAGATTTAAATGTTACATATTAATTTAATACATTTGTTTCATGAGGCGCTCGTGGCTAAATAGCAGCCGCACAGGTCGATAGTCCTCAGATGCTGCGCTTGGTGTTTTAAATACGACTTACGTATCATTCTCTAGTTTACTAACGATATTAGGAACTTTCTCTGCGTCATGTTACATCAAATACTGACATTATTATAATACGTCTCGACATCGATTCGTAGCAAACAAATTGCTGGCTACGACAATCTAGCCTACGTAGCGATGACGTCAGCTACGGCGTAGCACCCACGTAGTATCTATAAGTGGGACAAAATACAATATGTCTTATATAAAATCTGTAGTAAATACGTATTTCTGTCTCTTCATTTTATTAGGTTGACAATAATTAATTATACTGGTAGAGACAAACGCGAGGGCGTCAGCTACGCCGTAGCACCTACGCAAAGTCGTAGTGAAACATTTAATTGAAGAAAATAATATTTACTTGATAAATTAACCTGTTTATTCTATGAAGATTTTAGATGAACTTAAAATATATAAAAAATAACTACAAATTCCTTGAACCTTGGTCGAATCCTAACTAATATTATGAATGCGAAAGTTAACTTGTTTGTTTGTTAAGCTTTCACAATAAAACGGCTAAACCGATTTGGATTGACTCAAAGTCATACTCCTTGTCACGTCAAAATTATATAATCACAGTACCCCGAAAACGACCATACTACACCAAACTCCCAAACCTCTAAAGTCCTATGTCCACACCAAATTATATCTGAATCGGTTTAGCAGCTTTAACTAGAAAGCTTAACCAACAATCCGACATTCACATTTTTTATTACGATAATTAGGTACAAACCTTTTTCACTAATATAAATCCGAATGTCAAACACCTGTCCCAAACTTTGGTTCTTCAAAAGGAATCTTAAGTACTTTATTCGAATACAAAAAAAGGTTTCAAAGCTTAACTTGTCTTTAAAAGTAAGTTATAGGAGCGTTAGTCGAAAACGGCTCCCTAAGGCTGTTAAAAAGATATACTTAGTGTGAATTGTGTCCTATTATGTAACATTGCGATTGTTTTAAGAATACACCTTTTTAGGGTTGCGTCAAAAATGGTAAAAAGCAACCCTTATAGTTTCACCATGTCCATCTATCTGTCTGTTTATCCGCGGCATACCTCAGATATTCTTAGGACTAGAAAGCTAAAATTTTGTATGGATATGCATATTGATTACGCGCTAACAAAGTGGTGATATAAAATTTTAAAAAATATTTTTTTTGCAAGGGAGGTCCACGTAAAGTATGAATGATTTTTTTTTTTGTCACGTATCCCTTCGTGTGGGATATCGTTAGATAGGTCTTTAAAAAATTAGGTATGTGAAGACAATTTTTCGGTTAAGAGAGCCTTCAATTTGCAAAACATTTTTAAAGCGGACAGTTTTGTTCGACATGAGCATAACTTTTGAATGGCTGTACTTTAAAGGAAAACTTTCACGATTAAGTAGGCTTTATCGGTTAAAGAGTTATAGTCAATGAACTAAAACATATTACGGAACCATATTGCGCGTGGCCCGACACGCACTTGGCCGTTTTTATTATTCATTGTTGTTGTTTTTTTTTGATGGGGGCTTGTTTGTAAAAAGCAAATGAGTCGGTCCACCAAAGGTTATGTGACTAGTAGGCACGGTGGAGTCTCGCTATGATATAGATAGTCACCCATTCACGGGCCGACCCCGCCAAATTTTAAGCAGCTTAACCTTTAATCGGTCGACCAGTGCGGCTGTCACTTAGCCACGAGCTCCTCACACAAGATGAAGTATCACAAACAAAATCCTTTACCAGATGTCAAGTGAAATCTTTGAGCGATATCAAAGTCAAAAGACTAATCAAATATCTAAGTAAGTACAATTAAGTTTGTCCTTGAAACTAGACAGTTTCGGGTATTGAAAGTTATTAGTGTAAGGCGGATCACACACAACCACACACCATCCTATGTTATTTAATGTGAACCGATATCATCATCATCAGCCTATGTATTGTCCCACTGCTGGGCACAGGCCTCTTCTCATACAGAGAAGGCATGCGCATTAATCACCACGCTTGCTCAAAGCGGATTGGCGATTTCAGACTTTTTATGTCCAGGTTTCCTCACGATGTTTTCCTTCACCGTTAGTCAGTGACGTCTAAGATATACTTAGAAAGTACATATGACTTTAGAAAAATCATATTGGTACTTGCCAGATTTCGAACCCGAATACTCGTACACGAGAGGCAGATGCCTTAACCACTAGGCCACCACGACTTCCGTGAACCGATATATTGAATTACAATTTATAAAAAAATATCCCCCTTACTTCTATTATAAATACGAGAGTGAGTTTGTTTTTAAAATCGAATTAAATTAAATTTGGTACGAATATAGATGAGACCCTGGTGATGTTATAAGCTGCTTTTTATTCGGATGCATTTATAAGTTTCCTCAAGACGCGTGTAAAAGCGCGGGAGACGGCTAGTCTATACTAATATAATAAAGCTGAAGAGTTTGTTTGTTTGAACGCGCTAATCTCAGGAATTGCTGGTACGATTTGAAAAATTCTTTCAGTGTTAGATAGCCCATTTATTGAGGAAGGCTATAGGCTATCATCACGCTAAAACCAATAGGAGCGAAGCACCACTAGTCCACGCAGACGAAGTCGCGGGCAGAAGCAAGTTTGTATATGCAACCCCTAAAGTGTAGCTGTGTAGGACACTGACAACGAGTTGGGTGTGGCGTGGTTGTGTGTGATCATCCTTAGAAGAATACTTTGAATGCTAAGTAGATTTAAGAGTACTTGAAGAAACGTTTAAGTAAAATGATATCTTGCTCCTGTTGTTATAAGAGTATGATAATGAACATGATGTTTTCTCACAAAATATCACTTTAGTTTGTGTTTTAACTAGTTTGATCCCGTGGTTTTGCACGCGTTCCTAGACCACCCGAATAATAAGTATCCTGTATTAATCTATGTTTGAATCAAATTGTACATGCAACTTTGATGTATGATGAATTTATTATATTATTATTTATAAATTTCCAATCCATTCAGAAGATTTTGCGTTTAGGAGTAACAAACATACAACCTCACAAACTTTTGCATTTTTATATTAGAAGGATATTGTGTATGTTTTCTTTTTTCAAAACATTTATAAGCTGAACATAATATATTCACCCACATCATCATCCTCAAAGTAATCTAAAAGTGCCTGCTTGGAACAATCGTTCGATTCTAAATCGATCGACACAATCGACTATTCATATTGCAGATCTATCTCATCTACTGGACCTAAACTGCTAATCAAATTTCAGAAGCAAATTCGATCGAACCTTCAGTGCGGTATATTCACATAATAATCTTGAGGTTAAGTGTATACACGCACAATATTATTTTAATCAAAAGTTTTCCATTCTCGTACAACTATTATATTATTCATATTAAGCGCCAGAAGTTCCAATCCATACAGGGTCCAAATTATTATTGCAATCAAAAGAGAACATGATCTATGTCTCTTTTCTATTTCTTTCTATTGTAGTAAAGTTACTGTTCTGTTTTTTGTTTTACAATCCAGTGCTCTAAACCTTACTCCCAATGCTTAATCAGCACGTCAGAGAAACTACCAGAATAAGCCACTAAGCCAACTGAAGGAAAACTGACAGATGCATTCCTAAAATTTTTACTGACTGATTTTGCGTTGATAGAATTTCATAAAAAAAAATAACTGTCCGTGGACAACAATATATTCCAATATAAAATGTATAGTTTTATCCTTGTCCCAAAAAGGTAAGTTGATTTTTATAAATTTGAAAAAGAAACGAATGTCAAAAAAGACGAAAAGTTTTTTTTTGTTTTTTTTTTTTATTCTTATCGTACTTGTACTTCTGATATTGTTGCTAAGTCGTTGGTGTATGTACAAAATCGCATGTATATGTAAAGGGGTAGTTAGGGGTGGTAGTGTCGATTGCGAACTCTTTGATCTAAGTTGATTAAGTTAGAGTGACGGTCTAAATTAGGGTGCCTTTCACAATTTCGAAGTTCTGCTTGACTAAGAAATAATGAGGAGCTCGTGGCTTAGTAACAGCTGCACGGCTCGATCGATCGAAGGTTAAGCTATGCTTGGCGCGGTCGGTCCGTGGATTGGTGACCATCTATGACATGACGAGCCTGGAAAAACGCGTTAAACTGATGGTCCCGGCTGCCGTGACGGGTAGTCAGAAGCTAGAAAGTTTGACAACCAGTCTTACCAAGGGTTACTCGGTAAATTAGTTGTAGAGATCAGATAGGCAGTCGCTCTATGAAAAACACTGGTACTCAGCTATATACGGTTAGACTGGAAACCCAATATAGCTGAGAAAAGGCTAGGTTGATGATAGTACTGGATGAAAAATAATGTAGCTACAATTTTTATGACTTAGGAATAGGACCGTCTTGTAGTTTTATGATGTTTATGAGGTCCATTAATCAAGATTACAAACTGTGTGTGTACTAATTTTCATCTCAATCGATTCAGCAGTTTTTGCGCTTTTTTACTCTTAAAAACTTTTCAATTTGAATATTTTAAGGATTTAGATATGGGTGAAATTTTTAAGTTTGTTTAAATACCTACCTACTAAATCTTTTGTTGTTATCTGTATAACAATTATTAGTAACTAGTATATATAACCATATCAGCTACTATATATTGTTGACGCAATAAGCCGCAACTTGCCGATACAAACATTTCATCGGCAAATAATAATTATTATAATAGGCGTCTCACGAACAGAGTTTAATTAAAACCTTGGGTTCCGCCTCCGCCGAACAATATTAGTTTCTTAGAAATACTGTTTAAACTTGTGGAGGCAAAATTAAATTAATTTTGATGAAAAATCGAATCAATTTTTAACATTTGCATTTTAAAAACATTTCGAGATGGTGGCTAGCGTTAGTTCATATTTCCACATACATAAATAACCATATTCAGTTGACCCAGTAATGTAAACGTAACGTAAATGAAAGCAGTTTTTGAGAGGAATATATTCGTTTCTCACATATTATTTATTGAAATTAAAGACTTTATTTATTTTGGATGCTACGAATCGTTTTTTAACCCCCGACGAAAAAGAGGGGTGTTATAAGTTTGACGTCGATGTCTGTCTGTGACACCGTAGCCCTCAAACGGATGGGCTGATTTCGATGCGGTTTTTTTTTTCATTTGAAAGCCAGTTTCCTTGCAGTGGTTCTTAGCTATGTTTGGTTATTACCGGTCCAGCAGTGTAAGACTATCAGCTCTTTTCCAAAATGATTGTAGGCATTTTTGCGTCGGGGGATTTCTAAATTTTTTATTTAATACTTGTTAACATTTTGAACAACTCTTTCGCTTTAGAATAGTTGTATTATTGATTCAAAAACATACATAAATACATACGGGTCGAATTCAGACCCTCCTTTTTTGAATTCGGTTAACAATGGCTTAAATCAACGTTAGGATCACATTCGTTTATTCATTCTAGACCCACTGCTATGTCGGACTATAGAAGTGTATGTGTGTAAACACTAGATTAAATGAGGTTTTATAATGAAAGTAACACGATAATTAATTTAATTGCTTAGGTCGTATATTAATATCTAATGTGTGTGCTGCATTATGATGACAAAGCATTCTTTGTTCAATGTATGTTATTAGAAGATTGCGCTCTCAGAGCTTTAAGGCAAATGAATAACTGCATATTTTCTAAAACAGCTCGAGGGCTTACAACGCTAGGATATATTAATACAAATAATAATTTATTATTAAAGATAGCTTCAAGCATGTGTTCTATATGTCTTTTTAATAAATACAAGCTATTCGCGAGCGGCATCGCCCGCGTGATCTATACGAATTCAAATTAAAAAATGACAGAGTTTTAAACTGCTGACGGCTAGGGGATGTTGGAAAGAGTCGGAATAAAAAAGGGGTGAGGAAGGAACATGGATGGGTTTTAGTCAGTAAGAGTTTGACACTCCCTCTCGCCCCATCCATGGTGGGAGTAGATAGAGAGAAATTATTAGTTGAATAATTTCCCATCCTAAAAAAATAGCCCAGCGCACCGGAGCATGGCGCGTAGAAGTGTGAGATCGTCCATAGTTGGGTAATAGTTTTAAGGCAAAAGATATTTAACTACACACCGACACACTTGTTAAGCAATTGATTGCACCAGGAGTTGATATTATGTGTAGCTATAAATAAATAATAATAATAAATAAATATCTTTGGACAATTTCACACAGCGCCATCTAGCCCCAAAGTAAGCAATGCAAGCAAGCATGCTTGTGTTATGGGTGCTAGCTTAACGGATATACTACTTATATATTTTTATAAATACATACATATTATACATAGTAACACCCAGACCCGTTACAGAAACTAAAATTCATCATTTCAATTTCTGCCCGGCCGGGAATCGAACCCGGGACCTCTTGCGTGGCATTCCGTGTTGACCACTAAACCACTCAGGTCGTCATATACTATACCCTTGATACCTATTATCAAAACTGATGCTTTATATTTTATGTAAATGCAAAAATAATCGACAGTAACAAAACATCCCTACGCTCTCTAAACTACCCGAAAACATCGCGAAATATATGAAAATTATCCCTCCACCTAATTGAATCGTTTCCCCCATAAATCTCAAGCTAACCGGCGCAGAGTTTAATAAAGCCTTAGTTTTAGAAGATACCATATATATTGAGTTTTATCATGGTCCAACAAACGGGTGGATTACTATAGATTTCTCAGACTGATTTACTGGTCGCTCGGCTAGTCTGACTTCGGGCATACCCGTTGATATTTTATGATAGTTGGGTAGGTAACTTTGGTGTCGATCGACGGGATTTATGGGTAGCTAGTTGGTGTGTATCTTTTGTGGTTCTGGACCGTAATTAGTGTTTGTTGTTGTACATGATAGCGTCTTGGCGAGGAGGAAGTTTAGCCTGCTTGGTTGTTAGTTCACTGGGTTATGGTTGAAGCTGAGTTGAGCCACTGAATTACTCAAAGTGAATTATGTGTAACAATATTTTAAGGGTCGTCTGTTTGTGTTGAAAGGGTAATCTGTAAAATTACTGAATTATTCTATCGATAGGAATTACACAGATTCTTTTTAGATTAATTAAGACTTGATTATAACTGACTACAACCGTATTTTCTGGTAGAACCTAAGACAGTTTGTATGGTTCATTGTTTTTAGTACACTCGTTACAATAATTCCTAGCACGAATCCACAAGCTGCAACAAGTCAATATTATTATTTCAATACATGATTTGTCTAATATTGCATGTTTTAATATAAAAACAATAATGATAAAACCTTAAAGGAAGAAACACGTTGGTATTCAAATAATCTGGACAAACAATAGCTACCACAATTGTGTGCTTAAAAATTGTTTCGGCAAAGATTTTTATAATTATTATGTGTTTTCTTCACCGCTGTTATGTTTTATTTTGTTAATTAAAACAGGAAACATTTCAAAAACGATTAATCCAGGCAGTACTTAATTATTTACCACCAATCTAAAATAAATTTCTTCTCAATTATTTTTTAAACCCTACCCCTAACTTCCCCTTTCCAAGAATAAATCCCTCAGCCAATTCACTCACCTCACCGAACTCTTTAAAGATAAAACTCTCGTACCATCGAAAATAATTTAAACTCAAGGTGCGCGAATAATTCCACCGTCAAATTAAGACAACGCTAAAATTTTAATTAGTTTCCGAACGGGGGTGAGTTAGGAGTTTTTTTTTTGTCTAACAAAGGTCTAAATTAGTAAGCAAGCGAGGTACAAAGGAAATTACATAAATTTCTATCCCGAAGTTAGTGACTAGCCCCTTAGTGACTAGACTTTGGGAGGTAGAGGAATTGAACGGTAGGATTTTTTCTCGCCTTGTTCACAAGATTTGTTATTTGCAACTGATGAGGTTTCGAGTTCGGAAACTCGAATTGGATTTTGGATTATCTAGAAATTGGATCTTTTGATGACTAATTCTGTGTTATCCTGGTTATTATGTTCTTCGGGTAAGTAGGTGTTTTATGGTTATTTTTCTGACAAAATATTGAGGAAAGATTCTTGTTCAAATTGTTGGAGTGGTACGATTTATATAAATAAACTAGAAGTTTTCCGCGTCCCGTGGAAATTCCTTAACCTGGATAAAAATACCCTCATCTAAAACGGTTAAGTCATTTTACCGTGTAAGCGTAACTAATTAATAAACAAACAAACTCACTTTGTTACCTAGTTAATTACTTAATTTAATTATTATTTTATAGTTACACTAGCTGTTTTACCCGCATCCCGAGAGAACTACTTCGCGCACCTGGATAAAAAGTAGCATACGTCTTTTCTCAGGCTCTAGACTATCTGTGTACGAAATTTCATTTAAATCGGTTCTGTAGTTTTGGCGTAAAAGTGCGACAGACAGATAGTTACTTTCGCATTAGCAAGGATAACAAAATACCACCTTCACCCATGTGAAGAGAGTGCAAAATAAGACAAGCTTGGAAGGTTAAATGAATTAAAGCTAACTAGCTTCTGTCGGTTACTTTGTAACTAATATTATAAATGTGAAAGTGAGTTTGTTTGTTACGCTTTCACGGATAAAAGGCTAAACTGATTTGTCAATGGCAAAAAATACCAAATCAATGTTTATTTATTTATTTATAGGGACAAAAAACAGTTACATAATAAGACTTAGCAACTAAAATCCTTAAAACTAAGTTAACAATTATGCAACCCATACCATTGTCCGCAGATTAACAAAAAGGAAAATTTGAAGACACATAACAGTAAAATTAAAATACAAATTAAAAATAAGATTTCTGCGACTGATCACTATAATATTACATTCTCAGACAAGAGTTTAACAGCTTTTATTTTAAATTGATTATTAGATAGACAGAATATATCCAGTTGCGTGAAATGCGAGTTGTATATGTCCACAATGCGACGTAGAGGTACACGCACTCCAGGGTTCGTTTTACAGGAGTCAGTATGGAACAGACGAGGCAAGCGCACACCGCGCCGGATACTGATACTGGTTCTGGGTACTGTGTTACATAATTTATTAGTTAAATCAGTACAGTCAAATCGATGTTGAAATACATAGAACTCTGAAGCTTATACCTCTTCCACTCATCATCATCAGCCTATCGCCCACTGGTCCACTGTTGGACAGCTTGATACATCATACACTACGTTTGCCTATCCGAGGTCTGCACTCAAGAACCCGTTTACCCCAACGCTTGTCGGTTCTTCGTCAGATATGTCCAGCCCACTGCCACTTCAACTTACCAATTCTTTGAGGTATAACACACATAAATAAAAACTAAGAACCTAAACCTCTTTAAACATCATCATCATCTGCCTAGCCTTTTCCTAACTATGTTGGGGACGGCTTCCAGTCTAAACCAGATGCAGCTGACTATCAGTGTTTTACATGGAGCGCCCGCCTATCCGACCTCCACAACCCAGAGGAGTAACCGAGTAACACGATACCCCTTGGTAAGACTGGTTGTCAGACCTTTTGGCTTCTGACTACCCGTAACGACTGTCAAAGTTCGACAAATGACAGCCGGGACCAACAGTTTATCGTGCTTTTCGAGGCACGGAGGAGTCTCGCTATGACATAGATGGTCACACAGCCACAGACCGACCGCGCCAAGCGTAGCTTAACCTTTGATCGGTCGACCCATGCGGCTGTTACTTAGCCACGAGCTCCTCCTCCTATTTAAACAATATATCTAAAGAGATATTCAAGTACTTTAAAACATGAGTTTGAACACCGTTAACGTAAGTAAGCAGTGATAAGTTACTAAGTAAGTACTAAGTTATTACCTTCGAACATCATTAAATTGCCATCTAAGCTGTGTGGGCCGTAATATATAGGTACGTTAAGTTATTCTTACTTTTGTGGGGAAGTTAAACTTACTTTACGGCTACTGTATAATAAACTACATATCATGAAAAATTTGCATTATTGATTTACTGTATTTTTTAAATCTTAATGATCGCAAGCACAAGTTTTGGAAAAAAAAAAACAAAAAAATAGTTTATTGACACTTCAAGACATAAATGACAAAAATGAAAAATCGCTTTCTTCATTAGCGGTCGCAAGCACGGCTGTTGATAAAAATGCTGGATTTGAATCCCGAATAGGTAAAAGTTTTCTCTATTACGACACGATGAACTTCGTATTACCTACATCTATCTTAACTTTTTCTCACCGTTTAAACCTTCCCTGGACTACGATAAACATTTCAATACCAAAATCGGCCCAGCCGTTCTCGAGTTTTAGCAAGACTAACGATCAAAAAACCATTTATATACATATATAAGTTGATTTTCTCAATGACAAAACCGATTGTGCTAAAGTGGTTTTTGCCACCCAACCCTTCGCAAAACTATATGTATATGAAAAGCTTAAACAATAGTTCTGGTTAGGAATCGAAATCCGAACTACGTAACATTGATACCCAAGGCTCACTGCGTCAGAATAAAGCAAAAACAAAGGCTATATACTCATCAAGCCCGTTTGATTGTTGAAATAGACATTTAATATTTATGAAAACGCTCGAACCATAATGTAAATCAGGATTTAAAAAACAATTTCAAAACATTTTTAAACCAACAAAACTTCGAAATAATCTTAAACAAACAAACCAACAAAAAGGGAAGAACCCTTCAATATTTGATCAGTTATTAAATATTGAAGGGTTAAACTTTACTTTCAATAAAAATAAGTTGTAACATCTTTTGTTAAAACATAATTGGCCGTTCTGAAACTTTTAACACTGATTAATTCTAACCGCCTTGTTCGTAATAAAGCTATTTTAGCTATCATATTTTTTGTTCTTATCCGTCAAGTTAAAATTAAGTTTGTCAGAAAGGGAGAAAAAAGTTCGATATCTTAAGAAGGATTATAAGATGAATATTGTTAATATGAATAAGAGGGTAAGTTTATGGACTTTAGGAGAAATAATTAATCGAATACCAACCGAGAAAAGCTGGTTACAAAAAATACAACCGAATTTCAAAACATCTGTTGAAGCATCGTTCTAGAAGTTGCATAGCAAAAATACACACTATAATAATTTGGTGTTAGACATCGACTTCTAGAGCAATGATTCAGCAGAAAATAAATTTGTTTTCTATTTTATTTGGTTTGGAAGTCGCGACGATTATATTTTTGTAAAAAAGATTTTTTATTAAACCCTATAGTACGACGAGATAAAAAAAATATGCTAGATTTACGGTTTTCGAGTGTACTTGTCTTTGGTTTGTTTTTTTTTATGAAAATACCTTTACGCCAGCGGCTACGCCCGCGTGGACATTTTTTTACACCTTGGGTTACATTATTTAAGTTTTAGTATCGATCCCTAATTTCTCGAAATAAATATAGTCTATAGCACTTTGTAAAGATGTAGCTTTCTAACGGTGAAGTAATTTTTAAAATCGGTCCAGTAGTTTTTGAGTTAAAACCCAACAAACAAACAAATCTTTTCTCTTTATAATATTGCGTGGGCTACACGAATTCAAATTAAAAATGACAGAGTTTCATATAAACTTTTATCCTCTATTCCAATCCTTTAATTAAGGGATTAATTTAGAAAAAAATCGACATTTAAGAAACATTTGTGACAAATTTCACACTTCTAGAACCACCCGTTTCAGTTGTGCTTCGAGCAGTCAACCAGTTAGTTTCTTCTTATAAATAGGTAGATTGTAGAATAATATAAATAGATTGTAAAGTCAAATAATGTTAATATTGTACCTCTCTGAAAAACAACTGTATTTAAAAGTAGATCTTAAGCCAGCAAAGATTAAAGAAAATGATTTAATAATTCAAAACAAAATAAAATTCTAAGTAACCATTAATACTTGATAAACCATTAACTTAAAGTTGGTAAAGTTCGATAAATTCTATGAAACAAAAGTCAAATAATAAGTGTCAGAATTCTGATGAAAATTTTGTTTTATAAATACTTACCTAGATCTTTAAGAGATTCTTTTTTTAACAATTTTGCCTTTTGGTAATAAACTAGCTTCTGCCCGCGACTTCGTCCCCGTGGAATAGTGGTGCTCCGCTCCTATTGGTTTTAGCGTGATGATATATAGCCTATAGCCTTCTTCAATAAATGGACATCTAACACTGAAATAATTTTTCAAATCGTACCAGTAGTTCCTGAGATTAGCGCGTTCAAACATACAAACAATCGAATTCTTCAGCTTTATTATATTAGTATAGATATAAGATTATAGGTACAAATATATTTTTTTCTACATGACCTCTTGCAGGGTGCTTCTAACAACCGGACAATGTGGCGAGGTCCTAATTTAATTAATTAAATTAAAGCCTCCAGCCAAAGCTTACAACTAAATTTAATACTAAGTGTGACTGACTGCGCGCTAAGGGCTCCCCCTAGTGGGGAACGAACCTCGATAGGTACAAACATGAAACTGATGAATAAGAAGAGTTTATAACTTTTATGGTGGTTTGATCTCTTTCTTTCACTCTCCCTCTGTCTCGCTTCCTCTATGAATCTCTATTTCCCTCTCCCTTTGTTTTGCATTCAAAACTTATCGGGGACATAGACATTCATCATGTGAGTAATGTGTACGGCGTTGATTTCTATAAATCACATAAAATTCAAGAGTGAGTTCAATCCACCTTACATTTTGGATACAGCGAAGCGAAAATTTCAAATTAAAATCCTAAAGGACAATGAACCTTTGAAGGAAACTTTTTTCATATCCTTCCCAAACAGATGCAAGAAACTACGGAGACCCCAGAGCTATTACAAAGACAGTCCCTTAAAAATAAAGACAGGACTCAGACAGACTATAAATACCTGGTCCGCGTCTCCAAACTGCAATCCGATTAAAAAGCGCCAAACTAGCATAATAATTCCCCATTCAAATCACAACTCTATCCCACCAACGTAAGGTTCCTAATTGTTTGTTGCATCCAACTGTCATTTTAACACTTTAGTTTGGATCCAAAGAACAATGGCACTCCGGAACGCGGCGAAATTCAATTTTAGATTCACAGAAAGTTTTGAGTCCAAATCTCATTTTGATATTTTAAATGTGCATTTACGTCGTAGTGGGAATTTGTTGGATGGAAATGAGAAGTATTTTCCTGTAATTCATTCTGATGTCTTAGGTCACAGCTGGAAGGGGGGTTTTTACAGATACTGTATTATTAAAATTATAGTCTGGAAACCAACTTGTATAAAAGTCACTGACATCAAAAAACTGGCTCCCAAAAGAGGGTATCGAATATTCTCCTAGCTTATACCAATATTATTAATGCGAGGATGTATGTATGTATGTTTGCTTGTTACTCTTTCATGCAAAAAGTACTGAATGGATTAAGATGTAATTTAACCTCAGAGTATCAGAAGGGGAAGGGTGAAGGAGTTCGAAAAGCTATGCATCTTTTGGCATGCCAACGGATCTTTTTGGAATATCTCTAAGCGATCTTTATCCTTATAAAACCGTGCAATTCCTGGCATACAGATTTTTGAATCCTAGATTGGTAGAGTACTAAATTTGGGTAAAAACCATTCAGGTCAATATAATATACTAGCTTTCCGACCGCGGCTTCGCCCACGTGGACATTTTTTTTCACCTTGGGTTACATTATTCAAGTTCTAGTAGGGATCCCTTATTATTTCTGGAAATAAATATCGCCTGTGACGCTTCGTAAAGATGTAGCTTTCTAACGGTGGAAGAATTTTTTTAAATCGGTCCAGTAGTTTTTGAGTTAAAACCCTACAAATAAACAAACAAACAAATCTTTCCTCTTTATAATATTAGTATAGATGATGTTTTTTTTATATAATTTATTGCTAGCTGTTTCCAGTGGTTTCACCCGCATCCTGAGGGAATTAGTTAGCTCACCCAGATAAAAAGCATAAGCATGAGATAATGCAGGTTACAACATATGTATGTACCAAGTTTCATATACATACATACACACGTCATCGTTCGTAGGATAAGTACGAAGTATAGATGCTAGATACTGAATAGGTCCAGTAGCTAAGCCACCTTAGGTGCCAAAAAAACTCCTAAGCCAATACACAGATACTTTCATCGTGTGTCTACAGACAGATTTGTTATAAAAAAAAACCTAAACTTGTTTTTTTTTTCAGAAAAAATCAAGTCTAAGTCTAGACTGCCCCAAGACAGACTTATACGGGAGGATTGTGAAATAAAAAATCCCAGACGGTCTAGTCTTGGTCATGATAAAATCCCTGTAAAAATATTTATTCATACATGTCGGCTCATTGTTGATACTGTCCACGGCGGTTTAGGGTTTAGATATTCTGTCTCAAGTATTTGAAAGAAAAGAAAGAAAAATATTTTATTGGCACAAAACACAAGTTGATAGAAATAACAAAGAAATAAACAAAATAGGAGAAGGTAATTACAAACATTTCTCATTCTTGGTTTTCAGCTACAGCCCACGAGTGCAATTTGAATTTTTGTTGATCAAAGTCCTTTTTAAAAATGTACTTGTATTCATTGTAAATGGCTGTCAAGGGGATTTGAGAAAACCCTGATACTAGAGCTTGGTAGTTTTTTTTTTCAGATTGGAAATCATCACCTGTCTTCTACCACCGTGTGTGGGGCGGGAGGGAGTGTTACACTCTTACTGACTAAAACCATCCATGTTCCTTCCTCAGCCCTTTTTATTCCAAGGGCGCGGTTACGGGGCTTATTAGGCTAGTAAACCTACAGTCTACACGATAAGATTCAAATTGAGAAAAATTCATCAAATGTGAAAAATAAACGCGTACAAGCATTCATATGTAATTACATACATATTATACGTTAATTTACACATGTGTTTAGAAGCCCCTAAAGATTAACATATACCAATATTATACGATTCAAACAATACTACAAACATACGAGTCGAATTGATAAACTCCTTTGTTATGAAGTCGGTTATAAAAAAAAACTAAAACCTATTCTCATTTCACGGAGAGAACAAAGAAGCTCTAAAAACAATACTCGTAACGGTCGAAGTAAGAACTAACTGAAAACACTGGTGTTAGCAACTATTTCCAAAGATCCACTGAAGGATAAGACTAGAGAGAGAACAGAGAGCCGAGCACGAACGCAGTAATGTAATCGTAAATTGAATATAAGTCATTTTCGAGTCATAAATACAACCATACCAAAGCATAATGTATATTTGAAATGCATAAATAACAATTTGCATCATCCAAAGATATGATTGAATTTATAAACTCGACTCCAACACAGTGAATAAAATGATACAATTTTAGTTTCTAATGCAATAATATAATATGATTATTAATTTCAATTACAATCCTTATATTTTTTTTTACAGTTCGCCCATCCATTTTTCCGCCTTCTTCCTTTCTCCCAACCACCTTACCCTGGTCATCCTTTTTTTAGGGTTCCGTAGTCCGACAAGGAACCCTTATAGTTTCGCTCTGTCCGTCTGTCTGTCTGTCTGTCTGTCTGTCCGCGGTATAGCTCCGTGGTTTTTGTTATTTGAAAGCTGAAATTTGGTATGGATATGTATATTGATCACGCCGAGAAAGTGGTAAAATAAAATTTTGAAAAATATTTTTTTTTAGGGTAGCTCCCAAACATGTAAAGTAGGGATGAATATTTTTTTTCTCGCGTACCCCTTCGTGTGGGGTATCGTTAGATAGGTCTTTCAAAAATATTATGGGTGTGTGAAGACTATTTTTCAGTAAAGCGAGCCATTTGCGAAATATCTAGATTTTAAGTGAATTTTTTATTTCAATACGAGTTACCCCCCCCCCTCTAACTTTTGAATGGCTGTACCTAGAAATGTGAAAAAAATCGCAGACGTAGTACATGTAATGAAATTATAAGGAAAACTATCACGGCTAAGTAGGCTTAACCGGTTACAGAGCTATAGTCGACTAACTAACTCCTACTACGGAACCCTACTGCGCGTGGCCCGACACGCACTTGGCCGGTTTTTTTTCTTTTTCAAATCCGTGTTGCCCGTACTAAAATTCGAGTTCCAAACCATTATAAATGCACTAGCTTCTGCCCGCGACTGCGTCCGCTTGGAATAGTGGTGCTTCGCTCCTATTGGTTTTAGCGTGATGATATTAGCCTATAACCTTCCTCAATAAATGGGCTATCTAACACTGAAAGAATTTTTCAAATCGTACTAGTCGTTCCTGAGATTAGCGTTTTCAAACAAACAAACTCTTCAGCTTTATTATATTAGTATAGATAAAAGTTATTAGTTTTTAAGTAAACGATGATCATAGTACCTATGAGAGGCATTTTATTTTATCACTAGCTTCTGCCAGTGACTTCGTCCGCGTGGAATAGTGGTGCTCAGCTTCTATTGATCTTAGCGTGATGATGTATAGCCTATAGCCTTCCTCGATAATGGACTATCTAACACTGAAATAATTTTTCAAATCGGAACAGCGGTTCCTGAGATTAGGAGTAACTTCTCCCATTTTCCCAACATTTCACTGCTCTGCTCCTATTGATTGTAGCGTGATGAAAAGTATACTATAACCAGCTCAGGAGTATGAAAAATAATGTACCAAGTTTCGTTAAAATCTGTCGAGTAGTTTTTGTTTCTATAACGTTTATATAGATAGACAGTCAAAAATTTTACTGATTGCATTTTTGGCATCAATATCGATCAATAATCACCCCCTGATAGTTATTTTGGAAATATATTTCATGTACAGAATTGACCTCTCTACAGATTTATTATAAGTATAGATGACTTTAATAAATTAAAATAATTATCTATACTATTATATAAAATGACAACCTCATACACTGAATGACTGACTCATCAACGCAGAGCCGAAACGGCTGGACCTAGAGTACTGAAATTTGGACAGGAGGTGCCTTTTATTGCCTAGACAAGTAATAAGAAAGGATTTTTGAAAATTCCAACCCTAAGTATTCTAAAATAGGGTTGAAAGTTTGTATGGAGTAAGTTTGATTTTTGATTCAATTTAACTCAAATTTTGTAGAAACACTGTAAAATGAAAATAATTAAACACGTGTTTCACAGTTTTTCAAGATTTTAGCCCTAGGGTGAAAAATTCAAATTTTAAGTTTGTAAGATTAAAAATATGTTTTAACTTTACGCGAAAACGTCTGAACAGTTTTACTTGAAATTCACCAAAAATGTTTGTTATGAATCAGGTCAAGCTTTAGGCTACAAATCATCACGCTAATTATTATGGGGAATGAGCAGTGAGGCATTGAAATAAGTTTGTAATGGGATGACCTAACAAGTTTTTATAATTATGCATTTTCGCTATCATTACAATCTTTGACATGAAAATCATCACGCCCGTTTCTAAAGCTGATAAGCAGTAATTAAAATTGAAAATACGTTGTATTAGAACGTCAATTTTACTTGCAATGTCAACGAGCACTGTAGCGGAGGGGCTGTACTAATGATCATGCGAATCGCTTACATCGAGTTCGTATCCCACATATTTTTGTTTTTTTTTAGTTTGGTGTGTACATAATTTTCTTTTTCTTTTAGTTTATATCACACTAGCTTCTGCCAGCGACTTCGTCCGCGTGGAATATTGGTGCTCCGCTCCTATTGGTCTTAGCGTGATGATATATAGCCTGTAGCCTTCCTCGATAAATGGACTATCTAACACTGAAAGAATTATTTAAATCGGACCAGCGGTTCCTGAGATTAGCGCGTTTAAACAAAATGACAACATTTCCCTTCACTGCTCTGCTCCTATTGATTGTAGCGTGATGAAAAGTATACTATAACCATCTCAGGAGTATGACAAATAATTGTACCAAGTTTCGTTAAAATCCGTCGAGTAGTTTTTGTTTCTATAGAGTTTATACAGACAGACAGACAGACAAAAATTTTACTGATTGCATTTTTGGCATCAGTATCGATCCCTAATCACCCCCTGATAGTTATTTTGGAAATATATTTCATGTACAGAATTGACCTCTCTACAGATTTATTATAAGTATAGATATAGATAATATCTTTCACCTCAGCGGCTTCAAGAACTAAGTTATGAATTTGTTAAAAGTAAGCGCTTTCAAGTCATCATATTATGTAGATGTTATTCTACTTTAGTAAGCATGATGATTAATGCTCATGCATTCTATGTATAAAAATTACCTCTTTTCATACATAACAGTGGAATTATTAAAAGCCAAAAAAAATTGCGCTTTGCATTGAATTCATTCTATTCCATACTTCAGAAATTAAGAATCTAGAATTCCCTTTGCTAATTAACAGATCATAAGGCCAAACATTTAAATATATTCGGATGGACCTGAGTAAGGATCGTTTGTATTACACCTAACTGTTAGCGAATATGTTGGCACTCGATGTCTTATAGATATACCAATAAAACATACATTCGGATAAAATTCACCGTTCTCAAGCTTTTCCTAATCATCAAGATTACCCGTACGCCCAGTGCATGGCACCCCGCAATTGTGGCGATAAAACTCCTCTTTGAGGAGTGGCTAGGAAGGCGCCACGGCGTCTTGCCCTACCGCAGATCCTATGCCTACGCCTGACGCAGGTTCTCACCGGACACGGATATTTTGGGAGGTTCCTGTCCTGTTCCTTAACGTCGGGGTGTCGACACTGTGAGGATCATACAGTGGAGCATACAGTGGTGATTTGCCCCGCTTGGGTGGCGGTGACCTCTCACGTTCGGCCCTGGTTCAAACCATGGTCCAAAGCGAGTGGGAATAGGAAGCAGTCGCCTCCTTATGCGAAACAGTCATGCTAGAGAAGGAGATAGCGGGATGCATGAGGGAGACAAACCTCACGCCACAGCCAAGCCATCAACATTTGGAGCCAGGAATCGACTCCAGGCCACTGCAGGCCCGGGCCTGCAGACTTTAAGCAATAAGTGGCTAGCCGTCTGGTAAGAATTAATGCCGCGTAGATGGCGCGTTTGAATTCCACGCATGCCTCAATGAGATGTAAGCATAGTTGACGGGGCCCATCCCCAGGGAAAGTGCCCGGTAGAGCTGTTCGAAAGAGCTACCGCGACCTAATAAAATAAAGAGCGAAGAAGAGAACATAATGGATCGATTTAAGTCAGTCTGACACTTACCCCCGCTCCGCTCACAACGGGAAGAGTCGGGAGATGATTACCCATTCCAAAAAAAAAAAAAACTTTTTGCAAAAATAGAACGAAAATACACAACACAATACCTAATGGAGACACCGACTTCTGGAACGATGTATTAGTTATTTTTCAATTTGTATTATTTTCCAAGCCAGTTCTATTTTTTGCAAAAATGTTTTTCAGTTCGCTTTTGAGTGCAATAGTTTGTAATTTAAATAAATAACAATATCCTAATGTCTAGACAAATGTGCATCACCTTGAATAAGGGTGAACTCTTTACCCCTGTTTTCTCCTTTAAAGCTTAGAGGTGTGATGTTATGTTATAGAATAGTGAAACCAATCACTGGCATACGATAGCAGTAATCGCTGTTCCTTTACGATGAGTAATTGAAGAGTTCCATTGGCTATCTCCGAAGAACTTCATTAGATCCCAATATGCTATATGTATTATACTAAAAAACTTCCTTGAAAACTATGCATTTGAAGAACGAAAACTCCTATCCAATTCGGTTCAGTAGTTTTTGAGATAATCGCGGACATAAAAACACATACATACGGGTCAAATACAGAACCATGTTTTTTGAAGTCGGTTAAAAAACAAAGACTGCCTACCCGTGCGAAGCCGGGGCGGGCCACTAGTTCTTAATAACTTACATATTAAATTAATTAATAGTAACAAAACCTTACAAAGTTATCAATTTA
Organism: Pyrrhia umbra; assembly: GCA_963891755.1. Lineage (NCBI taxonomy): Eukaryota > Metazoa > Arthropoda > Insecta > Lepidoptera > Noctuidae > Pyrrhia > Pyrrhia umbra. Next base: position 11,841,335 of record OY982933.1, on the reverse strand, counting down.
AATACATAGCACGTAAGAAACGAGTATATTACATTAAAAAATCGCTTTCGATCCGAATATATTTTTCGAAAGTGATTCGTGCTAGTCCCACTGGATGGAATGTACAGTCACCGAAACAAAACGTGGCCAGGCGTAGTGGAAGCAAGTTTGTGCATGTAGACTCAGTCTGGTGCAATAAAAAATGACACTTTGGCGGTAAAATGGCTGACACGATTTGAATTAAATTTTATATGAATATAGATGAGACTCTGGAGACGGTTTTATCTTTTTATCTGGGTGCATTAAGTAGTTCCCTTAGGACGCGGTTAAAATCGCGGGAAACAGCTAGCTTGATTATAAAAATAAATTTCGTAAAATTTTTGATTTACAGCCAAAACATTTTATATAAACAAAAGGCCATTTTGTACAATTAGCAAATGGACAAGAACAAATAAGTACCTACCTACAAAAATTTGCTAAAAGAAAAAAAAACAATGAAAAAATCTTAGAAACAAAATGTGGAATTAAAAATCTTCCTTTTTTATAGGGTGCTAAGTAAGTAATTGTCTTCCAGTACATTGAAATCACACAAACAATTAAAAAGAAAACCTTTTTGTGTATCGCAAAAGACTTCTTTTACAATAAAAACAAGCACTCAAATCACGACCTTTATTAATTAATTGAAACTGAACAACATTTTGTTGTTTTTTTTTTTCATTTATTTCTCTCTTTGACTACCCCTGAAGTCGGTGCTTTTCATTTTCTAGCAATTAAATGGGATATCGTTAGTGAAATGTCGTAAGTACGGGCTTGGTTTCACAAAGCTGTTAATATACATGAAACAAAAAAATATAGAATAGAATAATACTTTATTGTATGTCAAAAAGAAATCAATATATGATACAATACAACGACGGTCTCATCGCTTAGAGCGATATCTACCAGACAAGCCATATAGGGAAGACAGAGTACTTAATCAGGGGTTAGTTCCGTGGCGTACATATTCATGTTTTTTTTTTTTGTAACCGGTTTAATAATTAGGGAGATTACTATATCTAAACCTACAAACTATACGGAGCTGCTTTGTCCTGAAAAAATGACGGATCAATGCACAGCCTACACCGCTGATCGTAGAGACTACTTATAACAAGATTGTAGAAAAACTAGGGTGTGTTCTTTGTATGACGTAAGCATCCGCTAAGAAAGGATATTCCGAAATTCTACCCCTAAGGGGGTGAAAAAAGGGGGAAAAGTTTATATGAAACTGTCATATTATTATTTGAAATCGTATAGCCCACGAGGGCGAAGCTGCTGGTAGTCTTATATAATTTCTCTATTATATTATAAATGAGACTAGCTTCTGCCAGCGACTTCGTCCGCGTGGAATAGTCTTAGCGTGATAATATATAGCCTATAGCCTTCCTCGATAAATGGACTATCTAACACTGAAAGAATTTTTCAAATCAGACCAGCGGTTCCTGAGATTAGCGCGTTTAAACAAAATGACAACATTTCCCTTCACTGCTCTGCTCCTATTGATTGTAGCGTGATGAAAAGTATACTATAACCTTCTCAGGAGTATGACAAATAATTGTACCAAGTTTCGTTAAAATTCGTCGAGTAGTTTTTGTTTCTATAGAGTTTATACAGACAGACAGACAGACAGACAGACAGACAGACAAAAATTTTACTGATTGCATTTTTGGCATTAGTATCGATCCCTAATCACCCCCTGATAGTTATTTTGGAAATATATTTCATGTACAGAATTGACCTCTCTACAGATTTATTATAAGTATAGATGAGATCTTTAATTATTCTGTGTCGCAATTCGACGCAGATACAGTATTCATATGCCAATGAATATTGGATATGCCTATTTCACTGTATGCGTTTTGCGCGGTGGCCCAAGGTAAAAGATGTAGGCTATACTATTCTTTCAAAGTCGTGGTGGCCTAGTGGTTAAGGCACCTGCCTCTCGTGTACGAGTGTGCGGGTTCGAACCCAGGCAAGTACCAGTGTGACTTTTCTAAAGTCATATGTACTTTCTAAGTATATCTTAGACACCACTGACTAACGGAGAAGGAAAACATCGTGAGGAAACCTGGACTTAAGTCTGAAGTCGCCAATCCACCTTGAGCAAGCGTGGTGATCAATGCTCATGCCTTCTTTGTATGAGAAGAGGCCTGTACCGAGCAGTGGGACAATATGGGCTGATGATGATGACGATGATGATGATTCTTTTGTTTGGGCGCTTAGCTTAGCCACAGGGTCATAGCCTGCAGGGACTGCGGGATGTTCGATAGAATTATCTCGCCCCCGGAACGCCAAGGTTTGAGAAAGAAACATGCGATGGGTTTTAGTCAGTAAGAGTCCGAACTCCCTCTCGCCGTGGGTGTGGTGGGAGGGAGTCATTTATATCCTAGATAAACACATAGGATACTTTTATCCGGTATTGTCACAGTAAATTACTACACATTATCACTTAACATAGTATAAAACAAAGTCGCTTTCTCTGTCCCTATATCCCTATGTATGCTTAAATCTTTAAAACTACGCAACGGATTTTGATGCGGTTTTTTTAATAGATAGAGTGATTAATGAGGAAGGTTTTAGTATATAATTTGTCAAGTTTTTTGTATCCATTAGCTAAAATATCGCGGGCGAAGCCGCTGGCGGGAAGCTAGTTTTAAAATAATTCCAAGTTTTGTAGTCGACGATAAACTGTGTTTGAGTAATTTTCTATACTACAAGAGTTCTAGTCTTACAAATTTTCACATCAATCAGAAATATTTTGATTATACTCGTACATAAAATATTCATTTTAGTTATTGATTACTTTGGAAATGGAAAATTTCAAGACAGCCGATTGTCAATTCATGACAAATTGATTAAAGGACAACATTACTTAATTAAAGCCTTGCTCTAGTATATGAAAGGGGGGTTGTACACCCCCACAGTAATTAATTATGTCCTCTTATTAAATTACAACTAGTTATTTCTAGCTTGCTTGAAAATGACTTAAAACCAATTATTTAATCATTCTAAATGTAATTATGGTCTAATCCTACTAAGGATGTGTATGTATGTACGTATGTATGATTGTTTGTTAGCCTTTTACGCGAAAAATACTAAACGGATCTGGATGAGATTTGGTACACACACAGTTTATAACCTGGATTAACATGTAGGATAATTTTGTCTGCCTCATTAGTCTAGTGGTCACATAATGCGCCTGCTGTAAACAGGGTCTCGAGTTTGATTCCTGAGTCGGCCCGAAATGCTTTATGAATTTTGAAAAATGTGACAAAGCAGCCCACAGTCAGGAAGTTGGTGGTGTTATACCCCCGTGCCAGTGAAGGCACGTTATGCCGTCGTCCCCTGCTGCTATCTTGATAGCTGACAGTTGTTGTTACTATATAGAATTGTCATCAGAGGCCATCAGGCGGATTTGAGAAAACTCTGATACTAGGGCTTGTTAGGTTGGTAAAACTTGCAGCCCACTCGATAAGAAGAAGACATTCAGACAGGATTCTTTTGGATATCCGAGTGCTCCATATAAGTCCTCCAGTCATCATCAGTCTATATATTGTCCCACTGCTGGGCACAGGCCTCTTCTCATACAGAGAAGGCATGAGCATTGATCACCACGCATGCTCAAGGCGGATTGGCTATTTCAGACTTTTCAAGTCCAGGTTTTTTCACGATGTTTTCCTTTACCGTTAGTCAGTGACATCTAAAATATACTAAAAAAGCACATATGACTTTAGTAAAGTCACATTGGTACCTGCCAGGTTCCGAACCGGCACGCTCGTACACGAACTAGGCTACCATGACTTACTAGCTCCTTCAGGACGCATCCTTCACCCGCAGGTGAAATTGCGGAAAAAAACTAGTACCATTAATATGAAAAAAAAAAAACGCAAAGCTCTGAATAACTTGGACCACAAACATGTTGAGGAATTCGGGATAGTGTCGGAATAGCGCGCCAATACCCTAGACTGTATGCAATATGCAAAAATCCCTACAATGCCTTCAGCATGGCTCTTTAAAGACTATTATTGAAATTCATCGCAAGCACGATCGCGACTCATGCGTGTTGATCCTGGATATATGAATCACGGGATAGGAGATGTCTTAGAAAGTTATGTCAAGTATATAGTAACTTTCAGCTATATCAGTAACTTTCTTATATTTTATAATAAAAAATACTGAAAAAAAATGCAATTAAAATCAGTTTACTGACAAAAATGTTGCTGATTTCATTATTTTTGTCTAACTGTCACTATTTTACATCAACTTTAATTAGACAGTCATTTTGACACTAGGGGCTATTTCATGGAATTATGATGTTTTTTGTCTTTTTAATGCGAGAAAAATAATATTTCATATCCCGTGCTTAGTGTTTCCGTGGTAATATCACATTTCTGATTTAAAATTTCACATAAATCATATTCAATTTTGGAATATTATTTTATTATTATTTGAGTAATACTGGCAACATAATATGAATACCTATTTAGAGACGTGGTTCGCATTTATCGACGCTATCCGAGGTACGGAGAGCACGTCTGTTTTAGAGCTAATATGCACTGTCGACTAGTCGCCAGCGACCAGCAGTCGCTTGTGTATCGCCACTGGGCAGCGAGTTGCCGGTGACCAAGTGCGTAAACACCTATTTAAACCATAGTAAGTCACAGTAAAATGCTTTATCCTGAATGACTGACTGACTGTCGGATCAACGCACAGCCTAAACGTACGTAGAGACCTAAAACTAGGGGAGTGTGTTCTTTGTATAACGTAGGCATCCGATAAGAAAGATTTTCCGAAATTCTTCCCCTAAGGAGGTGAAAAAGGGGGGCAAAGTTTGTATGAAACTCTGTCATTTTTAATTTAACAGTCGCTGATGGAAAGCTGTGTTGTATAAAAATCTAGTTGTTTATTATATATTAAACGTAATCTAGCCACAAATATACGCTAGCATACAAAGTTAGAAACGGTTTCTACCTACTATATACAACTCATTTGAAAAGCGCTTCCAACAAAATTTGCTAAACAAGTTTCTGCTATGAAATTGTAGGTTTATGGTATAGGAATAAAGCATTTTAAAATAGATGCATCAAATATGAAATTATGTTTTAAACTTTGATTCAAAATAAATACGTCAAAAATAATTATTAATTTAAACACAAGTATACGAGTACGTGCCACTGCGGGATGTTCGAAAAAGTTACCACGCTCCCGGAATAAAAAGGGCTGAGGAAGGAACATGGATAGGTTTTAGTCAGTAAGAGTCTGATACTCCCTCTCGCCCCACACACAGTGGGAGGAGTCATTGGATGATTTCCCATCAGAAAAAAAAATGCAAGTATATATTACTTCTTGTTACGACAGTTCTGCTATGATCATAAGAGGAATTCCGTTCTATATCTCCGAAGTTCATGATCAGATCATGAAAAAAAACTATGGGACCACCTCCTTTTTCGGAAGTCGGTTAAAAAGTACTACAACTTAGGGCCAAGTTCACCGTCAAATGGTTACGTAATTGGTCCATTCAAAAAAATTATCATTATTTAACCAGGAAGCTGGTTTTTTTTAGGTTTGGTGATCGACCGTTTCAGGAATAAAAATTTCTAATAATCCGTTACCTATCGAAAGTTGGAAGTTTGAATTTATGGTAAACAGCTGTTTTAAGTTGATCGAACCGTTATCTCGTCGGTGAACTTGGGCCTTACAAACATACACTTCCGATAATTCGTTTATCTATCTACAAACCTACAACCGACCAAATGGTACACTACCGGATCTTATCATTAAAAGAAACCCGTTGCCCACAGTTTTTGGCTCATAAATTACCTATCAGCACATCCTACCCCCTATTCTAATAAATCTCGGCGGTTCCTTCCCCCGGGAATGGGAAAAATCCCGGGAATAGTGCCGCGATAATCTCCGGGATGAGGGATCTAATGATGTAATATAATAGTTGCGAGATTATGCGAGGAGTCTAAAATTAGATAGGCTTTAATATAGTTCTCGAGATATCCAGTATAATCGTTGTATGTGTAGTAGATAATCCTTGCTATCCTACTTTAAAGTATTTACATTATTTACAGTAGGAAAAATTAATAAAGAAACCATAAAATCTATACATATAAATAAAATTGGAGTGTCTCGTGAATATACGTTATCATCATCTGTGAAAATTTCAACTGTCTAGCTTTCACGGTTCATGAGAAACAGCCTGGTGATAGACAGACATACGGACAGTGGAGTCTTAGTAATAGGGTCCCGTTCTTAGGGTTCCGTAGTCCGATAAGGAACCCTTATAGTTTCGCCATGTCCGTCTGTCTGTCTGCCTGCGGCATAGCTCCGAGGTTCTTGATACTAGAAAGCTGAAATTTAGTATGGATATGTATATTGATCACGCCGAGAAAGTGGTAAAATTAAATTTTGAAAAATATTTTTTTTAGGGTAGCTCCCATACACGTAAAGTGGGGATGAATTATTTTTTTCTCGCGTACCCCTCCGTGTGGGGTATCGTTAGATAGGTTTGCGAAATATCTAGCTTTTCAGTGCAAATTTTTGTTCGATACGAGTTACCCCCCCCCCCCTCTAACTTTTGAATGACTGTACCTAGAAATGTGAAAAAACTATTACTTACAAGAAAAACTATCACGGCTAAGTAGGCTTAACCGGTTACAGAGTTATAGTCGACTAACTAACTCCTACTACGGAACCCTACTGCGCGTGGCCCGACACGCACTTGGCCGGTTTTTTACCCTTTGGGTACGGAACTCTAAAAATATATTCAACAAACCCTCATAAATCATACGTGGAACTATGAACATAACTGAACAAAGCCAGTGGGACAACTACAGTTTAAATAAAAGAAAGAAATATAACATTTTTCTATATAAGCCGGCCAATGGCGCTACGGTCACGTATGGGACCTACCTATATAAATGGTTAAAAGATATAATACGAATGTATGTTTCGTAAGAGTATAGAATATTCTCGATTATGTACTTACATTAAACAAAATTTTGGAATATAAGTTATTTAAGGTGACACAATGGGCGGTCTTATCGTTAAAAGCAATCTTTTACAGACAACCTTGGGATGGAATTATGGTATAGTATTTTTATAATATACGTAAAATATGTTGTAATCATTAAATGAAATTGAAATATGAAATGATATTTTCTTGAAATATATTATAATTCAATTGTAAAATTAACTTGAGCCTTTTTTAGCAACATAAATGAATGAATTATTTTGATCAATTTAATCTAATTCTTAAATATCCCCACAAAAATAATGACTAAAATAAAATGAAATATTGACTTAAATGTTTATCCAACATTGTTTCTAAAAGCAATATTTTATTGCAATAAAAAATGGTTTACATTATTTCATTTCAAATAGCGACTGATATTATTAAATTCATATTATTATTAGAAAAAAAAGACGACGCAAAATAAGAAATATAAAAACGTCACCATATTGGATATTTGAGTAGACAAGTTTATTCCCATTACAAAGGTAAGACGAACGTTGTGCGTTGTACGTACCCTTTGAATAAATCTTTTTATTATTTCGTACGTTTATCCGTCTTGAGCGGGGTTTTAAAGACATATATTTATTTGGATCAAGAAACTTTATTGTCGATTTCCTATAGCAGTCTACCAAGAATATTAGTTTTTGAATTTGCTTTGAATAAAATATTAGTTATATTTATATATCCCAAAAATAATTTCACGAAAAGAAATTTACATCGTTCTTGCTATAATGTTTTATGACTATATCACGCCGACGATACCATTATTATTATTATCTATACATATTATATAAATGCTTTGTCTTGAATGACTGACGGGTCAACGCACAGCCTAAACCACTGATCGTAGAGACTTGAAACTTGGATTGGTGTGTTCTTTGTATAACGGAGGCATTCGATAAGAAAGGATTTTCCGAAATTCTACCTCTATGGGAGTGAAAAAGGGGGGCAAAGTTTGTATGAAACTCTGTCATTTTTAATTTGAATGCGTATAGCCAACGCGCGCGAAGCCGCTGGCGGAAAACTAATTATAATATAAATCTTTATTATGAAACCAAAGAAGAAAAAATATATAAAATTATTTATTGTACCTTCAAGTCGATAAATTAATGTGATTCATTTTTCTTTTTTAATGCGCATTTTTTATTTATTTCATATTTTTGAAGTTGACAATTATTTATACGTATTAAATGTAAGAAGACTCAATTAAAATTAAATTGGCTGTAGCCAAATGGAATTAAGGTTCCAAAATTCTTTCATGTTTGAAAATTGTTCAATTTTAGAAAATAATCTCAATTGAAATATTATTCATTTTATTTTAGAAAAAAATATTTTAAATCATTTCCCGTTAATATTTTATTTATTTTGATTAAGGGGAAGTCGTGGTGACTCAGTAGTTAAGGTTTATAGGGCTTGACGGACAGACGAACAACGAAGTTGGTAATCCTATAAGGGTACCATTTTTTAGTTTGTAACGTAACCAAAAAAGCATGTTATCAAAAACTAATCTTAGCCAAACTTATTTTAGTAAAAATCCAATTATAAAATGGAAAAAAACTGAAAGAAAACAGGTTGACAGACACCTTAATATAACAGGAAAAAGAAAACTATCATTCTAAGTATCGGGGTTTTTAAGTAATCAGCAATTTTCCTCTACGAAAAAACGTAATTATGGTGTCGGGAAAAAAATCATGATAATTGCGACTTTATTGCGTATAATATTCTCTCCTTCAGTTCGCGACCGACTTGCACTTGACCGTTTTTTTTCATTTGAATTCGTATAGCCCACGCGGGCGAAGATACTAGTATATAATAAAGCAGGATAAATATAAGTAAAAGTCTAAAATAAAACAAAACAGAAATAGACATCCAAAAACAACCAAATCCATCTCAAAATAACAAAATTACAAAATACAACTAAAGCAAACACAAAACCGGTACATAAAGCCCTTTCAGACATTACAGCGACAGTTGTTCGTGACAAACTACCCGCAAACGTTATTCTTTCACGTGTCTAAGGAAATGTGGCAACACTGACGTGAGAATGACGTGTGATTGGCGGCCGTTTATGTTTTTGTGTAAATGTAAATCTTTTTGTGTAGCGCTTGAGGGGTTAACGAAAACTAAGGAAAAAATCAAAGAATTCAGGGTGAATAGTTTGATATCCTTCTAATATTAAAAACGGGAAAGTTTGTAATGTATGGATGTATGTTTGTTACTCTTTCACGCAAAAACTACTGAACGGATTTGAATGAAATTTGGTACACACATAGTTTATAACCTGGATTGACATTTAGAATACTTTTTACCCGGGTGCGTGAAGAAGAGGAGTGGAGAGAGGGAGTGTCAGACTCTTACTGACTAAAATCCATCCATGTTCCTTCCTCAGCCCTTTGTATTACGGGGGCGCGGTAACTTTTTCAAACATCCCGCCGCTACGGCAAAATAATATAATCCTAACTTGTATAGATGGCACGTTTGGCGTAGTGGCTGAGCAAATGGCTATCCGCTGCGTGTCGCGGGCTTGATTCCCGCACCAGACAACTAAAATTGTTTCGGGTCTGGGTGTTTGTGCAAGTATAATGTATGTTTGTAAAAGTAGCCACGATATAGGAAAATATTCTTGTGTGGGGCAATATTTTTCTGAAAGAAAAAATAAAGTGAATTTAATAAACTTACAATACACTAATATAATAAATTGTTTATTTGTTTGTTATGCTTTCACTTTGACTGAACTGAGCTCACCCGGGACGCGACCGAAACCAAGGGAAACACACATACAACAACAGTCCATACTAATATTTTAATGCGAAAGTGTGTCTGTCCTTTTCATGCTTAAACCGTAGAACCGATTGAGATGAAATATGGTATGGCGATAGCTTGTAGTCTATAAAACATTCATGTCTTTGCAGTTGGTACAAAAAATCCCAGCAACCAAAAAAAAAAACCTGCCAAGTGCGAGTCGGACTTGCGCCGATCTTTAGAAGGAATATTGTTCACAATAACGCAAAAAATACGTTCCTGTATAAGTAATCAAACAGTCATCTGACAGACAGATAGGCAAACGAAGTGAAACCAGAAAAACAACAGAATTAAGAACCTTATCCCCTTCTAGACAAAGACGCGTTTACTTAAATCAAATCATTCCACAATACAATCAACTCAATATCTACATTCTCTGGTAAATATTCATCACTGAATCTCAAGCCTCTCGCCTCGGAACATGACCTCACAAATTGAGTAGAAACACGAAGCCTGAACTGAATGGGAAGTAGGCGGTGGGTTGGTTTTCTTGCCACGTACATATTGTACACAGCCTGCGAACTACAAACACGATATCTGAACTGCAATTTTGTTGCAAACATTATAGTGTAGTGCTGTGTTTGCTTTATCTAAACCTGACGACCTGAGTGGTTTAGTGGTCAACATGCCGAAATGCCACGCAAGAGGTCCCGGGTTCGATTCCCGGCCGGGCAGAAATTGAAATGATGAATTTTAATTTCTGTAACGGGTCTGGGTGTTACTATGTATAATATGTATGTATTTATAAAAAAAGTATATAAGTAGTATATCCGTTAAGCTAGCACCCATAACACAAGCATGCTTGCTTGCATTGCTTACTTTGGGGCTAGATGGCGCTGTGTGAAATTGTCCAAAGATATTTATTATTATTATTTATTATTATTATCTAAACTGATTATCAAACAATGTCATCATCATCGTCCTATTTAGGGCCAAGCTCACCGACAGGTTATAAAATCGGCTCGTTTTTTAACCATGAAGCGAGAATTTTCATGTTTTTAACTTCTTGTTGAACCCCGACTTGGTAATCGACCGTTTTAATAACAAAATATCCAAATGATAGGTTATCCATCGTATGGTAGAAGTTTGAATTGGTAAACAGCTGTTTCCAGTTGATTGGATCGTTTGTCGGTGAACTTAGGCCTTACTATCCCACTGTTGAGCACAGGCCTCTTCTCATACCATAAGGCATGAGCATTGATCACCATGCTTGCTCAAAGCTTCAGATTTTAGACTTTTTAGTTCAGGTTTCCTCACGATCTTTTCTATCAACAAGAGCCCGTGTCCACTGCTGGACACATACCTCTCCCATGGTACGCCACTGAGCACAATTTTCAGCTCTCATCCTCCAATTCTTGCCAGCTGCCTTGCGCATATCATCGCTTGTTCGCATCGTTTTGTATCAAAGAAATTTGATCATTATGGCTGATGATCTCATGCTATTACGCGCCACGTTCCGGTGCGCGAGGCTGCGTTTTTAGTGTGTAATAAACGCGTAGTGTAACACACTAACAATGCCTTAACGCGCGTGATTACAAATGCGTCGCTTCGCTCACTGATGCCTGCCACGTAGTAGTATATGTTCCGCCTATCCTAAAATTATCCTTTTCAGTACCTAATTTTAATCTTTCTTTCCATTCTACTTCAAAAACTTTCAATATACGAAAGTATATCTCTCCATCAGTGTCCATGTTATACACTGATTCCCATAGGATAAAATCGCAACCACGTAGCATCTAGTATCAATATCTTCGAAAGAGACTTTTAAAGTTTAAAACATTTCTCAGTAGATATTAGACTTTTGAAATTGATTCTAACAACATCATAACATTTTGTATTGCAATATTCTTGCAACGTGTGAAAATAACATTCAGTTTTTTAACTTTTTTTAAGTTTTTTCAATAACTACATTTAAAAAAACGTAAAGATAATCGTAACATCATCATCAGCCTATATATGTCCCACTGCTGGGCACAGGCCTCTTCTTATACAAAAAAAGGCATGAGCATTGTTCACCACGCTTGCTCAAGGCGGATTGGTGATTTTAGACTTTTTGAGTCCAGGTTTCCTCACGATGTTTTTCCTACACCGTTAGTCCGCGCCATATAAGATATATTTAGAAAGTACATAATGACCTTAGAAAAGTCATATTGGTACTTGTTACGAGCCCGCATACTCGTACACGAGGGGCAGGTGCGTTATCCACCACGTTAGGCCACCACGACTTGTTGTTAGTAAAAAAATGCCAAGTTATTTTTTGTTATCCTAACTAGCTGTTACCCGCGGTTTCACCCGCATCCTGAGAGAACTTCTTTTCGCATCCGTATAAAAAGTATCTTACGTATTCACCCAGATTATAAACTATGTGTGTACCAAATTTCATCCGAATCCATTTAGCAGTTTTTGCGTGAAAGAGTGTCAAACATACAACCTACCTGCATCTTTGCACACTTTGTTATTTTTTCGTCATAACATGACTTATTCCTTTACAATGTAAGCAAAACAGCGGGTAACAGCTTGTGTTATTACAGTGTGTTGCATTAAATCTATTTCCTCAGTTTCTGAAATATCTTTAAGTACACGTTACAGTTGCTATGATACAAATTCTCGGCGGTATACCGACGTACGATGCATTAGTTTTCTTACCACGTACATCGCTACAAGCAACACATTCAAACATAATAGGTGTACCTACACTGTTGTGCAATTTCATTGCATTGTTATCTGACGGATCACACATTTTCACGCGGCACGTTGAGCTGCGCGGGGCTGCGTTGACGTAAAACTTCACACACAAAACACGCGTCGTCGCGCGTTAGTCTGCCACACAAAAACTACTAAACTGTTCTAGATGAAATTTGGTATACACATAGTTCATAACCTGAATTAACATATAGGATACTTTTTAGGGTTCCGTAGTTGACAAGGAACCCTTATAGTTTTGCCATGTCCGTTTACTATCTGTCTGTCTGTCCGCGGCATATCTCAGAGGTTCTTAGTACTAGCAAGCTTAATTTGGTATGGATATTCATATTGATTACGCCGACAACATGGTTTATTTTATTTTTTACATACATACGTAAACACACTTTACGGTGAATATTTTTTTCTCGCTTTTCCCTTCGTGTAATTATAGTTCCCTTCGTGTAAGTATGTATTTATTTATAAACTATTTTTAAAATACATATTCTGAGGTATCGTTAGATATGTATTTTAAAAATAGTTTATAAATAAATACATACTTTTACTGGTTTATGAGTTAGAGTCAACGAACTAAAACGTGCTATGGAACCCTATTGCGCGTGGCCCGACACGTACTTGGCCGGTTTTTATTTATGTCCGCGGAGAGGTGTCCTCAGAATGCGGGTACAAGGAAACCGCGGCTGTAACGATTTATATGAAATTTAGTACGAAGATAGAGTGGACTCTGTAGAAGGTTTTAGGCTACTTTTTATCTGGATGCGTTTAGTAGTTCCCCTGGAATGCGGGTGAAACCGTGGGCAGCAGCTAGTTTTCAATAAATATAATTTACATTTCTAGGAATATCCATAATATGTATTTCAACCTTTGCATCGGCAACCTTTTGTAACTACATACAGCAAATAAAAAATCGTAACGTATAAACGATCGGTATACCTTTGTACCTGTGCCTGCTATTGTGTGAAATACTTTTTTTCATTTATTTTTTATGAAACAAGAGAGCAATGACCTGCAATTTTTCTGATCAAAATTCTTTGAGTGAATAACAATGCTATGAATGGTTGACACTCACAAAAAAATACATGACAATTTTGGGCCTATTTTTTTCAAGAATGAAATCATCAAATGACTCCCACTGTGAGCGGTGCGGACGAAGTTTCAGACTCTTAACATCTTACTTATAATATCCGATTAATTTTTAATCTGCTGCTTGGCAACAGATTAGCAAAAATCTTACTCATAAATGCTGTTAAGCATTAATCCGAACTTAAGTTAGAAGTAACCCAGATCCTTAAACCTGGATTATGGCGGATTAAGTAAGGATTAGGAGAGAAATGATAAAACTACAGATTACCGTTTTTATAAATAAGACGGTTACTGAATAAAACCCATCCATGTTCCTTCCTACGCCCTTTACGTTACGGAGTCGCGGTAGCTTTTTCAAACAATCTGACAGCTTCGAGGTTTTAGCTTCATACGTAAACTGTGAAGTGCCTTCACTATTCACTAATCTCAAATTCGTGATCGGGTTATGCTTAGCTCGTTTAGCGTAGACACACCTTTATATTTTAATTTAGATATATGTTGTCGTGGTGGCCTAGTGACTAAGACCTGCCTGTCGTGTATGAGTGTGCGGGTTTGAAACCTTGCAAGTACCAATGTGACTTTTTTAAAGTCTTATGTACTTTCTAAGCATCCAATTAGACGTCACTGACTAACGTCGAAGGAAAATATCGTGAGGAAACCTGGACTTAAAAAGTCTGAAATCGCCAATCTGCTTTGAGCAAGTGTGGTGATCAATGCTCATGCCTTCTCTGTATGAGAAGAGGCCTGTGCCCAGCTGTAGAACAATATATAGGCTGATGATGAAAATGATATTTTAGTTAAATTATTATACTGTTTTATAGTGAGTATAAAATATTATTATAGTCTTTTGTATAAAAATACTGTGCATATTACCAATCAAAATGTCCATTCATTTTTGTTTGAAAAACTTTCAATAATACCGCTTCAGCATTTTATTGATGTAAAGATACATTCAACGAACATTTCAAAAGACTATAAAATTAGTTTTTCTTTAAAATTCTACGCCTTTTGTTCACGTTCATATTAAAATTTGTTCAGTTTTTATAAATATATTTTATGATGACAAATAATGTATTGTGGGCTTTAAAAGGGCACATTTATCTTTTGTTTAATACAAGAATAGGTACATAAATAAACTTTCATTTGAAATAAATTTCTCTGCCATTTGTAAGTAATGGCTGATTGTAGGGTTCTGTACATAATGCATATGCATATAATGTAGTAGTACATTGAATCTGAGAGGAGCTCGTGGCTAAGTAACAGCCGCACGGTTCGACCGTTCAAAGGTTAAGCTGCGCTTGGCGCGGTCGGTCCGTGGTGGATCTTTGTCGTAGCGAGACTCCTCCGTAATTCGGAAAGCACATTAAGCTGTTAGTCCCGTTTGTCATTTGTTGATCTCTGGCAGTCGTTACGGATAGTCAGAAGCCAGAAAGTCTGACAACCAGTCTTACCAAGGGGTATCGTATTACCCGATAACTGGGTTGTGGAGGTCAGGTAGGCAGTCGCTCCATGTAAAACACTGGTACTCAGTTGAATCTAGTAAGACTGGGAGCCGACCCGAACATAGTTGGGAAAAGGCTAGGCAGATGATGATCAATGAATGTACTTTTTTGTCCATGTCCTTACGCTAGGGATATACATAAAATAATTTTTACCCGAGTAGTGAAGTAGTTCCTTCAGTTTAAAAAGTAAAAGCGTGGAATACAGCTAGTATTAATTATAATCTAACAAATTAAAACCCCCCATTGTCCTTTAATACTGATATAATCCAAAACAAACCCAGACAGAACAAAAACTATTTCTATAATAAATCTCATCTAAATCCTACTTCTAGCTACGAAACACGTTCTTCTATCCTGAACATAATTTTAATATTAAAAGCTGTATATTTAATCGAAAAACTGGTCAAGATTGAGTTAGTTTGTACGTTTGAGTTCCGTAGCTGCTATAAGTCTCTTTATTCTTTCGTACCGGTTTGACGGATGACAGTCTTATATAATGATATAGTTTTTATGGTTAAAATCTATACCCAAATATATCCCAAAATGACTTAAGCAATTTGAATGAAATTTTATATGGAGATAGAGGGGACTATGAATATAGGCTAACTTTTTATCTGGGCGTGTTAAGTATTTCCTCCGGGACGTGGGTAAAACCGCGAAAAACAGCTAGTTATTATAATAGTATTGGTTTCACTGTAGTCAGCAAAAAAAGAATAAATAATACTCTAACTGGTCTACATAAAGCAATATCTAGACTAACGAAGCGCGGTTTGCTATAGCTTTTATATGTTTCTTGTTAAAATCCAAAAGACATAACAAAACCTTTTAAACAATGCAAAACGTGACTCAAAGTGAACGAAAGTATGTAGTGGTTCAAGTAAATTAGAAAAAAAAAGGTTTTCATATTTTTATTCCTAGCATCCTAACCAATATGTATATTATAAATGCTAAAGTACCTAAGTTTGTTACGCTTTTATGATAAAATTGCTGAACCGATTTGCATGAAATCGAATCCTGGAGATGCTTACTTGATGCTTTTTTTGCGGTTTTGCCCACGACCAGAGGTCATCCGGATAAAAGTAACCTATTTTATCCGGATGACCTCTGGCCGTTGGCAAAACCGCAAAAACCAGCTTGTTTTAAATAAATGAAAGATGGCAATAATAGATATATTTGTGATGCCACTCAAAGAATATCTTATGTCACACAGAAAAGCAAACTTAAAATTATGTAACAACAAAAAGGGCTCCAAAATTTTCCATTTGCTGTGCGGACCCCTAAAAACAGTAATATTGTGCGACTAGAATGTAATCCTTCAACACCGGTCGACGTCATGCGCCGATCTGTATCTAGTCTGAGATTAATTCAGACAGGAACTGAATCCACTACCACCCCACTATTTGTTGATGCAAGTAAGCTTTACGATTTTGAACAGCACACGTTTGGATTTTAGTTCTCGTGAAAGCATTTAATCGTTGGAATACAACGTAAGAATGTGGTGGGAGTAAAAGAAAATTTACATAATATACATTACGCCAAGTTTCCTCAAAGGGGAATGTGTTAGTAGGTACAAGACTCTTCTTTACACCAATCATGTTTTAGTCTTCGGTCTAAGAGATGAATTTATCTATAACTATGTAAATAAAAAATGAGCTCAGGTTAAGTCTGGAAGCCGACCTCAACATAGTTGGGAAAAGGATAGGCAGATGATGATATTCTCAGAACAAGGCTTGTATATAAGAAAATAATACAAAAAACAGAAAAAAGTATTGTAGTACATAGTTGGCAATAATCTGGGATAAGTCTAGACTCTGGGCTATTGGACAATATTAATTATACTTAGCCTTAAATGGGAATTAAATCTAGACCTTCCTGCTAAGCAGTTGCGTTTGCAACCACTAGACCAACGGATCAGGCATTCAGCTAACCCATGTTGACCTCTATTCTAACCCTTGAAGAATCGATTTACGATTTTAAAAAAATAATAGGACATTTTTTCATTAAAATTCTATAACCTACATCAAAGGTATTCACAAACCAAAAGCACAACCTTCAAGATCACTCATTCAACAGGGAAAAAAATCCCATAATCACCACATTACCCAACATAATGATCAGGTTTCCCCCCATTCTTTCTGATTCCCCCCAACGATAATGCGGTGACAGAGGCCAAGGAAACACTCGCGTTTAGCCCGACAGGTCGGGAGATTATGCAGATTTCGATAATACAACCATTGTAAAGAAAAATACGAGAAGTTTCATTCGTGTTAAACCTGAATTAACAGAATAATAATATATTCACCATTAAATGTCATTGTTTTATGGTAAGTACTTTCTACTATATCGATATTTTATTTTACTTCGTATTAATCTTTATCACTTTTGATAGTTGTCATTTTTAGAACTATAGGCCAGTGCTTTTAGCCTCTAAAACCGGCCAAGGGCGTGTCGGGCCACGCGCAGTAGGGTTCCGTAGTAGGAGTTAGTTAGTCGACTATAGCTCTGTAACCGGTTAAGCCTACTTAGCCGTGATAGTTTTCCTTATAATTTCATTACATGTACTACGTCTGTGATTTTTTTCACATTTCTAGGTACAGCCATTCAAAAGTTAGAGGGGGGGGTAACTCGTATCGAACAAAAAATTTCACTTAAAATCTAGATATTTCGCAAATGGCTCGCTTAACCGAAAAATGATCTTCACACACCCATAATATTTTTGAAAGACCTATCTAACGATACCCCACACGAAGGGGTACGCGAGAAAAAAAATATTCATCCCTACTTTACATGTTTGGGAGCTACCCTAAAAAAAAACATTTTTAAAAATTTTATTTTACCACTTTCTCGGCGTGATCAATATACATATTCATACCAAATTTCAGCTTTCTAATAACAAAAACCACGGAGCTATGCCGCGGACAGACAGACAGACAGACAGACAGACAGACAGACAGACGGACAGAGCGAAACTATAAGGGTTCCTTGTCGGACTACGGAACCCTAAAAACGGTAAAAAGTGAATTAAATAATAGTAGGATGAAACCCATTGGAAAAGGAGGAGAATACAATAAAAATGATAGGAAAAATAAATTACGGGCGATCTGAGGTCGGGAAGTGGGGGGGAGGGGGGGTTAAAGTTAAAAAAACGGTTTATCTCAATTTCCGGCAAAACTACAAGTCCTATGAAAAAAAGTTAAATGGCAAAGTTGTAGGTAATAAAAAGATCTACAACTTTTGGATTGACACTTTTTTCACATAACCTCAAAATTTATGTAAAAAATTCAAAAAACCAAGTTTTTGGTTTTATATTTTTATCTTTTACAATAATTATTTTTTTTTCACGAAATTTGGTGAAAACTTACCTTTTTATGTCCCAAACACACTGTAATTTATTTGATTTAAAATAATTATTTTTCACCCTTATTTTGACTTAATATCGAAAAAACATCCTAATTTTCAATCGAAAATTCTCGTGTCAAAATAACACTTTTTTTTTAAAAGTCGATGGTCTTTTTGTTCGTTGAAATCTCTACTTTCAGATGGTATAAAAAAATATTTACATTGCTGTGGTAAATGTTTTCAGAAAATATAAAGAAACGCTACGAAATAACAGGTAGTAAGGCCTAGACCGGCTTAATTTTTTTGCGTAGATGCCTATTTATTGCTATTTTAAGATAACTTATGTATCTGAGTGACCTACGGAACCTCGGACCTCTCTATGAAATACCTTTTAGCTCATCAAAAGGTATTTCATAGAGAAGTTGGGAGTTGCTAGAAGGATCTGAGATTTCGTTATACGAATTTTCATTATTCTTTTATTACAACCAGCGGATAATTTTATTCTACTAATTTTATGAGTGTATGAATGGCTTTGAATGAAAGGTTCACACATAGTTTGTAACCTGGATTAAAATATTGGATATCTTTTATATAGATGCGGGTGAAACCACGGGAAACAGTTAGTATTAAATTACATGAGATTTGTCTTTTAAGTGAAATATCTATCAATATAAAAATGAATGTTTGTATTTGTCCTCTATGTGTTCCTAAACCATTGACCCGATTGTGATGAAACATGAATGGGTTCTTCTATTTACTCCCGCTACGTTTCCAAACCAATGAAATGCAGCAAGTTCCTAGTAAAATAACATTTTTATAGGAAAAGAAAATATTCCGTGATGGCCACAATACTTCTGAATATTTCTGTGATATGAAATAAACTCTGCGGAGGTAAGGAAGGGGATGTTTTATCACGAACGCGTGTTCTGATGCACAAGCTTTTAGATTTATACAGGTTATGTGCATTGTATGGCTATGTGTAGGTAAATGTTTTGGATCATGTACATTATGTCATCATTTGCCTAGCCTTTTCCCAAATTTGTTGGGGTTGGGTTCTAGTCTAGACTGATGCAGCTGAGTACCAGTATTTTACATGGAGTGACTGTTTATCTGACTTCCACAATCCAGTCGGGTAATACCTTCCTATCCCTTGGTTAGACTGGTTGTCAGACTTTCTGGCTTCTGAATTCCCGTAACGGCTGTTAATTATCTTCAGATGATAGCCGGGACCAATAGCTGAACATGCTTGCCGAGGTACGGATGAGTGTCAGTATGACATAGGTGACCCATCGACGGATCGACCGCACCAAGCCCAGCTTAACCTTCGATCGACTGAACGGTGCAGCTGTTACTTAGCCATGAGCTAAGTATAACTCCTAATTTAATCACAATTCATTTTGATTCCAAGCATTATGTAGTTTTCATCCGTCTACGGTTATGATATCAGAAAACTATGTGTGTATATATATGTCAAAGTATATATGTTCATTTATAACCGATTATCTTCAAACCTACCTATCACAATTTGACAAAATGAGGTTATTTAAAAGCTTCTGTTAGTTTTATCTACTTGCAAAACACGCTCATTCTTTATACTTTTAAATAGATATACGAGTATATGTTACTGAAGTAACTAGATCTGCAATCACCAAGCAAAATGCGTGCCATAAAAGTTTGAGTCCCCAGCCACAATCCATTGTCATCTGTCAGCTTGACTTCAACTGAATGTCTGGAAAAACTAACAAAAATATTCCCTATAAATATTGTATAAAAATAAACAAAAGTAACACAACAAAGTACATTTATGTAATTCTAAGCTTAAAACAAATACAACATTAAGAGTATTGTTGCTTGAAATATTTCAATCCTAGATAAACGAGGAAATAGTTTCCTGATCTTTAGCGGGAGAGTAACCACGCGAATAATTCATAATGCTATTACTTATGCACGCTTTGCAATCTTTAAGCCGCGGTGTACGTACATTTGCGTAATTTGTTAAGCTAAGTGAGATTAACATTTCTACGAGAACGGGTATCTACTTGGAAATCGGAATAAAAAAATGTTTACTGTAGCTAATATATTGATAAACTCAAAAGGAATATTTAATTTTGTGTGTAAAGTATTTTTGGATATAAATTATTATGCTAGCTGAGAAATTAATACCTTTTTTTATGTATTGGACATCATCGAATGAAAGTGTCATTTGTCCTTCTGTGAATGGACTAAAAGGTAGTGTCTCACTCTTACCGACTTAAAACCATCCGTGTTCCTTCAATTGTTATATGCGTTCAAGGGCCGCGGTAACTCGTTCGAAAAAACACGCAGCCAAAAAATCTGACAACCACTGAAATAATTTGATGACAACATTCCTATTTATTATTATTTTTTCATTATCAAAATCAAAAGTGGTTTTCCTAACAGTTGGGTAACAAAGTCTTAACTACCAGTTGTTAAAACTAAATAGGCAGAATCCTTTTCACAATACGTGCAGTATCGTGTATTTCCTTCAGTGCCAGGCCTGGTGTGCCTTGAGCAGAAAAACTCTTAGCATCAAAATTTTGATCCAGCTTTTGTCATACGTTTTTTGGATTTATGTAGTGGACAAAAAACTAGTTATTTCTCGCAGTATTACTTGCATCCTAATAATTACCTGCCAATGAATAAAATTCCTATGGCTTTCCCCATTTCCCAATCCTTCTCCATACCAAATTTCAACAGTTTTACCAAAATAGACATACAGATGGACGGAGCTATTTTTGGATTTGTAATATTATTAGTTAGGATATCATCTACCTAAAAGAGCTAAATATAATATTCAGAACTAACTGTATTGATAAAGAACACGTGTGGCGTTAATTAATTTCTGCACGTGGCTTCCCAAGAGATCAAAGTCTATTAAGTAACCCTATATCTATATTTTTACTACATAACATAATTTCAATTAAATAATTTTCTCAGATTGTGCTGAGAGGATTAAGATATATTAAGATCTAGGTAAAGTGAAAGCTATTATAACCACGATTATTTCTAAAGAGTATCCACATATTTTGTTGCCGATTATTCTCTATTTCAACTTGATTTGAACTCATGTTACTTGAATGTTTGACCTTTAATCAGTATTTGACCTTCGTATGAAAAGTATTTCCCCTCGAAAGTCGACATAATTTTAAAACAAAAAACTTTGAAGATTATTTATTCGGTATCAGATATTTGGCCTGGCCTGGCTTAATATGGCACTGGTAACCGAAAAGCTATTTGAAAACCGGGCATGGGCATTTTATGCGGAGGAATGAGGAACATGTCTTGAGGAAAGTTCTGAGCATGAATGTGGCTCGCTATAGAGAGAGGTAGACAAAGACCAAAGAAATGATGAATAGTTTGTGAGAAAGATGATTTGGCTAGAAAGGAGGTTACCAGTGAGATGACATCAGATACAGAAGTATGAAAGAACAAGACATGCTGCGCCGACCCCAAATAAATTGAGATAAGGGCAGAAAGATGATGAGACCAATGGCCATTATGATAATCCATGAGCAAAACGATGGTCTAATCTACAAATAAAAATAAATAAATAATATTTATTTCTCTCCACAAAAGTTACAATACATGTACACAATAAACGCCAAATCCATTGTTAACCTTGTGAGAGACTGGTGCCTGATGTAGGTTTATGCAAGAGCACAACCTGTATTACAGGTCACCAGGGCTCTACCGTAGTTAAATCAATATGATTAAGATTTTGACAAGCTTAAAAATGATACCAATCTAAAGCTCTTTTGATCAAAATTTCGCAATACTTGACAGTCCCTATCACCTGCCAACAATATGCGGCAGTAGTGGTAAACAGGCCATTATTAACACCAAAAAAGTAGATACAAATTACGGTATTTACTGTAGAATACATCCCTTAGAGACTAATCCAACAGATTAATGATTCATTTTAGCTGTCACGAACCATTAATTGATGTTTGGTTTTGGTAATAATATTGGCGATTGACAAGTGTTAATCAGCTTTATATTACGCTTCATTTAATTCAATAATCTCTAGCTTCTCCCTTTCTAATAGGTCAAGAAAAATATAAACGTATAAGGAATTTTTAAAGGTCTTTACGATAGGACCAAATTTTTTGGAACCAAACATTTATTTTTTTGACATTTTTTATGTAGCTGATCAGACTGAGAGCTTTTGAAAATACCTTTATTCTTTATGTGTCACAGATAAAATGTATAAAATAATCAAAATCACTTTGTAAATCACAGTCCACTATGCAACAAACAACATGGGATGGAGCAAAAATTTTTAAAAAAGTCTTCAAATTTTTGCTTCAAGGTCAAATTGGTCTTCACGGTGTTTTAATTAATGTAATTAAGTATCCCCCGCCTATGTTTGAATACATAACATTTGTCTCGTAAGTCAAGTCGATTCAACTTCAAAACGAATCCGTATTCATCATCATCAGCCCGTGCCCCTCAACTTACACTGCTAGACATAGGCCTCTTCCACGGCACGCCGCAGAGCTCAATCTTCAACCTTCCTCCTCCAATCCCTCTCCGCTGTCTTACGAATATCATCGCCCCACCTAGCTACAGGTTGCCCTACACTATTATGCTCTATACTATGATCCTTATTAAACACCTCTAAATGTAAAAAAACTCAATAAACACTCAAGAATTTCTAAAGTCTCCATTTACAAACGAATCATCATCATCTGCCTAGCCTTTTCCCGACTATATTGGGGTCGGGATCCAGTCTAAACCGGATGCCGCTGAGTACCAGTGTTTTACATGGAGCGATTGCCTACATGCCAGTTACCAGATAACACGATACCCCATGATAACACTTGTTGTCAGACTTTCTGGCTTCGACCACAAGTAACGACAGTCAAGATCTACAAATGTAACAGTAATAAACGAATCATGATTTAAAATTTAAACGAACCACTATGTACTCCATACATTTACAGATCTATTCCAAAATGTACTATACAAATAATACTACTGCGGGCTCTTAAAATTGCCTCTGGATTATAAGCAACAAACAAGCCCATAACAAACCAGCTTACGGTGACCCCCCGCACCTCTTTGTTGCATTGACAGGACAGGCGCGATAGACGCAGGTGAAATCAGGTGTTAAGACCAAGTTAAGCTGGTCGCAGCCATATTAGAGGCATGGTGAATCCTATTAGGTATTAGAAAGGGAGCTAATGGTTCGTGGTATTACGTTTTTGGTGTAAAGGCACTGCTTCATTTGTAAACGGATTGTGGAGTTTCAAATTGATGCGTTATATTCATTTTTGGAGTGAGAGTCAATGTCATAGTTTTAGCATAGACGCTAACTCAACGATTTTGATGTCTTGCTTCATTTGATTGTGTTGATATTAAAATTCAGCAGCATGATAAATGCCTAGGTATACCTAAATATTGGAGTGTCTGATTTTGTTTTGTTAAGGTTAAAATAACCATTTTTTACTGATTGAACACAGTACCTATCAATACCAAAAGCTCAATTTTGTATTTTTGTTTGTCTGTCGTCTATTTGATGAGTACTTTCTAAAAACCAATGTTCGATAACGCGAGCGACGCCGTATTAAGTCCCTGTAATAATATAATATCATTCCAAAGTCCCTGGAACACAAAGAGCCAAGGACGGAACATGGATGGGTGTTAGTCAGTAAGCGTCTGACCTATCCCTTCGCCTACTGCGGGATGACTCATTTGATGATATCCCATCGGAAAAAAATGCTTACCTACTAAAACTACTCATGACAGCCCATAATTTTGTCGCACAAGCTCCAATGCCCATCTGTCTGTTTAAAAAAAATCACAAAGGTTTCACATACAAAGTAACACTAGGTAACATAGTACACAACCGTAAAACCTAATAATCCTGTCCAGACATACGCGACTCACGTTCACATACTACGAACACAGTAGAACAATCATAAACACAGTAAAAACTACACACATAATTATAAAACTACACTACAAAGTTAGGGACAGAAGACAAATGTTTAGAAAATGATAAGCCCACTAATAATTACCTAATTGTTACATATTTATTTTAATTATCCAAAAATGTAAATTAAATTAAAATATTACAAATAATTTAGTTAATCGATATCATCTTAGTATTTCAAAATACTATTTTTACAATAATTATGTAACTTTAATTATGTTAAACCTTAAAGGCTAAACATGTCATGTAAAACTTTCTGAGGTTATGAAAAATGTGAGAAAACTTATTCTTTTTAAACTCAAAAATGATTATCAAAACTAAATCCTAAACTTACAGTTAGGTTAACGGAAATCATAAAATTTTTGGCTACTTTCACACTTCTTCCATTTCATATATCTCTTTGTAAGATCTACAAAAAAAATATCATCTTTCACAGCGATATCGGCGGTCATTTTGTATTATAATCTGTACCAATTGATTTTACGAAAAAAATAAACAAAAACATAACCTATTTTATTCAAATTTTCCCACATAGATAAATAAAATGGCATTTAATTATAAAAGATGATGTTTATAACATGAAATGCGCCATGGTTACGTAATTTTGTTAATTTCTATGGCAGAATTAGAAAAAAATAGGTTACGACTTTGTTTACATTTTTCATAAAATATTTTCGTACCGACTATACCAGAGTAGGGCTTCTGCATCCATCTATTTTGTAAAGCAACTGTCAACGATCGCCATTTTAATCTAGGAAACGTGTTCCGTGCAGTACACATTTTTAATTACCCTATTACGTAAACCACTCAAAGGGAATCGATTCCTATCATGTCAATTTCGAACGGTATTTGCTTTGCTTTGGATT
This sequence comes from Pyrrhia umbra, assembly GCA_963891755.1. NCBI lineage: Eukaryota > Metazoa > Arthropoda > Insecta > Lepidoptera > Noctuidae > Pyrrhia > Pyrrhia umbra. The sequence continues at coordinate 11,816,048 of OY982933.1, read as the reverse complement.
GGAAGATTGCTAAACGATGTAGTAATACAGTAAATATTGATCAACATTCTCATGATTACTGTTTCGTTGGATATTAGCAAATACGCGGAAGGTTAATAGGTTTCGCGAAATTGAAAGTAGATACAAAGTTTGTGTTTATTTGGTTCATGAGATTAGTTTGAAACGAAGCTTTTAAATTATTGAAAAAAATATGCTTAATGTCTGGTGATTTTAGTCCTGAAGAACTTTGTTTATATTAAAAGTAAATCATTTTAAATTACTACTTAGCTTGTGTCCAGCGCGTGTTGTTTTGAGTTCTATAGGCTTATGAAGATTCAATAGAATCTGGAATTGATACATTAGTTTCAAAAATCACTTACAAACTTTCTATACTTACTATTAGTCTAAATTCATTTTGTTTATATTTTTTTACATAATTATCATCGCATTTTACAGCGTTGACAATTTGACAAAACAAATTTCTATCGGCTATCAATGTCCATCATAACACGAGTTTCTGTCAATGTGTTCCGACTCTAGCTAGTACATCAGTGCATTACACGCTGCGCTTGACACGGCACACAATGCAAGTTGCTCCTTTTATTTGCTGGCATATTTTTTTATTTAAAAATTACAACGGAATCAACAGCCATTGTTAGGCCTGTTCCATGTTTAACATGTTTTGTTTCAGATAAACTTGTGTGAAGCTTTTAAAACGTGGGTTAAAAATATTAAAAAATAATACAGTTCTACGTAATAATGGTTAAATGTTTATTCATAATAAACTATGAACAATGTTTTTTTTATACCTAACTAGCTTCCCGCCAGCGGCTTCGCCCGCGATATTTTAGCTAATGGATACAAAAACTTGTCAAATTATATACTAAAACCTTACTCATTAATCACTCTATTTATTGAAAAAGAACGCATCAAAATCCGTTGCGTAGTTTTAAAGATTTAAGCATACATATATATAGGGACAGAGAAAGCGACTTTGTTTTATACTATGTAACATTGTCCACACAGAAGCAATTAACCAAGATCAAACTAAAACTCATTTTTGTTTAAATTTAAAATAGGTTCTTGAAAATTCATATGTAATAATAAAGCCTAATATGTAGTAGCACGGTGCCACGGACTTACTACGAAGTCCCATAGAAAAGGTTCTTCCATACAAAAGTAAGTTGCAAATTTAAAATCTTTGTATGAACAAAAAACTGTTTAGTCAATTTTTATGAAGTATTTTTGACCGCGTATACCGGCATAACATGAGACGCCCCACAGCTAGAATCGACCACCTTAAAAGGCGCTGGGGGGGGGGGGCTAGATGCAGAAGGTGAAGGACTGGGTTTACTTAGGTCTAACAAGTTGTCACACAACTTGTGAGATCTAAGTGGACTGCGATAGGCTGAGTTGATTGATTGATTACACCTAATTTTTTTTCGTCTTGACTTTGTATATTGAGTGACTTAATCAAAAATTAGCGATACAATTAAACGCTAAAACATACAACTCTATGCAACTGATTTAATGCCTTCATTTTCTCTGTTAATTGAATACCTAATAGAGTCAATCGCAATAATACTCCGTGATTGGACACGTGCAGTCCAATCAAATTAATTTTATAGTCACTGGAGTGAGGAGGAGGAGTTATGGTTACTGCCGGCTGTATTAAAATTGTAGCAATTTTTCCCGCTTACGGCGAAATATAAAGGAGTGTTATGATTTTGATTACGATATTAGTACGTTTGATGCTAAATATCAACAAGGAAAAAAATCTTCTACTTCTTCAGTCATTCTGCTGTTATACTTACAATTTAAGATTTGATTGATTTATAATCTATGTCAAACCTATTTGTTATCTTCTGGATAACGGTCTCTTCTTATACAGATAAGATAAGAACATTGAAGAAAAGACTTTCCTGGGATAAATTGATGACCCGAGACTTCTGTATTTATGTATACAATTTTAACCAAATTCAAAAAAAAGAGGAGGTTCACAATTCGGCTGTATTTTTTTATGTTTGATACCTCAGAACTTTCGACTGAACGACGTGAACCGATTTTTATGATTTTTTTTTATTTGAAAGCTAGTGCTTTTCGTTTGTATTATCAACATCGCTCTAGAAGTGGGAGTCTCGTAAGTTTATTAATAAATGCCTTGAAAATTTCAAATTGAGTGCCGTACAATGTGAGTGCCGCCTAAAGTTAGTGGCGTTTTAAATAAACTAAGAACATACTAATATATGTAACTTTTTTTGAAGTCAACAAAAAATAAATTACTTCAAGTATACCAAATTTCGACTTATTAAAGTTTACAAAACCACACATTTGTGACTGAAAAGATGGCCTTCAAGTCACAACGTCATTCAACGTAATAATTATAATCATGAGTCACCACAAAAATAGATGGTAAAAATATAATTAAAGTCCATCTTCCAAATACAATAAAACTTAATGGAGTGGCTTTCCAAACAATCACTTAATTTTACTCCAAACCATGAAATTCACGGAAAATATCACAATAATAAAACAGCTCTTTGAACTTCGCCCACTGACTAACCAAATATCCAGTGTAACGGTTAATTAAATAACTAATTCAGTTAGGAGGTCCGTTAAATCTCAGTTAGCTTGCAACTGTTTTACAAATTTATTTTGTAAACAGCTTTGTAGAGTGCTTTGACTAAAAGTGACTAAAATCTGAATAAGGTTCTTGTTTAATTTGGTGTTTCCCCTGATATAAGAACAAAAGGTGTCGACTGACGTTAATCTTCCTTTTTGGAGTTCTGTAGTCAACAAGGGACCTTTATTTCGGGATAGGAAATCATCAAATGACACCTCCCACTGTGGGCGCAGCGCGAGGGAGTGTCAGACTCTTACTGACTAACTTTCCTTGATTTTTCCTTCACATTTTGGGGGCCGCAAAACCCAAGAAGAAACCCTTACCTATATATAGTTTCATCATGTCCGTCTGTCTGTCTGTCACGGGAAAACGGCTAAACCAATTGAGATGAAATTTGGTATTGAGATAGAGGGTAACCTAGAAAAGGAAATAAAATAGGTTTTATCAGAGTACGAAGAAGTCCCCTAAGGATACGGGTGAAACCGCGGGAATCAGCTAAAGTATGACTTTCATATTCGAAAATACTTCGTCTGATCAAATATATAAAAATATAGTAAAGTATTTGGCCTTAAACTTTTTATTTGATCAAAAGTAAAGTCTAGCGTTCTTATTTCGCTTTACTCTCCATTAGACAAATTACTTGATTGCCTATAAAGCTTTGTCGATAAATAAAATAGGTTTCTTTCCAAAAAAATATTAGTAGCATGTCAAATACATACATACATACAACAAATCTATACATATAAAATGCTTTGTCCTGAATGACTGACGGATCAACGCACAGCCTAAACCGCTGCTCGTAGAGACCTGAAACTTGGAGGGTGTGTTCTTTGTATGAGGTAACGATCATCCGATAAGAAAGGATTTTCCGAAATTCTACCTCTAAGGGGGCAAAGTTTGTATGAAACTCTGTCATTTTTAATTTAAATTCGTATAAGCCAACGCGGGCGAATGCGCTGGCGGGAAGCTAATCTATTTATAAAATGAAAAGACGTATGTCTAGAATTCATATTACCGCGGGACGTTCGAAAGAGACACCGCGCCCCCGGAATACAAAGGGCTGAGGATGGAACATGGATGGGTTTTAGTCAGTAAGAGTCTGACACTCCCACCCGCCCCTCCCAAGGCGGGAGAAGTCATTTGATGATTTCCCATCCGAAAATAAAAATAAAGAGTCGTATACCAGGAGAAGTCATGAGTTTAATATCCAGGTCCATTCGATAATACATTGGAGTAAAAAAAACAATGCAGCCCAGAGATATTTGGCAGTTTTTACAATCCCGTCCCAGGGAGGCATCGTCCCTGGCTATTATTTAATAGCAGTCGTTTTAACAATTCCATGTTAGAAGCCGTCAGGTGGATTTGAGTAAAACTCTGATAAGAAGAAGAACTGCAACCTACACGTAAATATAACGCTGGCATTCCCTGACTACCTTTGAGAAGAAATGACGATACTCACTCAGGGGCCGAAATCATTCACGTTACATTAGGCATGAAAGATTCCAATGAAACTAAAATTAACTCTCTCACTCTAGAACAATCAATGTGGGTACAATTTTAATCAAGGTCATATAGAAGGAAATATTTTTCTAACTAGAGAAATAAAAAAAACACTAAATATTTTTTTTTATAAAAAAAAGGAGTTGCTTTTTAGTGGAACCTTACAGTATTTATATTTTTTTTCGTATATTTGTATAAAGATATTAATGGGTTGTAATTCTCACTTTACTAAACAATTAAACAGACCAAAAAACAATACACGCGCAACAGGATATCAAAGCTCGCACTGAGATAAACACAGAGCTGTTGGTACCCCTCTGAACGTAAATAGCGAGTGTGTTTTGCATAAATGGGCGGCGCATTAACCGCACCAGTTTAACATGAGAGAACAGTGCTCAGTTTCGCGTTAGTTGTCGTAAACTAGTCTTACTAATGTTTTCTGTACTGTGGTGTATGTTATAAGAAATTTATTATGTAATAACAGATGTTTGGAACTAAGTTCCTTAATGGCTTGCGGTATAGGTCGATTGGTAGAAATCATCACGCAAAAAAAAGTGTTATGCTCCCTCTAGGTAAATTTATTTCTCTCTTTCTCCTTTTTCTCTCTCTATTTTCATTACATTTCCCAAATACTTGATTTGTTTCGGTGTTTTTCCTCAAGGTAGTCGGATAGGAAACACCGGCCTCATCTAGCCTGTATAAAATTGCCTGACATGTAAATGTGTAATTTAATAATCTACTAGCTTTTAGCCAGCGGCTTTGCCCGCGTGTGCTATATGAATATGAATTCAAATAAAAAAATAACAGCGTTTCATACAAACTTTGCCTCCCCTTTTCACCCTTTCTCATCGAATGCCTACGTCATACAAAGAAAACACCCTCCAAGTTTCAGGTCTCTAGGATCAGGGTGTAGGCTGTGCGTTGATCCGTCAGTCATTCATGACAAAGCATTTTATATGTATAGATATTTGCAAAATAAATATCATTTCTCGCAGTTATCACCCCGCTCTCAGCTTGTACCTTCGACCATCCTCATCAGTAACACGGTGCAGCAGAGCTCGTCAATATATCAGCGGGCAGCCTGACGGACGGGGCCACACACTCCTAACGCTGCACTGTTGCTCTACAATTTTAGGGGAAGATATTATATAAAAAGTGGTGAAAAGTACCTTTTAGTGAGTCTGTCTCTTTGAAGTATTGTTTTGGCGACGATAAACCCCGGTGGGTTGTGGAGGTCAGATAGACAGTCGCTCCATGTAAAACGCTGGTACTCAGCACAACTGGTTAGGCTGGGAGCCGACCCCAATATAGTTGGGAGGGCTAGGCAGATGATGATGTTCTGGTGACGATTAATCCCGGTAACGGGGTTGTGGAGGTTAATTAGGCAGTCGCTTCATATAAAACGCTGGTACTCAGCTGCATCTGATTAGGCTGGAAGCCGTCCCCAATATAGTATGGAAAAGAGAGAGCATAATATCAGATTACTAGCTATTTCCCGCGGTTTCACCCGCATCTTGAGGGTACTACTTCGCACAACCGTATAAGAAGTATCCAGGTTATAAAATATGTGTGTACCAAATATCCAAATCCGTTTTTAATAGTTTTTTGCATGAAAGAGTTACAAAGATACTTACATTCTCACAAACTTTTACATTTATAATATTAATAGGATGAGATTATTAATTATAAGCTACTTATTCATTTACTAAGAATATTAAAGAAGTTTATTCCGTACTTTTTTATACTCCGTTTTTTTACTCGTCTTAACTAGATACAATCTTGACCTTTTAACAAGAAAATTAATTTAATCTTGTTTTAAAACATCGTCTTGATTTTTTTCTTCATAATATTTTTGCACATAAACTAATTAAATAACCTTAAATTTTAAAACAGTAATCGGATTGCAAACAAAAATTCAACACCAAAAATATTGCCCCAATAATTGCTTTTAGAAATCAATTAGTTTTGTGTAGTAAACAAAGTCGATTTAGGTATCGATATTCATAGAAAATATTCACAAACAATTTTGCACCATGAAATATAAAACATCGCAACAATTTGTATATCGTTTGTGGAATGAAATTGGTTGGAACTGCATAAAAAAACGGCCAAGTACGTGTCAGGACACGCGCAGTAGGGTTCGTTAGTAGATCTTAGTTAGTCGACTATAAAACTCTGTAACCGATGATGCCTACTTAGCCGTAATAGTTTTTCTTTTGTTCATTATTATGTTCTATATCAATCAAATTAAGAAACAAATTCACTTTCACATTTATAATATTAGCTAGGATGTGGAAAAGGAGCTCGTGCCTAAGTAACAGCTGTACCTACGGGTCGACCAATCAAAAGATAGGCTGCACTTGGCGCGGTCGATCCGTGGATGGGTGAACATCTATATCATAGAGACACCTCCGTGCCTCAGAAAGCACGTTAACCTATTGGTCCCGATTCATTCGTCCGATGAATCCCGACCCATTTGTAGATCTTTGACAGTCATTACGGGTAATCAGAAGCCAGAAAGTCTGAAATCCAGTCTTAACTCTCTCGTCTAGAACATAAACTAACACCCAGTGAAATTGTATCGCTAAGCGAGCTTGAATTAACACCACAAAACGCTTTAGCAGCGGTTTAGAAGACAAATACTATCTCCACGGATATCGTCTCGTGGCTATTGTATACGTATATCGCCAGTATAACACTTGCTTATAATAGTGATTGAAAATAATAACTACCTAACAAGAATTTCATCTCAACCTCAGAAATAGATTCAAAAACAAATTCCGTGAAATCGTAGAGCTTTTTTTTTTGCTTTCTCCATGACATAAACCAGCTTAAGCCCACAGCGTCGCCAGTGTTGTATGCTTACAAAAACTTTCTATCAGTGAGAAGAATTTTAGCAATCAGTCTACGAGTAGGTAGTAGTTCCGGAGACAAAACATTAATCTATTTACAATGTATAATAGTAATATAGAAGATAATGGTGATGAATATTATCAGGTTGGTTTGAAAATAAATATTTTTCCACGACAGGGCAATATTCCTCCAGGAAAATTTATAGCTTTCACAGACGTCGATCAAATGCAACAAAAAAATAACAAACATTTCATTTGAATTATACCAACAAAAAATAACAGTTGAATATAGTACAGAATATACCTACGTCACTACCCGACAACACTAAATATAGGGTTGCCAACACTCGCCACGTCAAAGTGCATGGAAATTATCAATTTCCGCCATCGCTATTCAGCCTATCTTTGAAGTCTTCGGTGGCACCCCTAACACGGTCTGTGAGGGTTGGGTCCATTTTACTAAAATGTCTAGTTTGTTAGGGCGGTTTATTTATTTAAGTGAAAGAGGGTACTGGTGGTATTTTTTTATTATTTTATGTCTTGATTGATTTTTGTTTGCATAAGTAAGATGCATGCTTGTTTATGAAGAGAAATATGATTCTGAATATTCATATAAATACATGATAATATATTTAAATAGCTTACTGCACTCCTCCTCAATTTAGAAACTTTGACTACGTCAAATCTAAAACCTTAGCGCAGTGTATGCTTACAAAGGAGCAAAAAGTTTTCTCGTCACAATAGGTAGGTATTCAAAATAACTTTTTCATGGAAATCAACACTAATTTCAAATGCGAATAGTTTTAAAATCGCACTGTATAAAATTAATACGTAATAAGTACATACAAAAATGTATTGACTAACGTAATAAATCTATCTATACATATAAAATGCTTTCTCCTGAATGACTGACGGATCAACGCACAGCCTCAACTGCTGATCGTAGAGACCTGAAACTTGGACGATGTATTCTTTGTATGACGTATGTATTCGGTAAGAAAGGATATTCCGAAATTCTACCTCTAAGGAGGTAAAATAGGAGGACAAAGTTTGTATGAAACTCTGAAATTTTTAATTTAAATTCGTATAGACCACGCGGGCGAATTCGCTGGCGGAAAGCTAGTCTTTATATTATTAAATGAATTATTGCTTTTAAAAATTCAATACAATGATGTCAATTAATATTCTTAATACTTCTTACACATACTCTGGTTAGGTGTATTCGCGGAGCCTTGAACTTTTATCGATCGCAACATATTTACATGGTTAATATACATACATACATACATAGCGAGCAAAGTTAGTTTAGGGGAAGATTTTAAGCATGTCTAAGTAACAGCCGCACGGGACGATCGATCAAAGGTTAAGCTACGCTTGGCGCGGTCGGTCCCTGGAGGTGTAACCATCTATATCATCCAGAAACTCCTCCGTGCCTCAGAAAGCACGTTAAGTATGATCCCGGTTGTCATTAAAATTTGTAGATCTTTGGTAGCCGTTACGGGTAGTCATAAGCCCAAAAAGTTTGACTACCAGTCTTATCAAGTCGTATCGTGTTACCTGGTGGCTGTTGTCCTGGTCAGACAGGCAGTCACTACACTTAAAACGCTGGTACTCAGCTGGATCTGATTAGACTGGAAGCTGACCCCAACATAGTTGGGAAAAGGCTAGGCAGATGATGAAAGTCGTATGTATGCTACCAGCTTCGAATGGGACGTTGATGATGAAGACATCTATCACACCTACATACTCGTACATAGTAGTTATAGTATAATTTGTCTCTAAGCATCTCACTGAGAAGATATAAGGAAATCGTTGGCATAATATGGACTTGTTGCGATGTGATAACCGTCATATCGTGTGAAAGTTTTTAGTAATGAAACGATGAAAACTTCATTAAATAATAACCCGAGAACTCCAAAGTTAGTTCCCTATTACAGGGTAAATGGTAAGTAAACTGATGCTGATGTTAACAAGCCCACAGGTTATGAAGAACAAAAACTGTCTAAAGTTGTATAGCTGCAGTTTACGCGGCTTTTAGCTAAGTGTACGCCAGATTTTGCAAGTGAAGCGACACGGTAGAAGCGGCGCTCTAGTTGCAGCGAGAGGTCAAAATAAATACATACTAATATTATAAATGAGAAAGTGACTCTGTATGTCTGTATGTTTTGATTGCAAGGGTTAGGGGGTAGAATGGAGATAGATTGGATCTTACGGACACTAATAGGCTACTTTTTTTCCGAGTGTGTTAAGTAGTTCCATCGGGGCGCGCACAGAGTGAAGTTTTTTCTCAGCCATGGCATTTTTATTCAAAAAACTGATAAGATATTATAGTCATTTAAATGCTAGTTGTCGTTTTCTCCATTTTCTAGGATGTCTAGTTTTTGAGTAATATTTTTTTGAAAATCGACTTTTTTTAATAATGAAATTTAAAAAAAAACTCTTTAGTCCTCCCTGACCACAGACTTTCTATCGGTCGATAGTTTCTTCGGTTTCTTAATCAGTATGAAGATGTAAGCAAGTGCGCAAGTTGTAATGACTCACATCTTCAATTGATTAAGAAACCGACCAAACTATCGGCCGATAAAAAGTCTGTGGTCTCCGGTGACTCTAAAAGCTAGACATAATAACGCAATTATGATGTTAGAAGCATCGACGGCAACTGTTTTGCTGCATATTTTTAAGAACAAAATAACCTTTGTAACTTTATTAAATCAATCATCGTTTTGACATTTTTTTTCGATAATTCCTCCGTATTGATATAAGTTAAATTATGCCCTTGACCTTTCACTATGTAACTTTCACATGCATATTCCATGGAATCTAGATGTTATTCCAATTAATCTCGTTAATCGCTATCAAAACGAATGCAACTTTCTAACGTTAAAAGATATATGCAACTGGGTCGACCGGTTGGCTTGACAAATAGTGTCGGTGTATTGCGAGCAGCACGCGTGTTGGTACCATGACACGCTGAAGGTATACTTACTGCAACATCTTTGTACAAGCATGTTGAATATCGTAACATCACGTTTGTTGCTAAAAAGGGTTGGATAGATATGAACGTAGTCTTTTATGGAAATTTGGAGGCTGTGCGGTAAGAATTGTTAGACTCTTACTGACAAAGACCCATCCAGGTCCTTCCATCCTCCATCCTTCGTTCAACTTTTGTGTTCCTGGGTCACGGTAACCTTTTCGAACAATCCCGCAATTCCTGATTAACATTAAAACTAGCTTTCGGCCTGCGGCTTTGCCCGCGTGAGCTATACGAATTCAAATTAAAAATGACAGAGTTTTATACAATCTTTGCCTCCTTTTTTTACCCACTTAGGGGCAGAATTTCAGAAAATCCTTTCTTATCGGAAAGAACAGACCCTCCAAGTTTCAGGTCTTTGTCACTGTGCTTTGATCCGTCAGCCATTCAGGACAAAGCATTTTATATGTATAGACGATCATCTTCTTTTAAAGGTCGTATTAAAGCCTGACTACATTATAAATGCAAATCTGAGTTTATTTGTTTGTTAAGATTTTACGGCAAAACGGCTAAACCGATTTAGATTAAATTTGGTATAAAGATAGATGCGGCCCTAGAAACGGTTATAAGCTATTTTTTATCTGGGTAAAATAGTTCTCAGGACGCGAGTAACAGCGTAACCACGGGAAACAACTACCTACTGTTTTGTAATAAATAAAACTATTATATTTTTCTCCTTTCAGTATCTCGTCTTTGTTATCCGAGATAAACCATGCCACACCATGACAAGGAAAGCACCAGCTTTCAAATTCACCCAGTCAACAGTTCTGTGGTAGCAAACATAAAAAAACAGTCGAATTGAGAACCTCCTCCTTTTTTTGAAGTCGTTTAAAAACCTTTAATTCAGGGATAACGTAGCTTCTAGTTAGATTAATGGAAATATCCTGAACAAAATGAACTGGCAAACCTCTACACTAAGAAGATATCACATTCTTTCAACTCCCAACTTATCCTTCTTACTTTCCACAACTCAAGATTTTAAAGCATCCTTTTATTTTATAATTTTCTTTACACGAAACTGACAAGTCAACTTCTAAAAACAAGGCAAGTATGAAAAAGAATCCTTTGAAACTTGAGTGTTCAGCTTGGGAATTTCCTTACCGACGCCAGATGTTGGAACGAAATATTACAGCTTACTCCACAATTAGGGCCGCGAAACGAGCGGTTTTATATTTTATTTTAACTTAACTTCTATTGCGAGCAAAAGACTTCCTAGTATGGTGAAATGTATAAGAAAGTTGGATGTTATGAATATAAAGTACTTATCGCAATAAATACTAACATATTCATTTTTTTTCCTTACGGAATCAGCTTCGTTTCACATAGCGTAGCAGCGTATTTTAGACGCTTCGAAATAAAGTAGACATTTGTAGCCAGCAGTAATAATAATATTATACGCAAATCGCTAAGCTTCGACCATTATAACATAAACGCTACTCCCATGGCCTAGGTTTAAAAATACCTTATAGCCAGCGATAGCTAGTTTGTTTACCCGTGTTTGCGTCTGTTTTTTGTTGTATTTTATTGTTTAACGATGCAGTTCATAACTTAAATCTTCTTATTAATGTTTTTCTAAGCTTTTTTCAAAGCAAAATGCTTTTCTTCGCGATATCTCTCAATTTGTGTCGCTTACGCAAGTTAAGTGAGCTCGCGAGAGCTTATAGAGTAACTAGCTATTTTAACAAACTAACAAGTCTTTTTTTATCGGATGGGAATTCATCAAATGACCCCTCCACCATGGGTGGGGCGGAAGGGAGTGTCAGACTCTTACTGACTAAAACCCATCCATGTTCCTTCCTCAGCCCTTTGTATTCGGGGGGCGCGGTATCTCTTTCGAACGTCCCGCAGCCCCGGCATTTGATGATTTCCCAGCCGAAAAAAAAACCAGTTTATGCGACCACTTTAGATACCTATAAGGCAGTGAACGTAATGATTATCATAAACATTTATTAAAACATTTCTTGCATTCCAAGATTCTTATTAAAACAGCACTCCATTACTCCTCTTAACCCCCATAAAAACCATGACACGAACAAATTATAGTGGCCATAACGTGTCAACAAGCAATTACACCCCCACTATGGTTGTAACAAAATATTTTCCATATAAAATGGCAACGTCATGGTGAAATGAACTTATAACTTAAGTAATGTTACTTGTACACGCTAACCTGTTTGTTTTGAATTTTAATTATTTTTTTTTTTAGATTTTTTTCGCAGTTTCACTCACGTCCTGAAGAGACTTCTAAACGCATCCAAATAAAAAATAGCCTATAACCGCCTCTAAGGTCCTTTCTATCTCCATACCAAATTTCATCCAATTCAGCTCAGCCATTTTACCGTGAAAGCGTAACAAACTCACTTCAGCATTTTAATTTTTTAGCAATTCCCTCAGGATGCGGGTAAAACAGTGGGTGGGAATAAGCTAGTATGTATATAAAAAACTCGTGTAGGTTAGACAATTCATAACTCAAGAACGGCTGGACCAATTTAATGATTTTTGGTTTTTTAGATTCGTCTCCACTCCGAGTAGCAGAATAATTAAAACATAATTTTTACATAGATAAAATATTATTTAAAAAGAGTAACCATGGAGTTTCTTGTCCGTTCTTCTCTTTAGAAAACTACTTTTTTGAATGGGTTAATTAAGTAGAAATCCAAAACTTAAAACTGATCATTTTTAAGATTACTTTCAACTAACTAATATTATACATGGGAATGTGAATTTGTTTGTTTGTCACGAATTCACTGACAGCTAAGCCTATTTAAATGAAATTTAGTAAAGTTTTTATAGTATTTTAGAAGATTCATATGAATTAGATTCTTTTATAAATCCTCGGCAACTTAATTTTTTTTAATGCATTTTATAGGTCTTAAAATTGAAATAAATGATTTGAATTGAATTATGAAGTGGCGGTATAAAGTTCGCCGATCCAGCTTGTATTATAAATTTGGATGGGTATTTTTAGATTATGTTCTAAAATGTGGGTTGAGTAAGCCGGCTGTGAGATCAAAAGAAAGGTGTTTTTAGGGTTATCCTGACCGGTATCCAAGCTAAAGAAGGTATGGTTTAGATAGCGCGGTTGACTGAATATTTGCCTATTGCGATGCTTATAGGGTCAATGCATATAGGCACAGAATTAATATTTGAATGGCTCACTAATAGTTAATCTGACTCAGGCTGAATGTATGTGTAATTTAATCGTATGTTTTCTAACGTACCCAGGATTGAGAAAGTTGTTCCAATCGTGAATTCATCATCAGTCACTGCTGGGCACAGGCCTCTTCTCATACAGAGAAGGCATGCGCATTGATCACCACGCTTGCTCAAGGCAGATTGTTGATTTCAGACATGTTAAGTCCGAGTTTCCTTACGATGTTTTCCTTAACCGTTATATTAGTCAGTAGTGTCTAAAATAAACTGATAAAGTAAGACAACCAGTGTTACCCAGTAACTGGGTTGTGGAGGTCAAATAGGCAGTCGCTCCATGTAAAGCACTGGTACTTAGCTACATCAGGTTAGACTGGAAGCCGACCAACATAGTTGGGAAAAGGCTAAGCAGACGAATTTATTACAAAACAGTGTTTATTGGAACTCAGATGGCACTATCATAATCATCATATTATGCGCTTGTACAGCTCCAGGACAGAGTATATGGGGTAAAAATATTTTATGTACTCCAAATAATAATATATAATATAGAATTTTCCAAGGCGTTAACAGCAACCTTTAGTGGGGTCCATGAAAACAGCGATGACAGCAGCCTTAGCGTTAATTAAAGTAGAAATCCATAACTTAACACTGATCATTTTTAAATTATTGTCAATTAACTCATACCTTTTATACAGGAGTTTGTTTGTTTGTCACGAATACACGGAGAGACAGATTCACGATAGATGGCTAAGCCTATTTAAATGAAATTCGGTAGAGAGATAGATGGGACTTTGGAGACAGTTATAGGCTACTTTCCATCTCGGGGTGGCACGGTTTTTCCCTCAGAGCGTGGGTAAAACCGTGGAAAGTGGCTAGTTATTATTTGTAAATCCTCGACGTTCTGAAAAGGATTTTAAATTGTTTCGTGTGAGGTTTTTTGTGCTGTTTGACTTATTATGTGGGTAGGATTCATAAATACGTGATGTTTTAACACTCACACTTAATCCGACACCTACGCACATACCTATATACTTAGTTTGTTGTCTGTTGCTTTATGTTTTGCATTTCAAAGTAATGAGAAAAGTGTTAATGAATTCTAATAATTAAAATGGCTAGGTACGCATACAATGTATTGATGCCGTGAAATTTATACATATAAAATGCTTTGCCCAGAATGAGTGACGGATCTACGCACAGCCTCAACTGCTGATCGTAGAGACCTGAAACTTGGTGAGTGCATTCTTTGTATAACGTATGCATCCATTAAGAAAGGGTATTCCGAGATTCTACCTCTAAGAGGGTGCAAAAGGGCGCAAAGTTTGTATGAAACTCTGTAATTTTTAATTTGAATTCGTATAGTCCATGCGGGCGAAGACGCTGGCGGAAAGCTAGTACTGGTATATTATATCTGCGGGATATATGTGGGAAAAAGCAAATGGCAAAGGAAGGAATATAGATGGGTTTTAGTCAGTAAGAGTCTGATTCTCGCTCCACCCACAGCGGAAGGAGTCATTTGATGATCCCTAAAAAAACACTTTCCTTGTTTCAATCTATTTCCATAATCAAAATTTGATTTAGTCGGTTCAGCCGTTTGAAGCGAGACAGACAGACGGACTAGAGTTATTAATTTCTTACTGTCGATTTGACAAGGACTTTAATTTTCATGCAAAATAAAAATTGAACTAGAATAATATTTTTTTTGCTATCTTCTACCCGTAAAAAATTGCTTGCGTATATTAATTACTATATTCTCATATAAAAGCTTTATCTAACCATTTATTTTAAAGCGCTTTATCTGACCCAATTTATTTTAAAGCGCTACAGCTGCTATATTTCATAGCCCAATAGATTTGGGACGGTCGTAACTCTGAATAAGATTTGGTATTTTATTACCAACTAAATTCCAAGTTTCTGGAGAAGTTGGTTTTATTGGTTCATACTACCTACTGCCCGCTGCTCCACCCACGTCCTCACGAAACTACTTCTGCAAGTTCTGCACGAACCTGGGATTGTTCCTGGGTGCATTTCTATAGTGCATAAAGGGATGATCGCCGATTATGCGTCACCATCATTATCATCAGCCTAGCCTTTTCCCAACTACATTGGGGTTGGCTTATGTGTTACCATCAATTTCTATTAAAATCTTAGGAATTTATTGGAATCTTAGGACATCTGTGTGTTGCTAAGGGATGTTCTAAAGAGATACCGCGCCCCCGGAATATAAAGGGCTGAGGAAGGAACATGGATGGGTTTTAGTCAGTAAGAGTCAGACGCTCCATCTCAGACCCAAGGCGGGAGGAGTCATTCGATTATTTCCCATTCGAAAAAAGGGCTTCTGGCGCAGACCTGAGACCCTGAAATCCCAACAGACCCAATAATCCAGGACTCTGTAGACCCGTGCATAGAATAGACATAAACTAAAAACGCCATCTAGGTAATAACAATTAAACAAATTACTTTAAGATTTATTCGGCTACTAAACTCGTTTTAAATTCCTCCTAATGAGAGTTTTTCGAGATTATTATTCTATCTGGGTTGTATCTCCGCCGCGGATTGTGGGAAATTTACGAACTTTCCACTTCTTTTTGGTAACAAGAGTAATTTTCGGGAGATTTTCTGCGAGAATGATTTTGTTTTAAATTAGGAGATTGTTTTGAAATTGTTGCGTGAGATCTTTTTAATTATTTTAAGTTAGTTCACACTTGTTTTGATAATATAAAGGAAGATTTTTACGATTTCTCGATTGCAACGCCTGAAATAGGTGCTAAGCTGGACATTATATTTATTATATTTAAGAACTTAAAACCTTAGTATGCAAATATAGTTTGAGTTTAAGGGTTACCGCCAGCGGCTTCGCCCGCGTGTTTTATAAAACTTGCCCCCCTTTGTCACACCTTAGGGGTTGAATTTTGGAAAATCCTCTCTTATCGGAAGCCTACATCATAAAAAGACCCGCCAAGTTTCAGGTCTCTACGCTCAGTGGTTTAGGCTGTGCTTTGATCCGTCAGTCATTCAGGACAAAGCATTTTATATGTATAGTGACGTCACAGTGAGAAGTCATAAAGTGACCCGCTCACACACATATGGACTTTGCGTTATCTTTTCAGACACACATTTTTAATCTGTACCACAGTCGGGTTAAACCAAGGCATCTTCAACCTACAATTTGATCTATAACAACAAAAGCGTAGCGTACCTTGCAATTTCGTTTGGAATTTCGATAAATTTTCGCGGCTAGCGTGAAATTAGAACTCTGTAGGGGAGGCATAGCTTCCTAGGCGGTATATTTTCGCTTGTTTTGCGAAATACAGCCGGATAACGAACCTGACTGACTAGACATGCGAAGTACACGTTTCCTACCCTAACAATATATAATATATATTCGCTGTGGTTTGCACAATCAGAATAATATACGCCATAGTGAAATAGCATTTAGTTGGAATTTCGGTTTGATTAAACAAAAATACTTTTAAATTGCTGTGAAAAAATCCTCGAAGGGTTAAAAATATACGCTCCCCTATGGATGGCAGTTTTCAACAGAATGTAAAAAAAACAATGAAGAAATTAAATAAAAAAATACTTTATTTTTACTATAAAAAGGCTAGATGGGTAAAACGCTTGTTAAAAAGAATGAAACTCGCCTGAATAATATTCATTATATCGTTTATACAGATCAGCATAACTGAATTTTCATAAACAAGATGGCGGACGATAATTATGTTTTTTAATCCGTAGCCCAAAAAGCGCTATTGTTGATGGATTGATCAATCTATTTGATGTATGTACATCGATAAGCAATTTATGACTCCATAACGGGTGGATTATTAAAATTTACCGTCAAGTCCTAGGCAATATAGGGGAAAAAATATTGGTATATACGTAAGTGCCTACGTAGTTTTTGGTTCAAGTGATTGATGTTCAAGTCGTATTATTGTTCAATGTATACGGTACGATGTTCTTAAATCAAAATATTTTTTATTTTTATTTTATTTATTTATCAAATAATTAAGAGTCCAAAACCGTTCAGCGTAGATTCATATGAAGGAAAACCTGCAAAAAAACTCCCTGGTGCCTGTTTTACTCAGTTTTTTTTAATTAGTTATAGGTATCAATATATATATATAGAAAATATTTGAAAATAACGAAACCTGTGATAAAGTTAATTTAAAGTAGTTTCCCATAATTATATTATCTAAGGCACAATATAATCTACTAGATGTTCAAATTTGCGAGATGTTCACCGGAATAAAAAGGGCAAAGGGTTGAGGAAGGAACATGGATGGGTTTAAGTCAGTAAGAGTCTGATACTCCTACCCGCCCCACCCACGGCGGGAGGGGTCATGTGATGATTTCCCATCCGAATATAAAAGGCCCAATACAATACTTGACTCAAGCACTACTTAAAATTAGATCAAATTAGGTTTGTGAGGAAATTTTTACGATATTTTTTATTCCTTCACGCAAAATTAATAATCATAAATATTAATATGCGAGCATGCCATAGGTGTTTTTGTCACCAGTCGGTGACGTGTTAATGCTTAATTTGTGTAATTTATTTAATCATGTATTTCACCTAGTTTTCTGTATTAACTGTAAGCAATAAAGCAGAAGTCCAGAAAAACTATTAAGTACAATAAAAGGCATTAAAACGTTTTGGCCAACTGTTATCTCGGCTTTGCATAACACCATCAGTTCGTTGGCCTATACCATAACCACCATCATTGGATATTCCACCTTTTCGTTTACGAAACAAAGTCTAAATTAGCACTTTAGATTTCAGAAATTAATTTCATTAAATCACGACAATCAACCGTTGTAATTCGAACGTTAGGGACTTAAAAATAAAGCACAAGATTGTCTGTGTTGTTTCATTCGTGATACAGTCACATAGAAAAGCGATAAGGTTACAGGAAATAAAGATTATTCAAAGAAAGCACGCGATACATCAACCAATATAATTTGAGCCCTGTTTAATTAGGGTTTTGTTCGGCTAGGTGGGTCAAGTAGGCGTTAATGGTCGAACTATGTAGGTTTTAGTAAATGCATTTGTTTGTTGGATAATATATTTATTTAGAAATGTTGATAGGAAGCGTTTTCAATAGCTCTGAAAGAGCGATAGCGGTATTAAAAAATAATTTATTGAATACTAGGTGTTTTCCGCGATTTCACCTGCATTTTGAGAGAACTGCTTTACACACTCGGACAAAAAGTATCCTATGTGTTAATCCAGGTTATAAACTACGTGTGTACCAAATTTCATCCAAATCCATTCAGTAGTTTTTGCGTAAAAGAGTAACAATCAAACATACATCCTCAAAAATGTTCGAATTTATAATTTTAGTACCATTAGCGTCGCTACGTTAGGTAGTGTGTCAGAATTCTGTGTATGAAACAAAATAAACATTGTAATTATATTTCACTGAATATGGCAAGAGACAACTATGTTATGGAAATATTTAAACAATAAACAGAAAATGGAATTAAAACCTTTTATGTACTTGTATGTAGTTTCAGTTTCAGTTAGAAAATTAATTTGTTATTACTACGCGCTTTTGTGTTGGATCGTGAAATTAATATTTATGTATATATTATGTACCTCAAAAAGATGGTGAAATATTTGCTTTTAAACATACATAAACTTTTTAGTTTGTAGCTTATTTATTATTATAACTGAAATAAACGATCTCAAATTAATTTGTATTTTTTTTATTCTAAAAATAATTTAATTTACTCATAGAAAATATTATGCGAAAAACTTAAACACTAACCCAGTTGCACCAAAAAATATCAGGTTACTTATACGTGAAACGGAAGAACTGTCATTCAAGATCTGTCAAAATGGAGGATAAAATTGAATAATTGTGCTATCATTTTATATTTTTCGTCTAAATATTTATGATATATGTTTACTTAATTATTATAACTTGTATTGATAACATAAAAAATACGAAAAGTATATTAATTATGGATATCATGTTTTGTGATATTCGTAAAAGTATAACGTATAAATGATTACAAGTTTGATGCAACCGGCTTATAGTAAGAAGTATGTTTAGATAAGTACGTATGCTTTTTTAAAACTAGACACGGACACCACGATCTGAACCACAGATTAAATAATATATTTAAACGCTCTAAACGACCACAGAAACCACAGTCTAAAAAAATTACAGTCTATAAAGAACTTATGTCACATTAACTGACTTCACAAACGGAAAATTTTAATTAACTGTGTACGTTAGCGACTAATTGGTTATACTCAAGTTGTTACTGTTTAACTGAACGCGACCGCTTGTAACAAGAATTTTAGATTAAAATGTTATTTAGTATGTTTGTGTTTGAAATTTATGAGCAAGGATATTCACCCCTGATTTTTAGAGTTCTGTAGTTAAAAAGGAAGTCTTCTGTCAGTGATACTGGGCTTCCGCGTAACTACATTTTTCTATAAGACCTAATTTTCAATGTAGTTTTATTCCAAGTTATAGGTCTTATGTGAAATACTAGTTCCGCGTTAATGCAGTATCACCGACGTCATAGTTTCGCCATGTCCGTCTGTCTGTCTTTCTGTACGCGGCATAGCTCGGAGGTTCTTAGTACTTGAAAGTTTAAATTTGATATGCTATGCATATTGATCACACCGACAAAGTGGTATTTTTTTAGTAAATGACTTCCATACACTAAAAGTGTTGATGAATATTTTTTTCCCATGTAACTTTTTATGAGGAGTATTATTAAGAAGGTATATCAGGGGTATGAAGACCATTTCCTCATGGTAGCTTGCAAAAAGTACCTATAAAATTAAAAAAAATACCTATTATTTGTAAAGGTTTTGGTAGAAGATTAGTATTGACAGTTGATCAAGGTTTTCTTTTACATAACACAATTATGAATTGTTAAGCTTATTATTAAAATGTTGAAGTGTAATTAGTGGTTCTAATATATAAGTGTCTATTTATTTCTGACATTATTGTCACAATGTCTAGACAAAAAATATATCAATAAAATTAATTGTATTCCATCAGAATTAAAATTGAAAGAGATTTCAAAACGCTTCTATTTTTAAAATAACATAGTACCCATTGTTTCTTGTATGATAAAAGTGTCATCCCAACAACTGATATCAATCTAGCTGCCTCGTCAATCATGGGGTGACAATGCTGTCCGTGAAACCTGCGGATCGGTTTCATGTGGCATGTCCTATCGTAGGCACTTTGTTTAGACACCATAATATTGTTTGAAATAGTCAATAATATTGAAGACTATATTAAGAAGAAAAGCGATTATTATATATTTTTTTAAGAAATTCTTTATCAGTATTTTGTTTTGCACCATTGCTATTTTAAACCGATATTTAAAAAAAAAATACCATTTGAAGGCAAAGGCAAATAAATAAAAAATATTAAATTTTTCTTTCTACGAATTTATGTTTATTCGAAATTTTATAAAAACCTCTACCTTTTTTTTGCAGATATTATATTATATACAGTTATCTTTTTGCCAGCGGCTTTGCCCGCGTGTGCTATAGGAATTTAAATAAAAAAAAACAGAGTCTCATACAAACTTTGCACCCCTTTTTCATCCCCTTAAGGGTAGAATTTCGGAAAATCCTTTCTTATCGGATGCCTACATTATAGAAAGAACACACCCTCCAAGTTTCAGGTCTCTACGATCAGCAGTTTAGGCTGTGCGTTGATCCGTCAGTCATTCAAGACAAGATATTTTATATGTATACTTAGGTAGATAACCTATATTAAGTTTATTCACAAACAGTACGTGATATTATTGATATAAAGAATTGTGTATATAAATAATTATGTTCATAGCAAGCCGCAGAAATGTAATATGTTCCCTCAAACAGCGCTGATTTTCAGTCAATCCCTAGTGACGTATAAATTAAGCCATTTAGATCTAAACTACACAAACAAATAATTAATTAATTAATTAAATCCCATGTTCAACTAAGTTTGAGTTAGGTTTCCATAATTGTGGAAGGTGAACAGTATATAAAAATATTCTGAATTATTTTTCACAATTTCTGTTATATTGTAAGCTTAACTTTGGATTCTGACAAAACCTGCGATACAAAAATTCAAAAATAAATGTCTTTGACGTAATTTTTTTAATATATATTAAGTGATGCCGCTGTCGTGATACTTTTCTTATGTCACAATAAATGTCACACACCTGTTTACACCGAGACACTAGCTATATATAATGAGTTTACGGTGTAAAGTGTCGTAGTGTAGGTAATCCTAGTTTTAAAAAACGCGGAAGATTGAGATGATAGATTATGTCAATTTTTGATGCAATAAGTGCTAAACGATTAGTCGATAAAATTTGAAAAAGATTTTAATTTTTACTAAATATTTGTCTAATTTATTCCAATACATTTTTGGAGAATTGACATGGTCGTTTTACCATTATTTTTGTACCAAAAAATTAAATTCATTATCATTTTGTATGTCATCGTGTTAGTAAATTTTCGACCACTCAGAGCCAAATTGTTGCTATAATCGCTTTGTGAACGCCATAGAGTAACAAAATGCAGTATCACACGGGGCCAGTAAACTGTTGCCTCTCGTTCCTTTATGTAGAAAGACAATTGGGTATCAATCCAGTGGGGCATAATGGCATTGTCGGTTCATCGTCAATCATACCACGACAACGCTGCAAATAATTACACGTTTATTTGCACTTTTGTTTAGTTCACACTGTTCGTACAGAAAGAGTTTTTTTAAACCATGTAAAAACTTCAGGAATTATTTTTAACCGACTAACTGCCTTGTTGGTGTCCGTGCCTCGAAAATCACGTTAAACTGTTGGTTCCGGCTGGCATTTTTAGATCTTTGACAGTCGTTACGGGTAGTCAGAAGCCAGAAAGTCTGACAACCAGTCTTACCAAGAGGTATTGTGTTACCCGATAACTGGGCTGTGGAGGTCCGATAGGCAGTCGCTCTATGTAAGACATTGGTACTCAGCTGCATTCGGTTTAGACTGGAAGCCGACCCCAACATAGTTGAGAAAAGGCTAGGCAGATGATGATACAGACTTGTTGGTCTAGTAGTCGCAAACAAGACTACTACGAATAGAGTCTCGGGTTCAATTCCCGGAGCGGATCCTCGAACCGAAATCGTTTTGTGGATGAGCTAGTTTTTAATATTAACCTTTTTATTGAAGTGGGTTAAATATAAGTATTTCCTCGAAATTCAAGCACATCACGTACCCGGATAACACGTATCCAATATCTTTCCTCAGATTTCAGTATGTATATATCTGAAAGACAGACAGACAGAATTACTTTCATCTTTACAATTAAGAATAAAGAACTAAACTTCTATACGTCACCATAGACTAGACCACCAGCTCGTTAAATGCTAAAACTGATGGATGTACGACTGTGCGCTGCTCCATGTGACGGCACAAGGATTAGATGGCGTAAGTTACAAGATGACAAAGAATAGCAGAACGTACTAGAAAAGACGTGCCCGAGATCTTAGAAGGAGTGTGGAAAGATTGGTTATTTACTTTTAAGAGACTGACCCCTCATTTATAATGCTAGCTATTTCCCGCGGTTTTACCCATATTCTGAAGAAACTACTTAACTTATCCAAATAAAAAGTAATCTATAAGCGTCTGCAGAGTTTTCTCTATATCCGTACCAAATTTCATGCAAATCGGTTCAGCCGTTTTACCGTGAAAGCGTAACAAACAAACTTACTTTCGCATTTATAATATTAGGATGACCCGATTAGTGTGTGTGTGAAACAAAATTTTATTTACTAGAACAATTAATAAAATCTCCACATTTAATTGATAATATCATCCCCGATTTTCTTGGGGCATACACAGAAGTATCTTAAGTTTCTCCAAGTCACTCGGAACTTGTTGCTCGGAGGGTTTCCCTCACAAGAGGAGCCTTTACGTTCCGTTTCATTGCTCACTAACTTTCTTTAGAAGAAAAAAGTTCGATCAATTATCACGTAGCGTGGATAGAATCGTACTTCTTTTTAAACACGATTTTCTGCATTACAAAATATTTTATTTTACAGGAATTGATTTGGTACTTACCAAAAGTTCGTGAACAAAATACGTTGTAGATTGACAAATTTTGTAAGTATCTAACAACGGACATATGTAATTAATTAGATAACGCAAGTTACGTTACATATATTAAAACCAAGCGTGTAAATTTATGACTACTTTTTGTGACGTCACAAGCGTGTTTTAGTGATTATTTTTTATACTACGCTAACATTTTCAGCACTTTTTGTTGCTCAATACGGCACTATTCTACGGTGGAGTGCGGCCTAATTCAGACGGCCACGCAAAATACATACACTTTTTTTTTTCGGTTGGGAAATCATCACATGACCCTTCTCGCCGTGGGTGGGGCGGAAGCGAGTTTCAGACTGTTACTGACTAAAACCCATCCATGTTCCTTCCTCAGTCCTTTGTATTCCGGGGGCTCGGTATCTCTTTCGAACGTCCCGCAGCCCCGGTAAATACATACACTTGCGTAAATAGATTAGATACCTGCATGTAATAATAATATTTGGATACACTAAATCGGAAACATATCTTGCAAAAAAAAATAAGATGACCACCCAAAACATAACCTTGAAAATGTTAGACAAATGCGGGTGTTAAATTATTCCTTATTCTCAAAATGAATTTGAATTAAAACTTTTATCAAACAATAGTCTACTAAAATGAAAAAAAGTTGAAAACGAAAATATGAACCTATTCTTAAGCTCAAGAATAATAAATTACTATTCCTGCTTTAAACCAAATTACTTTAAAACGAGAACCAAAGCTTACAAAACTTTCCTTTAGCTCGTGTTATATTAAAAAAACCGGCCAAGTTTGAGTCGGACTCATGCACCTAGGGTCTTGCTTTTTCCATTAAAGCATAAATATTATCAAAATTTTTCAACACAATGGACAATCATTTTAAATGTTTTTATTATTGTAAATAAATGGCCGTTATGTAATGAGCAAAAAATATAAAAATCATTATTTATAAATGTTCCCTCAAGTCAACAACATTATTAATACCTAATTAGCTGTGATAGACAGACAGACAAATACACTACAAAGGTCCCTTTGAACATTGTAGAAGACCCTAAAATCATAATAAAAATTAGTTACAGACATTGTAGGTACATTGGTTTTAAACGAATTTCGGTTCATTCAGCCGTTCTTCGTCTTAAATACTTTAACGTATTATATTAAAGTGCTTTAGGAAGTTTCGGAACTTATATAATAGGCTTGGCCGCCATCTTGGATAATGTTTTTTGGGGTAATTTAATTTCTAATGTTGTTGGTGTATTTTTTTTGTATTTAATATTGTGGGAGATGAATTGTTAGAAAAGCTGTTTTTTTTATCAGACACTACGACACTGTCGTAGAACAAAGTCAGATGTGATAATACAAGGAAATTGTGATTTTTTCAAAATTAGCTTCAACTAAACATAATCTATCGATATAAGCAAGAAAAAAAATTATATATCTGGTACTTTCTGAGATATTAAAACGAACAAAGTTGTATTTCCAATACGTTCCAAAGAAAATCAAAACTTTAAAGTGCTCTCCTGTAAAGTAGCTATTTTGTAGATCCGACTTTGTTCTACGAAGGTGTCGAATTTAGTCTTTCCCGCGGTTTTACCCGCGTCCTGAAGGATCTACTTCTTCATGAAGTCGGATTTAATAAATAGCCTTGTACAGGTATAATGACTTATGTTTGTTCTTTTTTAGGGTTCCGTACCCAAAGGGTAAAACGGGACTATTAAAGACTTCGCTGTCTGTCCGGGCCACCAGGCTGTATCTCAAGATAACTAAACAGTTGAAATTTTCGCAAATTTTGTATTTCTGTTGCCGCTGTAACAAAAAATACTAAAAACAAAATAAAATAAATATTTTTAGGGAGGACTCCCATTCAACAAACGCGATTTTTTTGCCCTTTTTGTTGTTTTACCTACTAATTGTCTATTTCCTTTGTATGTCCAGAAATAAAGGCTTTTTGTTTTTTTTTTATAATGATCCTTTATCCTTACCCAGGTCTCAGCTTATCTCCATATCAAAACTAATGCGTGGGCCTGCACTATTCAGGTGAGAGAGAGCGAGACACCGCTACTAACGTCGTATAACACCGTCTCTTTTTCACTACGAAACTATTCCTAATTTGGCACGTCATGGTAAGGCTCCGGGCCCGTGTCGACGGCGCGTTCGTGTTCCACGCGAACCTCAAAGAAATGTCAGCATAGTTGACGGGGCCCCTAGGGCCAGTGCCTGCCGGGGCTGCAGGATCATTCGAATGAGTTACCGCAGGCCTGGATCACAATGCCGGGGCTGCGGGACGTTCGAAAGAGATACCGCGCCCCCGGAATACAAAGGACAGAGGAAGGAACATGGATACCCATCCATGTATTTAGTCAGTAAGAGTCTGACACTACCACCCGCCCCACCCACGGTGGGAGGGGTCATTTGATGATTTCCCATCCGAAAAAAAAAAGACCTGGAACACAAAGGACAAAGAAGGAACTTTTTTTACCTCCTGTTCCCCACAGCAATATTATAGTCATTTGACGATTTCCCGAATCTGTGGAGGAACACTGTGTGGGATCTCTCCATTGAAAAGGGAGGATCCTCCGGCCAGGCGGTGATATTGCCTAACGGGCTGCTGCCCGATGGTTGATGTTGGGAAGTTGTATATATTCTAACTCGCTTGCGAACAATTCTTACGCGATGTAGAAATTAGCAGTCGTCGTTCTCATGTAGCTAGATAGGTGTCGCTACAACTTAAAAAAAAACATTTAAATTGCTCATTTCAATCGGTTCAACTGACATACCGTGAATGCATAAACAAACAAAATCACATTATAATATCATTGATAGTAATATTAGGTTTGTTATATAAATACTGGAATATATTTACATACATGGGGACAACATCAATTGAAGTATCAATATTAGTTAAATGAAATTAAATTTGATGAATAATACTAAACGTATATATTTAATGTATGAAAAGAGGCCTGTGCCCAGCAGTGGGACTATATGTAGGTTGATGATGACGATGCTGAAACTAATAGCTAAACTAGTTACCGCCAGCGGCTTCGCCTGCGTGGGCTATACGAATTCAAATTAAAAATGATACAGTATTATATAAACTCTTCCCCTCTCCCCCCCCCCCTTAGGGGTAGAATTTCGAAAATGTCTTAGTTATCGGATGCCTATATGATACAAAAATACACCCTCTAAGTTTCAGGTCTGTACGATCAGCGGTTTAGGCTGTGCGTTGATCCGTCAGTCATTCAAGACAAAGCATTTTATATGTATAGATAAATATAGTTTAAGTTAACACAAAAGACAATTCATGTATTTAGCTTATAGGTAGCTAATGTATTTATCTAAACCACTCGACATTCTTTTTTTTTACTCAGCCGTGCTCATCAAAAAAATCAAGTTACAAATCTAAGCCAACAAGTCTAGCCAAACACTTTACCAAGATACCTCCAAAATAAAATTTACCAAAGGACTAAAATCGTTAAAGTTTTAACGAGACAGACTGAGAGAGTGCACCTAACATTACGTCGGTTAAGTAGAAACACTTTAACCATTAAACTAACGATGTCCCAAGTTGCACCTCAAAAACACTTAAGTTCAATTTTAAGTTATTCCTCATAGAATGTTGTAAGACAGGAGTTTTACGTTAAAAATTCACGCTTAAAAGCTTAACGGATGAAATAAAAGCTTTCGAACTAAAGTCGGACAGGTTAATATCCTGTCGTAGCACGTCTACGGACGGCGTAGCGGAATGCTACGAATTTGCTACGGAGTTTGTATGAAAAATATTCGTTGCATGAATACTAATAAGTTTGAGTCGTAGAGAATTCTAATGTTGAGCGTTGTGCTATTTCTGAGTCGTGATTTCTAAGAATAGAACAGTACGCCTACCCACAGATTTTGATAATATCAAAGGGTAGTATTATGTAGGTATGTAATTATAAATACGTTTGAAGCCTAACAATTTGTGTTTGACCTTTTGTATGAAAAGGTCTCTCTGAAATAATATGTTTGTTCAAGGTTCAAGTTCATAATATCTGAAATGGAGAACTAATGTTTTTATTTCTGAGTTCTTTAATAGGTTTGAATGTTATCGTATTTCCAATTAATTATAATATTTATGTATGTTAAACTTTTAGATGCCGTGGAATATTTTTCTGACTTCTCCATTTATATAAATATACATTTATACACAGATTACACGGTAGCGTGTAAAGCCAATGTCAAGGGACCAGCGAGGTAGCAATTGTGTATTTGGAACTACTTAATTTAAAATATTTAAAATCAACACATAAATTAGTTTACTTATTTTCTTATACTTATACATATAATAAAGCTGAAGAGTTTCTTTGAACGCGCTTATCTCAGGAACTACTCGTACGATTTGAAAAATTATTTCAGTGTTAGATAGCCCATTTATTAAGGAAGGCTCTAGGCTATGTATCATCACGCTAAAACCAATAGGAGCGGAGCACCATAAAAAAGAAATTGAAATGCTCATTCCTTCTGAGGCTTTACCGACCAGTGGGATAGTAAATGGGCTGATGATGATTATGATTATTATAATATAATGTAAAATACTTTTATATCTGGTAACGTGTAACAGTCTTCTAATAAAACAAAGAAAACTGTGGTCAACAGCTTAAGAAAAAAAAATACAACAAAAAGGAAAAATTGTTTTAAACCGGATTCTAAATAAAACGACAATTTTCAGTACTTTCCAAAGGCGCGACATAAATGTTATGTTTGAAAAATAAAACGCTCTCTATTGTGTGGCACATAATAGAATTCTCAATATGAGTATTTACACGATGCGGGGACGAAACGATTCCGGGACGTGAACAATTACACTTTGTGCGGAAGATTCGAGAATATTTCTGTTGTTGCAACAGAAATTGTGTGTGAACATTTCTTTTTATACGTAATTGGTCCTTTTAGATAGATAGATAGAATATTCTTTATTGTACACCAATAGGAAAAACTAATATGAAGCAGTACAATAGGCTGTCTTATCGCTAAAAACAATTTCTTACAGACAACCTTTGGATGAAGTCAAATTGTATAAGAATAGAAAGATAAAGTTTACGGCGTACATTAGAATTTCATTTGCCTAGCCTTTTCCCAACTATGTTGGGGTCGGCTTCCAGTCTAAACCGGATGCAGCTGCTCCACAACCCAGTTACCGGGTAACACGGTACCCTTTGGTAAGACTGGTTGTCAGACTTTCTAGCTTCTGACTACCCGTAACGACTGTCAAAGATGTACAAATGACAACCGGGACCAACAGCTTAACGTGCTTTCCGAGGCACGGAGGAGTCTCGCTATGACATAGATGGTCACCCATCCACGGACCGACCGCGCCAAGCGCAGCTTAACCTTTGATCGGTCGAACCGTGCGGCTGTTACTTAGCCACGAGCTCCTCCGCGTACATTAGAATATGGCAAATAATATAAACGTAAGGTGCGATCTGTTGCTCTGTACATACAAGGATATACTTATTGTTGGCGTATCTCGCCTTACGACAGGCGACGGACTCGCGCACGAAGGGTTCCGTACTATTATCTCCAAAAACTGCAAAGAAATCACGTCTGTTGCATGGGAGCCCCCTTTAAAACAATATTTATTTTATTTTGTTTTTAGTATGTTTTTAAAGCGGCAACAGAAATAAATAATTTGTCAAAATTTTAACTGTCTAGCTATCGCGGTTCTGGAGATACAGGCTGGTGAGAGAAAGACGCACCGATAGACGGACGGACAGACAGCTAAGTCTTAGTAATAGGGACCCGTTTTTACCCTTTGGGTACAAAACCCTAAAAAACAAAAATATAAATAACTGACTTTCCCATTAATAACATTAGTTATTACTATTATGATCACGTATTCCTGATCAGATGACCAACCAGTAACATTAAAGCTACCCTATTAAAATTATCCTTATCAATGTCCAATAAATTTTAATTGTACCGCCTCTTAAAAAATATGGAGGGTAGGTTATGCCTATCTCAGCTCGCATAATAATATAAAAGTCAGCGAAGGGAAATAATTAGGTACTTAAGTAGACAAGATCGCGCGTAATTTATTATTTATTAATGTTAAAGTTTATGTGTCGGCACTTTCTTTGTTATCTTAGGATCCAAGTTTATCTTAATATTATTATTTTGTTAATTAATGTAATATTTTGTCGATTTATTGGTTTGTGAAGATTCGTTTTGTATTCACGTTAGTTAACTATTTGATAGCTTTGTACGAGTTTTTGGAGGAGCTCGTGGCTAAGTAACAGCCGCACGGGTCGACCGATTAAAGGTTAAGCTGCGCCTAGCGCGGTCGGTCCGTGGATGGGTGACCATCTATGTCATAGCGAGACTCCTCCGTGGCTCGGAAAGCACGTTAAACTGTTGGTCCCGGTTGTCATTTGTAGATCTTTGACAATCGTTACGGGTAGTCAGAAGCCAGAAAGTCTGACAACCAGTCTTACCAAGGGGTATCGTGTTACCCGGTAACTGGGTTGTGGACGTCAGATAGGCAGTCGCTCCGTGCAAAACACTAGTCACACAGCTGCATCCGATTTAGACTGAAAGCCGACCCCAACATAGTTGGGAAAAGGCTAGGCAGATGATGATGATCACTAGGCTACCACCACTATTAACAAAATGCAAACGAAATATTTTTTCGTACAGAGCAATTCCAGTCATTTTAAAACACTGAATCTGTCTATATTTTTAAATTGAAACCGTCTACAAGCAATGTAGGATTTAATTATATTGCTCACTGAAACTACTGAGGGATTCAATTTCAAATTTAATATGCAAGAGATTTTCAATTTCTCAGTTTTCGCTCATTCGAAAGATTAAAACTTTAATTCTTTGCCTCGGATACTTGGTCGGTTCTCAAATTATATTTACCTATTTAAATAATTCCGAAAACTAATCTTATTTCATTTTTTTCTGAAAATTGTTCGAAATAGAAGATAGTTTTAAATTACAATGATTTATACATCAACAAATGACATTGTTTGTAATATTTTTTTTCGTTACATTGTTTTTTTCACGCCTATTAAGAAGGTAGGTAAGGAATAGATGCACCAGTGCCTGCCAGGGTTGCGACATTGTTCAAATTAGGTACCTTCTACCGATCGGTGAACATTTTGAATAACAAAAATTTTTTTTTTCTTAGCCTGTACTCTCCCACTTCTGGGCAAAGGCCTCCCCATCCAGCTTCCACACTTCCCGATCCTTCGACCGACCGAGCATCCGGAAAAGTGGGCCACTATTGTCACCCAGTGGACACTCCAGGATGGACACCGCAAACGGGGTAGGCCCCGGAAGAGATGGCGCGACGACCTGGACGCTTAAAATACGAAAATTTTAATAATTTTGGAGAAACCATTGAATATAACAATAACATTACAATACTGTCGCATAATAAAATTTAATGGACCTCTCTAATCACAAACAAAGAAACGAACAAAATATTCTTCTCACGCGGTAGCCCCCTTATTAATAACAACAACAAAATTGTAAGCTGTTCCTCTCGAGCCCTTAATTACGGTCTTCACAGCCCTTCTATTCGTAACGACTGTTTGTTA
Organism: Pyrrhia umbra; assembly: GCA_963891755.1. Classification (NCBI taxonomy): domain Eukaryota; kingdom Metazoa; phylum Arthropoda; class Insecta; order Lepidoptera; family Noctuidae; genus Pyrrhia; species Pyrrhia umbra. The sequence goes on along the minus strand of OY982933.1, from coordinate 11,785,259 downwards.
AAAAGGGATATAAATAATTAATCACCTGTCCACAGTTTCAACAGTAAAGGATGACCGGAGGATTTTTTGAAGTAATTTTTCTGGTGGACTCCGCAAGTGATGGCATTTTTGATTAATTGACTGGGCTGGTGTTATTCTTTGTTTTTGTTTATGTAGATAGACGGTCATTTCGTTTATTGTTGGTAGTTTTACAACTCCGCTAATTGATATTATAGACGTACACCTTGGTTACATTTTTAAAGTTTTAGTATCGATCCCAAATTATTTCTGGAAATAAATATATCTTATGACACTTCGTAAGGATGTAGCTTTCTAACGTTGAAAGAATTTTTAAAATCGGTCCAGTAGTTTTTGATTTAAAACCCTATAAACAAAAAAACAAACAAATCTTTCCTCTTTATAATATTAGTATAGATGTGTGTACCAAATCTCATTCAATTTGACAGTATAATGAATTATAGAATAAATTCAATACTACTGAAGTATTTGTGTGAAAGAGTTTCAAACAAACATATATACTTACATACATCCTCACTAATATTCTCATTTTTTAGTAGGATGGGAGCCTCTTTGTTACTAAGTTATTAATAATTAATTAATTAGCTTCTCGATGCGATGGAGTCGGTCGATATTGACGTCAGTGATCTGCGGACGAGGAACTGTCATGAGCGGTCGTCCGATAAGAAAAAGGTGAAGGAGTAAGGTAGAAGAGATCAGATGGATCAGTGGATAGAGGTGTCAAGGGTTTGGAATTTAAAATGGCCTCTATCTGGATCAAACAAGTTGAAAGCTCTTCATAAGTTTAAGAGTTAAGCTCATGATTCTGCGTAATAATTGTTTTGTTGACTTTACTGCTGCCTCCCAAAGACCACCGAAGTGGGGGGTGTAGGCAGGTATAAATTTAAATTCTATTCCATTGCTAGTTCAGATGCTATGTCACTCAAAGAGCTCTTTAAGAGGCGTGGAAGCTCATTGAAAGCTCCCACAAAATTTGTGCCGTTGTCCGAGTACACGCGCTGTGGAATGCAACGGCGACTAATAAATCAGCTGAAAGCCGAAGGCTTCTTTGGTGAGGTCGGATACCAACTCCAGATGAACGGCTCTGACTGCAAAGCACACAAAAGCACAAATATAAGAATTTATAAGCTTACATCCTCTACCTCTACGATCGGCTATCAGCACTGGCCCGACGTAATAAAGCCCTGTATTCAGAAAAAGATACTCGAGAGACGTTCTATCGCTGGGTAGGTTACCCATGACGACTTGAACGGGCTGAGCTCTGAAGCAAGTACATCGAACACAGTTACGCACTATCTGCTTGGCTAAGTTTCTGCCTGCTAGAGGCCAGTAGTTGATTCTGATGTCATTGATTATTTGATTATATATGATTATTTGTTAGGCATGCATATTCCTCACATTTCCTGCTGAGAAATCTGTAATATAAGATTCTGTGATGATTGTAATTCAGATAAAGTTAAATGTAATGATAACCTTTTGTTATTCTTATTTTGTTTTTACAATTATGTATAGATCTGTATATAAGCTACGATTTTGATTAATTTAGTGTATGATGATTTATTGTGTATTAAAATTAAATTATTATTATTATGTAAATTAAACTTGTGTGTATCAACAGCTGTATGTAAAGATAACTCTGGTAAAGAATGATTATGTGTATTGGGTGAAGATGAAAATTCTATTCTGAACTGATTGAGGAAATCAGGACCTGACCACCAAATAGAGGACGAGCTGATGCAATCAGCCTTCACCCCCCGAGATGCGAGATCAGCGGGGAGTTCAGAAGCGTCTGTGAAAGTATGTAACTCGATGAACCTTGGTGCTACAAGATATCCAACGAGGAATGTAAATGGAGTTAAGAGCTGGAAGCGATTACATAATTTAATGAATTAAGATTATACATACACTGCTGTAACATTGATTTTACTCTGAAGAGAAACGGTTAGCGGACGATGCAGTATCCGTATCCCAGAAACGAGTCAGTGGATAAGACTCCTTAAGTGAAGGAAGGTGACAAAAAGAAGGTTGTGTACGATGGCGATATGAATGAACGCAGCCAGAAATAAGCCAACCGAATTTTGAAGATTGTAATCTAGGTTGATTTTCACCTAAATTAATTGTTTTGGAACCTAAGACGTCCCAAAATACCTGAGCACCTACGAGAATGTCAATAGTCGCAGGTACATTGAAGAAAGGGTCTGCTAACTGAGTGCCTGGCGGAATGGAAATATGTTTTTTGTCCACAAAAGAGCCAGGTACCAACTGCGTAATCTTGGGTAAGACAAAACAGCCTACCCTCGCCTGATAACCACCATAACAAGACTGTAAAATAAGACTACAGCTTTCTGAGGTACTAGACGCTTGTCCATTGATACCTGAGACGGTGGAGCTAGTGCTATGTTTTACCAGGCCAAGCTTCTGACACAGCTCGTTGGTGACAAAGTTGGAGGTACTGCCATTATCCAACAGAAGTCTGACAGTATGAAGCCGCCCATTGACATCTGCCACCTTTGCTAAAGCTGTGGAAAGTAAAATGTTCTGATTATTTTCTGAACAGAGAGTAATGACGTTGGTTGACAGTACTATGTTGCTCCCTGTCAGATTTTCTGTAGAAGGTTCCCTATGTAAGAGGGTGTTATGTTTAAATTTGCAATTCTTGCAATGTGATAAATTGCAACGCTTCGCTGTATGACCAGGTCGAAGGCAATTCATACAAACATTACATTCTGAAGCTTTTTTGATGCGTGCTTCAGTGTCAAGGTTTCTGAAAGATTGACAACTGAATAAAAAGTGATTCTGAGTGCACATAGGACATTTAATATTATTTGAATTGTAAATAGCCTTAAGTTTAGTTGTAGTAAAATAGTTTTTAGTTTTATTATCATAAGTATTTTTAGTATGTGTTGTGTTTTTGTTATCCTGTAAGGATTCTAGTAAATCTGCTCTGTTAGATAAAAATTTAATGTAATCTTTCAAATTTGGATAATTGACTAAATTATTTTTATATTCTTCCCATTCGCGATTTGTAACACTGTCTAATTTCTTGGACATCATGTAAATAATTACGGTATCCCAATGATTTGTAGGCTGACCTAGTGTGTCAAGAGCCCTTAAATTTTTGTTGGTGACATCAATCATGTTACGTATTGAGCTACATGATTCCTTTTGAATATTTTCAAAATTAAATAGTGCCTGCAGGTGATTATTGACAAGTAATCTTTCATTGTCGTATCGGTCAGTCAATAACTGCCAGGCGATGGCGTAATTATCTGCTTTGAAGTCAATACTTTTGATAACCAAAGACGCACTGTCAGTTAAAGCCGCACGAAGATAATGAAATTTGTTGATGTTCTGAATACTACTATTATGATGAATAAGGGAAAGATACGTATCTCGGAATTCAAGCCAGTGCTGATAGTCCCCGTTGAAGTGAGGCAAGTCTATCTTAGGCAGCCGAACGAAGTCGTGCTTGCAGCCAGAGCCGTGCCGGTGGATATCGTCGACTGAAGAAGCAGACACTAGCGCGGGCGAAGAGGCACGCGTGGGGGCAAGGGTCGCCCTCGCGCGGGCCACCAACGCGTGATACTGCGACTCGAACTGTTCCCGCTCGGCATACATGTCGTCCGTGTTCTCGGACAAAAGCTCCAACTCTGTCTGTAACACGTCGAATTCCTTATATAAGCTTTCCATTAAATTAAGACGACCTTGTAATTCAGCCTCCTGAAAACCGTCTAAGTCCATACTAGGAAGCAATCCTAAGAAATTACTAAAATGTGTAAGCTTTGCTTTGAAGCTGCCACGCCTCTTAACTAGCTCCTTTAATTTTGCATCAGCCATAATGGAAGGTATTTAAGCGTTAAAAAATATCGGCAACGCAGACAAAGGAAATAAGCAAAAAAAAGTTATAAACTATTTAAATACGCGGCAAAGCTAACGGTGAATCAGCTGATTTGAAGTCAACGGTCAGGTGTGCAAACCGGTTCACCAAGCAAAAAAAAGTCACTAATGAGCTTGTTTACGCGTTAACACCGAGTAACAGATGCAACAAGCGAACAAAGGAATTCTAACAAGTAATTAAGATAAGGTTTTTTATGCAAATATGACTATGAATGAATAAGCAAACTACATCAGTTTAATTATGATTATGAATGTAAAATAAAGCTAAATGAAGAGATCAATGAATGTCTGATCGGTATAGAAGCACTTTAAATTATTGGAAAGAAGAAATGAAATAATAACGGGAAATAAAGGATATCGGAACGGACTCACTCAGTATTACGTCCCTCCGTCCGGGTAGACACATCCTCCAAAAGTCCTCTACGACGTAAGGTCAGCTACGGCAGAGGTCGGCGATCGGTCCAAAGTCCACGGGCGGTTGTGCGCAGCTTTTAAGACGGCAACTTCTTTATTCGAAGGCTCGAAGGACCACTGTTTGAGTGCCAAGCTCCAGTTGTGATCTGGTGGTCTCGGCTGTACTAATAAAACTCGAAGCTCAAAGTAATAACTGTATTTTCTATATAAGCTGGTACAAGAAGAAGCCGCGTAGCGTGCGAGCGGTCAAGCGTCGGCTAGCGAGCCTGTCCGTGGAGCGAGTGCCGGACACATAATGGTCGACGGCCTAGTGTCAGGTGGGGGAAGGTGATGACGGTCGTTACGGCGATCACGAGCGGTCCTCGTGTGCCGCTCGATGTGATGTCCGGAACAGAAATAATTAAAAAAATATATACTAGTTCCAAAGAATATCACATAAACAAATCTTAATTTTTCATCACCAGCCTATATATTGTCCCACTGCTGGGCACAGGCCTCTTCTCCTACAGAGAAGGCATGAGCATTGATCACCACGCTTGCTCAAGGCGGATTGGCGATTTCAGACTTTTTAACTCCAGGTTTCCTCACGATGTATTTCCTCCACCTTCAGTGACACCTAAGATATACTTAGAAAGTACATAATTATAACTTTCGAAAAGTCACATTGGTACTTGCCAGGTTTTAAACCTGCACTGCCACCATGACTATCACAAACAAAAAAAAAACAAATACTATTTTTAAAATAATGTAAGCAAAAATTCTCACTTCAAAATCTTTTGCTTAAAACCCAAAGTAGCCTCAATTCCATTAGGCTTATAACGGGGAGAAGGCATTAGCGTTTCCCATAAGCCTAAACATTCCGAAATTCACTAGGATTATCTGACCACAACGCAATGGTCCAATAGGTCGGACTTCAAACCGCAGTCTTCCGATTACCTACTAATCTAATCTTCTATGCTTTCAAACGGTTTACGTAACATACGTGTTTATGTAGAAAGGGTGGATTTGGGACCTAATTTGATTCAAATGTTTGAAGACAGTTATTTTTGGAAGTTTTTGGAGGCATAGGGGATTTTCCATGAAAACTTTTTTTTTATGTATGGGAAATCATCAAATGACGCCGTGAGTGGGGCGGGAGGGAGTGCCCGACTCTTACTGACTAAACCCATCCATGTTCCTTCCTCAGCCCTTTGTATTCCGGGAACGCGATATCTCTTTCGAACATCCCGCAGTCCCGGCAGGACCAGACCCCGTCACTGATGCGAGCTCTTTGGGGCGCACGTGGAACATGAACGCGTCGTCAACAAGACCCTGGTCCTTACCGGACGGCGAGCGACCCATATGATAGCTCACCGTCCGCAGGCCCACGCCTACGGTGGATCGGGAGTCGTCTCGCGGCGACTGGACCTAGGATCGAACCCGAGTCCAGGCCAATCAAGACCAATCAAGCAGTCTGTCTTACATCTAAACCATCCTAATAATATTATACATGCGAAAATTTGCGATGATGTATGTATGTGGGTATATATTATTATTATTATGTTTGATACTCACTACTCTCTTACGCAAAAACTACTAAATGGATTTCAATTAAATTTGGTACACTCGTAGTTTATAACCTGAATTAATACATAGGATACTTTTTATTCAGGTGCGTCATGTAGTTCTCTCAGAATTCGGGTAAAACCGCGGGAAACAGCCAGTATGATATAGAACGTATGTTATAGTACTAGTTTTGTCATGAGTTCGAGGTCTCGAGATGATCAACAGATTACCCAGTTCGATTACCCGGTTGACAAAGAAGCAACCAATTAGCCGGTTAAACCGGGTAAATATATAGGGTAACAAGAATATTTTAGTCGCCCGTATAGTGAAGTAGGGTGACTATGAATAAATACGACAAGAAGATATTTATAGAAAAAAATATATGAATTTATTCATTTGAGAAATGTCTTTAAAATTTAATAATATTATATTGTAATGCTTAATGGTAGTATTTTTTAATAAATATTGCGGATTTAATGCTTATCGTATTAATTTAATATATAATGTATTCATTCAAATGGTGTTCATTTTCAGGAAATAATCTTCACAGAGATTCCGTTTTCCTATTTAATTATCTCTATAAATGGACTCTCATCGCCTCATCAGTACTTATGCTTTCCGTAGTCAAATCAATTGCCAAACGCTATGTACAATGTGTGTCTCATAATTTCATAAATATTAATTGTCACAATACCCACCTCTCCGTCTAGCGTGTACAAAGGATTCCATACGCTTGTGCTACATAGGTACGTGTTTTTTTTTTTAATAGTAGTATAAAATAATGGTTGACATATATATTTAAATGTTTAAGTTAATTTTATATGTTGACTAGCTGTTTCCCGCGGTTTCACCCGCGTCCCGAGGGAACTAAAAGGACCTATACATTAATCCAGGTTATAAACTATGTGTGAACCAAATTTCATCCAAATCTGTTGATTAGTTTTTGCGTGAAAGAGTAACAAACATACGTCCATACTTTGTTACAAACTTTTGCGTTAATGATATTAGTAGGATTGTCTGTTACCTGTAATTTCATCCGTGAACTTAGTATGAACGCACTAATGTAATCGTAGCGTAAATGCAACCACACCAAACCAAAATTCATGTTCAAAAATGCATAGATACCCAAAAAAAAAAATTGTATTTATTGCCATTTTTTTTACAAACTGCTTCTACACTGAAATTTAAACCTATTTTTTTGCTACTAAAGGCTTTAATCGTATGTTACCTTGCATTTAACATGTACATAATTTACCAGGGGCCCTGTAACAAGGGTGATGTTATTGTGTGAATATTCTGGATTCCTAGACCTTTAATACCTGACCTTTGTCGGAGGAAACATATTGCGGGCCTAGTTGAACACCTATTGTTTAATTTACTTGGAATACGACTTATTAATAACAGAGGTTTGTTGTTGTATGTCTTTAGTTTTATTCTTTGTTAGACAATAAGACACCTTTCGTGTACGAGTGTGCGGGTACGAAACCTGGCAAGTACCAATATGACTTTTCTAAAGTCATATGTTCTTTTTTTAAGTATATCTTAGGCGTCACTGGCTAATGGTAAAGGAAAACATCGTTTAGTTTAGTATTTTTAGCGTGAAAGCGTAACAAACAAACAAACTCACTTTCGTATTTATAATATTATAGTTAGGATAGTATAGCATGGATGGATTGTGTGAAAGATGATAATATGGATAGGAAGGGTGTTACTAGTGAGATGACGACAGATAGAGAAGTCATCATTATCAGCCTATATATTGTCCCACTGCTGGGCACAGGCCTCTTCTCATACAGAGAAGGCATGAGCATTAATCACCAGAAGTATGGAAAAAGAAAACATGCTGCGCCGACCCCAAATAAATTGGGATAAGGGCAGGCGAATGATGAGGATAGTATAGCATAGATACAATAAAAACTTGGCTTTAATCCATACGCATACGAAAGAACAATTTATGCTAGTGGCGACAGACACCGTATTGTCGCCACAATACAATTTTATGGAGACTTTTACGCAAATAAGTTTGAGCTCAATGCATATAAACGCTTGTATTGTGTAGTAGTGTGATAGTAGAGCTGGGTCACTGAGCTTAGATATTACTATATATACAACCGGTTGCGTCAAACTGTAAAGAATTGAATTGTATATAATGTATTATTGGATAATAATAAATTGAAATGTATAAAGACCAAATTTTTATTGCAATTAGAGATGTACCTATTACATATTTGAATTATCTGTCAAAAGTAAAAAGAAAATGAAAACGGCCAGTAACAAAATATAGTTAACAAATATGTATAAAAGAGGTTTGTTGTTTTATACACAAACTTTTTATCATTTATACTTTTACGAAAATCACAAAACATGATATCAGTAATACGAACACTTTCAATATTATGTTATAAATACATAGATATAATAATTTAGTAAACATAATAATATATTATAAATATTAAGACGAAAATCATAAAATAATAATTAACTAATTATTTCTGGAAATAAATATAGCCTATGACACTACATAAAGATGTAGCTTTCTAATGGCAAATGAATCTTTAAAATCGGTCTAGTAGTTTTTAAGTTAAATCCCTACAAACAAACAAACAAATCTTTCCTCCTTATAATATTAGTATAGAAGTTGTCAAAATTCAATCAAAGCTCAAAATCGACCAAATAGAACCAAAAATAGAATAAAAACAAAAACAAAACAAGATATTTGCACACAATAATAAAATGACAAAGAAAATAACTTCTATTTTATGTTACCGTCCATCATATCGGGTGACCTCTATGTGGGTAGCAAGATGTAGGGAATTACATCAATCCAATTTGAGGAACGGCTCGCATTACGAACATTCCGAGATCTAGAAATTAGGGTCGGGCTTGTGTCGTGGGAGGTGGCGGGGGCGATAAGCGGAGCGGTTCGAAATTCAACAAATTCTTGAAAGAGCCGACAAAAGAGATCTAAAAAAATCAAGCAGGGGTGCTGGCTGTATCATCACAATCTGCTTATCCTTATATAGGTTAGAATCGGTATATAAACAGCTGACTAAAAAAAAGCGGCTGAGCACCAGTATTTTACCAGCCTGACCTCCATAACCCAGTTAGCGAATTGTCAGACTTTCTGGCTTCCACCTACCCGTAGTGATTTTGAAAGATCTACAAATGACAGCCGGGACCAGAGTGAATCTTCAAAAATATGCCTTTGTTTTTTTCGCTTGACGCTTTTCGCTTCCTCACATGAATTTCATCATAACCAGACGTATAAAATTCAATATTTATCTACATTAAGAGGCTATATCTGTCTCATTATTTAACAAAATAATGTTACGCTTGTAAATTATACAATTTAAACGATAGTCGGGAGGATAATGACGATTCGGAAACCAAACAGCAAAATATTGGAAATTCACCCACCAACGGTTTATCGTGCTTTCCAAGGCATGGAAGAGCATAGCGACATATAGCCACAAGTTCCTCCGTTGCTGGCATTAAGTATGTAGTATTTGTACTGAAATTACTTCAAAAGTTTGAAACTAAAGGCGGGTTCAATTTGCTTACTCTAACACTGAATAGTAACATAATAATTTGCAGTAAAGTTTGAACATGTCTGACAGTCTTTTTTCCCTTGCGGTCCCGATAAACATTCCCATAGAAAGGCCATTTTTATTTACAAATCGCTCTACGCTTATAACTTTACGCTTCTTCAAAAACATCGAGCCTTCGGAATAAAAATGAAATGTTACGCAGTAAAAAGTAAGATGGCGGCTTATAGTCCGCCAGCGGTGACAATGCGCGCCCCTGACATAAAATTAAGACATTCCGTCTTTTGTAAAGCTTCTTGCCAATTGGGATTTAGAAAACAATCTGTAGATACAAGAATGTGTTCTTAATTCTTATTGCTAGATCAAAAACGTCGTATAGGTAATTTATGTCGTATTAAGTCGTGCTAAGGTTGTTTTTACTGGTAGGCTAGGTTAAACTTAAATTTCAGTTATATGACATTCCAATTATGAATTATTTTGGTAGAAAATTCTTATACAGAAGCCCGACAAAGCAAAAAGTATTTTTGTTTAATTTGTTGCTTCTTCTACTAGAAGTGTCTTAATCATATTCGTAGGATATATTTAAATTATTGTAGCAGACCTAGGAATCAAAAACGTACCTAGAAATCGAAAACGTATTAAACGCTTACCGGTAGCGCTTGTGACTACTACACTAACAAAGCAGTCTCATCATCAATATTATTAATGGAAATTAGAGTTTTTGTTAGTAATGTTTTCACGAGAAAATGGCTCAACAAATTCCAATAAAAATTCGTATGGTGTTGAAGCCCAAACCGTACGATCACATGATTTTTTTAGACGGGTCCTTGAAGCAGTTCCTTCCAGCGAGTGAAAAAAAAAAACAGACTATAGCCATCAGTAGAAAGATATCCATAAAAAGCTTGTAAAAACAACCGTCACTTCTGCTCATCCCATGAGCGAGAACGAACGCTATATACCTAAAAGAGAATCTCGGACAAAAGTACGCTGTTAAAAAGAATTGAGACATCCCCTTAATTCCTTCAGCATTAACAGTCCCTCGTAGACTGATGAAAATAGAAATTGATACTGTAAATTTTATCATTCCTTTTGTTTTAAAGGAAAAACGCAAAGTTTAGTAACATTAAGTTCGGATCTTATTAGCTTTCTGAACAGAAAATTGGAACAGAGCCCTTTGTTAGAAGTCGATTGAAGCCGACTTGATGAATGTAAGAAAACGAATAAGAAATAATGTGATAAGTCTTGCGATTCTAGTTTCTTGCTACTTGATATTAAATATATAAGTGGTTTAGTGTATAGAGCATGATTTGCAATGGAAAGTTGTGCTATAATAATATTGATGGTACTATGGGCAGGTCAAATATTTTAATACTGACGTAACCATCTTTAGATACGTTAAAACCTGTCAAGTTCCAATATCACTTTTCTAAAGCCTTATTTACTTTCGAAGAATATGGATGAGGTTTTAGTCAGTAAGAGCCTGCCACTCCCTCCCAGCCCACCCATGGCGGGAGAGGTCATTTGATGATTTCCCATCCGAAAAAAAGATTAGGTATCTAAGACATCACTGACTAACGGTGAAGGAGAACATCGTAAGAAAATCTAGACTAAAAAGTCTAGTACCGCCAAATGCTCATGCCTTCTCTGTATGAGAAGCGGCCTTTGCCCAACAATGGGATATTAATCGCCTATGGTGATAGAATCCACAATATCCCAGTATTTCAACCATTTGGCCGCCTTTAGTAAAAAATACCAGGACCACAGCTTAGTTGAGGAGCTCAGAACAAAGTCGTGCACTAGTAGGCGAGTACAGTTAGCTACAAAAGCGTTGTATTTTTGTGAGGTCTGAACCGTTTTAGTTCATTCGTTCAGTGTCGTGTTTAATGGATTGTGAGTGGAGGCGCTCGCGTGTGCGGATCTGTCTGTATTTCTGGTTTTGGTACAAGTTAGGAGAAGTCAGCGGATAAACATATACTTGCCGGGAGAGAAAAAAAGATGAATCAATATGATTTAGTTACTAACAAGCTTTCCGCCAGCGGCTTTGCCCGCGTGGGCTATGCGAATTGAAATTATACAAACTTTACCCCCCTTTTTCACCTCCTTGGGGGTAGAATGTATACGATGCATACGTAAAGAACACACCCTTCAAGTTTCAGGTCCCTACGATCAGCGGTTTAGGCTGTGCATTGATCCGTCAGTCATTTAAGACGAAGCATTTTATATGTATAGAGATAAATAAATTTCAAAGTTACTTAAAACACAAGTTGACCCAATTTGTCGTATATTAGGCTTTAAAATCTATCCCTTAAGTGTCTTAAAAACACTTTGCAGCACCTCGGAATGAGGGTACGCAACAATTGTGATGATAAGTCCCTTCTTTGAAGAATGGCGCTACAGCATTCTGACCTACTACCTGACATAGTTCCTCACTAAACACGGATATTTCTGGATGTTCCTGCATCGAATCGGGTGGGAGGAAACCCCGGGTGTCACCACTATGAGGATGGGTGGCTCGCCTTAGAGATGTCAGCATAATTGACCCCAAGACTAGTCCTGCTTGGGCTGCGGAATTGTTCGATAGCGCGGCCCCGCGAAGGAGGAATGGATGAGTTTTAGTGAGTAAGAGTCAGACACTCCTTTCTGCTCCACCTACAACGGGGGGAGGCATATGATGATTTCCCATCCTTGAAAAAGACATCAGAATCGACCCTAGAATCCTATATTATTTTTTTATTTATAGTTGCACTTACAAATACCAGCCCAACATGGAAGTCTCCTTTTGAAAATCAGGCTGAGTGTTAACTATTTTAAATAAAACTAATAACTCGCTTTATTTTATCCCTTAAATCCAACGACTAAGTTTGCAATGCCCTACTAAACACTTGCCAACTTATTCCAGCACTCAACTCAACCCTTATGACAACGCTACAAGTGCTACTCTCGTTTAACATACAGACAAAGGCATTTTGTAATCGCTGCATTATCTAGTTCTTAAATAGTATGAAAATGCCTTGTTGGGCACAAAATTCCGTTGGGAAAACTAACAAGCTGAGTCAGCATTTTAAAAATAACGACTGAATATGCTTATTGGAGTAGAAAATACCACCGGATTTTTTATATCCTTATCTATCTAAACATATAAAATGCTTTGTCCTGAATGACCGACGGATCAACATCATCAGCCTATACATAGATATATATTGTCCCACTGCTGGGCACAGGCCTCTTCTCATACAGAGAAGGCATGAGCATTGATCACCACGCTTGCTCAAGGCGGATTGGCGATTTCAGACTTAAGTCCAGGTTTCCTCACGATGTTTTCCTTCACCGTTAGTCAGTAGTGTCTAAGATATACTTAGAAAGTACATATGACTTTAGAAAAGTCACATTGGTACTTGCCAGGTTTCGAACTCGCACTCGTACACGAGAGGCAGGTGCCTTAACCACTAGGCCATCACGACTTTTTTACGGATCAACGCACAGCTTAAATTACTAATCATAGTGACCTGAAACTTGAAGGGTGTGTTTTGGTATGACGTAGGCATCCGATAAGAAAAGATTTTCCGAAATTGTACTCCTGAAAAAGAGGGGCAAAGTTTGTATGATACCCTGTAATTTTTTATTAGAATTCGTATAGCCCATGCGGACGAAGCCACTGGCGGAAAGCTAGTAATATTATAAACTTTAAGTTTACGTATAAAGATCCTTGCATGAATCTTATTCTTATCGTTTGGGTGCAGGTTTACTAACCTAACAAGTCCTAGTGTCAGAATTTCCTCAAATCCACCTGACGGCCTCTGACATGGAATTGTAACAACCGTGGACGGCGGCTTAACGATGGCCAAGGCACGGGGGACGATGCCAATTACGCGACTCCGGGGTGCGTTGAGAAATTTTAAAAACCTAAAATACTATGTCGGCCCGATCCGGGAATTGAATCCGAGTGACAACGAATATTGAAACAAAAAGTTTTATAAAAAAACACATGTGTTTTTCCCTTCGCTAAAACAAAAAGCACTCCCCATTTGAGCTAAAATTAAAGTTTATTATCATTAGCATAAAGCTAAAAACAGAGTCAAATTTGCTAATAAAGTATCCTTTTTATTTTTATAACGCTTTCTTTTCACGCTCGAAAATATAAAAGATGAAAGCAAGTAATGCTCGTAAGTACATACTATACTGTAAAAAGGATTCTGGTCTTTTTCTTCATTCATAAATAATACTTCGGACTTTTTTTCAAGGTCAGATATTATATAAAAGTTCTCTGGTATTCAAAGTTTCCTATCAGATAACCTTTACTAATATTATAGATGCGAGAGTATATCTGTGTTTACATATATCTTTGTACTAGAACTATCAACGCTAAAGTAGCTTTGTTTATGTGTTTGTTTCGCTTACACGGCTAAAAGGCTAAACTGATTTAGGCATCTGGGCAAGGATGCAAAAAAAAATATTTAGGTCCAACAACTGGTTATCTCAGGATGCTATAGACCCCGCGGCGATCAAGTGATAATTTATATTTTATCGGCATGTAATATACTAATTATGATAAAAGTATGAATAATAATTATGATTGGGTATCATCTCATCTTAAGTATTGAAGTATTCATCATCATCTTAAGTATCAAAACACAAATACTAAATATTTTTTTAAGTTTTTAAATAACGCAAAAATGACAAATTTCCTTAATAAAGTATGGTCAACCATCCAGAGGCAAACGCAGCTTAAACTCATATTTATTGATCATCGCACCCGTAATTAAATTTCTCTCCAAGAAACTTTAACTTAGAGTTCACAAAAAACAAGTCTATAAATATTCATATCCTTAATCCTAATGAAAAATGGCATTCAATTTATATCAATCTTGTCACTGCATTTCACTAAATCAGTGAACGCAGCCTGATAAGACCCTGGCTAAAGGTTGGCGTCCTCAGGTCGATGGGGTCAGGGTTCTAACCCCTCTGATATTTTGTTTCTTTTGCGAGTAATTACTAGTACTGCTAATGAGAGTAATATAGTGTAGATAATGCAGTAGGTTCAGTTCGAAATTTTCTTGATATTTTTTGCCAATGGCAATTTTGGTCTTGGTCTCTTTTAGAAATAGGTATATTATAATTATAGTGCGTAGATCTTTGCCAGTCGTCAGTGGTAGTCAGACGTCCAGAAGTCTAACCTCCAGTCTTTTAAAGATTTATTTTTATACTAGCATACCCATCACCTCGTCTGGTTCAACTCAGAGTTGAGTCCAGATACGGGATAAAAAGTTTTTTATGTGTTGATGTAGTTAACAAACTATGTGTGTACCAAATTTCATCCAAATCCATTTAGTGGTTTTTGCGTGAAAGAGCATCATACGTACAAACAATGTCATAAACTTAGGATATTGTTGGTTAAGCATTCACTATTTCCTCTATTTATACTTATGTGGATTACACGAGACGAGGGCAGTCATTTGTCTCAAGTTTTAAACCTCCATTTATTTTAATCTACTTTGTGTGGTCTCCTGCGGCCTTATATTTTAGTTTGAAAGCCCTATTTTGCTATCCCTGCAAATAGGGGAGTATTTTCAATGACAGTCTTTATTATTGTCC
Source organism: Pyrrhia umbra (assembly GCA_963891755.1). NCBI lineage: Eukaryota > Metazoa > Arthropoda > Insecta > Lepidoptera > Noctuidae > Pyrrhia > Pyrrhia umbra. Next base: position 11,770,248 of record OY982933.1, on the reverse strand, counting down.
TCTCAATCACTACAACTGTGACTGACCCATCTGGACTATCATCCCATGTCGTCTATCTCGGTACAGATAGCCAACTCTACAAAAATTGCCCAAATATTTTTCAAAAAAAAAATGGACCTACTGATTAAGTTTCACTATAGCAAAACTCATGCATTTTTTCTATTCCAAGTCCTAACCTTATTAGTATTGGGAAAATACTTTTTTTTTTTTTGTAGAAAAACAATTTATATTTCTTTGTTATCTCTCGCTGCATTGCCAATCTAGATGTCTTGCCATAAATTGGACTCATATGTTGCTTACGTCTAGTAAATATGCTACAGAGTAAATAGATCTTGAAAAGGTCGAACTTAAGGATCAAGGTCAAATAAGGTCTGATTTGATATGTACTTTGGTTCAGTCGATAACCTTAAGATTTTGATCTTTGAAAGGGAAGGCAATCATGTTTTTGAAATTGCTTTTAGTAGACTAATTAATAAAAACTAGTGAAAACTTAGAACTCTTAATTAAGCTGTTATTAATTTTACGATACTACCATGGCGTAAAAATTATCATATTTATTATATATTAGCATATTTATTATCCTACTGCTGGACAAAGGCCTCTTCTCATACATAAAAGGTATAAACATTGATCACCATGCTTGCTCGGAGTGGATAGGCGATTTCAGAATTTTAAGTTCTGGTTTTTTACATTGCTTTCATTCACCGTTAATCAGTGGTGTCTAACATACACTTAGAAAGTACATAATTATGACTTCAGAAAGTCACATAGGTAACTGCCAGGTTTCAAACCCATACACGTACACGAGATGCAGGTGCCCTTACCACTAGGCCTTCACGCACGCGCTTCCTTTGAAAAGCAGTAAAGTTTTCTTTTCACGCACCAATAGGTACCTATATCGATTTTATATATACATAGGTCTGTGAAAAATATATTTTTTCAAGCTTTACATAAATACAACACTGAAATAAACGTGTAATTTTAATCTCGGCCGAAAATACCTTTTCACCGAGATTTTTCCATCCAAATTCCAAACCAACCCCTATTTAGTACCTACCCCTACTTAGCCACCGCCTTATCACAGGTTTCCGCTACACTGAACTCTTCGTAATTAGCAGTATAATTATTTACCGTTGGAAATATACGGTCTAAATGTTTGGAAAAAATGTATATCTTTAGTTTAGTGGTGGATAAAAGATTAAATTTGCTTTCGTTGGCTTCGAATGAAAATGTTCTCGCTTTATGTATTAAACCAAGTGGAATATTCAAAGTAATTTAATGCGTGTTTTTTCTTTAGATACGAGCTATTCAGTTTCAAGATTTCTGTTAAGTTTTTCTTTAGAAAGCTGGTTTAATCTTTCTGTGGTGTGTTCAAATGTTTATGGCATATTACCGGCCATGCATAAAGAAATGCCTGTACAGAGTGAAACAAGAGAAGTTATTAATTAAAAATTTAAAGCTGTTGAAATGACGTAACCGATTTTGATAAAATAAATAGGTCTAATAACTACAGCTACAAAACCTGCTTTAAAAAAACATATTAAATTAAACGACTAAGTAAGTTGGTCATAAATATGACCACGCGAGCCATATTTTCAACAGATATAAATTGACTTTTCAAAGTCGGACTATTCTGACTTTGTTCAAAGTCAGTAAAACCCTTTTAAGCATTATATTGTAATTACAATCGATCTGCCGTCAGCTAAATGTGATGCAGTAAAGATAATATAACGTGCATCGAATCGAATTTTCATTAGTATCGAAAATCGCTCGAACACACACCGCTCTCTCGATTCCATCTCTCGCGTTTCGAAAAGCAGTTGGTTGGCTCCAATTGGGACCACGATTGGTACAGGCGGTTAAAATTAATTGAAAAGAAGTTTCTGGAATATAAATAATAAAAGATTAATAACCGTAACGTTGACGAAAAAAAATATTGACAAAAATACAAATATAAAAAAAAAACATAACATTATCAAGGATAGCAATGAAATCTTTCATTTAAATAAATATTAGATTAAAAACGAGCATTTTCGATTCAATAATCGATGTACTGCAAACTGTGTTTGTTAAATTGCAAAACAAATTCAATTAAATTAATTGTATCAAAGATAAAAGTAATATCTTAAATAATAGGTCTAAAAATAAGTATTTTTAAGTCGAAAATCGATCTATTGATCGATGGACGAAGAACTTATTTTGTTAATATCAATTGATAGATAAGTACACAAAAAAAACCGTGAAAAAATTTTTAGATAGAAACCAGTTTTTTTTTCAACTACAGGTAAAATTGTACCAAGTGGAGTCAGCCAGTCATCTATCAAGTTATTAATTAATTTGCGAGTCGACGTCTGACCGGCCACAATTGCTTTTAAATTACGGTCAATCATTATACTTCATATCAAAACCTTTATTGCATTCATATACTACATATACTTTTTCGTTAATTTTAGAGGAGCTCGTGGCTAAGTAACAGCCGCACGGGTCGATCACAGGTTAAGCTACGCTTGGCGCGGTCAGTCCGTGGATGAGTGACTGGGAGACTCCTCCGTGCCTCATATAGCACGTCAAGTCGTTGGTCCCGGCTGTCATTTGTAGATCTTTGACAGTCGTTACGGGTATTCAAAAGCCAGAAAGTCTGAAAACCAGTCTTATCAAGGGGTATCGTGTTACCCAGTAACTGGATTGTGGAGGTCAGATAGGTAGTTGCTTCATGTAAAACACTGGTACTTCGCTGCATCCTATTAGACTGGAAGCCGACCTAATATAGCTGGGAAAAATCTAGGCAGATTAGAGAGTCTCCAGAGTTCTATTTCCGTGCCGAATTTCATCCAAATCGGTTCACCCGTTTAACCTTGAATGTTTAACAAATAAACAAACTCACTTTTGCATAAACATTTATAATATTAGGAAGTAAAGATGGCGGCACCAAAACTAAATATAAATATATACCATATCCATTAATTTTATTCGTGGTGTATATCCGTGTTCCACTGACCAGACGCACTAATCCAATGCTGTTTGCATTGTGCCTTTATTGCGCCCGCGGCGTCTCTCCGGCTGCTAACACAACATCGTAATAATACACGAACAGAGATTTATCCTTTCGGTTTGTTTACTACGAAGATTATGATGCTTGCTAATACTTGTGTGTATAATGAAGTACGTATATAGCCTTTGTGTTAAGATTGTAAAGAAAACCAGTTTGATTGTAAAAATATCGATGTTGATTTTGAATTCGTAAACGATGTTCGGTTTACTATTTCGCGTACTTGGATGCCTCCAGGGTCCCATATTGCTCCATGCCGAATCTCTCGTGTATTCGGATGTCTCCAAGGACCCATCTTTCTCCCTATCGTATCTCATCTAAATCGGTTAAGCAGTTTACCGTGAAAGCGGGTCAAAAAATAATTACTTTCGCTTTTATAATATTACTTAGTATTTGAAATTTTCTGTCGAACACAACTATATGTTGAAGTTTCCGTTTCTAAAACCATTTCTGTTCATAAAATAAATACGCAATCCATTGAAACAAATAGGGACAAGTGCCAAACTACCCTCTAAAGGGGCAATACACACAAACTTTTTAAACGTCGGAGACTGCTACACAGTCTCGAGGAAATTGCTCTAAAAACTATATTTGTTTTAAAAAATAAGGAAAGATATTTTCTTTTTTCTCTGGAGAGGCTCGTAGCTAGGTAACAGCAGCACGGATCGACCGATCAAAGGTTAAGCTGCGCTTGACACGGTCAGTCTGTGGATGGGTCCATCTATGTCATAGCGAGAATCCTCCGTGCCTCGGAAAGCACGTTAAGCTGTTGGTCCCGGTTGTCATTTATAGATCTTTGACAGTCGTTAGTAGTCAGAAGCCAGTAATTCTGACAACCAGCCTTACCAAGGGGTATCGTGTTACACGGTACAATTGGGTTGTGGAGATCAAGATAGGCAGTCGCTCCATGTAAAACACTGGTGACAGGTAAAACGCTGGACTCTGATGTATTTGGGTTAGCCTGGAAGCTGACATCAACATAATTGGGAAAAGGAAAGATAGATATTTTCTTTAAAAATATTAATCCCTCTAATATTAGAAATTTCCAAGTTTGTGTTTGTAATTATAATTATTAGTCTTTCACACAAAAAATACTTGTGTGTCTTTGGAATAAAAAGTAATCACAAAAAATATCCAAATGACGAGTGACCTCTTTTTTTGCGAGACGGTTGAAAAAGAATATGGTATGAATTCACGAATAAATTGATTACACTGCAATACACAAATTTTAATATTGGGCCAAGGTCGTTGGTTTTCTGCCAAATACTACCCCATAAAATATGTGAGGAAGAATCAAAATTGCTATTTATTCCTTTATATTTTCCTGTTAACATAAAGTTCGTGTTCAAAGAACTTCTAATGACAGTGATGTATATAAGTTTTTTTCTTTTTCGACTTGCTTTATGTTTTGTTTATGTATTTATTTGTGGTGTATAGCGGTTCTGTGAAAGATGACTTTGAGTTTACTTGGTAAACACAATTATGTGGTACTTAAATCCTAACTTATATTATTAATGCGAGAGCGAGTTTTTACGCTTTCATGCTAAACGGCTGAACCAATTTAAATGAAACTTGGCATAGATGAGACCTATTCTTCTTTTTTTTTTCGCGAGTCATCAAATAACTCATCTCGCTGTGGGTGGAGCAAGAGGGAGTGTCAAACCCTTACTGACTAAAACCCATCCATGTTCCTTCCTTATCCATTTGTTTTCCAGGGACGTGGTATCAAACATCCCACAGGCCTGGTACGTGACCCTGGATATGGGCCTGAGATTTTTTATCTGGGTGCATGAAGTTCTTCAGGACGCGCGTGAAACTGCAGGAAACAGCTAGTATATTATATTTAATTATTTTACAAATAAAATGTAATCTTACATTAAAATTAATGTTTCTGTGATTAGCCAAATATCTAAAGAAAAGACTTACAACAAGCTTAGTACAAGTGAAAAGTCTCAGTAAAATATAGAGCTATCTAGGAGCCCTGTCATGTCTGGATTAAATGGGCCAATGTCGTAGCAATTTCATTACAACAACGCTGAAAATGAGATCCCGTTTCCTGTTACGGACTTTGCATGGGATACTGACTTGAAAATACACAAAATATATCCTAGTAGGTAAGTGAAGCTATAACCGCTTAAGGAGAATTTTAAAAATCCTACTAATATTATTAAAATGTGAAAATTCGGACCGTTGTTTTTGTCATCATCGGCCTTTTTACTGTCCCAGTGCTAGGCACAGGCAAACAGAGAAGGCATGAGCATTGATCACCACGCTTGTTCAAGGCGGATTGGCGATCTCAGACTTTTAAGTCACTATACTCACAATGTTTTCTTTCACTGATAGTCAGTCCCGTCCAAGATAGACTTAAAAAGTACATAGGTACCTAAATAACTTTAAAAGTAATTGGTTCTTTCTAGGCTGTTAACACACTCGTGTACATGGGGTGCAGGCACCTTAACCACTAGGCCAGCAAGGCTTTTTTATGTTCTATTCCGTTTACTCAATCACACAAAAACGACTCGACGAATTTGGTATTTTTTTTATCGCCGTAACTGGACATCAAACGAAGACCACGCAGACAAAGTAGTGAAAAAAACTAGATTACAAAAAAACTTTTTTTTTCTATATTTAAAAAAATAGCGTAGCATCTAACGTGATAACCGTAATCTAACTGACAACAACAAAAAGAGACAGTATCTTATCTCGACAATAAAAACAAAATTCCGCTGCGAGTCGCTCGCTGAATGCAAATCGAGTATCCAGCGTTAGAACCCGGCTTTATATATAAACTTATTGCATATTTTTGCATATACGCTACAATGTATTAAATTATATTAAAGTCCTTTGAAGAAAATGGGTCAGAGAAGCAAATTTGATGCTAAAACGTAGCTTGGGGAAACTGGAAGGTTCTAGGAAAGATCGTAGCGCAACTGAAATATACGTATGGGCTTATAAAGGCTTTATGTCTGGTATATACAGAACAAAATTTGCGCTGGAACTATAATAAAGCGGTCTGCATCATCCTGCTCTGCTCCGTAATGTTTAGTGTCATGAAATATGGATATTTTCGTCATTCTTTTTGATTTGGGCAGTTTGTTGCACTACTTCTTCTTCTCAGCAAATGGTTAAGGGCGGGCGTTTTTGGGGATGTCTTATGCTGTTTTTTTTTTTAATTCAAGAATTCTATCTTTGAATGCCTTACTTTTGTCATCCATTAAACAACCCATCTATTTAAAAAGTGCACCAGGAATGTTGGTGTATTTCCATATTAGTTATGATTAATAATTAAAAAATTAATGATGGTTTCATGCTGTTGTCCTTGCTCTGAAATGTACTAAAATATTGCAGGTTTCGAGTGATCAATGTGACTGATTGAAATAACCTGTATTATTCAGGGCATCTAACAGCTTGCAGCTAGCCCCCATCACATGTCCTGCAAATTCCTGCGTTTAGTCAGGGTGTTTTAAAAAAACAGTCATTTTTGAAGCTGGCGGCATTCCCCGTGTTATGCAGCCAACACAGACAATGTCTTGGACAGAAGAATAAAATAGAATAGAATATTCTTTATTATGTACATCACTTTTAAACTTAATAATATAATTAAGGTAGGTGGCAGAATATATGTAAGAAGCTACTTTCTTAAACTTATACCAGTATGCTTCAAAACTCTTCCTAAATCAGTTTCTACCACAACAAGCTATTAACATGAAATTCGTGCAGACACGAGCGTTAAGCACGGAATAAAATGCACAGACAACGCTATAGTAGTCTGACCATTGTAACGTCAGGAAAAGCGAGAAATGGTTGCATTAATCTTGTTAAGTAAGGTATGCAAATCGCGTATCGTACGTTATATCCAGCCCGGCTTTATATCCAGGGTTTATTATTTGATACTAAGTTAGCTCGAATGAGGTGCTAAGATTTATTGCTTTCTATTTTCCCGCGGTTTTACCTGGATTTTGCAGGAACTACTTCGTGCACCCGGATAAAAGTATTTCATGTGTTATTTCAGGTTATACACTATGTGTGTACCAAATTTCATCCACATCTGTTTAGTAGTTTTTGCGTGAGAGAGTAACGAACATACATACCTCGTCACAAACACTTTCGTACTTGTAATATTAGTAGGATATATCCTCACAAAACTTTAGCAGCTCGACCTGGGAATTGAAACCAAGACCCCGTTTAGCAGCAGTCGCAATAGCGAACACTACCACCAAAGAAGCAGTCGTGGAGCCATTTTGTTATACCACTTCTTCTTCCCAGCAAAAACACATAAAAAGTGGTGAAGGGCGGACGTTTTGGGGGCTGTCGTTTGTACAATTAACGTTCAAAAAGCTGATTTTCAGCCTAGTTTGAAGAAATTCATTTTGATTTTTTTTTTATTTGAATTTTGAGTGTGTGGGGCTAACCTTAAGTTTTAAAACCTTGCTTTGTCTTACCTAAAATTATACACGCGAAAGTGAGTTTATTTGTTACGCTTTCACAATAAAACAGCTAAACTGATTTAAATAAAATTTAGTACAGAGATTGATGGTACTTAGGAGAAGGTTACAGGCTATTTTTATCTGGGTTTGTTGCGTAGTTTCCTAGCAACGCGGGTGAAACCGCGATCAACATCTAGTCTAATATTGTTTACAATCTCAGTGCGAATTGTTCTAAGTCTTTTGAGAGCGAGCGCCTGGTACAATATTAAAAGCAATTACGCACTCGTAGCGGCGACCTTGTTCAAAGTAATTAAGTGTCGTTTGTGATCGTATTCTCTTTTATTTTGCCCTTGATTGCGCTTGAGATTGAAATAAATTGTCGACGTAAAAGTCTGCGCTAACTTCTAAAGTAACGATATTATGAATTTTTGTGACTTTTTTTTCGGGTAGGAAATCATCAAATGACTCCCGCCGGGGATGGGGTGGAAGGTTGTGTTAGACTCTTACTGACTAAAACCCATCCATGTTCATTTCTCAGCCCTTTACGATCCGGGGCGCGGTAACTCTTTCGAACATCCCGCATTTAATAGACGCGTGACTTACATTTTTCTAGACGTACAAATTACAGAGTTTGACATACTTTTAGTTTGTGTTACTATAAACCAATTTTAAACACTAGAAAAAAACACAAAAAAAAAATAATTTTTCGTTTTCAAACATCAATCTAAATATAACGATACCTTAACTGCCAAATTCAATCCAACCGTTTGGAAAGTACTAGATAATGAAGAAATTTACAAACTTACAAGATACGCTTGAAAATCATAATCATTCTTTAGCAGTCGGGTAAAAACCATTTGCAAACTTCCATCGTATATTAAATTGGAGTGTGTCACCTTATCACATCGAAGCAACATTACCAAACAATTTGAGCACACAATCATTTCACTCGCAGCGTTGGCGTTAAAAAGCCACAATCGACGTTCACGCGCCGACGGACTTTCTACGTCAAGTCTTAACGAGTCCCCGCGAGAATTATTCCTTTCTTTAGGTATATCTTTTGGCTTCTAATGGCAGCACCAGACTGGAAGAAAAACGCTGCGTTTGACGTATTGAAGTCTCATAAAGGTCGGTATATTTTCCAATAATGAGAATATTATATTTTTATCTTGTTTTACTTGTTTGTTTTCTACGTTATTTCTATTATTATGCCAATAAAATACATATTTTTCTTTCTTTCTTATATATTTGTACTGATTTTTTAATTCATATTACAATTTATTATAATATTAACATCATTATCATTGGCCTATTTATTATTGGGTAAATAGCTTCAACTAATTTTGACTCACTGGCAGACTCATCAACTCATCATGCTTTGACCATTCAAAAGTGCCTGTAAATAAATGGTCTAATTGAAATAAAAATGGTTTGATTTTATTTTTTTGAACTTTGGGTAAAGGCCTCTTCTGTTACGGAAAAGTCATGAGCATTGATCACCACACTTGCTCAAGGCTAATTTGCGATTCCAGATTTTAATTTCCTCGCATTTTTTTCCTTCACCTATAGTCAGTGGTATCCAAGGTCAAAATGTACCACATAAAATCCGACCAAAATAGATTTCAATCTATCTACTTCTACATTCAAGTCATTATCGTTTCAGTATAATCGCTGTAAGAGTATAGCAATTTGAAATTGGAGTAGTAACCGTTAGAGATAGGATCCCTCGTATTGGATAGTACCTAGATCTTGTCTAAATGTCTGAAAATGTCTACGTCTAGTATCTTGTTTAAATTCTAGGAACAAGCTGTGTAGGACTGAATGTTAATGTGTGAATTAAGGAAAATGAGTCGATCGAATTGAAAGTTTATATAAAGGAAATGTTTGAGATTTTTGCCCAGAACCGGTATAGTGGCGTACCAACGTGGTAATGAAACTGTAGCCTTTTGGGTATGATACCCGCAAACAGCTTGAGATAAATTAAATAATAGATGCATATATTTTTATCGATTACAAAAAAAAAGCTTGAACGCAATTCGACTGGCTTTTGTGTGTTTGATAGTTTAAACTTCTGAAAAAGGAAGGGTTCCCAATTCGGATGTATTTTTATGTTCACTACCCCATAATATCTTCACCGATTATTGACTGATTTTAATGATTATTTTAATTTCATTAAGCTTATATTATATGCAAAAGAAAAACAACAGTAATTTACAGCCACTGACTTCTACAGCAATGTATTGTTTCACAAGCGTTTCAACAGAAAGTAAATTTATTTTTCTCTTTTCAGTCTTTTGATTTCTTTTATATCATAACTTGTTGTTGTAATTTCACTTCTGATTATATTGTAAGTACGAACTACTTCTTTTAATTCACTCGTACTAATAAAACATAACAAACAAATGACTGTCACTTTAGAAAAAAACATAGTTCGCATGTTAAAATACATCAAGTAAAGCCGATGAACAAAAGTGATCCCATGCATTTTGAGTAGGATAACGAAAAATATAATATTACATTTTTTACAAAATAAAAACACGCACGTCAAAAATATCTGTTAATACCCTTAAAAAAGGCATCACACTTCAAGTAGAAAAAGCATTCTACTTTTATTTTTCCCAAAAATATATATACGATAATAAAACGCGCATAAAGTTCGTGTGAAATACCTCTTAAGCCGCCGCGGGTCTTATCAACATTTTCTTCTCTGGATGAATGAAGACAATGGTTGGATTTCATGAATAATTACATTTAGAGATTTGTTATAGTCACTGGATGACTGGCTATTAATTATTTAGCAGCATTTTTATTTGTAGCACATCTGGAAGGATGTTAATGTGACTTATCATCCACTTCATCATCACAATACAAGTCACTCGTATTCCGGGCGATTTCTTCATGCATCCAGATAAAAATAACTCTATCAGCCGTTTGAATCATACTTTTTATCATTTATACTTTACTAATGGATACAAAAACTTGACAAATTATATACTAAAACCTTCCACATTAATCACTCTATCTATTAAAAAAACCGCATCAAAATCCGTTGCGTAGTTTTAAAGATTTAAGCATACATAGGGATATAGGGACAGAGATAGCGACTTTGTTTTATATTATTTGTAGTGATACTTTTACGAATATCACAAAAATTATATCAATAGTTAGCATACTTTTAGTAGTTTTTATTGTATCAATACATAGATATAACAATTAAGTAAACATATATCACACATATTCATCATCTGCCTAGCCTTTTCCCAACTATATTGGGGTCGGCTTCCAGTCTAAACCGGATGCAGCTGAGTACCATTGTTTTACATGGAGCGACTGCCTATCTGACCTCCACAACCCAGTTACCGGGTAACACGATACCCCTTGGTAAGACTGGTTGTCCGACTTTTTGGCTTCTGACTACCCGTAACGATTGTTAAAGATGTACAAATGACAACCGAGAACAACAGCTTAACGTGCTTTCCGAGGCACGGAGGAGTCTCGCTATGACATAGATGGTCACCCATCCACGGACCGACCGCGCCAAGCGCAGCTTAACCTTTGATCGGTCGAACCGTGCGGCTGTAAATTAGCCACGAGCTCCTCATAGATCACACATATTACGACGAAAAATATATAATAATAACAAAATAATTCAATTTTATCCTCCATTTTGACAGATCTTGGATGACAGTTCTTCCGTTTCACGTATAAGTAAACTTATATTTTTTTGATGCAATCGGCTGTTAGTCTTTTCTCGGGTCATTCGTATCCCGAGACAACTGCTTCACGTAACCGGATAAAAATTACCCAGTCTTTCATCAGGTTTTAATCAACATTCATACCAAATTTCGTCTTAACTTGTTCAACCGTGCGTAACAGACAAACAGGTACTTTCATCATAGAAATTAAACTCAACATAATCTATTTATATTAATTCATCACATCCAGCGCTAGGAAGTATAATAATAGAATTAAATACAGCTCTAACGGAACCCAACTGTGAAACGGATTCTTGAGAAACAATAGTAAAATGAAACGCCCATTTATTAAAAGCTGCTTCTCTTAGAATACTAACTTATATACCTACCCACGCAGTTTTCTGACATTATGACTAGACCGAATTTCGGTGATGGCTGGCATTTTATAGAAATACTAGCAGATCCGACAGACGTACTGTCTTAACTTTGGCGTTTTTTTATGAAAAAGACGACCATCTACTGGGTCCAGTTGAATTTACAAAAAAAAAGTTGAAAAATAAAATTTTGTGTAGAGTGGTTACTCAACACGAAATTTTATACAAATTGGTCAACCCGAGAGTTAGGTGACAAACACGCGTACAGAAAAATTACCTATACATATAAAGTGCTTTGTCCTGAATGACTGACGGATCAACGCACAGCCTAAACCGCTGATCGTAGAGACCTGAAACTTGGAGGGTGTGTTTCTTTTCGTTATATAGGTTAGATTTTTTTCTCGGCACTTGAAGTCCTTCAGAGTACAGATAAAACCGCATGAAATAACTAGTTATTTTTTCATAAAATCTGCTGCAAAACAACATGTGACGCTCCTTCGACCAATTATCGTCAATCACGCTCTTCTTAATTAAATAGATTAATTTAATTACTCGGATCTCCGAGATTACGGCACTCCGTCATTCGTCCTTCGGCCTTCGTCATCCGGCCTTCAGATATTGTTGTTGTTTCCTGGATTTTTGTCAACATTAATTAAGAGTGTAATGTTGTGATGATTTAGTAGTTAATTCTTTCCTCTTTGTACGTTCTTAGATTGATTGGAGTTATATCATCATCACCAGCCTATATATTGTACCACTGCTGGGCACAGGCCTCTTCTCATACAGAGAAGGCATGAGCATTGATTACCACGCTTGCCCAAGGCGGATTGGTTTTTATTAATCCGGCGTGTTACCTAAGTAGTTCGCGAAACAGCTAGTACTTAATTCAATTCAATTCAAATCATTTATTTCAATTAGGCCTAATTACAAGCACTTTTGAAAGTCAAAAAAAGAAAGAATTTAGTTGCCCATTCCAAAAAGTAGTTTCCTATGGAGAAGAACGGGCAAGAAACTCCATGGTTACTCTTTTTAAATAAGTTTTAACAATTTTCATGTATACCTACATAAAATAATAACATGCGAAGATCATGTAGAATCAAAATTTAAAAAAAAAATAAAAAAATGGTAAGGTAGGAAGTCTATTTGGTAGCTACATGGTATTCACATTTACATTTTTTTATTGTTGTATCGAAGATAAATACAATTTATATAGTGAAAAATAATAAAAGTGTTGTAAGATCTCAACACCAAATAAATTCACTTCATCCATAGGAAAGTTCAAACCAACAATTTTATTATTCAAACCCAAATGCCTATACAAAATTAAGGACACATTGTCGGACAAAGTGAGTTTTGTTTTTTACGCTTTTGCGGTAAAACGGCTGAGCCGATTTAAATAAAATTCGGTACAGATATAGATGGTATTTAGGAGAAGGTTATGAGCTACTTTTTATCCGGGTGCGTTGCGTAGTTCCCTAGCGACGCGGGTGAAACCGCGATCAGCATCTAGTCTAATATTGTTTACAATCTCAGTGCGAATTGTTCTAAGTCTTTTGAGAGCGAGCGCCTGGTACAATATTAAAAGCAATTACGCACTCGTAGCGGCGACCTTGTTCAAAGTAATTAAGTGTCGTTTGTGATCGTATTCTCTTTTATTTTGCCCTTGATTGTGCTTGAGATTGAAATAAATTGTCGACGTAAAAGTCTGCGCTAGCTTCTAAAGTGATGTGGAATTTTGAGTAACGATATTATGAATTTTTGTGACTTTTTTTCGGGTGGGAAATCATGAAATGACTCCCGCCTAGGATGGGGTGGAAGGAAGTGTTAGACTCTTACTGACTAAAACCCATCCATGTTCCTTCCTCAGCCCTTTCCGGGTCGCGGTGACTCTTTCGAACATCCCGCATTTAATAGACGCGTGACTTACATTTTTATAAACGTACAAATTACAGTGTTTGGCATACTTTTAATTTTTGTTTACTATAAACCAATTTAAAACACTAGAAAAAAAATATGTCGTTTTTTTTTCAAACATCTATCTAAAGACATTTGGGCCTTTAGGACTAATATAACGATACCTTAACTGCCGAATTCAATCCAACCATTTAGAACATACGAGTAATAAAGAAATTTACAAACACACTTACAAAATTCGCGTAAAAATCATTCGCAAACTTCCATCGTATATTAAATTGGAGTGTGTCACCTTATCACATCGAAGCAACATTACCAAACAATTTGAGCACACAATCATTTCACTCGCAGCGTTGGCGTTAAAAAGCCACAATCGACGTTCACGCGCCGACGGACTTTCTACGTCAAGTCTTAACGAGTCCCCGCGAGAATTATTCCTTTCTTTAGGTATATCTTTTGGCTTCTAATGGCAGCACCAGATTGGGAGAAAAACGCTGCGTTTGACGTATTGTATCTCACATAGGTCGGTATATTATTTTCCATCAATGAAAATATTATATTTTCCATCTTTTATCTTGTTTTATTTGTTTGTTTTCTTTGTTATTTCTAATATTATGCCAATAAAATACATATTTTTCTTTCTTTCTTATATATTTGTACTGATTTTTTAATTCATATTACAATTTATTATAATATTAACATCATTATCATTGGCCTATTTATTATTGGGTAAATAGCTTCAACTAATTTTGACTCACTGGCAGACTCATCAACTCATCATGCTTTGACCATTCAAAAGTGCCTGTAAATAAATGGTCTAATTGAAATAAAAATGATTTGATTTTATTTTTTTGAACTTTGGGTAAAGGCCTCTTCTGTTACGGAAAAGTCATGAGCATTGATCACCACACTTGCTCAAGGCTAATTTGCGATTCCAGATTTTAATTTCCTCGCATTTTTTTCCTTCACCTATAGTCAGTGGTATCCAAGGTCAAAATGTACCACATAAAATCCGACCAAAATAGATTTCAATCTATCTACTTCTACATTCAAGTCATTATCGTTTCAGTATAACCGCTGTAAGAGTATAGCAATTTGAAATTGGAGTAGTAACCGTTAGAGATAGGATCCCTCGTATTGGATAGTACCTAGATCTTGTCTAAATGTCTGAAAATGTCTACGTCTAGTATCTTGTTTAAATTCTAGGAACAAGCTGTCTAGGACTGAATGTTAATGTGTGAATTAAGGAAAATGAGTCGATCGAATTGAAAGTTTATATAAAGGAAATGTTTGAGATTTTTGCCCAGAACCGGTATAGTGGCGTACCAACGTGGTAATGAAACTGTAGCCTTTTGGGTATGATACCCGCAAACAGCTTGAGATAAATTAAATAATAGATGCATATATTTTTATCGATTACAAAAAAAAAGCTTGAACGCAATTCGACTGGCTTTTGTGTGTTTGATAGTTTAAACTTCTGAAAAAGGAAGGGTTCCCAATTCGGATGTATTTTTATGTTCACTACCCCATAATATCTTTACCGATTATTGACTGATTTTAATGATTATTTTAATTTCATTAAGCTTATATTATATGCAAAAGAAAAACAACAGTAATTTACAGCCACTGACTTCCACAGCAATGTATTGTTTCACAAGCGTTTCAACAGAAAGTAAATTTATTTTTCTCTTTTCAGTCTTTTGATTTCTTTTATATCATAACTTGTTGTTGTAATTTCACTTCTGATTATATTGTAAGTACGAACTACTTCTTTTAATTCACTCGTACTAATAAAACATAACAAACAAATGACTGTCACTTTAGAAAAAAACATAGTTCGCATGTTAAAATACATCAAGTAAAGCCGATGAACAAAAGTGATCCCATGCATTTTGAGTAGGATAACGAAAAATATAATATTATATTTTTTACAAAATAAAAACACGCACGTCAAAAATATCTGTTAATACCCTTTAAAAAGGCATCACACTTCAAGTAGAAAAAGCATTCTACTTTTATTTTTCCCAAAAATATATATACGATAATAAAACGCGCATAAAGTTCGTGTGAAATACCTCTTAAGCCGCCGCGGGTCTTATCAACATTTTCTTCTCTGGATGAATGAAGACAATGGTTGGATTTCATGAATAATTACATTTAGAGATTTGTTATAGTCACTGGATGACTGGCTATTAATTATTTAGCAGCGTTTTTATTTGTAGCACATCTGGAAGGATGTTAATGTGACTTATCATCCACTTCATCATCAGAATACAAGTCACTCGTATCCCGAGTCGATTGCTTCATGCATCCAGATAAAAATAACTCTATCAGCCGTTTGAATCATACTTTTTATCATTTATACTTTACTAATGGATACAAAAACTTGACAAATTATATACTAAAACCTTCCACATTAATCACTCTATCTATTAAAAAAACCGCATCAAAATCCGTTGCGTAGTTTTAAAGATTTAAGCATACATAGGGATATAGGGACAGAGATAGCGACTTTGTTTTATACTATTTGTAGTAATACTTTTACGAATATCAAAAAAATTATATCAATAGTTAGCATACTTTTAGTAATTTTTATGGTATCAATACATAGATATAACAATTAAGTAAACATATATATCACAAATATTATGACGAAAAGTATAAAATAATAACAAAATAATTCAATTTTATCCTCCATTTTGACAGATCTTGGATGACAGTTCTTCCGTTTCACGTATAAGTAACCTTATATTTTTTTTAATGCAACCGGCTGTTAGTCTTTCCACAGGTTACCCGTCACCCAAGAAAAGTGCTTCACGTACCCGGATAAAAATTACCCTGTCTTTCATCAGGTTTTAATCAACATTCATACCAAATTTTATCTTAATAAATTTGTTCTTATTCTTATTTGTTTAAAAAAAAACGTTGCCCCACACTAGGAATTACTCCTGTGTCGTGGGTGCGTTTACAAACATTCATTACACCTGCACAAACACCCAGACCCGGAACAATTTTAGTTGTCCCGTGCGGGAATCGAACCCGCGACACGCAGCGCAGCAGCCAATTGCTCAGCCACTACGCCAAACGTGCCGTTCAACCGTACGTAACAGACAAACAGGTTCTTTCATTATCGAAATTATACTCAACATAATCTATTTATATTAATTCATCACACCCAGCGCTAGGAAGTATAATAATAGAATTAAATACAGCTCTAACGGAACCCAACTGTGAAACGGATTCTTGAGAAACAATAGTAAAATGAAACGCCCATTTATTAAAAGCTGCTTCTCTTAGAATACTAACTTATATACCTACCCACGCAGTTTTCTGACATTATGACTAGACCGAATTTCGGTGATGGCTGGCATTTTATAGAAATACTAGCAGATCCGACAGACGTACTGTCTTAACTTTGGCGTTTTTATGAAAAAGACGACCATCTACTGCGTCCAGTTGAATTTTCAAAAAAAAAAAAAATGAAAAATAAAATTTTGTGTTGAGTGGGTACTCAACACGAAATTTTATCCAAATTGGTCAGGCCGAGAGGTGGGTGACAAACACGTGTACAGAAAAATTACCTATACATATAAAGTGCTTTTTCCTGAATGACTGACGGATCAACGCACAGCCTAAACCGCTGATCTTAGAAACCTGAAACTTGGACTTTTTTTTCTCAATGCAGGTAAAACTGCATGAAATACTATTTTGTCTAAAAATAAAAATAAAATATGCTACAAAACAACATGTGACGTTTCTTAAACCAATTATCGTCAATCACGCTCCTCTTAATTAAATAGATTAATTTAATTACTCGGATCTCCGAGATTACGGCACTCCGTCATTCGTCCTTCGGCCTTCGTCATCCGGCCTTCAGATATTGTTGTTGTTTCCTGGATTTTTGTCAACATCAATTTAGACTGGCATGTTGTGATGATTTAGTAGTTAATTCTTTCCTTCTTTGTATTATCTTAGATTGACTGGAGTTTTATTATCATCATCATTATCAGCCTATATATTGTCCCACAGCTGGGCACAGGGCTCTTCTCATACAGAGAAGGCATGAGCATTGATTACCACGCTTGCCCAAGGCGGATTGGTTTTTATTTATCCGGCGTGTTACCTAAGTAGTTCGCGAAACAGCTAGTACTTAATTAGTGTCGCAAGATCTCAACACCAAATAAATTCACTTCATCCATAGGAAAGTTCAAACCAACAATTTTATTATTCAAACACAAATGCCTATACAAAATTAAGGACACATTGTCGGTAAAATTGTATGGCATGTCTGTCTGTATGGGCTCTAAACATGGCAGGTACGAACAGGTATCTGGCCGGCCGCCAGCCCATTGAGCGCCTAACATCATTACGAGGAAATAGAAAATTGGTTTCAAAACACCACGCCGTCAAGCGTTTGAAGACAAACAAATTACTCAATACTCAATCATTTCATGCATTCCAAAATGTATATTCTTAGGTGGTAAGAAAAAAAAGTGATTTGTCAATTGTGGACCCAGCAAAAACTTACAAACTAACACAATATTATTTTAAATACTTCTATAATATATATTTTTATAGTTTTATCGGTTAAATATTCGTTTATGCTATAATACCATTTACTCAGTAACTATATATTTTTGAGTGTGTATCTTGTTTGTATGTTATCTCGTGTAGTGGTTTGTGAATTTCAAGTTGTAATAATTTTGTGAGGGGTTGTAGCTAAGAAACGCCGTGCCATATGTTAACTGCACTAGCTGCGGTCATTGCATAGATGGGTGACCATTTTCTTAACATAGCGAGACCCCTCCGTGCTTTGGAAAGCATGTAAAGCTGTCGGTCCTGCGCCTGATCTGTCCCCTGTCGTGACGGATTGCCGACCCATCGGAATATGAGGGAATAGAGAGTGCACCTGTGTCTGCGCAAGCACTTGTGCACTATAATATCTCCTGCGTATCTGGCCAGTCTTCATTGAGATAGGCTGCTGTGACCGAATTCAGTCTGGAGTTACACATCCGCGCCGTACAACGTAATATAAACGTTAGCGGCATAATTACGTTTAAATTCAAATGTTTTCTATTAAAGAGTTATTCTCCTGTATTTTTGCTAGTACATACATACCTATTCTGTGGACTAGGCAAGTCCCCTTATACAAACATAGTGACTTTGGCTCAATCTAGATCTTTAGAACAAAGCGCTTACTACAAGTCTGAATTCCGAGTTGGATCGTGGTCGGGGGACATAGGTCGTAGCTATACAATAGCTGCACGAAGCTATACTATATCTACTGTATACATATACAGGATGTTATCAAACATAGTGAGGTTTTATTAGCCTCGTGTCGGTATGGATGGATTCAGAGATGTCATTTTTAATTTGATTTTTTTTTTAATATGTTTCTCGCAGTTTTGCCCGCGTCTCGAGGTAACTACATAACGCACCCGGATAAAAACTAGCCTATAACCGTCTTCAGGGTCTTATTTATCTACATATCAAATTTTACCCAAAACAATTCAGCCGTTTTACCGTGAAAGCGTAACAAACAAACAAGAACTCACACACGAATAATATTAGTTACCTTGATTTAGAAGAGATAAAATAAGTGGAAACATTTAAAATTATATTTGTGTATTTACAAAAATATCACAATATTTTATACAGCCTATACTCAGTGTAGTAAAACATTGGTAGGTACTACTGTGTGCATATCCTTTGATCCAGTGGTCGAAGGCTGAATATTTTGTGAATGAACCTGATACCATTATTTGCGAAACTAACAAACGTGTACGAGGAATATGGTGTATTATTTAAGATCACACACTACCAGATCAAAATTGTGAACTCATGGGGGCCTAGTGGTTAAGGCACCTTTTTTCGGATGGGACATCATCAAATGACCCCTCCCGCTGGGTGGGAGAATCTGACTCTTACTGACTAAAACCCATCCATGTTCCTTCCTTAGCCCTTTGTATTCCGGGGGCGCGGTATCTCTTTCGAACGTGCCGCAGCCCCGGGTGGTTAAGACACCTGCATCTCGTGTACGTGTGTGAGGGTTCGAAACCTGGAAAGTAACACTGTGACTTGCCTAAAATCATATTTTTATTTTCATTATTTCATCTTTCTTAGTGTATCTTAGACACTATAGGCCTATTTACTATTTCAATGTTGAATAAAGACTTCTTCTCTTACAGTGAAGTTATCATTTCATACAAGACGGATTGGCAATTCCAGACTTTGTAGTCCAGGTTTCCTCACGATGTGTTTTCACCATCAGTGGCGTCTAAGATAGACTTCGACAGTACATAATACTTTAGAAAAGTCACAGTGGTACGTGCCAGGTTTCGAATCTGTACACTCGTGGAGATATCTGAACTACTAGGTCATCACCAGTGATCAGAGTAAGTAGATTGATTTGGGGTCAATGAACTGGCACGTATTTATATATTAATATGGAAACGCCGCCGGGATACCGGGATTTTGTAAAAAAAATCATTTTTTTATGTATCCTACACATATGTGTAGGATGAAGAATATATCAATATGAATAAGAAATGTTTAACCCTTTTGCTGTCTTTTTAATAGAATATGTGATTGGCCTTCTATAATAAAAAAATTCAAATGATTTAGTTTAAAAATCTTTACATTCACAATATTTGATTCAATCCCGTAAGTACCAAAACCCCGGAAAAAAGGCTTATCCATGGTGTGATTTCTATGAGTATTCATGATGCAAGTACGTAAAATCGATCTACCTACTCCTGTCACTGGTCATTACGACTTATTAAGAAGTTATTTTGGATCTATTATTATTAATTACGAATGCAATGTTGTTGAACTATTCCGTTGGGATATGTAGGTACTATTTATTAGTATAATATAACTAAGTTAAAGAGGATTTAGTTGGGAAGAGCCTAGGCAGATGATGATGAAACTTAGCTACCAAAGTATGTGCCTCAAACATTAATTAAAAACTGAACAAAATTAGATTATTCAAAAATATATTATATGGTTTAATTCAAAGGGACACAGTTGTATAACTATCACAAATTCCTCTCAATATAGTCCCCAACTTGTTCTATTAGTAAATGTTATAATTGGTAAAGTTTTATCGTATTGCGGACTCTTTTTGGGTAGAAATGAAAGCTTTGCAGGATTATGCCTGCCTAACTTTGTCTATAACTTGGTATTGATATATGAGGTGCCTGGAAAGTTAAATAAGGATTTTTGATTAAGCACAAAAATGTTGATATGTTTTTACATACGTTTTTCTATTTATAGATTTAGGATTTCTTGGATTACTGCGAATAAAAGTACTAGCGTTGTTCGAAAAACAAAAATATATTACCTGGGTATTTATCCTGCTAATAGTTTGTGAGGGTGTACGTTTGTTTGTTACTCTGTCACACCAAAACTACGTTCGTCCACTATTGGACATAGGCCACCCCTAACGTGTGCCACATCGCCCGGTCTTCAGCTAAGCATCCAATTTCCACCAGCAGCCTTTCGCAGAACTTCACTCTATCTTGCCGGCTATCATATAAATAAATAAACTTTATAGCCGTCTATAACAACAGTATAAAAAATGAAGAGTTTCCTGAAAAACCATCAAAACTTTGGAACGTTAACGAAATCATTACGAAATATATCGCAAATAATTACAGGAACAATTTTATTTTGGCTCTGTAAAAGAACTGCTATTTTTCTGTTGTCTGAGTCCATTTTTATTTTGGTTTAATAGTTTTTAGCCGTTTCTGTTGAAACAAGCAGCTTTTAATTAAAAAAAAATAGTACCTGCTAGAATCGGCAGGAATTCAACACTTATAGAATTACTGGTTTAAGCGCATTTTAGACACAAACAAGGCTTTTTATCGGACATTATACTTAGATCAATAAAGCATTTAAACATGTAGATTGTTTTGTTATATTTAACGGGGAAAATATGTCATCTTCATCGGCGTATTTACTATCCCACTATTGAGTAAAGGCATCTTCTCATACAGAGAAGGCATGCGCATTGATCACCACTCTCACTCAAGGCGGATTGGCGATTTCAGACTTTTTAGTCCAAGTCTTCTCACAACGTTTTCCTTCACCGTTAGTCAATGGTATCTGAGATTACTTAGAAAGTACATATACGAATTTAGAAATTCACATTGGTACTTGCCACGTTTCGAACTCGTACACGAGATGCAGGTGCCTTAATCAGGCCACCACGACTTCTATATACCCAGGTTATAAATAACAGGTAGACCGTAAATATCGCAAAGGTGCGACCCTTTTACAAATTAGATTATTATAAAATAAATGTTCATGCCAGCTTAGGGCGGTCTGATAGGGTTGAATTAGCATTCTGATTATATACATTATCTACAGCCTTATATTTAAGTGTAAACCTTGATAACGATGACTTAAATGTACTATTCTTTATGTCTAGGTACTGGTTGATAAGTCGTTTTAAAAATTAGTGTGTGTTATTGTTTGTAGAATCGAGCGAGCTCAGAGGCCACTGCGTGGAAGCAGATTAATTTAAGGTAACTTAAGCGATATGAATTCATGACAAAAATCGATCCTTACTAATATTATAAAACTGAAAATAACTCTGTTTGTCTGTTTGCTACGCTTTCACTGTAAAACAGCTGAACAGAATTGTATGAAATTTGGTAAGCAGATAGCTTGATAAAGATAAGGGCATAGAATATTTTTTATTTGGTTGCGTAAAGTACTATCCTGAAGATGCGGGTGAAAACGCGGGGTAAAGCTAGTTAATCATAAAAAACATTAGGAAAGCTATCAATTAAGGTTCTGAGCATGAATATAAATTATTTGTATGTATTATTTTGACTGTCGGTTTAACCATTTAACCGTGAATGCGTAACAAACAAACAAACTCACTTTCGCATTTATAATGTTAGTTAGGATTAGGATGAAACGGCAGTTCAATTTGTATCTCTTTATTAATTAAGTGTAATTGTGATTCATTAGGTGATCCCAAACGGTTGCGTAAGTTTTAATTCGATTTGTTGTTGATACAGTCCCAAAAGTTTAAATACGTACAAATGTTGTAAAAGTAGATACCTTTCGCGTTACGATGTGATTATTACTTTGGTTGGGAATGGTACCAAAGTTTTGGGGAAACAAGGCCTTTTACGAACAGAGAGTATTTTTAGGGACCCGAACCAAAATGGTAAAATTAGGGAAGGGAAATCATTAAATGACTTCCTCGCTATAAGTTGAGCTAGAGGAATCCCCGGATCATTCAAATACCCGGATAAAAATAGCCTATAACGGTCTCCGGGATCTTATCTATCTACAAACCAGTTTACATCTAAATTAGTTCAGACATTTTACCATGAAAGCATAACAAATGAACGTACAAACACATTCATATTTATAATATTAATTAGGATGAAGTGCAGTCTTAGGTACCTATTACTATAGGTACACCTCTGCCCTAAGCCTTCGCGTAACGATGAAACCCCATCTTAATTTTAAGCTAAAATAAAAAGTACTTGAAAACATTTCTAAAGTACTATAATCGGAGTCATAACTCGTAATCGCTTTTAGCGATAAGACCGCCGTTGTACCCATATTTTTAGTTTTAAGTTGTATCTGTCTTCATTTCTTTTTGGTGTACAATAAAGCATATTTCTATTCTATCACTGAGTGAGCTTTTAAACCATAAAATTTTAAAATTAAACTCTAAATTTTAAGTACCCAGACTCTAAGCCTAATCCGAGCATATTCAAGTCGATATCAAAAAGCATTTTCGTAAATCTTTAGGCAGACTAGCTGGAATTTCAAAAAGCTACCTACTCCACTACTTTAACGTAATTCATAGAGCTATAGATCACGAAAAATCCGGCGGTAACAAGCCCAGAGTTTAATGAAGTGCTCCCAGCGGAATAGTTTTGGTGGGAATATTTGGACTTTCAAAAATTGCAGCTTCGTGATAGCGTTAACAGAATGGAAATTAGAATTTGTAACAGATTCTAAATCGATTTTAGGAATTTACTTTTTAAATGGGGTAAGATTTTCGAAGGGAACTGAAGTTTCGAAATCTAACTAGTATTCATGTAGCAATTTTTAACAACGTGACAACGTGTATTTTTTTGTTATAAATTCGGGTGACCGCAGTGAGTAATTCGACGTTTTAGTAATTAATTAATACTATCCTCCCAACGCTTATCATGGATACAGAGATCTCAGAAGAGACCGCCGCTACTCTCTATCTGGGGCAGCCATTTCTTGATTGTCCACCTGTGACTAGTGTAGTAGATGTTTCATTACTGATCACCTCCAGGTGGTACAAGGGTTGCCGCTTTTCTTTCCCTGCACTTGTCATTTAAGACCTTTACTTAGAAAAAAAGTCACGTCACTTTTAGGTATTGCCATTATACAATCTATAGGAGAATCGCATATTTTAAAACCTAATTGATTAGTGTCTCCCAATTAGATGAATTAAAAGCAGGTGTGATTTAAATATGTTTTTTGGCAGATGAAGTAAAATAAATTTAATCGAAAAAAAAATCTGTGTTAAGCCCAAAATCGAATACGATCCGTAAACAACCTACAAAAAGCCAAGCACACACGAGCCGGGTCGGTAATCCAACACCTTGGTCAATATTGGTGATCGGGTTCTCAAATATAGCTTTGAATCTGACATTACTTAGGCTTCTTTCGGCCCAGCAGCTAAGGAATTATGTTACATAATTCGAGGAATTTTCAATCATATTAAAATATAGTGGCCCGTCCCAGCTTCGCACGGGTAGGAAGTCTTTTTTTTTAACCGACTTCAAAAGTGATTCTGTATATTTGATCCGTATGTATGTATGTGTTTGTAAGTCCGCGATTTTCTCAAAAACTACTGATCCGTATTGGATGGGGGTTTCCGTTCTTCAAATGCAAAGTTTTCAAGGAAGGTTTTTAGTTTAATAATAAATTAATAGTATTATTAATGGAAAAGTTTGTGAAGATGTATGTATGTTTGTTACTCTTTCACAAAAAACTACTGAATAGATTTCGATGAAATTTGGTACACGTATAGTTTATAAATTAGATTAGCACATAGCATGCTCTTTATTCGGGTGCACTAAGGAGTTCTCTCAGAATGCGGGTGAAACCACGGGAAATAGCTAGTATTTCATATTCGCTTCAAAATTTATGAAATATTCTGGTTAACGTAGTGTAAACTAATCCCAAATTCAGAGAATTAACAAACCCATTTGCATTATAAGATTCTTTAATAAGTAATAATGCATTTGCACAAAGGTTTCGGAGCTAAGTAAAAAAGTTTCACAAAAAACCTAAGAGAATAAAATTATTTAATACACGAACGAAAATTCACTTTGGCATTTTTGACTGACATTGACAGGTGAACTCTGTTTAATCTAAGATTTAGTAAGCTTAAATTATGTTTCTTAGGATTTAAATCCTTACTAATATCATAAATGCGAAACTGAGTTTGTTTGCATATTACGCTTATTATTTAGTTTTATTATCATGAGACGAACAAGATGATATAAGCTAGAAGGGATGTTACTAGTGAGATAACGTCAGATAGAGAAGTGTGGAAGAAGAAAACATGCTGCGCCGAACACAAATAAATTTGGATGATGATCATGAGACAAACATGTGACTTTTATAAATCGATTATTTGAATTCTATTTTAAAGTATATTTTTTAATCTATATTCATTATTATTTGCTTTTTTTTGTAATTATAGAATACACTAGCTGTTTCCCGCAGTTTCACTTGCATCCTAAAGAAACTACTAGGATAAGTTTTTCAACTAACAAATGAGTCATAGTTACCTACTTGAAAATAAATTGAAATTGAATTAGTGTTAAACCAGGTTATACCTGTACACCAAATTTCATCCAAATGCTTTCAGTAGTTTTGCGTGTATAAGTAATAAACAAAAATACAAACATAGATCCTCACAAAATTTCGCATTTATAGTATTTGTAGGATCGATTCGAACACTATTTTGTTTCATAATTATTACGAAAAAAATATCAATAATGTAAAGTGATTTTAGTCGAGACGGCTCAGGGTTCATATAAAATGAGTCCACACACGATCAATGTAAAGAAATATAAATATAATTTGTAAAAGTGGCGCCCAACGTGGGGCACGATCAAAAGGGACTTTATAAGTGTAACTTTATAAGTGTAACAGTAACTATGATTACACTAATCATTTTCTGCCATTTTTTTGGCCTGAAATCTTTTCATGTTGAAAGAGTAATTAATTTAATCTCGGCCCTTTATCTTAGGGTATAGAAGATTCCGTGAATAGCCCCCCGTTCCAGTTATTAGAAGGCCGTGAATAGGATTTCGTTATGAATGGGCCTTGGGCTTGAGATAGCGTATTTTGTTTAGTCATCATCTGCCTAGCCTTTACCCAACTATGTTGGGGTCAGCTTCCAGTCAAAACCGGATGCAGCTGAGTACCAGTGTTTTACATGGAGCGACTGCCTATCTGACCTCCACAACTCAGTTACCGGGTAACACAGTACCCCTTGGTAAGACTTGGTATTTTGTTTAGTATGGTTAGAAATTATTAGTTACTAGCGGTTTCCCTCGCGTCCTAACGGAACTACTCAACGCACTCAGATAAAAAGTAACCTTTAACTTTCTCCAGGGTCCTATCCATCTTTGTATCAAATTTCATCTAAATCGGTTCAGCCGTTTTTCGGTGAAAGCGTAACAAATAAACTCACTCGCATTTATAGTATTAGTTAGAATATTTTTGATAGGAATTATTTTAATATATCAGCAATGTCATAGGTTTTAATCTGTCATCACACCAAATAAAGATCGAATTAAGCACAGACAGGTAGAGTTATTTTCTTAATAATGTTAACTGTAAATATTCTAGCGATTAATTGCTATTCCTCCAAACTGAACTCAATAAACAACACCCTACATCTTTCTTTCACATCTACATATAAATGAATGTTCAAAATACACCCTATAAATTGTGACAATGGTCGCAAATTAACAATAATACTCCCCACTATCTTTCCTTTAGTTATTTACGAATTGTACGTGACAGTAATTTGTTAACAATTTATTATGCTATCAATTTTATTTGGAATGAGATCTGGATGCTAATTTAAGAAGAGTGGACGTGATTACCATTAATTTGACTATGATTCTGATGACGTTAGAGTTGGTTGCTATTTACAGAATGTGGCAAAACTTGGCAGTTGCGTATGTGAATTTTTCAAAGACAATACATTTTTAGGATTCCGTAGTCCGACAAGGAATCCTTATAGTTTCGCCATGTCCGTCTGTCTGGAAGCTCGTGGCTAAGTAACAGCCGCACGGTTTGACCGATCAAATGTTAAGCTGCGCTTGGCGCGGTCGGTCCGTGGATGGGTGACCATCTATGTCATAGCAAGACTCCTCCGTGCCTCGGAAAGCACGTTAAGCTGTTAGTCCCGGTTGTCATTTGTACATCTTTGACAGTCGTGACGGGTAGTCAGAAGCCAGAAAGTCTGACAATCAGTCTTACCAAGGGGTACCGTGTTACCCGGTAACTGGGTTGTGGAGGTCAGATAGGCAGTCGCTCCATGTAAAACACTGGTACTCAGCTGCATCCGGTTAAGACTGAAAGCCGACCCCAACATAGTTGGGAAAAGGCTAGGCAGATGATGTCCGTCTGTCTGTCTGTCCCATACACGTAAAGTGGGGATGAATTTTTTCTCGCGTATCCATTCATCTGGAGTATCGTAAGATAGGCCTTTCTAAAATATTATAGGTGTACAAAGACCATTTTTAAGTTAAGTGAGCCATTTGTGAAATAATATCTAGCTGTTAAGTGCATTTTTTTTTGAAGTAAGTAGGCTTAATCGATTACAGAGTTACAGGCGACGTACTAAGACCTACTACGGAATCCTATTGCGCGTGGCCCGACACGCACTTAGCCAGTATTTTGAAGGATAACATCATCTGCCTAGCATTATTCCAACCATGTTGGGGTCGGCAATTTATCCATTGTTTCATTAGTTGAAATATTTCATACTCTCATTAATCAACCTAATTAATATTGTTATATATCAAAACAAAGGCTGTTTTGAATGCGAAATGCAATTGTATAATATGTGTATTATTTCCCTATCGCAAACATAATACAAAAACGTTTCCTATTATTGTTTCCGTATAGACAAAGAGCATCACAATCGGGAGGGCGACCCTTCCCTCCTCCTCCCTCACAATACCTTATGGGGTACAAGTCGTAACAATAATTAAACTGCTCTGTTAACTTTAATTATTCTACACTAATACCAAAATAACGATCTTTTACTTTTAAACTAATAAAAAAAACAATATTTTTTTTTGTGACTGGAGTCGATGTTAAATTAATCTTCTTCTATACTTATAATAAATCTGTAGAGAGGTCAATTCTGTACATGAAATATATTTCCAAAATAACTATCAGGGGGTGATTAGGGATCGATACTGATGCCAAAAATGCAATCAGTAAAAATTGTGTCTGTCTGTCTGTCTGTATAAACTCTATAGAAACAAAAACTACTCGACGGATTTTAACAAAACTTGGTACAATTATTTGTCATACTCCTGAGATGGTTATAGTATACTTTTCATCACGCTACAATCAATAGGAGCAGAGCAGTGAAGGGAAATGTTGTCATTTTGTTTAAACGCGCTAATCTCAGGAACCGCTGGTCCGATTTAAATAATTCTTTCAGTGTTAGATAGTCCATTTATTGAGGAAGGCTATAGGCTATATATCACCACGCTAAGACCAATAGGAGCGGAGCACCACTAATCCACGCGGACGAAGTCGCTGGCAGAAGCTAGTTTTACATATAACTAGATTAGAACTTAAATTAGAACCCAGGTTAACTTTGTATCACTTAAAAAATCTATCTTAAGTTTTTCTCACCGTTTAAACCTTCCCTGGACTACGACATCATCATCAGCCTATATATAGTCCCACTGCTGGACACAAGCCTCTTCTGATACAGAGAAGGCATGAGCATTGATCACCACGCTTGCCAGTGTATGCATGTTAGTCAGTGACATCTAAGATATACTTAGAAAGTACGTATTGGTACTTACCAGGTTTCGAACCCGCTCACTCGTACATGAGAGACAGGTGCCTTAACCACTAGGCCACCATGACTTTTACAAAAAAAATCAAATTCAAAATCAGCTAAATCAGCCCAGCAATTCTCGAGTTTTAGTAAGACTAACGAACAGCGATTCATTTTTATAAATAAAGTCGGTAGAAGCTACTTTTAAAAGCTAGAACAAAATATCAGGGATACAAGGAAATATAATAAAAAGACTTCTAAGTAAATTTCAAAATTATGCAGCTTACTTTTCATATTTGGTTCAATATGCGACTCGTCTCGTCGCGTCCCAGCAGCACAAAATTTAATTCCACCAAACTTTTTACTCGCAAAACTTTATTCACAAAATAAAGAAGTGACATTTAACTAGACAACAACTGCAGCGTCCACACAAACGATATAATGCTACAACAATAAAAAAAACGCACGCATTTGCAACTCAATTTCGTAGTTAAACAAAAATGGAGAGATCTAGTTTCAACCATTTCAAACTGGGATATTTGCGTAGTAAAACACATGGTAACGTAAAAGTGATCGTTTTTAATGCACTATATAGCAACAGGTCGCCTGTTAGCTAGGAATGTAGTACTATTTCATTTAAATTGGCCTATTCGTTGTAAATTAGTACTTTGTATGTAGTCGTGTGTGGGAAGAAATTCTGAAGCATTCGCACTAGATTTATCTTTAAGGTGTCTACCCACTACACCGTATCATACCATGACTGTGCTAGGAACGTATCAGGCACGAAAAGCAACACGGTACGCGACGTTGTTGGTCGGTGATGGAACGGTCTAGTGGGAACAGTGTCATACTTTTCAATACAAATAATATTTTTTTGCCTGACACGTTCCTAGCACGGTCATGGTATGATACGGTGTAGTGGGCAGACACCTTTAATCGTAGCTTATTTCTAAATTAAAATTTTCTAGGTGCAGATTCTTAGGAGAAACCTAAGTTATTGAAATTTTGAAAATTGTGATAGAGTTAAGAAACTGTAGAAAATAAATGAATTCTAATGTGTTTTTTTTATTCTTCTTTATATTTCTTTTACCAAAACTGGTGATTAAACTCAATATATTTATGTTTATAGATCTGTAAAATTAACAGACGATGCGACTTTATCCGAAGTCGCCATCTTGTTATCAAATATTTTGAGTTCATGTTTGGATCCTAAAACATTTTGATATACCTATATTACAATAGAAAGGCCCTGTAGATTTTTTTGTATTAGTCCCAGGATAAAATGTGTGAGAAATAAAACAAAAAGAATGTTGTTTTTGGCCTAAACAAACCTTTTAGAGCTACCCCAATCTGTTCAAAGTTTTTTACGTTTGTGCATACCACCCTTTTAAGCTACCAAATTCCGTTCGGAATTAAAAAATTGTTACCTCCAAGTGAGCACTAGATATTTTGTTTGTAAAAGAGTTACTTTATTGAGCCAAAGGCAATAAACCGCTTCAGAATATTCTGAAAATTTCCATAGATAGAAATTGGTGTTTCGTAAACTGATCGGGTGGGTACCACTTTTTACTACGTATAGCTGTATTTTGCTATGTTTTGAAGGAAATTCTACTAATAGTATAAACGCGAAAGTTTTTGAGGACATATACATATTATGTATGTGTATGTTTGTTACTCTTTCATGCAAAAACTTCTGAATGGATTAAGATAAAATTTGGTAACAAACTCACGTTTGTATTTACAATATTAGTAAGGATCAGGATTAGATTATTATGTATACAAACGCCACAGCGGTCTGAATAGGGTGCGGTAGTGGGGAGTATTTTGATGGTATGCTGTGAATTTGAAGCCTCTACAGCCAAATAACTATAGCTCCCACGTTAGTTGAACTATCAATTTAAGGCAGTATAAATAATATACATTAATATTTAAACAGGTAAAGTTTGTTATTTAATTGAAGCTAGGTTGAAAATGAGCGCTTTTTAAACGTCAAATTTACAAAAGACAGCCCTTCACCACCTCCTATGTTCTTTACTGCGAAGAAGAAGTGGCGCAACAAACTTCCCAGGAACACACGTGTCTGTTAGGTTTGAAGAACAAGCTTTTAAACAATATTAATTAAAAAAATGTAATGGGTACTTCTTCATCAAACTAATAAATTCTATTAGACCAATTTCAGAAAGAAAAAAACAACAATAGAGAGATTTCTATGAGACCGTACTTACTAATTTCTTCATGTTACCTCTCAAAACTATTACAGCCACCAACTAAAGTAATAGCACAGATCTAAGATAAACCAACTCCCCAAAGGTTAGCAACAACTTTTCGCGCTGACTGTACTCTGTTCTCTCTAATGTTTGAGTTTCCATCCACTTGAAGATAGATGGTGCTTACTCCAAGTGTTGATTAAGCAAAGATTTTGATATATTGCATAAGTTTTCGTTTGAAATGCATTAACCCTTAGCTACCTACCCCTTGTTTCGGTCACGTAACTACCTACCTGGAGTCCCTCAGACTCCATACAATAAACTTCTCGGCTGTCAAGAATAAAACAATTACCAAAAAATGAATGAATAACATACGATTTTAATAGTTTTTTATTAATGAAAAGAGTTATAAAATATTAAAAAAACAAATATATTTATCAAAAAAGCTTAAATCTTTTGAAGACATCTGAAAAATACTAAACATTTACTTCTTATGATATGAGATTTATTAAAAAAAAATAATGTAAAGTAGGAACTTTTCTCCATTAATTTATAAAAATTTAATAATCAAATCTTAAATCTAAACCGGAAAAATAATAGAAAAGGCAAAATTTTAAGAAAATTACAAGCCCTAAACTTTTCGATTTTTCCAAAACCCCAAATTTCTTTTGCAAACCCCACATATCTTTTTTGAACATTCGAGGCAAATAGTTTTTTTTGCAAATGCAACACAGTAGTCTAGTGTGAAGTCTCAGTCGTTTCTTCCACTAAATCTATCACATCTTCGCAGTTGATTTCTGAATCTGATCCGGAGTGTTCTTCGAGCACAAAATCTTCACAAATGTTTACATCCGCGTTTCTATTTTCTTCATTTTGTAAGTCGTCCTCACTATGAAGTTCTTCCTCCAACCACTGCTCAATAATTCTATCATTAGATGTAATTTTTCACTAAAACAATAAAAATTATGTGGTTACAAAAAATCACTTAAGTACCTACGTGGAGTCTCTCAGACTCCAAAAAAAACATTATACTCACCAGAGAGGAATCGCGCGCATGGGTAGCGTCGACGATTGCAGGTGCGGCACTACGAGAAGAGGGCGGAAGGTACAGGGACGCTTGAAAACTAAAGACGCGTATTTGACTAGTTATGAACAAAAACAATATCGTCGGAGTCTGAGAGACTCCGGGTAGGTTGTTAAGGGTTAAGTTTTATGTAGGTAATATTTACTTCGTCGAACTGTTGTTTCGACTTTTAATTATTTGAATGAGGATCTAAAGATCTAGCAGATAACTAAGTAACAGCCACATGAGTCGAACGATCAAAGTTAAGCTGCATCTGCCGCGATGGGTGACCATTTATGTGTTACCAAGACTCTCCCGTGCACGTTAAGCCGTTAGTCCCGGCTTCCATTTATAGATGTTTAAGTTCCGCGTAGTTCGAAGCCAGAAAGTCTGACAACCAGTTTTACCTTGGTTTGTGTTTTAGAGTTCAAGTAAGTAGTCGCTTTATGTAATTAAGCACTGGTACTCAGCTGGATTCGGTTAGAATGAAAGCCGATCTCATCATATATGGATGGATGCTGGGTAGGTTATGATAATCGGTCAGCAAAACTGCTTAAATTATTGTTTACCAAATTATTTCAGCCATATTAAATTACAGATAAAATATTGTGAGTTACGCAACACATAATATGCTAATATTAATAAAGTTTCGACGAACAATATTTCATTATTTGTTTGTATTTGGAACTTTGCATGACCAGGTTTAACCGCTGATGTTAAATTTGATCTCTCTTTTCATATTATTTGACCTTCAATCATGCACTGAACCTTCGGTAATCTTTTCATATAGATTTGTTACTAGATATTAATTGAAATAAAGCTGTGTGGAAATAGTATTATTACTTGTTAAGACAAATTATAGAAAAAATCTTAAGTATTTTCCTTGTTTTTCTTTTTACTTAGTTGTCGGTTTTCAAAGTGAGGATTCATCTTTTAAATCTCATGCAACCATTAAAGTAATAATTATATCGCTCTCGCTCTCTTTTGTACTCAAGCCCATGGCCAATTTATGGTGTGTTATTCTCGTCTTAGGCTACTCTCATCTAACGCCGACCAAAGTTAAAAAACAATTTGGTCTAAATATAAGCTGTTTAAAGCTGGAAGTGAATTGAAATGGCTAAAGTATTTACATTTGAAAATTCATATCGCTAACATTTTAAGTATCAAAGGAATATCAAATTCATCTCAAACTCGAAACGGGAATAAGAAATTCAAATTTATTAACCGCCATCTGTGTTCAAAACTTTGAAGCAACTTCACATGTTGAATAAGAGATGGCGTAACAAATTCATAAGCTCCTCTCATGTTTTATTCAAAAATAAATAAGTAGACAAAGTTTATTTAAACTCATCCGCCGTTTAAACGACGGAGACGGCAGTTAAGTATGCGAAACTGAGACAAAACTATTCGTTTATCAGCTCACAACTTTGGTTTTTTATGGTGTAAGTTATGAACTGATTGCTTATTATCTTTGGCTTGTGCTTGATCTTTTAGAAGAATTATAAATGATATTCCAGCACTCTTAGGGCCGTTAAGGCTTTACCATCAGTTAATTCTGTCATTTGTTTAGCGATCTGATTGATCTAAACGAAATTTTAACACCAACAAAAAAAGCACCCAGCACATAATTGTTGCCTTTCCCAACTTGCCAGATCAGTTAATCTGCTGTCGTCGTTTGCTGCTACAGTGATAGCAATTGTTTTTACAATTTCATGTCAGAGGCCGTCGAGCGGATTTGAGAAAACTCTCACACTAGGACTTGTTAGGTTCTGCAGGATGCTTGTTTTGTTTCCGTGCCCCCAGAATAAAAAGACCTCAGGAAGGAACATGGGTGGATTTTATTCAGTAAGAGTCTGACACTCGTGGAACGGTCATTTGATGATTTCCCATCCGAAAGAAAAAGGGCTTATATAAAGTTAGTAATCCCGCATCCCATATGATAAGCAGAACCTGTCGGAAAGTTTATAACTTAAATCACATCTTCAGCAGCATTTTAAGCAGAAACTTGGTTAGTTTGCCCGCTTGATGGAAGTAGAATGAAGTGCATCAGTGTTTACAAAAGAGGCTTAAAACTTTATTTCATTAAAATATTTGTGATAGCTGGAAGTTTGCGGAGTTTTTCTTGGTGGGAAATCTTGCAGTCTGGTGAGAAGTCTTTGGGGAAAATTGTTTTTTAATATTTCGAGTGGTTTGGGCATAGTTTGGGGGAGTTGAATCAATTGTCTGCTTGTCCAGATTGTTGTGCTATTCAGAGGTATAATTTACTTGTTTTTTTTTTTTCGAAATACGAGTATATATGTCAGTTCGAGCGTTTTCATTCTTTATTAAAATTACTTAAAACTGGATTATTGCTCCGAATAACTCCGTAGATTAAAACTCTATACTATTGTTTTTCTGTCGGTATAAATGAGGTAGGTATTTTTCATCCAATGAAACTCAAATAAAATACACCTTTCTTTTCTTTTTTTTAATAAAATCGTTGCCCCACACTAAGATTTTTGCTGTAGCCTGGATGTGTTTACAAACAAACATTACGCATGCACAAACACCCAGACCCGGAACAATTTTAGTTGTCCCGTGCGGGAGTCATATTGATATATCTGACACTCATAGTGAAGTTGCTGACACCCGTAGGGAAGTGAATGACACTCATAGTGAAGTGTCTAGCACTCATAGTCAGGTGCCTGTCACTCATAATTTTATTTTAGTTTCCAGTTCCGGTACCGGTTTTTTGGTTTTCTGTTATCGGCTTACCGGTTTCCGGTTTTCCAGTTTTTGGGTTTTCCGGTTCAAGTTCATAGTGATGTGTCTGATACTCATAGTGAAGTAGGTGACAGTGATATATCTGAAACTCATCGTGAATTTGCTGACACCCATAGGGAGGGAATGACACTCAGCAAAGTTGACACTCGGCGAAATGGCTGACACTCATAGCGAAGTTCAATTTTATTTTCAATATCAATTACATAGCGAAGTTGCTAACATTCATAGTCAAGTGTCTGTCATTCATAATGAAATGTATGACACTTATGATGAAGTTGCTGACACTCATCGTAAAGTGTTTAGGTTTATCGGTTGTTTTTCGCCTGACACTCATAGCGAAGTTGCTGATACTTATGGTCAGGTGTCTGTTACTCATCATTTTATTTTTGGTCCCAGTTCCGGTTTTTTGTTTTTTTTGGCTGACACTCATAGCGAAGTTGCTGACACTCATAGTCAGGTGTCTGTCACTCTACATTTTATTTTCGGTTCCAGTTCCGGTTTTTCGGTTTATCAGTTTATCGGTTTTTCGGCTGACACTCATAGCGAAGTTGCTGAAACTCATAGTGATGTCTCTGACACTCATAGTCAGGTGTCTGAAACTTATCATTTTATTTTCAGTCTCAGTTCCGGTTTTTCGGCTGACACTCATAGCGAAGTTGCTGTCGTTGCTGACACTCATAGGGATGTGTCTGACCCTCATAGTCAGGTGTCTGTCACTCATAGTGAAGTTGTTGACACTCAGCGAAATGGGTGACACTCATAGCAAAGTTGCTGACACTCATAGTGATGTGACTGACACTCATAGTGAAGTGTCTGGCACTCATAGTCAGGTGTCTGTCACTCATTTTATTTTCGGTTCCAGTTACGGTTCCGGTTTTTCAGCCAATGCTTAGCCACAACGCCGAACATGTCTACGCATCTTTGAAGTGGCATTACGCAGTAACCCATCAACCACAGGTTCTTCACACTGTCAATAAAAATTAAAAGGTAAATATGAAGTGCAAACTCCAAGATTAATAATTAAAGAAAGTTTTAAAAGTGAGGCTTTTAGCTGATTATATCTCCAACAACTGGAGAATCGCTGAGACAATAATTAAGTTTGGAAACTAAAACGCGCTCAAGGAAAATAAACTTTTGTGTACACTACCTGTATTTCTGTGGTTAGGTAGCTACTTATATAAAGTTTGTGTGAACCAGGTTTTACTCGCGACTTGCTTATTATGAAACTTGGTTTTACATAGGTAGTTAGTGTAGACATTGATTGTTTTTCACTGCGGATGAATTGATAATGATTTTTTATTTTGACAAAATAATGTAAAATAAAATAAAAAGGTTTATTTCGTCAACTTTTACAATAAATAATAATAACATCCATTACGGCCATATTTCTTAAACGACGTTACAATATCGAACGCAATACACGTGGATAATGCCTAGTCATAAATTTGTATGTTAAAAAATAAACTTCAGTTTTTATAAGATTTAGATTGTATATACTTAACTCGAACTAGATTTGGTACGCGTATATTTGTGAGAATTCTATGCGTGATTTTGAAGAAAATACAAAGTTTTCAAAGATTAAAATAATTACAATAAAAGAATATGTCGATACCTCGGGGCTCAGAAGGCAAAACTGACATTTTGACGAAGTTGACTTTTTAATGCAGCCGTACTTATTTTTTTTTTCTTCTATCGATCTTTGTCTTTAAAGCTTTCCAAATCGCCAAAAATGGCTTTAAAACCTCATTTTTTTGTTAAAAATAAAATACTTCTAGTTTTTGTGTCGTAACAGCAAAGCACTGTTAATATTAAATTTATTCGAAATATATTTTTTGTGTTCTGCATAAAAAAAACTTTTGGTTATACAAAGGTTTATGTAAGCCAAAAATTAAAAAAAGTTACGTCGAAAATAATATTGTACTTTTTGTCCTTTGGTGCTAACGCCTTTTGAGCCGAGTTATTGATGTATCAGTCTGACTTTCTATTTTTGTAGCACTGTCTTTGTAATGGCCACTTAATCGTATATTTGAATAACAAAAAACTAACTTCTGTATAGTATAATATTAAGATTAAAAATTTATATTATCTGCAATGTGTCACAATTTCCCTTGCAACACGAAGTTATGTTAACGTTAAAGTCTAGACCAGAAACTCATCGACTAGAATCCAAGTGCGCAAGTTAGTCACCATTTCCCAAGTAACAATTAGTGCTTTAGTTGTCATGTGTTCAATTTGAGACCAATTGCTGGCATAACTTTACTTGAACAGTTTTGAGTAAGTACGTGCATCTGGATAACTGACGATATTACCTGTCTTACCACGAAAGACACGTGCCTCTCGTGTACCAATGAGACTTTTCTGAAGTCATTATGAACTTTCTAAGTATATCTTAGATAGCACTGACTAATGGTGAAAGATAAACATCGTGAGGAAACCTGGACTTAAAAAGTCTAAAATTGCCAATTCACCTTGAGCAAGCGTGGTGATCAATGCTCATGCCTTCTCTGTATCAGAAGAGGCCTGTGCCCAGCAGTGGAACAATATACAGGCTGATGATGATTACCACGGAAGCCTAACCCTTCAGATACACACCTATGTTCACTTCTTAGTATTTCGATGGTAAACACCATAGACAGTTCTTTATGCTAGCTAACATTTTTAGTGCTTTTTGCAGCTCAATACGACACAATTATGTTTTTTTCTTTATGTCGGTTGACGTTAGGTGCCAATACGGTGGAGCACGGACTAATTAAAACGGCATCTGTCACATGCGAAATACAAACACTTGGATTATCTATTCAGATACATAGCCAT
Organism: Pyrrhia umbra; assembly: GCA_963891755.1. Taxonomy (NCBI): domain Eukaryota; kingdom Metazoa; phylum Arthropoda; class Insecta; order Lepidoptera; family Noctuidae; genus Pyrrhia; species Pyrrhia umbra. The sequence goes on along the minus strand of OY982933.1, from coordinate 11,732,881 downwards.
GATAAAGACTCTTTTGGTATATGGGAGGTGCAGAATTGGACCATGGTATTTGAACACTCCCTTTGCATAAAATAGCTAGTGTTCTTTAATTTCCCTAACTATAAAGCTATTTAAGTAAGTAAATTAAGCTCTTTTGTCACCAGTAAAAAGTTCAAAACATTTTCCACCAAATCTCAAGTCTGAAAATCTCTTTAGAAAACAAGCCGAAGACGTTATCTACCACAAAATCAGATTATACTATAAGTACGAAATGCCGAACTGAAGCTCCCAAGAGCATGCTAGTTACAAACTCTGACGAAAATTAACCACTACCTTCCATGAATAATTCAGTTATTTCAAAACGGCTCGATAAATTTTCAGGATAAATTCCGCTGGTACAGGGTGACCTATATAATCTAACTATGATAGATATACGCTGTACTTGTCTAACAATTGATTGGAATTCGATTCAGGAATTAGGAGGCGGATTTTTATACTAGCAGTTGCCCACGGTTTTACCTGCATCTTGAAGTAATTACTTCACGCACCAGTATAAATACTATCCTATGTCCTTCTTTAGACTTCAATCTGCCTCCATACCAAATTTCATTCAAATCGGTTTAGTCGTTTTAACGTGAAAGCGTAATAGACAAAAAACTTAATATCGCATTTATAATATTCGTTGAGAAAGTTTATTTTTTGTTTGGAAAGGTCTGTCTGGATCAAGTTTTTTAAAATACCAGCTATTCTGTACTAATACTAATAATAGCTAACAGTTTTCAGTTTAGAATACCATTGAAGGAATCTATAACATTGAGAGTGGAGCAAAATATTTCAAAAAATTTAACTACAAAAACTACGTACTACGTAAGCCAATATCTTTCAATTTCAGTTGCAATACCTTTTCATTCTGACAGTTCAATGATATCCATTGCTTTGTTGAAAGTATACAAAGAGATTAACGTCTTAACATATGCAGCAATATATATTAAACTCTTTTCGATGGGTATGTCAATTGGGTGCCCGTTTTTTACGTAATTAGGGTTGCAGGTCTTCAGACGTCAGTTTCAAAATATCTCTATTTAAACTCCGCTGCCCAACAAAAAGCATCAGCGATAAAGTGTAGTACTAACGCGTTTTTAGCGCGGAAAGCGATGCACGGTCGGGATCATTAGTAGTGCCAGCAAAAAATATATTTTTAAGCTTCATACAATTTTGTTGAATCGCTCAGGGAATTAGGAATTGTAGATTGTAACCGGCCAGTGGTCTTGCGATTAAGCTTTCCTATATTCCTTTGGGTATCATTAGTGGCCATTACGGTATAGTGCTGAAACGAGAGTGAATGTGGAAAATCCTTTTTTTAGAGTAAGTAGTTAAAACGATATTACGTTTAGCAGTCTTGTTTGTGGTATTAATGTGCGGAGCTATTTCTATCAGTGAACATTTATATCGTCGTAAGTCATTTTTGGTCCTTATCAAATTTCCTGAATGAGTGTTTATCAATCAAGTGACTACATAAGCTGGAAATATATAACTTAAGGCATCACAAAACACACAACAGCGTTCTAACAGAAGTTCGATGACTCCAGCACAAACGAAAGACCAAAAATTGTTTCAAAACGCAAAAATTCGCGGACCAACCACAGCGTAACGATACACAAAAAAAAACAAAAATAAAAATAACAACAACGGCACAAAAAAAAACTGGAACGGTATTCAATTACACAAACATTTTTCCATGCCATTTACTTCGGCGAATATATGAGAGCAAAAAACGGTCAAGCGCGAGTTGGGCACGAACGGAGCGGGGATATGGGATATGGTGTGCATCGGGGGTTGCTTTTTTTTCCTGCAAGCGCCACTCTACGTGACATAACGCCTGAGCTGCTTCATTAGGTTTGAAAATGGTTTGTGTGATGAAAGGATAGCTTTGATCGACACGTGGAAATAATCACGAAGGTGGAATGATAAGAAGTCGAAGTTATTAAAGAACGTGTGTGTGTGTGTGTTTTTGATGTCACGTCAAATATTATGTGCCTATTTATAGGGTTTTAATAAAATGAGACAGGTAGATTTAATTCAAACTTACACATGACAGTCACGTACTTAATAAGTTTGAGCAGTTGCTAATATCACCGAGACTTTGTATTTGTTTTATTATTTACTTCCTTCGCCATTATTATTAAAATAAGAGACCCTGGCAAAGTTATTTATTGCTCGTACTATGGAATAAATTCCTGAACTTTAAATATTTGAGTAGCCTACAGAAAATTATTTTAAACTATCTAGGAGTTACTCATTTTACAAAAAAAGTGTTTTTCTCTTGTCACACTGACTGATTATGGCTCAATCCTTTCAAAGTCATGAGGAATCGAATATTATTCGAATCCGATTCGATTAATTGAGCCAAATCGAATTATTCAATTCCGATTTTGATTATTAGATTCCTCGTGACTTTTTGAAAGGAGTGAGCTATATTCGATTAGTCTTCTTGTCCTAATGTATTCATATACAATAAAATTAACTAATAAAAGACATTCAAATCATTGATGACAGCTGTTATTTGCGACTATTTCATAGCCGTTATAAGTATCAGAAGCCCAAAAATCTGGCAACCAAAAGTCTTAAGATGTAACTGTTATCATTGGTCAGACAAAAAATCACCCGTCACTCGATGAAAAATACTCGCACTATGATCAATTTTATTCACATTAAAAACTGTTAGTGATACAAGTAGTTATAAAATAACTGGGCTGAAATTTTTTGTGATTGTATACAGTTTTCTGTCTAGAAAAAATATAATGATTTTTCATCCCAATATTTTATTATAACCCCCCACTCTGGGGTATGTTGTGTGCGTTTCGGTACCGTCATAAATCTGTTGAATGTCCACGCCGGCCGCTCTCAAATAACACACTATAAAACATTAATGCTTCAATGACACTACACGGGCTAGGTCGTGTATGGAATTCCCAGATTTTTGATGTGAATATAGGCGTGACAGTCTGTGTATGGCCTTTTTAATATATTTTTATTATACAATGCTTTATACGAAACTATTTTATGAATTTATTTGAATAGTAACTGATTCCCACGTTTTCACCTGTGAGTAAGTACCTACCCTATATTTTTATCCGGGTTATAAACTATGTATGTGCCAAATTTGATCCAAAACCGTTCAGTAGTTTTTGCGTAAAAGAGTAACAAACATACATCCTAACAAACTTTTCCGTTTATAATATTAGTAGATTTTTTTATTGATTTTGTGGTTGGATTAAATAGTTTGTGTACTTCATGGAGTTTCTTCTGAGAGTGTTGTAGTGCTAACATTATCAATGTGAAAGTGAGTTTTTTTTTGGTTCGTTTTGGTGACTGAACCGAAATCGGTTCATCAAAATAGATGATATTTAGTATTGAGATGAGCCTGAATCCTGGAGTAAGTTATGCAAGTCATAACTTACTCCTTATCATTCCACCTTCGTGATTATTTCCACGCCTGAATCCTGGAGTAAGTTATGCAAGTCATAACTTACTCCAGGATTATATTTGAACAATCTGACCTGAATAAAAAATACAACTTTAAAACTACTACAACTCACACTATTTTCAACAAAACTAAACATCAAACTACCCTAGTATACAAAGTAGCAAAACAAATAGGTACCTATAATACGAGTACCTACTTAGTGTAAACCGTTACATAATTATGAGACAAACATACAGAAGTTTAACACAAACAAACCAAGGACTTTGTTTAAACCTTAGTTTAAACACACCTGCGCCCTATTCTAGTTTTGTATGTACTATCGCGGACACTCCCGCCTGACCACCATTAAGTTCATTTTTGCTTGCACTCGAAAAATAGAAGAACTCTCTAGCCCCGCCCCGTTGACTTTGAATAGATGAATGAAAGACAAGACAGGCTGGCTGGCCAAGCACACTACATTTTTTTTGATAGATAGTGTGTGTGTGAGAGACAAACCAAAGGACCGTGGCTTGGCTCGGCTTGGCTTGGCGCTGTCGCAGGATTCAGGCGAAACCCGCGATAGTACATACAATTGTGTACCGTGGTTTTGCTTGCGGTTTACAAACTTATAAGAAATAGCTTCTGCCCGCAACTTTGTGAGGACTAATAATTATTAAAATTGGTCCAAATATTTGGGTTAAAAGTTTCCTGTACGTTGATCCAGGTTATAAATTATATGTGTACCAAATTTCATCTAAGTCCATTCAGTTGGTATTACGTGAAGGAGTAACAAACAAACATACATTCTTTAAGAATGGTTTTGATGCCCGGTTGAGACAATTTTCCATGCGTTTTCGCACGTAGATTTTATCAGTAACAGTCTTCTATCGGTAACCTCTCGGCCTCGAGGACTAATGGCCATTTTCAATAACCTATCTACATATATTAGAGATAGGATTTCGTTGACATTAGTTGTATGTTCTTTATGTCAAAATTCTATTTCTAGTAAGAAAATCTTTGGATGGATAGATTATTGGAATGGCTGTGAAACGCCACAGGAAAAAGGTTTTTTTTTTACTTTTAAGTAAATTAAAATACAACTCCAACGATAGACAATATAATGCGTTGTTATACTAAAAACTTTATACCACTAGTTGACAGCGTAAGCCAATCATGTCAGAAACAAACTCCCACCCGCCGGCTTTAGCATGATAAATTGCTAGTTGTTTCCCACGGTTTCACCCGAATCCTGTGGGAATAACTTCTTGCACCCGGATAAAAATTATCCAGGTTATAAACTGTGTGTATACTAAATTTCATCCAAATCCATTCAGTAGTTTTTGCGTGAAAGAGTAACAAAGATACATCCTCACAATCTTTCGCATTTATAACAATTGTATTAGTAGGACTAGCTTTCCGCCAGCGGCTTCGCCCGCGTGGTCTATACGAATTCGAATTAAAAATTTAATTGTAAATAAATATTCTATACTCTCATACAAACTTTGCCCTCTTTTTCATTTCTTGAGGGGTAGAAATTAGAAAAGTCCTTTCTTATCGGATGCCTACGTCATACAAAGAACACACCCTCCAAGTTTCAGGTCTCTACGATCAGCGGTATAGGTGTCCAAGCCCGGTTAAGCAGTCGACAACCTTCTAGGTTGACCTGCGAGATGCCATACACAAAAAAAAAAAAATCAGCGGTATAGGCTGTGCATTGATCCATCATCATCATCGTCATTCAGGACAAAGCATTTTATATGTATAGAAAATAATAGTATCAAAGATTTGGAACCAGGAAAAAAACAACACTTTATTAAACACAAAAAAATTATGAAAAACAAAATAAATAACACAAAAATAGATCTTTTAGATGGATTACACTTTTATAACTTGCGTTGGCGTGAAAAAAAAAATCTATTTACTAAACAAAAATCAACTAAAAAGGACGGAAAGAAGCGGCCCAAAATAAATAGCTATTTGGTCCTTTGATTCATTAATTTTCTTTCCCTCTACTTGGGAATATAAGATTAAGCTTATACTAATTGCTGGGCATTATTTGACTAAAATATTTCATGTTCTAATGAGTACTGACTTTTTATTCACACAGTATTTTTAAGCAAGCGTGGTGATCAACGCTTTTCCATGTTCTGTATAAGAAGTGGTTTTTGTTCACAAAAAACTAGGCTGATGTTTTTTTCTAACTTTTGACTAACCTTCACAGTATGCACCAAGATAATGTCTCGAATTCTTTCTGACTATAATATCCTAACTAATAATTAATTATTATGACTCCGTAAGAAGATCCATGAAAAAAATGCGTTGAAAAAACTTTGGAAAGAATATTTTTCTTTTTTATCTGGTAACACAAACTAGTTATTATTAGTATAAAATTCAAAATTTAAAAAAATGTTCATGTATCATCAGTTTTTATTACGCTCTTACGGTAATACGGCTAAACCGATTTAGATGAAATTTGCTATAGAGATAGAAGGGACGCTGGTGACAGTTATAGGCTACTTTTAATCCGAGTGCGTTAAGTAGTTCTCTCAGAACGCGGGTGAAACCGCGGCAAACAGCTATTTGTAATATAAAGAGTCTTACAGATTTATAATCAAATATCATCTGCCTAGCCTTTTCCCAACTATGTTGAGGTCGGCTTCCAGTCTAACCGGATGCAGCTGAGTACCAGTGTTTTACATGGAGCGACTGCTTATCTGACCTCCACAACCCAGTTTTACCTCGTAACACGATACCCCTTGGTAAGACTGGTTGTCAGACTTTTCTAGCTTCTGACTACCCGTAACGACTGTCAAAGATCTACAAATGACAGCCGGGATCAACAGCTTAACGTGCTTTCCGAGGCACGGAGGAATTTCGTTATGTCATAGATGGTCACCCATCCACGGACCGACCGCGCCAAGCGTAGTTTAACCTTTTTGATCGATCGACCCGTGCGGCTGTTACTTAGCCACGAGCTCGTCCGAGATTTATCATCAAATACTTATCTATACATAAATTCTAAACATACCAGTATTATCTTAGCCGTCTAAATTGAAACTCTCTTGAAGACGGGTCGGTAATTATACGCCGCATGTCGTACCACACAAGTTTCAAGACAAAGGGCTATTTCAGCACTCCCGAATGTTTAGTAAACTGCTGGAGAACTGTCACCACCTTTGTCGTACTTGTTAATAATGTTTAACTTGCTCTAATGTTATTGTAGTCCTAACAATACGTGTCTGGCTGTCAGTCATTTTGGAAGGCTAAAACAGCCTTGTATTACGGGTCCTGGCTTGACGCAATTTACACATTTGATAGGTCCTTAAATGAAAAAGGATAGATGTGTTTTTCTAGTCCGCAAGGACCAGTTTATAAAGTTACCATGTACCAAAGGACCATTTTGTAAAAGTGGCAATTATTATACATAATTATTATGCTTTTACGGGAAATAGGCTGAACCGATTTTGATGAAATTTGGTATAGAGAAACCTGGGAGCACGGGAAACCAACATAGGGTAGTATTTATCCGGGTGATTCAAGTAGTTCTTTCGAGACGCGGGTGAAATCACGAGACAGTGAAATTATAATTCTTCTGTTATTAAATCTATAACTGTAATTGTTATAATATTCAAAACCTTAAACACATTGATGTATTATATTGATAGAACCTGTGATTATTCTAGATTTTGTCAGACCCTACCGTCTGAGACACAGGTTTACCTACCTCGTTCGGGCACATAACATTATTTGATAAACGTATAAGCCAAGCAACTTTGTAAATAATATTGTACATGTATTTTGAATAAATGATTATGATATATATGTTTTTGCAATAAGTGATTACAATAAATGTCAAATTAATGATAATTGAAATATTCAAGAAATTCATCATTATTACTACTTAATCTAATTTATAGTTCTTTAGAGTACAAATCCTACATAAATAAAAAATATATTCATTCAAAACTCCTCTTGATACCATTGGAAGAGTCGTTTTTATCACTCAAAGTTCGTCGCTAACACCGTATTGTAATTTCCCATGAGACCCCGTCGTTATGATGACGTCAGCAATGGACTGGCTCCATGATTCAAGTAATTTATATCTACGGAATATTGATGTTCAGTAAATAAGGATATTATGATTGTAATCTGGTTTTTTTTTCCTAATTTACTTAATGGGAAAATTTGAGTTTTTCTTCGGAATTGGCGTTTTTATGTTCACATTTTCCTGTTTATTTTGTCTGGTGACGTAAATTGTTTTTTTTTATTATACTTTTATAAGTACGAAATTGCTTTAAAGAAATTGATTTGTTTTTACAAGTTTTATCATCGTCATCTGCCTAGCCTTTTTCTCAACTATGTTGGGGTCGGCTCCCAGTCTAAACCGGATGCAGCTGAGTACCAGTGTTTTACATGGAGCGACGGCCTATCTGACCTCCACAACCTAGTTACCGAATAACACGATACCCCTCGGTAAGACTGGTTATCAGACTTTCTGGCTTCTGACTACCCGTAACGACTGTCAAAGATCTACAAATGGCAACCGGGACCAACAGCTTAACGTGCTTTCCGAGGCACGGAGGAGTCTCGCTATGACATAGATGGTCACCCATCCACGGACCGACCGCGCTAAGCGCAGCTTAACCTTTGTTCGGTCGATCCGTGCGGCTGTTACTTAGCCACGAGCTCCTCCTGTTTTTAAAAGTTTTATATTATGAAAAAATAACACACCTGTTTTCCCTGTCTAAAAATTTCCGCGTTTCCAACGGATCCTTAGTGCACTCCTTCGCGCATTCAGATAAAAATCATCTTTTTCCCTTCCCCAGGCTTAAAGCCATCTCCATACCTTTAAAATTCCCGATTATAATAATCATTATATATATTCTGATCCAGCCTGTCCCTTGCTGTCCTCCCCCAGCGACGCCCTAAGCCGAGGCCCGTACCCCACTAGGGGGTGCCGTTAGCGTTTAGTCGCTTAGTTCTGCAAGTTAAGCCCTGGCTGGAGGCCCTAAATTCATTTAAGGCACTTTACAGGCAAACCCGATTAAGCAGTCGACAACCTTCTAGGTTGACCAGCGAGACGCGATACAAAAAAAATCACCTCCGTACCAAATTTCATCTATATTGGTTCAGTCGTTTTTACGTGAAAACATAACAAACACCAATGGCTACTTTCGCATTTATAATTATAAAAGTAATGATGTGATGTGAAAAAAGAACCTGATTCTTCTAGGCTAAAAACAGGACAACATCACTCTCCATCGCATCAATACCACTGCATATGACGTAATATGACTATTTAAGACTAATATTATGACGTCACGTATGGCGTAGTGGCTGCTGCGCTGCGTGTCGCGGGTTACATTCCCGCACGGGACAACTAAAATTGATCCGAGTCTAGGTATTTGTGCATGTGTAATGAATGTTTATAAACAAACCCACGATACAGGAGTAATTCCTAGTTTGGGGTAGCGTATTTTAAGAAAAAGAAATAACAACGTTATTCGCCCACTCTGCCCCATTTGTAGAGCCTGAAAACATATTTCCCTGAAAATGCAAAGCACTGAAAACGGTATGAATAAAATTTGCCCCAATTGTAAGTTTATACTTGAAAAACGAGACTTAAAAAGGAAAAACGATTTCAGAATGGAGATTACAATGTAAGAAGTTATTCGTGTTGGGGCTATGAAAGAAACGGGTGATTTATTTTTATTCACTTTTAAATTTTCGCATTGGTTTAGTGGTAACATGACTTATTATTTCAGGAAAAACACATAGGAAGTGGTGAAGGGCGGGTGTTTTGGGGGCTGTCTTTTGTAAATTTGACGTTCAAAAAGTGCTGATTTTCAGCCTAATTTGAATAAATGACTTTTGAATTTTGAATTAGTCTGTTACAGTACATGATACTACTAATAAGTCAGTATAAATGTGAAAGTTTCTGACAATACATGTATTTGTGACTCTTCCACGCAAAAACTGCTAAATGGATTTGGATGAAATTGGGCAGACACATGGTTTATGACCTGGATTAACCTAGGTTACATTTTACTCGGGTGCGCGAAGTAGTTTCTTTAGAAAGCGGGTGAAACCGCGGGAAACACAACAATTCTTTGTTGTTACATCTAAAAATAAGGACTGGTTTTATCTATACAAATAAAATGCTTTGTCCTGAATGACTGACGGATCAACGCACAGCCTAAACCGCTGATCGAAGAGACTTGAAACTTGGATGGTGTATTCTTTGTATGACGTAGACATCCGATTAGAAAGGATTTTCCGAAATTCTACCATATAGCACACGCGGGCAAAACCACTGACGGAAAACTAGTTTATTATAAAGCAATATTAACCCGCTCGTTTTGTAGCCACAGCTATGGAAAACAGTATGATTTTATCTCGTATTTATATGAACTGGCACATCGCCCGTGTTTGTGGGCCGGGTGCATCACAGCCTGCGCCATACATTATGTCTGTTATCATGTAATATACAACACACATGGGAGGGTATCTCTCGGATCATGTGGAGATTGAAATAGAGAGTGATCATCAGATTTAGACCCAAATTCACCGACAAGGTCCGATCAACTCAAAACAGCTGTAACCAATTCAATATAATATATTTTTTGTATGGCATCTCGCAGCACCTAGCAGGCACCTAGCAGGTTGTTGACTGCTTAACCGGGCTTGCCTGTGAAGTGCCTTAAATGAATTTAGGGCCTCCAGCCAGGGCTAAACTTACAAAACTAAGCGACTACACGCTAAGGGCACCCCCTAGTGGGGAATGGGCCTCGGCTTAGGGGGTCGCTGGGGGAGGACAGCAAGGGACAGGCTGGATCAGAATAATCCAATTCAATATTAGAATACCACTGATTATGAGGTCAGGACCATCCCTCGCTATTGTAATATTAATGTTATTTCGAAATAATTTGCAAAGAGAAATAAATAAATTCTCAAGAAAACTTTATATTATTTTAATATTTTTTCTTTAGGATCTTTCCCTTTAAAGTGAGTCCCGAAACTTTTTCAACTTAAGATGTAAATATTTTGTCAACACCACAGACTTTACTCTATATTATATTCAAAACACCAATGGAATACTTTCGCCAACTTACATCACATAAGCCGCCTTGATCTCCAAGTTTCTACGTAATTATATTAACCGGATTCCGCCGGTTTTCAGCGGTTCACACTGGTAATCTCCGGTTTATACCGACTCTAGAGTTTTGTGGCGATATTTGTTTTAATTTTACGACAAACACAAGGTTGACGAGATGCTCTCGTTTTTTATGCGTTTGCCGAATAGATGTTGTTTGCGGAAGAGAATGAAGAGACAGTAAGCTTTTGATTCGTGTAGGAATTTTCAGAATCCATTCAGCCGTTCTTGAGTTATCGAAATATAGGTCAGCTAGCTGTTTCTCGGGAAGAACTACTCTACGGAATCGGGCAAAAATAAAATTAACCTCTAACGGTTTTCCGGGTCACATCTATCTTTATACCAAATTACATCTAAACCAATTTACCCGTTTTGCCGTGAAAGTGTGACAAACAAACATTCTATTTCTATTGCATTTATAATATTAGTTAGGATTAAGCTGGCTATCTATATTTTTGAGAGGCTTGAAAATAAGTAGGTAGGTACCTCACAATTTATTATTTACGCAAAAATTTTAAAGGTTAAGTAACGCTTGCTAAAGTTTTTCCATAGATGGATGACCAATAAATAAAACCCCCTTCTTACCTAAAAGAGACTGACCCCTGAGTTTGTTTCGGTGTTTCTTCTCAAGGTAGTCAGATAGGAAATACCGGCCTCATCTAGCTTTAAAAAAAATGACGTGTAAAAGCATTATTTTATAACCTACTAGCTGTTTCCCGCGGTTTCACCCGCATCCCGAGGGAACTACTTAGCGCACCCGGGTAAAAAGTAGCCTATGTTGTTCCTCAGGGTCTATTCTATCTCTGTACCAAATTTCATTTATATCGGTCCAGTAGTTTTGGCGTGAAAGCGTAACAGACAGACAGACAGACAGAGTTACTTTCGCATTTATAATATTAGTAAAGGATAAAGGATTTGCAAAATAAATATCATTTATCATTTTAAACCAAGTGAACTATTTCGTTCAAAAATGCATTCACCTTACACAAGTTCAAACGTGTATCAATAAACAAGCGAAGACAAATGTATTTGTATTATCCGGATTTCGCCGGATCAAGGATAACAGGATTTGAGACGTTATACGATGCCGGAACTAGTTCGTGCACAACACTAGCTCTAACACAGATTTGTGTACCTTTTAAATTAAACGGTGTTTAGTATTGAATGTAGGTTTAAAGCAGATTTTTTAATTTCATCTGCCTCGCCTTTTCCCAACTATCTTGGGATCGGCTTCCAGTCTTTAACCGGATGCAGCTGAGTACCGGTGTTTTACATGGAGCGACTGCCTATCTGACCTCCACAACCCAGTTACCGGGTAACACGGTACCTCTTGGTAAGACTGGTTGTCAGACTTTCTGGCTTCTGACTACCCGTAACGACTGTCAAAGATGTACAAATAACAACCGGGACCAACAGCTTAACGTGCTTTCCGAGGCACGGAGGAGTCTCGCTATGACAAAGATGGTCACCCATCCACGGACCGACCGCGCCAAGCGCAGCTTAACCTTTGATCGGTCGAACCGTGCGGCTGTTACTTGGCCACGAGCTTTTAATTTTTTTGCGATTTTTTAATTTATCTTGACTTTAACAATATTATGTTCTAGAACAGAGTATTACAACCTGTGTCGCGACCCCCTTGGGTATATATGGGGTTATTTTTATGGGTTAAATCTATTAGGAAGGAACATGTATGGATTTTAGTCAGGAAGAGGAGTCATTCGATGATTTTCCATCCGAAAAAAAGGGTGGTTGTTAGAGCTTTTCAATTTTAAAAGGGGTCGTGTTAAAAAAAAATGAAGTACATTATTCTGGAACAATAAGAATTTAATCCTACTAATATTATAAACGCGAAATTTTGTAAGAATGTATGGATGTATGTTTGTCAGTCTTTCACGCAAAAACTGCTGAACGGATTTGGATGAAATTTGGTACATTTATAGTTTATAACCTAGATTAACATATAGGACTTTTTACCCGGGATCACGAAGAAATTAGCTCGATTCGCCGTCCGCGGCATACTCTCACGTTCCCCGACGACGATATCACCCTCCTCCAAGAGAGTAATAGGGAAACCAGTACAGTTTACAAAAACAGACCGCCGTGATACCGTCCTCGCCGCCGAGGCCCGTCGCGACGTCCCCGTCCATGCTCTCCCCGACCCTTGCTCGATGAGCCAGCCCGCGCGCTGAGCCAGTAGCATAAAAAGTCCCCTAATAATAATATTGTTATGATCCAGCTAGTCCCTAGTTGTCCTCCCCAGTGACGCCCTAAGCCGAGGTTCGTTCCCCATTAGGGGGAGCCCTTAGCGCGCTGTCACTTAGTTTTAAGTCATTCTTAAAAGTCAAACTTAGGACTTAACGCTTAACAATAGACATCACAACCAAAAAATTGACTATAACCATTTCCAGGGTCCCCTCTACCTCCACACAATTTCATTCAAATCGGTTCAGCTGTTTTATCGTGGAAATGTAACGAACAGAGAAACAAACTCACTTTCCCATTTATAATACTTATTAATTAGGATGATGTAAAAAATCTAATAATGAAAAACATAGAAAAACGCCTAGTCATGTTTATGTAATTATTGCGACAAAAATAAATGACTTTTCAATAATTTCCATTAGTGGGGAAGGGAAAAAATAATCATTATAATATAGCACTGTTAAGTTGATTAAATTATAATAATTTTATGCGTGTTACATATAGGACAGAAATAGAAAAAATACTATTGAATATAACTTGCTGGTTTTCGCGGTTTTACCCAGGTCTCGAAGAAAATACTTTTTTTTTGGAAATCGTTAAATGACTCCTCCCGTCGTGGGCAGGGCGGGAGGGAGTGTCAGACTCTTACGGTTTTAAACCATCCATGTTCCTTCCTCAGCTCTTTGTATTCCGGGAGCGCGGTATCTCTTTCGAACGTCCCGCAGCCCCGGCGGTCTATGGCCCAGGAAAAACTACTTAAGACACGAATGTTGAACGTATTAACATCATATATCCTAACTAATATTATAAAAATGGGAATGTGAGTTTGTTTATTGAACTTTCACTCTAAAGCGGCTGAACCGGTTTAGATGAAATTTGGTATGGAGATAGATTTATACCTGAGAGACAGCCTATAAAACTCGTATATCAGGAATAACTTTTTATTAGAATTTCTTTTTTTCGAATCAGTTTACTATTTCCAAATAGTAAGCCTCAAATAATTAAAAACTAAAAATAAATATTACCTCAACAATTAGTATGGGAAATAGCAAAACAACTTTACTATGCCCTGCCAGAGTTTCATGTGTAATCAGTAAATAAGTATATAATAACCCCATATGTATCACGACAGCAATAAATAGTTCAAGTTTGAGTTTAATATCGATCTTTTTACATCTATACACATACAATGCTATGTCCTGAATGACTGATGGATCAACGCACAGCCTAAACCGCTGATCATTGAGACCCGAAACGTTGAGGGTGTGTTCTTTGTATGACTAAGGCATCCAATAAGAAAGGATTTACCCCTAAAGGGGGTGATATAGGTGGCAAAGTTTGTATGAAACTCTGTCTTTTTATTTGAATTCGCATAGCCCACGCGGGCGAAGCCTCTGGCGGAAAGCTAGTCGTTATACAACCGTAGGTTTGTGTATAGAAATCATTCAATAGTAACAACAATAATAGCTCACCGACTTTCGGTTTTCTATCAAAAATATATATTTACTATTACTGGTAATTATTTATTATCACAATAAAAGAACTCACGCACAGTAAATTACATTCAAAGATAATGTCACTATGAGGGCAGTGTTATTAGAGAAACCAAGTGAATTAGTAGCAACCACATAAAAAAGTAAAAGTGAAGAAACAAATAGTAATTTGTTACACACGCGATAAGCAATTAAGCTGATAGTGGAAGTGCAAATATTGACCGATACAACTATAAAATGAATGACACAAAATACCATAAGATATTCAACGCGACTCCATCGAAAGAGAACAACATGAAAATAAAAGTTTCTAACAAAATTACTAAGGACACTTTTTACACTATGGTGCCCTTAAATTGGATCTTAAGAGTTTTCAACTTATCATGCATCTACCGCAAAAATGGTGAATTAAAAGTGTCCTGGTCTTTGACAAAAAATATAATTTACGTTGTCACTTTCAGTTTAGTGAATTTATTCTTTTTACTCAACAATATTGAGAAGTGGGGTTCCATTTTGCACAATTGGTCTTTGCTCACATTCTCTGATGCTATTCAAATGACTTACTTCATTGGATATGTCGAATACATCATCGACTTGGTTTACATTTACAAAAATGGTAGAGAAAGCCTTTTAAAGTACTTCAAATCATTCGATGCTATCGATCAGTTGTTAGGCATGAATTCGTACGATGAAATTCGATGGCAGATATCAAAAACGGTTGGAATTTGCTTCATCATGTTCGTGATAAGTTCTGCCATTGATTATGTCAGCTGGGTCGACGCTTACAAAATGTCTTCACCGTTTCTGTTCACTTTTAACTATTTCTATTTCTTCTTGAATATGCTCAGTGCGTTGGACGGGATGTCTTATGTTGTGCAGTTGGAATATCGCCTGAAAGTGATGAAAGATCTTCTTGAGGTACGTATATTTTATAATATGTTTTCAGTTTTTAATTAGTCATATCAGTAACATTGTAGAAACGTTCGTCATTATTATGTGACTAAAAAAGAGATCTTAATTTCAAAACACAATTATTTGGCAAGAATTTCAATTCTTCCTTCCAATCACTTGCCTAGAGTTGTTGCAACCTTTAAGACGAAATCACTAACATTGACAGATTATAACACCAGAATATGCTTCTTACATGAGGTCATACATGGGGTTATAACCATGTTCTTAAAACATAATAGATAGATAAACGTTGCTGCTTCCCTGCAACCTTGTCTGTTTTATCTTCCCAGAAAAAAGGTATAATTGGGAAAGAATGTTTGTTTTGGAAACAATAGGTAGATCTTGAAAACCATCCAGCCTAATTTATCTATGCATATAAAATGCTTTGTCCTGAATGACTGACCTGGATCAACGCACCGCTAGATATAGAGACCTGCAACTTGGAGGGTGTGTTCTTTGCATAACGTAGGCATTAGATAAAAAAGGATTTTCCAAAATTCTAAACCTAAGGGA
Source organism: Pyrrhia umbra (assembly GCA_963891755.1). Taxonomy (NCBI): domain Eukaryota; kingdom Metazoa; phylum Arthropoda; class Insecta; order Lepidoptera; family Noctuidae; genus Pyrrhia; species Pyrrhia umbra. The sequence goes on along the minus strand of OY982933.1, from coordinate 11,717,124 downwards.
GTGAAAAAGGGGGGCAAAGTTTGAATGAAACTCTGTCATTTTTAATTCTAAAAGCTAGCTAAGCTAGTGGAAAGCTAGTCAAAAATAAAAAGAATTTTACAGAAATACTACAATTCATCAAATCAAACAAAAGGCAATGATGAAGACAAGACTTGGGCTACGAAAAACGATTCTGAAAGCCATCGTGTAGACTCTCTGAAGACACTCAACTATAGCCGCTTCACTGAAGTCATTGGCTTCAATCGATGCTACCTTCTATTACTGGACCAAACATATTTCATGAACCACAGGTTTGGGTTCCGGGTGAGTCAAGTCATAAATATTATGTTAGAACTATCTGGTCTCTGCGTAAAAGTTTTGGCAAGTGAAATAAATGCATATATATAATGCTTCTTCTCTTTTCTCCTTATTCTTTTCCTATTATAGGTGTTAGTTTCCCTATATAGTGTAGTGCTCGGCAAATGGTTTAATTCAAAAACTTACCATCATCTGAAATTTAACATCAAGATAGTAGCCTGCCATTGCTGCAAGGATTGTTCGAAACAGTTACCGCAGCTTTGGAACGCAAAATCTCCCTCATAAATGCTGTGTAGCCTAATCCTGGATTACAGCGTTAAGTAATTATGGATTATGTGAGAAACAGTTAAACTTCAGATTACAGGTTTTTTATAAGTAAGACAGTAAAAGTCTGTCACTTCCTACCACTCCACCCACAGCGGGAGGAGTCATTCGATGATTTGCAATCCCTAAAAAAAACAATTAATTTTCTTTTTTTATTTAAAAAAAAATATATTATGTATTATTACTCAGTATTACAGTACACGAGTCTCAAAAAAAATGGAATTTTGTGCTGTTCCAATATATTATCACAATACGCTGTTATCTCCGTCGAGAATATTATTGGAATTCGTAGAAGCAAAATATTTCTTATTAGATAGACCTGACATAATATCACTAATACGATGTACCATTAATACCTATTCATATTTATTTTTCATTTCAGCTTTTAGTACTCTGTATAAATTTTCTCGTTAATATGATCAAATTGTTGAATTTGGCCATTAGATTCGCAACTGGATCGATGGTAAGTTTTTTTTAAATACATACAAAATTGAATCACACAAATGTACTTCAACAATAATTGTTTTGTTTGTAATAATAATATGTTACTAAAAAGCTGTTCTAATGATGGAGCATGACAGTTTATATGTCTCAAAACATAACTGGTCATACGGGACATAGGTGGCCAAATGCAACTTAAGACTTTGATTGATCGACCCACGCAGCTGTTACTTAGCCACGAGCTCCTCAATTTCTTGAACCAATAAAGTTACTTATTTTTTATAATGCTGCTCCAGGTACCACCATACGGCACTTCGAGTCTGCTATCATTCGCCAGCATAGTCAGATTGCTGAACTGGGCGATAGTAGCTATCATCGTGGTGTACCGTTGTGAGCGTATCTACGGGCAGAGCGAGAAGATCTTGAAGATTATAGACTTGGTGTTGATTAATAAAACAAATTGTAAGTTATTTGAATCATATTATTTTTTTACGAAAACTAGGTTAAGATCAACGCAAAAGGCAATTGAAGGGGCACTGGGCCTGCCATCCATAGCTACCTCACCTTCCAGTAGAGTCCATGCCCGTGTCGACGGCGCGTTTGTGTCTCACGCGCAACCCTCAGGGCCAGTGCTTGCTGTGGCTGCTTGATTTTTCGAATGAGTTACCCCGGAATGGCGAAGGGAAGAATACGTATCGGTTTCAGTCAGTAAGAGTCTGACTCTTTCTTCTACTCCACCTATAGCGGGGGGAGTCATTGATGATAATTCACATCCCTAAAAAAACAAACTACGGATGAATTTTGATCAGTAAATATTTCTTTCTGATCCGCTTACAGTGGGAGGCGTTCATTTGATGAATTCTCATCCAAAGAACGGGTTTCTTTCACCACTTCTAGTTAAGAATTATCTACCTGATTTATTTTATGATTGTAACTTCTTAATTATTCTAGGTAATAAATATCATTATAAAGTTTTCCAAAACTAGTAGGCCAAATAATCGATCATCTCTCTTTCAGCAACCAGCTTGACGACTACCCTGGAGAAATTTCGCAACCTGCTCCTAACCAGGCCCATAAAGTTCCATGCTGTTCAATTCTTTACCATCGAGTACACACTCCTCGTTTCCCTGGCTTCCACCGTGGTGACGTATACCATCATCATGCTGCAGAACATGCAATAATGGAAAATGAGGGAAGGAGGATAAGAGAAGATTCACCTACACTGCTCGCCCTCCACAGGTTAAGGATATTTCCGGCTTTTTTAGGGATAGGAAATTATCAAATTACTCCACCTGCCGTAGGCGGAGTGCGAGGAATTGTATGACTCTTACTTACTAAAACCCATCCATATTCCCAGGAGTTTTGAACAATTTCGCAGAAGATATGAAATTCCCAGTTAATCTATTCTTACTCGTGTTACTAGGCACTTTTAATTGTTGACGGCACAAATTCTGCTGTAGTTGAGCAATTGGATACGCGGATTCGATTCCCTCACGGGACACTTGCAATTGTTCCAGATCTGGATCTGCATCTGAGATGTATGTTTGTAAACGCACTGATTAAAAAATGTCTCTTAAATAATTTAATTGAAATAGTTTTTTTTTGTTCGTTTTTCATTATAAATTATTATTAAATATTACAATAAAAAATCAAAATAGATTGATCTTGTTCATTTTTTCCTTATAATTAATAATCTATACTAATATAATAAAGCTGAAGAGTTTGTTTGTTTGAACGCGCTAATCTCAGGAACTACTGGTACGATTTGAGGAAGGCTATATGTTATATATCATCACGCTAAAACCAATAAGAGCGGAGCACCACTATTCCACGCGGACGAAGTCGCGAGCAGAAGCTAGTATTAAATAACACATCACCGCGCTGCCTCGACAACGCCGCACTCTCGATGGCCAATTGTTTCTTTGAGTGAATCCATATAAAATATGTTTCTAATTAAATTCCCAATACTTACGAAATAAAGCATAATTTATTTACAATACATTTAGAATTGGAATGCTTTGATAGTGCATTGTTCGTTTTTGAATAAATATTTTAAATTAATTCATCTTTTTGATAATATTTGAGGAGCTCGTGGCTAAGTAACAGCCGCACGGTTCGATCGATCAAAGCTTGGCGCGGTCGGTCCGTGGATGGGTGACCATCTTTGTCATAGCGAGGCTTCTCCGTGCCTCGGAAAACACGTTAAGTTGTTGGTCCCGGCTGTCATTTGTAGATCTTTGACAGTCATTACGGGTAGTCAGAAGCCAGAAAGTCTGACAACCAGTCTTACCAAGGGGTACCGTGTTACCCGGTAACTGAGTTATGGAGGTCAGATAGGCAGTCGCTCCATGTAAAACACTGGTACTCAGCTGCATCCGGTTTAGACTAGAAGCAGACCCCAACATAGTTGGGAAAAGGCTAGGCAGATGATGATTTTTGATAATATTTAATAATCGTGTAATAATTTAATAATAATGTATTTACATTGGTAACAGATCGACATATAAACAACTAAAGTGCATGGAATAGGATATTCTTTATTATGTACACAAAGAAAAACATAATTATGACTTTGGATAATTAGTGACAAAATGGGCGGTCTTATCGCTAAAAGCGATCTTTTACAGACAACCTTTGGATGGATTTATGATAAAAAGGAAAAATGATGGTATAGGTAGTCCATGATGTAGGTACTGTTGATGTACGTTATTAAGATAATTTTTAAGAAATATATGAAAGCTTCATTATTTTTGGACCTTCACAAAAGACATTCAGACATTCAATTCTGTCAGCAAAAGTGGCGGGGCCCTCCTGGGCCATAGCCTGCCGGGACTGCGGGATGTTCGAAAGACTAACCGCGCCCCCGGAATATAAAGAGCTGAGGAAAGAACATGGATGAGTTTTAGTCAGTAAGAGTCTGACTCTCCCTCTCGCCCCACCCACGGCGGGAAAAGTCTATCGATGATTTCTCATTCGAAAAAAAAAGAAAAAATCTAAATTTATACACATTCGACGCTTCGGTTTTGTTTCTAGAATAGCAACACATCTGCGATGTTAAATAGCCGGTTGCACGAAAAAATATGGTTAACTTATACGTGAAACGAAAGAACTGTCATCCAAGATCTGTCAAAATGAAGGGTAAAATTGAATAATTTAGCTATTATTTTTATTTTTTTCGATCGATATTCGTAGAGTATAAAGTATATCCTTACTAATATTATAAATGCGAAAGTAACTCTGTCTGTCTGTCTGTCTGTTACGCTTTCACGCCAAAACTACTGGACCGATATAAATGAAATTTGGTACAGAGATAGAATAGACCCTGAGGAACAACATAGGCTACTTTTTACCCGGGTGCGCTAAGTAGTTCCCTCGGGATGTGGGTGAAACCGCGGGAAACAGCTAGTGTATGATAAAAGTTTTGTGACTACTCGTATGTAAAAGTATAAAGTATAATAAAGTTCGATGCTATCAGCTGAGTCTGTTCATGCTAACGAGCCGATTGAAACTGGATGTATCCCACAGCAATAATAATGATCCAGGCTTGAATAGCGTTCGTCTGTATCTACTAATGCAATATTAATGAGCGTTGCACTCTCTGGCGATGACGATGCACTGGCCAAATGAGGGTTAGAATAACGCAGCAAGACATAAAGTAGAAGTTACATTTGTGGATTTATTTAATATGTAATGTAACTAGGTTTTTCCCGCAGTTCCACTTAAAACGAGATAAAAAGTATTCTTAACCTTTCCTTAGGGTTACAGCGTCCCCGGAACATAATGGACTGAGGAAGGAACATGGATAGGTTTTAGTCAGTAAGAGTCTGACACTCCCTTCAGCACCCACGGCGGGAGAGGTCATTTAATGATTTCCCATTCGAAAAAAAAAGGTTTAAGTTTCTTTACCAAATTCCATATTAATCTGATCAGCAGTTTTACTGTGAAAGCGTAACAGACAAACTCACTTTCGAATTTATTCACGGAGGAGTCTCGCTATGACATAGATCACCCATCCACGGACCGACCGCGCCAAGCGCAGCGTAACCTATGATCGGTCGACCCATGCGGGTGTTACTTAGCCAAGAGCTTCTCTTCTTATTACTCGACTTATTTCTGCAGAGAAATAGAAGTGATGCCGTATAAAATGTTTAGTTTCATAATTGTAACTTCTATCTTCTGTCGTGACACTACAATGTGTGTACGAACTCATTAATAAAGCTATAGAGCGTATTGTCAGGCTATCCTATCTCAATTAAAATTACTTGCATATTAAATTGTGTTGTCTTTGTTTTCGTGTGGACTGCAAGATTACTAATTACTAACCTAACAAGCCCTAGTATCAGAGTTTTCTCAAGCCCGTCTGACGGCCTTTTACATGGAATTGTAAACAACTCTATCAAACAGCTGAGGGCATTATGTGCAATGCGCTAACGAGATGACTCCGGACTCAAAGCAAAATTTTGTAGTAATTATGTAGTTGTTTCCAAAATATAAATTGCAGTTTTAAGATTTTTTAAGGGATGAGGGTGGGAAATGGTTCAGTAAAATGTAATCTTTAACACCTCATAATGTACCTACATTCTGGGCAAATCACTAAGTACAAAACAAAGTCGCTTTCTCTGTCCCCATACCCGATGACGCTATAACCCTAAGAGAGCAGTAGGTCCACTAGCACTCTACACAAACACAGACCGCGTTCGTATCGACCTCGCCGCCGAGGTCCGTCGCGACGACCTTGTCCATGCCCTCCCGACCCTAGCTCGACGAGCCAGCCCGCGAGCTGAGCTAATAGCTTTAAAATTCCCGATTATAATAATCATAATTTATTCTGATCCAGCCTGTCCCTTGCTGTCCTCCCCCAGCGACGCCCTAAGCCGAGGCCCGTACCCCACTAGGGGGTGCCCCTAGCGTGTAGTCGCTTAGTTTTGTAATATAAGCCCTGGCTGGAGGCCCTAAATTTATTTAAGGCACTTCACAGGCAAGCCCGGTTAAGCAGTCGACAACCTTCTAGGTTGACCTGCGAGATGCCATACACAAAAAAAAAAAAGCTTTCTCTGTCCCTATATCGCTATGTATGCTTAAATCTTTAAAACTACGCAGCGGATTTTGATGCGGTTTTTTTTAATAGATAAATTGATTCATTAATCACTCTATTTATTACAGAAAGGTTTTAGTATATAATTTGTCAAGTTTTTGTATCCATTAGCTAAAATATCGCGGGCGAAGCCGCTGGCGGGAAGCTAGTAAATTATATTATATTCTATCATTAAATGACGTCCCCGCTGTGGGTGGAGAGGGAGAGTGTCAGACTCTTACTGACTAATGGCCATTTTCAATATCCTATCTATCCGAAGATTTCCTTACTAGAGATAGAATTTTGACACAAAGTTCATACGACTAATCTATCTCTATTAAGCAAAGCGATGGATAGATAGGATATTGAAAATGGCCGTAAAACCCATCCATATTTCTCCCTTCACCCTTTGCGTTCCAGAGGCGCGGTAACAATCCTGCAGCCCCGGCAGGTTGGTTTCATGATTTGATTCGACATTATTTTTCACGTACAATATGATAAAGGTTTGATATGATGTTGGCTAAGCTTCGCACTTCAAGACTTTCTTATATAATTATGTATGTTTTATTCCAACCTCAAAAAAGTCACTCTTCAGATTAAGATGTTACAGTAACTGTGGTTGTAACAACCTCGTGTGTATCATTCGTTAAGTAAGTAAATAGACCTGTAACAATGTATGCTCAAATAAAAGTGGGATTTCAAGCAAATAAGATGATATTAACACAAGAACGAGCAGCGATCGAGCGCCGCCTGATATAACCAGTGATTTTATATGCTGACTATCAGAACCTGGTAAGCAAATTAATTCTTCCAAAAATGAAAATACCGTGAAAAAACACTGTGTTGATAAAATAAATTACCATATTAGTTTATTATTGAGCGACGTTATGCATATCAACTGCTTCTATAGATATTTTATATTTAACAATTTGACATAAATATAACCACGCAATTTGTTAAATTTATGATTTTTTTTATTGGATTATTTTAAATCAGACTTTAATATTTAGCTGTTGAACATTCAGCGTTATCAATTTTGTTATTTTTTGTAGTTATTACTATACTATACTTCCATAAATTCGCAATCTGCGACCCTCATATCTACTGCCAAAAGTTTATAATATTTTTTGTCATTATGAAAAAAGTCTATATCAACGAATATTCAGGTGTATTAAGGAAATTTGAAAAAACTGTATAATCCAATAAGTTCTCCACTTAAATCAAATAATTTACGTTTCGTTGTAGTTACCACGTTTTAACCTACAGCAAAACAATCGCTTTGGACGCAGAAACCGATTTAAAAATGGGATCTCCAAAGTTTACCCTCATACATTATACGTGGATAAAATACTTATAGACACATACATATAGGAATTGGTTCCTAATAATATTTTGTTATTATCCATAGACATACGGCATACGCACCTATCAGTTATTTTTGTCCATTTAGGTAACGTTTTAGGGGTAAAATAGTTTGAAATAAGTAGGTAAAGATGGTTTGTATGAGGCAACTTCTGATATGATTGAAATAACTCATTCACTAATCAAAATACTACTAATATTATAAAATGTGAAAGTTTGTGAGGACGTATGTATGTTTGTTAATCTTCAAGCAAAAACCACGGCACGGATTTAAATAAAATTTGGTACAAAAATAGTTTTTATTAACATACAGAAATTTTTTTACCCAGGTGCGCGAGGTTGTCCCTCAGGATGGGAGTGAAACCGCGGGAAACTGCTTCTACATATATTTTATAATAAATAAACAATTCCTTAGAACTAAGGTTCAAATAAGGTTCTATGGAATTTAGGAGCTAGTAGTTTAAATACCCTATTCTTTATTGCCTACGACACATTTTTATTCCTAGATTCACTCACTACATTATTTTCTCCCTGTATTTCTATGTGTGTGCAATAAAAAATGTTCTATTATACACTTCTCATCAAAAAAATCGAAACACTTTCGTTTTTATTGTTTTTGTCCTAATTTTTTACAAAAGAGAATTAATTCCATGAAAAAAAAAACATTATTGTGTAGCTGGCAGTTTGGTCATTACAGTAAGAAGAAAAAAATCAAAATTCGAAATTAGAATTTCATTTGTTTATCCTATAAATGAAATTAATCACTGTTTTGAGACAAATGTGTATTTAGGGTTGGAGTACGTTTCTCGTTTAAAAACTAAAAATTAGCGCTTGTCTTTAAACTTTTTGTTTCTTATTTCATTTACTGTGACTTTGGGACGTCTGAAAAAACTTTTTTTTCTAAAACATATGGATACTTCGCCCGCAGAAGCCGCCCAAGTGGTGGCATTGCTGGATTCTGGACTTAGTCAGCGTGTTGTGGCTGCAAGATTGCATCTAAGCTTATCATCTGTTCATAGAGTCTACAAACGCTATCGGGAGACTGGTTCGTTCACGCGCCGTTCAGGATCTGGCAGGAATCGGGTCACTTCTGAGCGAGATGATCGATTTATTGTAACAACTTCTTTACGAAATCGACGCCTTAACGCTTTTCAACTGCAGCAGCAGCTTCGCGTTGTACGAAGAGTAGCTGTAAGTGACTCTACAATAAGAAGAAGGTTGAAGGAACGCGGATTGGCACCGCATAAGCCAGCGAATGGGCCGAAATTAACTGCAGACCATCGAAGAGCGCGCCTTAACTTTGCACGCGAGCACCTAACTTGGTCATACCTTCAGTGGAGCAAAGTACTGTTTTCTGATGAGTGTAAAATTATGCTGTATGGTAACGACGGAAGGAACAAGGTCTACAGAAGAGATGGAGAACGCTTTGCACAATGCTGCATTGAAGAAAAGGTCAGCTATGGTGGCGGTTCGTGGACGGTTTGGGGAGGAATCAGCGCCGACGGTAAGACAGAACTTGCCTTTGTGTCTGGGCCACGGCTGCCTGCACTAAACTCTCATCGGTACATCGAACAGTGTCTTGAACCTCATGTGATGCCCTATGCACATTTTATTGGCAACGACTTCATATTCATGCACGACAATGCTAGAGCTCACACCGCGGGCGTCGTACGAGATTATCTTACCGAAGTCGGTATCTCCATTATGGTATGGCCAGCAAGAAGCCCGGACATGAATCCCATTGAACATCTATGGGATGAATTAAAGAGACGAATTCGAGCAAGAGATCCAGCCCCAGAAACACTTAGCCAGCTGCAAAATGCAATCCAAGAGGAATGGGATAATATACCACAACATGTGATCGTGACTCTCATCCGATCGATGAAGAACCGTATGGAAGCAGTAATAAGAGCTCGCGGAGGGAATACAAGTTATTAAATAAACGTTTCTTAATTTTTTTTTTCATTTACGCGTGTTGTTTTACCCATTTCCTTCATATTCCATACAGGGTAAAAATTACTCATTATACAAAATACGAAATCTATGAAGACTTAATTTGAATTTAGAACAATAACATTAGGATTTAAAAACCTCATACTACTCACTATTAAATGACATTTTACATTTATTCCTAAATATACACATTTTTCTGATAATCCTTATCAAATCATAAACTGCGAGGTGTTTCGATTTTTTTGATGAGAAGTGTATTTCTATCCTAATAAAAGGTGCTCTAAATTGCTTTACACTAAATAGTTTAGCCTGGGACAAAATGATCTAAATATTGAGTATGGCCGAAAATATTTACCAAAGACCGAAACTTTTCCTAAGACTCTTCAAAATAAACCATAAGATGCGACAAAATATTCCCAGTATAATCCTTTTATGCACCACTTATAATCCTTGGGTCCCCATATTGTTTGGGGTACGTAATTACACAAAGCCCTTTTGGTGTTATGTAGTACAATGTGTCTTGGGAGATTGGGAGCTTGCTTGTTAAGTGTGGTATCACTGGACAACGTTATGTTTGAGTAAGATGATATTGTGTAGTGTTTTGTTTTAAGTAAAGTAATAATAGCCAAGCGGCTTGTTGACACTTTCTGTGGCCCAATGGCTTTTATTTTGGTCAAGGGCTAAGCATTGCTATCCAACGTGGGATTGCTGCCAGTCTTTTGGGTACACTCCCGGTTTACGGTGAGGAGAATACATTTTTTGATGGTTTATTTTAGTAATTGACAAAATTTTATTGATTACTAGCTTCTGCCAGCGACTTCGTCCGCGTGGAATAGTGTTGCTCCGCTCCTATTGGTCTTAGCGTGATGATATATAGCCTATAGCCTTCCTCGATAAATGGACTATCTAACACTGAAAGAATTATTTAAATCGGACCAGCGGTTCCTGAGATTAGCGCGTTTAAACAAAATGACAATAACCATCTCAGGAGTATGACAAATAATTGTACCAAGTTTCGTTAAAATCCGTCGAGTAGTTTTTATTTCTATAGAGTTTATACAGACAGACAAAAATTTTACTGATTGCATTTTTGGCATCAGTATCGATCCCTAATCACCCCCTGATAGTTATTTTGGAAATATATTTCATGTACAGAATTGACCTCTCTACAGATTTATTATAAGTATTGATAGTTTTTTACTATAATAGCCACATTGATCTCTATCTATATTTAAAAATTCAAAGATCCAGCTAGTTTGTGAGTAGTCAGTGAGTGAACCAGTCAGTGAGTCAGTCAGAGAGCGTTCACCTGTACCTATCTTGGAAACGATTATCCCCTACATTTACGAAATTAAGAATGCAGCTTGCTGGTGACCTTACCATATCACCAAGAGTTGCAGGGTGCAGAAAATGGCCCGAAACGTTTCGTGTAAATATTGCAGTAAATAGAGCGCGCGTTCGCATTTTGTTTTGTTTTGCGGGAAATTGGCCTGGTGCATTCTGTGCACTGATCATGATAATTAATAATCTATTTTAAAGGATGTTTCTTTAATATTTAGTGAGAAAAAAATAGGTGCCAGTTTCACACCAAAAAATAAACCCAATATTTATTACATGTTCTTTCTATCAGATGTCGTTAAAGTATAGGTACTCATGTATAATATATGTATGTCTAAATTTCATCTTACGTTCGACGAAGCTTTTAGAAAACCGTTCTAGCCTAGTCTAACAAAGAGAGTGTGATTTCACAAACGCTGCGAGGGATTTACTGATTCTGTACTACGGGGGCCCAATCGGGACGTGAACGTTAAGGCTATCGAGTTTCGACAAAAAGAGTAAGATTGCAGACATATCTACGTATATGGTTTAAAGCTGCTTTCAGACTACGCTTTAATAATAGCATATAGTACTCGTATATAGCTCATAGCACAACAGTATCGCGCACCATACATTGTTATGGACCATATATTACGGCTATGTATGGTACGCGATATTGTTGTGCTATGAGCTATATCCTATAATTATGCTACTTATATTATAGCGTAGTCTGAAAGCAGCTTAAAAGTTCTTTACAACTAGAATCGATATTTAATGGTTTTTTGTAGTGGAGTCATAGATTATGCAATGGCTTATAATGAGATTGCGCATTTGTTCTTACGGTAAATCACATTTTAGTTGGAGAATTTTATTATAATGTCTGGTGGTCGGAAACGCGACTGTGAATGGATTTAATTAGTAATTGGCGATATTACACGTCCGCACCGGAGTGGGGGGTGCGGGAGGTCGTCTTTAATACCTTGATAGCAGTCGTTGTTACAATTCCATTTCAGAGGCCGTCAGGCGGAATTGAGAAAACACTTTCACTCACTGACACTAGGCCTTGATAAATTAACCTACACGAAAAAAAAACTGCTCTTATTATAATAGTTGACCGCAGTACTAAAATATTTATATAGCAATAAATACGATCTACAAATAAAAAATTAATAAAAAATCCTTTCATTGGTATAATTCATTTCCAAGCAACTGAAAGTTCCAGAGTTCATTATTTAGTTCATAAAGAACCAATATCTTTTATCTTTCGTACAATCGAATTAAGTCTCACTAAAGACAATAGAGAGATCAAAACAAAGTACAATAATTCATTCTGTTTGTTTGTCTTAGCAAAAACTGGGGCGCGATGTAGAATAGTGTGACTGTCGTAAAACGTTTTGATGGGATATTACTTGGTCCAGTTTTTTAGTAAATATTACTGGCGGTGGGCCAAGTGAAGGGTAAGATATTGAAGATAGATATAAGATAAGATAGACGTAAGATATCAGGCTGCGGGATTGTGCGAAAACGTTACCGCGACATTGAAACACAAAGGGCAGTTGAAGGAACTTGGATGGGTTTTAGTCAGTAAGATTCTAACGCTTCTTTCCTTTCTTTTTTCCTCTACATGACCTCTTGTAGGGTGCTTCTAACAGCATTAGATCTGCTTAATCGGACAATATATACATATTTCCACTCCGTCCAAATGGAAGGGGTTATTGGATGATATTCCATCCAAAAAAAATATGCTATGATTATTTTTGGTAATACACTTGACAGACAGAAACATTGTAGCTTTCTCTTCAAACGTGCTGCCATTGCAAAAGCTTGCTCTCGACGCCAAGCTACAGTTTCATCCTTTAATTCTGTCATGTAGTCTTGATGGTGGCGTGCTGGACACATTAAGATTTTGGCGATAAATAACATACATACCATACCATCTATAATCATCACTTCAATATCCAAAAACTCCTGAACAGCCGGCGAATACCGAAAAATTACGACACAACTACGCTTGATATGGTGCAAATAAATGACAAATTACTTTGGTAAAATGTATCAAAGCAGAACACTGAATCCTTAATAAGTAATTAAAGATGTACAAACAGATACAAAAACAAATTATTATCTCGTTCACCATCACAGATCCATAACCACCCTACAAATAAATACCTGTTTATTCATTCATAAAATAATTCTATTGAGACTCCGACAAAGTTCAGTAATTAATTATATTTTATGGGGTTGCTAATGGCACTTTAATTAGTGCGCTACCGGTGGCGCTACCGTGAAAAATTACACGCCCTAGGTACCTTATCTGATGTCAGTATTCATTTCGGTTCACTTTTGATAAATTAAGTTTGTTCAGACGCACTCAGATATAAATCTGGGGATTTTCTTTGAAAAGTGAAAATGTTGAATAATTACGAATCTATAATTCTATTTCTATACATACATAAAATGATTTGTCCTGAATGACTGACGGATCAACGCACAGCCTACACGCTGATCGTAGAGACCTCGTATTGTATTCTTTGTATGAAGTAGGCATCCGATAAGAAAGGATTTTCCGAAAATCTACCCCTAAGGGGACAAAAAAGGGGGGCAAAGTTTATATGAAAGTCTGTAATTTTTTATTTGAATTCGTCTAGTCCTACTAATATTATAAATGCGAAGGTTTGTGAGGATGTAAGTATGTTTTTTACTTTCACGCAAAAACTACTGAATGAATTTGGATTAAATTTGTTACACATTTAGTATATGACCTGGATTAAGACATAGGATACTTTTTAAAAATGACAGAGTTTCATACAAACTTTACTCCCCTTTTTTCCTCTTAAGAGTAGAAATTCGGAAAATCCTTTCTTATCGGATACCTACGTCATACAAAGACACACCCTCCAAGTTTCAGGTCTCTGCGATCAGCGGTATAGGCCGTGCGTTGATCCGTCAGTCATTCAGGACAAAGCATTTTATATACGTATAGAAGATAGATGTAATATTATTATTACAATATTTCCTCTGTATTTCTTTACCATAAAAACACATTTTTCCCTATTATTTCATGGTTTCCACGTGACCGCTTCCAGCGCGGGAGCTGGCTTCGCAAATTAATTAAATTAAAATGCTGCTGTTTTTACAAAGTGGGATATTAAAAACGAGTTGGATTTGTAATTTAATCTGAACATGCTTATCCAAATACTCAAAGGTATAGACAAGCCAGGGGGGTTAGACAAGTGGCAAAAACGCTAGTAGAATAGAAAACAAAATGTATGGGAATGACATTCGTTTACGACTAGCTATCTGTCATTTCCATACATTTTGTTTTCTATTCTACTAACGTTTTTACCACTTGTCTAACCCCTGGGGGGTTATGATTCTAAAAGACGCCATTAGTACGTAGGTTAGGTTTAAGGATGGAGTTATCTTGCCGGTTTTATGTAGTTTCTTGCCGGTTCTCATGGAGTTTCTTGCCGGTTCTTCACCATAAGACCCACTCCTATGAACCGTGCAACTAGCTTGACGTTTCATAAGTACCTGCAAAGACCTATTTGAAATAAAAAAATGACTTAAATTTTTAATTAGAATTTGGTGTTTTATTTAATGAAATGTCGGAGAACTGCCTAACATTTTAGGAAAGCTGGCGTGATGTTAGTCAAAGTCAAATATTATAAATGTGAGTTTGTTTGTTTGTTGCTTCCATGGCAAAACGGCTGATCTGATTCAAATGGATTTTTGATATGAGATGTAAGAGAGACCATTATAATTATAGACTACTTTTAATCCGATTTAAATAAAGTTTCTTTATTTAATTTTTTTTAGAGTTTAATTAAATAAAAAAATATGAAATATAAAAATTGAATTTACTATTGTTTGTTTTTTTTACGCTCAAAACTTTTATGTAATGGTAATTTGCTTCAAAATGTAGTCAAACACAAGACGAAAGAATATTTTCGTCGTGTCCCATCTCCTGGCCTGCCCATCACATGACGTCACGCATCTCTAATTGATTCCAGTCAGCCCTACGTAATTGATCTTATAACTGATTGCATTGTCTCGAAGGACCTGTCTTTTACCATTACTGGCCCCAAGACATATAAGAATTATATATATGCTGACTATAATATTAAGATACGAAAGTAATTTTGTCTGTCTGATTGAGATGAAATTTGATGTGAAAATAGGATGAAATCTTAAATAACAATATACTTAAAACTACCATGTTTTTATCTCGGTGCGTGAAGTTAGTGCCGTCACGACACGGTTGCTACCAGTTATCGTGGTGCGAGAAACGGGTTAACATTATAAATGCGAATGAGACTGTTGTTCGTTCCCACGGAATAACGGCTGAACCTATTTACATGAAATTTGGTATGGAGATAGCTTGATCCTAGGAAAGGTGACAGGATAACTTTTATTCGGGTGCGCGAAGTCGATCTCTCAGGACGCAGGGTGTAACAGTGAGAAACAGTATTAACATAATTATACAAAACTGAATAGTTTGATTGTTTGTAACTCTGAATCTACCAGACGGATTTGAAAAAATATGTTTGACATTGACAGCCTAATTCTCGAGGAAGGTTATAAGCTATTTAACATCATGCTATAACCCTTAGGAGCCGAGCAAAAAGAAAAAGTGTACGGGCGGGTAGTACGACGCGCTGGATTGGGACTTGGGAGACACAGTGGTTACTACGCATACAGTGGTCCTAGCACGAATCACTTTCGAAAAAGTATTCGTATCGAAAGCGTTTTCGAATGGAATATACCTACTCGCTGATACGAATACTTTTTCGAAAGTGATTCGTACTAGGCCCACTGTTTTAGTGAAACCGCGGGATCTGGCTAGTTTCATAATACTACCAATCGACCCTGAAGGAATTTCCAAGACATTATTATGTGCGCAAGTATGTTGTTGTAATATGATTTGTAAGGGATTCGTTCAATATTTTTGTTACTCTATCGTTTTGTCATAATAATTCTATGGCCCGAAGGGTTTTGGGTCCCAAAGTTAATAACTTCTGGGGCTGATGAGATGAATCAGGGTGGTTTCTTATTGGAATTATTAATTATTTTAGATAATACTAACATTATTTCTGTCATGATCTGCCTAGCCTTTTCCCAACTATGTTGGAGTCGGCTTCCAGTCTAAACCGGATACAGCTGAGTACCAGTGTTTTACATGGAGCGACTGCCTATCGGACCTCCACAACCTAGTTACCGGGTAACACGGTACCCCTTGGTAAGACTGATTGTCAAACTTTCTGGCTTCTGACTACCCGTAACGACTGTCAAAGATGCACAAATGATAACCGGGACCAACAGCTTAACGTGCTTTCCGAGGCACGGAGGAGTCTCGCTATGACATAGATAGTCACCCATCCACGGACCGACCGCGCCAAGCGCAGCTTAACCTTTGATTGATCGAACCGTGCGGCTGTTACTTAGCCACGAGCTCCTAAACTCCACTAACATTATTTCTGTAATTAAAGCATAAACTTCGGATTGACGACTCAAAATATATACCTATAACCATTTTTGCGGTTTCACCCGTACACTGAGGGAACTAAGTATTCCATATGTTCATCTAGATTATGAACTACGTGTGTTCCAAATTCATCCAAATACATTCAATAGTTTTTGCATGAATGACTTACAAACATACATACAGACATCGTCATAATCTTTCGCATTTATAAATAATACTAGCTTCTCGCCAGCGGTTTCGCCCGCGATATTTTAGATAATGGACACAAAAACTTGACAAATTATATACTGAAACCTTCCTCATTAAACACTCAATCTATTAAAAAAAACCGCAACAAAATCTGTTGCGTAGTTTTAAAGATTTAAGCATACATAGGGATATAGGGACAGAGAAAGCGACTTTGTTTTATACTATGTAGTGATTAGTAGGATTTACTAACTAATGGGATTCAAGCATTTGAGCAATACCAAATTGCTCAGCAAAGCAGACAGTGTAGAAAAAAAAAAGAAGTTTTTCTGCACATCTCTTTATCTTCTCCAAATACAATAAATTAAGTTAATAGCGAAAAACGTTCAATTTGACAGAGTTCATTAAGAGTCTCGGTCCAATTATCACAATTATCATAATCCACAAAGCGGCCTCATCTCCTTATATTGGACGAAATAATCGCCTAACACATATTTCCTCCTCAGTTTTGTATAAAGATGCATTCACATCGGTATCTAGATACTAATATTATAAAGAGGAATATTTAATATTATATTAAAATATTTAGGTATATTTTCTGCGTTATCTTTGACTTAACTGAAAAAAAAAAACTTCACGCATTGGTCGAGAATCGACCATTTTTATGGTTCCGTGATAAACATTTTTTTTAGGTAGCTACTAAAAAACTACATAAATCTTCTACACCAAAGCAATCTCAAATAAGAAACCTTATACTTAAACGTAAAAAAAAAACAATCTGATATTCACCATGAGCGCCGCCTTAGCACACGTCCCTGGTACACGTAATGAAGACGCTTGGAATCAATTAGTGGCGGCCGTTGAGAGAAGTGCCTCCCCCCCACACTAGGTGCATATGAGTAGGTAATACATACGTCATGTATATCTGTAGGTTCTATGAAGATAATATACATATACAGCCGGTTGCATCAAAATGAATACATATGAACTTATACGTGAAACGGAAGAACCAATCCAAGATCTGTCAAAATTGATACTAAAATTATAAAGAGGAAAGATTTGTTTGATTGTAGGGTTTTAACTCAAAAACTACTACACCGATTTAAAAAAATCTAACACTCTTAGAAACCTACATCTTTACGAAGTGTCATAGGCTTTATTTATTTCCAGAAATAGGGATCCCTACTAAAACTTGAATAATGTAACCCAAGGCGTAAAAAAATTGTCTTCAGCTTGTAGAGGATAAAATTTAATAATTTTGCTATTATTTTATATTTTTCGTGGTAATATTTGTGATTATGTTTACTTAATTGCTATATCTATGTATTGATACCATAAAAACTACTAAAAGTTTGCAAATTACTGATATCATGTTTTGTGATATTCATAAAAGTATGAATGATAAAAATTCACCAAGTGTTGCGTAGGCTTTACCTAGCATACTAGCCAGATGAAGCAGTTAAATGAAAAATTGCTAAACACAGTTGTTTATTATATAGGTAATGGGCAAATTAATAAAAATAGTAATTAATAATAATTACTATTATGTATTAATATCATACAAAATATTAAAAGTATGTATGCTAATTAATGATATCATGTTTTGTGATATTCGTAAAAGTATATAAATTCTAGTTTGGCTACATAATTACTGAACCGATAAGGGTAGAATTTCGTCGACTTTTCTGGATAAAGCGACGCGTAAAGGCGTAAACTATTATAGATCTTCATAGTTTTCCAAGACCCATTGACTACAGCACCCTCCAGTTGAGTATGTAGAAGGATTATCGACGATCACGGGTGGGTACTCGAGGCTCGAAGATGCGTTCGGAATCAATTAGTGGAGCCTGTTGAGCTGGGCTAAGTGTTCAATCCAAAAACGAAACTATTTAGGACTTAGTCTAATTCATAGAGAAATTTAGGTGATCGTATTGTTCAAATAACCTGTCAAGTGCGAGTCGGACCCGCACATGAAGGGTTCCGTACCATGGTGCAGGATTTACAAAACTATGTGTATGAAATCATCAATTGACCCCTCCTGCCGTGGGTGGGGCGGAAGTGAGTGTCAGACTCTTACTGACTAAAACCCATCCATGTTCTTTCCTCAGCTCTTTGAGTTCCAGGGGCCAGGTGTCTCTATCGAACGTCCCGCAGCCCCGGCAGGAAACTATGTATGATGCGTAACCCTTCATATGCGAGTCCGAATCGCTCTTGACTGGTTAATATTATAGCGGCAACAGAAATACATCATCTGTGAAAACAACAGTCTAGCTATCACGGTTCATGTGATACAGCCTGGTGGCAGACAGACGGACGAACATTCAAGTCTTAGTAACAAGGGTCCCGTTTGTCCTTCCTTCCACTTGAAACCACCAAAACGACACCACCGGTGGTGTCGTATGGAATGTCTAGTCCATATGACACCACCGACTATTAGTGAGGTTACTTTTGTTGATATGAGAACTCCAATTAAGTTCAAGCAGTTTCATTAATGAGGTACGTCTTTTGACAAAGTTTATATTTATCTGTCACTCAAATGGTCATCTTGACATTGTTCATTGCAATTTGCATATTTAAAATAATGAATTGGGAGCTATTTGTCAAAAACACGCGTTTCTGGACATCACTAGGGTAGTGTCATATGGACTAGAGATTCCATACGACACCACCGGTGGTGTCAAGTGGAAGGAAGGCCGTTTTTGCCCTTTGGGTAAGGAACCCTAATAACGGGCAGTTGTTTTGAAATATCGATATCGACATCTTTACTATAAAATTCAGCGATCAGTAATATATTATCGACGATTTAGTTATTCTATTGCACATACACATACAACAACAACTTATCAACATCAATCATCATCATCTGCCTAGCCTTTTCCGAACTATGTTGGGGTCGGCTTCCAGTCTAAACCGAATGCAGCAGAGTACCAGTGTTCTTTTTTAACTTATGAATCAAAATTTTTTGTAATTTTATTCCTATTAATTTTATCATTTATCATAGCTTGTAACGTTTTCACGGTAATACGGCTAAACTTATTTAGATGAAATTTGGATTGGAATAGGTAGATAAACCTGGGGAAAGACAGGGTAGATTTTGACATAACCATAGAGAAATAACAATAAAAATTCATAATCTTTATTGGGGCTTAAAATCAATCACAGAACTCAAACGCTCCTTTGCACCATAATTACAAAAAAAAGAACACTATCCGTCACAATAATGACTTGAACAAATAAACAATCAAAAACGCCACGTAACTTAATGATCACAACTTGGTAAAGTTAGAAAAACTATAAGAAAAAAAAACTTCGTATCTTCCATAGATTTTTATACTATCGTATGCGTGTAACGCGCATTTCCTTTCCTACTCTCCATTTACAATATAGACATTTAAACGCAACCCATTTACTGTTCGTTCAAACGATTTTGAGCTCTATTGCTGAGGTGATAAAACAAAAAACAGATGCGGAATACATTTGGTATCGTAAACATTATTTTGCTTTCAACACCATCCTTATCTATACGGAATAGAACTCAAAATCGTTCGAACGAACGGTAAATGGGGTGCGTTTAAATGTCTAATCTTATTGTAAATGGAGTATAGATGAATTTAAAAAAACTTTTCAGTTTGTTTTTTAAGTCTGTGTTATTTTTTTGTAAAAAGTTTTTTATTTTTCGCTTTTCACTGACTCGATCTTGTTATCTTAATATAAACACACCACTTTTTTAGGTTGCAATAAGCGTGAATAACCAAATCAGCCAAGTATTTGGCGTATGCGCAAGTAGACATAAACCGTTATTTTAAATATTTTTATAAAACGGCTGAACCGATGTTGATAAAATTTAAATGGGACCACACGGGAAGCGTCAGCTATCTAATAAAAAAATATTTTGCAAATCTGTCCAGGCGTCTTAAAGTAATCGGTGAACATACCTACATAAAAAAAAATATTCCGACGAATTTAGAACCTCCTCCTTTTTAACACGCTTTTATTAGCTCGGGTTCTATGTATGTATGTATGTATGTAACGGAATCTTTGAACCTAATTTTCACTGGTTTCTAGACGTCTGATCAACTTGGAACTTTGCACACGTGTTAAGGGCCGATGACAATGCAATAATCCGATAAAAAAAACTTAAAAAAACACGCTTTTATTGCTGACCGAACTAAAAATGGAAAATAAATAATAGTTTAAAAAAAACACGCTTTTATTGCTGACCGAACTAAAAAGTAGAAAATAATTTTTAATAACAGAATAATTCAATTCAGAGTAAAAAGCGTGGGGTGCTTGATATTTTAATTATTACACCTATTCTATTGGCAACCATTTATGAGAGGAGAGTCATGAAAATATAGGAAAATGCACCTCACGCTTTTTACTCTGAATTGTATTATTCTCTTATTAAAAATTATTTTCTACTTTTTAGTTCGGTCAGCAATAAAAGCGTGTTTTTTTAGTTTTTTTTTAACTATTATTTAAAGTCGGTTAACAACCAGGTACTGCACACGTAACCATGTTTTTTTGTGGCTTTTAACACCAAATGTACACTTTTACCGTCTTACTTATACAGAACGATTAATTTTTAATCTGTTGCATATCAACGGATTTGCAAAAATCTCACCCATAAATGCTTTTAGCGAACTTAAGTTAGTAGCTTAATCCTGGATAACGACGTTAAGTAAGGATTAGGTGAGAAGTTAAACTTCAGATTACAAGGTTTTTACAAGTAGACGGTTAAAGGCGAGATAAAAAAAAGCGGGAATTGTTTCCTTCATAACTGGCGTTGGGCCGATACAGGCCGTTAGCGTGTACGCGAATGGTCTCGTCTATCTATCCCGCTTTAACACATGAGTACCTGTTATTTCTCTCTCGCATTGCCGATCTAACGCTAGTACAATAAATCTATGGTAAATTCTAACATTTTCAAAAGTTACCAATTTCTGATCAGTAACTAAGTTACGTGAACTTATCGATACTAGAAATAAGTGGATAAAATAATGAGTTTATAACAACTTAGTATTTAGTTCATACATAAATATAATTATTCTACTCTTGCAAGATAAAATTGCACGTTGAAGCATTAACATAGAAGTTAATATTGACTGTAGTTTAAGTGGGCGATGCTCGTATACGAAAACAGTGTGCCCAGTATATTTGAAGCAGAATGACGAACTTATACTACTAACAACAAATGTTGAATGCTACTAAGTCGCTGAACGTTTAGTAAGTTATGCAGATACATTTTCTTTTTATTTTAATTTCATCTTTACAGAAAAAAAAATGCAAGTCAGGAACGGTTGAAAAAAATGCGAGAAAAGATTTGTCTTTTAAAACTCCTTCAATATGTACTGAATGAGACACGATGTGTGCTAGCCCCGAAAAATACTTACTTGTTAATTATTACTTTATTACAGAAATTGTATTGGGAATGGAAAATAATTAAATTTAATTTAATACAAATCAAAATGATACTATTTAAACTATTTCTTTAACTGTGACGATTAATTTAGTATTCGGATGTATTTTGAGTAAAGACCTCTATGTGTGTGTGTTCATAATTATGATGTAATTTTAGGAAAAAAACATGAGTTACTATTATTAATTAATAAAAGTTGGGTGTACTTAATGACTATTCCACTTGTTTCTAGCACCTGGCCTACGAAGTGCCGTGTATGAGCTTGAGAAATCACATATATATGTATTATTCGGTATTGTATATACTAACTAGCTGTTGTAAAGTACCCTATATGATAATCCTGATACAACCAACCACCGGGGCTGCGGGACGTTCGAAAGAGATACCGCGCCCCCGGAATACAAAAGGCTGAGGAAGGAACATGGATGGGTTTTAGTCAGTAAGAGTCTGACACTCCCACGGCGGGAGGGGTCATTTGATGATTTCCCATCCGAAAAAAAAACAAAACGTACAACCAACCAGCCTTATAGCACTCAGAATCTAATGTAGCTATGTGTGAATGTTTCCTACATCTTCTTCGTCGTAACCTCGTTACAACCAAGAGGGATTGCGGGTCAGGCCTCTCTAAGTGTTCCTATATTGGCCCTTGGAGGAACCACCTACATAAAAACTTATTTTTTAATCTTTAATTATGATTAGTAAAATGCATGTTGATGATTGAAAATCAATGATTGTTTTAAGTAAACGGGTTGAAATATCTTCAAAAGATTTTGATCACATATTCTAATTGAAGTGATTGTGTAGTGAAGGGAAATACCGTCTCTCTCGCACAGTTTCAGTCACCCCCACGGGCAAACGAGACAACAATAGCCTATAGCTATCGAATAAAAATTATACGTAATCTCTCAAGCGCAATGTCTTTAAACGGTTGTATATTCGTAATTATTACTAATCAACTAACTATAATAAATGATGTGTTGTGTTTAAAGTTCATATTTGTTCTTCAGATCAGCGATGACGTCATCGCCGGTGTTCTCAGCTGTTTTGCAGTGGTCGAGCAGCTTCATTAACACTGGGAAAGAGAAAAAATATAATGAAAACAAAAAGACATTTAATAATGTTCTAGTGATATAGGAATTTAGCAAACCAAACGCTTTTACTGGAAAACTGCCGTACCGATTTGGGTAGAATTTGGTATTGAGATAGATAGGAGCCGGATAATTGCTATTTTTTATAGGGTTCGTTTAATATTCAGCGGAGCGGGTGAAATCTGATGTGCGTAAACAGTACAATTGGTCGTCATGACCGTCCCATTTTGACTTCAATAAAAAATATAACACGGTGTAATTTAGTTCACTGTTTTCTCTTTCACTGTACTCAGTTAATGAATTTCTACATCACTGAGCACTAAAAATAATTAAAAATAATCTCGAAATAGGCATACATACTGTATAATCACACCTGGCTTTGGTAATTTTTTATTTTTTTATTTTGATCAATAAATGCCCAAAAAAGGTTCTATAACTGACTGAGTACAGTACATACATGGACTCAGTACTCATCATGGTATCAGATTACAGTGTGTAATACTCACTCTGTTTATCAGTGTGTGAGAGGAACATGGCGAGTGCTGAGAACCTCTGCACCCGGGTGAGTGCGGTGAGGTAGGCCGCGACTGAGCCCGCGAACTGCGCCGGGTAGTCGTGCAGGATACGGATCACGTCCGACACCACGGAGCTTTCTAGAGCGTTCGCGAATATCGACGGGATCTTTGATGGCTCTATTAGCTGTAGATTTATAGAAAATTGTTATTAAAAACACCAGCTGTACCACATTGGAATATCACCCTTATTACACCAAAAACCACTTGCCAAAGTTTCATCACAATCGTATTATTGTTTTAGGAAGGCGTTGAGGGGAAATATATATACAACTAGCTGACCCGGCAAACATTGTTTTGCCATATAAATAATTTCCTAGTAATTAAAAAATAAGGGTTGATCGTAGAAGGGTGAAAATTGAGGATTGTATGTATTTTTGTATGTTGTATCATAAAAAAATAGAAATTAAAAAAATTGTCTAAAAAATAAATAAAAAAAATTTAGGGGTGGACTACCCCTAACATTTAGGGGGATGAAAAATAGATGTTGGCCGATTCTCATAGATAAAACGGATAAGCACAAAAAATTTCATCAAAATCGGTCAAGCCGTTTCGGAGGAGTATGGCAACGAAAACTGTGACACGAGAATTTTATATATTAGATTATTTTTTTTATTTACTAGTGACCACACGGATACAATGTAGATTATTATAGTTATAAATTTGGCAATCAACCTTCATTTCTATCGAATCGGGTTGTCGAAAGAGCTACCGCGCCCCCAGATCGCAAAGGGCTAAAGAAGGAACAAGGATGCGTTTTAGTTAGTAAAAGTGAGACTCCCTACACGGCGGGAGGAGCCTGATGATTTTCCATCCGAAAAAAAAATGACAATACTAAAGATTCTTGTGCAATTACTGTCCTCATAAATTTATCAGACTTAGGCCCAAGTTCACCGACAAGATAACGGTCCGATCAACTGAAAACAGCTGATTAGCATAAATTTAAACTTCTACCATACGATGGAAAACCTATCATTTGGGTTTTTATTTCCTAAAACGGTTGATTACCAAGCCGGGGTTGAACAAGAAGTTGACAACACGGAAATTCCCACTTCGTGGTTAAAAAACCATCTATCGGTGATATTGGCCCTTAGTATAATTGACAACAACCGCAAATAACCGGTACAGAATAATTCGGCTAAAATAAAATCCATAAACCAAAGCCATACCATAGACTTAAAAAAAAATATTTGCCTCTAAAAAGGCTGAATAGATGAAAAAAATATATACCCCCAGACAAAGAAACTGCATCAAAGTTTTTGTTTAAAAAAAATTGAATGGCCCTTTCCAGTATACAAACATACACTTAGGGATAATGATACGACGCTGTTATGAAGTTAACGAACCAAACTATAGATTTCAATTTCAATTTGTATAAAAAGTTAGAATACTTGGTTAAAATGTTTTTTTCAAAGGTAGGTGCGTGTTGAATTTTGATGCAGTTTATTAGTCCGTCAGTGTACTTACACTCCAATATTGGCATTTAGCTTCCCACTGATCCTTCAAATACTTCCATTCAGACATAAATTGAACACTATTCATTGGTGGCACGAAGTTCCTCACTTCCTTCTCAGTGACTATCGTATCAGTAATAAGCTTCATCGACTCTGGACTAGCAACAATCTTATCACCTTCACCTTTTAAATCTACTCTCTGTGAAGGAATTTCATCTATTTTGTTCGAGTCATTGTTGTTGGTGTCTCCGAGAGCCATGTTGTCTTCTATGTCGATAATTTTGAGGCGTGTCGGCGGTTTTTCTGGAGTCTTCTCACCGAGTAATACCTCTTGTATAGGTATTGATTTTAGTAGTCGCTGTAAATAATTAAATGGAGAATGTTAATTGCAATCCTACTAATATTATAAACGTGAAAGTTTGTAAATGTTTGGATGTATGTTTGTTACTCTTTCACGCGAAAACTGATCGGATTTAGATGAAATTTGGTACACACATAGTTTATAACATGGATTAACACATAGGATACTTTTTATCCGGGTGCGGGAAGTAGTTCCTTCGAGACGCGAGTGAAACCGTGGGAAAAAGCTAGTCTATGCTAAAATTTATAAAAAAAAAATTAAAAATTTGAACGAATCTGAAATTCCCAATCCACTTTGGACAAGCCTGGTGATAATTGCTCGTAACTTGTCAGTTTGATTAGACACATTTTCCCAGTAGATAAATAGGCTGCTTTTGATGTAAAAAAAATAAGTTCAAGTTTTCACATAATTCGGTTCTAAATTTTAAAAAAAATTTAGGGCTTTTTGTAATGTGCTAACCTAACCTAATAATTTTTGGTACTACATGACAGTTTCTTTAATTTTCACTTTTCTTTTTTTATGTCAAAATCTGTCTTAGAAGTTAATGTAAATTTTTAAGTCCGATTTTTGCTTAGTAAATAATAAAAAATAAGTTTTTATTTCATACACATATTACATCAACAGTAATTAAAAGGAGATCCCTTTTAGGCAAGGAGTTGCATGTGTTAGGAGACTACACTCTTCCACTTTTACATTAACTTATAATATGGGTTGAGACAATAAGTAGGGCCATCAATAAAATACTCCAAATCTGAAAACTCTTACCTTAGACCTCAAATGTGGTGGTTTCTTCACGGGCCTGATGACCATAATGTTCTCTCCCACCCCTTTCCTCCAGTCGTCTGCGGCGGGTTCCGTCGCAGCGGGCTCCGGCGGCAGTTCTACTATCTTTGGCTGCATTTTGGGTTTAATTATAGGTTTGCTTTCCACTGTCGGCGTTGTAGAGGGTGAAGATTTTGATTTGGCCTGAGAAGGGTAAGGTAATACTAATAAGTAATTTCTACCATACCTGGGACTACAGAGTCCCGGACCTTTGGGAAGCGAACGTGGGGCCGAAGTCAATACACAGAAGCCCTTAGACACGACTTTTATCAAATATAATGATGACATATAACCAGCGATTTTCTCTGTATACGCTAAAGAAATTTTTCCAGGGACAATCGCTGGTTTTTGCAGGACCATTGCAAAACATGGATAAAAAATACTTGGGCTATTGTGATGGGATGATAGTGGACTAGGATATGAGGAAATATGGAAACATGGCGCAGGGATACGCGAGAAAAAATAAATATCGCCACGTTACGTGTTTGGGAGCTACCATTAGAAAAATACATAATTTTATTTTACCACTTTTTCGACGTGATCAATATACATATCTAAATTTCAGCTTTCTAGTACCAGGAACTTCTGAGCTATGCCGCCGACAGACAGACGGACAGACGGACATGGCGAAACTATAAGGGTTCCTTGTCGGACTCACTTTTTTTTTTTTTTTTTTTCTACATGACCTCTTGCAGGGTGCTTCTAACAGCATTCGACCTGCTTAACCGGACAATGTGGCGAGGTCCTAATTTAATTAATTAAATTAAGGCCTCCAGCCAAGGCTTAAAACTAAGTTTAAAACTAAGTGACAGCGCGCTAAGGGCTCCCCCTAGTGGGGAACGAACCTCGGCTTAGGGCGTCACTGGGGAGGACAACTGTCGGACTCACTATTAGCTAGTTGATATGCATGTTTCCACTCTCATCCTATAGAAAATACTTAAAATGAAAGAATGAAATTCTGTTTTTAATTCTTACTCACCCCCTTCGTCCCCATTCTAGTCTTAATAGCATCCAACTGTTTCCTAGCCGCAGTGTTGTGTGGTTCTAGCTTGAGCACTTCATTGAGATCATGCGAGGCGGACCGGAGTGAGCCGAGGCGTTCCCTTGCAGTGGCCCTGCGTTGCAAGGCTTTGACGTAGGTCGGGTCGAGGCGCAGTGCCTCTGTGCAGTCTGATTCTGCCTGGTGAAGACTGGAAGACAAGAAAATTTATAGATTATTTCGTTTTAGTTTCTGCGTTATGATTATTTAAACTTCTGTTTAAAATAAAGGCTAATTAGCATACTTTTCACGAATTATTTAAAAAGTATCTGTTTCCAAGGCTACTACTTATCGCACCCGGATAAAAAGTAGCCTATAATCCCATCTATCTCCGTACAAAATCTCATCAAAATCGGTTCAGCTGTTTTACCATGTCAAACAAAGTCACTCTCGCATTTATAATATTAAAGTTAGGATAGTTAAGAAAAATATACTTCCTCTTATTGATAGATGCTGCTAGCTGATTGAAAATAAAAACAGAACTTTAGGAAAGTATTTAAAACTGCACTTTTTAACTGGCTGTAAATAAATATTTATAATTATAATGATTCAATCAGAAATCACATGTCAATCTCAATTCAACATCCATACAAAGCAACTAGCTTGACGTTTCATAAGTGCCTGCAAAGACCTATCCTTACTAATATTATAAATGCGAAAGTAACTCTGTCTGTCTGTCTGTTACGCTTTCACGCCAAAACTACTGGACCGATATAAATGAAATTTGGTACAGACATAGAATAGACCCTGAGGAACAACATAAGCTACTTTTTACCCGGGTGCGCTTAGTAGTTCCCTCGGGATGCGGGTGAAACCGCGGGAAACAGTTAGTTTGAAATAAAAAAAATAGTTTAGAGTTTGAATCAGTTATCACAAAAAAGCGTTTTTTCAAGCGTCTTACCTATCTTTCTTGAGATGGCACAGGCCTCTGTTAGCGAAGTAGATAGCATCATCCTTCACCAGGTCTATAGCCCTGTTGTAGCACGATATTGCCTCGTCCCATTTCTCCTGCTTCACAAATGTGTTGCCCTGGAAACAATAATGTGCATGATCAATGAGGGCGATCGCGCTTGAATTCGCCGCTAGAGGCGCTAATGTAGAGTAAGATCTCAAGAAATGTCAAATATAAGAGATATATCACGAGCGAGCACGTTTATCGCGGATTTTTACAAATTATTGATTTGTAATGAACCAAGGCAGTTAGACTTTATAACTCAATAAATGTTACTGCTTTGCAAGAAAAGCTAAGAATAGGTGCCAAATAAATAGGCCTTAACCAGCTAATTTAAAGTTAGTTGTAGAAGTTACTTTCTACATATGCCAGTGTATTTATTACAGCGTATTAAAAGAATATATTGCAATTTTCAGCTTTTTTCTGTTGACTCACAAGACCTTACTCAACAGTGGCGCCAACTGGTGACCGCAAAAACTATTGTAGCCTTTAGATTGATATGGTAATACATAGGATACTACATTAATAATAAGATTAGAAATTTAAACGCACCCTATTTACCATTTGTTCAAATGATTTTAAACTCTATTGCTAAACTGTCATGACAAAAAACAAATGCAAAATAAATTTGGTATTGTAAACATAATTTTGCTTTCACTATCATCCTTATCAGCATGGAATAGAACTCAAAATCGCTCTTCTAAAAGAGTTTTGAAATTTTTCTAATGTTGTTGTAAATGAAGTAAAGAAAGGCACAGTATTGGCTATATTTTTACAATAAATCTTTATAAAGGACAACTGAATGTTATTTTGATCAAACCAACATCTCAAACATGCAAGATTGATTGATTTTGTTGAATTATGTGTGAATCTATACTAATATAATAAAGCTGAAGAGTTTGTTTGTTTGAACGCGCTAATCTCAGGAACTACTGGTACGATTTAAAAAATTCTTTCAGTGTTAGATAGCCCATTTATTGAGGAAGGCTATAGGCTATACATCATCACGCTAAAACCAATAGGAGTGGAGCACCACTATTCCACGCGGACGAAGTCGCGGGCAGAAGCTAGTGAAAGAATACAGGCAGACTGATGTTTGAATGTTTTAAGTACAGATGGACATATTTTATGTAATTTCCTTTGAGGCTGGAATAGTCACCTATTGACTGAAGCCTTGTTTAAAATAAAGATTTAAAAAAAAAACAATAATAGACAAAAGCGATGTTACATTAGTTATTTGGTATCAATCAACATTTATTAGATTTTTTTGTATGTGTTTGAAAATCTTTACTAATATTATAAATGCGAAAGTAACTCTGTCTGTCTGTCTGTTACGCTTTCACGCCAAAACTACTGGACCGATATAAATGAAATTTGGTACAGAGATAGAATATAGAATAAACCCTGAGGAACAACATAGGCTACTTTTTACCCGGGTGCGCTAAGTAGTTCCCTCGGGATGCGGGTGAAACCGCGGGAAACAGCTAGTATTTATTAATGTTAAAATAGTTTGAGCTTTGTCACAAAGTTGCTTCCATTAATATCAATTTAATTTAAATTAATGTGTAACTTATTATTGTGTCCGCTGCATTTACTAACCTAACGACCCTAGAATCATCAGAGTTTTCTCAAATCCACCTGACGGCCTCCAAAGTGAAATAAATAACTTAACAATCACTTAAAACGCAAGTTTCAAAGAAAAAGAAATTAAGAAGATATGTGACTCTTACCCTCTCCTTCTCATACTGAGCTTCTTCCTTCAATTTCTCCAGCTTGGCTTGCTGACTCTTCTTGCTGTCCAACGAAACAGGTCCAACGTCTGCCATGTCTACTTCCTCGCAAGCCTTGTCCTAAGAATAATGGTTTATTTTAGTTCAAATTGGAACGGCCTAGACCAATTACACTAACTGAATCAATTACATCGGCACACATGTTCTCCCTGTGGTGTCGGAACAACAAAACCCGCTAGAACAGCATTGGAGGGTGATGACGTTATAATAATAATTATTTATTTATTTCTAAAAAGGCAGTTCACATAAAAAGTAGCATACAGGTAGGGTCTTACTTCTTTATGTCTTACTTCATAGAGGAGCTCGTGGCTAAGTAACAGCCGCACGGTTCGATCGATCAAAGGTTAAGCTGCGCTTGACGCGGTCGGTCCGTGGATGGGTGACCATCTTTGTCATAGCGAGACTCCTCCGTGCCTCGGAATGCACGTTAAGCTGTTGGTCCCGGTTGTCATTTGTACATCTTTGACAGTCGTTACAGATAATCAGAAGCCAGAAAGTCTGACAACCAGTCTTACCAAGGGGTACCGTGTTACTCGGTAACTGGGTTGTGGAGGTCAGATAGGCAGTCGCTCGATGTAAAACACGGGTACTCAGCTGCATCAGGTTTAGACTGGAAGCCGACCCCAACATAGTTGGGAAAAGGCTAGGCAGATGATACAGGCAGGGTCTTACAGAAGATGAACTATCAGAAAGTGTGAAATGTTGATACTGTGATTAAGTAATAATATTTTAAGTTAAATAAGTAATTTCTTCATAAATGTTATGCTCGGATATTTCTGGAAATGATGATGAGTTTGTTTTTGCAAGTATTTATGAATTCAGTGTTCATGAAGTATTACACTTTTTACACTGGTTCCAATGGAACCAATTGATTCCAGTGAAATAGTTATTTAGTTACTTTATGAGTGGCAATTAAGGTTTTTTTTCATTCTAGCAAACATTTGGGGTCTGGGCTTGAGCGGTATTACTGTTCTTGGGGAGGCCTATTAATATTGAAAAGGGTAATTTCATTTCACAATGGAAATGCAGTATAGAAAATGATAGGAACCATTTAGATACACATTTTATTTCATATAAGGAAATATTTACTAGACTAGCTGTTTGCCGTCTGTGTGTACCACCCGCATCTTGTTGCAACTACTTCATGCACCAAGATAAAAACTATCCTGTGTTAATACAGGTTATAAACTATGTATGTAACAAATTAAAATTCATTTAACAGAGTAACAAACATAACATACATCCTCACAAACTATCTCATTAAATTTGTCATCATCTGCCTAGCCTTTTCCCAACTATGTTGGGGTCGGCTTCCAGTCTTAACCGGATGCAGCTGAGTACCAGTGTTTTACATGGAGCGACTGCCTATCTGACCTCCACAACCCAGTTACCGGGTAACACGGTACCCCTTGGTAAGACTGGTTGTCAGACTTTCTGGCTTCTGACTACCCGTAACGACTGTCAAAGATGTACAAATGACAACCGGGACCAACAGCTTAACGTGCTTTCTGAGGCACAGAGGAGTCTCGCTATGACAAAGATGGTCACCCATCCACGGACCGACCGCGCCAAGCGCAGCTTAACCTTTGATCGGTCGACCCGTGCGGCTGTTGCTTAGCCACGAGCTCCTCCTCATTATCTCATTAAATTTGTATGATACTTAAAACAATTTCATACTCACAACATCATACTTGTCCCATGATGTATAGTCAGATCCTTGAATCTTTTTCTCTTGTTTCTTGTTCGGCACAACTGGTTTCTCCTTCTTGATCTTGCTACGGACTGGGGGCAAATCCTAACCTCGAAAACAAACAATGAAAAATTTAAAAATGCTAAGTTTAAAAATGGAATTTTAACGATTACTTTGAAGCTATCGTGATTAATATGCAGACGAAGACAACACAGAGTATAAATACCGATTCTTTTCTACTTTTTGGGAACGCAAAATGGTTATAACCTAACAAAGATACATGATCACTTTTACAAAGAATTATTCAACTTTACACCAAAAATACGTCTACAAATTGTAGTTAATTATCAAAGTTACGTTCTAAGCTTAACATAAAGACGGTAATAGGTCTAAACCTGTTCGAATTCACCGTTCAAAGCAGCCTCTTTTCTTTTCATCTCGGCTTCCCAATTCTGCAAGTCTGTCATGTAAGTTTGTAAAGCTTTAACATTGTCTCGCGCTTTTTTCTGTATTTCAAAAGCTTTATCCATGATTCTTAACGGGTTTAGCACATTAAATCGTTACCTGTTAGATCAATAAATTATTTTCAGTCGCACTATCAACGTAAACTTGTCAAACAAATTTTGATTGTCATGGCAATTCAGTATGGCGGGCCGCCACGAAATGCGTTCGGAAATGTTTGAATAAACAAAAGTACAAACATAATTTTTTTATATAAATTTCTGCAAATACTTTTATTAAAAATATACAAATAATTACTTATAAAGCAAACAGTTTACATAATGAAATTTTAAAAACTAACCGTCATAATGGCCGGTATTGATGAAAAACAATAGTTAAAAGCCATTTATTATAAAAAGTAAGAAATTAAAAATAAATCTCTAATGGCATTTTACAATTATTTTCACGTGTATTAGCCAGTAATCTGTTGTAATATAATAATGAAAGAGGTTTTGCATTTAAAAGTTTTTATCTTTTGCACGATTATTTGTCATACCTACGTTCTTGGTTCCAAAAATACCCAATATTAAATACTTAGAATCTAAGATTAAATATAATAATTATGTATTAACTTACTTATACGGCTTCTGATTACCTTCTAGTCGACAATTATGTACCTATACGGTATACCTAATAATTGTTAGAGTTTAGCTGTCCTGTCCAGACAAGCGGCAGCTATCTAGTGCTGGCTTTCGTTACTGAAATAACTTTCTTCACCATGATGGGTGAGGGCGACCATACTTTGCGCTAAGTTATGGTTACACATGATCCAGAGCGACTAGTGCCGCTTATCCTTGATGAGCAAATTCTAGCCCATACGATTGAAGCATCACATTTTCATTGATATAACTATTTTCACCTTTTTGTAGTACCTGGTCTAGTCACCTGGTAGTAGGTATGTAGTTATAATAAGTACCTACCTACTTAGTGATTGAAAAAAATTTTCACCTTTTAGGTACCTAGTACTCACACATAATTATTTTGATTATCATGTTTTCCCATTCAAAAAAGGGATACTTACATCTACATAGGTACATTTGACCTCTTTTAAATAATTTGAGTAACTAGTCAAAGAGCAGGTTTAAATTAATTCAAAACCCATCACAGAGTAACACAGTGTACCAGTATACCAATCATAATTTTATAACGAACGCGTGCTTTCGATAAATGACTTGATTCAGTGCATAGTGTCAAGGTTATTCCCAAGACGGTACTCTGATACTCTGTGGTTACATAACGTCTCTAGTGATGACACGACGAATCATGTTGATCTTGTGCAATAGGTAGTTACGTTGAAAAGCTTTGGGACAAGAGACCGCCCATTAAGATTTTTTCTATACGGTCTATAAAGCGTTAAGATAGGTATTTAGGTACCTAGCCGTCCAGGATTTCAGTCCCGGAATTGTCCTAGTTCTGAGAACGTTCCTCCCTATACGTGCAGTGTCCCCCAGACACAAGGAGTGTCCGGGTTTGCGCCAGGACAATCCGGACTGGTCCATTTGGCTTAACTTAACCACGAGCTGTCCGTAAAGTTAAAGTTATCTGAATAAGAATATTCATGAAGAATTTTAGCTCAATTTCTTCATGGGACGCAGTTTTTGGAAACAATCACAATTTTTTTATCCATAGGTGCGATGCAAAAAAGAATTATTCTGATGTTTTAAGCCCCTCTTTTTTTCTACATTATAATCTTCAGCACTAAATAATTCGTAACATCTTTAATATTGTGATACTTCTGATTTCCCTAGTAATTTTGTGGGTGGACTTTTTAGTCTTAAAATTAAAACACAAATAGGTATTTAGCTATGTATACATATAAATGCTTTATCCTGAATGACAGACGGGTCAACGCACAGCCTAAACCGCTGGTCGAAGAGACATGAAACTTGGAGAATGTGTTCTTTGTATGACGTAGGTATCCGATAAGAAAGGATTTTCCGAAATATTACCCCTAAGGGGGTGAAAAACCCCTTTTTCACCAAAGTTTGTATAAAACTCTGTCATTTTTAATTTGAATTCGTATAGTCCTCGCGGGCGAAGCTGCTGGCGGAATGCTAGTTTCTATTATAAAGGCTTGCTTCCACCCCGATCTGTCGCTAATAGTCGCCAGCTTTAAGAAGACCCATTTTTGACAATCAATAGGCGGGAATAATGAAGATTCGTTGAAGGCCTTTGCAAAAAATATACTCATGATTAAGTTCAGTCATTTTTTTATTAAAAAGTATTTTATTCCAATCAATTTAGCTGATGTTTTGACAGATAACTTGTATCATTGTTACTTACAAAAACACATCCGCTAACAAGGCGATTATTAAAATATTTCAAAAGCCAATAAACCACAGAATTATGAGAAGGTTCCGTATTATATTATTCTATAGTGGCCTTTACACGAGTGTGATTTTAAATTCGTTAAATTTTTCGTGTGAATTATTTATGAAACCAGCCTTATACCCGATTACGACAAAGACGAAAAGGGCAATGTTTTTCAGCTTTCTAGTTTTGTGTAATAGTTAAACTGGAACTCTAATCTGGCTTTTATTTTCTAGTCTTTTCTAGCAGCTACACCTGCGTCATGTGGGAACTAATCCGCGTAGCCAGATAAAAACTATCCTATGTGAAGGACATAGTTTCTATCTATATCCATACCAAATTTTATCTAAACCGGTTCAGCAGTTTTTCGTAAAATATAAAACACAGTTACTTTCAGATTTATAATAGGTCAAAGATTTTGAACAAAAATTCAAAAAATACTAAGAAGATATTTTTTTGTTTTAGTAGGCATAAAGTGTACCTATCCACGGCAACTTTCTATATGGTAAGCGAACAGCCTCTTTGCTAACTAAACCACATAAAATGAACAAGCTCATCACGATTTTATCAAATCTTAATTGATTAAGTAATTAAAAAACTAACTAAAGCTGGCTGTGCAATATTTTACTAAAACGTGATCTCTAATTAACCATAGTACCTACCTAACGTATTTTCTTTTCTAGACAAAGATTTCACAACCTTATCCTAGAATATTATTCTTATAATTATGTTTTTTTTATTATAGATATCTAATATTGACTAAACATGTTTAATTTAATTACGTTATTGCACAGGTAATGATTGCGTTAGGTTTAAAATGTTGATTGGATCTTGAACTTTTATTAATAATAGGTAATAAGTCCGGCTCATTAATCAGTCTACATTTGAAATTAAAGCTATTTCGATTCTAGAAATTATCACCAGTAAATTTTCAAACACTATCCCTGTAACTCCTCTTTGAGATTCTCCATCGGTAAATATCGACATTCATCTTCGAGTCCCTTTTGGGGTGTTTTTTTTTATTGTACCGAACAACATACATCACTCAATATTAAGGGGTGTTTAAATCACATGTTTACGTTCCTTTTTTCTTGTAATAAACCAATGATATAATGAACTAAAGATGCATTATATTTATATAGCTACCTATCGAAATGGCAAGATAAAATGAAGGCAATTGACCTAATTACATTGACTAGCTTGACCAACATAACTAACGATGTACAGTCATCTCTCTCTAACAACAGGTATGCCGATGTCATTTGTTTTCTTTCCCGTTCTTATTTTTTTTTCTTTTTTCCTATATGACCTCTTGCAGGGTGCTTCTAAGAGCATTCGGCATGCTTAACCGGACAATGTGGCGAGGTCCTAATTAAATTAAGGCCTCCAGCTAATTCCCTTTCTTCGCGCTTTTTATACGCTATTCTTGAGAACCGTGATGTTGGGGAATAACGAGTCTATTTTATAATACGTCATGGTGATATATCTGATTGTCTCAAGGAACTCTAAACACCCATATCCTGATCACTTAATTGGCACTTATCATTCTGTTAATATTACAAGAGAACATAATATTACTCAATCTAGCCAAAAAAACTTGGTTTTTACATTAGACCGCGTCCGTGATAATAGTTAAAGAAAAAAACTATGGCGGCTTCACAGAAAAATAGTTTTAAGCTGTTATTTTGAGAATAGGCTGGAAAACGCGAAAACAAAAAATAAAACAAAACTTTAAACCGAAGTTCTACTCAATAAAATCAATTCGTTTAGAGATTTATTTGAAACTGTACATCCCTGGACTAACCTATCGATATTGAGTGACATTCACAATATTAATTCTAGACAAAAATTTACGGCAACTTACCATCGTTTAGATAAAGTGCATGGTTCATTTATTATAAAGTAAAATTGTAATAGACAGCTGTATTGCTGGGAAGTTTGTTCATCACTGCTTCTTCTTTCCAGCCATAACACTAGGAAGCAGTGAAGCGTCTTTGGGGTGCTGTCATAATGTATTTTGACGTGAAAAAATACTAATTTAATTAGTTTTATTTCAATAAAAGTTTTTAAGATTTGAGTTTGACATATGCACGACTGTTACTTAGCTATCATTAGCTATTCAGAAGTCATTTATTCAAACTAGGCTGAAAATCAGCCCTTTTTGGATGTCAAATTTACAAAAGACAGCCCCGAAAACGCCCGCCCTTCACCACTGTTTTTCCTGGGAAGAAGTGGCGCAACAAACTCCCCAGCAACACTGTAAGGTTTGTCTATGAGCCCTTCAAATGCGCATAAAATGTCTCTATAAATAATGAGACAGCAAATAAAACTAATACCAAAGGAAACGTTCCCACGATTAAAATTTGCATGTACATAAATATCTTTACTTATAACAGTAATGAGTTCTACGGACGTGATTCCAATCTCATTGCGATCTGAGACGGTTGTGTCATTGCCTTATGTACTAGAACTTATGTACTTGGTAACATGCTATGTATTGAAGGTCGTTTTTAAGTGAAAGTTTTTTTTCCAGTGAATAATCCTTATTCTAACAAGCAAAGTATAAAACAAAGTCGCTTTCCGCTGTCTGTTTGTCCCTATGTAGATCTAAAACTACGCCACGGATTTTGATGTTTTTTTTAATAGATAGAGTGATTCAAGGAAGGTTTTGGTATCTAATTTGCCAAGTTTTTGTATCCATTGGCTAAAATATCGCGGGCGAAGCCGCTGGCGGGAACCTAGTATATTATAAAGGCGACAGTGATGCCAAAGTGAGTTTGTTCATTTGTTGGTTGATTACGCTTTCATGGTTAAACAGCTGAACGGATTAGGATGAAATTTGCTATGGCGGTAGAGGAGACCCTGGAGAAGGTTATATACTACTTTTTGCCTGGGTGCTTGTATCACGAGCTCAGATGATTCATGAACTGGCAACTTGATCAATTTGTAAGTGTATTAAACCATTGTAGCTTTTTGAATGAGTGAATTTTTTTCAAAATATAAATAACTGGCTTTCCGCCAGCGGCTACACCCGTGTGATCTATGAGAATTCAAAAGTTACATACAAACATTGCCCCCCTTTTTCACCCCTTTAGTAGTTGAGTTTCAGAAAATCCTCTCTTATTGGATGCCTATTTCATACAAAGAATACACCCTCCAGGTTTCAGGTCTCTACAATCAATGGTTTAGGCTGTGCGTTGATCCGTCAGTCATTCAGGACAAAGCAATTTACGTAGGGACAAATTGCCATAACAAGCTATTTTGGCCCGGAAGGAACTAGGTACTTCACGCCCCAAATAAAAACTATCTCAAGTCCAGACTCAGGGTTAAAGTTATCCCCATAACCATCCAAACCAGTTTAGGTGTTTTCCCGTGAAAGCGTAAAAGACAGACATAAAAGTTTTCGGATTTATGAAATTAGTAAGGCTCACTTTAATACTTAATACGATAATAATCTTGCATAAATAAGTTCAATTACAAACAGACAGACGCGTTTACCATACATGCATGACGGAAGTTTTCTCAGTCAAGGTGATGTCAATGACCCGTGACCCGGGTACGAAACCGGTACCCGTCTATTGCTCACCTACTGGTGTACTTACACAAGTACATTACTTTTGGTTTCATTGCCCGTTATACTGATGGGAATAAAGACATTTTTATGTAACCAGGGTTCAGTAACAGTCTAACAGTCGTGGTGGCCTAGTACCAACCAATGTGACCTTTCTAAAGTCATATGTATTTTCTAAGTATATCTTAGACATCACTGACTAACGGTGAAGGAAAAAATCGTGAGGAAACCTGGACTTAAAAAAAAGTCTGAAATCGCCAATCTACCTTGAGCAAGCGTGGTGATCAATACTCATTCCTTCTCTGTATGAGAAGAGGCCTGTTCCCAGCAGTGGAACAATATATAGGCTGATGATGATGATGATGAACCAGGGTCCGTACCACCGCGTGTTTTTGCAATTACTTATTAGCTGTAAGAGCGAGACACAGCTTCTAATTTCGTATAGCGCTATCGCTTATTCACGACGAAACTATTCCTGATTTGGTACGTCATGACGAGGTTAGCTGTCCGCTAACTGCCGTGTAGGTGTTGTACAATTTGAAGGGTTTTTACAGAGGAACCCTGATTATTTTTCGAAATTAAGAGTAGCCAAGTTACTACTTATAACATCAGCTATCTGCCGGTCCAACCGTTTCGTAGATTAATAACCAACAAACAAACAAAGACAACAATTTTAATAACGTGTAATTAACGTTTAGTAAAAAGTGGTTATTTAAACATTATATTAAACACGCCTAACCACAAGCTTTAGAGATATTTCAATAATCAAAAGCTATAGAATCCACTGTGTGTATTTTAGTGCTTATTTTCAACTTCTTTGTACAAATTAGTTTTTCGAATGTATAATTTACTAGCTGTAAGTACCCGTTTCTAGAGGGAACTACATAACCTACCTGAATAAAAAGTAGCCTATAATCGTCTCCAGTATATCATCTATCTCAGTGCCAAATTCCATCCAAATCGTTAAAGTCATTTTACCGTGAAAGTGCAACAAACAAACTCACTTCCACATTTATTTTATAATATATTATATTAGCTAGGTTTTGGTAGGCTTTCTTTCTTTACGTAGGTAAAGCTATTTTAACAGTTTTGATAACCTAAACAAAATTACCCAACTAACACTGTAGTAATGCTACAAACAGACTTACGCAGTACCTATTAGAACTAGACTTACATAACGCTATATAATTCAAAGTCTAGTCCCCATTAGTCTATTTTAAATTAGCACTAATTTCGGTACCATCTTTGACACCAAAATGTCACCGAACGCAGGCGAACACGCAAGATAAGGTGCTGTCATTAATAAAGATGTTAAAAATAATTAACTGCTTCAAGAATATTAAATTAACTAGTCGTAAAGTAAATAGTTTATGTTCAGTCTAGATTTAAGTGTTAAAGTGCACGTGCTTATTCTGCAAATTTGAAAACTCACTATCTGCCTAGCCTGCTCCCAACTGTTGGGATCGGCTTCCAGTCTAACTGAATGCAGCTGAGTACCAGTGCTTCACATAGAGCGACTGCCTATCTGACCTCCACAACCCAGTTAAGGTAAGACTGCTTATCAGACTTTCTGGCTTCTAATTACCCGTAACTATTGTCAAAGATGACAACCGGGACCAACGGATTAACGTGCTTTCCGAGGCACGGAGGAGTCTCGATAAGACATAGATGGTCAATTCATCCACGGACCGACCGTGCCAAGCGCATTGACCCATGCGGCTGTTACTTAGCCACGAGCACCTCAAATCACAAAATCCGAAAACTGCTTTAACTAACTAATAGCTGCTTCACGCGGTTTCACCCACCTTTCGTATTCTTAATCTATGTATGGCCCTGGGGGAGGGCCCCGTCACTTTTGCAAAGTGATGGTAGCCTAATAGTAGAAGATTGTTGAAAAGAAGAACATGGGAAAGGAAATATCATGGATTGGTTTTAATCTGTAAGAGTCTGATACTTCTTCCCGCTCTGCCCACAGCGGGAGGTGTCATAATGATGATTTCCGATGAAGATGATAAAAAAAAGGTCCGAGTTTGTAGGTCGAAGATTTAAATACAGGCATTCAGTTTTAAAACATTTAATTACATAATATGATTATAACATCATAGTCCCATAATATTTATTATTACTAAAAAATAGCAGCGGTCTTGAAATTAATTTTTTATCTCAACCACACTTCAAAACGGGCATTGACTCAAAACCCGACAAATGTTTTAATAACCATTATATTTGTCAATTTGACATTATCGTTCAAATCCCGTTAGTTCATTTTAATAAGTACGTACGTATTACTCACTAACCATTAATTATAACAAACGTGAAAATTGATACCTGACATAAGATAAACATCACTATAATATTATAAAGTTTATTAAGTTAAACCTCTTTTGTTTTTTTTTTAATAATAGTTATGACTGTGGTGTGAATGACGGAATCATTTATTATGTTCAGTGACGTCATAATTATAGAAAAAACTAAGTGCATACTATATATATAATTAATAATTAATAATTCAAAGCTTAATATCCCAAGATATATCATAAAGAAAATAAAAACGGAGAATAGTACCATTACTAATCCTATGGATATTGCAAACGCTTTTAATACATACTTTGTTGATAAGATTATCCCAGTCACAAATTCGAGTAAAAAAGATGCATCTCTAATTGAAAATAGATTAAATTCATTCTTTTTGGCCCCATGTCTCCCAATAGAAGTATTCATAATAATTAATTCGCTAAAAAATACAAATAGTGTAGGTTATGATGGCCTTACAACGAAAGTCATCAAATCGGTTGCTGAAGAAATTAGTACACATTTAAGCTATATTATCAATCTTTGTATCGACACGGGTTTTTCCCTGAAAAACTGAAGAAATCCATAGTAAAACCATTATTTAAAAAAGAAAACAGGGAGCTCATGCAATACTACCGACCAATCTCGCTTTTAAGTATATTCTCTAAAATATTTGAAAAACACATTTATAAACAGTTGTATTCGTACTTGGAGAAAAACAATATACTTTGTGATGAACAAAAGGGATTTCGCAATAACAGAACCATAAATATGGCTGTTTACGATTTTATGTACAAAGTAATTACAAATGTCGATAAAAACAATCCTGTTAGCACAATATTCTGTGACATGACGCAGGCATTTGACTATGTCCGCCATGACATTTTGATACAAAAACTTGAAGCTTATGGTATACGCGGGAACGTTTTGAGTCTAATAGGTTCATATATCAGTGACAGAAAACAATATACAGAAATAAGCACAATAAACACACACACAAAACACGAAGAAAAATATAGATCATCAGTGCGTGTCGTCAAATACGGTGTGCCTCAGGGTAGTGTCTTAGGCCCCCTGCTATTCATCATATATATCAATGACCTACCCAAAAGCACTCACCAATATATGACACTATTTGCCGATGACAGCACTATTACGACACCATGTGTGAACAAAACATTATATAACTCTGAAATTAATAATTCACTAACATCAATGATACAATGGTTAGAAAACAACAATTTAAAAATCAACCTTGATAAAACTCATATAATGCATTTTACGCAAAGAGGGTCTACGATGGCAAAACTAAATACACATTACAAAAATAAAAGGATCAATGAAGCTGACAATGCAAAATTTCTTGGTCTGATAATAGACAAAAAACTAAATTGGAAACCGCACACAGAAATATTAACAAAAAAAATTAGTATGTCTTCATATGCAATACACAAGTTAGTTCCGGTAATTAGTGTGGATGGCCTTCTTACAGCGTACCATGGTTTAGTTTCTTCAAAACTCAGATACGGGGTTATCTTTTGGGGAAACTCTACCAATAGGGAACTAGTATTTAAAGCTCAGAAAAGATGCTTAAGGACTATGTTCAAACTAAAAGTAACAGATAGTTGTAAACCGTATTTTAAGAAATTTAAAATTTTAACTCTTCCATCCCTGTATATTTTAGAAACCACTTTATTTGTAAAAACAAACCCAAATTTATTTGCACGGCTGTCAGATATAGTCATTCGCAATAGACGTGATAATAGCAAACTGTGCATTCACACATCAAAAACCACTTTAATGCATAACAGCATTTTCTGCATGGCCCCTAAAATATACAATAAAATTCCTAAACTCTGGAAAGAAGAAAATAATGAAACATTGAAAAAGAGACTGAATAAGTTCTTAGTAGACAAAGCTTATTATACTATTGAGGAGTTCCTACATGATAAAATTGATAGCTGATTTACTGCTCCATTAATCTGTTTTAATAATTTTTATTGTAATGATGTTTATAATGTCACATAATATATGATGGCGATGGCGCTGCCATTAAGTAAACATTGTGCTCCGTACTAGTCTTCATAATTTAATTCGTAAAAATATTTAGAACAGTTATTTTGTAGTGATGTAAGTTTTAAGATAAACCTTATAGTGTCATGTTTTAGTGAAAGTGTTATCAGAACTAAACTAACACAGTGAACAATTTCATAATGATTTTAAAATTTGAATAGAGTTACGCGCGAATCTACGGACTGTGTAAACAAAACAAGTTTAAACATAAACAAAACCTTTGAAACAGTAACAAAACAGTGCATAAATATTTCAACATACTACAATAACTAATACTGTTATAATTATAATATATCAATTTCAAAAAATAGTGACCCGAAGATTTCAAACAGCGCGTCCTTTTTTTGAAAACAAAGTT
This sequence comes from Pyrrhia umbra, assembly GCA_963891755.1. Lineage (NCBI taxonomy): Eukaryota > Metazoa > Arthropoda > Insecta > Lepidoptera > Noctuidae > Pyrrhia > Pyrrhia umbra. Next base: position 11,674,393 of record OY982933.1, on the reverse strand, counting down.
TGTCAACAAACTTCCTAACGATTTTTTTAAATAAATAGTGCAAACGGAACTGTAATTTCGCCCTAATCCGTAATTGACTGCGTGGCGTTGGCTATAGAGACATAGATTACCGAACATCAAGTATCGAGTTCGAGACTCAGCTACGTCTTTATTTTTTTTTAATTTTTTTTCCAATATTTTTATTTTTCATTTAAAAATACTGATAAAAACAAAAACAAAAACACAACAATAAAACATTTATTAGTTTAATGAATGTGTAACTCAAGTGAACAATAGTGTTGTGGATTTATAATTACATACTAAAACTATTTAATTTATAATTCCTAATAGCCAAGAATTTTAAATGACTTTTCGATATTATATAAACCTACAAACTATATATACTATAAAATTTTTGCCAGTGCCAAATTCTTGCTAGTGTTGACAGTTACTAAGAATAATTTATTTTTCTGTCGCAATTATAACTACGTCCAACGACATCTATTGGCTAAAAGAATAATTTACAACGAAGTGGAAGAATACGCATACATTATTTTGCCTTTAAAATACATTGGGTATTTGTCCCAGCGGTCTACACGCCGGCGTGAGAACCTGAATCACCGTGAAGACGCGTGATCAAACCCAGCTATATAAGTTTACCTAAGAATTTATAGAATATTACTTTTGGAAATTATTTAAATAGTTGTTTCACTCAAAATGAATTTCTTAGAAAATATTACTTTTCGTCGCACCCGTACACGCTCGGAACCAAATAATGAAGAAAGTGATGATAATACACAATCACTATTCGACTGCACATCGAACAGCATGCCGGATATGTCAGAGGACGAAAATGAAGACCAATTAAAAATGTTACGGGACAAAATTGACAGTCTAGTAACTCAATTAGAAAGCGCCAACAGAGAAATTGAGATATTATCATTGGAAAATAGTAGATTGAAGCAATGTAACGAGCAATTATCAAAGAATAACGATACGTACAAAAAAAAATACAATAGCCCGATTAAAAAACATACAGTACCAACTCCAAAAAAAACAAAAAAATGTACAAAATCTAAAAAATACCAAACATTGGACCATATGGTCGAAGACAGTACGCTAGATTTAGAAACTGAAAATATCAATCACACAGAGCTCCCTATCATCGTTCAAGACATATCCCAAAAAGAAACGGAAAAATATTCATCGCGGTCTACAAAATACAAAAATGGGACTAGTATTCGAGAGGAAAATGCAGTTCAAAATCAAGGAATAAGGCTGGATGCTGAATCTAAACACTCAATAAATAAACTATGTATTGTGAGTGCGAATAAAAATAATAATATTTTGTCTATAGCTGAGAATACTTTTCATGACTACGAAGTTTGTCACTATGTTTCTCCAAATTGTGGTACAGTGCAGCTTATCAGTAACTTGGACAAGAAATTGTTAGAATATACAATAAACGATTTCTGTGTCATTATGATTGGAGAAAATGATTTCCATAAAACTGAAAATTATGTAGATATAATTATAGAACTGAGAGAAACATTGCAGAAAATACAGCACACGAATATTATAATATGTGTACCTACTTTCAAATTAAGTTTTTACTCAACCTTGTTTAACTGGCGTATAGAAACCTTTAATAATTTACTACATTTAGACTTGCAGACACATAACTATGCTACAGCATTTGACTCAAACTTGGATTTATCTTACGATTTTACAATGTTCTCTAAGTTCAATAAGAAAATAAACGATCGTGGAATGCGTAATATCTTTCACAACCTGTCGTTAACGATTGCTGATCACTCATACTATCAACCAGAAATAACAGTAAATAAACAAACAAACATACCTACTCCACGTTGCGAATTTTTTCGTTAACCACATAAATATAATGCATCAAAACATTGCCGGACTCCTGAGCAAATCCGACTTACTGGTTATTTATATACAAGAACTGTTAAACAAACAAATAATTTTAGATGTTATATGTATAACCGAACATTTTATAATGTCTGGCCAAGAAAAATTGCTATATATACCAAATTATAAGCTAGCGGCATGTTATGCCAGACAAAATGCTAAACGCGGTGGAGCTTGTATCTTAGTTAAAAAGGGTCTCGAATTTAAAGAACTGCCTGACATTATGAAACACTCGGTAACTGGAATTATAGAATGTTGCGCAATTGAATTGCCTTTACAAAAACTACTAATCTTATGTGTATATAGACCTCCAAAAGTTACAAATCTAAACAATTTTTATGAAAAGTTAGATATTATATTGAAAAAAATATGTAATAAACTGAACACAAAAATAATTATATGCGGAGATTTTAATATAGATATTTTAAAAAAGAACAGAATTAGCATGGAATTCGAATATTTTCTTATGAACTACAATTTAAAGCTAGAAATAAATAAACCAACTAGACCTAGTAGTAAAACTTGCTTAGATAATTTTGCACACAATTCAAAACAAAACTGTCAGAGTGAAATTATAGACTTCGGGTTATCTGATCATACAGCACAAATATTTACAATGAAAGTGAAAAAATCTAGTCAAATTAAAACTTGGAAAACAAAAAGACGAGATACGTCTGCAGATAATCTCAATAGTTTCAAAAATCATCTCCAAAACTTATCTTTTTCTAATGTATATAGCACAGAGGATCCAAATAAAGCTTATGATAACTTTTTAGAAATGTTTCAACTTTTATATGATTTATGTTTCCCCTTCAAATCAGTAATATTAAGATCTGAAAAAAAGATCAAATGGATATCTCGAGGTATTAGAATTTGTAGCAAAAAACAACGTCAATTACTCTGGCAACAAAGACTTAATCCTACTAGTCAAAATAAAACAACTTTTAAAGAATACTCAAAAAGATTTAAAAAAATTATCAAACTGACCCAGAAAGCACAAAATAATTATTTAATTAAAAATTCAAAAAATAAATCTAAAACATCCTGGCAGATAATAAATAATGCAAAACTTATAAGTGAACCAATATATCAAATAAAAAAACAGGATATAATATTAACTGACCCTAATGAAATAGCACAATCATTCAATGATTTCTTTATCGATCAGATCTCAGCCACATCATTGAACACAGAAAAAAGTGCTATAGGTTTAACATTTAACCCACATTCTATTTTTATGACCCCAGTTGTCCCTCAAGAGATTATAAGAGTAATTAAATCTTTAAAAAATAAGAAGAGTTTTGGATATGATGGTATTTCAACACATGTCATAAAATTTGTTTGTAATACTATAGCTAACCCTCTAAGCCACATAATTAATGCAAGTATATCCGCTGGCATATTCCCCGATAGCCTAAAAACCACAATAGTTAAACCGCTCTTTAAGAAGAACAGTAAGGAAGACATGTCAAATTATAGACCAATAGCTTTAATCCCAGTATTTTCTAAAATTATAGAAAAGGTAATTTACGAGAATATCTATTCATTTCTGTCAAAATTTCATATACTATGCGAGGAACAAAAAGGCTTTCGTAAAAATAAAAACATTAATATGGCCATATACGATTTAATATATAAAATAATGACTAACGTAGACAAAAAAATACCAATTTGTGCTGTATATACAGATATGACGAAAGCTTTCGATTACGTCAACCATGAAACGCTTTTAGATAAACTCAATGCCTATGGTATACGAGGGAATGCTCTAAATTTAATAAAGTCATATTTAAACGGACGTCTTCAATATACAGAAATCTCTAAAATATGCATAAAATCCAAATGTGTAGTAAAATATTTATCAGATCCTAAGGAGATTAAATATGGCGTCCCGCAAGGCAGCGTACTGGGGCCATTATTATTTTTGTTGTATATAAATGATCTACCCCGACATATCCAGTACCCTGCAGTATTATTTGCCGACGACAGTACAGTTCTAATAAACTGTGTCAACAAAGAACAATATGAAAAAGAAATAAACAATACTCTCAAATTAATAATTAATTGGCTTAACAATAATAATCTTATAATAAACCTTAATAAAACAAATATAATGCATTTTTATCAGAAAATTCTTCCCGGTAACCTAAATGTTAATTATAATGGACAACCTATTGATAGCGTTAATGTAGCAAAATTTTTGGGTATATCGCTTGACAGCAAATTAACTTGGAAACCACAAGCTGAAGTTATATGTAAAAAATTAAGCACATCAGCCTATGCTCTCTTCAATCTATCTAAGAAGGTGAACATTGATACTCTAATGATTGCATATCACGGTTTGGTGGTTTCCACTCTAAGATTCGGTGTAATATTTTGGGGCAACTGCTCCGAAAGAGAGATTATATTCAAAGCCCAAAAACGGTGTATAAGGGCTATTTTTAATCTAAAACTTACAGACAGTTGCGTTCCTATTTTCAAGTCTAATAATATTTTAACTTTTCCTAGTATTTACATCTTGGAAGTAGCCACATTCGTTAAAACAAACATGCATCTGTTCCCTACGTTGAACAACTCGAGGATACGAACCACCGCCATGAGATCCCAATATAGTCGTTTGTTGTATGCTGGTGGATATAAAACTGCATTGCTGAAGAAAAACATTGTTGGCATGGCACCTATTATATTTAACAAATTGCCAAATTCTATAAAAGATCAGCCCTTAAGAAAATTTAAGAAACTCCTCACGACGCTACTGACAAGGAAATGTTATTACTCTGTTACAGATTATTTAAGTGATACATTTTAATAAGTACTTGCTTTATTCATGATCTCATTTAATAATATAAGTAGTTATAAACTTAGCTGTAAGTATTCACGTATATTTTGTATGCCAATCGGCAGAATGTACTGGGAATCTATTTAAAATTGTAACACCATTATTGTATTACCTGCATTCTATACAAATAAAGAATATTATTATTATTATTATTATGTAATAAAAGTATAATTTAATGAATATGAATAGACTCATAATGTTCATGAAAACATAATAACATTCAAATTTGCTTTATTTTGTATAAATTTAAAAATATTAATACTGAATTTAAAATTTTAATTCATTGTTATGAGAAGTAAATTTTTAATATTTTTTATTTTTTTTGTACGCTGTAATGGCTAAACATGACAGATTTTTTATTATTATTGAACACCTTGCATGTATATGTATACTCATGTTTAAACAAATAAAAATTATCTTATCTTATCTTATCTTATAATAAACTGTCTTAATTTAAAGTAACATGTATAGCTAATATTTTGAAAATTCTAACACGAATCACAAAAAATAAAGTATGAATTTCAATTCTCCAACCCTGAAGCAGAAAAGAATATTTGATTATTTCTTTTTCTGTTGGTTTCCGCATACACATAAACATTGAGTTTTTTTCGCCTAACTCGTCTAAAATAGTGAAGCTTGCGTACCCCGCTGTGACCCAAGAAATCTTAATTATATAGATAACATTGAATTTTGACATCACAGTACACCAAGCCTGTCTTTCATCGTCAGAATATGAAATCTGTCCGCTTCCCTGTAGATTGAATAATAAGGCGTTGAATATTTTATTTTTCGATCAAAAAAGAGTCAATTTTTTGACTTTGTAAAATCGAATATAAAAGTTTACGCATGTACAAAAAGAAAAACAGTAAGGGCGCGCGAGGCGACCGTGGTGAGTCACTCTTGTGGTCAGTCTTATCTTTCTAGACTGTCGACGCGTTTCTTACTAGAAAGAGAAAGACCACGAGAGTGACGTGAGAATCACCACAAGAGTGACACAAATACTCAAGGTATGCATCAGTTAGGTAGGTGATCGTGATCACTCTACTTTTACTTCTTGGGCGAGTAAAACTGTAGGGTACGTCTAGTCCCTTGCTAAAGATAAAACAAGAGCATGCCTCTCTTTGCCCTAGCAAACGTATATAACATAGATTATCTTCTTCTATCTATACATATAAAATGCTTTGTTGCTTGACTGACTTTAGGATCAACGCACAGCGTAAGCCGCTGATCGTAGAGCCCTAAAACTTGGAGGCTGTATTCTTTGTATGACGTAAGCATTCGATAAGAAAGCATTTTCTGAAATTCTACCCCTAAGGGGTGAAATAAGAGATGAAAGTTTGTACGAAACTCTAGTCATTTTGAATTCGAATTCGAATAGTCCACGCGGGCGAAGCCGCTGGCGGAAAGCTAGTCTTTTTTATATAAAAATGAACCCTGCTGGCGTGATGCCGTGACCAAGGGAAATATCCTTTGGTCAAGGCATCACGCATGTACGGTTGGACTGATTTGTATGAAATTTGGTACGGAGATAAGTTACTATTACTGGTTTTAGGATACTTTTTATCCGGGTGTATAAAGTAGTTCCCCCGGGACGCGGGTGACGCCGCTGGCGAAAAGCTAGTTACAATATATAAATTAAAGTTTAATTCAGAATATGGCCGCCGCTACTAGACTTGTTTTGACTGTTTATTTGCACTACTTTATGAGTTGCACTGTAACTGCATTACATTTATAGCTTGTCAATGATGCACCAATAATATATTAGGTAAATGTAATTACTGAAATGGAGTACCTTTAAATACTTAGTCGGTATTTCCTTGTACTGTATATGTATGTAGACAGATGGGTTGTTTTCAGTTTGAGACACACACAAGTCACAGGTACTACATTTGCTGCGGGACGTTCGAAAGAGATAACGCGCCCCCGGAATACAAAGGACTGAGGAAGGAACATGGATGGGTTTTAGTCAGTAAGAGTCTGACACTTACGGCGGGAGGGGTCATTTGATGATTTCCCATCCGAAAAAAAAATAAAAAGGTACTACATTTCAATAACATTAAAAAAAACATAGTTTTAAAAATCCTATATTTAATTAAAAACAAAGTTAAACCAAATATAACGATTACCAGGACCTATTATTTGTAGTCATAATATAGTTATACCTAATTTATGTGTAAGTAGGTATAATTTTTCATTTAACTTAATAAGTTGATTAGTCTATTCCAAAGACGATAAAAATCAATTCCAATAATTTACACCATAGTTTTTCTGTCGCTTCAAATAATCTTCTTCGTCATCACGCTCTTGGCAGAGTGGTTGTGGTTGTCACATCAGGGGTGGCAAGGTTCACAATCCACCACCATTCCATTCGTACTCTAGCTCTTCTCGTACCCTCGTGTAGTGGCCGACTAAGTACAGTTTTGACTTGTTCAGTCCCACGCATTGGTAAACTGCATCACGCTTTTGTGCCTCAAATGTGCTTCAAATACCTATAAGTAGGACGGTCCGATTTAATAGAAGTCTAATTTATTTATTTAAAATGCTAATGCTAGAGGGTGTGTTATTTGTATGACGTAGGAATCCGATAAGAAAGTATTTTCCGAAATTCTATCCATAAGGAGGTGAAAAAGGGGGGCAAAGTGTGTATGAAACTCTTTAATTCTTTAAACTTTTTAATTTTAATTCGTATAGCCACGCGGATGAAGCCGCTGGCGGAATGCTATAGTCAATAAATAAATAACGTTAGACTGTTTTATAGTGTAGCCAGCATCAACAATTAATACAATTTTAGTCTTGCAAACATTAAAGTTTGCAATGTATCTTGTTAGCTTGAAGATCTTCAACAATAAAAGAGCGTGACTATCCAAGGTCTGAGCAAGCATCCTAATTGCTATAACAATAAATGACAGTAGCAAAAACAATATACACAATGTTTAAATCATTGAGCAGAACAATCAATCAGTATCCACCGAAATTTATTTGCCAATCAGCTGTATCAATTAATCATTCAGGCGTATTTCTGCCGTACAATTTATTATTCAATAGTTATATACACATACAATGAGATAAAAGTCTTTTTATTTATTTTTTGCGGGGTTTTTTTCGGATGGGAAATCATCAAGTGATCCCGCCGTGGGTGGGGCGGAAGGGAGTGTCAGACTCTTACTGACTAAAACCTATCCATGTTCCTTCCTCAGCCCTTTGTATTCCAGGGGCGGGGAAATCATCAAATGACTCCTCCCGCTGAAGTGTCCTTCGAACTATCCCGCAACCCTGGAATATATGCCTCTAATTTTATTTAGGGTTTAATGCAAAACATTGTTTTTCTTCATATATATGATACTTTTCGTCAAAACATTATTGCCATAGTTATTTTTAAGAATTTTATAGATGCACTAAAAGAATGCAATATGCAATTTTATTGTTTTATTATTGTTTTAAGTATTGTGTGGATAATAGATTTTTTATTCAGTCATAGTTCATGATATTGTAGGGTAATAAAATTAGCAAGCCATAGAGAATTTCATCTTTAATTAACAATATTTAAAAATAAATCTATCTATTCTATCTATACTTATAATAAATCTGTAGAGAGGTCAATTCTGTACATTAAATATATTTCCAAAATAACTATCAGGGGGTGATTAGGGATCGATACTAATGCCAAAAATGCAATCAGTAAAATTTTTGTCTGTCTGTCTGTCTGTCCGTCTGTCTGTCTGTCTGTCTGTCTGTATAAACTCTATAGAAACAAAAACTACTTGACGGATTTTAACGAAACTTGGTACAATTATTTGTCATACTCCTGAGATGGTTATAGTATACTTTCATCACGCTACAATCAATAGGAGCAGAGCAGTGAAGGGAAATGTTGTCATTTTGTTTAAACGCGCTAATCTCAGGAACCGCTGGTTCGATTTAAATAATTCTTTCGGTGTTAGATAGTCCATTTATCGAGGAAGGCTATAGGCTATATATCATCACGCTAAGACCAATAGGAGCGGAGCACCACTATTGCAAGAGGACGAAGTCGCTGGCAGAAGCTAGTATTTTATAATGAACTGTCGGTTTTGTTTTTTTAAATTAACACTAGCTTTTATCAACAGGTGAATATCCAGTACATAATAATCTATACTAATACATATAATAAAGCTGAAGAGTTTGTTTGTTTGGAACTACTGGTACGATTTGAAAAATTCTTCCTCAATAAATGGGTAGATAGCCCATTTATTGAGGAAGGCTATAGGCTATATCATCACGTTAAAACCAATAGGAGCGGAGCACCACTATTCCACGCGGACGAAGTCGCGGGCAGCAGCTAGTGACTAAATAATGCTACCAACTAAGTAGTTTTTTTTTTGCATGATATGCAAATCGTTAATCAAGGAAGTAAACATTATTAAATTGATTATTAATAATTGATTGATGATTGATTAATAATGGAATCAAATTAATCTTGATTTATATTTTTTCTGTTAGAGATTTTGTTGATGTTTTGATAATTGTATTATGAATACAAAAATTGTTTGTCTAGTGCTCGCAAGTGCGGGGGTTGTGCGTTCTATGTCCGATTTCTAGGTGATTGTAATTTTTTCATGAACTCCAGAGAAAGTATTAGGCATTCTCCGTTCCAAATGAGTGTGAGAAAAAGATTAACGAAACCTTATGTAGTGAAAATAATAACACAATCACCCACTAAATGGAATTAGTAACACATCGATTCGTATTTTGAGGATTTCAACTTGATATCTCACCACTTTTACCACGGATATTTGATTGACTACTATTATTTTAATTTAATTTGTACAATCTTTACACATATTATGTAGGGAACATGATGGGAAATATATAAAAACTCGGGGATGAAATGGGAAATATTCTGCACCATTTTGGAAAATACATGCGTAATGCTACTTTTTTTTTCCCTAGCTGCAGACATTTAAGGATCACAGACATAGGTACAAGAAAATTGATTAAAAAGCAGTAATAAGAAATCCCTAAAGTTTATTTGTCTAATACTGTCAAAATTTTCAAATTAGAATGTTGTCAGAACTTTTTATTTGAAACCTTGTCATCATTATATTATAGAAATAAAGATGATTTACAATTTAAATATCAAAATAAATCAACTCTTGGTCAATACTTTTTTTTAATAGACAATCAGTACTTCATTACTTATTATATTTAAATAACACTTTCATTATAAATTACAAATCAAATATGGCTTTTAACACCTTGTAATAAAGGTATATTTTGTATAGACATAAACCATTTATTTGAATTATATTGATGTGTAAGCGCAGCCTTACTTGTCTACAAAGTCACGATGTAACTTTACTAAAGATGTATCGAGAGTTTGAAAATAAAAATAAAAGAAAATCAAGTATTCTTGAGTATATTATATTTTAACTAGCTGCTATCCGGGTAAAAAGTATCGCATGTGTGTTAATTTTTATTTAATAACATTTATTTTTATAATTATATTTATATTTTAATTATATTATATAATTTTGTTTAGGACATGATGGTGACTATAACTTCATAACATGTGCCTTCTTTTTATTAATATTATAAAAATAAAAATTTATTTACAGAAAATATTTACATTAGGAAAATTTAAAATAGAAAGTAGGTATTAATATTCTAATATAAAATTACTAAAATATGGCGTCAAAAAATTCTTCCATGTCGCCGTCAACTGGAAGTGTATCCAAGAAGCTTGCAGAATTGCCACGTTGGATGGCAATGCTTAGCCTTTGGCCAAAGTAAAAGCCAGCCTTTGGGTCACGGGAAGTGTCAGTGTGTGCTTAGCTAAATCTTTGAAATATTATAAACTAGCTGTTTCCCGCGGTTTCACCCGCATCCCGAGGGAACTACTTAGCGCACCCGGGTAAAAAGTAAAGTTTGTTCGCTCAGGATGCAGGTGAAACCGCGGTAAACAGCTAGTCTTCGTATAAAAAAGCTTTAATCATAAAAAGCGAAGGGATATAATAGACTAGTATTTTACTGTAAACATAAACAATTTCTTAATACTGTTCATGTTATCAACGTTAACATTAATTGAAAAAATCATGACCTTATCGAATTTCAAAATTAAATTTCGCGGACGTATTTGACTAGTTGTCAATCTATTGCTTGTTATAAACTAAACATTTTTCGAGATCCTCTAGCTAAAGGAGCGATGGAAACTTGACTATGGTGTTTGTCTATTGGAAGGAGATGTAAATGTAAGGGCATTATGTCTACGATTTAATAAATAAACACGTTTTGACTTATTTTACGATCAATTAGTGACCGAGGAGACTTAACGATGACTCGGGGAGAATTTTAAAATAGATTTAAGAGAATCTAAAATATTACAACTATTTGTTTAATCATGTTTGTGCGTCATAAGATTGCGTAATATTTTCTTCATAATTTTTTATTTTATTTATTTATCTTCCTACAAGTTATTTCACATTTTCGCATCCGAAGAAAATTACTTTAGGTACGAACCCGGATGTAAACCAAATTTCATCGAAATCTGTTCAATAGTTTTTGCGTGAGTGAATAAAAAACACATAGGTACACATATAGCTAGCAAATTCTCTCGCCTAGCCATTTCTCAAATTTATTTTCTCTTTATTTAACTTCAGTAAGGCGACGGTATATAATACCTAGCTGAGGTAAAAAAATATTTGTACCGAAGTGTCTCTAAATGATTTATGTTTTCAAAATGGTAAATATAATGTAATTCTGCTTCAGTAACATTATTATTGTTATATAAAATCTCACTGCTGGGCAGTCAGTCTTCTGACACATATATTGCCGGCACAAGAAGAAAGGCCGTAACTACCACACTTTTTTCGATATTGAATTAAGTAGGTACATAATTGGAATTAAGAAAAGATTCTGATTACGAATGTGTACCTACTTAACTCAATATCGAAAAACAAAATGGCTGTTACGGCCTGTTTTCTTATGACAGCAGTATAAGTCACGAACATTAATCGATAAGGCTAAAGACGAATTGACACTAAGCTTTTAATGCATCTATACAAAAAATCTAAACTAGAATAAAAAAACAAGGTGTTAAACGTTATTTGTCATCAAAGAAATGAGACACAAAATTGATAAATATCCAATTAAAAATAGCGTCACGAACATAGCAGATGATAACAATTTCTATGAATATTTTATTCATAGACCGGTTCAGGCGAGAAGACAAGGGTATCGACCGGCCAATGATTGGGTTCAACGCCGATTGTCATATGTTTCGTAAAAAATAAAACTTTTCATTTAAAATAATAGTACATTTTAAAATAAACTATTATTTTAAATCTATTTTTGAGATCTATTTCGGTTACGTAGATTTGATTTTTTTTAATCTTCTTCTTTATGTGTGGGGTGTCAGACTGTTACATCCCGCAGCATTATCTTTACGCCTGCATACACAAATGTTACCTCCCTTTTTGTAACTCATAGATTCTGTTTTAGATAAAAAGCTTTTTTATTTTTTATTATTTTATGATAATTTTATTCCTAAAGACATGAGAGCTTATAGATAAATATGATGAAAAACCAAATAAGGATAGGCATTTTAATCAAAACCCCAACATCGCCGACATAATTGCGCAGAGCTTACGGCCAAAGTTCCCGTAACGGCGCGTGCGCATACTGTCGGAACACGATAATTATATTGTTAGCCGCGTGTTACGCTACAATCAGCCACATTATCGCGTAAGCTACTTTAAAGCGAGCTTATAATGATCGGGAGTGTTTATTGATTGACTCAAATTTGAGCTTACAGCTTACTGCTACAACTTGCTGCTCACTTCATAACATTGTATCACCATAATATCATCATACAAAAGTCAAATCATGTCTCAAAATATTGTATTAATTTATTACTATTTTGAAGAGAGCCGGTTCAAAAAACATCGCACTCAGGGACAGGGTTTTCTTATCGGCGATACAAATGGCTGAATGGCCTATCTAGAGCGTGGAAGGATGTGTTCTTTCGAGCCTTGAAAATGAATCTTTTTTACTAATTATTTATACTTTAGCACGCCATTGTCATTTAAACATATAAAATGCTTTGTCTTGAATGACTGACAGATCAACGCACAGCTTAAACCGCTGATCGTAGAGACCTGAAACTTGGAGGGTGTGTTCTTTGTATGACGTAGGCATCCGATAAGAAAGGATTTTCCGAAATTCTACCCCTAAGGGGGGCTAAGTTGTATGAAACCCTGTCACTTTTATTTGAATTCGTATAGACCACGCGGGCGAAGCCGCTGGCGGAAAGCTAGTATAGGTACCTATATGTGACAAGCAAGCATGTGCCCTGTACGCCAACATCGCAAATATGTGACAAATTGTTATTACAATGACGTGGTGGCTTAGCGTGGAGGGCACGTGCGTTCAATCTCTGGCGTACAAAAGGTTAAAATTGTATGCTTGACCATCCAAAGATTGACCGTAAGATCGCTTTTAGCGATTCGACCGCCCTTTTGTGTCCCCTTCCTTATTTATATTAAGTTTTTAGTTTAAAAAGTGGTATAATAGAATATTTTATTTTATTCTTGATATTCTAATACTATTTCGCCACGCCCTATCATTAATGCAGGATCTACAAATCTGCAACTTTACAGGAGAGCAGTTTAAAGTTAAAAAGTACAATAAAACTATTATCTTAAGTCATACAATTATGAAATTTTAAATGGGTGTGAGATATACTATTACGCATCTAGCTAATGAAATAGATTATCTGTTTTTTTTAAATAGTGGTCAAAATGACACATGAAGCCATTTTACATGGATATATTTTACTATTATACGTCGGATGTGGTATATCGGACTTTTTTGATTGGACGGAGATTTAGACAGTGAGTCGGATGTGGCAGACCCTCCCTTATTGATGGATAAAATGTAGTAAATTATGTTGGATCTGACACTTACATCATTTTGTGGGGACAAATCATTTAAAACCAAATTGCATTAGGTATCACTACTTAGTATAAAACAAAGTCGCTTTCTCTGTCCCTATATCCCTATGTATGCTTAAATCTTTAAAACTACGCAAACGGATTTTGATGCGGTTTTTTTAATAGATAGAGTGATTAATGAGGAAGGTTTTAGTAAATAATTTGTCAAGTTTTTGTATCCATTAGCTAAAATATTGCGAGCGAGGCCGCTGGCGGGAAGCTAGTAAGTTTATACAGGCAAATTAATTGGAATCAACTAATACCTACATAACGTTAAGGGGACCATAATACCTATTCATTGTAACATTACGTGCAATATGTATGAATCGCGAAAATTGTAGGCTAAGTAACAGCCGCACGGACAAAGGTTAAGCTGCGCTTGGCGCGGTCCAACCGTGGATGAGTGACTATCTATGTCATAGCGAGACTCCTCCGTGCCTCGGAAAGCATGTGAAGCCGTTGGTCCCCGTTGTCATTTGTAGATCTTTGACAGTCGTCAAGGGTAGTCAGAAGCCAGAAAGTCTGACAACCAGTCTTACCAAGAGGTATCGTGTTACCCGGTAACTGGGTTGTGGAGGTTCCATAGGTAGTCGATGATATGCATACTGAGATCATATGATAGATATCAGGCGCAACCTATACACAAAACTTGGTAGAATTGTTCTGCTATATCAGTGAGGACTTCTGCAACTTTATGAAACCCTGGTATGTTACGTGGTATTATTACAAAGTAACTGGTGGATGGGTAGTTGAAAAATCACAGCGATGTCTCCTTTACAAATACCTACGTTGCGGTGTCTCTTTCATTTTATGATTATAGTGTTTTTTCCAATAAATGTTGAATATTATTTATTGTGCTATGTATCTCTCTCAATGCGGACCTTTAACGGATACTACGGATTTATGAACGTGGCTGACAGGTGAACTAACGCTATCGACCATCTTGAAATGTCATTGTTAGTGATAATGATACCAATTAATGGAAATTTCCATTTTTTAAGTAAATCATGACATGATAAATAGCAACTTATTAATTCATCATTTACTTTTTAATAATAATCTTAAATTGGAAACAATAAAATGCAATATTTAAACATTTAACACACATTTGGATGTAAGTAGGTGGCTCATAAGCCGCAACCCTCCTGATTATCAAGTAGTCACCACGGCCAATGGATATCTACAACACCAGATACATCGCAGATCATCATTGCCCTTTTTAAACAATTTCAAGGACAAAATCTAGTCTTATTGATAGCGCTATATTTTTACTAATAGTTGGGTAAGAATTTTCCCTTGGCCGGTATCACCAAAATGAAACATTGTTTTTATGTTCTGCATCAACAGGTACAGGTGACTCTCGAAATGTACCTTAAAACCAAAAATAGTATGATAATTAGCATTCAATAAAACTAACGTAGTAGGTCTTATTAGTTGACTATAACTCTGTAACCGGTTAAGACTACCTAGCCTACCTAGATAGTTTTCCTTGTAAGTTCATAACATGTGCTACGTATGTGATTTTTTTCACATTCCTAAGGACAGTCATTCAAAAGTTAGAGGGGGGGGCTCGTACGCGCGCACTTTACGTGTTTGAGAGCCACCATAAAAAAAAAACATAATTTTATTTTACCACTTTGTCGGCGTGATCAATATACATAATGTCTATACTAAATTTCAGTTATCTAGTACCAAAAACGTCTGACCTATGACGTGGACAGATAGACAGACAGACAGACGGATGGACATGGCAAACTATAAAGGTTCCTTGTCGACTACGGAAACCTAAAAAGTGAGTTATCTGTTAGGTCTGGTAACGTTCTATCTAAAATAAACCGGTAATAAAGTCGAATGTGGTAGATGCGACTGTATGATTTTTATCATGTCCGTTCATTAACATCGGATGTGGTAGATCCAACAAAATTAATTATACGGTGTGCAATCAATAAGGTAGGATGTGGTAGATCCGACAGTACAATTTTCATCATCTACGGTCATTAACGTCGGATCTGGCAGATACGAAGTTAATAAATGGACTAACAATATTTGTGAATCTATAACAATGAAATTAGTTGTATAAATAGTAGTTCAATATTAACCACACATAAAAATTACTTAATAAAACAATTACATTAACACAGTAACTGGCAGATCGGCGCGCTCGCTCACTCGCGTCGCGCGGCTAACATTGCTGCAAAGTACCTACCTACATTTTTGACCGGACACCTGCATTACTTCCGACAATGTTTATGTAATTATTTCCGAAAGTTATTAAGATACATGTTTTTTTTTAATCAGGGTTTATTTATTACACTATTTTAAGTACTTTAGTAAAATAAAAAAAAAATCGGCAAAATACAGATCCTACATTAATGATAGCGCGTGGCGATTTAATATTAATATTACATAATAAATGCGAATGTTAGTTTGTTTCGCTTTCACGGTAAATTACTGAACCGATTTATATGGAATTTGGAATTTAGATAGATAGGTCACCGGAGACGATTATAGGTTATTCTTTCAGGATATATTTAAAACCGCGATAAAAAGCGAGTATTATTTAAATCAACTAGTAAGTAATAAAGATGATGTTAACTCAGTTTGTTTATGTTAAATAAATTTTATGATTTTATGGCAAGCGTTTAATTAAGTGGCAAATTAATGCCATAAAGTACGTAATAAAATTACGGTTGTAAATTATGTATTAAATCCTGTCATGTTAACATCAGTTTTTGGTTTTGATAGCTATAGTAATAAAAGTGGAAAGAGACCACATTATACCTATATGCTCTAGCTGTTTTCCGCGGTTTCACCCGCATTCTGAGAGAACTATTACGCACAACCGGATAAAAAGTATTCAATATGTTAATTCAGGTTATGGCCTATATGTATACCAAATTGCATCGAAATCTATTCAGTAGTTTTTGAGTGAAAGAGGTATAAACATCTATCTATCTATACTTATAATAAATCTGTAGAGAGGTCAATTCTGTACATGAAATATATTTCCAAAATAACTATCAGGGGGTGATTAGGGATCGATACTGATGCCAAAAATGCAATCAGTAAATTTTTTGTCTGTCTTTCTGTCTGTATAAACTCTATAGAAACAAAAACTACTCGACGGATTTTAACGAAACTTGGTACAATTATTTGTCATACTCCTGAGCTGGTTATAATATACTTTTCATCACGCTACAATCAATAGGAGCAGAGCAGTGAAGGAAAATGTTGTCATTTTGTTTAAACGCGCTAATCTCAGGAACCGCTGGTCCGATTTAAATAATTCTTTCAGTGTTAGATAGTCCATTTATCGAGGAAGGCTATAGGCTATATATCATCACGCTAAGACCAATAGGAGCGGAGCACCACTATTCCACGCGGACGAAGTCGTTGTACATAAATCCTTACAAACTTTCGAATTGATAACATTACTAACTGGTCCGTCTACAATTATAATTATCGCGTCTTTGGTCCGTGGATGGGTGACCATCTATGTTATAGCGTGACTCCTCCGTGCCTTAGAAAGCACGTTAGCTTGTTCGCCCCGGTTGTCATTTGTAGATCTTTGACAGTCGTTATGGGTAGTCAAAAGCCAGAAAGTCTGACAACCAGTCTTACCATGGGGTACCTATCGTGTTGCCCGGTAACTGGGTTGTGGAGGTCAGATAGGCAGTCGCTCTATGTAAAATACTGGTACTCAGCTGCATCCTGGTTTAGACTGGAAGCCGACCCCAATACGCATAGTTGGGAAAAGGCAGATGATAAACCTCTGATTTGGGTTCTTACCATTCCGAGGAAAATACATCTTTTTTGAAGAAGACATGTATGCCATCAATACTGAAGTACATTAAAAAAAACCTTTTGAACAAACAGAACTCTAAAACGAAAGTCTATCATATTATTTATTTATAAGTTTATTTACTAAGAAAACATTTCCTGCAGTCCTTGATCGACGCCTTTACAATCTGTTTCATGTTATTAATTTGATATTTAAAGCCGAATTATTTCTGGTATTGAGTTTGTTTTCAAGATACATATGTGGTGAGTAAACATTGTAAAATTGTACTATCTAGTAAATTCAAAAAGCTCTTAGTCAAAGCTCGTGGCTAAGTAATAGAAACACTTAGCCACGAGCGAGAGTAGGCGCGAAAAAAGGTTAATCGATGAAAGGTACGTATCGCGTGGTCGGCCGTGGATGGTTGACCATCTATATATTAAATATTTAGTTAATATTGATTATTATCAAGTAGGTATCTGAATCAATAATAAATAATTGTGAAATTCCGACATTACATGCTGTAATAAGATTTTTACTCACTGTTTAATTCCTTTTCAGTTCGTGTCCTGAAATAAATGATATTTCTTTCTTTCTTACTTTCTAATAGCTGACTATAGTAGACGAATATATTCGACAATCATGTAACAACTTATAGTAGGTACCTATATTCGCAATAATAGATTGAATTGAATTGAATTCTATCTAAAAAAATGCATTTATAAAACTCATCTCATGAATATTGTATACTAGCTGATTCCCACGCCGACCCCGGATAAAAACTTCTATGTCCTTCCCCGGTTTTAATCTAATTAATCAATCAAAATTAAAAAACTTGTAATCTGAAGTCTAACCATTTCTCACCTAACCCTTAATTAACGTCGTAATCCAGAATTAAGCTTCTAACTTAATTTTGGATTAACGCTAAACAGCACTTCATATGTATATATTTATTATTGTTTATTTGATATGAATGAATGCATATTCGTTGTTGCCCGTGACATCACTTATGGGTCTCCTATCGGAAGATCAGCGTTGCGGCATTTACTCAGGTAAATGTTGCAGCATTATGCTGAGATAGGAGCCTTTTCTGGCCTCGTACAGGTAAAATGTCTTATCTTTAATTATTATTTTATTTTATTTTGTCTATTTCGTTTCTATTTCCTATTTGTTAACTGTTTACTAATTGTCTATTTCTTGTGCGTGTCCAGAAATAAATGTTTTTTCTTTCTTTCTTTCTTTCTTTCTTTCATTTATGAGATTTTTGCTAATCCGTTACACTCCATCCCGCTCCACCCACAGAAGGAAAAGTCATTTCAAGATTTCCCATCCCAAATAAAAGAGGTCTCAACTTTAAAACCTGTATCTAAAGATTGATTTGAAAACGAGCCTAGCATTTCAATAAATTAATTTCTATCCGAAGACTTTGTATAGCAGATTATATTTCTGGGAAGTTGAAACTTGTCAATGATTAATGAAGACATTAGGAACATTTGAATGATATCTATAGTACGTTTTGTCTTTGTGTATTGTCTTGAATCTCCTTTGACATGTAGTTAATATAACTCAGTATTCACATGACTAACTAGAATACCAATTTGGATAAAGGATGTTGACTTCAATCGAATCATCATCGGCCTATATATTGTCCCACTGCTGGGATAGGCCTCTTGTCATACAGGGAAGGCATGAGCATTGATCACCACGCTTACTCAAGGCGGATTGGTGATTTCAGATTTTTTAAGTCCAAGTTTTCTGACGATGTTTTCGTTCACATTTAGCCAGTGACATCAAAGATATACTTAGAAAGTACATAATATAACTTTAAAAAACGTCACATTGGTACTTGCCAGGTTTCGAACCCGCACACTCGTATACGAGATGCAGGTGCCTTAAGTACTAGGCCACCACGACTTACTTGAATCTAATTTAATGATAGTTGTAAATTTCATAAAAAAAACATATTTATATGTATTTATTAAATAAATAAATGTCTTATAAGATAATAAAGTTAAAAAATATGTATCATAAGTTTTAACTAACTGTATCACGCAGTGTCACTCGCATCGTGAATAAAATCTAAACTAATATAATAAAGCTGAAGAGTTTGTTTGTTTGAACGCGCTAATCTCAGGAACTACTGGTACGATTTGAAAAATTTCTTCAGTGTTAGATAGCCCATTTATTGAGGAAGGCTATAGGCTATATATCATCATGCTAAAACCAGTAGGAGCGGAGCACCACTATTCCACGCGAATGAAGTCGCGGGCAGAAGCTGGTACTTCTTAAAATGTCTTTGGCCTATGACTAATAGACTACTTCACAAAAATTGACCTATGACTAAACCAGTTCAGCGTTTTACACGTAAAAGGATAAAAAACATACATATGTTTTACCAATCTAACAAGTCCTAGTGTCCGAGTTTTCTCAAATCCGCCTGACGGCCTCTGACATGGAATTGTAACAACAACTGCTATCAAGATAGCAGCCGGGGACGATGGCTTAGCGTGCCCTCCCAGGCACGGGGGTGTAACACCATCAACTTCCTCACTGCGGGCTGCTTCGTGACAATTTTCAAAATCCGCAAAGCGATTTCAGAGCGACCCGGGAATTGATTCCGACACCCCGCTCACAGCAGTCACGTTATGCGACCACTACCAACGAGGCAGTCAAATGATACAAATTAGCAAATGAGTTATTAATAAATTTATTCATAGTTTTCATATGTAAATTAATAGATGCATTTATGGATAAATTTAAATAAAATATCAGAAAATTAACATCTTCCGTAATAAAATTTAGCTCTGTAACAAATCAAAAGCCTATAAATAATCAAAAAAAACATTCACATAAAAATTAAAAACAATACTGTCCCTGAGTACCAAATATCAATAGAAATAAAAGGTCAGTTCGAGCCATATCCATAAATCCCTATTAATAAAAGTATATGTACGAAGATAATTAAAAAAAATGGCAATAAGTCGTATATTGTTTGTTTATTACCTTTAAGGAATTTATAACAATAATTTTAAACGCGTAAACCACAAATTCGTTGGCACCTGAACTTGAAACTTATGCGCATCTTCACCACGTTAACTTTACGTTCCAAAAACTATTTGCTAAAGAAATTTGGACTCTATGTCACTGACTGAAGAGTTCCAAAAATATAAACAAGTGTTCAGGAAAGGCAAAGTTATCTCTGCAGAATGATATAAGCACGTTTTTTAGAAGACTTTTCAAACGCTATAAAAAGCAAAAGTTACTTCATTGTGCCACCAGTTTAAGTGGGTTCAGCTGCGCACGCGCATCCCTCAGAGGGAGAAGGACGATGATTTTGGTAATACTTACTTTTGTGTCATTGTGGTGTGAATAAGTGATGTTTTGTCTAATTGTGTCAGAGTAATTAGATATCGGATTTTGATGACGTAATTAGTTGCGTCTGTATTTTTTTGTGATAATTTCTTACCCCTTTTTGTGCAATTCTCCCCTTGTCACTTAAATGTTGCTACCCCAAACCTTATTAAAAATATCACGATTATTTTATAATTATTAAAAATATTGGATAATTTTTTTTGTTATTGCAACTTTTTTGAAGAATTAAATCAATTAATTTATAATCAGTGATCTTCCAACTTAAAATATATAATATAACTATTTAATCATTATTTTAGAATATCTAATTAAAAGCAGGTAATAAGATGAAATAATGTTTTAGATACAGTGCAAAACCGTTACGTTTAAAATCATCCATAATTACAAACATGTCATGTTTAGTAACTCAGTTGATGCAAAAACTCCAACACTTTTTAGATTTTAAAAACCCATATAGGATCTTACATAATATTTTCTTTAAAGTTTATTTTTGGAGAATTTATATGTATTATTTAATGACACTCATCAAAGTTCTGGAGTATGGTTTGATCAGTAATGTATTTGTTGTTTTCGGCCACAACTGAAAGTATTATTTTTCATATCTCTGTTCTTGTCATGGGGTATAAAAAATAAAATTCTAATTATGCTCAAAATCAGCAGCAGCCAGCTAGCGAAAAAACCCTCAATTCACCACTTTCTATCTGTTAATATAATTTTCTTCTTAAGTGATATACCTAAGCATAAAATGTTTCATCTTTCTTTTTGACTACCTACATGACAAATGATGTAAATGCTTTGATTGTACGCAAAAAATAGCGTAGGGATCATAAAGTTCCTGCTTTGATTCGATTGCGAAACGATTCGACAATAATCATTAATAGAAAAACAACAAAAAATCTAATAATTTAATAATCTTATCATGTTCACAGTGGTATATAATAATTAGCATAATAAAATGACATTTATATTCCTAAATAATTCAAATTATTATTTCGTTAATTTATTTAATAACATGTTTTGATTTCAAAACCAAATGAACAATAACATAACGGTTTTGGCAGAAATAGAATTTATTTGAAAAAAAAAGAATAATAAATGCAATTCATGTCGACACTGTCGTAGAACAAAGTCGGATCTGCAAAATAGCTACTTTACAGGAGAGCACTTTAAAGTTTTGATTTACTTTGGAACATATTGGAAATACAACTTTGTTCGTTTTAATATCTCGGAAAGTACCAGATAATTCTTTTTCTTGCTTATATCGATACATTATGTTTAGTTGAGGCTGATTTTGAAAAAATCACAATTTCGTTGTATTATCATATCTGACTTTGTTCTACGACAGTGTCGATGTATCAGTTTACAAAAAAACAAGAGATGTTCGTGATTTGCGTGTTCGATATTACTAAAGAAATCTATGACTTTCGAGTAACTAGTGAAAACTAGACGATTATTTTATAAAATTCACAAAATGCCGTACCGAATTGATAAACATATAGGAATCAATGCAGAAATTAATTGATCATAGACCGAGTTCATAGACCAAGTAAAAAGGGTATAAAAAAAACTATCGGCTGATGTCCACTTTAATCTTTTCGGAGAAACATTAATTATTATACGAGAATAGAACATCATAATCAAATCAATATAAATGTCATAGAATTTATTAAGATTCACCTAATTAAGATTTAATCTAGTTTTTATTATGAAAAGCTTAAAACTCCACCCACAATGTTCAGAACAAAAAACAACATTATTTTCATATTAAATATATTATATTGTGTGGTTGAAACGTGACTCAATATACTCATTTAGAATACCAAGCTCAACACAGCCTTTTCCTATATTGACAAATATCTCACACAAGCTTCTGCCCGCGACTTCATCGGCTCGGAATAGTGGTGCTCCGCTTCTATTGGGCATAGCGTGATGATATATATATCCTATAGCTTTCCTCGATTAATGGGATATCTAACACTGAAAGAATTTTTTAAATCGGACCAGTATTTTCTGAGATTAGCGCGTTCAAGCAAACAAACAAACAAACTCTTCAGCTTTATATATTATCTAGCATATAACAAAGTAGCAAAACAGGACTTTATTTTTTACCTCATTAACATTTTATTACATGATGCTAACATATGGATCTTTGACCTCTGGCTTTAAGCGGATTTTTTCTTGATGTGCCCGTCCTGTCCATGAGATAGTTCATCGTCATAAACTGGACATCTCGAGGTTGTCTTGAGACCTTTTTCTAAAACTACAAAGACTGCAGTAATGCTAGATTTTTTAAATGTTGTTTGGTATGATAGTACATTATAAACTTTGAAGATGTGTTAAACGACACATGTAATTTTTAGTCCTTATTTTTAGCACAATACTGTAAAAACAGTAACTTGTTTTCTTTTATTTGTAATTCCTCTTACTGGCCATTTAATTTCAACTATTTTTTGTTCACAGGTAATATTAACCGCGTTGACGGCGGTATGTGGTGCAGCGAAGCTCGACCAGAACTACCTGCCGCCAATATCAGCCAGAACTGCTGGAGGTAGCCCTGGTGCCTTGCTGGCTCCCTTAGATGGATCCAACCAAGGCTTAGGTGGACTTCCAACTGGCAGCTACACGAATGAAGTCCAAGGAGTGATTGTAGACGCAGCTAACCCTGGAAGTAGAGCAGGCGCTGAGCCAACTGGTCTAGGAGGATCGAGAGCCTCTTATGGTTCAACAGACTCTAAAGTTGGAGAAGCAGCATTCACAGGTTCTGCTACTGGATCTGGAAGCTCAGGAGTCAATACTAGAATAGCACCTGGCTTTGGATCATTTGTAGACTCAGATGGTTCTCAAGCTGACAAAACTAGTGGAAACACTCTAAAGTTCACCAGTGACGTTGGTTTGGAGAACTATAGCTATGGATTTGAGACTGACAATGGAATCTCTGTCGGCGAAAATGGAGTTGCTTCTGGTGGTGTACAAGCTCAGGGTGGTTATTCCTACAAGGGGGATGATGGCAAGACATATAGTGTGACGTATACAGCTGATAAAGACGGTTACAAGCCGCAAGGACAGCACTTGCCAACACCACACCCAATCCCGGAGGAGATCTTGAAGTCTTTGGAGAAAAACGCTAAGGAGGAAGCTGCTGGTCATGTCGATGATGGTGAGTGTTACTATTGATGTATTTCGATTATTGCTTTATTTAATTGGGTATATTTACATTTTTAAATATTAAATAATAAAGATATATAAAAAAACATTTAAAAATATAAAAATAGCACACCACCGGCAACGGGAACATGGTCTGATTGGGTTGATATTATTAGTAAAAATTAGGATTGCACCACTAGATAGGATAAGAAAGATAGTAGACAATATGTGTAACATTAGTCTTAAACTAAGCAAGTCTGTATTTTGGGTGCTAATATCAAGAGGGTTTACCCATTATAGTCTTTCTGAAATCTGTGAAATCTGAAATCAAAACAAGTTAGTTTTGACATAAGTAATTTTTAACAGTCGTGTCGGTTCTCATAGTTCCTTACTTGTTTTTAATCGGTAGCATTGGCAAATGACAGTTATATATAACTAAACCAATAATAAAAGGTAACGTGCTGTTTACCTGAGCTATTTTATAGCGAAATTTAACTTTATGTTTTAAAGTTTAGATCTATTTTCGTATATCATCTAAATGCCAAACATACATAATTATCAATATTATTGCTAGTCAAACTGATTTAATTTAATTTATTATTTAATTTTATGGAATAAATTATCTATATATATTTTTGCGAGAACTAATATTTCTAAATGTTAGAAATAAGGAACCCGTCTCTAAAATAGATTTTATTAATTAATAACCTCTTTAAAAACTAGTTATTTGCTTGCTTATCAGAACTTCATCCTCAAAAATAGTTATGTTTCTTGATAAGAAGGTGTTTTTATAAAAAATAAACCTTCACAGTTTCAAATAATTTTTGATTCCATACTTTTATGTTTCATTTTGTAAAACATTTCCATCGAAAACAAAACTATGTATGAATATAATGTTACTTATATCATTAGATATTTTTAGGTTAACTATGTCTATTGCAAACAAATAGGCAAATGCTATCAAATTATTATTAACGATTAAAGTTAACCCAAAAATATGTGATAATATAAAATAATACTCTCTGTTTTATGCGCTAAAACTCGTGACTGACCAATAGAAATTTGATGTAGATTATAACATCTTTAGCTTCACGAATATTACATAACAATTCGGTTTTATTTAAAACTATAATTTTATTCGAAAATTGTTTGACTATAACTATTATTGATTTACTGACATGTCATTTAAACCAAATTGCGTTGACTTTAATGTAACCTTATTCTATGCTAGCTGTTTCCCGCGGTTTCATCCGCATTCTAAGGAAACTACTTCGCGCACCCGGTTAAAAAGTGTCCTATATGTTAATCCAGGTTATAATGTATGTGTGCACTAAATTTCATTCAAATCCATTCAGTAGTTTTTGCGTGAAAGGGAAAACAAACATACATTCAGACATCCTCAAAAACTATCGCATTTATAATATTAGTAGGAAATTTATTATTATTATTTATTAATTGCATGAAATTGAACTTCCTGATAGCACGGAAGTCTTTACAAAAGAAAACGGCGTCTGCTTCATAAAATTGCACACCAGTGCGTAATGTTTACCTCACCTTCCAATTGAAATTGAGGTTTATGGTTATTGCAATTTATTGAAATTTACTGTTTTTTCCTGGTTTAGTCTTTTCCATCAATGTATTTGTTGCATCTTGATTTTTATTCATTGTTTTCTGAGTATTTCTCATTGCTATCATTTTAATTCTAGGATGAAAAGTGACCCACATTATAATGCAGTATTTTTTTACTAAGTAGGTAACATAGTTTATTTTCTTTTTCTAAATTAGGCCTGACTCACATGGACATTAGGAGCACAATAACTTATGTCAAAATATGCTCTCAAAAAGATCAGTTCAAATGAAAGACACGACTAATCATTATGTCAATGCAGCTCACCATAAACTTTTCATACACAATTCGGTATCGTCACACCTTTAAGGCTTTTGTATGAGTTGATAAATAGCACAAGTGACACAGGTATCATTCATTGACAAATTGCTTACAACTTTCATTTTTTATTTACAGGCTCATACGACGCACAGAAATACAATGATGAAGGCGATTACTCGAGCAATGGCGCTAGCAATAATAATGCGAGACCGACAATAGGCGGCGGAGCTACGACATCTAGTAGTAGTAGTGCATACGCGAGTCAGTCTAGCCAAGCATCTAGACCGACCTCGGGAGTTCTAATTGGTTCTTACAAACCAGATTCTGTTTTGAGTCACTCTGCACAAGGAAGCGCATCCCAAGGATTTGGTCAAGAGGCTGGTAACAAGTATCACAGTGATAGTTCAGAACAAAGCTCTTCGTTTGAAGGACAAATTGGACAGTCTGGTTCTTCTAACCCTCAGGGTAGTAATACCTTCGGAAGCTATGGCTCATCTGGATCACAAAACGCTCAAACTGCTTTTACTTCACATTCAACTGAAAACAGATTTGGGATTGAGGCAACAAATGAGGGCCACCAAGGTAGTCACCAAACTCAGGGATCATTAGCTGGTTCTCCAGTAAGGACACCTAGTTTAAATAACTTGCCCAGTTCTGCCTACAGTTCAGCAAGTACAACGGGATCTGGTAGCGCGAGTGCTTTTGCATCAACCGGTCCTATAGGATCTGGACTTAAGAATGAATTCATTGCCCCATTTAACTCGTTCGGATCAGCTGGTCAGCATGCATATGGTTCAAAATCTGGATCTCACTTGTCTGCTGGTGAATCGTTCCCAGCTCCATCTTCTGCTACTGCATCAGCCTCTGTCTCGGGTTCTCAAACACAACAATATAATGGCATTCAAAATACCCTTCCCTTCCCTTCGGTATACACACAAGAGCAATCACCATCTAGTGCCTCTGCATCTGCTTCCGTATCTGGAAATCAACACGAACAATTTAATGGATTCAACACTGATTCTAACTCAAATAACTTCCAAAACAGATTTGGAGATGGTTTTGATTCATCATCCGCTATAGCTACTGCCAATTCTCAACCATCGAGTGCGCACAGTTCACAGGTTTCATCTAGCGCTTCTGGATCTTCCGGTTTCGGGTTTGAATCCCAATCCTTTGACTCAAAGCCTGTCCAAAATGCAGGTCAGATTCATTCAGGTAGCACTAATACTCAATTCTTGGGTGTTAAACCAACTAAACCTACTTTTGGTTTTGAAAATAACCACGGATCAACAAAGGTAGATACTGATACCAATGGATCAAGTCAAGCTTCCGCTTTCAACTACCAGTCATCAAATGAAGCTTCACACTCTTTTAGTTCTAATAATGTTCCTGTTTCATCACCAGTGACATCTGTCTCATCAGCCCAAGCCGAATCAATTGATGCTGCCCTTGCCTCTAGTACTCAGCAGCCCGCTCTTAGTCAACAACAGGGTGTTGATGATTCGTATTTCTACAAACAACCATCAAAACCTTTTGTTATTCCATCTGTTAGTCCCAGTAGCCAATACTCCAATAATCGCCAGCCAAACTTCCCTGCGAGTTCTTCCTCTCTGCAGGGATCAAAGTACCCTAATAAACCTATTTCGCCAACAACTGGACAGTATCAAGGCACCAGCTCTTCATCTCTTGGTGGTATTACTCAAGCTGGAGTATCTCCATTTACTTCTGACACTTCATCGTCGTCTACACAATTTGCATCCCAATCTAGTCAATTTGGTTCTAAACCAGCTCCATCAACACAGTTTGGACAATCGTTATCTAGTCAGCAAACGACGACACAATTTGAAGCCACTGGAACTCAAATTGGCCAGAAACCCATTGTGCAAAGTCAAGTCACTGACAATTCTAAGTCACCAACACAGCAATACCAGGGCACTATTTATCAGTACAACAAACCAGAAGTGACTCTGTCTGCCCAAGGACACAAAGACAGTTCTTCCACTTTGAGCCAAGTTAAGCCAAGTCAGATATTGACCGATAATAAGTTTGGAACTCAGCAAAGTTCATCACAATTTGGCAGTCAATCCTCATTCCAGCAAACTCAAACAAATCAAGCTTCCAACGTTGTTGGTTCTCAATTCGGGCAAAAGCCTATAGTAAGCTCACAAACAACTGGATCAAATTATCAACAGACTCAGTTTGGTTCTGGATCACAGTTCAACCAAAAACCCCAAACAATTCAATCTAGTTTCACTTCGACAAACACACAAAACCAGCAGTCACAGTTTACAAAGCCACAAACATTCACTCAAAGTCAAACGCAATTTGGTCAAAAACCTTCTCAAACTACACAAACGCAGCTTGGATCTGGAAGTTCTCAGTTTAATCAAAAGCCGCAATTAACTCAGGGTACTAGTTCAACATCAAGTTTCAGTCAAACGGCATTTGGTCAAAAACCTGTTGGCACTACGCAGTCTGGTTCCTCTTACCAACAGACACAATTTGGATTAAATAGCTCTCAGTTTGGTCAAAAGCCACAAACTCAAGGCTCCAGTTTTACTTCAACTGCAAACACACAAAACCAGCAGTCACAGTTTACAAAGCCACAAACAACTGTAGGTTCAAGTGTTACTGGGAACACATTCTCTCAAAGCCTAACACAGTTTGGTAAAAAACCCTCTGAAACCACACAAACGGGTTCTTCTTTCCAACAAACGCAGTTTGGAAGTTCTCAGTTCAATCAAAAGCCTCAAATCACTCAAAGTTCTGGTTTAACTTCGACATCCAGTCAAACGTTGTTTGGTCAGAAACCTGTTGGCACCACACAAACTGGTTCCACTTACCAACAAACACAGTTTGGGTTATCTAGCTCCCAGCTTGGTCAGAAGCCGCAAACTACAGGTTCTAGTTTTACTTCAAATAAATTCTCTCAAGGAAACACATTCCAGTTTGAAAAGAAACCTGTGATCAGTACCCAAACAGGCTCAACATCACAACAGACTCAATTTGGTTCAACTGCATCGCAGTTCGCTCAAAATTCTCAGTCAGTCCAAGGATCGGGTTTAAGTTCGACAACAGCTAAACCATCTTTTGGCCAAAAACCGTTCGGTTCCTCTTACCAACAGAACCAGTTGGGGTCAACTGCCTCCCAGTATGGTCAAAATTCTCAATCTACGCAAAGTTCGGGTTTAAGCTCGATTAATTCCCAGACATCATTTAGCAAAAAACCTACTTACCAACAATCACAGTTTGGTTCAGGTAGTTCTCAGTTTACCCAGGCCCAAACTGGCCAATTTGAAAACAAACCTATTAGCACCACACAAACTGGATCAGTATTTCAACAGACTCAATCAGGGTCACAATTTGGTCAAAAGCCGCTGACTACTCAATTTGGATCAACTTCTCAGACATCCCAAGGATTAGGTTCAACTTCGTCTAATTTCCAAACATCGTTTGGCTCAAAACCTGTGAATCAACAGAATCAATTTGGATCAATCGGTTCTCAGTTGTCTCAAACATCTCAGTACAATAAAAAACCAACTACACAAGCTGGTTCAACATTCCAACAGAATCAATTTGGTGTAGAAGGAAACAAATTTGCTCAGAGCTCTCAGTCGACTCAATTTGGTGTGACTTCAACTACAGCTAAACCCTCATTTGGCCAAAAACCATTTGGTTCATCGTACCAACAAACACAACAATCACAGTTTGGTCAAAAGCCACTAACTACCCAATTTGGATCAACTTCTTCTCAGTTTGGTCAGAGTTCTCAAACATCCCAAGGCTCAGGTTCAACTTCAACTACCTCTCAAACATCATATGGTATTAAACCTGTCTACCAACAGCCACAGTTTGGATCGGGAGGTACCCAATTCTCTCAAACATCCCAGTTTGGTAAAAATCCTACTAGTTTGAGTGGTACCACTACTCAAACTGGCTCGGTAACTCAACAATCTAGCACTCAATTTGGTCAGAAACCACAAATTAGTCAAGGTTCCAGCTTTAATTCAAACACTTTCTCCCAAGGCCAAACGACTCAGGTTGTAAATAAACCTACACAAACTAGTTCAACATTCCAGCAGTCACAATTAGGATCAGCTGGCTCCCAAAGTCCCCAATTTGGTCAAAAGCCACAAACTACTGCAAGTACTGGGTCAACTTCATCTTTCGGCCAATCATCATTTGCTCAAAAGCCTTCCAATACCGCACAGACTAGTTCCTATTACCAACAATCTCAATCTTCGTCAAGTAGCTCTCAAGCCAGTCAAAAACCACAGAGCACTTCACAAGGATTTTCCTACACAACAAATACGGGGTCCAAGGGTCAAACTGGGCAAACCTCACAGTTCGGCCAAACTGGTTTTGGCCAAAATACAGGATTTAGCTCTCAGAATGCTCAGGTCAGTGGTTCTCAGTATGGGCAAAAGCCACAGTTGAACGCTGGTGTAGTTTCTCAAAACCAGTTTGGACAAACTTCACAATCTGGTAACAAACTTTCTGGGTCTTCATCAGCATCAGGGTCTGGCTTCCAGCAAACTCAGTTTTCTAGCTCTTCTGGAGCACAGTTCGGTCAGACAACTCAAGGAAGTTCTCAGGCCCAAGCCGTACAGACTGCCCAATTCGGTGTAAAACCTTTCGGTAGTTCGCAAAGCACTCAAGGATCTACGCAATTTGGTTCAACTCAGTCTCAATTTGGCCAAACTTCGCAATCATCTCAAGATAACGTGCCAACTTTAACTACAATTTCCCAAACTGTAAAGCCTACACAGTTCGGTTATAAACCTTTCGGTGCGACACAGAATAGTGGTTCTAGTTTCCAAACCACTCACTTCAATACTGAGATCAAGAAGCCTTATGGTGTCGTAACAACACCTGCTCCAATCCGATTTGGTTCTACAGCAGCTCACTTTGGACAAAAGCCACAGGCACAAGCAAGTGCATTCGCTTCTGGCTCAAACTCTAACGTAGCTTCATTTGGCACTACACAAACGGGCCAAGTTTCTAAATACCAACAATCCTCTCAACTTGGAGTGCAAAACCAGGCCGTTACAACTACCCAAAAACCATTAGTAAGTTCTTTATCACAAACTAACTACCAGCAGTCACAATACACACAAACTTTGGACAGGTTTGGTAGTCAGCCTCAATTTGGTCAGGCCTCACAAACCAATGTAGGCACAGGAGACGTAGCTGGCCAAACTGCATTTGGTGCGGAGTTACAAAAGCCATTTGGATCCCAATCAACGCAAACTACTTACCAACAAACGCAAATTAATCAGGGTCAAAAACCTTTAACTAGCTCTCAAGGATCTGCCTTCCAGACCGGACAATCAGGTGGCATTCAATCCACCCAAAGCAACGTTCAAAGCTCAAGTGTAACTGGTCAGTCTTCCCAAAGCTCGTTTGGTACTGCACAATCTGCAAATGGCTACAACTATCAGCAACCGCAATCTGTTTTCACCACTCAATTTGGATCCCAAGCCCAGAACCAAAAAGTACAGCAAACGCTTTCTAACTTTAATTCGGTAGTATCCACAACGCAAAAACCAATCAACAGCCAGCCCAACTCTTTTGGTATTTCTTCAACTCAGGGTAGTTTCCAACAAACCCAATCTGCTTCAACCCAATTTGGAGCTCAGTCAACTAAACCCGAAATCAGCGGTCCAGTTATTCAGACAACTTATAACAAGTTTAATGGTCAACCCTTCAAACCAGTGAGTACTGCGTCCACACAGGGTTCTAATTACCAGAGTCAGAATTCAGTGGTTTCTACTTCTCAATTCGGAGTTCAGCCCACGAAACCAGCCAGCTTAGCACAATTCAGTGGACAACCATTCCAGTCTACTTCTACTCATAGTTCTGGCTTTGAAAGCCAATCTGTTGTAGGATCTACGCCTCAGTACAGTATTCAACCAACACAAGGCCTTCTCATCGGCACTCAGAAGCCTAGTCAAACTCAATTTAGTGGTGAAGCCAGCTTCCCTTCTAAAGTAGGGTCTAATATTAATGGTCAAGCTGAAAGTCTTGCCGTTTCAACTGTTCAAAAACCTGTGCCTATTCCAGGGTACGAAATAGTGAGTAACCAAGGATTTGTAGGACAATTAGAACAGTTTGGAGGTCCAAGAGATCCTCCTAGGTTCGATGATAAAACTGGATATCATTATTGAACAGTGCCATAAAGAGTGGATATGCAACATTTGAAAACATGTTCATGTGAATTTGACCTGCTAAAAACTGAAAAAAAACTTTAATTTTCCTTCAGAAAAATATGACAGTATTTTTTCATCGAAGTTTCTTCAAATTGTTAGGTATATATGTAATTGCTGTTTTTGCAACTACTTAATATTTATCAGTTTTTAACAGTTCATAAATTAGTTTTAAACAATTTAGTATTTTTTTTGTATAATGTAGTGAACATCTTAAGAAATTAATTAAAAATACAAAATGAATGTTATAAATAAATTATTAAAATGTAAATAATAAAGTGTTGTCTTTTATTTTATTTTTGTTTGTTACCTATCACTTAATTATTACTTAAAATACCTAACTGAGAAAGCCTGACTACTATCATTATATTACGTCTATCCTTACTAATATTATAAATGCGAAAGTAACTCTGTCTGTCTGTCTGTTACGCTTTCACGCCAAAACTACTGGACCGATATAAATGAAATTTGGTACAGAGATAGAATAGACCCTGAGGAACAACATAGGCTACTTTTTACCCGGGTGCGCTAAGTAGTTCCCTCGGGATGCGGGTGAAACCGCGGGAAACAGCTAGTAATCAAATAAATGTATATCTACCATTCTATTCTATACTACACAATACATCGAAGATCCGTCTGCATCCCATAAAAAAAGGTGAAATGGTACATACATATATTATGTCGTATATAACTTGACTAATCTACAAAATGGAATAATCTCTGTTTACTATGTGTGGTAATATACATACAAGTTATGTTGCATAAAAAGAGGAGCTCGTGGCTAAGTAACAACCGTACGGGGCGATCGATCAAAGGTAAGGTACCTAAGCTTTTGGTCCCAGCTGTCATTTGTAGATCTAGATTTCATTACGGGTAGCCTAAGCCAAAAAGTCTGACATTCAGTCTTACCTTAGGGTATCGTGTTATCCGGTAACTGGGTTGTGAAGATCAGATAGGCAGTCGCTCCATGTAAAACACTGGTGCTCAGCTGCATTCGGTTTAGACTGGAAGCCGATCCCAACCTAGTTGAGAAAAGGCTAGGCAGATGATGTTACATGTTAGGATCAGAGGCCAAACCACCACGTGTTTTGCAATCACTAGTCAAGTGTGAGAGCGAAACACAGCTACTAACGTCCTATAGCACCGTCTCTTTTTCACAATAAAACTATTTCTGCTTGGCACATCATGGTAAGGCGCCTGGTTCCTCATGAATTTCTACGACTAATAATAAGGACCTTTATACACTACACTACTGGTTGGGATGTAAGAAAATAGCCTCCAAGGTGACGAGACCTAAGCAACTCATCTACTAGATAAAGTTCATGCCGACTCCAAAGAAGAATTACAGCTATCTATCTATACTTAAAATAAATCTGTAGAGAGGTTAATTTTGTACATGAAATATAATTCCAAAATAACTATCAGGGGGTGATTAGGGATCGATACTGATGCCAAAAATGCAATAAGAATATTTTTTGTCTGTCTGTCTGTATAACCGTTATAGAAACAAAAACTACTCGACGGTTTTTTACGAAACTTAGTACAGTTATTTTTCATACTTCTGAGCTGGTTATAGTATACTTTCATCACGCTACAATCAATAGGAGCAGAGCAGTGAAGAGAAATGTTGGGAAAACAGGAGAAGTTACTCCATTTTGTTTAAACGCGCTAATCTCAGGAACTGCTGGTCCGATTTGAAAAATTCTTGCAGTGTTAGATAGTCCATTTATCGAGGAAGGCTATAGGCTATATATCATTACGCTAAGACCAATAGGAGGGGAGAACTACTATTCCACGCGAACGAAGTCGCTGGCAGAAGCTAGTTTTCAATCTTCTTCTATCTATCTTCTTCTTCTATACTTATAATAAATCTGTAGAGAGGTCAATTCTGTACATGAAATATATTTCCAAAATAACTATCAGGGGGTGATTAGGGATCGATACTGATGCCAAAAATGCAATCAGTAAAATTTTTGTCTGTCTGTATAAACTCTATATAAACAAAAACTACTCGACGGATTTTAACGAAACTTGGTACAATTATTTGTCATACTCCTGAGCTGGTTATAGTATACTTTTCATCACGCTACAATCAATAGGAGCAGAGCAGTGAAGGGAAATGTTGTCATTTTATTTAAACGCGCTAATCTCAGGAACCGCTGATCCGATTTGAAAAAATCTTTCAGTGTTAGATTGTCCATTTATCGAGGAAGGCTATAAGCTATATATCATCACGCTAAGACCAATAGGAGCGAAGCACCACTATTCCACGCGGACAAAGTCGCTAGCAGAAGCTAGGAAAATAATATAACTATCTTTTGAATTTCTCAATTATGTTACATTTTTGTCATTAGTTGAATTCTATCTCTAGTAGAAAATATTTTTTGGATAGATAGGTTATTGAAAATGTCCAGAAGACTTTATTGCCTATATTGACTAAATTAATAGAGTTTATCGAATCATTGGCACAAACGAACTTATATAGTTGTTGTTGTGTTCCTAAAGCAAAAGAGTTATGCAAACAATTTGTCGCATCCAAAAATACATATGTATAAACATCTTTAATATCAATAAATAGTGTGTGAGAAACTATATTTAATGAGAATCTATATTTAATTCAAAATCCGCTTATATTAACATTACGTTTACATTACAAACGTTACGTTTACATTAATTCTTCTTCTTCTTATCGTGTGGGCTGGTATCAGAGTTTTCTCAAATCCACCTGACAGCCTCAGACATAGAATTGTAAGAACAACTGCTATCGAGATAACAGCCAAGGACGACGGCTTAACGTCCCTCCCAGGCACAAGGGGTATTACACCACCAACTTGCTGACTCCGAGCTGCTTTGTGACATTTTCTAAAACCCACAATGCGATGGCGGCCCGACCCAGGATATAACAGTCTTTCAACAGTCGCGGTATGCGACCCCTTTTTTTCTGGATGGGGAATCATCAAATGACTCCTCCCGCCGTGGGTGGGGCGGGCGGGAATGACAAACTCTTACTGACTAAAACCCATCCATGTTCCTGCCTTAGCCCTTTGTATTCCGGGGGCGCGGTATCTCTTTCAAATGTCCCGCAGCCCTGGCAGGCTATGGTCCTGGGGTAGGGCCCCGTCGATGCTGACAGCTCTTTGAGGCGTGCGTGGAACACGAACGCGCCGTCGACGCGGGTCCTTGCCAGACGGCGAGCCACCCCTAGCTCACCGCCCGCAGCCCCTCGCCTACTGTGTGGGGTGGTGCGACAAAGACGAACTTCCTGAGGGTAGAGAGAGCCTAGAGAGCTGTCCTAAAAGTAATGTTGAAAAAACCTTACAGATACCCGACTGTCCAACTGTATGCTGACTGTAAGGTCCTAAGCGTTAGACAACTGTTTGTCTTCCAAGCTATCTGTAGGGTTCACAGTAGCATGCCTCAGACCAATCCACAAAAACGTCTAAACAATCCCCATGGAGTGAAACATAAAACAACATTTGCTAAACATCAATATTATGTCATAAGTACACACATCTACAAGAAAATACACAAACAATTAAACATACTAGATCTTAATAGACACAACCTAAAATTAATCACAACAGAATGGCTTTTCCAACAGGACTATCAGAAAATAGAGTCGCTACTTGCCTATATTGTCTAGACAGCTACACTTATAATCTATCACAACAACCACCTTATCATACACATACATACAACATTACCCCCTTACACACATCCTACACACATACACAAATACACACATAACACACATAATCTTAAACTAAATAATGTAGTAATTATCACCTGATGACATTGTCACCCAATCGGCACAACTCACTTGTATTCAATAAAGAGTAACTTGTATATTGTGGCATGTATGGCTGAACACTGCCTCTTAAAATACAGGCCTTGCCTAGTTTAAGAGACAGGGTACTACTATTCCTTGTACTAAATAGATAACATACTTAAAGTGTAATAGTGTATACAGTGCAATATTGTGTCCTAAATTGTGGTAATAAATTATTTATTTTATTATTATTTATTACAGTAGCCGGGAGTCATCTCGCGACCCCCGACACCCGTGGCGTCTCCCGCGGCGGCTGGGGCGTGAGATCTGTCACTCCCTCACGCGTCCCGCCGTCTCCTTCTCCAGCACTACTCCTTTGCAGAAGGAAGCGATGGCTTCCCATTCCGTCTCGCTCCGGACCATGGCCTGAACCAGGGCCGGACGCGAGAGGTCGTCGCCGCCGATCTCCCCTTCGAGGACACGGCGGTGGTCCACCCAAGGGTATGCGACCCCTAGACCATTTAGACAGTTTTACATTACATTAGCGCGTTTGTGCTAGGCCCACTGTTTTTAAACGGGACTTTTGTAAGTACAACAGTATAGGCAAAAAGTAGATGAATAATCATGAGCAATTAATAATCCAAACACACGATGATGAAGATCACGGTTATAATATAAACAATATTTATATATTTGTCGAGGTTAATAACACCATGTCTTTTACATTGAGATATAATCAGCGGGCGATCGATCACTCCCAGTTATATCAGACAAATTATTACATTTGTGATAAAAACTTAGATGATTATAAATAAGTTTTTGTTTTAAATTATGATAATAATATTTCATTGGTTGGATAAAATAAAAAAGATAATTAAAACAAGCTATGTATATCCCGCGACGCATTGCTATAACAATAGGCTAAACGATTGCTCTTTTTTTTTCGGATGGGAAATCATTAAATGACCCCTCCCGCTGTGGGTGAGCGGGTGGATGTGTCAGACTCTTACTGACTAAAACCCATCCATGTTCCTTCCTCAGCCCTTTGTATTCCGGGGGCGCGGTATCTCTTTCGAACGTTCCGCAGCCCCTGAAACGATCGCTCTGCTCACGCCACGCATTACTCATTAACTTAATTTTATCATACGACTTTGTGTCGTAAAATATTCATGATCTTTATTATT
The DNA here is from genome assembly GCA_963891755.1 of Pyrrhia umbra. Lineage (NCBI taxonomy): Eukaryota > Metazoa > Arthropoda > Insecta > Lepidoptera > Noctuidae > Pyrrhia > Pyrrhia umbra. The sequence goes on along the minus strand of OY982933.1, from coordinate 11,637,336 downwards.
TTAATTTATTTTCGACACAGTTTTTGCAGTTGCATGCATATTCGTACACCAATTTTATACATTCAATGTTCGCGGTATAAAAAAATGTCTTCAAATACCCGACTGCTTACAACAAGCTGCTGAAATAACACAAATTTTGATATATAATTTTGAACTAGCTTTTTCCCGCCGGTTCACCCGCATTTTGAGGGAACTATGTACGCACGAAGATAAAAATAGGTTTTTTCAATATATTACTATACCAAATTTCATACACAGACACGAAATGGGAGAGATCAAGCGCAGAACCGACAGCTATTACGTGCTCTCCCAGGTACGGAGGGGGTCTCGGAAAATAATTATTCAGAAAACTGTCTCCCATTCATGGCCTGACCGCAGCTAGTGTTAGCTTGCTAATTTATTAATCCACAAGGCTGTGACTAAGTTAAGAACTCCTCATTATCAAATACTATATGCATGTTGTTAACACTTTTTTTCAAGTGTAAAAAACCATTTGTCAGCATAATATTCTAATTAGTAAAAGGTGTAAACTTCCAATATCTTGTAACAAATTACACAGAAAATCCATAACGATTCTATCCATCTTTTACAAAAGTGACATCTCTAATTTTGAATCCATTTTCTAAAAAATAAACAGAACGAATACAATAACCTGTTAAGTGCGAGTCGGACCCGCTCATGAAGGGTTCCGCACCATGGTGCAGGATTTACAAAACTATGGTTCGGAACCCTTTATTAAGAGTCCGACTCGCACTTGACCGGTTTTAGTATTTGTTGTTATAGCGGCAACAGAAATACATTATAAAGAATTCAACTGTCTAGCTATCATGTGATATAGCCTGGTGACAGACAGACGGTCGTACAGTGAAGTCTTAGTAATAGGGTCCCGTTTTACCCTTTGAGTAAGGAACCCTAAAAAGCAAAAAAACTAATATCTAACATAAATTGAGAAGAGATGTTTCATTATAATAAATAACAGTTACTTACTTATTATTATAAAACAAACGTGATTTCCTCGAGGTCAAACTACCATCAATTTTATGTTAGTATAATAAAATTGTTCGTGTTTGTCTGTCTGGTAGGTTAAAAATATACCGAAGCCGTAGAGTTTGTATAATTTAAAATCGTTCAGCTCGAGCACTACAAGTGGAGATGAAAAAAAAACCTGTTCCTTGTTTAATAACTTTGTCTGCCTTTTCCCAACTTTGCTGTGGTCAGCTTCCAAGTCCAACCGGATGTAGCTGAGTGCCAGCGTTTTACAGAGAGCGACTGCCTATTTGAGCTCCACAACTCAGTTACCGGGTAACACGATACCCCTTGATAAGACTGGCTGTCAGACTTTCTGGCTTATTGTAGGGTAAATAAAATTGCGTGTACTAGTAACATTATAAATTAGCTTCTGCCAGAATAGTATAATCAGAAAGCTTCGAACTGCTAAGCTATCGGGAGTTACACGTGTTATTGTGAGTCAACCATAAAAGATAGACATATGCTGTCCCGGGATATTTTTTATATAACTTTAAGGAAAACATTTCCGTCATACATGATTTCTGTGTAGCTTTAACCATTAAGGTTGCACACGCGACGAAAGCTTAAAAAATGGAGAAGATATACTAGCTATTTCCCGCGGTTTCACCCGCGTCCTCAGGAAACTACTGCAGTAATTGGAATAAAAAGTATTCCTTGCATTAATTCAGGATGTACCTAAGCTGTGTGTGTACCAAATTTTATCCAAATCTGTTAGTGAAAACTGTAGTTTTTGCGTGAAAGAGTAACAAACATCTATACATCCATTCTCGCATATCATCCACTTTCGCGTTTATAAAATACTAGCTCCTGCCCGCGACTTCGTCCGCGTGGAATAGTGGTACTCCTCTCCTTCGTCTTAGCGTGATGATATGATAGCCAATATATAGCCATCCTCGATAAATGAGCTATCTGACACTGAAAGAATTTTTCGAATCGGACCAGTAATTCCTGAGATTAGCGCGTTCAAACAAACAAACCCTTCAGCTTTATATATTAGTATAGATTAGTAGGATCAGGGGCTGTACCACCACATGTTTTTGCAATCACTATTCAAGTTTGAGAGCGTGACACAGCTACTAACGTCGTATAGCTCCGTCTATTTTTCACAACGAAAATAATCTTGTTTTAGCACGTCATGGTAAGGCCCCTGATGTATTCTTATACCTACTTAGAAAACATAAAGTTACATAAACCTTATTCTTATTCTTCAGACAGATAAAACGAGTTGGATGCGAAACTCGTTCAATAATGATCTACTTTTATAAAATTATAATTCAGAGCTCTTTATCATCATTTATTTTTAGGAGGATCTATCACGTTTCCTCTTGTAAAGATATTGTTCGAGTTCGTATAAGAACGGCGAAATAAATTATGGCGAAACGACCACCTTAGGACAGGGATTTTTTTTATGTATAGTACTTATCAATTAATAGTTCGGTATTGTCTAACTGTTGTAAGGATGGGAAATCATTGAATGGCTTCTCTCGCTGTGGGCGGAGTGGGAGGGAGTGTCAGGCACTTACTAACTAGATCTCATCCTTATTCTTTGATTTGCCCTATTCGTTTCAACGCCACGGCAACTCCTTCGAATAATCTCGCAACCCTGGCAGGAACTGGCTTTATTGGGCCCACTCAATCGGGTAGTGGACACCAATAACAAACAATTCCAAGACACTACTTCTCTAAAAATGCACTTAATTTTTATCCCTGCAAACCCTATTTATTTTGAATTTACTGTACAACCTGGCAAGTACCAATGTGACTATTCTAAAGTCATATGTACTTTCTTAGTATATCTTAAACACCACTGACTAACGGTGAAGGAAAACATCGTGAGGAAACCTGGACTTAAAAGTCTGAAATCGCCAATCCGCCTTGAGCAAGCGTGGTGATCAATGCTCATTCCTTCTCTGTATGAGAAGAGGCCTGTGCCCAGCAGTGAGACAATATATAGGCTGATGATGATGATGATGTACAATGAAATTTTTAGTGGCCATAGAATCAATAAATAGTGAGTGAATTGAGTTGGAAATTTACTGACGTCACAGTTCACTATTACCTTACAAAATCTATGGGAGAAACGCGTCTTGACAGCTCTTAAAAATAATGTTAATTGATTGGTGGTGTCGAGTACCGAATTACACTGACAACTCTTTGAGGTGGCATGGAACACAATGCGCCGTTGACTCGGGCCTAGTCCTTATGGGATGACAAGCATAGAACTTTCTGGGTTTGATTCGTGACTGGCAATAGGGGTGAAATAGGGTCTTCCTATATTGTTTTTACTTTTGTTGAAAACAGGCGTGATATTAATGTAAATAGCAAAGGGTTTGAATAAATTTCATTATCATTTACGGGTTTATAAGAGGGCTCTGCCTTACTGAGTGGTTTTGCCTTGCCTGATTTACTGAGTAAACTTAAGTGGATACCAGTCTAAGAAATACAAGTGTGATATAAAGTTCTTTAAGATAAGGTGTGGCTGATATAAATTGGCAATAAAATATGAAAAAAAAAACTGCACATCAAACTGATATAAAAACTTAATAGAAATATCAGTCAGTTTGTAGGTACATATATTATTTATTTTTATCTTTGGGCGTTGCCTGGGTGGGGCAGATTGGGCATTGACTGCCCACAACTTAATTGTAAAACTTGCTCTAGAATAAACCCGGTACCAAGTAGGCGGATATGGTAGAAAACTATTTAGATTATACTAGCTGTTTCTGTCGGTTTCACCTACATTCTGAAACTACTACGCATCCAAATAAAAACGATCTTATGTCCTTCCCAGGGTTCAAGCTATCTCCATACTCCAAATCGGTTTAGCCATTTCTATTTTTGAAAGCGTCACAGACAGACAGACAGAGTTGTTATAGGATTTATAATATTAGTAGGGATATCGTCGGACGCCGCGGAAGACGCCACGGACGTCGGGAGCCGCGAGACGACTCCCGGCCACCGTAGGCGCGGGGCTGCGGACGGTGAGCTATGGGTGGCTCGCTGTCCAGCAAGGACCAGACCCGCGTTGACGGCGCGTTCGTGTTCCACGCGCGCCTCAAAGAGCTGTCAGCAATGAGCGACGGGGCCCTCCCACTGGGCCATAGCCTGCCGGGGCTGCGGGACGTTCGAAAGAGATACCGCGCCCCCGGAATACAAAGGGCTGAGGAAGGAACATGGATGTGTTTTAGTCAGTAAGAGTCTGTCACTCCCACCCGCCTCACCCACGGCGGGAGGGGTCATTTGATGATTTCCCAACCGAAAAAAAAGGGATATCGTCGGACGACTAACTAAGTAACTTGCCTATTCTTCCCCATTATTAATCACAGCACAATAAATACTTTCTCCAACAGTTGATTACAAATATCTGTACTTAAGTACCTAAGTTTGAAAAATATATTTATGTAAATCATCAGAAAAATATTACGTAATATAATTTATAGCTTACAACTCATTAGGTTCGTCAGTATATTATTTATAAAAGTATTTATCGTCATTATACGAATTTGTGAATGTTCGCGAAAGCCCATTAGAATATATTATTTTAAAAATACAAATTTCTTTAACGTTTTTAAATAGCCTTGGACTTGAACTTCAAAAGCATATAAAGGCGCGCACTGATGTTTTTTAACCGACTGAGGCGGTATAAAGTGAGGTGTTGTGTTTGACGTCTGCAATTTATAGAATTATACTGCCAATTTAGACTCAACAAATAAATATGCGTAGTTTATTTTAAATGTATCATAAAACCAATCTTTTATTTTCGTTTTCGATTATTTGTCAGTACCGTTCCGGTTGCTTATGGTTTCAAAAAAAAGCGCATTTTTTATCAAATGTGTGAAAAAATATCAAAATTCATTCAGTAAATTCAGGGATACAATTGAAATTGAAATGGAAAAATTGAAAATCTTTTGCAAATTATTAGTATTATTTGCACATAGGTCATAAAACATAGTTATAGTGTAGCTTTGTATTACAGTAGAAAAATAAAAAATCCGGAATCCGTTAGAGAGTTTTATAAAAATTGCCTCTTTATAATGTTGGTGTAAAAAGTGTAAATTATTATAAGTTATGGTACATTAGAACTCAGTAATTGTATCACTTAATTACCATTAATGATTTCCAAAGCTGGTACAAATATTATCATCAGGAGACTACAATCTGTTTGTATCTTCCCCAACCATAACAGGTGAATGAAATAATTGCGCTTGCTGTGGTGATGTTCATTAACCATACATAGGTAATTAAGTCGTCCGCTACGTCAATTAAAGCTGTTTAATTACGTAAGATGTGATCCTATATAGTCAAGCGTAGATAAGTAGTAATTTAATGCCTCAAGTGTTTTTTCTAAATAACTTGAGAGTTTTAAAATTAAATTCGTGATTCACAAATTAGTGCATATTAATGTTATACATAACATTAATGTGCTTAAAAAAATACAAATAAAAAAAAACATTTATTTGAATTAAAAGCAAAAAAATAATAATAAAAAAATCACATCATTGCTTAAAGTTTTAAAATAATAATGAAACCCAACATCAGTGCACACCTTTACAACGGCCCTGAACTTGGTTGAACTTTACAAAATTGTTGATATTTTTGTTTTAAAATATTTCGCAAGCTTTATTAAAAGCTTGTCATTTACCATCCTACTAATAATAATAAATGCGAGAGTTTGTGAGGATGTACTCGTACATAATAATAATATGTTATGTAAGTATGTTTGTTCCTCTTTCCCTCAAAAACTACTGAATTGATTTGGATGAAATTTGGTACACACATAGTTTATACTCTGTACTACAACATTGGATACTTTTTTGCTCATGCCCGAAGTAGTTTTCTCAGGATGTGGGTGAAACCGAATGAAAATAATAGTCTAATAGAATGTCTAGGTTCTACAAAAAATATTTGTGGGTTAAGTTTAACTTAAATATAACTCCTTTGTTTCACCGACAGATGGTTACGTAATCGGCCCGTTAAATAAAAAGTTTTTTAACCAGGAAGCTGGAATTTTCGTGTTACCCACTTCTAGTTCAACCATGGTCTGGTAATCGACCGTTTCAAGAATAAAAATCTCTAATAATACGTTACCCATCGAAAGTTGGAAGTTTGAATTTATGGTAAACAGTATAAGGTTTATCGGACCGTTATCTTGTCGGTGTACTTGGACCTAAGTCACTTAAGTTAAATTAAGGTTAAGCTTCGCTTGCCGAGGTCAGACCTTGGATGGTTGACCGTCTATGTCATAACCTCCTCCTTGCCTCGGAAAGCACGTTATGTTGTTGGCCCCACATGCAGGCATTTATCTATCCCATGCCATAATCCAATGTCATTAACAGATCTTTGACAGTCGTTAAGTCGGAAATTAGAAACCAGAAGGTATTATGTTTTTATTTTAACAAATTAATACACTATTATTTTCATACACGGCATGAGTGATCTTGATTGAGTTTTTCATTAGTCAAGAAAAGGCTAGGCAGATGATGAATACGAATAAAGACTGTTATAAAAATAATATCCTGTGAAAACACTGTTCTTTGCCACTTGGCAACGAATCTATTGCCTTATTTGGTACACTAAAGGCCAAGTTCACAGATAAGATAACGGTCCGATCAACTGAAAACAGCTGTTTAGTATAAATTCATACTTCTACCATACGATGGATAACCTATTATTTGGGTTTTTATTCCTAAAACGGTCGATTACCAAGCCGGGGTTGAACAAGAAGTTGTCGACACGAAAATTCCCGCTTCGTGGTTAAAAAACGTTTTGTTTACCGAGCCGATTATATAACCATGTCTGTGAACTTTTCCCTTACGTAATCAGCCCGTTAAACAAAAAGTTTTTTAACTACGAAGCGAGATTTTTTGTGTTACCCACTTGTTGTTTAAACTCGGGTTGGTAATCGACTGTTTTAGGAATAAAACGCTCAAACGATAGTGATACTCTTCGAAACTTGGAAGTTTGAATTTACTATAAACAGTTGTTTTAGTTAATCGGACTGTTATCTTGTCAGTGGATTTGGGCCTAAAGTTAATTGGCGATTGGCATGCATCATATTTTTTTGGCAACAAACCAACGCACGCGATGCCTATTTCGTTTTAGTCCATTAAAACTTGGGACCATACTAGTTTAGAAAAAGAATCTGAGATTTTTTAAATGTCAGCTTAATGACTGAATGCTTCTAGAGTAAATTAGCATTAATTACCTTTTAAGTAACGATGAGCAAAGGGATTGTTGCATATTCTGTGTCAATGACGGTACTAATAGCGTAGTGGTTGAGTGATTGGCTTTTATGTTGTGTCTCACGGCTTTGATTCCGTTGTGATTAAAATTTTGTATACATTTTTCTTGTCTGCTTTTTTATAATTATTATTTTGAGAAAACCATATATTGTGCTAAATATTAGCTATGTTATTTTTTGTGGTTATGCCCAGTATGCCCCGAACGTAGACCGTAGAAGCTGTTTCATTGCATTAGAGCGCGTTTAATGGTTTTGATATTATTAATTTTTTATCACAATAACTGAAAAAATCCTTACATTATTAAAAAAAACTTTTTACAAAAAAATAAAACCGACTTCCAAAAAAAAAACTGAAAAGTAAAAAATAAATTTTATTTAAGCGCTTATCGACCAAAACATTGCTCTAGAAGTCGGTGGCGAAATACTAACAATAGTTACTTACAAGTCGGTTTTATTTTTTTGGTAAAAAGTTTTTTTTTATTTTTCGCTTTTCAGTGACTCGATCTTGTTATCTTAATATAAACACACCACTTTTTTAGGTTGCAATAAGCGTGAATAACCAAATCATCTAAGTATTTGGCGTATACGCAGGTAGAGATAAACCGTTTTTTTTTATATATTTATAAAACGGCTGAACCGGTAGTGATAAAATTTATATGGGACCACTTCGGAAGTATCTCTTTTCGAACAAAAAATAATTTTCAAAATCGGTCCACAATTGGCGGAGTAATCGCGTAACAAACTTACAAAAAAAAAATACCGTCGAATTGAGAACCTCCTCCTTTTTTGAAGTCGGTTAAAAATAAACTTTTGTTACATCTATAATTAAAAAGAAATGAATATGTGAGTAAATGAAGCTAGAGTTGCAAAAATAATTATATTAAAGAAAATCATTTTCTATGCCTATTGTTCTACAATTGATGGATAAATCAGTGTGTACACGTAATAAATTACATGCAGCCAAATATAGAACTTCATCATTTTTGAAATCTGTAAAAAAATAGTATTTTTTTTGTTATAATTGATACAATTTGATAGAACGTAACACTTAGCGTAGGTAAACAAGGTTACGTCTGCCAGAAAACCAATAGGCAAGTCCTAGACTGACTGAAATGGTTAGAGTAATATGTCACCTCACACTGAGTCTAAAACGACTTCTGGACCAGTCCGAGACCAATTAGGTACTGTGGTGCAAATTGCATCAGAAACAATAAACGCGCGAAATAAACTATGTAATATTCTCAGAGGCTTTCGACGCGTGTACGCATATACCTAAAACACTTACACGCCAAGCTCGTCTGCCACTATTTAAACCTATGATGGATTACTTATATAAACCAAAAGAGCTTTAATTATGATGGATGGAATTATAATCATATATTTTTGCGCTACAAAAATGAGCTCATTAAATTTCACACGTACGTTTCAAGGATGACACGACTTATACGTACGAGGTAAGAATATGTATTGCAATTGACGCCTGATTGAAGGTTGTATTAATATTTGCATTAAATTATTATCGAAATTATGAAAGTAATTAAGTTGGTGTAGCTTTTACTACGGGGTCAGTTGAGGTTTGAATTTTTGTACCATGATTTGTGATTGACGTTGTTGGATGTTGTAGTCATCAAGTTTTGTAATAGGAACTAGCTGTGTAGCATGGTTTTAGAAGCTTTTTAAAGAAATTAGTTCCTAAGTCCTTTTCAAGGATTCAACCTATCTCGTAGGTTAAGTTTAGCAGCTTTACCTTGAAAGCAAATAGACAATTTTTCAATGAAAACTCTACAGCAATTGTGGTGATCACCACACCACATTTTAAAACCGTGAATACACAATATTGTGAAAATAAAATAAAACTTTGTAAATTAAAAATGTAACAATGTCAAGCGAAGACTGTCTCATAAGTCTACTAAAGCTCGCAAGCGTGACTACTGAACGTAGACCTAAGCTGCGGGATGTTCTAAAGAGTTACCGCGCCCCCGGAACACAAAGGGCCGAGAAAGGAACATGGATGGGTTTTCATCAAAAAGAGTCGGCAATAACGGCGAGAGGAGTCATTTGATGATTTCCCATCCAAAAAAAAGACCTAAGTCGTACTTAATTATATCTTTCTTAATTTAGATTTAACGTTTTTTCCCAATTCTCTCAAAGTATACAAGAAATTTCCCCTTCTTCAAATCTTTATACGATTTTACTGTGTGTCACCTATCTGTCAGTCAATCAGTCATTTAAATTAACATGGTATAGTCTTACTCTGTGAACGATAAGTAATTACACTGCACCTGTCTTTATTGAGGCCCGTCCTTAAATATCAAAGAAACCAAACAAAAAACTAAAGTAAATTGTTTGTAATTTACGGTCAATAATAAAATGTTCAATATTCATACATTTATTAGACACGATCTAATAATAAATATTCACGATTCTATTTTAAGACAGGACATTTTGTTATTATTTTAATAGTTTAATTTCATTCCTTTATAACGCATAATGAACACAAATGAAATCGATACATGGATGATCATATCGATTACGCGAGCTTTTGAAATAGTTAATTGAAAAATGTAATCGATTGAAGCTTTTATATCGATATAATAATTATTATTTGACATTTTAACGGGCATCTATCACTATTTTTTTGGCAAGGAAATAATAGAGTGAGGTAATTATAATGTTAATTTTAAAGATACCTATTTCTTCATTTCTTTTTACATATCAATTGCCCCCTCCAGGGTCCTATCTATCTCAGTATAAAATTTCATGTAAATCAGTTCAGCCAATGAAACTAACATTTGAATTTGTAATATTAATAATAATCAGGATTAGGATAGTCAACACGTAGTTCTTTATATGCCTGAATTTGTGACAACAAAAGCACCTAAAAAGTAGCCTATAACCGTCTCTAGGATCCCGTCTATCTTCATACCAAATTTCATCCAAATCGGTTCAGCAATTTTTCTGTGAAAACGTAAATAACAAAAGAACTGACTTTCGCATTTATAATATTAATAATACCTAAATACACAAAATAGCCTTGTCAATATTTTTTTGGGATTGCAATTTTATCTTTTTGTCATCTTTTTGAGGCATTAGGTCGAGCACACAGTTGCACCATCATTAATCACAATAACCTTTTTTCAAATAGTACGAAACGTGATCATCTTTCTTTTGATTGCCATCAGACAAAATGCAAACTAGATAATTCAGACTGATAGCTTATTTTGTAAGAACCTTGAAATCAGCTGCCTTTTGTTGATAGAAATCAATCATCAAAACATTAGAGAGAATACGTATATCCAGAGTCTCTTCATCTGCCTAGCCCTTTCCCAACTATGTTGGGGTCGGCTTCCAGTCTAAACCGGATGCGGCTTAGTACCAGTGTTTTACATGGAGCGACTGCCTATATGACCTTCACAGCCCAGTTACCGGGTAACATGAACATGATACCACTTGGTAAGATTGGTTGTCAGACTTTCTGGCTTTTGACTATCCGTAACGACTGTCAAATATATCTACAAATGACAACCGGGACCTACAGCTTAAGGCGCTTTCCGAGGCACAGAGGAGTCTCGCTATGACATAGATAAGATAGATAGAGAGATATATTAATAATAACCTGTAAGTTATATGATCACCTATCCACGGACCGACCCACAGTGGGCTGGGATTACAAAGTTGGGTCTTAAGAGATCAAATGTATTTTTTTGGTATCTAGGCATAAATTTAAAACGTTTTTATTCTTTGACTTTTTTCAATTTAACGAGTACTTTCGGAGATATAGCCATATCAAATTTGTATGAAGAGTCATGTTATTTTAGTTAAGCAATTTATTCCAATTAAATTGAAATTGAAAATAATGTATACTAAACGGCCTGAAAACCTCAATACCTACTTAGTTCTTTAAAAAAAAACAATGTTCGACATTTTCCACCACCATAGGTAGGTATGACGTAATTTGTTTTGAGACTTATTTCCGGGAATCAAGGGATAAGAGTGCGCGAGCGCAACAACAAGTTATGACGTGTCGTAACGTGATTGGTGCAACGATAGGGTACCTACGGAATGTTCGGTTGCATTCGCACGTACTTTTAAAACATCAATTTTATGTGATACTTCTCAGAGATGCGACATTTGTAAAGCCACTCCAACAGAGATGAATAATTTGCCCTTAATTGCATCAAAACCAACTGATCCAGATCTCTGTAAATACGGATTGTCATCATTGCATACCTGGATACGAATGATGGAATGCATTCTGCATATAGCCTACAGATTAACGATACAGACATGGACAGTAAAGGGAGACAACAAGTGCATCATGGAAAGAAGAAAGGAAGACATACAAGAGGCTTTTAAAAATAGAATGAGACTTCTGATTGATGTTGTTAAACATGGGCACGGCTCCACGAATGACGGAAATACTGCTAGAAGATTTTTTGCAAATCCAAACATGACTGCTGAGATAACTGGTGTTAGTGAAGAATTAATAAGGCGATTTGCAATCATTTTAGAGGCAACTACATCAGGTTACCACATTGACACAGCGAAATCTCACGAATATGCTCAAGTGACCATGCAACTGTATTTGGAATTATATAGCTGGTATTATATGCTTCAAGTGTTCATAAAGTCCTTATGCATGGTGCAGCTATTATTGAAAGTTTAGGTCTAATACCAATTGGACAGCTATCTGAAGAAGCTGCTGAAGCTAGAAATAAAGACTTTCGTAGGTACCGCCAACACCATTCCAGGAAATGCAGTAGAAAAACTACAAATGAAGACATTTTAAATAATTTATTGACCAGCTCTGATCCACTCATCTCAGCGAAACGTCACAAACTTCGCAGAAAACATAAAACTTTGTCAGTAGAAGCACAAAGTTTATTAGTAATTGAACAAGCGGAAACATTTGATGATGACGAATACGAACATTTTGCATTCGTTAATGTGGATACCCTTGACAGTGATTAAATTAAAACAGTGCAGTGACCAGTGGTGATTATGATTTTTACTTATTTATTTTATTAGTCCTTAGTGGATAAGGCCTAAGGGGAGACTACTACATACAAAAAAAAACGGTGGTGTGGAATAGAGAACAAAATTTGAAATTTTGCGATTTGGTCGCAAATCGCAGAAAATCGCAACCCGAGAATAGGCGCTAAAATAGGACAAATATACATACTATGCATACGTAGAGTCAATTCTTTGAGAAAATTTGAGAATTTCGAGATTTTCACATTTTTTTCTTTTGCTTCATACAAAAATTACTTTGGATATTTATAACTCCGAAAATACTAAGTTATCTGAACAACCCTCATAGAAATAATTACTTATAATCGATAGATAAATCCAACACAATATTTAAAATTTCAGAAAAATAAACTTTTTTTTTTTAAATGCTAAGTCCTTTACCGGCCCGTTTCAGCCCACTGTGCGACCGCGCCAAGCGCAGCTTATACTTTGATCGGTCGACCCGTGCAGCTGTTACTTAGCCACGAGCTCCTCTCACGAGGTATATAGGTACTGAAATCATTTAATGCAATTATGTAAGAAAAAAATATGAAGTGACCTAGTCATAATAGCAACCTAAATAGTGTAAATTTTTGTAGTTGAACCAAAATAATGCATTTTTTTAAACATAGGTACAACCATAAATGTTTTGAAACAAGACCCGCACTAAGAAATCATTACCACTTTCTTTAAAGATAACTTAAATATTTTTTTCGTCAGAAAAGAAAAAGATTTGTATTATCAAATGGACGTTATAATTCTGATGCAATATCAGAACTTAATCAAACTTCAATGCATCTAAAAGACAATGCAATTAAATAGTAACATTGTTCCAATGTAATGTTACCACACTATTATTGAATACTAAGACCCAACTAAACAATCAGAACATCATAATGGCTTGTCAGTCAAACTTGAGGGATGGCTTGCATTCCATTTGTCCATGTCGTTTTGATGGTCTTGACTAATGGACGCTGTGAGCTACCTTTTGACAACATGATGACGTCATAAAGAAGTACAGTTAAGTTAATTGTTAAATGTAATAAAAGGCGCGTGCGCATGTCCTGCCCAAGCGCAAAAAAAATATGAAGTTGACTGCTTACTTTACGTTATTAATGATAAATGAAAACTTCAAAAGATGCGGTAAAAATTAGATCTAGATAGAAAAAATAGCTTGATAGTATTTCCATTTATCACTATCATCATTTAAGCCTCACTCACAGTACTGTACAGCCTAATTAATTGAAAAATATCAGAACAATTAAAATAGTTGATACATTGCTTTTCAACCTTTAAACAAAGCCTAAACAAACAAGTTGAACGAATCTAAACAATTTCATTCACAAATTCACTTAAAAAATCATTTATTAACTTTTTGAACGTCAAATTTATAAAAAACAGCCCCCGAAACGCCCGCCTTCCTATGTGCTTTTGCTGGGCAGAAAACACATTTAATTTTACAAGAATTTGTAAACCGAGTAGATACCTATGTACATACACTTTATTACACGTAAATAATTATCATAAGCCTTTTTTGTTTTTCGGGTGGGAAATCATCAAATGACACCCTCCTGCCGTGAGTGGGGCGGGAGGGAGTGTTAGACTCTTACTGACTAAAACCCATCCATGTTCCTTCCTCAGGCCCTCATATTCCGGGGGCGCGGTAACTCTTTCGAACATCCCGAAGCCCCGGCTAACTTATAAAATGAAATAAATTTAACTAGAAGATAATGCCTATAGATTGCATTAAGTTCTCCTATATACTAAACTTTTCTACATAAAACAATAGCCACAAACGGTGAACTATTAAACTTAATAAACAATACATTTAATGACCTTAGAAGTAATTAAACCCGATCATATCAGGCGACAGGGTGCTATAATCATAATCACGGTTATGATGATTTAAAATAAAAAAAAATACATCGTCACGATGGTTCGTGGTCGTGGTACAAATGACCTGGTCCGTTGAGATCAACTTATTTGTTTTGACTAAGTACTCTGTATGATTGAACTAATAAAGTGGTGGTTCTGTAGATATATTTTTTGCTTGTATTAAAATTACAGTTTTTGAATTCGAAATTATTGCGTAGGTCACATTAAGAGCCGGTCGCAGAAAACTTTTTATAATTTATCTATACTATGCTAATATATAAAGCCGAAGAGTTTTTTTGTTTGTTTGAATTTCAAATTTCAAAAATTCCTTCGGATGAAACCGCGAGGAAGGCTAGTTATATATATATATTTACAGTATCAAGACGTTAATGATTATTTGAATTTTAAGAGTCCCTACTAATACCAAAATACTTTTGATTTGATCTTAATGACTTTAAGAGCCTAATCTAAATTAACGAACCAAAGAAAGTAGTTTAAATATTTCTCCGTTAAAAGGTTTTCAACATTCAATAAATATTTTTTTTATAGATAACTATGTATTTACAAGCTTTTTTAAGATAAAAGTGTATAGCTTGTGTAATTTTATGCAAATGCAACATATCGTAATTATAAGTTAGTAAAAAAATATTAGTAGTTACCTGATGTTAATTATTTTATGAGTATTATCAATATGTACAAATAATTTTAAAAACGCAGCCAAGTTCCGTACATTTCTCATTTCTATTATAATTAGAAAATTAAATGTTACTATTAAACTTAACAAGCCCTAGTGTCAGAGTTTTCTCAAATCCGCCTGACGGCCGCTGATATGGAATGTACCAACGACTGCTATTAAGCCAGGCACGAGGGTGTAACATCCCTATAGCAATGTCGTCCCTACCCGGGTATCGAACCTAATACCCCTTTCACAGTACACACTAGAACTTAATACTAAACTTAATAATTTGCTTGACAAAGAAAATAAACATGGTTGTGAATGGTTATGGAAGAACATTGTGTGGGGTCCCTCCGTAGAAAAGGGAGGATCCTCCGGCCAGGCGGGTGATATTGCCTGGCGGGTTTCTGCCTGCTGGTTGATGGCGGGAAGTTTTATATGATCTAATTAGCTTGCAAACTCTGCTAGTGCGATGTAGGAATTTTGCCATCGTTCTCATTTGGCGAGATAGGTGTCGCTACAGTTGCATATTATCCTCCTGCCCTTATTCCAAATTATTTGGGGTCGGCGCAGCATGTCTTCTTCTACCATAATTTTCTATTACGTCATTTCACTATTAACCTCTTTTCTAACCCTATCTTCTTTCACACAATCCATCCATCGTTTCTTTCTTCCACCTCTATAGCCATCCACATTCATACTCAGAACTGTCCTCACATGTTCCTGATACCTCCGCACAACATGCCCATACCTAGACAAATGGTTCCCACATATTATCTTTGTGTTCAATAATATTAATCATCCATTAATAGGTGGCTAGGTTTAGCTGACTCATGAAATATAAGTAGGTAGGTACTTTCTCATGAACTCTTCGATTTCAAAAACTAGATAAATAGCGGAAATGTCTCAATGCAGCAAATTGTGCACGATTTCAGCAATAATAAGATATAGGTAGGTACCATAATTTGCCTTTCGATAGGCACATGTGCTTTGTACAAGTATTTTACAAGCATCATCTGTAATTTCGTCTGATAATAATCCAAGTATATTAGTAGAATATTATTGGACGGATGCAAGAACTCATTTTATGTTCAGGGGGGTTAGACAAGTGGCAAAACGCTAACGCTAACGCTCAATGTATGGGAATGACATTCGTTTACGACTAGCTATATGTCATTCCCATACATTGAGCGTTAGCGTTAGCGTTTTGCCACTTGTCTAACCCCCCAGTTCATGTCTATTTTTTGGGGATTCGAGAAAATTACTGGATGTCTAAAATAATCTATCTATACATATGTCGTATAAAATACTTTGTATCAAAAGTTAAATTCATCGTGTATGTTTATTTGTTACTTTTTCACGGTAAAACGACTGCACAGGTTTAGATAAAATTTGGTATGGAGATAGATGGGACTCTGGAGACGGTTATAGAATACTTTTTATTCGTGTGCATGTAAAAATTCCAGTATTATATAGCTAGTATTTTTATAAAAACATGAATCTAAGACCGGAGTAGCTTTATATAGCTATATACTAGCTGATTCCCGTGGTTTCACTCGTTTCCTGAGGGAACTTCGGATTAAAAATATCTTATGTCAATGTCTTATGTCAAATTTCATTTAAATCAGTTCAGCCGTTTATCCGTGAAAGAAAAGTTACTTACAAAGTTTATTTCGCATATATTAGTAATATGAATTATCCATGGATTAATATTTCGAAGTTTTTTTTGTTGTTTAATTTATGTAAGAGTGATCTTCGGAACTGCTGGACCGATTCCAGAAATACTTTCACTAATAAAAAGCTACATTATTCTTGACTAAGGATATGTTTTAGAAGCTTATTACTTAAACAAGATGCCGGAAATATCTCAACTAGGCCAAATTTTGCAATTATTTTAACAAAGAGAGAATTGAAGGGAGATCGACCCTAACTATAAACCCGGATACCAACTTTATAAAACTAATATTATTATGATAAAATTATAACAGTAATTAAAAATAAAAGATCTCACCAAACACTATTAATAACCACGCATTTAGTACGTACAGCAATTATAAAAAATAATTATATTAAATTGTTTTTTTTATTGTCTATAATTATATTTAATAAATACATTGTAGTGTATAATTTTATACATCGATCGGTAGATGCGTAATAATTAAATTTAAATTATTATTTGTCCGTGAAAATAGAGCCTTTAAATTGTTAGCAGAGTATCATACAATTAGTATGATTGCAATTAATATCAGCCTAAAGCGTCTACTAGATGCTGAAAATAGTATTGTCTCATACAAATTCACTTACTTCAGATTTTAAATTAATGGATGAACCATCTAGCCTGATCGGAGTATATAGCTTGCAATTTTTTTTTGTTCATGTCCAAAAATATTTTTATTCTAAAAACTATTAATAAATTAATTCAAATACTTAGTACCCAGGCTGTAATTACCTACATTTCTATATTTCAGCTAATATTCTTGAAAGTATAAAGCTGTTTTAGTAGACATTCTGGCGTCTTGTCTGCGTTTATTTATTCAGAAGGTAGGAACCTACATACATAAAAATATTTAAGAAGCATTCTAATAATATGGTCCTTAACACAAACTTCTAAAAAAATCTCCACGGATCCCTAATATATAAAATAAACAAAGTAAACTCCACCATACATGGGTAACACACACATGGACACCTCACGCTCACAGTAATTAGAGTATCAGTAATATTGATCGAGTTATTGAGTAACAACACACACATACAAACATCGTGGAATCTTCACTATTAGTACTGTCAAAGGTTAGCTCCGTGAGCACAATTTTGAGTAACTTAGCATGGTGAACGAATTAACTTCATATAAATAGGATGCAGTTACTGTGACATGCACATTCGGTGATCATCCCGTGGTAGCACAACAGCTTTAGATATGAAGCTGGTAATACAAACAATTAAAATTCAATATTTATAAAAAAAAATAATTCTAAATTCAAATAAAATCGGTTAAAATTTTTTTCGTGTTCATAATTTGAAATTCAAACGTTTTTCTCTTAAAAATACAAAAATGGATTGCAGTGAAGTTTTTTATATAAAAATCTGGAGTGTCATTAAAATATTAAAAAAAATAACATTAAACTTTGACCTGTAACATCACAGCAGTATTCCGTAAACTAGATGATTCGTTACCAAATCAAGGGCTTACCTTTCTAACTGTGACTCAACTTAATATGACAAATCTGTGCCTTCAAATTAGCGTACGCTGTAACCGATCATTTTAACTCTAATCTATTTATACTTCATCTTTTCAGCTTATCATCCTATCAGTGATAGCGTGCAGCTATGCTGACAAGTTGGACAGGACGTACTTGCCTCCTGCAAGTGCGGGAACTGCTGGTGGAAGCCCTGGGTCTTTAAGTGCCCCTGGAAGCGAACCTGGATTTGGCCTACCTAAAGGTCCATCTCCTTTTGGGCAGCCTTCATCTGGATCTGCTGGATTTGGCCAGCCTGCTCCAGGAAGCCCAGCAGCCGCACAAGGCCCTGCTGGTTTTGGCCAGCCTTCAACATCTGGACAGCCTGGATTCAGTCAACCTGCTTCGCAATATGGTGCTCCTACCGGCAGCGCTGGCCCAGCTCCTGGTCAGGGCCCTGCTGGACTTAGTCAGCCTTCTTCGCAATATGGTGCCCCTGCTGGTGGTGCAAGCCCAGCGCCTGGTCAAGGCTCTACTGGATTCGGTCAGCCTTCTCAATACGGGGCTCCTACTGGTGGTAGTTCTGCTCCCGGCCAGGGTGCTACTAACTTTGGCCAGGCACCTTTCGGAAGCCAAGGACCTCAAGACGCAACCGCCTACTCCGGCCAGCCTCAGCCTGAACGCGAACGTGCTTCCATCGACAGGAACGCCGAAATCCTCAGATACAACAACCAGAATGACGGTGAAACTTTCTCGTACAGCTTCGAGACCTCAAATGGAATTTCTGCTGAAGAATCTGGTGTAGCTACTAACGGTGTCCAGGCTCAGGGTGGCTATTCTTACACTGGCGATGATGGCCAGCAGTACAGAGTGACTTACACTGCTGATGAGAACGGGTACCAACCTCAGGGCGAACATCTTCCTACTCCTCCTCCCATTCCTGAAGAGATCTTGAAGTCTCTTGAAGAGAATGCGAGAGCTGCTGCAGCTGGCACACAAGAAGGTAAGACCATATAGTTTTTTCTACATAATGTATTTGTCATTAGGTATTGTCATAATTATTTGTGGGAAGTTTTCTTAAGCGATCAAGTGATAATTTAAAGCTATTTAATAACTTTTTTAAAACATACAATGTGAAAGATCTTCTATCGTGGTTGATTTATAAATCACTCGTGTTTTATATAATTCGTTATCAGTTCCTAATATTAGTTCTATGTGGGAATTAAGCCAGTTGCAAAACTGTGACACGCTACATATAATCGATGTGTTAAAACAGTAAGATCTGAAATTAATTCTGATCTGAGAAATGACAAATCATATTGCTGTTTGCTACATTAAATATCACTTTGATTGAGAATTCCTATTTCTTAGACCTCGGATAAGTATTTTTTGGTAGCTTAGTGGGTCCTTCATAAATGTGATTATTTTCATACCATATTTAAAGATTACCTTTTCATTTAAATCTCAGTGTATGATACACGTTTATTTACTGTGTACTTAATATTAATATTTCGCTTTTTTACTATCAAAATTTTCGAAAATCCTTGGCACACCTGAAAAATTAAAAAAAAATATCACTCACTCTTTAAGTTAACTTTGACGTATTCAATTTCATCAGTCCTTCAATACGATCCCATCGATTTAAACATTCTCTCTCATACATCTCTTAATTCAAATTTTAATAATAACGTCTGTTAGGGTTCCGTAGTCCGACAAGGAACCCTTATAGTTTCGCTCTGTCCGTCTGTCTGTCTGTCTGTCTGTCTGTCTGTCTGTCTGTCTGTCTGTCTGTCCGCGGCATAGCTCCGTAGTTTTTGTTATTAGAAAGCTAAAATTTGGTATGAATATGTATATTGATTACGCCAAGAAAGTGGTAAAATAAAATTTTGAAAAATATTTTTTTTTAGGGTAGCTCCCAAACATGTAAAGTAGGGATATATATCTTTTTTCTCGCGTACCCCTTCATGTGGGGTATCGTTAGATAGGTCTTTCAAAAATATTATGGGTGTATGAAGATCATTTTTCGGTTAAGCGAGCCATTTGCGAAATATCTACATTTTAAGTGAATTTTTTTGTTCGATACGAGTTACCCCCCCCTCTAACTTTTGAATGGCTGTGCCTAGAAATGTGAAAAAAATCACAGACGTAGCACATGTAATGAAATTACGAGAAAAACTATCACGACTAAGTAGGCTTAACTGGTTACAGAGTTATAGTCGACTAACTGAGACCTACTACGGAACCCTACTGCGCGTGGCCCGACAAGCACTTGGCCGGTTTTTTTTTTAATTACAATTTATTGACTTACCAATGTAAAAGAAGACGTTGACTGACATTGATATCTGACATCATTTTGGAACCTTTATGTTGGGTAACTTTAATTACGGCTATTAATATTTTAATAGCAGTGAATCGCCTCTGAACTAATATGTTTTTGCTAAATAACTATTACTTTACCGTGTGCACGATTTTTACGAGGAAATTATTTCATGGTGTGGTGTAAAATTTATTTGTCCGCAATAATGGAAGCTTTAAGTTCAAAAGTCAAACATTAAATCTTATATTATTACACTTTCAAATGTAATTTAAAAAACCTACGCACATGTATGTGGGTACAGTTATTGCAAAACGCGTGGTGTACTGGTAGATATTTATAGGACTTGGTATGTAACAAAAAATATTTTCTTTAATATTTTCTTATCTTCAATATATATTTAGCCTTTCTTTGTGAACTATAATGTCCACAACGGAAGACTATCAACTAGTATCGAATTGAGAATCCAAGCTATACTTTATCATTCTGATATTATGTTATTTGATTTCATTCCTGTCATTTATCTAAGCAGAAACCACCAAATGATAGTTACCATTAAAAAAATCAGGTGTTAAATTTGATAACAGGCAAATAATTGCTGAAAGTCAAAATCTTATGGAAATCTATAAAATTGTAAATGTTATAGATATAAAATTTGTCGAATTGAGAATTTTCACCTTCTTTTGGAAGTCGTTCAAAAGTTTAATATAATTGATACGATAAAAATTACAGGAAATTAAAATATTTTATAATCCAAAGTCAAAAGTATTTTTATCATATTATAAATTTTAAAGCATTTTCACCACTCACTTTAGAACCCAGAACCATTCAAAAACTATAAAAAAAAACTAATAGTAGATATTAAAATAATGTTCCAGGCGCTTACAACCCTGCTGAAGACAACGGCCCTGAACCCCAGCAGTACTACGGTGGTGCTTCTCCGTCCTACCAGGCCCAAGGTCAACCAGGCCAGGGCCCGGCTTCTCAATATGGAGCCCCCACCCAAACTGGTCCTGCTGCTACCGGCGGATCTGGCTTCGCAGCTCAACGTGGTCAATCACCAACTTCTCAGTATGGCGCCCCTGCTCAAACCGGATCCGCTGCACCATCTGGACCTCAAGGTTTCCCAGCCCAGCGTGGACAAGGACCCACTTCTCAGTATGGAGCTCCTTCTCAAACTGGACCTACTGAATCTGGTTCCCCAGCTCGTGGTCAATCACCTACTCCTCAATACGGTGCTCCTACTTCATCTGGTTCTCAAGGTCCATCTTCTCAATATGGCGCCCCAACATCATCTTCTGGCCCATCTAGAACTGCCGGATCCCAAGGAGGAAGGGACTCTGGTTATCAATACAACACCCCTGGAACCTCTCCATCTGGCTCACCTGTTCAATCAGGACCTGCCTCTGAATACGGAGCACCTTCTCAGAGTGGACCTGCTGGTTCAAGAGGACCTTCTGGGTCTAGGTTCCCAGCTCAGCGTGGTCAATCTCCTGCTTCTCAGTACAATACTCCCGCCTCGGCTGGATCTCAAGGGCCATCTTCCCAGTATGGTGCCCCATCATCTTCACCTTCAGGTCCGTCTGGGATTAGTGGAGCCCAAGGTGGTCGCGACTCAGGTTATCAATACAAAGTTCCTGGATCTCAAGGATTTCAATCACAGGGTAATCAAGCCCTAGATAATCAATATGGTGCTCCAACATCTTCTGGATTCCCTAGGCCCTCAGGTGCTCAAGGTTTCACGCCTCAAGGCAGCCAATCTCCTTCTTCTCAATATGGCGCACCCTCTGCTACTTCAGGCTCTTCTAGACCAAGTGGACCTCAAGGTTTTCCCACTCAGGGTAGCCAAACTCCCGCTCCCCAATTCGGTGCTCCTAGTGCCTCTCCTTCTGGTTCAAACAAACCTACTGGAAGTCGAGGGTTCCCATCTCAGCCTACAGGAATAAACCAAGGATCGCCATTTGCCCCTGCTGGATCTTCTGGAAACAATGGACCTGCTCGTTTCGGACCTCAAGGACAGGCAGCAACAGGACAAGATGATGGATACCAGTATAACAGACCTCAAGCTCAGTTTGGCAGACCTGAAGGACCTGCTTTTTCTAGGCCAAATGCTCAAGGTTTTACTCCATCCAGCACTGTTGGGCAATCGGGTTCCCCTATCTCTACAGGCCAAGGATCTAGACCTTCATCTGGTTCTGCTTTCAGACCTTCTTCAACTCAAGGTGCTGGATTCCCTGGTGGAGCTCCGGGTCCTATTGGTCAGGGCTCTCCTTTCTCCAAACCTGGTTCAGTAGGACAGTATACACCATCAGGCCTACCAGCAGGAGGGTCATCCGGGCCCACTGGCTCTGTAGGATTCCCCAGGCCTGGTGGCTCTGCTGGCCCTGCCACCGGACCTGCCCAGGGACCATTCGGGTCTCAACGTCAGCCTTCAATGCCTGACTCTGGCTACGAGTATAACCGCCCTGGATCTCAGGGTCCTCAGTCCGGACCTGTTCAGGGTACTCAATCCGGTTTCGGTCCTTCAGGACAGAACAGGCCCGGACAAACTGGTCCTCAGTCTGGTTTTGGGCCCGCTGGTCAAAACAGGCCTGGCCAGACCAGCCCTCAGTCCGGCTTCGGTCCTTCTGGACAGGACAGACCTGGTCAGACCTTTGGTGGACCTCGCCAGCCCCCGAGCTTCAGCCCTGAGGAAGGATACAAGTACTAAACCAAGGATATAAATTAAATAGATTAATTATTTTAATAATTTAAGAGAAAAGCAAATAGATAAAATGTAAAAAAAAAACTACGTAGTACGCTTATAAAAATATTTTGTACATATTTATATGAAATGTATAGAATATAATGTGGAGTCACTATGTGATTGAAATGTAAATGTAAATTAAATAAATGATGCAAAGCTAACACTAGCTTTTATTACATTTAAGAAACAATGTGTTTAAATTAAGAAATCCTAATTTAAGACAAACAACCTCATTACTATTATTTCATGACATCCTAATTATTTCAACACTAAACGATATAGTTTAATTATATGACTGTGTTCGATAGCCGTATCGTATCCATCAAAATAATATCCTACAGCTTTATAATGACATTATAAAACCAATAAAGCTTTTATAGAGCTGAACGTTACAATCTAAAATAAACTTTAATGTATTGTTCTAATTGTTGCAATAGAATAAATAGTAGGTTTAATCTTTTCTTGGTCATATCTGCCGCATGCCGGATGAGCTTATAGGTGTAAACAATCACTCTTGGGTACCTACCCAAACAGCAGTAAACGGCATCGGGGCAGGCCCAAAAGGAGATGACGGGATGAACTGGACCCCTAGCTAAAAGAATGTTCTCAGATTGCACGAGATTGGACAAATGAAAAGAGGGAAGGGAGGCCTTTGCCCTGCTGTAAGAAACTATAGGCTAAAAGTAAATAAAAAACCTGGGGGGCTAGACAAGTGGCAAAAACGCTATAGAAACGCTATAGAATAGAAAACAAAATGTATGGGAATGACATTCGTTTACGACTAGCTATATGTCGTACGTTTGACGTACATTTGTATGTTTGTTACTCTTTAACGCAAAAACTACTGAATGAATTTGAATGAAATTTGGTAAAAACATAGTTTATAATTTGAATTAACACACTGGATGTTTTTATAGGTGCGTGTAGTAGTTCCCTTCGACTACAGCTGAAATGCGGAACTGCTATTATTAAATAAAATATAATTAATTATCATTATTACTGCTTTGGGCAAAGTCCTCATCCCATACAGGCAACTCACGCTCATGCGGGCTCATGGTAGATTGACTATATCAGTATTTTTTATAGGACGAGGTAACTTTTGTATAGGACGAGATAATTTAGTCTAGGTATCCGAGATAATGTTAGAAACTACCTAATACATACCTACAAATTGGATATACTGGCATGCAAATGTAAAAATTATATAAAAAGTTTACTAAAAGTTACAAAACAGTTCGATAGCTAAAATAAGCTTATAAGATGAAAGGTGTTAGTATGAATATAAGGGATAGTTTATAACCTGAATTAAAACAAACAATACTTTTAATTAAATCCGTACTTTTTTCCGGGCCAAATTAGTCCACGCAGACAAAATCGAAGCTAGATATATAATCATTTAATTAGGCATATATAAATAATCAAAAGATGTAAATATTTTTCATAATAACAAAAATATCTCCAGTAATGGCTGAAGAGAAGATAGAAGTGGCGGGTCGCATAAGGTATAGATAAACCTAACAACCCATTGGCGTCGGTAGCTGCGTGACGACTCCAGGCCACCATTAGCGCGGGCCTGCGGACGGTGAGCTATTGGTATGGCTCGCCGTCCTGTAAGGACCAGGCTTATGTCAACGCCGCATTCGTGTTCCACCCGCACCTCAAAAAGGTGTCAGCAACAGGTTCGGAAGAATTACCACGCCCTCGGAACACAAAGGGCCGAGGAAGGAACATGGCTCGGAACACAAAGGGCCGAGGAAGGAACATGGCTCGGAACACAAAGGGCCGAGGAAGGAACATGGCTCGGAACACAAAGGGCCGAGGAAGGAACATGGATGAGTTTAGTCAGTAAGAGTCTGACACTTCCTCCCACCCCAATTATGGCGAGAGGAGACTTTTAATTATTTTCCGACCGAAAAAGAAACGCAACGCAGGGTACATAAAAATCACTAAAGGTAATAAAATATAAATTTTCCTACTAATACTAATATGAATGTGAAAGTTTGTAAGGATGTAAATATGTTTGTTACTCTTTGTCGTTAATTCTATAAAATGTATTTGTATGAAATTTGGTACATAAATTGTTCATAACCTGGATTATTTCCATGAAGTACTCTCAGAATACGGGTGAAACAGCGGAAAACACTAGTCAATAACAAAAATCCCTTAAAATAATAAAATATAATTGCATCGTAAAATCCACCATTAAATTTGTTCCAACACTAAAATTCTATAAACGTAACACGTAAAAGTAATAACAAGCCCCAGTAATTGGTTTGTAAACTAATTTAAACAAAATAATGTGTGAACTCGACACGTTAAGAAACAGTTCACTTGCATCACTAGTAAAATACGGCTAAGTCGTGTGAAGATGTTTTACTGTACTGACGACGGCTAGGCTTGGCGTGTGATTAATATTTTATACTAGTTTTTTCCCGCAGTTTTGCCCGCGTCCCGGACTACCTACTACCTAGCGCACCCGGATAAAAAGTAACGTATAACCGTCTCCAGAGTCACATCTATCTTTGTACCGAATTTCATGCAATGTTCGCCGTGTTACCGTAAAAGCGCAGGCGCGGTCGCAGCCAAATATTTTGGGGGCTCATCAATAATCAAACTTGCCCATGGGGGGAGGGGGCGTCATCAACAAATTAAATTGGCCGAAGCCAAAGGTTTCAAGCTAGCTCCAAAATTGAACGATCTAATACGATTAACGACCTACCATTGCGTAGGTAATTACAATTAAAAGTTTCATAAATAGTTTATTTTAAGGAGGTTTGTCAATAAGACATGTACGATTTTTGAGTGGGGTCATGTCCCCCTGTGATTACCCCTCCCACCTCGGGCCGCCTCTGTAAAAGCCTAACAAACAAATAAACTCACTTTCGCATTTATAATAATTATTATTAGTTAGGATTTATTGGTTTCGAAGTTTCGGTGATGTATGGGTTATGTGTTTAGTAAGGCGGGTAATAATTAGATTGATATTTATGGTTTCGACATTTTGAATGTTGTATAGTTTTGATTGGGGCCTGGGGGTTAATGATAGTTGTTTATCACTCCATTTATTGGTGTATTAGTACTATAAAACATTAAGGAAAAAAATAAAAAATTATAAGTGTCATCAATTGTTTCATGCTTTTTTTGTGCGGTAAAGCATAAATACGAATCCTTCCTTTTTATCTTTAGGTACTTAAAAATTCTGTCTAGTATTTTTCTCCCTCTGAAATATGCGGAATTAATGTCCAAATACATTACAAACATAATAATATAATAATGAATGACTGACGAATCAACACACAGCCTAAACCGCTAATTGTAGGTAGAGACCTGAAACTTGGAAGATGTGCTCTTTGTGTGACGTAGGCATACGATAAGAAAGCAAATTCTACTCTTAAGAGGGTGAAAAAGGGGGTCAAAGTTTGTATGAAACTATACTAACTATATAAATTTATATATGACCGATAAGAAAGGATTTTCCGAAGTTCAATCTCTAAGGGGATGAAAAAGGGGCGCAAAGTTTGTATGAAACTTTTTTATTAGAATTCGTATAGCATACGCGGACAAAGCCACTGGCGGAAAGATAGTTTAAAATATAATCACACCGTAGGCCAATGTATAGCGTCAAGACTATGTAGTTAAAACTTAAAAGGTAATTGTGCAAAAGCGCACTAATAACAGTGATCACGCTATCGACTGTGACGTTGATTGCACAGATACGAGTTAGTGCCTGAATACACGGTCCAACAGTGTTGTGATTCGTCACTACAAAGTTTTTAATACTTACATAATTGTTTTTTTTTTATATTTAATTTTAGCTATCGAATGTATGAGGAGGAGGAGGAGAACTTGCTATTTATTTTGATTTCTTCGGAGTAGTAAAAATAAGTTAAGCTTTTATACTGAACTATATTCCAAATACAGCTATTTTTAATAGAATATTTGTTACATGCCTTACTCGCTATTCATTTTAAATTTTGTACCTAAGGTCATACAAGGATGTGCACGCACATTGTTGTTGTTAATTTTGCTCATGTGAAAATGCTATTTCAATTAGTTTTTTGTTTTACTTTTTATTCATGATAACTTATATTATAGAGAGAACGGATACCTCTGTATGAAAAAATCTATATACACAATTACAAATAAAACGAAGTTTTATTGCAATTCAAATAGCTTTAAAATATATTGTGCCAAAGAAACTTAAACATATAAAAAGATCACTTCTAGAGATAAGACCGCCCAGTGTGTCACCCATGTAACTAATTTTCCCATGTCATATGTTTTTCTTTTGGTGTACATAATAAAGAATATTCTATTCTATTCTATCCACAATGTTGGTCCATGAATCGACGCACTAACATAACCACCCGTACATCACACGTTGTTCTCCAAATGACGATAATAATAATAATACAATGATGCGCTTAAACTTGTGCTTTATGTACCGAACATGTTATTGTGAGACTTCGAGTATTGTGTGCGTGATACTTTCAATTATATACAACGTGTAGGGTTAAACGTAGTCGTAAAATTTGCGGTTTGTTCATCGAAGATATTGGATTAAACGCAGTCACAGCTGGTAGCTTTGTAATTGATTCTTGTAAAATGATAGCTAGGTTTGATTCCCACATAAAACTGATAGTTCCAAGCCTTATGTACGTAACATTTACAGATGTAAAACGCATCATTCATCATCATAATTTCCATACAAACACCACGAAAAATCTACTAGCATCTTACAAATGATTATACAACTGACACGTCTCATCTCAGTGTGATCTCTATTTATCTAGCGGGATGAAGCCATAAGAAGCTATTTACGAACATTGCCCCCTGGGCGGTGAGCCATCACTCATGCTGCAATATGGACCTATCACGTTTAGCTTTGGGTGCTTTGATTTAAGCTTCTAACAGATTTAAATGTAGAAAATGTAGTCCAAAATATTTTAGAAGGTTCGAAGTTAAGCTTAGCGTTATTAATGTTGTCAAACAGACTGCGTTTATGAACATGTTGTTTAGATTAGGAGAAAAGTACTTATTATATTATCTATATCTATACTAATATAATAAAGCTGAAGAGTTTGTTTGTTTGTTTGAACGCGCTAATCTCAAGAACTACTGGTACGATTTGAAAAATCTTTCCGTGTTAGATAGCCCATTTATTGAGGAAGGCTATAGGCTATATATCATCACGCTAAGACCAATAGGAGCGGAGCACCACTATTCCACGCGGACGAAGTCGCTCGCAGAAGCTAGTTCTACATATATCTATACTAAGCTGAAGAGTTTGTTTGTTTGAACGCGCTAATCTCAGGAACTACTGGTCTGATTTAAAAATTTCTTTTTAGTGTTAGATAGCCCATTTATCGAGGAAGGCTATAGGCTATCCTCACGCTAAAATCAATAGGAGCGGAGAATCAATGAAGAATGTTTCAAAATCGGGGGTTAAAGTTAGCGATAGCCCAAAGTTAACTATTCCACGCGGACGAAGTTGCGTGCAGAAGCTAGTATTCTATATTTATACTAAGCTGAAGAGTTTGTTTGTTTTAACGCGCTAATCTCAGGGACTACTGGTCTGATTTGAAAATTTCTTTTAATGTTAGATAGCCTATTTATCGAAGAAGACTATAGGCTATATATCATCATGCTGAGCACCACTATACTACGTGGACGAAGTCGCGGGCAAAAGCTAGTTTTTCAATATAATTATTATGATTCGTCTTTGCTGCCTCTTTCTTGAATGTTGGAATGTATCTTTCTTATATGACGTAGGCATCCGATAAGAAAGGATTTTCCGGGATGAAATAGAGGGACAAAGTTTGTATGAAACTCTGTCATTTTTAATTTGAATTCATATAGCCCAGGCGGGCGAGGCCGCTGGCGGAAAGCTAGTTAATCATATAAATGATATCTATCTCTGAAGAACTGAAACAAATCCTTACTGTCGTGAATCATCATCTCATCTGCCTAGCCTTTTCCCAACTATGTTGGGGTCGGCTTCCAGTCTAAACCGGATGCAGCTGAATACCAGTGTTTTACATGGAGCGACTGCCTATCTGACCTCCGCAACCCAGTTACCGGGTAACACGGTACCCCTTGGTAAGACTGGTTCTCAGACTTTAGTTTTGTAACGACTGTCAAAGATGTACAAATGACAACCGGGACCAACAGCTTAACGTGCTTTCCGAGGCACGGAGGAGTCTCGCTATGACAAAGATGGTCACCCATCCACGGACCGACCGCGCCAAGCGCAGCTTAACCTTTGATCGGTCGAACCGTGCGGCTGTTACTTAGCCACGAGCTCCTCAAACTGTCGTGAATGCCACTCATATAATAAAGGGTACCTACCTAATAATCTCAATGCCCATATTAAGCATCAGATTTATGATGCCATGTAGGTACGTCGACCGTGATCTCTGAAAACGGATGCTGGGTAGTTACTATTTAGGTCGCTGCGAGACGTTTGATCTGTATCTATTTGTTCTGAGATAACTCGACGGATGAGAAGAACGTCCTTACTAAATCCTAACTTCGTAACTATTATTATGAGAGCGAAAATGAGTTTGTTTGTTTTTATTTGTTACGCTGTCACGGCAAAACGGCTGATTTAATTTTCATACCTAGCCTATAAAGATCTCTCGGGTCCAATCTGCGTCTACACCAAATTTTGTCCAAATCCGCTCAGCTGCTTTAGCGTAACAGCTTAACAAATAAACAAACAAACTTTAGCATTTTATTTTATAGATTGTATAATTATTAATATTTGCATACTAAACACATACATGAACATTCATCATCTGCCTAGCCTTTTCCCAACTATGTTGGGGCTGGCTTCCAGTCTTAACCGGATGCAGCTGAGTAACAGTGTTTTACATGGAGCGACTGCCTATCTGACCTCCACAATCCAGTTACAGTTACATACATGAACATTATAATAACGAAATATATTACACTTTATTTATGGCATTAAATTTGCCGCACAGTCGGTCTGTGGATGGGTGACCATCTACGCCATTCAAGCTGAACCTTTTCTCCACTATCTTGAGGTCGGCTTTCAGTCTAACCGTATGCAGCTGAATACAGATTTTTTTCATGAAGCAACTGCTTATCTGACCTCCACAACCCAGTTACCAGGTAACACGATAACTCTTGGTAAGACTGGATTTCAGCCTAACTTGCATCTGACTACCCATAACGATTGCCAAAGATCTAGGCTACAAATGACAGCTTGGACAAACACCTTAACGTGTTTTCCGAAAACCTGATCAGTCTCAGTTTGATATAAATAGTCACCCATCCACAGGCCGACCGCGCCTAGCGCAGCTTATCCTTGATCATCCGATCCACGTGGATGTCACTGAGTCACGAGTTCATTATCAAGACAAAGTAGTGTTTCAAATAAATATATATTTTTTTGAACTATTGATTTTTCATTAAAAACTATTTGATACTATTTGTTTTGCCATTAAATTCATAGTTGATTTCAATTTATTGTAATTTTTATGTGTATATTATGTAATTCGACACAATGAAAATTGTTAATGAATGAATAAATAATGATGATGAATAACACCAAGCCCTTATTTCCCGATGGGATAGACTGAGGTAGATACATCTCTAGTTACGCAACAATAGCAAATACTAGCAATTTAAATCCTCACAAGATAGAATCTCCAATAATAAGAGGTCCTAATTAATTTAATAGAATTCTAAACACAAAAGTTGAACGAAATTAACCTTTAGAAAATTTGATCTAAAAATCTGAATATTACGCAAAAAAAACCTAATTACTCTGTACGTGTATATGTTATGTGTATTTAAATATTGCTGTAAATCGATATTAGTTGATTATTTAGTCGTTATTATTTGGCAAAAGTTAATTAATCACGATTTAGACCGCTATCACAACGATCATCGGAAGCCGATCCATATTGTAAGGTCATATCGATGTAGGGTGACTATGCGCGGTATTTATTGTGGACCTGAAAGTAAATATTGTAATTGGTATGAAATAGTCAAATGTATATTTTGAATAAATTACAAATTCAATTAACAACATACAATGTCAAGTACTTTATTTGTTAATATTTACAATATACATAATATTTACATTTACATTTCATTTACTTAATAATATTTATGTATAATAAAAAAATATATAATAATAATAAAAAAAACGCTGAGCTAGGCATCAAAATTTTCGTCCGCATCGCTGTCAACGGGAATCGTGGCCAAAAGGCTGGCTGCATTGCCATGTTGGATGGCAATGCTAATTCTTTGGCCTAGATATATGCTGCTTTCGGGTCACGCGTGCCGTCGAGTGGTATAATGGTTGAATGTCAAGCTTAAAATGTATCAGCATAATAGTCAAAAGTAATTATTTAGATAAGTACTGTAAGAATTCCGCAGTATCGTTGTAAAAAATATTAACATCTTAAATAGCTGAAATGTCTCATCATCTGCCTAGCCTTTTCCCAATTATATTGGGGTCGGCTTCCAGTCTGAACCGGATGCAGCTGAGTACCAGTGTTTTACATGGAGCGACTGCCTATCTGACCTCCACAACCCAGTTACCGGGTAACATGGTACCCCTTGGTAATACTGGTTGTCAGACTTTCTGGCTTCTGACTACCCGTAACGACTGTCAAAGATCTACAAATGACAGCCGGGACCAACAGCTTAACGTGTTTTCCGAGGCACGGAGGAGTCACGCTATGACATATGTAGATGGTCACCCATTCACAGACCGACCACGCCAAGCGCAGCTTAACCTTTGATCGGTCGAACCGTGCGGCTGTTACTTAGCCACGAGCCTCCTCACTAAATAGCTGAAATGTCTACTGCTAGTTATATGCCAACCCTAACTAACATTACAATGTCTGGTCCTGAATTACCTACGCAAAGAAAATAATTGATAGTTAATTTTACGTTTAATATTTATTCAATTCATGATTTTTACGTATATTGAAATAAATTTATATAATAATAGTTAATTATAGTAATTTTTTATTTTTCCAATGTTTTATAATTACAGCGTAATTTGATTAGTTATTATTGAACATATCAAATATATACACTTGAATTATCGAAAGTTCCGTTGATTGTGCCCTCCGACACTCATCATAATTGTTGTGCCCTTAAGAAGCATAATTACTGCTAGCTTTTCGCCAGCGGCTTTGGCCGTGCGGGCTATACGAATTCAAATTAAAAATGTCAGAGTTTCATAGAAACTTTGGCCTCCTTTTTCTCCCCCTTTGGAGAAGAATTTAAAAAAATCCTTTCTTCTCGAATGCCTACGACATACAAAGAACATACCCTCCAAGTTTCAGGTCTCTACGATCAGTGGTTTAGGCTATGCGTTGATCTGTTAGTCATTCAGGATTAAGAATGTTATATGTAAAGATAACATACTCTCTTAACAGCTAGCTGTTTCGCGCAGTTTCTCCCGTATTCTAAGGGAACTATTTTATGTACTCAAATAATAACTAATAACTTACTAACGTCTTCTACCCACACCCACAAAATTTAATTTGATTCGGTCCAGCAGTTTTACCGTGACAGCGTCAAAAATAAACAAACGCATTTGTATTACCAGAATAGCTAGGATAAAACTTTTATTAAATCCATTAAAGATTTTGTAGAAATATGATTCATTAAAGTTACATCTTTGAATGAATCATCAATAATTGGCTTAGGCTTGCACATGACAAAGCTTTTCATTCCAATAGTAACTTGATGTCATATATAAAAGGTATTATCTTGACATTTCAGAGTCTAGCTTCAAACACTTCTCACGTCCAAAATGTCAACGATATGTCAGATTATTGTAGCATTACTGCAGTATAATGGCTATTTTTTTCTGACAGGTTAACTCGATGTGTCATTGAAACACCTAAGCTTGGAGTGCTACTTGAGTTAATTTTTGTTTGTTGATATTATTGATTGAATGATTGTAATAATACTATTACTACTACCACTGGTTAGGCGATATTTTTCTATTAATGTACCTATGAGAAAAATAATCCGTTAATTCTGGGTTTCTTTTCACTACATTACCATTGAGTATAACAATCACTTGTATGATGGGAATTAATTATATATTTTAAAAAAATATTAAAGGTAACCAAAAGCCATTTATTAAAATTAGTCGAAGGATAATAACTTTAATTAAACACTAACTTATTTAAAATACTCGTCTTTAAAATAGTAACAGTTTCTATACAAACAAAATTAATATTATTTTTTAGTATTTTTTTTTAAATGTCAACTAGCACTCTTTAAACAAATTTGAATTTAAAAATTCGTCACTTATATATTCGTCATTAATTAAAAATTAATTCAATCAAAATCTACGAAAAGCTTTAGGACAGCTCCCAAAGCTTTGTCACCCTACAAAAGAAGCTCGCAATGGAATTTGTAAGTGGGCAAGGTCGAAAATTGATGTTCGATCGAGACTAAGTGTCCGTATGCACGGTAATACGACCATTCAAATAGGATTTGTGTGTCAAGTGCGGTATGTGAGAGGGAACCAAGATTTACGTTAAAATTATTTAATTTTTTATTTCGTCATTCATAAACAATTTACATTGTGTTTGATTTACAATACATAAAATTTAACAATTTATGAATGTATGAAATATACACTTTTTATCAATTATAACAATTTACGAGTACCAAAGCATAATTATGAATTAATTATTATATTAACTAGCGATTTTGATATTGATTGAATGATAAATGTCACTGATTTATTATTATTAATATGTAAAGAAAAATACAATTACACGTGATTTAATATTTATATAATGTGTAAAATGGGAAAAAAAATTATATTAAGAAAGAAAACTAAAGATACTGTATGAAATTAATAATAACACAGAAGTTATTTACTCAAACTACAGTGGAATGAAATGAAATACTAAAACTATATGTTATGTACTAGATAAAACTGAAATACTAGAGTATTCAGGTAAGAAAGTAAGGGTTTAATACTTAGCCAAGCTTAGAGATAACATAAACCATATTTTTATTCCCATCAATTAACTAATAGCCAGTGAAAGAAGTACGCAAAACTATTGAAATCTAAATTTTTATCTGAAGCAGAAATATGCAAGAAGAGATCCAATCGCAAAACTTGCTACAATAATTTTAAGATCTGCAGATAATTTTCAAGTGTAAAAGATGCGTTAACGAGAGGTCTTGCATAAAGCCATCCACCACAATTAGACAAGTCCATCCTCGAGCAAAACATAATATCGTGATTATGAAACATCGGCCACGACTTGAGAAGAAATAGATCGACCTACACCCAACTATATATACTGTACTGACATTGAGGAGTTATCAGTTGCATCCACAGCTTCTGGGCAGCCAGTTCATTTTAACAACAATAAAATAAACAATAACAATGAAATTGGTAAGATAAAACTAGCTTCGTGAGTTAAAAACAAATATAAACTGTAACGTTTGGAAAATTTCAACATAATAATTAAAATCGTTCGATTCGGTTTTTATTAAAATTGCCGCATAGTCAAAAAAAATTAAAACAGCCATGCATATTTATAATATTTTAGTTACCTGGTTTTTTTGAATTCTTTTTCCCAGTTCATCGTGTTAGCCGCCGTCACCTTGGCTCAGGCCGCCAAACTGGACAGGATCTACCTACCACCCAACGCCCAAGCCTCTGCAGGATCTTCCTTCCTCGAGACTCCTCGCCAGTCCAACGGATTCCAAGATCAAACTGATGCTTTCTCTAATGGATTCTCTAACCCCAATGTGTATACCCAGCCTGGTGCTTCGTACTCAGGCTTCGAAGCTCGTCCCGAGCGCGCTCAGGCTGCCTTCGAGAGGAAAGCTGCTATCCTTCGTCAGGACAACTCCAACGATGGAGAGACTTACGCGTACGCTTATGAAACTGAGAACGGCATCTCCGCCGAGGAGAACGGAGTGGCGACCAATGGAGTCCAGGCTCAGGGCGGTTATTCCTACACCGGTGATGATGGCCAGGTCTACTCTGTAAGGTAAGACTTTTAATGGTATAATAATACGAATAACTTCGATAAACCCTCTTATCAATCATAATTTTACTATAACATGTTCGTCACATTAATTCAAGGTACACTGCTGACGAGAACGGTTTCCAACCCCAAGGCGATCACCTCCCCACCCCTCCTCCCATCCCTGAAGAGATCCTGAAGGCTCTGGAACAGAACGCTCGCGATGAGGCTGCTGGAATCTACGATGATGGTGAGGATCTTATATCATATTACATCTGGATTGATTACATAAAGTCTAAAATCTAAATCTAAAATTACATAATCTTCTATTTAGCATCAAAATTGCTAACCCGCAAATATTAATTAGTAACCTTTTCATTTAACAGGTTCCTACAGCGAGGGTAAATACGAGGGTAACAACCAACAACAGTACTACAACGACAATGCTCAAGCTATCAACTACAACAACGCTCAATCCAACAACTTCAACAACGCCGACTCCGTTGTCACCAACAACGCTCTTCTCCGCAACGACGCTGCTGGAAGCGGTAGTTCCGCCGCTGGAGTCCAGAAAGCGTACCTCCCTCCCTTCGCTCAGCGCAACAACCAGAGGAGCGGAGCGAGACAATCCTCCTTCAACGCGAGAGACGGCTACCGTTATTAGAGACTGTTGATTATTCTTGTTAAACGATTAATTAAAATTAAATAATGTATTTATAACGAAACATGTTTGTATATTTTTTAATAATACTACCTAATTTCAAGACAAACTATGCTAAAGATTAGTAACCTTTTTTACGCTTCCAAACCAAATAACGTAATTGAAGTCTGATCAGATAACATTACAGATTAGATCATGCTTTTACATTGATAGAATGTATATGAAATTTGTTACAATAAGCAAGCTTGTAAACTCTAAATAAAAAATAATTATAATATAACTTTGATTAAGAAAGAACAGATTGCTCTTGAAAATGAAAAAATCAAAAAATAAAATAATGCGAAAACATAATTATCAATATGTAGCTGATGCATAAAATTATTTACTCGCTATTTACTTTCTTCGTAAATGGAAGGAGTGTCAATGTGGAACAAACCCGTTTATTTATACTTCAGAATAAATCAAAGATAATAGCTAAAATTACGTTTTATAAGGCGTATAAACTACCTTGTACTACCCTGGACTACAGATGTATTTTTGTATAGACAGCATGTTTCTTTATTAATTTGTTTTAATTGTAACAAGACATGTAGACTTTAAGGCGCTCCTTTGCGAAAAAAGCTATAAAATAGGCAATTTTTCGTCGCCTAGATTGAGACGTTGGTACAAGTTACAAGCCAGAAAAAAATAACACGTATAGTTAAGTATATGATGCAGGTACAACCCCAAAAAAATCTTAAAGAAATGGTCTAGAACATTGAAAAAAAAATCCTAAAGTAACCTCTCGTTAAAATTTTTCGTCGCGTAGTTCTCAAAATTTTCAATGATTACCATCACATTTTTTATAACCAAAAGAAAGGGAATTCCGTGAACAAGGTACAACTGCAATATTATATAAATATATGGTGTATTTATCGAGCAAATTGAAAAAAACCGTGTAAAAATTGCCGTCGATTTCATTTCAAAAATTCTTCGTATTGCATCTCTTTTCTGAATGAAGTATTTGCATAAATCTGTTTCATCGACCAGACGGCGCTCCGCCGTAGAGACGGGTAGTCTATGTCACTCTGTCATCCGATGACAGTTGGTCTTTCGCATTCAGAAAATAAATATAAAATTGATTTATAAAAATTAAACCTACGTAATTAAAATTTCATATGTAAAAGTGAATCTATTTTAATGTCTATAATGTAACTAACTGTTGTGAAGGGGTGTAAATAGCAGGTGAATGGTAAACATGATGATGATAGCTGTTGTCGATATTGTGCTTTGAAACCCCTGTTTTAGAGTAAAACGAGGCCGTAACCAAGACTTAAAAATAGGAAAATAAATACAATGGCCGCATACTTCAGGTATATGTGTGCTTTCATTTATAAAATACATTTATTTTCATAATTTATTTTTGTATTTCATTGTGTTTCGCTGTCATACACGACAACCTGGTAGCTTGGTATAAATATATATTACTAGCCTTCCGCCCGCGGCTTCGCTCGCGTGGACAACATAATTTTGGCTGTTTAGTTTTTTCCAATTCTGGCGGCATGTTTGCTTGCATACACCACACTTTTTACGCTAAGGAGTGAAACTAAAAAATAATTAAATATTGTTTTTACTTTATACATAGAGGCTAATTACCACATTTCTTTTAAATAAAAAATGACTGAGCTTCATACAAAATTTTCATCCCTTATTTTCCCCTGTAGCGGATGAATTTCGAAAAAG
This sequence comes from Pyrrhia umbra, assembly GCA_963891755.1. Lineage (NCBI taxonomy): Eukaryota > Metazoa > Arthropoda > Insecta > Lepidoptera > Noctuidae > Pyrrhia > Pyrrhia umbra. Next base: position 11,599,887 of record OY982933.1, on the reverse strand, counting down.
CCTTTCTCAAAACTCAAACTTAAAAAAAACGTTTATTGAAATTAGGCTAATTCAATTAGCACTTTTTCACGTCAAAATACATTATGACAGCACCCCAAAACGCCCACCCTTCACTGCTTCCTAGTGTTATGGCCGCAAAGAAGAAGCAGTGATGAACAAACTTCCCAGCAACACAGCTGTCTATTACAGTTTAACTTTATATATTATGTCATATTTATTATACAATGTAATACACCGAATTTACAATACAAATGTGTTCACTTTTATATTATCCACTTAACAGCTTCCATCTGTTGTTATCGCTAAAATAGTCGTTTAAATTATACTGGGCTTTTTTGATTTTGTCAGGTGGTTCTATAAAATTGATCATGAACTTCGGATATATAAAACGGAAATCCATAGAATTATAGCAGAACTGTGCTTTCTTTATACATTTGTTACAGTCGCTATAGGTAGTCAGAAGCCAGAAAGCCTGACAATCAGTCGTTCTAAGAATAATACATGTGTTACCCAGTAACTGGGTTGTGGAAGTCATATAGGAAGTCGCTCCATATAAAACATTGGTATTAAGCTAACTATCTACAAGGTAACAAAACACACCTTGCGCGCTAATTGTGGATAGGTACCTGATGTTAAGACATTTTTAAACAAATGTAACCATCAATAGTTGTTTTGTTTTCTAATTATTTATTTTGAATTTTATTTTCTTACCATGTAACGTAGGTATATTAGTATTGTTAATAAAAAATGTAAACATACATTATGAAATTTGATCTCAAAAATTTATTTTTTCCTTTAATTGACTCCAGTGTTAATTGTTCCCATCGTTTGTTTGCTATTGGACACAGAATGACCTGCTGCAAACCGACTAATCAGGGATGGTTTACAGATTTACGGGTGATAAGTACATGTTTGTTCACAATTTTACGGTTTGACACGGAGCGACTATGAACCATCGAAAATGAATACATAATATTCTAAAAACTTGGTACAGTTCACGAATTGTCGTCAGCAAACACTATTCATAGTCTTATGCTGACATATATCTATAGACACATTATGGCAGGAATGAAAAATCATTTCCATTACAGCTTTTTTGTTTCGAAACCAATGTAATATTTTTACAGAGACTCAAAACTTGAACTTTAAAGCGAAAACAACGAAAACCTTTAAGGCAGTGTTGACTTCGATAGGTCTTAAGGATAGGAAAGAATTAAGTTTGATAAAAAAGGAAAACGAAAACGTGTTTAATTTCTGAATTGGTATAGTAAGCAAAGACAGATATGACTTTTTTGAATTTTAGATGGTGTATATACATGAAAGCATTGTTTCTGACTAAAAACTTATCAAAATGTCATGCACTGGCCAGTTTTTTGGAAAAAGTTGATTTGTCGAGTTGTATGTTACTTACAGATCTTCAATGCAAAGTGAAGTGAATCGGCTTAACTGATTTCGATGGGACTTTCACTGGAAGATAGCTGTTAGCGTAAGGAATTACTTAAGCTTCGTTAATTTTCAAAAAAAAAAATATAAATCTCTTAAATTAGAAGACGTGGGTGGCGCCGTTGGTGTCAGCTAGTTTCTCTGGATATAAATTAATAAAGGCTAATATTTAAGCCTGAATGGGATCGAGAAGTAAAAACAAGCTAGTCTTGATCATTTCCTGTCAGAAATAATTTATAAATAATAACTTTTTACATGTAAATGTGGTAGTAACAGTATTATCGAAATTAATCGATTTGTTTTATATAACAATCCTTTGAATTGGTTAGGTTTAAAAATTAGGTACTACCTAATACTTACCTCTATAAATAAAATTACTATGCATGAACACGATGTTTATGGTTATTTATTATACATGATTCTTACATGTTTTAAAATTGAAAATCTTGAGTTACTTATTCCTAGCAGTGACTACAGTAGAGGCCCCGTGATACGACGACTGCGAGAGGGGCGCCCCGCAGTGGGCGGAGCTACTTCCCCTGCTTCACCCCCTCAATTTGTTAAAACTGGCCTACTACCCAGCCTTAATGTAATTATCCTTTTTTCTTTCATTCTTTTTGAGGCTGACTATATATATGTTACTAAAGTAACTAGATGTGCAATCACCAAGCAAAATGCGTGCCATAAAGGTTCTGACCAGTCTTAATTCATGACATCTGTCACTTGGAAGCCAGTTTGAATCTATCAGAGTACAGCAGGACGATTTTAGCAATAATATGGGCAAATTTGTAGTAAATACCATCCTTATCATACAGATGTTATGAACATTACGTTTCGGTTAGTGTGAGAGAGATAGATATAATTTTACATCAAAATGATAACTAGTTTCAAAGCTACGTCTGCATTCTAAAAAATGGTTACGTTTTTGTGACCGCATAATGTTCGGGATTGCATCTCTATGGATATATCTCGATGCCAAAAGGTTGCAGTCAGATATTGGATGCGTCAAGGTTGGAAGGACTTGATAATGATATAGAACATGTTACGGGAGACCCATATCAAACAATGGCTCAATGTCAAATAGGCTGACGATGTAATGATTTGGTATCGGTGCTTAAATTTTCTTTTTTTTCTGTGTAGCATCACAGTATCTTACATACTTTTCTCCTTTACATTGTCTTCCCTTTCAAGACCATTAAAATTTACACTTCTAATTTGCTTTATCGTATTTACTTCATTCTTGTTAATTGTTTTCAGTCCATACCAGGTGATAGTTAGAATTATTAGTCTTTTTTATCATCTGGGCTAGGTTTACTAACGTAACAAGCACTAGTGTCAGAATTTTCTCAAATCTCTTTGTCATGAAATTGTAACAACGACTGCTATTAATGAAGAAGCCACAGACGACGGCTTAATATTCTGAGCTCGGGGGTGAAACACGAAGTACCTGACTCCAAGCGGTTTTGTGAATTTTTAAACAATGACAAGTGGATCTTGGCCCTACCCAGGACTTCGTTCGTAGAATTCGCATTTGGGACTTCTAAACCCACGAGGCAGCCAGAATTATTAGGTAATGAATCATGCAGATACAATTTTAGAACATTGCAGGATTTTTCTTGACCTAAAAAAATTTTAACTGGATTTGATTTTTTAATGAAATAAAATATTTTAATAGCAGCATGCTCTTATTTACTCTTAGAGGATTAAAAGCATAATGATTCATAGCAGATGACCATGTGCATTAAAAGACGTTCTTGTATTCCATCTAACAGTGAACTGGTCAAGGTGAACTAATGTTTCCGGTAATTGCGTTCCAGTTATTGACCTACCTGTTTTTTGCGCACATCACGATATTATGATACAATATTAATTAAGGTTACATTTTTACATACCTACATAGCTTTACAACATGACCTTTTAGGGCAAACTCCCTTTTTTCCGGGTGGGAAATCATCATATTATTATGACCCCTCCTGCCCCACCGTTGGCATGTCAGATTCTTACTGACTAAAACCCATCCATGTTCCTTCTTCAGCCCTTTTTATTCCGAGGGCGTGGTAACTCTTTCGAACATCCCGTTGCCCAGGCAACTTCCCGCAGCCCTGGCAGGGCGTTTGCCCTGCCAGGAGTTGTTGGGAGTTTTCCCATGAAGGGTAATTCAAAGGCTACTTGGAAATACCGTGGTAAAAGCAACGAGCCTAATTGCAATCAACAATAAACATCTCCACAACCTGAGGACAAAACCCAGGACCGAACTAAGTTGCTCAGCAATTGCTTTAACAACAACTAGTCCTATAGAGATCCTTTGGGTGTAGGATTACTTATCTAAAAAGTCCTAATGTCAGAGTTTTCTGAAAAACACTTAACAGCATTTGATTAGAAATTGTAACAACAACTGTTACCAAGGCAGCAGCTAGGGACGATGGCCTTATGTTCCTTTTTAGGCACAGGGGGTGTAACACAGCCGACTCTGAGGTTTGTGAAATTTTAGCGATGTCTAACTAGGCAGTCATTTTAATTATAAAAATTATTTAATCAAAAAAAATTTAAAACAATAACATAGAGAACGTAAAAGCCATATTTTCTTTGATAATCTCAAATGTAGTACCGACGTAAAAGCAGAGCAAAGGCTGCGGAAAACTACCGTGAACGCCTTCTACTACGAACTATTGTTTGAACACATTAAGGTATTAACCCTGCCCCTTAAACTATCTATATATCCACCTGTGTCTTATTGTTAAGACGACCATGGATACATATTATCTATACCTACATACGATACTTTCTTACCGATCAGCCTGAATAAAGGTCAACCGCAATAGAACAAGTTCATCCGCAAGCATCATATCGTCATTAAGAAATATTGGCCGCCAATTGCGCTGTAATTAATTGATCTGCACTTAACTATATATAGTGTGATAACGCTGTGAGGTTATCAGTTGCATCCACAGCTTCTGGGCAGCAAGTTTAATCGCACAATTAATTAAACCAAGCAAAAATGAAATTGGTAAGTTTTAGAAGAGCTTTTTTAAAGACACATGAAAGTTGTTCTAATAATTAAAATAGATTATTATAGATTTAATAAAAGTAGATATTTAAGTTAAACTTACGAAAAAAAAAGTTAACGAGATTCTGATTTCTTCCCTGTTTTATGTCTTGTTCCATAAATATAAGTTTCAGATAATAAAGAATATAATAAAAATGTTGATATTTTTTTCAGTTTATCATCTTAGCTTCAGTCGCTCTGGCCCAGGCTGCCAAACTAGACAGGACCTACCTCCCACCCAACGCTCAAGCCTTTGCAGGCTCTGCCTTCCTCGAGACTCCTCGCCAGTCCAACGGATTCCAAGACCAAATCAGTGCTTTCGCCAACAACGCATTCTCAAACCCCAATGCGTATGCCCAGACTGGTGCTTACTCAGGCTTCGAGGCTCGCCCCGAACGCGCTCAGGCTGCTTTCGAGAGGAACGCTGCTATCCGTCGCCAGGACAACTCCAATGATGGAGAGACTTACGCGTATGCTTATGAAACTGAGAACGGCATCTCCGCCGAGGAGAACGGAGTGGCAACCAACGGAGTCCAGGCTCAGGGCGGTTATTCCTACACTGGTGATGACGGCAAGGTCTACTCAGTGAGGTGAGTTTTAAAGTTATTATAATGCAAGTTTGATATTAATAGTCCTAGATACCTATGATGCATTAACTCATTATTTCTTATTTGTCGTCATTCAGGTATACTGCTGACGAGAACGGTTTCCAGCCTCAAGGCGACCACCTCCCCACCCCTCCTCCCATCCCTGAAGAAATTCTGAAGGCTCTAGAACAGAACGCTCGCGATGAGGCTGCTGGTATTTACGATGATGGTAAGGATCTCAAATTAAATAACATTTGAATTTATTACATTTTGTCAACCAAACTTTTGATTAAGTGGTGGCCTAACACCGATCTGCAGATAATAATCCAGTAACTCTTTTCTTGTTTAACAGGTTCCTACAGCGATGGTAAATACGAGGGTAACAACCAACAACAGTACTACAATACCAACGCTCAAATCAACAACTACAACAACGCCGACTCCGTTGTCACCAACAACGCTCTTTTCCGCAACGACGCTGCTGGAAGCGGTAGCTCCGTCGCTGGAGTCCAGAAAGCGTACCTCCCTCCCTTCGCTCAGCGCAACAACCAGAGGAGCGGAGCGAGACAACCCTCCTTCAACGCGAGAGACGGCTACCGTTATTAGAGACTGTTGATTATTCTTGTTAAACGATTAACTTTAAAAATTAAATAATGTATTTATAACCAAACTCATTTGTTTGTATTTTTTTACCAATACCAACTAATATCAAGACAGGTTTAGTTCGATATTCCCATGGGATTTTTTATTTCTGTATTGTGTGTCGGAAGGAACATACAAAACAAATAATATAGGTAGTCAAAGTTTGATCAGACATTAGTGCCGATTCTGACTTACACACGACTAAACTAACTTTAAAATATCATGCTCTTTTTCTATTGCGAGAAGAGGATAGCAAGTAATTCAGTGCTGTCAAATTAAATGACATATGACATTTTGTTCGTACAGGTTTGTTAATTTAGTCGAGATGTTACGTCGTGATGTTTAAATTTGTATGGAAAACTATTTTTTTCTAATTTGACAGGTGTTAAAAGTTTGCTATCCCTTTCTTATATTTGTTGATGGAAAGAGAGAATTATAGACTAAATTTAATTTAGATGGTGTCAAGAGAATCGCAGCCATTATCAGATATCCGATGAACATGAAATAAGTTTCAATCAGACAATCTTGAAAAGGTTAATAAAAATTATGATCAAGAATTCTATTCAGACAAACACTTGCGCAAAACGAATAGGATTATGAAACAAAATAGGTAATCGATAATGTAAAATGATGTGAAGTAGGTATGTTATATTATTTACTCTCAAAGATGAGGGTTACATTTTATTTCAACAAATTGTCTAAATCATCTAAATTGTCTTAATAAATGGAATACTAGGCGCTACACAAACACTTTTTAGTGTCGATACGGCACACCATCATAGGAAACCGTCCTTGCTATGTTATGTAGCGGTGATCGGACACAATCGCCCGTTGCTACCGGTAACCGTAGTTGCTGTGTCTGGTGGCGGTAATCAGACACAGTCACGCGTTCAGTGTCCGTGGCTTATGTCGCACACAGGAGACGGACACCGAATGCAACTCCTCCATTTGCGCAGCTCAGTACAATTGTAAGGAAATTTGTTAATGTTGCTTGTGTCTTCAACTGACGTCTTTTAGTTTCCAGATACCTACTGGCGTCAGTACGTCGAACACTTTTTGATCATCATGAGTATGTGTTAAGCGAAAGCAACTGGACACAAAATATGTTCACGTATGCGCTGGGAGTGGATGATTTCATACTGGTTCTATAGAAATCAAATATTCATCGGTAGCTTGTATCTGACACAAGACACAAAAGTGTCCACGTTAACGCCCTGCTTTAATGTCGTTTTCACCGTCTATTATGAACCCACTTTGGATCAGTAAGTATTTATTTGTAATATGTTGCCAAGACGAGACAATATGACTCGCACTGTCAGAAAGTTATCGGATCTCATGTAGATTTAGGCTTCTAACTCTACACACCCTAACTCTACAAGGGCTAACATCACAATCTCTACACCTTAGTCAAAATATGTGGTTTGGCCATTTCGCTATATTCACATTAGTGTAAGGTGCAAAATCTATCGATTTTTCATTCCTTTTTTGTTATACAATAGTTTTTGTAGTAACGAAACAGCTAAGCCATATATTTTGACTAATGTGAAAAGGCAGATTCAAATTATAAGTATTGTTGGCTTATTTTATTGCCCTTCTTCTGGGCAAAGGTATTTCCTTATACAAAGAAGGCATGGCGTTTTGATATCGCACACTCATACACGAGAGGCAAGTGCCTTAACTACTAGGCCACCACGATTATACGATGTACTTGTATCGTTACTTAATGTTATAAATCCGAAAGTAACTCTTTCTGTCTGTCTGTTAAGCTTTATCGGTAAAACGATTGAATCGAATGAGATAAAATTTAGTATGAAGGTAGACTGAAGCCTAGGGTAGGACATAGGTTATTTATTATCTGTATGCGTGAAATAGTCCCCTTAGGATGCAGGTGAAACTGCTGGAAACTGCTTGTGTTTAATAAAACATCAAACAGAGAGCTAGTCAAGGTGAACTAATATTTCCGGTAATGGCATTCCAGTTATTGACCCATCTGCTGTTCGCGCAGGTCACGATATCATAATTAAAATTATATTGGGCAAGGTTTATTCTATGAAAGGAAAGGAAAGGAAAGGCGTACCTGCTAGGCTTGTTTTAAGTCATGTAATAGAGGCTTTTGTCAAAACCAGCCATAAAATTGATTCAGGGGATACTGTTGAGAAATTGAACACGGAACCACTTAGTAAAAAACCGGAATTTATTTCTTTTTACAATAAAAAATAGCATCCAGGATTTAGGAGTACAGCATTAGCATTCCCAAATGGGGACAGCAGGCGTAAATGGGTCAAAGACATGAAACGTTTGAGGTTAGGTTATTGAAGAAGATATTAAGAATATTATAAGCTTTTAAAAACTAAAGTCCTAAAGACTGGTTGTTAGACAATATCTAACGATTGTAAAAGATATGAATTACTACAAATGATAGCCTGGACTAACTAAACGTGCTTTCCGAGGCTAGACGTCTTGGTGTGAAATAGTTAGTCACACATCTCTGGAGCGTCCGTGGCAAGATGCGGCGATTACCAAGCCTCAACATGCTGATTTTTTCAGAAAAATATATAAAATATAGTAATTAATTGAATTATTATTTCGATAACCTAAAATTTAGTACTGAAATGAAAGTAAAATATCAAGTAAAAGATCAAGTCAATCTAGAAAACTTATATGTAATTTTAGGAATACCCTACTGATATCGAAAAAGTGGATCCATATACGCCAAGACTGGTATCGTTGATGTGATCTATTGAAACTGAGACAATGCTGTAACAATATTAAATTTAATAATATAATAAACTGCTTCCTTCTCATTCTTCAAAAGATTACCATTATTTGATATTGAAACATCTTTCTTTGGTGTCACAGGTTAGTTTACCAGTGATGTAATTGCAATAGTAATATCATCATTACGTATAAGGAGTAACGCAGATTCAGAAATTTGGTTCATGTTCTTGACCGACCAATTCAGAATTAAAAATGATCCTCTGACGGTTATGAGTCTTATTGTTAAAACGACCATGGATATATCTAGATAGTACCTATCAGATGGTACTATATATTATTACATTTTACCAATACATACCAAAACTTTCTTACCGACAGCCTCACCTAAGGTCAACCGCAATAGAACAAGTTCATCCGCAAGCATCATATCGTCATTAAGAAACATTGGCCGCTACTTACGCTTGAATTAATTGAATTGCACCTTACTATATATAGTGTGATAACGCTGAGAGGTTATCAGTAGCAACTACAGCTTCAGAGTAGTAAGTTCAATCGAACAATTAATTAAAACAAGCAAAAATGAAATTGGTAAGTTTTTAAACTCACTTGAAAGTGTACTGAAATAAAGTTAAAGAAATTATTGAAGAAATATTATTCCAAAACTCAAAGTTTCTGTTCACACTTCAACAAAAAATTATCATTAAAATATTATATTCTTATTTCAGTTTATCATCTTAGCTTCAATTGCTCTGGCCCAGGCCGCCAAACTGGACAGGACCTATCTCCCACCCAACGCTCAAGCCTCTGCAGGCTCTGCCTTCCTGGAGACTCCTCGCCAGTCCAACGGATTCCAAGACCAAACCGGTGCTTTCTCCAACAACGCTTTCTCAAACCCTAATGCGTATGCCCAGACTGGTGCTTACTCTAGCTTCGATGCTCGTCCCGAGCGCGCTCAGGCAGCCTACGAGAGGAACGCTGCTATCCTTCGTCAGGACAACTCCAATGATGGAGAGACTTACGCGTACGCTTATGAAACTGAGAACGGCATCTCCGCCGAGGAGAACGGAGTGGCAACCAATGGAGTCCAGGCTCAGGGCGGTTATTCCTATACTAGTGATGATGGCAAGGTCTACTCTGTGAGGTGAAAATGCAAACATCCACTTTGCGACATTGGCACCAAAATTCGATTATTGAAGCGATATGACAAAATTATCATTGTTCACAGGTACACTGCCGACGAGAACGGTTTCCAGCCCCAAGGCGACCACCTCCCCACCCCTCCTCCCGTCCCTGAAGAGATCCTGAAGGCTCTGGAACAGAACGCTCGCGATGAGGCTGCTGGTATCTTCGATGATGGTAAAGGCTTTTATTTGTGTCAACATAATTATTATATAAACCATTTTCTTGTACCATTTACCTAACTACAATCGTTAGATATCATGATATTAGTAGGAATTTAAATACCAAAATGTCTTGTTATGAATTAGGTATAGCTTTCTACTAAGTTTACTGTTTTCATTCTCCAGGATCTTACAGCGAAGGTAAATACGCCAGTGAAATCCAACAACAATACTACAACAACGCTGTTCTCAGCACTGACGCTGCCGGAAGCGGTAGCTCTGTCGCTGGAGTCCAGAAAGCATACCTCCCTCCCTTCGCTCAGCGCAACAACCAGAGGAGCGGAGCGAGACAACCCACCTTCAACAACGCTCTTCCCCGCAACGATGCTGCACAAAGCGCTAGCGCCATCGCTGGAATACAGAAAGCGTATCTTCCCCCTGTCGCTCAGAGACAATCCTCCTTCAATGCTAGAGACGGCTACCGCTATTAGAGACTGACGATTATTAACTACAGAAAAAATAAATTATTTTTTAAATATACCTTTGTATTTTACAATTTTAGAACAAGCAACATTGCTCCCAGAAAAAAACCCTTAGTCAAATACAAAATAATATTGACAGCAAGTTCATTACAAGTTTAATTCATGAGGAAGTTGGCACATGCTTTTAATGCAATAGAATATTTTTTAATTAAATAAATCAATAGAGCTATAGAGAAGTTGCTAAGTAATGCTACATGAAATTCATCGATATATTGCTATAAAAGCATTACAAACTAAATTTAAATGTCCCAAAGACTTGTCTATTCCTTTACAAATATTATGACTCTCGTATTATTTGCACTAGTTATATATCTTGAACAAACTGTTTCACAAGGATATGCACTATTACTATTTAATACTACAGATTACTTTAAGATAACGTGACGTGATGTGAGGCAACTGAAGTTACGTACCTATAAAAATCAAATTGAATTTTAAGATTGCCGTGTTGCATAAAATGATGAGTAGCCTACTGTCTAGATCAGTTTCTGTTTCTATTGGCTTACCTTGTGCAATGATCTGATTTGATGTACCATTAGTTCAACGACCTTACGCAATTAAAGCTCCTGATTTGATCTTTTGTACACTTTTTTTAGGGATGGGGAATCATCAAATGACTCCTCCTGCTCTGGGCGTGAGGGCGTGTCAGACTCATTACTGACTAAAATCCATCCATGTTCTTCCTTTTTGGTAACTCTTTCGAACAAATCCTGCAGTCCCAATCCCGCACATCCAACAATCCTTCAGCCCCGATAATAACACAGTCCTGTCTATCCCGCAGCTCCGGTCTTTCCCACTCATAAAGATTATATTCTTGAAAACATAGGTATTGTTATCATAATTGAAAATTTGGTAATATAATCCTAAAGTTAGACACTTGATATTCTTGAAAAATCAAATTACCTGCTTCTCTTTAAAAATATATAATTATAAAGGTTACTTTCTTGGACCCTATCCCCAACGTCGGTGGATCCATATATTTTTTTTGTAAATATTTAATAATTTAAAATAAGAATGTAAATAAGGTTCTTTTATATATTATTTTGTTAAATAACTTTGTGAGAATCATGCGTCAATATTTTGATTAAGCAAAAAGTAGTTTAGTTTTCTAATTTCTGCAATTACAAGGCAATAACGATGATAAAAGAGAAATGTTGATCTGATACAGAGATACATATAAAATGCTTTGTCCTGAACTACTGACGGATCACCGCACAGCCTAAACCACTGATCGTAGAGACCTGAAACTTGTAGGTTGTGTTCTTTGTATGAACGTAGGGACAAGAAAGGATTCTCTGAAATTCTACCCCTAAGGGGTTGAAAAAGTACAAAAATTTTCGCGGACAATAATGAAACTAAAATATCAGCATATATTATCCAAATGTTTCAGACTTTGCTTTGATCTTACCAAAAGGCCCAGCACAAGACCACAGCTTTCAAGGTATATCGGTTCGAATCAGGGATTTCTATTAAGAATGATGATATGATATCAGTAATAACTCCATCAAAAGCTGATTGTTCTATATTGCATATATTTTCCATATCCATAGCATATCATATCCTGCAATTAGTTATCGATATGTCAGATCATTACATTACCAACATAAATCACCAGCTTCATTCAAATAACTCAATAATAAAAAAAACTGCGAACAATTTGCTTTACTAATCACACGATAAGCGTGGGATGGGAAACACTGTAATTACTTTATCAAGTGCACTTTCAGATCTTTAACTTTAAATTTAATGCCTGATAAGTGCTTTTATAATGTTTTGTTTTATTTTGTTCTTGTTAACAGCTTCAATCTGAGAGCTTGAAGTATTTTTTACACATGAATTTAGATATACCTATATAAAAATTCTAGTCTCTAGTAGAAAACTACAGTCTCTTGTATATCATGATTTGCCTAGCCTTCTAGGTCTATGAGTTTAAATTTGTGATAGTTTAAACCTATGGCTATATTTATTAAGCGGATGGTGCGATACTCAAAAGCCAATTTCTGACATAGTATTATGTTATCACCGAATAAGTTTAGTATGTCTATCGTAAGTAGCTTAGGTTAAATAAAAATCAAATATTTAATTATTAGTAGATACGAGTATATTATTTTAAAATCAATTAACAATCATAATTCAACAGTCTCTAATAACGGTAGCCGTCTCTCGCGTTGAAGGAGGATTGTCTCGCTCCGCTCCTCTGGTTGTTGCGCTGAGCGAAGGGAGGGAGGTACGCTTTCTGGACTCCAGCGACGGAGCTACCGCTTCCAGCAGCGTCGTTGCGGGAAAGAGCGTTGTTGTTGAAGATAGATTGTTGAGCACTGCTTCTCTGGTTGTTGCGCTGAGCGAAGGGAGGGAGATACGCTTTCTGGACTCCAGCAATGGGGCTACCGTTTTGAGCGTTCTGGCTGTAGTATTGTTGGTTGTTGTTAGCGAATGAAGCCTCACGGTATGATCCTAAAAAATAACATCATCATGACAAATATTTTTTTTAAAGTGAGGAGAAATTTATGTTAGATACAAGCAAGTCATGCAAATCGAATTCTGGATTACAGTCAATTATTATGCACACTCAAATATAATGGTCTTAAATATTATGCTCACCGTCATCAGAGATGCCAGCAGCCGCAGCGCGGGCGTTCAGCTCCAGAGACTTCAGGATCTCTTCAGGAATAGGGGGAGGGGTGGGAAGATGGTCACCTTGGGGCTGGAAACCGTTCTCGTCAGCTGTGTACCTGCGAAATGTTACCAATTATGATAGATTGTTCCAATAATCGTATTTCGTTATTAATTTACTAAACGCATGTATAGATTCTCACCTCACAGAGTAGACCTTGCCATCATCACCAGTGTAGGAATAGCCGCCCTGAGCCTGGACTCCATTGGTCGCCACTCCGTTCTCCTCGGCGGAGATGCCGTTCTCGGTTTCATAAGCGTACGCGTAAGTCTCTCCATCATTGGAGTTGTCCTGACGAAGGATAGCAGCGTTCCTCTCGTAGGCAGCCTGAGCGCGCTCGGGACGAGCTTCGAAGCCTGAGTAAGCACTATTCTGGGAATATGCATTGGAGTTGGAGAAACCATTGTTGGAGTAAGCACCGGATTGGCTTTGGAATCCATTAGATAGGCGAGGAGTCTGGAGGAAGTTAGATCCTGCAGAGGCTTGGGCGTTGGGTGGGAGGTAGGTCCTGTCCAATTTGGCGGCCTGAGCCAAGGTAACGGCGGCTAACACGATGAACTGGAAAAAATACAAATAGTTTATGTAGCAAACCTTACTTACTGCAAAGACCTCTCCTTGTCTTGAAAAGGCTGAGAGAATCGTAGAACAAGCTTTAAGTTTTTTTTGGAATATGTTGAAAAGTCACATTTTCCTGTAAGTTTGAGATTCTAATTCAAATCCTATAGGCATATAAAATTAATTTGTATACTTTAATAGTTGTTCCTATATAAGCTAAATTAATTTCTTGTAAATACTTGTTAAGTCTTTCTTTTTTTCTGAACTTCATTCTTCATAGCAATTTTTTTTTGTTTTATTTTATTAATAGTTATTAGTTTTTTTGCCTTTTTGTTCGTATATGGCCAATTTTTTGTAAAAACATTTTTTAATTTTATGTAATTCCCATAGCTTACCAATTTCATGTTTTCGTTGTTTGTTTGAACTTGCTACCCAGAAGCTGTGGATGCAACTGATAACTCCTCAATGTCAGTACAGTATATATAGTTGGGTGTAGGTCGATCTACTTCATCGCAACAAGCACTCAATATTTCATAATCAAGATTCTTGTTATGTCGAAGGATGGGTTAGTCTAATTGTAGATGACCTTAGCCGGCTGATTGAGATAGTTTTGATATTAAAAGGTGTAATGTAATGATGCTATTGAACTAGATAATGATCTGGTTTCCTATCAGGTTGGGGAGGTCAAAAGTCAGACGGTATAAATCAAAGTGGAATTCCGTCGAAAAAATATTGACCAACTTTAGAGAGGTAAAAGTCAGCAAGTTTAAAATTTTTTAAGGTGATGAGTTTTATTACAATTGCAGCCGTATACAGCATGTTCCTTAGAAAAATCTGTATCAATTGCACGCTAAGAAACATATTTTTTTTTACAAAAAAAAACGTTTATACAAGTGCAATAATTGTAACATTGCTCTTTTAGGAGAAATTTACTGGATTTTTTTATGGTATGTCGCGTCGGAAGGGTGTCAGACTCTTACTGACTAAAACCCATCCATGTTCATTCCTCAGCCCTTTGTATTCCGGGGGCGCGGTATCTCTTTCGAACGTCCCGCAGCCCCGGCAGGCTAAGCGCACTTTAATCTTTGATCGAAGTTTTTTTTTTAATTATGAATTTGAGTGCGTTTGGTTGTTTATTTGCTATTAAGTGACGATGCTGCCTGTGATAGATCACGCAAGCTCAATTTATATTTTTTTTAGATTGAAAAGATTTAGAATAGAATAGAATATTCTTTATTATGTGCACCAAAAGAAAAACATATGACATTGGAAAATTAGTTACAAGGGTGACACAATGGGCGGTCTTATCACTAAAAGCGATCTTGTACAGACAACCTTTGGATGGATTTATGATAAAAAGAGAAATGATGCTGTCGGTAGTTCATGGTGTACCGTTTACATAATGTACAATTACAATACTTATATGCTCAAATACTTAATATACATACATAGATAAATAATACAATAACATACATACAATATATATCCTTTCCACGAGGGATAAGATTTCAGCTTATTATTAAGGCTGGGTAATAGGCCAGTTTTAAGAAATTGAGGGGGTGAAGCAGGGGAAGTAGCTCCGCCCACTGCGGGGCGCCCCTCTCGCAGTCGTAGTATCGCGAGGCCACTACTGTAGTCACTGCTAGGAATAAGTAACTCAAGATTTTCAATTTTAAAACATGTAAGAATCATGTATAATAATTAAATTATACATGATTAAAACATCGTGTTCATGCACAGTATTTTTATTTAGAGAAGTAAGTATTAGGTAGTACCTAATTTTTAAACCTAACCAATTCAAAGGACTGTTATATAAAACCAATCGATTATTTTCGATAATACTGTTACTATCACATTTACATGTAAAAGGTTATTATTTATAAATGATTTCTGACAGGAAATTATCAAGACTAGCTTGTTTTTACTTCTTGATCCCATTCAGACTTAAATATTAGCATTTATTAATTTTATCTAGAGAAACTAGCTGACACCAACGGCGCCGCCCACGTCTTCTAATTTATTAATTAATGCAGCTTAAGTAATTCCTTATGCTATCAGCTATCTTCCAGTGAAAGTCCCATCGAAATCAGTTAAGCCGATTCATTTCACTTTGTATTGAAGATGTGTAACTAACATACAACTCGACAAATCAACTTTTTCAAAAAACTGGCCAGTGCATGACATTTGCTTTCGTGTATATACAATCCAGGTATATACACCATCTAAAATCTCTTCTAATCTGTCTTTGCTTACTATACTTATTACAGGAATTAAACACGTTTTCGTTTTCCTTTTTTGTCAGACTTAATTCTTTCAAAGACCTATCGAAGTCAATACTGCCTTAAAGGTTTTCGTTGTTTTCGCTTTAAAGTTCAAGTTTTGAGTCTCTAAAATATTACATTGGTTTCAAAACAAAAAAACTGTAATGGAAATGATTTTTCATTCCTGCCATAATGTGTCTATAGATATATGTCAGCATAAGACTATGAATAGTGTTTGCTGACAACAATTCGTGAACTGTACCAAGTTTTTAGAATATTATGTATTCATTTTCGTTGGTTTATAGTCGCTGTGTGTCAAACCAAAAAAAATGTGAGCAAACATGTACTTATCACGCGTAAATCTGTAAACCATCCCTGATTAGTCGGTTTGCAGCAGGTCATTCTGTGTCCAATAGCAAACAAACGATGGGAACAATTAACACTGGAGTCAATTAAAGGAAAATAATAATTATTTGAGATCAAGTTTCATAATCTTTGTTTACATATTTTATTAACAATACTAATATACCTACGTTACATGGTAAGAAAATAAAATTCAAAATAAATAAATAGAAAACAAAACATAACTATTAATTGTTACATTTGTTTAAAAATGTCTTAACATCAGGTATCCACAATTAGCGCGCAAGGTGTATTTTGATACTTTGTAGTACCAGCTTAATACCAATGTTTTATATGGAGTGACTTCCTATATGACTTCCACAACCCAGTTACCGGGTAACACATGTATTATTCTTAGAACTACTGATTGTCAGGCTTTCTGGCTTCCGACTACCAATAGCGACTGTAACAAAAAATATTCTGTTCGTGGTCAGTCATCGACTACAAGTTCAAGTTCTGCTATGATTCTATGGATTTTCGTTTTATATCTCCGAAGTTCATGATAAATTTTATAGAAACACCTGACAAAGATATGCTATCTTTTCAAACAAATAAAAAAAAAACAGAGTAACTGGGAAACATACATCAAAAAGATTCCGTCGAATTAAGAACCTCTCCTTTTTTAAGTCTGTTAAAAAGGCAATGTCCTGTAAAACATATCTATGCCCAGCTTAAACTGCTAATGATAGAAGTTTGTAATTTTGACAGAATATTGACTTTATATACAGTGAGTGTAATTTCAGAAAAAATGTAATACTCGAAATAAACATAAGTTGACCGCGACTTACCATCGTATGCATAAAGTAGACGGTTCGTTTGCGGGGCTTGTACACGCATTTATAATAAAATTGATTGCCATATACTACTTTTAAAATTAAAATTAAAGAAAATCTTATAAAAAAAGCCTATTATAATTTAAACCACTAATTAGCTATAAAAACAGATGGCAGCTGTAAAGTGGATAGTATAAAAGTGAACACATTTGTATTGTAAATTCGGTGTATTATAATTAATATTGTAAAATAAATATGACATCTACACTAATATTATAAAGAGGAAAACTTTGTTTGTTTGTAATTAATAGGCTCAAAAACTACTGGACCGATTTTAAAAATTCTTTCACCATTCGAAAGCTACATTATTCACGAGTAACATAGGCATAGGCATATATAAATTTTATTTTGGAAAAAAATAGGGTTCCGTAAGATATTTGGGTTTTTCGGACACAAGGTGTAAGAAATCAACCATCTTTTCAATTCATCAATCAACTTTTTTTGCGTACGCTACTAATCTCAGGAACTACTGGTCCGATTTGAAAATTCTTTCAGATAAATAGCCCATTTATTGAAGAAGGCTATAGGCTATATTTCATCACGCTAAAACCAATAGGAGCGGAGCACCACTATTCCACGCGGACGAAGTCGCGGGCAGAAGCTAGTAATATATAAAGTTAAACTGTAATAGACAGCTGTGTTGCTGGGAAGTTTGTTCATCACCGCTTCTTCTTTGCAGCCATAACACTAGGAAGTAGTGAGTGAGAGTGGGTGGGCGTTTTGGGGTGCTGTCATAATGTATTTTGACGTGAAAAAGTGCTAATTGAATTAGCCTAATTTCAATAAACGTTTTTTGAGTTTGAGTTTTGAGAAAGGCTTTTTCGAAATTCATCCGCTAGAGGGGAAAAATAGGGGATGAAAATTTTGTATCATGGCTCAGTCATTTTTTATTTAAAAGAAATGTGGTAATAAGCATCTAAGTATAAAGTAAAAACAATCTTTAATTATTTTTTAATTTCACTCCTTAGCGTAAAAAGTGTGGCGTGCGCAAGCAAACATGCCACCAGAATTGGAAAAACTAAACAGCTAAAATTATGTTGTCCACGCGAGCGAAGCCGCGGGCAGAAGGCTAGTAATATATATTTATACCAAGCTACCAGGTTGTCGTGTATGACAGCGAAACACAATGAAATACAAAAATAAATTATGAAAATAAATGTATTTTATAAATGAAAGCACATATATACCTGAAGTATGCGGCCATTGTATTTATTTTCCTATTTTTAATTCCTGGTTACGGCCTCGTTTTACTCTTAAACAGGAGTTTCAAAGCACAATATCGACAACAGCTATCTTCATCATGTTTACCATTCACCTACTATTTACACCCCTTCACGACATTTAGTTGCATTATAGACATTAAAATAGATTCACTTTTACATATGAAATTTTAATTACGTACGTTTAATTTTTATAAATCAATTTTATATTTATTTTCTGAATGCGAAAGACCAACTGTCATCGGATGACAGAGTGACATAGACCACCCGCCTCTACGGCGGTGCGCCGTCTGGTCGATGAAACAGATTTATGCAAATAGTTCATTCAGAAAAGAGATGCAATACGAAGAATTTTTGAAATGAAATCGACGGCAATTTTTACACGGTTTTTTTCAATTTGCTCGATAAATACACCATATATTTATATAATATTGCAGTTGTACCTTGTTCAAGGAATTCCCTTTCTTTTGGTTATAAAAAATGTGATGGTAATCATTGAAAATTTTGAGAACTACGCGACGAAAAATTTTTTCGAGAGGTTACTTTAGGATTTTTTTTTTCAATGTTCTAGATAATTTCTTGAAGAAATTTTTAGGGTTGTACCTGCGTCATATACTTAACTATACATGGTATTTTTTTCTGGCTTGTCACTTGTACCAACGTCTCAATCTAGGCGACGAAAAATTGCCTATTTTATAGCTTTTTTCGCAAAGGAGCGCCTTAAACAGAAATCAGTTTGCTTATATTCTTCTCTGAATCTGCGGTAAATTTTGTAATAAATAATTTTGTACTGATATCTTTTTATGCTTATCAAAACCTAATATCTAACAAGCATAATACAACATTACTTTTACTGAAACTATTGAATATTGCCACACAGAGCTTTTGAACGCATTCGTAACCATTTATTACTGCAGTATCATCACGAATTATTGAGGTAAGCAGAGTAAGTTATCGAGGTGAAGGTCGCACGATAATTCTCAAATTGCATGACAGATGGCGCTGGCTATCGATGTTCTACAATACTTTTGGGAGCTTAAAACTTTTTATATCAATTTATAACGGTCAATTTTGTGTGTTACCAGCTCTGATAGGAATGGATAATTTATTTAGGTTGCTGAGAAAATAAGGCTAATGGCCGGTTGCACCAATTTTTTTATTATTTTTACTTTATACTTTTACGAATATCACAAAACACGATATAAATAAATACTTTTAATTTAATATTTTTTTATGATATAAATACAGATGTAATAATAAGGTAAGTAAAATATGACAAATATATTTTATACGAAAAACAAAATAATAGCAAAATTATTTAATTTTATCCTCCTTTTTAGTAGATCTTGGATCACAGTTATTTCGTTTCACGTATAAGTAACCGCATATTATTTTGGAGCATCTGGCTATAGGAGAGATTAATACCAGTATAACATCTATCCATATTATAACTGTTATGTGAAAAATAATTATTTAACGAATTAAAAAAACTGAAGATTATTTAGGTTGGTAGTCTAACAATTTAGTCTGCGAAATTAAATTTTTGATGTCTAAGAGATTTCGCTGTTTTTGTACCAAGTATTTACTAAGGTGTACGTATTTGAACAAATCTACCACATAATCAGAGTTTATTTTCAAAATCGTCGATCCAAAAAGACCCATTTCCATACATTGAGAACGTTGAATATACAAAATATGTATCGATAGTATGATCACAAATCGATATACTTCATTATGACACCGATCGGTATTATAATCGAATAATTCGTTTCATCATTGACCGCACAATATTATAATGGCCGCCCATTCATGAAGTTAAGGTCAAGATGCGTTTTCGAAAAATGTTAGACAATATTTTTCGTATGAAAACTAAAACGCATAATTATTTTTTTTGGTCTATATTAAATATCTAGCACAAGACTCCAGCTCCATGTAAAATTACATTTTACAATACAATACAAAGTGGCTCCAAATTCATCAACCAAAAAATCAAATCAAAAATCTTTATTCGTGTCGTTCGTTTTTGTAAATTGATTGCAATTTTAATGCCCATCCAATGGTAGAGGAATATAGCCAATGGCATTACAAAAGCTAGATTACCTCATGTGCGTATACTTATATCTATTTTATATTGTTATCTTTCAAAATGTCTCAGCGCTGCTTTTCAATAAAAAATACGTATGATTGATATATTAATCCGGACTAACGAAATTCTTCTACAAATGAAGATAAAAGTTAAATAAAGTGTTCTTCTTCATTGTGCTCATAATAACATTATTATAATTTACACATTAGTAAAGGACATGCGGATCTTATAAAAATATTTGCTGTTGACAATTATTATGATTAGATATATAAAAAAAATATATATTTAATTCTCAAGCACAAAATAATCCCCAAAAAAGTTTTTAGTAACTTAAATATAACCCTTAAATGCTAGTGCACAGTTCACGGTCGACAAAGTAATTATTTAAGACAATAATGACCATTATTTTATAGATGAGGTCCGATCGTGTGTCCGACGACCTTTCACCGTATTTGTACTGTAGCTGAATGTGAGAGAAATGCGATTTGTTGATTTTAACTGATTATGCTTAATATCTACAGGATTTTTTTTATCCAGTGCGCAATTTTGGTGCTTCAGTATCAGTAATAGTATATGAACAATACATTTCAATGTTTTGTTCATTTTTTTTCACCCGTGTCCTATTTCGAGTAATGAAAAATATGGAGATGACCTATTCGTAAAGGCACTGCACCACGTAGGCATGTGAGAGAGAGCTCACAGGTACAATACGACTCAGCTGATATCTACACCACGCGCCAACCGGCGAATAATAGATAAATTAAGGTCTTAAGTGAATATTATGTTTCGTAAACGATAACTTTTTTTTTGTACTAAGACATAACAAACTGAAAAATACGTGTTTTTTAAAAGTGTTGAAGTTTATTGTGATAAAATTTGCGCATTGCTTAAAAAATTAGTTAGAATTTGACAGCTTTTGAGTACCTAATCCCGTTTCACAAAACTTTGGTCAACTGATGGTATAGTTTGACCTTTATATGGTTATAGACCACTATGCTAGGTTAATTAAACCATGATTTATTACTATTTACTTTTCTAACCTTTTAAACAATGGCTAATTACAGTGATAGATGATTTATATCAGGTGTGTTATAATATTCGCTGCTAATGATTCATTGTCTTATCAAAATCATTATGAAGTTCCTGTCAAAGTTCATCTTATTCTGTATTAGCTGTTTCACACATCTTACCTAACACATTTTCATCATCTGCCTAGCCTTTTCCCAACTATGTTGAGGTCGGCTACCAGTTTAACCGGATGCAGCTGAGCACTAGAGTTTTACATGGAGCGACTGCCTACCTGAACTCTAACACAATCCCCTTGGTATGACTGGTCGTCAGAGTTTCTGGCTTCCGATTACCCGTAACGACTGTCAATGATCTATTTGTAATATAATGCTCTGCTGATATTATAAATGCAAATATTTGTGTTTTTAACTTTCGCATTAATAATACTAGTAGGATTAGTAGGTTAAAACAAAGTAAGGTTAGTTGTACCGTTTGAAACTCAAAAGCTGCAGAACCGAATTTTATGTTCTTGGTTCTGTCTCCACCACAAAAAGGTGTTAAGAAGTTCTTTAGTAGTTCGTCGTAAATAGAACTAATAATAATAAAAATCTTTGGACAACTAATAGACAGAGATATTTCAGAGAGAATAAGTGCTGGATGGACTGTGTAAAAGACGACATGGCTGGAAAGAGGGTGCATGATGAGATGATTGCTGATAGAGATGTATGGGAGAAAAGGGCATGCTGCGCCGACCTCAAATTAATTTGGATTGGGGCAGGAAGATTAGGATGATGATTTCAGAAATAGCTAAAGCTCGTGAAGAATTACCCGTTGCTCTGAATTACTTCCTATACTCAAAGGCTCACAATTCGAAAGCCTTAACCAACTAATTATGTCACTTTCAAAACGTGGGCAAACATTTGTCACCAACAAATTACAGTGCTGGCCATTTATAATGCCAAGGCCCTATAATTTTGCCACGTGACGAAATAATCAAATAAATACGAATAATAATTTTGTGTTTAGTGACAGCAACAATTAGGGGATTGTCACGCTTGTCCGTCTGTCACGTACCCACGAACATCTAAATGGTCATTATGGGTTTATGGATGGTATAAATATCATTTGTTTTTTTGGGATTGTCACACATCTCAAGTGAGTCCTGGTGAGGATACAACGATAGAGATGAACTGGTTTTTGGTAGGTGTTAAATAATAATTGGACTTTTTTAATTTCTTTTTCACTCATCCTTTTACTTTTATTATCCCTGGAGATGATAGTTTCGCGATCACAAGCAGTATTAAAACCCAGTGTACTTTTTTCTGTCCCACACTGTACGCTACAATGAAATATAAACGAAAGTGCTTAAACTCTGTCAGTGACAATATGCACCGACAATGATCTGTCATTAAAGATTGATACAGTAATGTAGTTTCTTTGTATTATCAGCTAACACAATGGAACACATTTATTAGTATAGTTTAGTAGATGATGACTATTGGCTTATTTCAGATTGAGGCCGGGTGATTATCTAGTCAAGCTTTCTAACATAACTAGATATTTTTTTCTAGATCATTATTTTATCATCTGTTTGAATCAATTCTAAAATATTATCAATATCTGTATGATATTGATAATATTTTAGATTTGATTTCAAATTAGTATGAAAAAAGTTTTCTTTTTTATCACGATCTCTTTTATTTTTTCAGATTTTCTTGGCCATTGGCCTAGCATCTTCCGATAAACTGGACCGCACCTACCTTCCACCTATAGGTGCACAATTTTCTGGAGGTATCTTGGGAAGCCATGATGCTCCATTGGAACCCCCTCATCATTTACACCCAGGCCTAGAAACTACAATTACTAAAGGTCCTTATGGAAATCAACCTAATATTGGACTAAATGGGGAATCTTTCAACTTCGGCGATAAGATACCTCAAGTTCCGTTCAATTACTACCAAGAAAAGTTCCCAACAACAACAACCTCCTATGCATTTTCACAAACAACGACTTATCCACCTGTGGATGGGTTCGAAACTACTGCCTTACCAATCAATCCTGTCACTGGATTACCAATTCAATTGGAGCAGGGCAATAACCTCTTTGGACCTCAAGGACAGCAGAATATTCAGAAGTTGCCTAACTACACTCAAAATCAAGAAACAACTTATGGGACTATTCGGCCTGATTTTGTGCCTGGAAGTAAAAACCAATTTGCTAACCAGCCAATTAATCAATATTCGGGACAAAATGTAATTACTACTGGAAATGATGTGCAAACCCCGGGAAGGATGTATCAGCAACCAGGTCAAAAACAGGGAGAGCTGCAGTATCCTGGACAGGATAAAACAGAACAGCGAGAATCCGTTTACACTGGTGCGCCTGATAATCAACGTGTTGACCAATACCCAAGACAAGATGTAGTTTACCCTGGAGGTATTGTACAAATTCCTGGTGGTAATCAGGCTTTGACTCAGTACCCCAGTGAACAGACTACTACAGGACAACCTGGGTCTATACCATCAACTGCTTCTCCAACAAACCTCCAGACAGGTGGCAACCAATATGGGATAAGCGTTAGCCCTAATGACTCTCAAGGACCAAAATCACAAGGCACTTACTCAGGCCAGCCGATCAATGTTCAAAATTTTGGAGAGAGTCAACCAACTCAAACGCCTTACCAAAACCAAGAATCTCTCAATGTTGCAACTAACCCGGCACAGTATCCTACAATCAACCAAAATTATGACACATCTAGACAAGGGGAATCTGGATCAACACCTTCTACTATTCCTTCTCTCTACTACGATGGTGTCTCTAGCACAACTTCTCTGCCTAAAGTGCCACAATCTACTTCAGTTTACCCCTCTGTTAACCGATTTTATCGTCCAGAAAGGCCTCAAGCCGCAGCCGATAGGAACGCTGTGATCCTTAATTATGAGAATGTTCGTACTCCAAATGGCTACTCATACAGTTTTGATACCTCAAATGGAATACATGCTGATGAAAGTGGAATAGTGGACAATGGAACTAAAGCTCAAGGATCGTATTCGTATATTGGGGATGATGGAAAAATATACAGTGTCATTTACACTGCTGATGAAAACGGTTTTCAGCCTCGTGGTGATCATTTACCTACTCCTCCTCCTATACCAGAAGCCATTCAGAAGGTTATTGAGCAAGCTGCTAAAGATAAACTTGCTGGAATATTTGACGACGGTAAGTTAAAGAAACTTTTTTTTAATTACCTCTGATTGAGCTTTGTTTAAAGAATATTTGTTATCTCATAAGAAATAGAAACAATTATTTTTGATGATGATACAAAATTCTACAAGTTGCATTGTAGATGAAGTAAAAAGTAAATTATACAATTAATCCATCATACTAATGCATTATTTCAAGTCGGACAATTACATTTCTTATTAGTACTTAAGATTATGATCTGATCATGTGAGAGTTACAATGTAGTATAATATTTTGAAAGTATTAGTTTTAAGATATTTATTCTTTACCACCAGCATTCAATAATATAAATACTGTTACAGGATCATATGATGAAGCTAAATACGGTGATAAGAAATACTTAGAAACAGCAAATCGTCATCGGCCACAAAATCAACACAAAGGCAGGTTTAACAATAAAAATCTCAAAGGAGGAAAAAATGATCTCATATCAATAAAACCTATCGCTGGAATAAAAGACGAAGAATACGATGAAGTTCAATTTAACGATAACGTTTCAAACACTGAACATAGAAAGAGCTCCAAATTACCGTCAAGACCGATGAAAGAGGGACCTTCAAGCCAGATTGATAACAAAAACAAGATCCAAAATATACCTGAACCAACCAAAACTGTTTTGGGAGATGGTGATGTATTGTTAGGAAGTGTGGATCAATATGGTAGGCCAGGAATTAAACAGTTTTATGACAATGATACAAAGAAACAAGGATCTACTGGATATCCTCCTATAATAAATGAGGATAATTTTCCTAGAAATGAGGTTGCCAGAACCGATACAAATAATGCAGCTGTATCAAAAAATCGAGAAAGTACAACACCTGGCCTAGCACCTGGAGAAAAATATTTTACGGATACGAAATATCCCGGGTCTCATGTAGATGTCAGTGGTGAATCGATACCTAATGGTGTTGGTAGTAATGAAGGACAAGATACTAATTCTAGTAGGCCCGGGTTTTCTGACGGCCAAAATATAAATATGTATTCAAGATTCAATACTAGTTCTACTGCCCCAATAGTCACCAACAGAAAACAAATGATGAGACAAAAGATGTTAGAAAAAGAAAGCAATGAGTACAATAAAAATCAAAATAATAGACCTAAAGTGGAAAATAAATCTCAAGTAAATACCGAAACTCCATCGATCTCAGATTATATAAATAATGCTGCTAAGGACACGGTTCAGAACCAACAACAAACTCAAAAGGATGACAAAGGGTACTATTACCAACAACCGAATAGCAAATTTGAACAGAATACGTTCCCAACACGATTTAGCCCTCAAGAAGTATCTTCCACAAGGAAACCAGATCAGCTTAGAGATGAATATGTACAAGGAACGACACGAAAACCATTTATAACTCCTAATATATACGATAAAAATGAGTATATCACCAACAAGACTCCTCAATCTACTAGCCGGAGACCTTTTATGACTATAAGGGTCACCTCACCAACAGATAATTCATACACTGATTACGAAAACGGTCAAGATTATGCGACTGATCAAGATATTGGTGACGACAGAATCTATTCTAATACAACACCGGCTGAAAATAACGGAATTAATTCTCGACCTTATCAACCAACCCAAACTACATCAAGTCGTGTAAATCAAAAAGATTATGTAACTCCAGGACAGAGGACCATATATTCAGAAACCGTAACGCCAGGATATTTTTATCAACCAACTACACCGATGTTGTCTCATAATTCACGATTCGGAAGTAATGAAATTCCCCGAAGGATATCTCAACAGACTGGACCATCAACTACAGTCATCGATTCTACGACTGGTTTTGTCAGACCTGTTACTACTCAATCTTCCTCAGAAAAGAAGCCATCGGACTATGAATATCAGACAACAAATGTAGGGTCTGATTATCCAGCAACTGGTTTTGGTTCGATATCTACCACTCCCGGAGTGTCATTGCCTCAGAACTATTACTCATCTACCTATAGACCTTCTCAAGAATACTTTAGTACATCAGCTTTACCTCCAACGCCTGGGCTAAATAGTAACAATGACAAACCAGCTTCTGGATCTACACGTGGATCACTACAACCTTCGCAAGATAATAGTTTTCACACTGGCTATCATTATGGACCTCCTAAATATGATCATTCTGTAACCGACTTATTTAATCCTGATAAATCTCGAATTTCAGGAGTTACTCCGACTTTATCAACTGAAAATTATCAAACCTCTTCTCGACAAGGACCTGGTGATTACCCAAGTACTACGTCAACACCTGCAAGACAAGACACCTTTATCCAACCTGATTCTTCACCGTATCCTACTTACCAAGGACAGAACCAAAATGGTCCGTCAGATTATCCTATTGCTATAACCTCTACTACACCTGTAAATAAATCTGTATTCAAATACCCAGGATCTACAGTGTCCAGTCCTCAAGAAACTACTGATTATGAAAACGGCCCTTCAAGAAATTTCTATCCATCTACTGAATCGTCTACGTTAGGAACGACTCCAAGTTCTTACGTACCATCTATAACTACTGGCCCAGCTCAGGGTTACTCAACAACTTACCGTCCTGCCTTCCAGACTACCAAAGACACATTTGTAGGTAGTCCTACAGTTGATGGTTTTGGAAGACCAATCATAACTGAGCAGGGTGGTTCTTATCCAGGATTCATACAGCCTACTAAAGGACCAATAAGTAATATTGGACCTAACTTCGATGGTATTGAGTCTACTTCATACCCTGAGACTTATGTTAAGTCTAGTGTTGTGGGGGAAGACTTCAGTGGACCCAAGCAACCACAAAGGTATGACCCTAAAACCGGATACCATTATTAATGATTGATGTAAATTGAAGATATTTATTGTTGTTATTTTTGGGCAATGTTATAAATGAATAAAAAGTTTTAAACTGAAGATGTCGATGCAGTTTTTTTACATAATCATTAATTTGAAAGTCTATTTATAAATAAAAGTACGAATCACGCGATATTTTTATGCTTATTACTAACAAAGTTTTGAAGAAGATTCATTTTTATTTATTACATATTTTATTTAATTTCCCTTGAGGAGCTCGTGGCTAATAACAGCCGCAGGGAGCAATCAGTGCGAGTCATTGCAAAAAACGTTTTCTATTGACTGTGGAATGAATAGCATTTAATAATAATAAAGTTAATATTTTAAAATCACACATAAATACTATTATTAGAAATGATATTCAGAAATCAAATGAAGTAAAGATTCATTCTGTTTCCTATATAATTACGATTACCACATACATGTAGGTAATTACTTGGATATAAATGTCAAGATCAATAAGAAATCTAGATCATTTTATACCCACGCACACTTATTAATCATACAAAATTAAACTGCATACATTAAAAGGCAATTTCATTTGCATAAACATATTATGAAAATTACATTTTATTTTAATTTTAATCAAACAAGTTACGTTTAATGAATAACACGATGCGATGGTAGTAGTACATGCGCTAGGGAGCTTAGCCATAAAAAATCGTTAACTCATCACCCCTAAAGCTTTACATTCAGTAAAAAAGATAAAATTATTTAAAAGGAGGTAAAGCTCCATCTATACTAAATCTACGAAGTCAATGGTCTATGCTTACGCGACGCTGCGTACGAGTGGGACGTACACATGCAAATTAACTATGAGTTGCGGCTTAAGAAAAATAGATGGCACGCTCATAAGTGTTTTAGTATTAATAATTGCAAAGTTATAACAAGATTTCCTTTAGGATGTCTGATTTTGGAATACTAGCCTTAGGAAAAGTAATGAAAACAATGATGAAAAAAAAGACTTTAAAACATAACAATATATTAAGTATAATGTTATCTGGCTACCACTTTGAATGGATGTAGCTTAGTACATTTTTTTACATGAAGTGACTGTCTTAACTCCACAACCGACTTACAGGATAACACGATACTCCATGATCCGTGGTTCCCATCACAGTTGGAAAGAGGCTAGGCAGATGATGATATGATGATAAGGAGAACCTCTACACCTCGGGTACCGAGTAACAGGGCAAGCAGGTTTGTCAGACTTCCTGGATTCTGACGACCCGTAACAACAATCAAAGTTCTAAAAACTTTTTACAAAAAAATAAAACCGACTTCCAAAAAAAACTGAAAAGTAAAAAATAATTTTATTTAAACGCTTTACGACCAAAACATCGCTCTAGAAGTCGGTGTCTTGTAAGTTACTATTGTTAGTATTTCGCCACCGACTTCGAAAGCGATGTTTTGGTCGTAAAGCGTTTAAATAAAATTATTTTTTACTTTTCAGTTTTTTTTGGAAGTCGGTTTTATTTTTTTGTAAAAAGTTTTTTATTTTTTCGCTTTTCAGTGTCTCGGTCTTGCTATCTTAACAAAATAAACACACCACTTTTTTTTTAGGTTGTAATAAGCGTAAACAACCAAATCATCTAAGTATTTGGCATATCAGCAGGTAGAGATAAATCGTTATTTTTGATATATTTATAAAACGGCTGAACCGGTAGTGATAAAATTTATATGGGACCACCTGGAAAGTATACCCTACCAAATAAAAAAACAATTTTGCAAATCGGTCCAGGCGTCTTCGAGTAATCGGTGAACATACATAAAAAATAAAAAAAAAAGATCCCGACGAATTGAGAACCTCCTCCTTTTTTTTGAAGTCGGTTAAAAATGTATAACGCAACACACATAATTAAAGTGTAATTACCGCAAAATGATACATACCTTTATTTAGCAACAAATCTATTGTTCTATACCTAATCTGCAGAATAAATTGATCATCACATATCTGATGTGATATCGTGAGAAAACCTACACGTTTATAAACTTACATAGCGGGCGTGTTGAGTATGGCGACAGCGCCACCTTCCCTAGCTCGAACCTCCTAATGTAATCGTAACGTTATTATACCGTTAAACGATATTTTTTAATGATAAATACAACTATCCTAAAGTAGAAGTGTTTAAAATGTAAAAAATAAATAAATTAGGTGTATCCATTGATATGAATAAAGTCTTCAATTTAATAAATAAAATGTAAGAACTGTTTTTTGGTATCCGCGTCCCAGTTAATGAGCTGTTTTTTTTTCGGATGGGAAATCATCAAATGACCCCTGGTGGGGTGGAAGGGAGTGTCAGTCTCTTACTGACTAAAACCTATCCATGTTCCTTCCTCAGCCCTTTTTGTATTCCGGGGGCGCGGTATCTCTTTCAAATGTCCCGCGGCCCCGGCAGCTATGGCCCAGTAGGAGGGCCCCATTGCTGATAGCTCTTGTGAATAAAGGGCTGAGGGAGGAACATAGCTAGATGGGTTTTAGTCAATAAGAGTCTGATACTCCCTCTCGGCCTACTCATGTTGGGAGGAGTCATCTGATGATTTCCCATCCGAAAAAAAAACAAAGCAAAGTGCAGTGTTACGTTTACTCAGTCAATACTGGGTCACATCTGGCTAGACTTTTACTGATATCATTTATTTGATTGCGTGTTCATACAGCTTCTAGATGGTTGGCGATAAATGGTTTATACAACGCTCTAGGCTCAGTTTAAATTGTTTGCTTTATAGTTCGATAAAAATATTCTCATCGTCATTAGTGTGCCTCAGTTGATCAAGTCGAGACCAGTTTTTGTAATAATTATAAAATAAGTAAAATATGGTACCGAATTCAATGTGGGTGACTCCAGTATCATTACTTGCTAGCATGATCTATGAAATTGATAGAGCTTATAAATAACATTAATGAATATAACAAAATACATAATTAATCATTACAGCATTTTATGTCTCACATAAATGTTTACAGGCAATAAAATATTAAGAGACATACCAGTAGATCACAAAATAACTGAAAATGTGGTTATAAAATTGCATTATTGTTCAATGCTTAAACATTCAAGGCTTACATTCAAAACGAATAAATCATTTCAGAAACTGAAAGCAAATGCAATAAAAGCATGAACGTTAATGACAAACCGGATTACGATGAAGAAGATGATGTTACAAATCATAACCATCATGCTATTCTAAGAACCAATAAAGTAATAGAAGCCTATTAAAATAACGATTACTTAATAACTAATAACGTTCAAATTATATTATTTAACGAGCACGTACATATGTTTTAATTTGAACAAATCGTGGTGTACAAGCTGTGTGTTATAGTTTTTTGCTCGTCTACGTTTTTATTTGGTGCTAATGACTTCGGGTCATTTTGGATCCGGTTCCTTTTAGATTTGAACTCAAGGTTAAGGATGGGTTGTTCTTTTTTGTTGAAGGGTCTTCTTGAGTTTCGATTGAAATGCTTTTAGTATGTTTTTGTTGAGAGCAAAAATTTTTTATTAATTATTTTCGTTCTTATTTAAGAATTCGCTTGGTCCTTTGAGATTCCATTAGATAGATGATACAGCTAAAGATATAATACATTTAGCATTCAGAAGCGGACTATTATTAAAAACAAATAATCGGTGAACTTAGATGATATTAAGGAGTTCAGTCACTATTTTATCCTTAAAACAATAAATAATTTGCACTTACAAATTACGTAGACCATCATCTTACCCAAGAATCTTCTAATTGACAGCTCATTTCCCGCCTTTTTATATTCTTTATTCATAACCATAGACAAAATTAAAGAGTATCCTAACTATACTATTATTCTAACTGAGTCTGACGCTACGTACTGAATTAATTGAATTATGTTCTGAACTATTAGAAACTGTTTTCTTTCTTATATTTTAGTTAGTTATTTTATCTTTAATGCTTTTTATTAAACATAAATCCATCCATATCATATCCATATGAAATTATGAAAAATTGCAGCCTTCTATGATATAAAACAATGCGGATTTTATCAAGCTTCCTACAAATGGAAAAACACATCCTCACACTATAAGACCCAAATTGGTTAATTAAAATGCTCAAAGTTATGTTCTAGATGCAAATGCAACCACACCTGATGCTGTTAGTCACATATAAATCAACTGACATAATAATTTCAAGCATAAAGGTCACAAAGTCACTACAAACAGTGACAGGTTAGTGACTAAACGCCCACGAAGTCAATTAGTGCACAATCCCGCAGCCGCATCGCGTGGGTTAAGCAGAGGATGTGACAAATAAATAATAGACTTCTGAATAATTCTGATAATAATAATGGTCGTAATCGTACTCTGAATAAACTTGACTGTTATAATAATGACTAGCTTCTGCCAGCGACTTCGTCCGCGTGGAATAGTGGTGCTCCGCTCCTATTGGTCTTAGCGTGATGATATATAACTTATAGCCTTCCTCGACAAATGGACTATCTAACACTGAAAGATTTTTTCAAATCGGACCAGCGGTTCCTGATATTAGCGTGTTTAAACAAAATGACAACATTTCCCTTTACTGCTCTGCTCCTATTGATTGTAGCGTGATGAAAAGTATGCTATAACCATCTCAGGAGTATGACAAATAATTGTACCAAGTTTCGTTAAAATCCGTCGAGTAGTTTTTGTTTCTATAGAGTTTATACAGACAGACAGACAGACAGACAGACAAAAATTTTACTGATTGCATTTTTGGCATCAGTATCGATCCCTAATCAACCCCTGATAGTTATTTTGGAAAAATATTTCATGTACAGAATTGACCTCTCTACAGATTTATTATAAGTATAGACGAGTGTATCAATCTTATATTGTAGACACAGTTGGTACCTATTTATACTAAAAATGTATCAGATATGATATCTCACTGTATATACTTAATATTAATATTTTGATCGAAGACGTCATGATGTGCCGGACCTACTGCCTGCTGTCTAAAACACGAGTATTTGTTTATGGGTTCAAAACCTGACAAGTGCCAATATGAATTTTATATTTGATATTATCAGTAAAGAGTTATGACTTATATCAAATTCGTAACGAAAACTTGAATAAGTATATAAGTCTGAAATCTTTATTCTGCACTACGCAAGCATGGTCTTCAAATGTCGTGTCTCCTCTGCAATTTGATGGTATGCAATAGATTTGGATTAATATTATAATCTACTTCAGATTCTGACAGTACATATTAAAGTTCATAATATTAATACCAGTAAAAGGAGCATTCACGATCTTAATTTATATGTTCTGCCTCCGTATTGTAATCGGCAAAGAGTAGGTCATCCCATTCTTTCAACGGATCTCGCAATTTTATAACATAACTAGCTGTTTACCACGGTTTCACTCGCATTCTGAAGGAATTACTTCACACATCTGGATAAAGACCAGGATATACGAGTAGAATAAGCGTGTACCAAACTTCAAACAAATCAATTCAATAGTTTTTGCGTGAAAGAGTAAAAAACACATACATACATCCACACAAAGTTTCGCATTTATAATATTTTGAATTCTAAAACAATTTTTTGTTGACCCATCATAAAAGTATTTATTTGTTACTAGAGACTTGGATGATTTACCTCTTCTTTCCACAACAATAATAATTAGAGAGTAGTGAAAGATTGGCATAATTTGCGCTTTATCGTTACCCGACTGCGGCGAAGACAAAAATGGAGGGTTCTGTTTTTGTAATTCTGACTGTACTGATCTGTTGATACTAATGAATGTGACTGCTGGTAGATTTCCATTTTTTTTGAATTTTATTTTAAGACTTCCAATTCTGACAACCAATTTTCAATTATGAAACAATATAATATTGATTGATTGATACACAGTTATTGAAAAAGTAGGGTACGTATTTTAAGGTTTTTTATCTCCAATTCTTTGTTCGTTAACCATAATAATCGTCACTACCATTTGATTTATCTTCCTCAGAAATCTAAAGAAGCTACGTATCTTCATCACGATGTGTCAATCTTTATCTCCCAACATATATTTATATCCGAGAAATAATAGCCATGTCAATGTGAAGAGTACTTCGGAGTAGGGTGCGGCCACACGATACGGAATTGATATTGTACAACACGTTCGTCTGACGTGACTTACATCAGATGAGATGAAAGGACCGCCGGTGATGGTAAAGATTCTAACATGGTACAAAGTTAGCTTTTAACAAATGCTTCAATTTTAAATGTGCTGTGATGATTCTCTACTATACGGAGTGGTCCAAAATGGAATTCTTGGAGGGGTGATTGAAGTGTTTTCTTATGACGACTAGTATTATCACCAGGGGTCGTACCACCACGTCTTACTGCAATCACTATTCAGGTGTAAGAGCGAGACACAGCTACTACGGTCGTATAGCACTGTCTCATTTTCACAACTTAACTATTCCTACTTTTGCACGTCATGGTTTAGCTCCTGGTCACCTTTTGAACCACCAGATGTAGTGAATAAGTCCCGCATTAGTATCTATCAAACGAAGCTCTGAATAGGCTTGCCGCGGTTGGCCACAACAGATTAAAGTCCACAAATATTTGATAATAACGTGACCAATTCAGACATTCCTACATCTAGTAAAGATGGTATCCATTTAAGAGTAGATAGGTGCGGCAACACGGCGCCGGAATCTAGTTCTTTGCAAAACGTTCATCTCAGACGTGGATTGCATGCAGTCTAGAAATCTAGACGAAAGGGCCGCCAAGGTGAGGGCGGCTCCTGCGATTTTATAGACAGTAATCACATTGATTAAGATGTGTGTGGTGTCTATCGGATCTATATATGTAGACTGGAAACGACTAGAACTAGACAAAGAAAAGTTTTTCGTTGTCTTCTCTCGTGTACGAGTGAGCGGGTTCGAAACCAGACAACTATCAATGTAATTTTTCTAAAGTCACGTGTATTTTCGAGCTTATTGAGCGTAACTAAGATACCACTGACTAATGGTGAAGGTAAAAATATGGAGAAACCAGGAATAATATTGGAAAATCGCCGAAAATTCCGAATCGCAATGATGATGATGAAGGGAAACCAAAAAACATGTGTTTAGGTACCTAACCTTATTCCATTTACAAGAAAATCAGCTTAATTCTTGGCATGGACTGCAAAGATTAGAATTCTGTAGGAAAAAAATCAGCAGGATTTTAGGTACTATATTAAACTGCGCAAAGATATACAAACACTTTCCATATATCTCAGCAGATCATATACGAAGATATATTTTGCAACTTAATAGAAATAGGACGTATTTTGTCCACCCTATTTAACAAATGATATCGTTTATAGACAACATGACAAAACGTCTAACAAACAAAGAAACAGGTATTTAGACGGTACCAATTTATTTTGCGAAAAATGTAAACAAAGTCGTAACCTATTTTGTTCTTATTCTGTCGCAGAAATTAACAAAATGGCGTAAGGATGGCGCATTTGTGTCAATTTCATGCTCTACACATCATCATTCATCATTATTTTAATGCTATTTTATTTATCTATCTAGGAAAATTGGAACAAAATAGGTAATGATTTTGTTTAGATTCTTTGTAAAATCAATTAGTACAGATTATGCTTGACGGCACGTTTGGCGTAGTGGCTGAGCAATTGACTGCTGCGCTGCGTGTCGCGGGTTCGATTCGCGCACGGGACAACTAAAATTGTTCCGGGTTTGGATGTTTGTGCATGTGTAATCAATGTTTGTAAACGCACGGGCAACGTTTTTATAAAAAAAAATATACTTGGACAAACGTGAGAACAACTCACCAAGATGATTCATCCAATACAATACTTCTCAGAACATACCAAATAGATATACAGACCTGCCAATATCTGTCAAAATATCGTACCTTAGTATAACAAAATATCAAGGTTGCCACAACAAAAGCTTTTCGCAATCGACTCACATTGTGGCGAGTTCATTTCGTTAGGACTTGACCCCTGAGATGCAACCTTAGACTCCGAATGAATGGATATAGATCGAATGGCATCTGATGATGCCGATGGCCATATTGGCAACGAATCACGATTCTTGTTACGATTGTTTTTCTTTGAACAATAGATTTTTAAGTTCATATTTCTTCATTCTATTATAATACTAGCTATTCTACGCGGTTTCACTCGCGTCCCGAAGTAAGTACTTAACCCACCCTAATAAAAAGTAGCCTATAACCGTATCCAAGGTTTTCCCCATACTCCTACCAAATTTCATCTAAATCAGTTTAGCCGTCTAACCATGAAAGCATAACAAACAAACAAACTCACTTTCCCATTAATAATATTAGTTTCTTTGTATTTTACATGCTTGCAAGTTATAAAGCAAAAGCAAAACTTAATTTGTCTGTTTGTTTGTTTCATTTCCAGGGCTAAAATGGCTGAATCGATTAACTTATATGACATTTGGTAACATATATTGAAAACTGAAGCAGGACATAAGATAATTTGATCTGGGAGAGTAATTCATTCGGATAAAAAGCATCATAAAATAATGTGTTTTAACCTATGTATGTATAGTCTGTACCATTTCATTATACGAATAATGTAAACAGAATCATAAACTATTTTGTTCTAATTTTCCCACATAGAGAAATAAAATGGCATTAAATGATTAATGATAATGTTTAGAGCATGAAATTGACGTAAAAGCGCCATCCTTACGCAATTTTGTTAATTTCTGTAGCAGAATTAGAACAGCGTAGGTTACGACTTTGTTTACATTTTTCGTAAAATCATTTGCTACAGATTATACCACATTTCAACCAAATGTATTTTTGAAGTTTTTGTGTGGAAGAGGAACTATATTATACATACAAACATCCACACATCCTCACAAGCTTTCGCATTTATAATACACTAGCTTCTGCCCGCGACTTCATCCGCGTGGAATAGTGGTGCTCCGCTCCTATTGGTTTTAGCGTGATGATATATAGTCTATAGCCTTCCTCGATAAAGGGACTATCTAACACTGAAAGAATTTTTCAAATCGTACCCGTACTTCCTGAAATTAGCGCGTTCAAACAAACAAACTCTTCAGCTTTATTATACATATAGATATAGATTAGTATAGATATTAGTAGGATTTTCTCACGATATTTTCCCTGTTGACCAACGAGTCACATCAAAAGCTAATAATATTTAATTGGTCAGTATGGCGTTTATGTTAGGATCATTAACGAGCTCGTAGGAGACTTTGATGATTAATTACTGATATTGTTAAATGTTTACTACAACTTTAACTATAAATTATACCAAGTATTCAACTTGTGCCGTGAAGGTACAGGCTTCGTTTATAGTTTTTACTTATCTAAGTAAAAACTTTAAATCGAATTAGACGCTTCTATGTATAATATGGCCACTGCTAACTTACCACACACCATAAAGTTATGCCATATTTGCCATAGATATTCGCATGATACATTTGACTCAAGTATTTTTAAAGCATTAATCATCGGCCTGTATATATGTGCCACTGCTGGGCACAGGCCTCTTCTCGTTCAAAGACATGAGCATTAATCACCACTTTCTCAAGGTGGATTGACAATTTCAGACTTTTAAGTCCAGATTTCCTTACGATGTTTTCCTTCACCGTTTGTCAGTGACGTCTAAGGTACTTAGAAACACACTTAGAAAGCACATGACTTTAGAAAAGTCACATTAGTACTTGCCAGAATTCGAAGCCGCACACTCATACACGAGATGCAAGTACCTTAACCATTAGACCGCGACGACTGTGACTAAGCATTAAGCAGTCTTGATATTTAGGAAGCATGGTCACCCATGAAAAACATGTTTAGTAAACTAACCCAAACAGATCCTGCTTGCTTAACCGTAAGTCTTTAGTCTTCTCCTCAAGACTAAACATGATAAAAAAGTTTAATTCTTCTCCAAAATGTATGAAGCTGTACAGATATCAAAGCAATCTATCAAAACCAGTGTTGCCAACATTCCGAGCAACACCTACTACCAATTAAGGCACTTGCCGACTTATAATGATGCGCAGAACAACGATGATCTACATCGCATGTCGCAACATTGCCTACTAAAGATCCCTCGATCCAGTAATCTGTTCGATAGCTCGGTAGACTAGCGACTTTTAGGCGCTAAGACAAAAGACGATCTTCGACAGATTATGTTTTGTTGCAAATTCAACTCTTATCTGAAAGCAAATAGGTACTTTTTGATTAGTTAGTGATTTTAGACTTTTATATTCCTAAAATTTCTTGATTGCCCAATAATTGTCGTCTAAGATATACTTGTTTATAAAGAGATCATAACATAACAATACATAATTATCTATTGCCTATTTAACCATCTCTGTCGCAAGCCAGAAAGTCTGTCAACCAGTTTAACCAAGGGGTGTTATGTTATCCATTAACTGCAGGGTTGTGGAGGTCAGACCTGTCGCTCCATGTAAAACACTGTTATTCAGATGCATACGGCTAGACTGGAGGCTGATCCCGAGATAGTTAGGAAAAGGCTAAGCAGATGATGATAGCCTCATTCCCCTTAAGGCAGAGATGCACCAGCACTATTTCACACTTCAAATAAGGGGGTAGAATAAAGGCTCTCTACTATATTTAAAAGGACAGAAACCCAGAAATTCCAGACTACTACCTACTGGAAAATTGCTGATTGACAAACTCAACAATACATATACCAGTACCATGGACTCAGCAGTAAAACTTCCGACCACTAAACCAATAAAGCAGTCATGATGAGATCAAGATAGGTCAAGCGTAATGAGTCAGCTGGGTCATACGATTTGTCTTTCGTCTTTCGTAATCAGGGCTCGAGCTACAGATGAAATTCCAAGCATTTATTACGAAGGCATCTTATCTAAGTAATGTAATAAATGCGATTGTTTCATCATTGGACATGACTAGGATATTGGACAGATGGACAGAAGATAAATCTACCTTCTAAGGTTAGCTAAAACCCATACTTGTTCCTTCCTCAGCCCTTTGTATTCCGGGGGCGCGGTATCTCTTTCAAACGTCCCGCAGCCTCGGTAGATTGTGGAGATAAAGTAGCAATTTCACATTCAGGCCAAGAAAATATTCTTAATATACTGTAATCAGATTTAAAGTTGGGGAAAAGGATGGTTAAGATAATGATTCTTCAAATCAGATGTACTCGAGTGTGCTTGCTAGTTAAAATATAAACTGGTATCGACACAGTAATTTAAGCTTCTGTTATTTGTCAATGCCTATCGGTTCGTCGAGTTATCTAGTTTATTAATTACAGATTTAAACGGAATCCATACTTGATATGTTAGTAGATAATAATTTGTAAATGGAACTAGTATGCAAATTGGTAAACTTAACATTTACGGGAATAATTATTATGTTATATCCTTTCTTTTCGGATGGGAAATCATCAAATCACTCCATCCGAAGGTGGAGCGGGAGGAAGTATCAGACTCTTACTGCTAAACCCATCCATGTTCATTCCTCAGCCCTTTATATTCCGGGATCGCGGTAACTTTTTTGAACGCAGCCCCAGCAGGCTATGCCTCTGTGGGGTGGGCCCCGTCACTGCTGCTGACATCTCTCTTGTCGACACGGGCTTTTATTATTCTTTTGCTGTTAAACCAACTTTCATGGCTATTCAATGCAAGAAGAAGTAGGGTTTAAAAATGTCAATGCAATAGTGTACTTATTAGATCAAGTGGGGTTTCATACGATTGGGCTTGATCAGCACATAATATTCTAATCTATCTATCTGAAATGTTTTATGTTCTAAACTATATACCAGTGTCTCGTGTGCACAGACCGACGCATGCGCTCAACCGCAGGCTAAACGCCGCAGCACGAACTATTACGCTTTGCGATACACACTACATTATGAATTGCAACAACTGCCCGAATCTAGGGCCTTAGTGCTTTGACCTTTGAGTCTAAAAGTATTAGACATATTAACTTGAAATCATTTTAAAACTACCTATATCTCGCGGTTTCATCCACATCCCGAGGGGACTACTTAACCCACTCGGATAAAAAGAAGCATATAACAGTCTCCAGGGTTTTCTCTATCTTTGTGCCAAATTTTATCTGAATCGGTTCATCCGTTTAACCTTGAAAGCGTAACAAACAAACTCACTTTCGCGTTTATTTTTATCATTTATTTTTTCTGCGTGTGTTATGTATTCGTAGTTACTATAAGAGGCCGGTGATCCCAGAGGAAGCACATATACCTGGCTGGAGGCCCTAAATCCTTGCTGGAGGCCCTAAATTTATTTAAGGCACTTCACAGGCAAGCCCGGTTAAGCAGTCGACAACCTTCTTCTAGGTTGACCTGCGAGATGCCATACACAAAAAAAGAAAAAAAGAAGCACATATATATTATGACTCCACAGAAGATGAATTACCGACCTTTCTCATTGAATTGGAGAGAACAAAAGTACGTCTGCTCCAAATAACCTTACCTGACTCTGTAAGGTGAAGGATGAGAGCCGGAGGGTCTTATCAGCCCATCACTGATCAGACCATGTTACAGCATCATGTCAGGTACAGGGTCATTTATTGACAGGTGTGCTTAATTGGACCCGTCGGGGCTTTGTTTAAAAGTAATTTGGGTATCCTATTCATAGTATTTTAATATTAATAATATTTTTTATAAAAAACTTAACAATACTGATTTGATTGTTGTACCTATTAATTAAGGTATTTTTGGCCATGAATCGTTGCTGAACAAAACTGATCATAGGCTGTATTAACAGAAGTACCTACAGGAAATATTATTATATTCTATAAAAAATATCATTCATTTTCTTTCTATTTATTAGTACAATGACAACATAATAATTTGAATAAATAATGTAATGATTTAATTATCAATACACCATTTAAACAACCGTAAACAATCAAGACAAAAATTGGACGAAAAAAAACTATTGTTCAATCAATCAAACAATACTACAAGCAATATAGATACTCATAATTATATTTAGAACTAGCTTTCCTCCAGCGCCTTCGCCCGCGTGGGCTATACGAATTCAAATTAAAAATGTCAGAGTTTCATACAAACTTTGGAAAATCCTTTCTTATCGAATGCCTATGTCATACACAGAACACACCCTCCAAGTTTCAGGTCCCTACGATCAGTGGTGTAGGCTGTGCGTTGATCCTTCAGTCATTCAGGACAAAGCATTTTATATATACAGTGGTACAGAAAATAAATAAAACTGATTAATCTAAAACTGTTTCATATATTTTATTTTACTAGCCTAGCATAC
This sequence comes from Pyrrhia umbra, assembly GCA_963891755.1. Classification (NCBI taxonomy): domain Eukaryota; kingdom Metazoa; phylum Arthropoda; class Insecta; order Lepidoptera; family Noctuidae; genus Pyrrhia; species Pyrrhia umbra. Next base: position 11,559,197 of record OY982933.1, on the reverse strand, counting down.
TGGCCCATACCCACCCTCTCCCTTATTACTGGCAGATACTTAACCCAATCCTAATCATAACAAATATTTTAAATTCGAAAGTGTTTTTTTTTTAAGTGTTTAGGCCTTCACGGTAAAACGACTTGACCGATTTGGTACAATGATAGGTAGATTCCTTAAGACGGTTACAATCAAAGTTTTATCCGGGTGCGTAAGAAGTACACAAAACACTTTTCGAAAGTATAATCAAAGAAACTCGACCTCTCAACTTAGAAGGCAATTTTTTCTTCGACATCCATCGATGGTGATGTCTCCATTAAAAATGTAAGTATGACAGACATCTTGTGGCCTATTTGTATATGATTAGCACGGTAACACATGGACAATTCTAACATTCACGCCGTATACGATAGTGTAGAGGTCGAACAAATGTTCATCTTATTAATTAACACTATGATTAATAGAAGCTGTACATAGATCGGAGAAAAACAGATAGGGCAAGTTAATAAATTCATTTTTTGGCTGGTAGTGACACGCTGTTTATGATGGTCTTTTTCTGAGGAAAACTTGTTTTTATTTAAGATCTACTTTCAGCTCATAATATGATAACGATGGTGTTAATACCAAAAACTATTATTATCATGTAACCGCCATCTGATATATTATGATGCATTGAATTTGATTATTCTGAACATAAGACTTAACGTGTAGGAGTACCCTAAATATTAAAAAAAAACCCTATGTCGGTGTGATCAATAATAATAATAAGTTATTACCAAATTTCAGCAAGTACTAAGAATCTCTGAGCTAGTTCGCAGACAGACAGACGGACATGGCGAAAATATGTATAAGGGTTGCTTGCTGACTACGGAACCCTAAAAGCACAGGTTGTAAATATCATAGGTATCTCCATTTTCTTCTGTAGATAGTAGTAGTAGTGTTAGATAGTCCATTTATCGAGGAAGGCTATAGGCTATATATCATCACGCCAAGACCAATAGGAGCGGAGCACCACTATTCCACGTGGATGAAGTCGCTGGCAGAAGCTAGTAAATAAATAAGAAGATACAAACATATTATGATAAGTACTTTCAAAAGCATAATATTGCGTTGCTATCAACAAAAACACTCATAAGAATCGCTCGCAGCTGAAATTTCCAACTAAGTAATACTTGAAAGGTGTAAAATTGAATTATTGTCTTCCTAATAATGTGTATTGCAGTCCACATGTACATACATTACTATACAGCCGATGGCTGCGAATATACAGCTATTATATTTTGAACTATAATAGAACAATCGTTTCGGTATTTCGAGCCAAAGGCGATAGAAGATAGGTGCTTATTGTTGCGGAGATATTTTCGGGATGAATGTAGGTTATCACGCTTCGTTCGTGATAGGGTGGGTAGAACTCGAGGTGTATTTGAAATGATGCTACATAAGGGAGCAATAAATTTGTTGAATATCTCGCAAAGGTATGATTTGTTAATAGAATGGTGAAGATTAGAGAGGGATATTGAGTTTTTAGGAGTTCAAGTACCGCTATGGCTAGCGAAAAATGTGCTGCTGTTGCTAATAAAAGCAGTAAATAGGTTGTAACAGTGAGAATACTACAAACAATTTGAAACTTATTTTTTCACCCAATTTTCCCTATATATCTACTCACTAGCATAAGAAAATTGGTCTCAAAGTTACATGATTAATGTCCAGATAATAACATAAAGAAATTTGAATATTTTTACACTAATTATCTTATGTATTTATATATTACAATAATTAACTGTAATTTAGGTAAAAACTCCAGGAATTTTCAAATGGCATCGGCAATCTATGTACTTTTTGGTAGCACTTAATTTCCTGGCCATCTAAAAGTCCTTAGAGTGGGTATAATTATTTAATTGTATTTGATTATTCAATTTATGATTGACATCATTTGGTTATTATCCCACATTATTCGAAACAGAAGTCACATCACTACTGTAGCCTACACTCAACAATCGAAACACGAAGTGTTATTGCAACGCTAGTGTTGTCAATCATCCGGCTTTTGTCCCGAAACTATTTCAAAATAGCGCATTATTAGAATAATAGAACTACTTGCTATTTCCCGTGGTTTTACCCGTATCCTAAGGAAACAACTTCGTGCAACGGGATTAAAACTATCTTATGTCCTTTTTAGGGTTCCGTAGACGACAAGGAACCATTGTGCTCACCATGTCTGTCTGTTTGTCCGCGATAAAGCTTAGAGGTTCTTAGTACCTGAAATTTGGTATAGATATGTATATCTATTAATTACGCCGATAAAGAGGCAATTTTTTTATGGTAACTCCCATACCGTAGAGTGGGGATGTTTTTTTTCTCATGTACCCCGTCGTGTGAAGTATCGTTGGATAGGACTTTTAAAAATTATTGCAGGTGTGTGAAGACCATTTTTGCGAAATATTTAGGTAAATGTTGTGTACAAATTGCAATGCACATTTTTGTTCAATACGAGTGTTCCTAGCCATGTGAAATCACAGATGTAGCTTTGCTTTTTTAAAGTTTGTTATATATTAACAAACTTTAAAGAAAAACTATCATAACTAAAAAGGCTTAACCGGTTACAGAGCTATAGCCTACCAACTGACACCTACTACGGAACCCTACTGCGCATGGCATGGCCCAGTACACACTGGGGCAGTTTATAGCGTAACAGACAGATAGTCAAAATTACTTTCGCTTTTATAATAATATTAGGAAGGATTAAAATACATATAAAAAATGACCTTTTGAGTCAATTGGAACATAAATAATGCCACACATCAATTACACTTCGATTCAAAGTTCATCTTTAACTCATATTGAGTATTTTAATCAGTGTATTTGGTAATTTATTTGAGCACGTTATGATAATAAACAAAATTTTATGCAAAAGTATAACTTAGTCGATTAGTTTTAATGACAAACAGAATGGTTTTCCATTCTAAGATCAACAATAAATGTGTTTGTTTAGAAGGTTTTTAAGAGCAGTGTATCTATAATTATGTTTGTTAATAAATTTTCATTAAGTTGAGCTGCACATATCTAATAGATAACGCAAGTTCCGTCATTTCCCGTTTAATCTGTGATGCAAATAAACAAACACAGTAAAGTTTTTCTACGGAATAATTTGGAACTTGGAACTTCGGCGTATATATTTACTGTGGCACAAATAAGATAATTGACCTTAATCAACATGTGCAGAAAGGCAATAAATTTCTTCGATCGTACTTGTTATGAATCTGGTTCGTGTGAGGTTTGGCTTAGATTATAAAAACCTGGACATACGAAATAATAAATTGAAAATTGGTTACGTAAAGTAATTGAGTAGGTCGATTTTTATTTAATATCTTTTTACTTTTATGTAAGAGTGTATTCTTAAATATATTTTTAATATTATATTGTAATAAAAGCTTTTGTCCATTAGTAAAAGGTTAATCTAAGCCTTTTTCGCACAACTCTCTCACTCTCGTAGTCCGCCATTGCACTCAGAAATAATTTAGACTTAAATAATCTTGAAATGAGTTCAGTAGTTTGAGGTATCTATGAAAGTTGAAGTTGACAAAAAAGATTCTAAATTATATACGTAATCCAATCGAAATTGATTTACGTGAAATTGTAAGCGCAAGTGTGAACTACCACTGTTCTGATTTCCAAAGCGTAAAATTACTATATTTATTCACTTTGGCATGAGTCGTCATCCTCCTGCCCTTATCCCAATTTTATTTGGGGTCGGCGCAGCATGTTTTCTTCTTCCATACTCTTCTATCTGCCGTCATCTCGCTAGTAACATTCATTCTAATCACATCAACCTTCACACAATCCATCCACTTTGGCATGAGTAATGCTTAAAATTTATAACAGCATTTAATCTTCTTCTTCTTCTTATGGTGTGGGCTCCAAGTTGTACCAATCTAACAAGCCCCAGTATCAGAGTTTTCTCAAATCCTTCTGTCAGCCTCTGAAATCGAATTGTTACAATAACTACTATCAAAATAGCAGCCGGGGACGACGGCTTAACGTACCCTCTCAGGTACAGGGGTCTATCACCAACAGCTTCCTAACACCAGGCTAGTTTGTGAAATTTTCCAAAATCCACACAGCGGCCCGATCGAACCGGGGACCTCGCTCTAACTCTAAAGGCTAACGTTTAGTAGACTCCACGCGTGATCAAAGGGCTGGCCTATATATCGGTCAAAGAATCAGCATTGCCATCCAACGTGGCTATGCAGCCAGCCTTTTGGGCACGATTTCCGTTGACACCGATGGGGATGAATATTTTGATGCATAATTTTTATTAGTATAATTTATTATTTTTATGTTTTTATTATTGTAAATATTATAATTTCCATTAAACTACAATACTCTAGTATATTTGATAACCCTTTCCAAACATTTGATATTCCAATTGATAGACTATTACATCTGATCGGAGGTCACAGGTGCGATCCCGAAGACAGCCTTGTGTCTGTTCTGTGCCACTGTACAAATGTGTAGCACGACACATGCTAGAGGTCGCATCGCCGACTAAACGGTGTGGGTGAAAATTGCTGTCAAAATTACATGCTTTAATCAAAATAATTGGTTTTCATGCTAATTTATCCTAACTAATATAATAAATGTGAAAATGAGTTTGTTTGTTTGTTAAGCTTTTACGGCAAAACGGCTGTACCGATTTGGATGAAATTTAGTACAGGGATATGCAGGACTCTGGAGATGATTATATGCATCGAGATGCAATCCCGAACATTACGCGGTCACAAAAACATAACTATTTTTTAGAATGCAGACGTAACTTTGAAACTAGTAATCATTTTGATGTAAAATTATATCTATCTCTCTCACACTAACCGAAACGTAATGTTCATGACATCTGTATGATAAGGATGGCATTTACTACAAATTTGCCCATATTATTGTTAAAATCGTCCTGCTGTCACTCCGATAGATTCAAGCTGGCTACCAAGTGACAGATGTCATGAATTATGACTGGTCACAACCTTTATGGCACGCATTTTGCTTGGTGATTGCACATCTAGTTACTTTAGTAACATATATATCTATGATTATATGCTACTTTTTTAGGGTTCCGTAGCCAAATGGCAAAAACGGAACCCTTATAGATTCGTCATGTCTGTCTGTCTGTCTGTCTGTCTGTCTGTCCGTCCGTATGTCACAGCCATTTTTTTCCGAAACTATAAGAACTATACAGTTGAAATTTGGTGAGTAGACGTATTCTGTGAACCGCTTTAAGATTTTGACACAAAAATAGAAAAAAAGTTATAAATTTTGGGGGTCCCCATACTTAGAACTGAAACTCAAAAAAAAATTTTTCATCAAACCCATACGTGTGGGGTATCTATGGATAGGTCTTCAAAAATGATATTGAGGTTTCTAATATCATTTTTTTCTAAACTGAATAGTTTGCGCGACAGGTACTTCCAAAGTGGTAAAATGTGTGTCCCCCCCCCTGTAACTTCTAAAATAAGAGAATGATAAAACTAAAAAAAATATATGGTATAGACTACCATGCAAACTTTAATTGAAAATTGGTTTGAACGAGATCTAGTTAGTAGTTTTTAAGTAATCAGCAATTTTCCTCTACAAACAAACTTATTATGCGGTCGAAAAAAAAACAAGATAATTGCGACTTTATTGCGTATTTTTTCTTTCCAATGGTCGGAACCCTCGGTGCGCGAGTCCGACTCGCACTTGGCCGGTTTTTTCAGTTGCGTTAAGTAGTTCTCTCGGGACGCGGATGAAACCGCGGTAAACAGCTATCTATTTATAATAATGTAAGTAGGAGTTTAATGTTCTACGGAAGTTGAGATTATTAAAATTAATGACGTTTAAATCGGAGAATATTATGGCTCGAACATCTTCGTGTACCATAATTATTTAGGCTTCACTGTGTTATTATGTTAAATACAAGTTATTTTTGTAAAAAAAATGAACCCTGATGTAATAAGGAAATTACAAATTATAGTACTAATTGGTAAATTATAATATTATGTCGATACTTACCAAACATATTTTTTTTTGAGTTGTGGTAAATTATATTAAAAGGAATGTTGATACCTACCCATCATAATTATTTTTGAGTTGTTGAGAAGTAGCTTACATTAGTAAAAATACAACAATTACAGGCGAATTAGAGCGACCACTTTTTCTTCGCATTTAAGCATTATTCGAGAAAATGTACAAGAAATATTTAAAGAGCAATTTATTTTATAAATATGCTCGTATACCCTATTATCTCTCAATCTAATTAGGTTAATATTTTGATAACAATTTTGAAACTCGATATAAATCTGAAGAAATAAAAAGCTGATAATATTACGATCAACAATCGAATCGATGTAACTTCTACCTTGTGTCAAAAAGTTGATCAATTCAGCTGATTAATTATAACATCTATCTATGCTATCGACTCATCGCCCTACAATTATGGTCTGATCACTTGTATTTAGATCAATTTCGACTTAGTGTCCATTGAAACTGACTAAGTATGTTAGCGTCATTCATTCTAGTGAACATGGTGACATTATTATCTTTTTAGATCCAAATAATTACTTACTCTACATATAACTCCTATTTATGGAAAATAACCTGTTTTATTTTTTTGTTTATTGAGGAGCTCGTGGCTATTTAAAACCACTCGGATCGATCGATCAAAGGTTAAGCTACGCTTGGCGCGGTCGGTCCGTGAGTGGTTGACCATCTCTGTCATACCGAGAGTCCTCCGTGCCTCGGAAAGCACGTTAAGCTGTTGTTCCCAGCTAATATTTGTAGATCTTTGACAGACGTCACAGACAACATAGTCACAAGCCTGTCAGAAGTCTTACCAAGGGATATCGTGTTACCCGGTAACTGGGTTGTGGAGGTCAGATAGGCAGTCGCTCCATGTAAAATACTCAGTCAGGTACTCAGTTGCATCCGGTTTAGACTGGAAGCCGACCTCAAAATAGTTGGGAAAAGGCTAGGCAGATGATGATGAGTTAGGATTATTATCTTACAAAATTATGTTTGTGATTATTATTTTTTCATCACATTACATAAGTCAGTTCATAGATATTTTATAAATGTGTTAACTAGTTAAATTATGTAATTATCCAATCACGATATTATTATGTTACCTTATTATTTTCTACTGATCGTCAAACTTAAATACCGTGATGAAATTTTATATAATTAGGTATATGTAATATACAGACTAATTAATTTGAGCATGTATGGTACATATTTAACCAATATTTCTTGTAACTTTAGTTACCAAATTTCATCTAATGCGGTTTAGGTGCTTTCCCGTTAAAGCATGGCAGACAGACGGACAAAGTTACTTTCTAAGAAATTCGATCCGAAGATGCATTAGGTACAATTATATCAATATAGTACAGTTTATTACACCTGTAAACAAATAAGAATTAAACTGCTATTTTATTAAAGCTCTGATATTATTTAGGACTACCTACAGATACTAGACTAGACTACTTACTATCACGTGGATTTGTTTACATTTAAAAGCTATCGTATACCACACCCTATACCGTAGGTCAATTCGGAGTCTTTCGTAAGTCAAATAAAAATGCATTTTTCATTCTAATGATTGCTTATTGCTGGACCAAAGTTGCACTATGAAAGTTCAATCAGATTGCATCTCAGATCTTAAGATGTTACTACCTAATTATACACTCACGAAGTTAGTATTATATTTTTTTTTCTGTGATCTCTACCGGTAAGTAGCCATGATGAAATTTCATGCAATTTATTATTTCCCAATAGGTTTTTGATCATCCCACGACCTGTACTTCATAAGATATTTACTTATGTAATAGTTTTGTAATTGTGAGCTATGGTGAAGTTGAAAGTGCTTAGGTATTGCCAATATTGAAATGTTTTTTAAGAGAACCCATGGAGATTCTCAAACAGTCGGGTGGCCTAGTGGTTAAAGCACCTGCATCTCTTGTACGACCATGCGGGTTGGAAACCTGATAAGTAGCAATGCGTCGGCCTAATATGTTAACCAGCTATGTCCATTTTAGAGAACTTTACAGGAGGATCAAAAAACTGAATAACTTCTATAATTTTATATTAATTTAAATTTCTTAAATCCCGTTTCTTTGAATAACTCCATGGATCATTTTAATATTGAAAATTCTTTCAAAAGCTTATATAAAATGGTAAAAATCTGAAAATAAAGGAGATAGCTGGTATTCGTTTGGACATTTTTATTTTGTTTGGGATTTAGCAGATATTCGTGTTTAATTTTTCAGCATGGTCTTTATAAACTAAGTACATGAAAATAATAATATTTTATAGGTATGTTTCAAAAATAATAACAATAACAAAATTATCAAAAATTCTATAATATTCATTTAAAACATACCCCTAAGATGACCCACCGACCCATAATTAGTCTTATAATAAACAAACATAGATAGTTTGACTTGGTAATTAACAATCCAAGTCGGACGGATTTTGCTACCTCTGGAATGAAGTAGAAGGTGGAGTTAATGCAGAAGAATCTGCTTCCATTTGGGTATGACCTGGTTCTAAAAACTTTTGCTCAATAATTATGTTTTTATGTTTCATAACTAGATTTAAAAGCGCGTTAGATATAGTACTATTTCTATTTTGATACGTACAACCGTCACTGTATATTATTATTGTTATTTTACATTGAATTCTGATGTTACTGAATTTTCCAAAAAGTCTACCCAAATGGCAAATTCTTCTGCATTAACTCCACCTTCTACTTCATTTCAGAGGTAGCAAAATCCGTCTTTATTCTTTAAGTTAAAGAAGCAGAGATTATGGACTTGCAACTTAGTTTTATAGTACATAGTACTAACATTGGATTTGGGCGCCATTAAAACTGCCTGCAAATCAACCGTTAAAATATAATGATCCCCTTTCTTATTAACAGACTTCAAAAAAAGGAGGAGGTTCTCAATTCGACTGTATGTTTTTTTTATGTTTGTTACCTTATAACTTTTGACTGGGTGAATCGATTTTGATGATTCTTTTTTTATTGGAAAGCTGACGATTCCCGTGTGGTCCCTTTTAAATTTTATCAATATCGGTTCAGCCGTTTTATAAATATATTAAAAATAACGGTTTATCTCTACTTGTGCATACGCCAAATACTTAGATGATTTGGTTATTCACGCTCATTGCAACCTAAAAAAGTGGTGTGTTTATATTAAGATAATAAGATCGAGTCACTGAAAAGCGAAAATAAAAAATCTTTTTACAAAAAAAAACCGACTTCCAAAAAAAAGTAAAAAATAAATTTTATTTAAACGCTTATCGACCAAAACATCGCTCTAGAAGTCGGTGGCGAAATACTAACATTAGTAACTTACAAGACGCCGACTTCTAGAGCGATGTTTTGGTCGATAAGCGTTGAAATAAAATATTTTTTTTACTTTTTAGTTTTTTTGGAAGTCGGTTTTTTTTTTGTAAAAAGTTTTTTTTTCTAAATGACCACGATATATCTCTTCAGTAATTTATGTAAGTAACCTTTGTATACTAAAAGATAAAAAAATAAATTCAATGGCCACGCATCATGAGTCACCGACCATTTCTAGTACGATACTGGGAAGGATTAAAGGATTTGGCAGATTTTCTATGTGTTTATTGGTCGCTGGTATTATAGCAGTTTGACGGACATCGATTTTTAGCCTTGTTAAGTTGAATTATGACGTATTTTTTGCACGATTAGGTCGGTAATCGTCTGTAGTTTCAGGTTCGATCAAAAAGTCATTTTGATATAAAATGGACTTAGCAGGTTAACATTTTAGGCCGACGAATGTCGTTTTTCTAAAGTCCTATGTACTTACTATATGTATCTTAGACACCACTGACTAACGGTGAAGGAAAACATCGTGAGGAAACCTGGACTTAAAAAGTCTGAAATCGCCAATCCGCCTTGAGCAAGCGTGGTGATTAATACTCATGCCTTCTCTGTATGAGAAGAGGCCTGTGCCCAGCAGTGGGACAATATATAGGCTGATGATGATGATGATCTCGTGTACCAGTGTGCGGGTTCAAAACCTGATAATTAGCAATGTAGTTTTTCAAAAGTCATATGTACTTTCTATAATTATGTATCTTAGACACCACTGACAAACGGCGAATGAAAACATTGAAAGGAAACCTGGACCAGAAAGCCTAAAATGCCCGTCTTCTATTTCGCGAAATAGGTAAGCGTTCAGTCCAATCCACGCGTGATCATAAGCCTGGCTTATATTTCGGACAAAGAATCAGCATTGCCATCCAACGTGGCAATGCAGCCAGCCTTTTGGACACTATTCCCGTTGGCAGCGATGCGGATGTACATTTTGATGCCTACTATCTTTAATTTATTATTATTCTTATTTTTTAAAATTATAAAATTAAATGTGAATAAAAAGTATTTACTTCACAAATAACGTAGCACTTAATAAATGCTTGTATATAACTAACGAGCATTATTTTTCTAGGCATATTTATGTGGTAATTTTTTAGCTTCTAACATAAACGTATTGAATGACTTCATTTACTAATTTAGCATAACAAAAGTAAGTCATTTTCTCACTTATAAGCGTTTATGGTAATATCTTTATTTGAGTCTGATGTTTTCATGGTAATTACCATTTGAGAGGAATAAATATCTACACGATACTCACGGTGCTTGTGGCTAAGTAAAAACCGCACAGGTCGTTCAACCAAGGTTAAGCTGCACTTGCCATGGGCGGTCTGTGGATGGGTGACCATGAATGACATACCGAGACTCCTCCGTGCCTCAGAAAACACGTTAAGCCGTTGGTCCCGGTGGTAATTTGTAGATCTTTGACAGTCATTACGAGTAGTCAGAAGCGTTACGGTAGCCAGAAAGTCTGACAACCAGCGTTAGTAAGATTTTTTATTCACTTCATCAAGGAAAGGTACGATTCTCTCTTGGAAAGTAATTTTTAGAAAATTGCACCAGTGCGAATTCCGGCAGTTCGAAAGTAAAATTTAAAAACAAATAAGAATATTTTTAGTGTGTCTATTTTTCACCAGAGATTCATCATCATCACAGCTCTTCTAAAGCACATCACTAAGCTCAATTTACAAGCTCAAGATTATAATTATTTTTTATTATAAAAAGTCCAGAACCATATTATTTAAATAATCTAACACGTAGGTATATAATATTTTAATTCTTATTTATTTTCAAGTTAAAACCCCGAGGCTACAAAACTGTTATAAATAAATGTAGCATGTCCGAAGATCCGCATAATAGCAATGTTATTACGAGTATGATCGCACGCAGCTGATGTGTTCCGGCAATACCGTACAAGGTCTTGACGATCACTTGATACGCTCATTTAAAGATGGCGGCGTACCGCTAGCGATGGAATATGAGTGGCGTTTTTTATCGCTGTGTTGGTGAAAATGGGATTTCAAATGCAGTGTGCTTAGATTGGATAGGAGGTAAATATGAAGCTCTCAGAATGATAAAATCAAAGTGATTATAATATACAAAGCACTTTCTCAATTGCAAAGATAATTTTAAAAGTTGCAAGTAAATATTAACACCATGTTGCTGGGGAGTTTGGTTCACCAATTTTTCTTTCCAGGAATAACACATAGAAAGTGGTGTAGGGCGTTTGGGGGGCAGTCTTTTGTAAATTTCACGCTCAAAAAGTTAGCACTTTATGGCCTAGTTTGAATAGTATTTTTAATATTTGAATTGTTTAATATTCATTTTTCTAATTACCTGAGCATCGATTAAGTTATATTTTGTAACTTTTCCTTTTATTAATACATAGATTAAAATAAGAAAAAGTATTATTTTTCAGTATTAAAACAGAGTCTTTATCGCTACAGACTGATATATTTTTTCTACGTTGGAAATTAATAATGTGGAAACGCATAGTAGTTTAATATATTATGTTTTTAGCTTAGTACGTAATAGATAAACTATATTATATGTATAACCACAATTATTACAAGAAAAATCGCCTTCGCATATCTACCGCTAAGCTTTTGCTGCAATACAAGGCTACACAGCGGTGAGTGGTCACATTATGAGCTATTAACAGGCCACTCTTGATCCAATGCGTCTACTAATAACCGATTGCATGATCCACTAGGATGCTCTCCGCCTAGATCCTTGTGCATACCACACTACATAGATGGTGTAATGATATAGGTATATACGTAGGTATGCTGTAAGCTTCAGAAGCTCGTACAAGCTGAAATAGTGTTTGCTCTTATCATAAGTGCGCGGATGAATTTATTTTCATAAGTTCGTAAATGCACAGAATCATTAACTGCCTAGCCTTTTCCCAACTATTTTGAGGTCAGCTCCCAGTGTAATTGGATTGGTTGCAGCTAAGTACCAGTGTACCCACAACCCAGTAACCGTGTAACGCAAGGGGTATCCTTGTTAAGGCTGGTTGTCAAAATTTCTGCCTTCTAACTACCCGTAATGACTGTCAAAGATCTACAAATGATAGCCGGGCTAGCTTAACGTACTTTCCAAGGCACGGAGGAGTCTCACTATGACATAGAATGGTCATCCATCTATGACCGACCGCGCCAAGCGCTGCTTCACCTTTTATCGATCGACCCGTACGGCTGTTACTTAGCCATGAGCTCCTCTCATCCCCTATCACCTATATACGACCTCAAATCAAAGAAAAGCATGTGAGACATGCTTATTTTCCGTATTCCCCATATAAAAACTAAGGTAAACTTTGATCCAGATTAACATGAAATAATTAAAGCAGTATTAATTAAACACATCCTGCCGGCAAAGGTAAACGTTGCTAAGTAAAGGTTAAGCGCGTGTATTAATTTAAAATTGTTACAATTAGTTGGTTATTTGCTTTGTAATTAGCTTCCTTATTAGGTTTATTGGAGATCTGGTAGTCTGGGTATTTACCTTTGACCTATGTGTTGAATATATGAATAACAAAGTCAATGTAACTTGTCAATCTTTTTTTTTCTACATGACCTCTTGCTTTCAACAGCATTCGACCTGCTTAACCGGACAATATGGCATGATCCTAATTTAATTAATCAAATTAAGGCCTCCAATCAGGGCTTATAACTAACAATACTAAGTCCTAAGACTTGTCAATCGTTTTTTTTTATAGCGTTAAAAAGTAATTTTTCTTTTGCATACCTAAAAGTTTTGCAGTAGTTCTGGCCGAAAATAACTGTGGGCCTAACACGAATCTCTTTGAAAAAATATTCGTGCCAAATATGATTTTTGAATTTAATATACTTGCTTCTTACGGGCTATTTATTAAGTTATATTCGTTGTGGGTTCCAAGGCAGTTAAATTTCTCTGGGACTCGTCGAGTTTCATTGCCTTGGCGTATTCTGGTGTTCGCCACTGTTGATTTTGGCTTTCAGGCGTTAACCCAAACATACTTTCGGATTGATTATAATTTAGTGAGGATGGCTTAGAAATTATTGGCGAGATTTTCTAATCTGTCTGACCTTGGGCCTTGAGCTAGGTTATTACATTATGTCTGCCAAAAAATCATCATTAGCTCCTCAATGATCGAGTAATTTAAACTCAACTATAATTACGATTAGCAGTCGAATTTATTTAATGACGCTGATACCATTAAACTTTATACCAAATGTAAACTAATTAATATAATTTTTACAAGGATTTCTTTACATCAATTGAAATGCAAGTAATTGCAATTTATTTATAATAATAAATTACTTGATGATGATATGCATTTCAAACAGTTGGCACCCACGACCATTATTCATGATTGGCTAAATATCATGAACTTTATGTATTTGACTTATGAATAATAATTAAAACATATAATTAACGAAATAAGATCATAAATAAATTCGTTTTTTTTATTTGTTACATCACTTGTTTGCACTGTAATTGATATTGAATATAATTATAATTTATCTGCTTTCATAAAATGAGTTCGTATTTAATTATAATCTTATGAATTTATTCATTTATTATTATTTTATTGAGTAAATAAAAGGACTAAAATTAATGACCGTTATTAAAACGGACGGCATCATCATTAGAAAATTAAATTATGGGGAACAAAAAGGTATGTACATAGTACTAGCAGTTTACCGCGGTTTCACCCGTGTCCCGAGGGAACTACTTAACCCATCCAGATAAAAAGTAGCCTTTACCCGTCTCCAGGGCCCCCATCTATCTCCGTACCAAATTTCATGTAAATCGCTTCAACCGTTTTACAGTGACAACGTCACAAACAAAAAAACTAACTTTCGCATTTTTATAATATTAATAAGTATGTATTATTCTTCAACAGTACCGTCTATTTACAGATACACAACCGGACACACAATCTGGTTTATAATATAAACAAACATACTACACAACATTTATCAAGCAATAGTATTAATTGCTCCACGCATACATACACTATTTGCGGTCAATAATAAATGATTAGTGCAAATTTAAATTCCTTTTAGTAGTCAAAGTAATATCCTTGAGAATTCCCTTCTTATTTGGGATAAAGGTATATCGATGAAGCTACGAAGTGTGCTTACCACGGTCAGTTTACGGGTGGGCGAATACAGGTAAAATATTGTCCCATGACTCTGAGGTGTCATCATCATTTGGCTATCATATCATCATCATCATCATATCAGCCTATCGCCGTCCACTGCTGAACGTAGGCCTCCCCCAAAGAGCGCAAGTTTAGGCAAACGTAGTGTAGGACGCCCTGCGGCGCGATGGACCGACGATTTAAGGAAGGTGGCAGGCAGCGGATGGATGCAAGCTGCCCAAGACCGGGATAGTTGGCGCTCTTTGGGGGAGGCCTACGTTCATTTGGCTAGCCTTTTCCCAACTATGTAATGGTCGGCTTCCAGTCTAAACCGGATGCAGCTGAGTACCAGTGTTTTACATGGAGTGACTGCCTATCTGACCTCCACAACCCAGTTACCGGGTAACACGATACCATGGTAAGACTGGTTGTCAGACTTTCTGGCTTCTGACTACCCGTAACGACTGTCAAAGATCTACAAATGACAATAGGGACCAACAGCTTAACGTACTTTCCGAGGCACGGAGGACATAGATGGTCACCCATCCACGGACCGACAGCGCCAAGCGCAGCTTACCCTTTGATCGGTGGACCCATACGACTTTAGCCACGAGCTGCTCTTTACACGAGAGACTCTGAGAGTGTTTTAAACAGGTAAAAGCGTTGTCATGCAAATATCTGATATATGAGATACGGGTAATTTGATGTTTGATAGTCTGACAATGAGAGTATCCTACATAACTTATATTATAAATGCGAAAGTAACTCTGTATGTCTGTTAAGCATTCATGGGAAAACTGCTGAACAGATTGGGATGAAATTTGGTATGCAGACAGACTGAAATCTGGGAAAGGACGTATGAGAGAATTTTATCCGGGTGCGGTTAGTTCTTTCAGGATACGAGAGAAATTGCGAGAAATAGCTAGTAACATAATATTATCTCGTACTATAAGTTCACTACCAATTTTCAGGCTTTATTCTTTTTTCATTTGATATTTATTATAAGTTTATTAATTTAAAAGCAATTAATGATTATGGTTGATTATAAAGCATAGTGTTGACTATGTGCTACTATAAAATATCTCATGATTGGATCTCACTTTTACAAATGTCAAAATGTTGGAGCCTTTTTTTATATAGGAACTCATATATGACTCCTCCCGCCATGGGCGGTGCGAGAGTGAGTTTCAGACTCTGACTACCCATCCATGTTTCTTCCTTAGCCCTTTGCGTCCGGGGATGTTGGAGCCAACGCTTAGCTTGTAGTATTATTCTAAAATACGTAGATAAGAGAATAATAATCCTAATTTTATTTCTGACATCTGTAAAAATGTTACGCACATTGATTAAAAAAACAACAACATTGTAGTGGCTTTTAACAATGAACTTCGCATTCTAGTTGATGTTTTCTTAACCAAAAACGGTCACGCGTCACAACACCATTCAAATCTACACTAGTTGAAGTAGTGCCCATCCCACACCAGAAATATCCTTGGCAACGTTAACCAATATACTGGTTGATGACTCGCCACGAGAGAATGCAAATCATAGAGAACCTAGTTTACATTATAAATACGTACTTAGGCAATAATGCCGCGAGCTATGCGATGTTCGACGTTTGTGTAATAATGAAGATTGAGTATGAAATATAACATATTATCATGCCTTCATACCCTGAGGTTTAGCAGAAATGTAAGACTCACATCGATTCGGATCCATTAACAAGGCGCTCTGAGAGAAAATTGAGTTTCTGGACTGCTACTTAGCAAATTATAGGCAATTAGATCATGCCAGCGATTTTTTCTGCAATATCTTCAAATGGGGTGTAGATACGGGTATAAAAAGTATCCTATGTGTTTATCCAGGCTAGAAACTACGTGTGTGTCAAACTCTATCTAAATACATTCAGTAGTCTCGTGAAAGAATAACATATTATATATCCGAATAAACTTTAATATGCGCCCACAAGACTAAGGAGTCAATTAGGTACATTTTTTTTTATTTCGTAGGGCAAGCATTTCAGGTATTCTCTCTTTAAATTTCATAAGGCAAATTCATAAGCTGATTGCTAATTATGATCCTATGAGTAATGAAACGACAAATCTCATCAGATGGAGCATTTAAACAGGCGATAGATGATCCCGTATGGCACCTGTATACAACTTTCAGGCCATCAGCTGACGATCTTTCCACCGCGATACGGCCAGCTGACGATTTTATTTATTCATAATAGCATATAAGCTACACCTAGTTAATGTTTCAAATGAGAGGAGAAATGACTGATTTTTTTAATATTTTTTACATGTTCGCATGACCAGCTGACGTATAATCCACCACCCTATAGTCAGCTGACGATTCTTTTTCTTTAAGATATATGTCTAACTATAATTTGACACATATTTGATTCGGGAGGAAATGACTGAAAAAATTTTTTTTTTCTACATGTTTGGGAGACTCCCTTTGCTTATCCCACCAACCAAACTGCAGCTGACGTTCACTACGCTTCATAATAAACCTATCTTAAGCATTATACGAGTTTTCGCCCGGGAGGAAATCATTGACGAATTTTGCGCGTAGCTTGCAGTCTAGAACGTCTTCACGCAATCGTTAAAAAACAAAACAAAAGAATGTTACTAATTAAAGTCTTGATCAGAATTAATTCAACCGCTATTTCACAAATGTTAATAAAATAATGACGAAAATAACCCAGCCTTATAAGACAGTCAATTATCTAGTATTATCATTAACTAGTCATTTTATAATTAATTATTTATTAACTATTTCATTCCTTACTTCAAGTTTCATGTCTATTGGCATCGCATGACTTTGAAATGAGTTTATATAGCTTTGCACATATTTCATTGACGGCAGTAACATGATGAAATAATTCATCATCATTGCGGACTACAAACGGATCCACTAAACTTCCAGAATTAAAAAAAATGATCACATTTCAAAAACTACACAAATTGAAAAAAAAAATATCTGACGAAATACTTTTAGACCAAATACATCGTTCTAGAAGTCGGTGGCGAAAATACACAATACAATACCTCATTAAAGTCACCGACTTCCAGAACGATGTATTGGTCCTCAAGCATTTCGCCAGATAAAAGTCATTATTCAATTCGTAGTGTTTTTAAAGTCGGTTCTATTTTGTATAAAAGACTTTTTTTCTTGAACAAAGAAGCACGAACAAAACAAGCCTTTTTTTTATCGTATGGGCTGCAGATAACAAACTAGAGTCAGAGTTTTCTTAAATGCGACTGACGGCCTCTAACGTAAATTTATAAAAACTGCCATGAAAGTAAATTTCATTCAAATTGGCTCAGCAGTTTTATCAGGGAAGCGTCAAACAGACAGAGTTCATTATAAGCCTATATATTGTCCCACCGCTGGGCACAAGCCTCTTCTCATACAGAGAAGGCATTGATCATTGATTGAGCATTGAGCATTGATCACCATGCTTGTTCAAGGCGGATAAGCAATTTCAGACTTTTAATTCCAGGTCACGATGTTTTCCTTCGCTGTTAGCCAGTAATAACTAAGATATACTTAGAAAGTAGGTACATATGACTTTAGAAAAGTCACATTGGTACTTGCCAGGTTTCGAACCCGCACCCTCGTACACGATAGGCAAGTGCTGTAACTACTAGGACACCACGACAGACAGAGTCATTTTCGCATTATGAGGAAGTAAGGATTGCTAAGATTAACTTCGACTCTGCAGCATTGTGAATAGCGTATTATTGATAACTCACTTACATTGAAATGCAATAATCTCCAATTACTTCAAAGAAAAACCACAATTCGATAAAAGCCATTGATAAAAAAGATTATAGTTGAATTAAATCATTATAAATTCTCATGAATTATAAAGTTAAAAGTCATCATTATTCGGCTCTTTGTTTCCTTGTAAGATCCAAAACAATTGAATCACGCAATTTGATATTTAGGCTAAAAATTTCATTACTGTTGTAATGTACGGGGTTAAAGGTTACTCAATATTGGGCAATGGTTAAGCCTAACATATTTTTTGGTTGTTTGAACCCTAGCAGGTGGTATATATTCAATATGCTGAATTTACACTCGCGAGCAATGTTTGCGGGTCAGTTGCAAAATTTTTATATTGCACAATTGATGAACTTTCTTTATAGATTATGAAATACTCAAATATGTCATCATCAGCAGTCTGTTTAATGTTAGCCCACTGTTGGGTAAAGGTTTTTTCTGATGATTCGTACAGAGAATGCGTGAGCATTGATCACCACGCTTGCTATAGGCGGATTAGCGATTTCAGACTTTTTAGTCCAGGTTTCCTCACGATGTTTTCCTTTAATGTTAATTAGTGATGTCTAAGATAAACTTAGAAAGTACATAATGACTTTTTTAAAGTCCATAATGACTTTAAAAAAGTCACAATTCACAATTTTCCTAACTCGTCCAGTGGTATCAAAAAATTGACACATTCATTTCCACCTGTCAAATACATAATTCTTATAAATTGGATTTCAAAATAAATAAGGATCTTTTACCTTGCATTTTTTTTTCCAAAAGTAAAAACATTTTTTTTAAAAGCACAATTCTAAAACATTCAAACAAGCAGACTCAGAACAACTTACTATATGTATATATCTATCTGAATACTATCCGTAGTGGAAGGCCGTGCAAATATTTTGTCCGCTCGGGATTGAGTCCGCTGACCTAAAGAGCATTAACTAATTGCTTGGTTACTGAACCAATCAAGCATTTACTTTAATTAGACCGATTAAAATCATGATTAATTTTCTCGTGCTCACTATGTAGGTCTTTTTCTGCTTGAAGACTTTACAAAATCAGTTTGAGAGTATATTGGGTGACATTTTATTTCCCTTTTTGCGGATGAGTTTCGGTTGAGTATCAATATTCCACATTGAACAAACACATCTTACTGCCACGAGTCTTTGGAATAGAATACTATTATAACCTGGTTTGAAGTATTCCCAGATAAGACTAAAATTGTCGTGCGTTAGGTCTTGTTACTACTCTTAGTGCCCGCAAACAAACGAGATATGATAAGCTGTTATTTGTATGCATGGTTTAGAATGTATCTCCCCAAAAGACAATGTAGATGGAGTAGTCCTCGAACGAGATGGTTTGACGGACGCATATCGCTGAGACTGATAAGAATATGCTAAAAGATCGGTAAGTGTGAAGAAGTTAGCCGACGGGGAGGTGTTTGCCCAGCAGTGGAACAATTTAGGCAAGAAATAACAAATGACAAACGGGACCAACTATCTTCAACAAACGGAAGGGTCTCAATTTATCACTTATCCCTGGAATCACGGCAAAAAAAACACCATGCATTTTACCATAAATTATCATTAGGTCGGCTGGGGCCCCTTCCCCTGCCATTTTTTTAGGATGGGAAATTATCAAATAACTCCTCCCGCTGTGCGCGCGGAGTGGTCAGACTCCTACTGATTAAAAACCCATCTATGTGCCTTCCTTCGCCTTTTGCGTTCCAGGACCTCAGTAACTCCGGGCAGTTCCCTTGCCCCAACAAATTGTGCAATTACTAGTTTAATTTAGTTTATAATGTTTATACTATGGAACACCACAATGACACAACAGGAACTTACAAAATCGAATCGCCTCGACTCGATCTTTGACCCACCTATAATGTAACATAAACTGTAACATACGACTCCACATAAAATTATACGGTCTAATATGTTTAGAATGCACGTATTTATACTAAAGTTAACATACACTGTTAACGTCATACAAGTTCGTTACAGTTCGTCAATATTAATTATGTTGAGATTTGTCGTTGAGTATATAGACAACAGAGACTGCATTGTAATGTAAAAATGGTATGAAAAAAAAACTTGAATTTATACATCAAAGATTTTATTAAATACTAGTGACCCGACCCGGCTTCGCTCGGGTAGGTAGTCTTTGTTTTTTAAATATAGTATTTTGGGATCTGATGAAGTTCTTCGGAGATAGCCAATTAAACTTTTCAATTTCTAATAGCAAAGGAACCGCGATTGCCTGTGATTGTTTTCACTATTAAATATTGAAGGCATAATTTATTACTATCAATGGAATCCTACAAACCTAGTAATAGTATACATGCGATTGTATGTGCGGATAGATATAGGTACATTTATGGATATTTGTTAGTCTTTCATGCAAAAACGACTGAACAAATTTAGATAAAATTTGGTACACATAGTTCATAACTGGGATTAACACATAGAACTTTTTATCCAGGTATTTGAATTCAATTTTTATCCCACCCACACTAATTCGCGGACAGAAGCTCGTAAGTCATAAGGCAAAGCAATTCAGCTTAAACATATATTTGAAAATAGCCTGTGTCGACTATTTTCATTAGATTCATTCTGGATAATATACGTATGAGTAGATATGTATCGTATAATTGCTTTTTTTTCGGACAGAAAATCATCAAAATGACTCCTCCCGCCTAGGTTGGGGCGGGTGGGAGTGTCAGACTCCTACTGACTAAAACCCATCCATGTTCCTTCCTCGGCCGTTTGTATTCCGGGGACGCGGTATCTCTTTCAAACGTCCCGCAGAGTATAACTGTGTTGCAATGCCTTTTACTTACAATGACGAAGACTGGTATTTGCTGATGTCACTGTACACTTTTTAGCAAGAAGGATGTAGTTTGGACTCTGTTGAGTACCTAATCAGTGCTTAGTATTCCGAGTACACCCCCAGAATTCCTAATGTTTATCACATTAATCTTAGTATATTTCTTAGATAATAAAATCCCATGTGTGCATAGCTTTGCTTTAGATTTTAAACATTAGAATTTTGGCCTTTTTTATGTCGATAGTTAATTTTGGTATAATTTATTTTAAATATTATTTATTGAATTATTTACAAAAACTTTTTCTCAATTTAATAAATAAGTTTTTTATTTTGCTTTTCTTATCAAACAATACTATATCTCAATACTTTGTTTCATAACTATAAAGTTAATCAAAATGAATATTACAAATGTGAAAGTGAGTTTGTTTGTTTGCTATACTTTGACCATAAAACGGCTGAATCGATTTGGACAAAATTCGGTACTTAGTAATATAGGATTCTAGAGACTTTTAGAGCCTACTTTTTATCCAGAGGCCTTACGTAGTTTCCTCACAGCGCTGGCGAAACCACGGGAAACAGCTAGTTAAGCTATAAAAATAAATCACTTAACGTCATCCCAAAGCAATTTCTTAATCCTCCTCAGTCCAACAAATTCATCATAGGTCACAGTCTACCGTAAAATCCCCATAAATCAATGAACTACTACAAATAAACCGATAAACTAACATCGCTATTAATTAATCTGCGTTCACTTAATTAGCAAGGAGTTATTTGTACAAGACCTTTTTACTTTGACTTTAAAACCTTTGACATTTAACGTTAGGAAGTGATCTCGTTCGTATTGTGACCTTCGGTTAAAATGCTAAGGTGTTGCAAGATCCTGCTGTTGGTGGCTCAATTTTGTGAATGAGATGGGTGGTTTTGTGAAGATGAATGACGGATGGAGTCAGTGGAAATGACTATCAGTGAGCCTAGTATGAACGCACTAATTTAATCGTAACGTTATTAGTAAGCGATTTTCGAATTATAAATACGAGCATACGAAATCAAAATTTATGCTTTTAAATGCATAAATAATCATTTGAAGCACCCAAAGAACGAATACGTAGGGAGTAGGGAGTATACTCCATTCAAAAATCGCTTTCGATACGAATACTTTTTCGAAAGTGATTCGTGCTAGGCCAAAAGCTTAATTTCATGCTCTCTATAACCGAATAAAAATAGAACTGTGAATGAGTACAATATTATTCTTTATTTTGCACACCAAACACTTTGAAAATTATAAACTTAAAGTGACTTTAGCTCTATGACATTGCGATGTGAGGAGGCGTTAAGTAAACAACAGTGTATTACTTCGAGAATCAACTGCAGAACTGCACTTTCTTCTCCTTTATTTGGTGGCATATATATATACATAGATAGTACGTGTCTACGTGCTAATACTAAGAATACGAAAACAGCTTATTTACCTTAACTTAAACTATGTACGTGTATTATACGTGACATGTTGATGTACAATATACGTGACTTCACACCACAACATATTGAGTGCCTAATAGATTTTGGGTTCGATTCCCGGTTCGGGCAAATGGCTTTGTAGATGAACACCTGGTTGGTATCTTGATAGCAGTTGTTGTTACAATTCCAAGTCTGAGGCTGTCAGGCGGATTTGGAATAACTGTGACAGTATATAGTGCATGTTAGGTTAGTAAAACCTGCAATCCACAATAAAATAGGAACTCTATGTATTTTTTTTGTGAAGTACAAATAATAAAAAGTACAATAATATATAACCAACATATAAAATTCCATATACCTACTATTTCACCGCTTGGGTAACAACCAAGTTGCGACGTGAAAGAATGCTAGACACATAATAATTACATCTTGCGCTGACCCCAAGTAATACAAACAGGGTTGTATGAAGATAAGACAAGGCTTCGAGATGCGTTGTGTGTGTTTTTAGAGTAAAAATATGCATAACTAGCTTTCCGCCAGCGGCATCGCCCGCGTGGGCTCTACGAATTCAAATATAAAATGACGGAGTTTCATACAAGCTTTGCTCCCCTTTTTCACCCCCTTAGGGGTAGAATTTTTGGAAAAATACTTTCTTATCGGATTCCTACGTCGGTTTAGGCTGCGATCAACAGTTTAGGCTGTGCGTTGATCCATCAATCATTCAGGACGAAGCATTTTATATGTATAGATAGATAATGCTTTTGTAAAAGTATATTTTTGAGAGGAGCTATCACACTAGGATACTATTATTTATATATGTGGTAAAGGCTTCGCAATTTTTTTTTTAATTGGATTTTTTTGAAAATTTACCCAACTCGCCTAATCCTACTTATATAATAAATGCGAAAGTCTGTGAGGATGTATGTATGTGTATGTTTAATTTTAAGCCCACGCAGACAAAGTCGCGGGTAGAAGCTAGTTCACAGTTTAATCGCAAAAAGTACGCGCAAGTAGTCTTTATTTCAAAGAAAAGACCTTCTCGTATCCTTGTTCTATTTATCTTCTAAGTAAACAATTTGATGGTTTTGAAAACAAAACTAGCTCATTGTACCATCACACACATAACGGCACAAACCTCTTTCAACACAAACTATTAGGCTTTATTCAGTCTTCGTAACCGAGATAATCTTTCTAGTGCATGCCCATAACAAATCTGCTAATCTGGTCTGCTTGCCATATAAGTGATTATCTGAAGAAGTGTTTTACTACGATAAACTCGCCTCTAATATGGTAATATGGTGTGCATAGTAGAATGATGGCTCTTTGACATTAGGGCGAATCACACACTACGGGATGAATAAGTACTTACTACTTTACTTTTAGCTGCCAGACACCGTAGATAGATAGATAAATAGATATACTCTTTATTGCATACCAAATTAATAAAGGATCAGAAAAAAATGGATCATGCAGTAAGAGTGGTACAATGGGCAGTCTTATCGCAGTCAGAGATTTAGTAGACTGTGAATATCGTTTGTTTATAATATAACTCGTAAGATAGTAAACTTTCGAAAAATTACAATCATACAGATCCTAATAGATCGATAGTTTATAATTTTTCGATTTCATACTGTTTATAATTTTCGGTAGTTTATAATCTGTTCGTGTCAAACCGTCAAATTGCGAACGAACCATGACCAAGACAGTAATTATGATAATGATGTCGAACATGATGCTGATGATGGAAGTGACAACAATAATTATGATGACGATGATGATGACGAAGTAAATGGTGGTGAGGACGCTATATACGATAATAATATATAAAACAGACATAGTAAAACACACAGACAACATGTAACCACGGCGTGAAAGAAAGAAAGAACGTGCGTGACGCGTGGTAGTGTGTGATCCGCATAGGGTAATGGTATGCATATAGAATAATGTCTGTCTGACATTTACTGTAACGATTTACACTGTGAAGGTGACATTGGCGAGAACTTTGTGGGGTAAGGCGTGGTATGTATTGGGCGAGTGTGATCTAAGTTTTCAGGTATTTTATTGTAATTTGTAGTAAAAACAATTGTTAAATTTGTTTTGAATTAAATATGAAGTAAGCTAAGTTGCGGGGATTTTTCGAAAGATTAACCACTGCATTGGAGGGAGTGTCAGACTCTTACTGACTTTTAGTCAGTCACACTCCCTCCTACTCCACCCATAGCAGAAGCATTGGATGATTTTCCATCCTAAAAAAAATCTCAGATATAAGGTGACAGGTGACAGGTTTATGACAGGTATCAAATTTTCTTTTAGTTTGTATATAAAACCAACTGTTTTACTCGCGTTCCACTTAGATAGACCCTGTAGGTGTGGCTGTATCGACATTTTGTAGTGAGGTGTAGTAAATTAGTGATAGGATGCGAATAGGATAATTTTGAAACTTAAATTTTACGTTTTAGAGTAGGATAATTTTGAATCTTAAATGTTTATAATGCATAGGCAACTATAGACAATTATAAGTAGACAACTAGTACCTACCCAGTAAATTCTACGTGCTTATCATAAAATATTATTTAGGTTACTAATCCAAAACAACATTTAAGCTGCAGAATTTAATCTAAAATTTTCCAATTAATTTACAAATACCATCTAAACTTTACGATACACGCCTATAAAGTGATAACCATTAGTTATTTATGTAACACAGAAGCAGTTCATCAGTGGCGGGTCGCCGGTCCTCAACCTATAGGCATCGTTACGATCTTACGACTTGTTTCCCGCACCTCTAAGAAATGTTAGGTAAACGATAAATGTATTACTTTCATTATTGAAAGTAATACAAATAAAAACATAGGTATATAAATACCTGAAATGTTTTTGTTTGGAGGACTTCATAAAAATAGATTTGATAATAATTCTGTCTGTCTGTTTTCAGCGGAAATGGCTGAACCGATTGAGATAAAAGTATAGAGATAGTTTGAACCCTTTTTTTTCTGATAGGAAATCATCAAATGATCACTCCCGCCGTGGGTGAGGAGAGGAGGTGGTGTAGGAGAGAGTGTCAGGCTCTTACTGACTGAAATCCATCCATGTTCCTTCCTCAGCCCTTTGTATTCCGGGGGCGCGGTATCTCTTTCGAACGTCCCGCAGCCCCAGCAGGATAGTTTTAACCCTGAGGAGGTAGTTTTTATTTGATTTATATATTTTTTTTATTTCAATAATTTCTTTTTCCTGGGGCTTTTCGCGCTAAAAAAAATAATTGATGCGGCTTTTTCAAAAGGTTTTTTCCAAGTTGCTTAGGATCCGTCTCCATAGTAACAAAAGTAGGCTTTATATCAATAAGTAATAAAAAAAAAAGTGTTCCGAAATCTACACTAATATTATAAAGAGGAAAACTTTGTTTGTTTGTTTGTAATGAATAGGCTCAAAAACTACTCAACCGATTTTAAAAATTCTTTCACCATTCGAAAGCTACATTATCCACGAGTCACATAGGCTAAATTTTATTTTGGAAAAATAGGGTTCCGTAAGATATTTGGGTTTTTCTGACACAAGGTGTAAGAAATCAACCAAAGTTACTTTTTTTGCGTACGCTACTAATCTCAGGAACTACTGGTCCGATTTGAAAATGACGCCGACTAGTCGCCGCTGAGAATAACTTGTGATTCGTATTTATACAACTGACATTTCTATTACCAGTTAAGAAATTACAGTTCTGTTTTAGGTATAGATTAATTTTAACTAGGAAGTCGACTTCTTCTACAATGCAGAGTATAAATATAAAATACAATAAAGAGGTACAGATCGTATACAAGTCGTGGTGGCAAGTGGTTATCTGTATCTCGTGTACCTACGAGTGTGAGGGTTCAAAACTTGGCACCATTTTATTGTTTTCTACACCATAAATACTTTTTATTCGCTAATATTGGAATCACTTTTTTAACAATTTCATTTTGTTTTTTTTAATGCATGTTCAATTTTAATTGCACAAATAGTAATTTGTCTTTAAGCATCTACATACGATAAGGGTCTTACCACACTAACCGACAGAGTCGTCGGTAAAAGCCACTATCTCTGCGTAACACTAGTTTAAATGACGGCCCACATTCCTGCAATACGGTAAAGATCGGAGTCGCATAAGTGATTAATAATCTGAAGCTCTGACTTCACTGGGTGAAGATTACACGACATATACCTACTGGGAACTGTTACATATAAAATTAAATTCGCTTGTATGGTTATACTGCTCAACTTTAGGGCTTTACGGCATAATGCTGCAGCATTTATTATAATAATTGCTGCAGCAATATGCTGAGATGGGAGTTGTCACTCTTTGTTTAATTCCTGTGCGTGTCCTGAAAAAAATATATTTTCTTACTTATATCACTTAGGGCCGATTTTTCAATCGTCAGATAACTTTTATTTGATGAATAAATATGTCAGTTTGACAGGTTTTGTAAAGAAAACATGTCAAACTGTCATATTAATTCTTCAGATAAAAATTATCTGACCATTGAAAAATCAGCCCTTATACGAGTAAAAAAATGCTTATTAATTATCTAGCCCTACCATTCCTGTCTAATTTCGCCTTCCGTCTAATCCAGCCTTACCATCCATCAGGCGGATTTGAGAAAACTCTTACACTAGAGTTTGTTAGGTTAGGGTTTGTAAGCTTTACGACCGGATTCAGGCGATTCCGCGTCGATTAGTGTGGGAAGACTCTAAGCCGACAAAACGGTGTGCAGCGCAAACGACTTCTCACGGCTGTAATCAGCTGTTCAAAACACTATCTTTTGCGCAAATTTTGCACAAGAGAATTTATTGTGCTTGCAATGCCCTATGTGTTACCTGATTATCTATCTATATACTTATAATAAATCTGTAGAGAGGTCAATTCTGTACATAAAATATATTTCCAAAATAACTATCAGGGGATGATTAGGGATCGATATTGATGCCAAAAATGCAATCAGTAAAATTTTTGTCTGTCTGTCCGTCTGTCTGTCTGTCTGTCTGTCTGTCTGTCTGTATAAACTCTATAGAAACAAAAACTACTCGACGGATTTTAACGAAACTTGGTACAATTATTTGTCCTGAGATGGTTATAGTATACTTTTCATCACGCTACAATCAATAGGAGCAGAGCAGTGAAGGGAAATGTTGTAATTTTGTTTAAACGCGCTAATCTCAGGAACCGCTGGTTCGATTTAAATAATTCTTTCGGTGTTAGATAGTCCATTTATCGAGGAAGGCTATAGGCTATATATCATCACGCTAAGACCAATAGGAGCGGAGCACCACTATTCCACGCGGACGAAGTCGCTGGCAGAAGCTAGTAAAGAATATTTTCCGTTCCATTATTTTTATTATTTCGGTTCCAAGGAGCGGGTCCTATGGAGAAGAACCGGCAAGAAACTCCATGGATACTCTTATCAAAATTTGTTTTTTTTTTTAATTATAATTACAATAGTTTTCTGAGAAAATTAAACAAATTAATATTAAAGTCTGAAAACTAATAATTATCTAGGTTCTAAAGAAACGTTACTTATTACGTTGTTTTATAAAGAGGTTAACATTAATAACATTTATGAGGTTTTGCGCACTACTATGAATACAAAAAGTAATTAATTACCTACGTAACTATTATTACCTACAGCAACAGTAAATAGTATAAAATATGTTGATTTCAGCTTTGATAAGCCTCTTTATTACGTGAAATGGCATGCCAATGTCGCAATATAAAGTGTACTCATCAATCCATCGTGTATATATATGCACATAATTTTACTAAAGGGGCATTTCATGTCGACAGCTCGGTACTGTCGAAATATGAATTAAATAATTGCCATTAAGTGAGAAGCTAGAATTATCCTGATTATTTGTTTGCAGATCCTACTAATATAATAAATAGGAAAGTTTGTGAGGATGTATATAATATTTGTTACTCTTTGATGCATCCTGAGGGAAGTACTACGCGCACCCGGATAAAAATAATCGTATATGTTAATCCATTTATAACATAACGAACTCCTCCGTACCAGAGGAGCTCGTGGCTAAGTAACAGCTGCACGGTTCGATCGATCAAAGGTTTAGCTGCGCTTGGTCGGTCCGTGGATGGGTGACCATCTATGTCATAGCGAGACTCCTCCGTGCCTCGGAAAGCTCGTTAAGCTGTTAGTCCAGACTATCATTGTAGATCTTTGACAGTCGT
Organism: Pyrrhia umbra; assembly: GCA_963891755.1. Taxonomy (NCBI): domain Eukaryota; kingdom Metazoa; phylum Arthropoda; class Insecta; order Lepidoptera; family Noctuidae; genus Pyrrhia; species Pyrrhia umbra. Next base: position 11,530,388 of record OY982933.1, on the reverse strand, counting down.
TACGGGTAGTCAGAGGGCAGAAAGCCTGACAACCAGTCTTACCAAGGGGTGTCGTGTTACCCAGTAACTGGGTTGTGGAGGTCAGACAGGCAGTCGCTTCATATCAAACACTGGTACTCAGCTTCTTCTGGTTTGACTGGAAGCCGACCCTAGCATAGTTAGGAAAAGGCTAGGCAGATGATGAGGTTATAAACTATGTATGTATACCAAATTGCACCCAAATCCTTTCAGTATTTTTTGCGTGAAAAAGTACTTAACAAACATGCATATTATTGGTATTTGTAATCTTCTCCTTATCGTGTGGGCAACGGGTTCTAACTAACCTAACGAGAGCCAGTGTCAGAGTTTTTGCAAATCCGCCTGACGGCCTCTAACAGCTATGAAGATAGCATTCGGGGACGACGGCTTAACGTCATATATCGTACCGGGTACGGGGGTATAACAACCACCAACTTTCCGACTCTACGCTGTTTTGTGACTTTTCCAAAATCCACTGAGCTATTTCGGCCCGCCCCGGGAATAGAGCTTGAGACTCCGATTACAGAAGTCGCGTTATTGGACCACTAGACCAACAAGGCAGTCACAGCATTCGTAATATTAGTATGACTAGCTTCTGCCCGCGACTTCGTCCGCGTGGAATGGTGGTGCTCCGCTCCTATTGGTTTTAGTGTGATGATATATAGCCTAAAGCCTTCCTCAATAAATGGGCTATCTAACACTGAATTAATTTTTCAAATCTTACCATTAGTTCCTGAGATTAGCGCGTTCAAACAAACAAATAAACTCTTCAGCTTTATTATATTAGTATAGATAGATTACTTGAGTGTTACATTCTGTTGCATGACAAAACATAATATTACTGTAAATATCTATACTAGACTCAAGTCATTTAGAAATCCCTTAAGGCTGTTTCTCAGACGGAGAGATTCAACCAACGCATCTCACATAAGGTCCTATATATAAATTCGCTTCTAAGTTCGCCAAAGCATGACACCCAGCTGTGCTAAAACCATAACTTTATATCGGGCAAACCCGTAGGCCACCACTAGTGCAATTAAGTAAGTTCAAAAGGTTAGTCCACCATTTCACTATCATTAAACATTTTAAGTGGTCATAAATTTTGTAACGATAGCCAGTAATGCATCAACAAGATTATTACGAATTCCATCTGCTGCCATTCACCTTGGGTAATTAGTTGGTTTGTTTGTTAATGACTTAATTATTTGTATGTTCTATTGTTTTTTTATTTGGGTTTTTGCCTGAAATATTTCGAACTAGCATTTTTCCGCGGTTTCAACGATTCACCCCAGGATACAAATTCTCGTTCCCAGACATAAAGCTCCTGTAACCTTTCACAGGGTTTGAGATATCGCCGTACAAAATTTCATCTAAATTCGTTCAGCCGTTTTACCGTGAAAGCTAAATAAACAAACAAACTCATTGATTGTTAGGATAAGAATGTCCATGACTGCGTTTACTAAGATTACGTAATTAAAATTAAATGGAACTAATTTAATAATAGCTTAGCTTATAGTCAACGCATCGTTCAATTCGTAGGTGACATAAGTTATCATCATCATCATCATACGCCTATTCACTACCCCACTGTTGGGTAAAGCCCACTCCTCATACATAGTAATATGAGCATTGATCACCACGCTTGCTCGGATAAGCAATTTTATCTCTTAGTTCAGGTTTCCTTACCATGAATTTCTTCCCCATTATTCGTAGAGTAGAAAGTTTATATGACAAAAGATACTCATCATCTGCCTAGCCTTTTCCCAACTATATTGGGGTCGGCTTCCAGTCTAAACCGGATGCAGCTGAGTACCAGTGTTTTACATGTAATGACTGCCTATCTGACCTCCACAACCCAGATACCGGGTAACACGGTACCCCTTAGTGAGACTGGTTGTCAGACGTTCTGGCTTTTGACTACCCGTAACGACTGTCAAAGATGTACAAATGACAACCGGGACCAACAGCTTAACGTGCTTTCCGAGGCACGGAGGAGTCTCGCTATGACATAGATAGTCACCCATCCACGGACTGACCGAGCCAAGCGCAGCTTAACCTTTGATCGGTCGAACCGTGCGGCTGTTACTTAGCCACGAGCTCCTCATATATAATATCGCATGTAATAAATAATATTATATTTGTATTTCAAACGTCATAACCATTTACTAATATAATGAATGAGAAAGTTGCTCTCTCTTTATGTTATTCTCTCAGGGGAAAACGCCTTAACTGATTTAGATGAAATTTAGTTGGGGAATAAATTGCAACCTGAAGAAGGATAATGAAGAAGTTTTATTTGGCGTGCGTTATAAATACATGATGGTTATAAATTATTTGTGTACCAAATTTTATCCAATTCCATTCAGTCTTTTTTGCCCGAAAGAGTAACAAATATACATTATATTTTTTTCATTTATAAAAGTAGGATAGGTGGCTTTTACATTTTTATTTTATTTTAGACTATAACTTTAAATCAAGGTCAGTTTTAGTAACAAATGCCGAGCTTTACCCCATTGCCAATTTTCAGTTTATTACCTACCCTACCCTACCATGACTAACCAAAGCAGGAATAGTTTATTTGTGAAAAAGAGACGGTGCTATACGTTTGTAGTTGTGTCTCACTCTCACACCTGCATAGTGATTGCAAACACACGTGGTAGTATGGCCCCTGTACACTAATTACCCGGCATTAGCAAAGGAATGTTGAGAACGTGTCACTACATGACATTCTTCTTTAAAATCTAATTAAAATACCAGAAGACTAAATAGGTCTACTACGCAGCACCCACCACCTGCACTCGTCCTTATTCGGAGGAAACTTAGCACATACTTTATTTATTACAGATATAAATGTATAAAAATTAACAAAGGGCGGGTGTACACTAACGGATATCCTGGGATGAATAATTGAATAAGCTCATCTAGGTGAGATCATGGAACCATGATCTCATACAAGGCTAACGGAACTGAAATTGTTTTGCTTGTATTATTTCTATATTAAATGCCATGTTGCGAAATTTAGTCTTAATTGTAAATAAATACATATGTGCCTATTTATTATAAAAAACTTAAATATGAACACAGATAATACTCTGTACCAATTGAATTTACGAAAGATGTAAACAAAATCATTACCTATTTTGTTCTAATTTTCCCACATAGATAAATAAAATGGCAATGAAGGATGATGTTTAGAGCATAAAATTTTCATTTCTGTGGCAGAATTAGAACAAAATAGGTTACGACTTTGTTTAAATTTTTCGAAAATTTAAACAAAGTCGTAACCTATTTCAAAACAATTGGTACAGGCTATATACCCAGTTGCACCAAAAATATTAGGTAACGTATACGTAAAACTTAAAAACTATTTTTCAAGATCTGTCGATTCTTCAGGATGGAATTGAATATTTTTTCTACTATTTTATGATTTTCGTCTTAATTATTATATCTTTGTATTGTATAACATAAAATATATTAAAAGTATTCTAATAATTCTGAGATATTCGTAAATATAAATGATAAAAAGTTTGGTGCAACCAGCCATTAATGTTTAATTTAGGTCATCATCATCAGCTGTATATTGTCCCACTGCTGGGCACAGGCTTCTTCTCACACAGAGAAGGCATGAGCATTAATCACCACGCTTGCTCAAGGCGGATTGGCGATTTCAGACTTTTTAAGTCCAGGTTTCCTCACGATGTTTTCCTTCACCGTTAGTCAGTGACGTCTAAGATATACTTAGAAAGTACATATGACTTCAGAAAAGTCACATTAGTACTTGCCAGGTTTCGAACCTGCACACTCGTACACGAGAGACCTTAACCACTAGGCCACCACGACATCACTGTTAAATGGCTCAACATTATTAGATCAAATTTGGTATAGCCGGAACCCTGAATATGGTCATGGACTTCTTTTTATTTAGATGCTCAAAGTAGCGTATATGCGGGAAAAGGCATTTATATATTAAATTCAGCTGCACGTAATGTTTGCTCGTATGTAACAACTAAAAGCAAACATAATTATTGTCGTCACAATAACTTAATTGATAACACAAGTTCGCGTCTCGACTGTTTCCTAACGTGAGTGTAATGGGCGCTTATTTATAGAGTTCCGTGAGAGAGCTATCAAAACGCTCCACGTTTGCGATATTAAAATTAATTTTGAAGTTATAAGCAGTCTCTTAAATATTGTTCTAGCTTTATTTTAATACACGGCTATAAAAAATAATCATAAATATATGAAAATTTATAAATTAAATTTTAATAATTTTAGTAAAAATCGACTTAACAATATTTATGATTTTACAAAAAAATACAGTTTGAAGAAAATTTTAATATTTAGTCAAATGAAACGAATATCCGCAAATTGATTATAATATTTTGATAATTATTATTTAATATAATATGTCTAAAATTAAACACAAAATAACGTTATCGTTTACACCTATTGCAATTAATTTCTATAAGCTCATTCATTCAGAATTCCATTGTGAAGAAATAATTAAATAGCCTATTAGCCGTACTCAAATATTGATTTGAATCGACAAAAGCACTGTCTATGGTCGACTGGCTATCGAAAGGTCACAGGTACAAATCCAAGTGAATTACATAACTTAACATTCTGGTAACTAAGTACCTCGTACTGAGATTCCAATCTTAAGTTTAAATGTAAGTTTCGTTCGAAATAAACAAGTGTAAATTATTTAGAAAACACGAAATCTTTGAGTGTTATTACTTATTAGTTTTAAGATAAAATAGCGCCAATGCTTACTGTTATAATACAATATCTATTGTGCCTAGAGGTAACTTATTAAATTATTCATGCAACTGACAATTTTAATATTTGTTATTTTAAATATTAAAATTAACATGCGAAGTCACTTGATAGTCAGACCAAGCATCGGGCATTCTATCTATATTTTTTCACTACACAAAATCCTTGCTAATATTGTAATCATAAGTCATCTGTGTAATCATTATAATATCTGTAAGTAACTCAATCTGTCTGTCTGTTATGCTTTCATGGTGAAATTTCTATTCCAATTTAGAAGAAATTTGATATGGAGATAGCTTGAACCGTACGGACAAACATAGGATAGTTTTTACTTTCTTTCTTTTTTTTACTAATATTATTTTAATAAAATAATAATAGACAAAAATAATATCTACGGAACCTTTTAGCAATGTTCTAAACCACACTAGTCTCGTCTATAATCTGACATAATAAGTGGTTTGCAGAATGATGGACAGATGGCAAAAAATAGCTAAGATTAAGTTGCAGGCCGAAGCTGTAATGCTGACCTACTGATTCAGATCAGCGTGAGGTTGTGAGATTTTGTAACTGCTGTATCGTAGGTGAGGCAATGCGCAGGGATGAGAGAGGCTCTTCGTTTTGTTCTCATGGAAAGACGCTGATTTACTGGATAGGGAAGCTGTTTTTCTTTTTGTTATTTAAGTTTGATCTTGACTCTAGTCTAGGCCAGAGGTGACAGAGACAAAGTCGACGATGGAGTGAGCTTACCCAGAAGAAGCCTGTTCACTCTAACTTTGAAGAGATTAGGGTTGAATGCGTTCGGGGATACAGATGTAGGTAGAAAGCTTTGGATATTTCAATGGTAATTATTATTTCACACCAAAGAAAGCTTTCTGAGGAGATATTTACTTGTTGCTAGGGGCTTTTTCTATATTGATAATTTTATACATATAATAAATCTTTATAGGAGTCATATTTGTGGGGGCTAAACTTCAAAACGGTTGAACAGGTTAAAATGAAATTCAGATGGTATAGCATTCAAATTTTATATGGAAAATACCATAATATTCTGGAAATTGAACCCAGGTTATTATGCTCAATATAACAGCTACTCTATTCTATTCTATTGCGACGCATAGATCTACAACAACAAAAATCTAAACTCCACAAGTTTTAGTTTTAAAACAGCACAAGTTAATGGCATAATAAAAAAGTATATAACATTATAGACCAAATATATAAACCTTATTGGTAATTATATTTGAGCCGTATAGGGTTAAAACATTAGGGCCATGGGGTTCAAGTGCCCGTCTTCTATTTCGCAAAATAGGTAAGCGTTTAGTCAACTCCACGCGTGATCAAAAGGCTGGCCTATATTTCGGAGAAAGAATCAGCATTGCCATCCAACGTGGCAATTCAGCCAGCCTTTTGGGCACGATTCCCATTGACAGCGATGCCAATGAATATTTTGAAGCCTAATATCTTTTTTTTTTAGTTTAATAAAATATGAATACGTAATAAATTTCTCACTTTGCGAATAAAAATAACAGTCTTTAATAGACCTAGATAACAATCGGTTAGTTCTCAGCGATTCTATCTGTAAAGCTCAACACGTAATTCAATTGAAACAGTGCAGTAGCGGGGAATGCAGGTCACAGGTCAAAGGCATTACAGTGATATTTAATATCATGTCTGGGTTTTACACGGGGCTATTGAAAAGAGATGGACCATTGGTGGCCTTTTAATATCATCATCGGATTATTTATCTATCCCACTTTAGGGTAAAGTCCTCTTCTCATACAGAGAAGGCATGTGCATTGATCACCATCGCTTGCTCAAGGCGGATTGGCGATTTTTTTTTATGAAATTTTATACAAAGCGCGCGGGAAATATCTGACTAATATTATAAATACGAAAGTTTGTGAGGATGTATGTATGTAAGTTTGTCACTATTTCACGCAAACTTCATGGATTTGGATGAAAGTTGGTATAGTCTGTATCAATATTCATTTTACGAAAAATGTAAACAAAGTCGTAACCTATTTTGTTCTAATTCTGCCACAGAAATTAACAAAATGGCGTAAGAATGGCGCATTTGTGTTAATTTCATGCTTTAAACATCATTATTCATCATTTAATGCCATTTTATCTATGATGATTTTGTTTATTTTTTATCCAGGTAACTGGACCTTATTCAACGCAGAAGAAATAAAATCAGTGTTTTCGGACAGTTTATTTTCAACATAATTTTTTTTAAACCCCATAATATCTCAAAATAACACAACAAGCAATTCCCAATTCTGCCTTCATGAGAATAAAAGGTCGTAACTAACATTATTTTTACGATTTGTAATCAGAATTTCCTGGTTCCAAATAATATATAATATTATGTACATACTTAACTCAATATAAAAAAAATGGCAGTTATGGCCTTTCTTTTGATGACGGCAGAACTATAAATCATACAAAACACCACACAAGATAATAATATAAATAAACTGTTATTAAAAACTTAGCTCTATTGTTATTTAATTCTCATGTAGGTATTTGTTTTGCTAAAACAGCTGTGATTAATGACTACACTAAACAATTTGGACAGCATTCTTCGAAATACATCTGACGTTTGATTTATTTGTATGTTTGTTTATTAACCCACTTCTAAAACGGAGGTTCTGTATTCGACTTGTATGTATGTATGTCCGTGATTTTCTCAAAAACTACTGGTCCAATTTGGGTGGGGTTTTCGCTATTTAAATGCATATTTTGCAAGGAAGGTTTTAGTATATAGTATATTTGGATTAAACAAGATCTTCGGAGATAGGCGATGGAACTCTTCAATTACCAACAGCAAAAGACCCGTGATTGCTGCAATCGCATCCCTATGTATTCACGCTTATGCTTTCACTATTCCATAACTTTTTTATCTCAATCGGTTCACCATTTTTACCGTGATAGCGTAACAAACAAACTCACATTTAGATTTAAAATATTAAGTGTGGATACAAATACTAAAAAATGAATTCTATTGACCTAATTTTATTGCACTTAACTATATTTCTAGGATAAAAAGTATCTTGCATTCTACTTTATGCTAGGGCACATCTCCATTTGTCGCCATCACTTCAAAGCCAGTAATGTTACGTTAATTCGATTTTACTGCTTAATTATGCTGATTACTCTACTAATTACAGTAATTTGCATGTGCACCGATAGTTTAATTAATTAAATCAATAGTAAGCTTCTGTTGCTAGTACTTTTTTGAATCATTGATGAATAATTTCATTGTCACGTGTTAGAATGTATCGTGTGAAGTAAATAAAATCAATGTGTTCGTAGTATAGATTCGTATAGAGTCTAAATTTCAGAAAATATTTTAATAGACTTATCGCAAAAAGTTCAAACAAGACGATATTATTACAAAAATGTTTTGAGAATTTTCACGCATAAAAAATTACAATTAATTTTAATTTGTTCGATATGTAACAATAATGTATATAAAAGAGGTGGCTCATTACTAAGTACCAGCTGCACGGCTCGACAGCGCTAGCCGCGGTCAGTCCTTGGATGGGTGACCATCCATATCATACAGATACTCTTGCATGCCTTGGAAAGCACGTAAAGCCATTGGTCACTTCTGTCATTAGTATTATTTTTGATAGTCATTACTACATAGCCAGAAACGAAATGTGACAACCAGTCTTATCAGCTCCGTGGATGGCACTGATACTCAGCTGCATTCCATTAGACGGAAAGATCAGCGCAATATAGTTGGGAAAAGGCTAGGCAGATGATGGTATGCTTGCAGACTGAACGCTGAGCTGACACATAGATCTATAATAATTAATAGATCATAGATCTATGATAATTAGACAATTGCTATGAATCATAATTATGTATACGATTTACAGGATACGAACTTGTTCCTAGCCTTAGATGGTCAATGGTTCGAATACATTGCATTGTTAATGTGAACTTAGATTTTCAGCATATTATGCTTTCGGGTTCAGCAGAAAATGTAACTACAACAAACCCTTGGAAGTCCTTGTGATATCTTATCCTATCTACTGACATAATAAACGTAAACGTTTAAAATAATGGATGGACTAATATTTGTTAATCTTTCAAGGACAAAACTCTCCTATGTGTGAATTGGACAGAAATGTCGGAAAAAATATCTTGGTATTTGGTTCTAAATCTGGTGTCTATGAAAACGAAGTCGCAGGCGTAATGAACAGAATATTTCATTGTGGTCGGGATTTTTTCCTGAAATTTATATCAGGTCGTGTACACACATTTTTCTCCAATTATAAAAGGGAAGTCTATTGCCAAGAAGGGGACTGAAATCCAGAATGCACGCTGCTACTGAGAAAAATCTGATGGAAAAACCCAGTACCCCATTGCCCGGGATACTAACTCAGGACCTCATGATTAATAATCATGTTTGCGACCCCCAGAATTGATAACTTCTGCATTATATAAATAAATAAAAAATAAGGTGTTATTAACAATCAAGGATATAATTGTATTTTGTTACATTTAATCAAGGCCTCAAGTTCAGAAAAGCCATGCATTATCGAAATAATGATCAGCTCTTTAAGTTTGAAGGTGCGGCCTCTGCGGTCGCTAAGACCCTCTGATGGCGTGAATATTGTAACCTCTTTGGTAATTACAATATAACTTTAGTCGATATGCTTTTGGTCCTTTGATCTTCAATGCACTATTCAAGGATATTGGTGAAAATCTGGTTCATACCTCTTGTGACAAAAAAATTAAATCATTTGAGAATTAATAATCGTTGATTAATTAAATTGCATGACCCTCTCAGCAGAATAAGATCCTTTGTAACTTACCAATTTTTATGGAAATCTAGGTGTATCTCGCAGTTTTACCCGCTTCCCCATGACGACCGTCAAAGATCTACAAATGACAGCCAGGACCAATGGCTTAACATGCTTTCCGAGTCACGGAGAAGTCTCGTTATGACATAGATGGTGACCCATCCACGGTCAGACCGCGGCAAGCACAGCCTAATATTGATCAAATTGATCCCCGCGGCTATTACTATTAGTCACGAGTACCTCGACAAACGAGAATATATTTTCAATTTAAAATCACTCATATTAATGTTAAGTACCTACCTATAGATAAGTGTACCCACATATATTATCTAAATAGATAACGCAAGTACGTCTTTTGTATGAAAACCAAGTTTTTCACTATATGACTACTTTCTGTGACGTCACAAGAGCGTTTTAGTGATTTTTTATACTATCTAAAATTTGAAGTACTTTTTTCAACTCTCCACAATTATGCGTTTTGCTAGCTTTCGGTTGACGTCTGATGCCAATACGGTTTAGCGCGGACTAATTCAGACGGTGTCGATTTAGGTGCACTACACTTATCTGTCACACGCGAAATACACATACTTGCATCATCTATCTAGATAGACCTATAATGATGCTAGCCCCGACGGCTCTTATCAATTAAGTTGACATGGAATTGACCATTAATTTTTCGGTAACAAGGCGTTAGAGTAACTAAAGTTTAATACTAACCTTATTAACTTAACGATAGCCTTAAGCAAAATTGCCACATCTACTTAATTTATTACTTCAAACTATATTTAGTTAGACTGAAACAAAACGTGATGGGACTAGAGGCTAAAGTTAATGGTCGCAATATTTTACTAAGTAAGGCCAAGTTATTTTATTAATACAAATAAACAAACAAACTAATAGTTTTATCTAAATAGAATAATTGTCTAATGATGGTAAGAACTATGACTGTCTTTTTAATAGGTAATTGGAAAACATTAAATACGAGAGTGAAATATTCTTTCTAAAAACAAGACATCATCAATGGTTATAAATGTGAAAGTAAATCTGTCTATCAGTCTGTCACGCTTTTACGATAAAATAGCTGAACGGACTTAGATAAAATTTGGCTTGGATATAACGTAAACCCTGGGGAAGAACATAATGATAGTTTTTACCCAGGTGCCTCAAGTAGTTTCTACAGGACCTTTTTTAAGGGTTCCATAGTAGACAAGGAACCCTTATAGTTTGGCCATGTCTGTCTGTCTGTCCGCCGTATAACTCAGAGGCTATAGGTACTAGAGAGCTGAAATTTTGTATGGATATGTCCGTTTGTATTATCAATTTGTCGGCATTCGTCAATAAACATATCCTACCAAATTTCAACTTTCTAGTACCTCTGAGCTATGCTGCGGATAGACAGACAGACAGACGGATATGGCGGAACTATAAGGGTTCCTTGTCTACTACGGAAACCTTAAAAAAGGTCCTGTAGAAACCACTTCACGCACCTGTGCTTCCCCCGGAATAAGGATTAAGGATTCCGTAAGGATACCTTGTCGAATACGGAACCCTAAAACCTTACCCTCCTTTTATATCGTCTCCTGTCGTATTTTATATACTTACTGCAATAATGTTTTACATTGTTGAACGAAGCTTCTTTAGTTAATAGATGAAAATAGTGTCAACCTCGATGAAATTAAGTAACGTTTTGCGATCGTTAGTATTGCAATTATTTTATTCGTAATGCTTTGTTATATTTATTTTATTGGTTCACCAACAGCTGTTACATCAATACATAAGTAATACAGCATATAAAATGTATACTTATTAATACTCTATACTTTACTGTATCAAAAGAGCATTAAAACTCTTGACTGTCAAAAAAAAATATCGTAAAAGATATAAAGAATTATTAGAATACGAAATCTTAGACTATAGCAATTAAAATACAGTACATATAAACCAAAATTCATTTTTAAAACTAAACTGAAAATCTGCAGTTTTGGAACGTCAAATTTACAAAAGACATCCCCCAAAACGCCCGCCCTGCACTGTGTTTTCGCTGAGGGGAATTGCTGCATCAAATTCCCCAGCTAAACATGTCTATCTGTCTTTTAAAATAAGCTTTATACAATATTAATATAAAGTTACCCAGAAATCCCCGTCACTCGTGGTTTACTAGTGCATCTATCATTTGCAAAGAACCCCATTTCTAGGTAATATTTATCCATAATGTCTTAAAACTTTGGTAAAAAAAGTACACCAAGATTGTACCAACTGAAGACGACAAGATACTCAGATTACACAGAAGTCCTTAGATAGGTCCCAAACACACCTATTATTCATAAATTAAATAATAATAGTACAAAGCGCACTTTGTCATTAAAAATAAAACAAAACAAATATTATTTTACACCTAACCTATTCCAATGCAACGTTATTACTAAAAATCAACCCTTCGCTCGCCAAACGCGGATGTTCACAGAAAAAAATATGTAATAAGAATAATATGCATATCAGCTCTCCACAACATTCTCTCAATAAAGGAAGACCAACCTTCTTTGAGAGCTACAGCGGCCCTGATATAATTTTCAGAATAAATTCTCACTCATCTAGAGAGGTATATATTGGTTGGAACGCTAGAGCACATCACAGTCAAAGCAACATCGCTCAACAAACCAGTCGTCTTCCCTAGATATTATATTTTAATATATAAATATTAAATAATGAAATTGGTAAGTCGGTTTTGTTTATCGGGAATCACGGTGCGGTTTTGGGTTAAGCCTTGCGGCGTTGAAGGGTTAGTCTGACGCTTGAGTGACATTTCAGTCTGATTTCTTGGATATCTGTTGGGACTACTAAACTAGTCTAATGGTTCAATAGGTCTGAAACCCTAAGACCTTTTGTGCACTTAATCACAAAAAAATCTCGACATTTTTTCATAAAAAATATCTTGGATACTTTTTTTTTCATAAATTACTGCCTTGTAATTTTTTCTATTATTATTATTGCTTTTAATTATTAATGTAATTTACCTTCATAAACTTATGAAGCCCTTAAATTAGCCCCATTAATTATAATTAGTCAATTATTTATTGCTAAAGCTTTTGTAGCTTGCAATAACTGAATTATTAATAACCATTTAACTTTGTTGACATTATTAACTCTATATAATTGTCTCACCAATCCCTAAGAAATCGTAGGAATATTACAAATCCAGTGATTAAAAAACCTCCTACCTTTTGCACAGTGTTGCGATCATAAAATCACGTAGAAAAAAATTAACAGCGCTCGAAATCCCCGTCACTCGTGGTTTACTAGTGCATCTATCATTCGCAACATGAAATCGACATTTCGAAGTATAATTACGTACATACACATAAACTTAGGAGTGCAATTAGACAAAATGTCTATAATTAAAACATGCTCATCATTGATTTGAATTTCAACAAGGTAATGGCCATTTGAGGCAAAGTAATCTGGGTTAACCAGAATCGGGGCAGGGTTGAATTATAAACTTTTTTTCCATCTTGTGAATCTTGACATACCACGCACAAGGAGGCTGAAGTAAAAAGCTTTAATGCCTCTTAATTGTTTTTTAAACGATTAGTCTTTAGTTGATCTAGTAATAACAGCTTGTTCTATCTTTTTACAGTTCGTGGTAGCCGCTGTCCTCGGTGTCTGCTTAGCAGACCGCCTTGACAACAAATACCTCCCACCTAGAGGAAACGCTGGTGCTGGTGGTTTCGGCCCTGGCTTCGGCGCTGCCGGTGCTCCTGGCTTCGGCAAAGGAGGTGGCTTCGGTGGAGCCGGCGGCGCGGGTGGTTTTGGCGCCGGTGGTGCCGGTGGACGTGGAGGCGCTGGTGGTCTGGGCGGTGCGGGAGGTTACGGCGGCGCTGGCTCCGGTTTCGGTGGTGGTGCCGGATCCGGTTTCGGTACCCAGCACGCTGGAAACGTATATAACGCCGGTGCTGCTGGTGGACAATACAGTGCCCGTGGTGGTTCCTCCGCTGACGCCAATGCTCAGATCCTCAAATTGAACAGCGAAGTTACTGCTGACGGATTCGCGTACGATTTCGAAACCTCCAACGGCATCCGCGCTGACGCTCAAGGTGTTGCCACCAATGGAGTGCAGTCTCAAGGCAGCTTCGCGTATAAGGGTGATGATGGCCAGGACTACAGCATCTCGTACACCGCTGACGAGAATGGATTCCAGCCCCGTGGTGCTCATCTGCCTACTCCTCCTCCCATCCCCGAAGAGATCTTGAAGTCCCTGGAGCAGAACGCCCGCGATGAAGCCGCTGGCATCGTCGATGATGGTAAGTGATACACTTTTTTTACCTACCCTTTCTGTCTCATATGAAACGGAATTTCAATATTAAGCGTTTAAAAGTTCCAAACTCTATATAATTACAACTCATAAAGTGCTGTTCATACAAAACTCAAAGCTTTAACTCAAAAATTTAGGTATATTGGAATTTTTTCCATCGCCATTAATTTTAACATGACTCTGAAAAAAGTTGACATAACTGATTGATAGAAAATTATAATCTCAAAATCTCTCTCAAATCTATTTTTTACGCTTCTCTACTAGCTTTAACAATAATAATTAAGATCGTTATCTTAATTTTAATAATCACAAAAAAGCCATCAACCGCAAAGTCATTCTAATGGCGTTTAATAACCCCAGTGGAGCAAAACATTCGGGCACTGGTCAAAAAAGTGTTAAAGGATTCAACAAAATTATTAGAATCATTAGAAACAAAAATTACTGTACAACTAATGTATAATGAGTTTGTGGTAGCTTTTAGAAAAAATATACCACTAATCGCATAAGTGATCGTGGAACTTAAATCTTCGGATAAACGTTTAACCTTCTTGCTAGTGTGATCATTAAATTGACATTATTGAGCCGTCTTGGATAAAAACATAACCCATTATCTTTATAACTTAGATGATCTAAAAATATAGTATCTTAAACAACTGTTGCAATATGATATACCTACACATAGATTAGGTAAAAGTGAGAAGTTATCTAAAAGAGTAGTTGCAGCACATAACATTTTGATACAAACATTATATAGAATATTAACTCAAAAAGCTTTGCAAATATAATTGCAGCTACGTACAATTGAAAATCAATAACATTTAATAATCACATGTCACACTTTTCAAACAATTCAACTGAAAATTGTGCTCAATCATCTTCACCTAATCTAAAAACTACCAAAACGACCAACCATAGTAATCCAAGCCCTAGAAAGCCTCCCATTTATAAATACATTACAATTTACAAACAAAACACAGAATCACTAGACATGCACTTAATCTTGTCAAGTCCTAACATTACCGCAGTAACTTGAATCGAAGATTACTCAAGCACTTGACTCTCTTCATACAACGCCCTACGCACACATGCAAACATCACAAAACCGCTAACAAATCATGAATAAATCCCCTTAAGTTATCTCCAGACACTGTGTAGATGATAATTGCTTATGTGTGCGTGCAAGAAGTAAGAAATGCAAGGAGTCAAGGCATCTGTTTAGCCTATAATCTGTTCCCGGAGCACTGTGGTACTGATGAGTTACAAAATGACGTGGGATCGTTGCATCATGCATCGTGATCTCGCTAGAAGCAAAGTAAGGCACTGCATAGGTCGGATTTTAATTGATTTCACAGCTATTCTGGTTGAACATTGCAGATGAACGGATTAGGTTTGTAATAAATGGGTTTGCTTGTAAAAGACTAGAGACATGGGCATGTGTAAATTCGAAGAATGTTCCTTTTATTCTTACTAGAAAGAGAATCTAATCACTTTATTCAAAAATTCTCGTTGGTCATAGCTGAAAATACAAAACTTACTGAATAGTAATACTTTGAACTTATAAAAAGCTGGCCCAAAAAAGGAGTCCAATTCATTATTAGATGATGACCAAAAAACTATACAACATTCCTTTTTAAAATAATCTCCATTACCATTACATAAACTAAGAACCTTGTCGGTCCTACGGAGTCAAGATCCTACAAATTAAAGGCAGATTCACTAATTAAATCAAACTATTTGCCTTTGATTGACCATAAATAGGCTTTAAAATGTAAATTATTAGGTTAAACTACAGTCACAAAGTGTAAAGCCTTATTTGAAGGCAGATCTTCTTAGCCTTGCGAAATGAAGATTCTTGGCTATCCCACATTGCATACTTTATTGAAATGGTCAGTTCAATAAATATTAATGGGAGTTTTCATTTCCAATTCGGTTGTAAATCATTTATTATTACCACTAGTAACAAATTTGAGAGAAATATGGAATTACAAATCACATGTATTATCCCACCGTGTGAATTCTTGCTGTAATTGGTAGTCGTAGGCGTGTTTTACCTATTAGAGATAAACTCGACCTTAAAACGAAACATTCTATTGTTTCTAGTCTTCCAGTGATAGTAAGGGCCTCCGAAGAACTAGACAGGTACCTACAGGTAACTACAGGCACTGATGCAATGAATCAGTTCATTGCATCAGTGCCTGTACCTTCATTTGTTAACGACAGCTTTGTCGTCAACTCATGTTTCATCGTAGGTTATCGATGTTTAACGAGCGATCGAGTAGTCGTTTGAAAGCAAATCGATCATGTATCTAGCATCGATACTTAATCTGGTCACTGAAGCATCATCATCGATCTTGTGTAAGCATTAATAAATTTACAGTGTGTAATATTTTAAGACGAAAATTGGTCGATCGTAATTGAGGGCTTTAAGATTAATGACAGATTTTGAGAGATAATACCACACATTGTGGATTTTACTAAATTAAATTATGTCACTATAACAAACATTATTAACATTTGTTGATCAAATTGATTACAAAATTTGTTTTGAATCGGTTTCTTTGTCTAATATAATATTTTAACAAAAACTAATTTTGAATTCAGACAATAATATACCTACTTACTTTTTATATTTAAACTACCTCATATTAACCTTAGTTTCAACTTCACTCGGTGAAATAATATTCTCATTTTTATCAAATATTCCTAAAGATGGACATAATTTAACATCCCGTTTCTCTTTTTAATGATTGAACTCTCTCTCTCCTGTTATACAAAGTCCTCCTAGATAGCGTTCTTCTTAATAATTTCAACTTATTAATGAGCATAGGGTGTCTGTCTAGTAAGTAGCCAGGTTTTGACCAGCCTTTCCTCTGAAGTATAAAAAATATCATATTAATTTGTTATGCCGATTCATAATCCCTTTAAAAACAAAAGGTCGAATTCTTCCAATATCTTTAAAACAATTGAGTTTAGAACAAATTCAAATTCAAAACCAAAAGTCAAGATAATAATAAATATTAACTCTAACCAACACGACTGTAGATTGATTAATGAACGCACAGATGAATCTGATAGCGTCTACGATATTATTAGCCGTTAGCATCTAGATAAGATGAGATGATTGGGTCTATGTGTAGATTAGTATGTTTGTTTGTGAATGTTTCAGAGCTTTATCAGTATTTAATTTAGTCTTGCTGCTTTTTTCTTTTTAAAGCTTTTAACATCTTGGATTGACTATGATGCAGGTAGTTATTTTGCTTTTATTTTGTTTCTCAGTCTATATTCATCCTCTATGTAATCATTTTTATTATTTTTACATAAAACATTTTCCTAAAACTTTAATCTGCACCTTACAGGCATTTAGAAGTATCATTGGCCTATTTAATATTTATAAAAAGTCTATAAAAAGTCGTGGTGCCTTAGTGGTTAAGGCACCTGCCTCTCGTGTACGAGTGTATGGGTTCGAAACCTGGCAAGTACCAATGTGACTTTTCTGAAGTCATATGTACTTTCTAAGTGCATCTTGGACGTCACTGACTAACGGTGAAGGAAAACATCGTGAGGAAACCTGGACCTAAAAGTCTGAAATCGCCAATCCGCCTTGAGCAAGCGTGGTGATCAATGCTCATGCCTTCTCTGTATGAGAAGAGGCCTGTGCCCAGCAGTGGGACAATATATAGGCTGATGATGATGCTGATGATTTAATATTTATCCACTATGCTGTTAGACTAAGGCCTTAGATCGCCCGATCTTCAGCTTGACGCATCCAAGTTCTGCCTACAGCCTTTGGCAGATGGTCATTCTATATTGCCGGAGGGCATCCAACACGAAGCATAATATATCATTTAATAAAAAATATGCTTAATCGTTAGCAAAAATATTATCCTTATTTTAATGGGCACCAAACAAATAGATAATATCAACTTAGAAAATTGCCCAACCTAGAACAAATAACCCATAAATTGTGGCACTCAAGACAAATCGAGACGGCACATTACCATCAAATCATTGTAATTCACACCTAGCTTGTTCGCAAAATGACCAATTTCTCAACACTGTAGGACTATATTAATGTCTCACCCTACATACTAGTACTTCAAAGGTTATGCTACAATCTTGCTTCAATTAACCCGATTCACACTCAGTTTCTTCGTGGAATAACCGATTTCTCAACAATGTCAAAACACATTAGCGTCGTCCTAGACTGCAATCGTTTTTTCGATGGCAATATTTAGATCATACCTAGAGATCTATCTCTAAACTTTGAAGATCATCACGATCTTGGTATTGCAAATACGACTTACGAGTTGCATCAAATGACTCTTCAAAAGTATGATTTTTTCGCTATATTTCTTAAGATTAATAATATTGTTTTTTTTTAAGAATAATAGGTATTACTGAAGGTCCTTTTAGTGAATGAAAAATAAGTAAAAACCTAATACGTATTTGTATTAGTTTAATATGACCATAATTTAAAACTAACTACCAACCAGTTTATATCAATTATCACGATGCACACAAAATTCGCGGAATGACCAATTTCTCAACAATATAGGACGATACTAATGCTTCGCCCCGGTTGCACTGGGTCACGACGTGACCGCACCACTCACTATAAGGCGTGGTGCACATGATCCAGACTATAGATAAACGAAAGGTCAGCCATGTGCAGTCTGTCTATTGAGCTCTGAGAATGACATCCAGAATCCGCGATTTGTTGTTACCTAAGGAATTTATAGTGATTCATTTTGTCTGGATCCAAAACATAGTATTTTTAAGTGATTGGATTATAATAGGGGCTAAAATTATTAATCATATAAAAGTTGCGCCAAATTGTAACAGAAATAGGACATTCTCTAATTGTGTGAAAAACTCCAAATACGTTATAGCGGTTGCATTACCAAAATTACTCAAAAGCAAACGCATTATAATGAGCGCGTTTACTGGAGATGGGCGGTAATCGCGAATATTAATGACTCCTGCTACAGTAATAAAGGCTTCATCTAGATAATGACACGTTGCAACACCGATGTGCACTGAGCTTTACATTTTGTAACTTTTGCTAAGTTTAGCGAAAGTGTTTGTGGGATCTTTAAGTAAGATTGCTTAGAATGAAAATAAGGTTTAGAATATTAGAATAGTTTCGGTTTCCTCCTTCCTCGTATCTTCTTCTTTGTTTTAATATCATTTTGACTATAGATATATTTTCTAACTGATTCAGATATTTGAAAAGAGGAATCTACTAAGGATCGACCATGGAAAGTGAATTCAAATTCAGTCTAGGTTTTTGTATCTTATATTGATCATGTCATAATATCCTATGCTACACTTAATTATTTTGCTTAAAATTCCGGGATCTACACCACAACTATTGTATTTGTATCTATAGTGTATATAATAACCATAGGTTTCTTACTCAACCCATGCAGCATTTGTAGCACTTTTTCTCCCACTCCCAACAATGGAGGTCTAAAGTCACAAATATTAATATTATCAACATATCAAAACGAATAAAGAATTTTCTTAGAACTTTACATGTATGTAGCATTTATGGCGCTTTGTTTAACATTCTCATAGTTACAAAATGTGGGAACATGAGATGGTAAGATATTTCGTGCTATATTAATTACCTTAAAATTATAACGTGTTGAGAAACTAGAATTCAGATCTTACATCGGTTAAACAGCGTGAAGATTTTGTTAATGTGTTAGATTGCTATCAAAAGCTTTGTAATTATTTAATTTAGATTCTTCAGCTAGTAGATTAGCTGATGTGTTGACTGCCCTTATATCTTCTTCATTATTATTATATTTAATTTTTCTTTTATCATCTACTAGTGGATAAAGATCAGATTTTAAATAACTGAATCATTTGCTGTCTAACTCATTAACATCTCAATCAATTCCATTATTAGTATTATAAAATTGCACCATATCATTCTACTTTACCTAAATAATACAGTTCTTTCTTAAAATCATGTCAAGTCTAGATTCACTATTCTGAATGAACATAATATTACAGACATTCCTACACTCATCGAACATGACCATAATCACGATAACCTTTGACCACTCTAATGCTTTTCTAATCTCAGTTTTGATATTACATTTACGCAAAGAGAATGCGTATAAAAACGTGGTGACTATATTTTCGCAACTCGTCAAACTGACAGACAGATTAGTAGTCTATTTACTAATACAGTTACATAACAGGTCAATGATGAGCTTGTTACAAGAGAGATGGTTACTGATTATAAAGTTAATGCGATTTCTGAGATGGCCAGATAATTACATCATGGTAATGTAATTTTAATTGGAGATTTTGTGTTAACTAGTTTTGAGTGTCTAGTGGTAGATAATGGTCCTGGTAGTAGGAATACTAACGAAATAGATTGTGTAGATGATATATAAATAAAATTGTTTAGCATATAACTTGAAAATAACTCAGATAATGATAGAAGATACTTTTTGAAAAACAATTCCCTAGAATCATCATCATCATCAGCCTGTCTCAGCCAAAAGCTTGATATAGGCCTCTCTTATAGTTCAATATTAAATTCCTTACGATTCCTAGCTAAAAATCAGTCGTACTTTTCAATATACCAATCCCACCGACATTCTCTTCGTTCAAAGATACAGGTGTATTAAAAGTCTCAGGTGTTTCCAATCAGTCATTAAGTAAACCTCCGTTTAACCTAGAACTGACATACTCATGTGGTACGGTCATCCTCGCATTCTAAATAACTCGATACAATTTAAATAATTCGAGCGAACGTTAACGATAGTGTTCATTGCTAGCCTTGGAGCTTTCGATGAGTCGAGTGCAGCCATAAAATATGCGGGACAGTTGGGAGCTTTGTGAAGAAGAAGATGAAACTAGGAGTTTGTAGGTTTATTAGGTTATCGCCTGTGGCTTTATCCATGTTCCCGTAGAAATTAAACATATTTTTGGTAAAGAAGTCAAACATAATGCAGTAGATAAAAATCTGTCAATAATTTCCACAGATAGACAAGCTTTATATTTCCACTAAATAACAAAAAAAAATCCATAACTTCAGTCCTTAAATACCTTTCTAAAGAACAAAACAAAACAGTGTATGTAGATATAAATGCAATATAAATATATATAAATGCTGAATTAGACGTAGATTTCAATAATAACGACAAATGCCTCATTCACTCTAGGCTACTAATTTACTATGACAATGGAAAACATAATAAACATCGACAATTTAAAATAAACGCCCTCACAATTATGATACTTACTCGACGCTCACTTTATGGCCTCCAAAGTAAACAATACAGAAAATATAACGTGCGTGATCGAAATTACAAAATTATTTCGTAATTGAAAATGAACACAAATTATATGGCCCACTTGTTACAAACAAACTTACGAAAGGATAATTTTAAATACATCGTTTTAATCATCTTTTGTGTGCTCATACTCGTAGCTAGAGTTGTTTTAATATACCACTTTGTTATGTTTCAAGTTTGTATTGTAAATTGCTGTACCTATTAGGAAAACAACTAATATGTACACTCAACTGCTTATATTTTAGTCACTGGAATCATGAGCAATCGTGAGTAAAACACTGTTTAAAGTTATTTTTTTCTGTTCTTTTTTGCAAAACAGGATTTGAGTAGATATTACATCCTTACTAATATTATAGATAGTAATATTATAAGTAACTCTGTCTGTCTGTCTGTTGCTGGATGCAACTGCTCGAAGGACGTAGGTACGTGAAGTAGTTCCCCCAAGGCGCGGGTGAACTCGCGTGAAAGAGCTAGTATTTTATAAAGATTTTTTCTCGGAATTTTACTAATAACCAATGAATACTGAAATCGTATAATACACTTAGTTTATTCCCACAGTAGATAATCATATTATATTATCGAGTAGGTTAATATTATAGCATTAACCTATCTTACCCTTTACACAAGACCAACATTTGACAGAACTCAACACCAACACGCCATGTCCAGCATTCCATTTCTTATGAACTTGTTGGTTGCAACTTTGGAATGTTGGTCAATGTTGGCAGCCAATCTGTTAGTCATTAGACTGGTGAACCCGATGCGTGAAATGCCCTGAGAACGACGGATTGCACATAAATTACATCGTCTTGATGCTGATATATTGAGAGCATTCACTGCTATGAGCAACACTAAGTTTAATAATATTGTTATAGGATTTAGCATTGTCGTCAACAGCAAAATCAGCATCAATTGTTTGGCTTTCCACGATCTCGTTTTTAGCAGGACTCGTACCCTGATTTCACATTTTTGGATCAACAATTGAACCTTTTTGAGAAGTGGTATCATTTCCCAAAGTGGTTGCAGTCGGCGATGGCTAATAGACAAAGTGTCCAATCAGGATATCAGTAAATAGCCTCTGCAAAATTCTTTAACTCAAAAAGTATCTCCTTGAATTGACTACCAATAATAATAAAATTCAAGCCATTTATTTTTGATTAACTAAATCCGAAGATGCTCTTTACCAACTATGACTCAACCAAAAAAATCTCGTCATTCCAGGTACCTACCGCGGTGAGGGTGCGGGCGCCGGCAGCGGTTACGGATCCGGACCTGCTGGTGGTTACTCTGGTGCCGGAGCTGGAGGCTTTGGCGGTGCTGGCGCCGGTGGTGCTGGATCCGGATTTGGCGGTGCTGGTGCCGGATCCGGATTTGGCGGTGCTGGCTCCGGATTTGGCGGAGCTGGCGCTGGACGTGGTGGTGCCGGAGCTGGTGGTTTCGGAGGTGCCGCTTCCCGTCAGTACCTCGCTCCCAACGCTGGAGGCAGGGGCTCTGGATCAGGCAACTTCAACTCTCAGACTGGATACCGGTACTAAGATGGGTAATCTCGTGGTGATGCATGGAGGTCATGGCTGTGCAAATATAGAACAGAAATTAAACAAAAATACTCTAAAGAATCTGTGAAAATGAAAATTTTGTCATAAAACAAAAATACGTTGATTTTTTATAAAAATTAATGTAAAGATTTTTTATTATTTATTTTTTGGCTAATAGTACAAAAATAATAAAAAATGTTTTGATTTGCACAGTCGTTGAATCAATTTTCGTTAATCTTTGTTATTGAACATCGTATTTATTATTATCATATTTTTTCGCTCTCTTTTTATTATTATCGAACCACCCTCCGCCATCATTCACTGGTATGTGATGTTAAAATAACGATTATTTTGCTGTGAACCGATACATGTGATGATAATTTTTAATAATATTGTTATTATTTTTTGTTCATATAGAATAATACTGTCTCTTTTTCTCTTAATGTGATCTCAAATCTTTGTATAAACTCTTTTTTCTGTTGTGAAATTAAATTTCTTCCCGTTAATGTAATAGTTGTAAGTTTTTATACAGCAAAGCAAGGACAGTATAGTGTAAGATGGAAAATGTATAAAAAAAAAGTTACATTTAGTATTTAAGAACTGTAAATATGAAATGAAGCAACGAATATACGACTTAATGCAAAAAAAAACTTTTATTTTTCCTAAATATACATACTTTTATTCTTTAATGCAAGTAAATATATCCCATTCAATCACAGATATTCAAAGAACTTATAAAGAATTTACCTACATAAAACTACAAAACATGTTCATTCATATTACATTCCTCATTCTAATAACAATTATTGAGTTTATTATTTTCCTTGTACATTTCTTAGTTATGCATTAAAACCTGAACTACGAAAACAAACACAAAAAATAATAATTTATTATTTTGGTATTTTTCATTAATTCATTAACTGATAAATAAATATAAATGACAAATATAATTAATACAGAAAATTTCTTGGAAAAACTTAGTAGGTATCAGAAAAGAAAAATCTAGAACAATTCATGAATATCTAAATAACCTAGAACCTTGTATTCATAAATCAATTGAATAAAAAAAGTACAAATTAGACAGCATCCAAGACTTTTAAGGCGCAGTCTGGATGTTACATTACATCTGATTGGAAAAAACTAGTCTTATCTCCGAGGCAGCGAATCATCATGCCTATGTATGGATGACTTCTATTACCTGTTTAAGATACAAGCAGATGGTAACTTATATACTACTAACTTTCCGCCCGCGGCTTCGCCCGCGTGGACATTTCTTTTACACCTTGGGTTACATTATTCAAGTTTTAGTAGGGATCCCTAATTATTTCTGAAAATAAATATAGCCTATAACACTTCGTAAAGGTGTAGCTTTCTAACGGTGAAAGATTTTTTAAAATCGGTCCAGTAGTTTTTGGGTTAAAACCCTACAAACAAACAAATCTTTTCTCTTTATAATAATATTATAGTATAGATGGGTAATAAGATTAAGCCTGCGACTTTATCTGCTTTTTTTGATCTTCGAAGAAACCAGATACCGGGATAAAAGTATTATATGTGCTTATCCAGGTTATGAACCATCCCTCTTATCCATAATAACACCATTCGTCTTAAAAGCTCTTTTAGGTATGGGACTGTTTTGTCCTTTTCTGTCTAACTTCATTTTGACTTGTCTGGTAAGGACAAAACAGTTTAATAACTACAATAGCTTTATTAAGCTAATGACTTTATCACTACTTCACTACTTAAGTATAAAACAAAGTCACTTCCCGCTGTCTGTCTGTCCCTATGTATGCTTATATCTTTAAAACTACGCAACGGATTTTGATGCGTTTTTTTTAATAGATAGAGTGATTCAAGAGGAAGGTTTTAGTATATAGTTTGTCAAGTTTTTGTATCCATTGGCTAAAATATTGCGGGCGAAGCCGCTGGCGGAAAGCTAGTTATGAATAAGACTGTATAGTGTATATGTGTGCTAAATTTCATCCAAAATCGTTGAATTGTTTTTGCGTGCTCCAGTATCAGGCATCATCTTTCCAGAATTTTACATTAATAATACTTACTTCTACACGCGATTGCGTCTGTGTGGTCTTATATACCTAGATAAAAAATATCCCATGTGTTAATTCAGGCTATAAAATATGTGTGTACCAAATTTCATACAATTCCTTTCTGTAGTTTTTGCGTGAAGGAGTAACAAACATACATACATACATCCTCACAAACTCGCATTTATAATATTAGTAGGATAGATTTGTCAATGGTGACATACATTGAATAGTAATTGGATATTGCAATTCATTGGAGATTATATGTACCTACGGCATACTTGTCTTTAGAATTAGGCAACTTGAAAGGGACGTCAAATTACCTACAGACTATTCTTCAAAATAAAGACTTGAAACACGTACTATAACTGTACGCAATTAATAGTTGGATAAAGATAGGTATCTACCTGATCAAGTTTGCTTTAAAAATAGGCTGGAGGCTAGGCCTATACCTCTCAACAAGCAGTACTAAAATTATGAATCATACGACATTTTTACATTTCATTAAAAATCGACACAAAATTCAAAAAAATCAAAAGTCGTTTATTTAAATTAGGCTGAAAATCAGCAACGTCAAATTCACAAAAGGCAGCCCTCAAAACACCCGCTCTTCAGCATTTCCTATGTGTTTTTGCTGAGAAGAAGAAGTGGCGCAACAAACTCCCTAGCAACATTTGAACCTAGCAAAGTTTGAAGAAGATTAGTTTATACAAAATTAATAAAAATATGGGTAAATACCCTATTTAACATAATAAATTGTAATAAATAATTTTGCCACCTGTTGACTAGCACACTTATCTGTCTGTACTAGTATGCTAAGATTAGACTAGTTAGCAGACTTTCAAGATGATCAAATTAATGACTTCTCGCTCTGTGGGTGGAGTGGGAGAAAGTGCCAGACTCTTACTGACTAAAAAAAAACTGAAAAGTAAAAAATAATTTTAATTTAAACGCTTTACGACCAAAACATCGCTCTAGAAGTCGGTGTCTTGTAAGTTACTATTGTTAGTATTTCGCCACCGACTTCGAAAGCGATGTTTTGGTCGTAAAGCGTTTAAATTAAAATTATTTTTTACTTTTCAGTTTTTTTTTGGAAGTCGGTTTTAATTTTTTTGTAAAAAGCTTTTCAGTGTCTCGGTCTTGCTATCTTAACAAAATAAACACAACACTTTTTTAGGTTGTAATAAGCGTAAATAACCAAATCATCTAAGTATTTGGCATATCAGCAAGTAGAGATAAATCGTTATTTTTTTATATATTTATAAAACGGCTGAACCGGTAGTGATAAAATTTAAATGGGACCACACGGGAAGCACCAGCTTTCAAATAGAAAAAAGAATCAGGAAAATCGGTTCACCCAGTCGCAAGTTATGAGGTAACAAACATAAAAAAAAAAAAAAAATACAGTCGAATTGATAACCTCCTCCTTTTTTGAAGTCGGTTAAACCGATCCATGTTCCTTCCTTCGTTCTTTTGTTCCAAAATTTCTCCTGTATCACATCCCCAGCGTTTACAAACGAATATACCTACATTAAAATTTTGTGCATAGGCACAAACACCCAAACCTAAAACAAATTTAGTTTTTCCGTAGTGGAAACGAACCGCAACACGCAGTGCAGCAGCATACTACGAGTACTATGTCAAACGTGCCATGTTCTTCAATTTCGAGAAAGGCTGTATCTCATTCCAATTTGAATAAATAACTATTGTATTTTAAATTTTTAAGCGTAAAATTAATAATTGGTATAAATTGTATTATTCAATTTTATTTATTTTATATTCTGTTTTTTATTTTTTTATTACAGCGCCATCTATTATTTATACTTTAAACTACAAACGTATCGAGCTTACTAAGCTCAACTCTACGTAAGAGCTGTTTAGATTGCAACGTAGTTTACTGCGATAGTTGCTTTGTATTAGTTACATTGTTTGTGATTTACATAGCGCTGTATGTCTAGAAAACTGTTTCGCCGAATTGTCGATGTATAAAATCCTAACCTTATGCGAGTTTTACTGGCATTAAGTAAAGGTATGCCCATTACCTATCTATGTGACGTACTAACTATTGCCTAGTACTTTGGGCACAATCCAGGCTTACTGAAAAACCCTGAAGAAAAATTCGAAAATATTTTTGCAGTTTGAAAAAATCAACTTTAATTAAACGATATCAATGGACATGATCAATGTAAATAAATATTTATTTAAAAATAATATAATAAACTCAGATTTTACTAAAAGTCAAGTCAATAATTATGTGCATTCATTGTCTTTGGAAACTTGATAAAGTAGGTTTGTAAACAAAACTCATCCTAACAGGTGAGAGGCATGCATCGGCATCGACTGTATTTAATTTGCGTCGCGAGTATTTGCGTTGATGGCCATTTCTTTGTCTTCTTTGATAAAACCTAAATATCACCTGATCCTATCCAGCAAAATGGAGTAACAATCTATGAGAAGCTGCAGGCAGAAGATGGATAAGTCAAGCTGAAAACTGGGCAATATAGCATGTAAGGGAAGGCCAATAGTGGACTAATATACCTGAATAAATGATGATGAAACATCTCGCTGCCTCGTTGGTGTTGAGGTCGGAAAACGCGGCTGCTGTAAAAGCGGGGTCGGGCTGAAATCGCTTTGTGAATTTTGGAAAATATCTCAAAACAGCCCAGAGTCAGGAAGTTGGTGGTGTTATACCCTCGTGCCTGAGAGGGAACGTTAAAATGGCATCCCTGGCTGCTATCTTAATGGCTGGCAGTTGTTGTTACAATTCTATGTCAGAGGCCATCAGGCAAGTTAAAGAAAACTCTAACACTCGGGCCTGTTAGCTTGGTAAAACTTGCAGCCCACACGATAAGCAGAAAATCGCGAAATAATTACGCAGGTTTTAACTAAAGAGAGTTTATTTTAAAATCGTTTCATTAATTTAATGAGAGAATTTTCATACCTATTAAGTATTGATATACACACACAATTATGTGGTAATGCCAACTCATACATATAATCATCGTGATCATAACTAAATTGGTCTGCATCTTTATTCAAAAGTAGGCCATCAATGAAGGTCTGCACCATATCAATTTGGCAAATGAACAATATAGAATTCATTAGTTTTTATCAGATACACCGTGTGTTCACGATTTTGTAATCTGTCTATGTGCTGATCTCATTGAGAGAACCAATTAGATTATTAATAGCGAGCTTCGTCTTTAATGATATAGCTAGAGTATTTTGATAAAGAAGAATATTTTAATTTTCTTCCGTTATTTCTCCAAGGTTTCTTAGGTGGGGCGGAATTACGGCCTTGGAAGGCTGTATTAGGTCGCTCGAATTGAAGAAACACTGATGGGTTTTAGTCAGTCTTTACCTATAATCCTGTAAAGTAAATAAAAAACCTGTCTGAACATCTGAATTTTAATCATTTCTCACTTAATCTTTATTTAACATCGTAATCCAGTATTAAGCTACTTACTTAAGATCGGATTAACGCTAAACAACATTTATAAGTGAGATTTTTGCTAATCTGTTACTAAGTAGCAGATTAAAAATTAATCGTACTTTATAAGTAAAACTCTGAAACTTCTTCTCGCTCCGCCAACAGCAGGAGGTCTTTCGATGATTTCTCATCCAAAAAAGGTCACTTTGGGGAGACTCAAAGAATACATCAATGTAAAAATAAATAATAGTAAATAAAAAATATTATATAATACGATTGCGGAATAAACATCTATCGAAAGAACAATCGAATCATACAAATACGTCTATAAAAGAAGGAGTTAAGTTACATTTCTGTTTATGTATGTTGCTAAAACATACATAAACAAAAATTTATAAACATCCGAATTGAGAACCTTTTTCTTTTTAGAAGTCGATTAAAAATAAAACTAGGTAAGCCCTATTATGAGTTCTTTTCAAGAATAAATTAGTCATGCGACTAATCTAGATCAGATAAGGGTTAGTATTCTTCGTTCTAATTTTATTGCTTATTAAATAAATCTCTTTACCGCATCACGTTTGCTGTCAAGGTTGTAGGTTAGATTTACTATTTTATTGCTTGATAGCCGTATGTTCTAAGCTGATGTAACTCTGGAATCTATCTTAGATTATGAAGGGTTTGCGACATTTTTGATAGAATCATATTTTGAAGGAATGATTCATCAGCACAAAGTTTTAACAGAGTGAAGTTTAAAAAATAAACATATATAGACTTCAGTATATAAAACAATATATAGACTTCAGTATATAAAACAATATATAGACTTCAGTATATAAAACAATATATAGACTTCAGTATATTTCTGTAACTGATCTTCGCGGATGTACCCCACATAGTATCCTTCATTATCAGCCTCGTTTTTAGGGTTCCGTAGCCAAATGGCAAAAACGGAACCCTTATAGATTCGTCATGTCTGTCTGTCTGTCTGTCCGTCCGTATGTCACAGCCATTTTTTTCAGAAACTATAAGAACTATACTGTTGAAATTTGGTAAGTAGATGTATTCTGTGACCCGCTTTAAGATTTTGACACAAAAATAGAAAAAAAACAATAAATTTTGGGGGTCCCCATACTTAGAACTGAAACTCAAAAAAAATTTTTTCATCAAACCCATACGTGTGGGGTATCTATGGATAGGTCTTCAAAAATGATATTGAGGTTTCTAATATCATTTTTTTCTAAACTGAATATTTTGCGCGAGAGGCACTTCCAAAGTGGTAAAATGTGTGTCCCCCCCCCCCTGTAACTTCTAAAATAAGAGAATGATAAAACTAAAAAAAATATATGATGTAGATTAGCATGCAAACTTCCATTGAAAATTGGTTTGAACGAGATCTAGCAGGTAGTTTTTAAGTAATCAGCAATTTTCCTCTACAAACAAACTTAATTATGCGGTCGGAAAAAAACAAGATAATTGCGACTTTATTGCGTATTTTTTCTTTCGGTCGGAACCCTCGGTGCGCGAGTCCGACTCGCACTTGGCCGGTTTTTACAAAAAGGTCAGGATAAGCCCGTTAAATTATATGCCACCGAAAATCATGGAACGACTACCATCTGGCTATTATAATATATAGTTGCTAGGTACATAATTATATTAGTAAGAATTATGCACCCTGTCCGGCACAGCGTAGAACGAAGTAGGAGAGAGGTTGAAAACACTGACCGTCTAACTTACAAAAAACCTAGATTACAGGTTTTTTCAAGCAACATTTATCACCTAATCCTTACTTAACGTCGTAATCCAGGATTAAGCTACTAACTAAAGTTCGGATGAATGCTAAACAGCACTTATGAGTGCTGCTTTTTGTTATTTTTCTAATGCGTTGCTAATCATCAGATTAAAAATTAATGGGACTTTATAAGTAAGACGAATGAATGTTTAATGTGATAAATATAATAATAATAATAAAAAATGTTTTATTGGCATAAAAATGAGGTACAATTTTATTGGAAGCCCTGACTCCTGAGCTAGGCGAGACCTGTGTTGCAGGAGTCAGTGTCTTCATTCGTTTTTGGAACAACACTATATATGCAATAAAATCACAGTACAAAATGGTAAACTATAAAAGTAAACAGAGAAAGAAGAAAAAAAAAGAAAATGAATGTCATGCTTGCTCTTTAGTAATCTGAGTGGTTTGAGTGGTGTGGTGAGTGAGAGTCTGAACGTAAGTATGTATGGGTTGTGTTGTTTGTGTGTATGTGTGTGTGTGTGTGTATGTGTGTGTGTGTGTGTGTGTGTGTGTGTTATTGTCATCACGAGTACTGTTCTTTGATTAGGTTTTCCATCTGTACGTAATGAAGTGTTTGATTGAAGCCATGATTTAAGTATCTTTTTTGTTTTATTTTTAGTTTGTGGGTTGAAGTTTAGAATTAAAATATAATGCTTTGTTAAGTAGTCATAATTTACTTTGTTGTAAGTATCGCTCCTTTTTGGAAATATCATCCTTATCAAATTAAAAGCAATCCACTACGACATCGGTATCTACAATACCATGCCCTAAAGTGTAATCCCCAGCTTTTTCATCCAGAATAGTAATAATTAATATTGATTGATCTTAAAAGCCGACAGTAAAATGAAACATTTATCAAGTAAGAATATAATTTTATGAGCTAACCATTAAACAATTTGTAGGCCTCTTATGAACCATCAAAGAAAAACAGTTCGTTTTATTTTTGCCAATTTGATAACAACAATAATTTTGCCAAGTCTCAGTTTATGTGAACAAAAAAAAATAATTCTATATCTTGCATAGAAAAAATGGTTGCTTGTCCCTACTATATTTTACGTGAGAATTCAAAAAAGGATTCCTATATAATGTAGATAATATTTCCAAGAAACATTTTTTGTTCATTGAAATCGGAGTTGATTTTTTTGCAAAGGAACCTACTACTAAACCTTATTCTTCTCTTAAATCAGTTGCTCTTAGGCTTTGGGTATCGGTGAAATTATAGGTGTATTTTCATTTCAGCTAACCATCAAATAATAAAGACCTAACATGACTCTTAAGTGTGCGTAAAGAATTTATGAAGGACTGAATGAAGATAAAATTAATTTAAATATCTATGTGCCAAAGTCCATTTTTTAATATGCCGCAATATAAAAATACGTGACTATACGTACGTATTTAGATGGTGGTGACACTCAAAGTAGGCGTTAGACCAGAGATTTTATATTTATAGTCTATCGTAAGCGCTAAAATTTACAAATATTAATATTTTAGTTCATCTCCAAAAGATCAGTTTCAATCAAAATGATTCCAAAATCCAATGACCCATCATTTATATACGAATCAGTTCCGTTTATATATCGAAGCCTTCAGATGTTCACGACATCATCATAAACAACTGATCATGAACCGAATGATCGATAAAAAACATTAATTGATCCCATCGAGTGCTGTTAATTAAAGCGTGGGATCATTACGTATACGGAAATCGATTCGATTTACGATATTTGATGTAGAATCGAATAAAAAATCAGTAATGTTGACAGAAGAGTTGTAAAATTGAAGATGAATTTATAATCGATATATTTTTGCATCATTATATAAAGTAATTAATTAGGAACATATTTTTTCTTCATAAGCTTTTTTGTTAAGTATCAATTTATTGATAGTATCGATCATCAATGATCGTAATATTTATAAATAGACCATTTGAACTCGAAATAAATATTGCCATATTTATTTCTAGTGATGTAATTATTTTATCATTAAAATAATTGGCCATTTCTAGTAACCTTTAATAAAAAAAATATTATTAAATTTAGATTGATTAAATATTCTTCTTGTCCTTTTTCCTTCCCTATCGTTTCTTTTTTTAAATTACATTAGAATATTTACCTACGTCATACCTAGGAATAATGAAGAATAAATATTGCAACTAAAAGCGTAATAAAATAAATAATACAAAAGAGATTTTATATTTATACTAGCATTCCGCCAGTGGCTTCGGCCGCGTGGTCTATAATAACTACACTAATTCAAATAAAAAATGTCACGTCCTTTTTCCACCTTCAAGTTTCAGGTCTCTACGATCAGCGGTTTAAGCTGTGCGTTGATCCGTCAGTCAATCAGGACAAAGCATTTTATATTTATAGACTAACTTCTACTCGCGTCTTCTGCGTGGTCTTCGAAAAGTAACTGTAATACTGGGATCAAAAATATCTGATGTGTTAATCCAAGTTATAAACTATAGCGGTTTTCCGCGGTTTCACCCGCGTCCCAGGAGAACTACTTTACTTACTCGAAAAAAAGGTCCCTCTATCTCTGTACCAAATTTTATCTTAATGGGTTCAGTAGGTCCAGAGATTACCCCTAAAAACCCACAAACATTACCTTTATATAAAATTTGTATAGAATATAGATTGTGGAAGTGGGACAAGACATAATTCTAAAATAATCATCATCATCTGCCTAGCCTTTTCCCAACAATGTTGGGGTCGGCTTCCATTCTTAACCGGATGCAGCTGAGTACCAGTGTTCTACATGGAGCGACTGCCTATCTGACCCCCACAACCCAGTTACCGGGTAACACGGTACCCCTTGGTAAGACTGGTTGACAGACTTTCTGGCTTCTGACTACCCGTAACGACTGTCAAAGGTGTACAAATGACAGCCGGGACCAACAGCTTAACGTGCTTTCCGAGGCACGGAGGAGTCTCGATATGACAAAGATGGTCACCCATCCACGGACCGACCGCGCCAAGCGCAGCTTAACCTTTGATCGGTCGAACCGTGCGGCTGTTACTTAGCCACGAGCTCCTCCATAATTCTAAAATAATCAGTTTAAAGAATTGAAATACAGGAAGACATATCATCAATTTACTTCTAGAATTCGTGACCGGATACGAACTGCCTACTAGTTAAGTACACATGTACTTACGCAATCTGTTTGACGCATACATTAGCGTCATACAGCACAATCGTAAAAAAATATTCATTAGCCTTTGGTTGTCGGCCAAGAGACGAGACACCTCTATTTAATTTAAGTATTTGATTGAAACAAAAAGCGTTAATTCTTACCCGAGAACATTTAGCAACTATATAGAAAAGAGTAATTCTTAAATCATCATCATCATCATCAGCCTATATTGTCCCACATCTGGGCACAGGCCTCTTCTCATTCAGAGAAGGCTTGAGCATTGATCACCACGCTTGCTCACGGTGGATTGGCGATCTCAGACTTTTAAAGTCCAGGTTTCCTCACGATGTTTTCCTTCACCGTTAGTCAGTGACATCTAAGATATAATTAGAAAGTACATGACTTAAGAAAGTCACATTGGTACTTGCCAGGTTTTGAACCCGCACCCTCGTACCCGAGAAGCAGGTGCCTTAACCACAAGGCCACCACGACTTCTTAATTAAAAAAAGTTCCAAATGCTCCGACAATATTAAAAAGTAAAAAATCTTGCTTATTCTTATTGTTACTTTTCTTCCCCAATTATTACACACTAGCTTCTGCCAGTGACTTCGTCTGCATGGAATAGTGGTGCTCCGCTCCTATTGGTCTTAGCGTGATGATATATAGCCTATAGCCTTCCCCGATAAATGGACTATCTAACACTGAAAGAATTATTTAAATCGGACCAGCGGTTCCTGAGATTAGCGCGTTTAAACAAAATGACAACATTTCCCTTCACTGCTCTGCTCCTATTGATTGTAGCGTGATGAAAAGTATACTTTAACCATCTCAGGAGTATGACAAATAATTGTACCAAGTTTCGTTAAAATCCGTCGAGTAGTTTTTGTTTCTATAGAGTTTATAAATACAGACAGACAGACAGACAAAAATTTTACTGATTGCATTTTTGGCGTCAGTATCGATCCCTAATCACCCCCTGATAGTTATTTTGGAAATATATTTCATGTACAGAATCGACCTCTCTACAGATTTATTATAAGTATAGATATAGATATGTAACAAAAAACATTATAATGTCGTTACGAAAGTGAGTTTGTTTGTTATCCTTTCACGGTAAAACAGCTGAACTGAATTAGTCAAAAACTGGTATGGGGATAGATAGGAGATAATAGAGTTATAAGCTACTTTTTATCCGGGTGTGTTAGGCAGCTCCTTCGGGACTCGGGTGAAACATTGAAAATATCTCGTTTATTAAACAGTTGAATTTAACTATCGCACAATTCTAAACAACAAAGACCAAAAAATCAAAAGACATTTTTTTTATTTCAAATAGGCCTTTGCAGGCTCTTATGAAAAGTCAGACTAGTTGCACGGTTCCAAAGAGTAGGTCCTATGGACAAGAACCGGCAAGAAACTCCATGGATACTCTTTTCAAAAAAGTAATGGTGATCACAATAACTCGGTTGCATAAGCTAAGAAAATTATATAATACAAGGTTTGCTACTCAGTTATACAAACCAAAAACTGAAGAAAAAACAAAAAAGTGCAAGATGAAAATGTACTCTAGTGTCATATTATAGGGCTGTTCAATAGTCGCCAAGGAAGCCATACATGCAGAAACAGGTTAGCGCCATACATCCCTATCCTCAACAGTTTAATTTATTATTGCAGACACCATTTAGCTTTTCTAAAGCTTTCCCAAATTACAATTATGATGTAGTACGTATGTATATAGTACATACCTGCGATTAAACATCATCAAAAGTTATTTTAAAAGCAAGGTTATTAAAATCTTCACCGCCCAATTCAACAAAAATAGAGTTTAAAAACCCATAATGCTACCGAAACGTTACAAGTAATAAAAATAAAGGTATCTAAATGCTTCAAAAATTAGTGTTAAAGTCGTGTCTTGTTAATTAATAACGGTTTTTATATTTTTAAGCACTAGCTATTATCTACTAATGATTTCTTACCGCTGGAGCCTTCTTTACAGTCTAATACTTGTGAGTCACAAAAAGGAATTAGGTTGAAATTAATACCTATAATCTTTTGGCAGAACTTTATTTTTAACTAGCTTCTGCCAGCGACTTCGTCCGCGTGGAATAGTGGTGCTCCGCTCCTATTGGTCTTAGCGTGATGATTTATAGCCTATAGCCTTCCTCGATAAATGGACTATCTAACGCTGAAAGAATTTTTCAAATCGGACCAGCGGTTCCTGAGATTAGCGCGTTTAGACAAAATGGAGTAACTTCTCCCGTTTTCCCAACATTTCCCTTCACTGCTCTGCTCCTATTAATTGTAGCGTAGTCGTACGTCGTAGTCCAGGATTAAGCTACTAACTTGAGTTCGGATTATCGCTAAACAGCATTTCGTGTGTGAGATTTTTGCTAATCCGTAGACTAAAAATTTATCGGACCTTATAAGTAACACGGTAACTGGTAAAGCCTACTTAGCGGTAATAATTTTCCTTTTAAGTTGGTTATAATTATATGCTACGTCTGTGAATTTTGTCACAAATCTAGGGGCAGCCATTCAAAAGTTAGAGGATGCTCGAACCTAGCAAAAAAATACACTTTAAAATATTTCGCAAATGGCTCCCTAAATTGGAAAATTATGACCACCGATTGAAACGATCGGGATCGATCGAATGATTTTGACAGCACGTTTGGCGTAGTAGCCGAGCAATTGGCTGCTGCGCTGCGTGTCGCGGGTTTGATTCCCGCACGGGACAACTAAAATTGCTCCGGGTCTGGGTGTTTGTGCATGTGTAATGAATGTTTGTAAAAGCACCCACGACACAGGAGTAATTCCTAGCGTTGGGGAAAGTTTAAAAAAAAAACCGTAGTGAAAAAACCGTAAAGAAAAAACATCGTGATGAAACCTGGACTAAAAAGCCTGAAATCGCCAATCCGCCTTGAGCAAGCGTGGTGATCGATGCTCATGCCTTCTCTGTATGAGAAGAGGTCTGTGCCCAGCAGTTGGAGAGAGAGGATGGTGTTGATAAAATTTTGCTTTGAAGGTTTGAGAACATAATTATCTGGGGCCTTACCATGACGTGCCAAAACAAGATTATTTTCGTTATGAAAAAGAGACGGAGCTATACGACGTTAGTAGCTGTGTCACGCTCTCAAACTTAAATAGTGATTGCAAAAACACTTGGTGGTACAGCCCCTGGTCGATTTGTTTTCCAACAAAGTCGGGACAGGTAACTAGCAAATAATAACAATTAAAATATGTAAATAGAATAATAATTAAGACTCGGCCATTTCATAAGATCAACATCCTCATCCTTTGAACAGTATGGTAAAACCCTTAATAAAGATAAACACGTTAAAAAGGTTAACTAAACGTTAATTAAGAGCAACTTTCGATCAGGACCTTTTCGCGCTTATTGTTTTCCTCATTAATGTTTTAACATAATTAACTCTTTGGTCTATAATTAGTCATTGGTCTAATAGAGACAAACGGTGTCTCAGATTCGATTCTCGGGTCAAGTGAAATCTCTTCTAGGGTCTCTAAAAAAATCACATAAAAGATAGTTGTCGATGTAGGTCCGGATCCGGTTCGAAGGACCAATTGTTTCCACGACGGGAGGCGGGAGATGATATCCCGGCTTACCACCGACTGGGACAGAAACTAAGTAACGCACGCGAATAAAAACAAGACTATAACCGTCTCCTAGGTCCCCTTTTTCTCCGTGCCATTTATCCAAATCGGTTCAGCTATTTTACCGTGAATACGTGACAAACAAACTCAAGTTCGCATTTATAATATAAGTTAGGATTGACAAAAAGATAAGTATAATAGCCCACGCCCAGGCTGAAACTTACCCAGGCTGAAACTAAGACCGACACCCAGGCTGAAACTTAGACCGACACCCAGGCTGAAACTTAGACCGACACCCAGGCTGAAACTTAGACCGACACCCAGGCTGAAACTTAGATCGACGCCCAGGTAGGGTTCCGTAATACATTTCACAATTGATTACATCATACATTTTTATCATTTATACTTTAAGTATACTTTTACGAAAATCCCAAAACATGATGAATATCGAATTAGCATACTTTTGATATTTTTTATGGTATCAATAACAGTTAAGTAAACATAAATAATAAATATTTAGACGAAAAACATAAAATAATAGCAAAATTATTAAATTTTATCCTCCATTTTGACAGATCTTGGATGATAGTTCTTCCGTTTCACGTATAAAGTACACCGTATATTTTTTGGTGCAACTGGTTGTTAGTCTAATAAAACAATAAGTTTTTTTATTCGTTGATATTCAACTAACTTTACGGCTGACCGCCATGACTTTGGTTACAAACAAATGACAAGAGATTACTAGAAGACAACCACATAACCTAAAGGCTATTCGTCAACCTGATTAATTGCCCTTTTTTCACTAACTACAACGTGGGCAATGGACTCATTTACGGGGTTATATAGGACTGCAAAATTATTACCTTTATTAAATGTATGACTACACTATCCACCGGTTGCACCAAAAAAAATATGAGGTTACTTACTTATACGTGAAACTGAAGAACTGTCATTCAAGATCTGTCAAAATGGAGGATAAAATTTAATAATTTTGCTATTATTTTATGTTTTTCATCTAAATATTTCATAATATTCTTTTTCTTAATTATATTGATATCATAAAAAAAGTGTGCTAATTAGTAATATCACGTTTTGAGATATTCGTAAGAGTATAAAGTATAAATGATAAAAAGTTTGATGCGACCGGCTGTATGTGTATCTAAAATGCATTTACACCTTTCTTGTCTTGTCCTGACTCATCCTGACTGACTGATTTATCAACGCAAAGCTTAAACCGTTTGATTTGATGCCATTTATGCTCTTGAAGTCTTGATGAAGACGTGGTGGCCTAGTGGTTAAGGCACCTGCCTCTCGTGTACGTGTATGCGGGTCCATAACCTGGCAAAGACCAATATGATTTTTCTGAAGTCATTATGTACTTTCTAAGTTTATCTTAGACGTCACTGACTAGCGGTGAAGGAAAACATGGAATAAAATTTCTGAAATTGCTAATCCGCCTTGAGCAAACGTGGTGATAAATGCTCATGCCTTCTCTGTACGAGAAGAGGCCTGTGCCCAGCAGTGGGACAATCTATAGGCTGTTGTTGATGATGCTCTTGGAAGACCCCTCCATATGTAATTATTATTGGGTGCATGGGTCCCTTAGCCCATAGGTGGAATCGGCGGAAATATTTGTTTGTTTGTTTGTAAAATTTTAACTCAAAAACTACTGAACCGATTTCAAAAATTTTTTCACCGTTAGAAAGCTACACATTTTTGCGAAGTGTCATAGGCTATATTTACTGCCAGAAATAATTATGGATCTCTACTAAAACTTGAATAATGTAACCCAAGGTGTAAAAAAAATGTCCACGCGGGCGAAACCGCGGACAGAAAGCTAAAATTAAATAACGCATAAAATGGTTAATCAGATCCAGTTTTGAACATGAGAAACTTATTGCACGAAATGGTCATGAATTCATGATTCAATACAAATAAATATACAAGACCGTGACCCAGACGGTGAGTCGATATGGATCGATTACAATCGATACCTACTTTCGTTTGTAATCGATATTACTGTTTTATGGCGTAATGAATTTTGCACTAATATCGGCAGATTTACACAGAGGCATTGTCAACTTGTTTCTTCACCAAATAATGAGAATATACTTTCAGTGTAAAATGTATAATTGAAATAAACAAAATTAAGTAAAAGCTGTTAATCTAGTGTTCACTTTAAAATTAAGATGAGAAAAAAATCACGGCTTATCAATTATCTGGCGCCAAAAGACCAATGGTCCTTTTTACCATACAACGTTAATGGAATCCTTGAAAAAAACAGTAACATCTTGACATACGAGGTCGATCACGTTCGGTAGCTCAAAAAAGCTTCAAACTAATTACTTGTAGTAAGCTTTGGTTCATTATCTTAGCTATAATATGACGTCAGAGGTGTGTTCAGGATCGCTAGCTGGTATATAATAGGTCAGTCGAGAGGCAGCATCACAGTCTAACTTGAGCTTCATCCACATTAGCTGCACCGTGAGCCAACAACTAACTATACAAAATGAAACTGGTAAATTAATTTTGTTTAGAACAATTATTTTTAATATTTCTAATGCGATGTTTGCCAAAAGCTTACTTGCTTTTTGGTCCTTAAGTATATCATAATTATTATTCACCAAAATGTAAGAAAACAAAAATACTATCTATTTTCAATTAGGGATTGAAAATAGATAGTATTTTTGTTTTCTGTAAAATTTAAAAATGAAAAAAAAAAAACTACAAAAATGCTAGTAAATTGCAAAATTTAAAAAAACTTACTTACTTTTTCTATTTAAATTTTTCTATCCATAAATTCTTAAGTTTATCAAAAATTAGATCACCACTTATTTTTCATTCACAAAATAATTCATGATGATATTCTATACCAACAGTTTGTGATCGCCGCCCTCGTCGCCGTAGCCGCTGCAGGTCGTCTGGAACACCTGGAACGCTCCTACCTCCCTCCCGACAGCAACTCCATCGGCGTTGCCAGGTCCTCCTTCGGTTCCAACGGAGGCTTCGGCTCTCACAGCTCCCACGGATCCTTCGGAGGTAACTCCGGATCCTTCGGCGCAGCTGGAGCTGGTCAGCAACGTTCCTTCGGTGGGGCCACCTCTAACCAGTACCTGCCTCCTAACCACGGACCTTCAGCCTCCAATGGTGGATCCCAGTTTGGCGGTTCTCTTCAAGGTAAGTTTTATCAAGAAATGTTGCCATCACAAATTTTAAATCGAGTATAAGCTATTAATCGGCAAAAGAAACTTCGCAGTCAATATCAATAAAATAATTTGGATCGAAATGTCAATTAGTAAATTAAAATGTTGCGGTTTTAAAACAAATATTTTGATGTTTTTATGGCTACTAAGTTGAAATGCGGTTATCGAGATTATAAATCATGAATCATTATTTAATATTTTTAAATAAGATCGAAATGAATTGATTAGGTTTCAATCAGTCTCAATATTTCACTTCAGCGATATATAACAATATGAATATTGGTGAATTTTTAATTCATTCCTGATATTTTCATTTTTAAAAGTGAAATGTAACCTATGATCATTTATTACATACCTACATCTATTGGAAAAATAAAAAATATAATGATCTATGTTTTCTTCAGGTTTTGGCTCCCAGAGCTCCTTCCGCAGCCAGCAGTACAGCGGCCACCAGGCGGCCCCTGCCCAGCAGTACAGCGGCCACCAGGCGGCGTCTGCCCAGCAGTACTCCGCCCCCAGCTCCCAATACGGCTCCCCCGCCACCAGCTCGTTCGGCGCCCCCAGCCACCAGTCACAGTTCCCCCAGCAGTCCGCCGCCAGCCGCCAGTACCTCGCTCCTCAGGCCAGCTCCTTCCAGAACCCTCCTCAGCAAGCCTTCGATGAGCAAACTGGATACCACTACTAAGTGTGTTTTGTACAACATGAAAATGTCTTAGTAAATTGAATAGTTTGTATGTATATATGTGAAATAAAAAAGTGTATATATTATTTTAATATTTTTTTCTTACCTGAAAATTTATTTATTTATAACAATAGTCATAACTTAAACACCTTTATATTAATATATATCAAATATGTTTATTACAAAAATATCAATGAAATTATTACCACATTATCTATATAAGTGA
Organism: Pyrrhia umbra; assembly: GCA_963891755.1. NCBI lineage: Eukaryota > Metazoa > Arthropoda > Insecta > Lepidoptera > Noctuidae > Pyrrhia > Pyrrhia umbra. The sequence goes on along the minus strand of OY982933.1, from coordinate 11,489,503 downwards.
CACAGTCTAGTGCATTTGGTAAAAATGGTCCTTCGGTCCTTTTAATTCCAGGATTTATCAAAAAATTAATGACATAAAGCATAATATTTTACTAGCTATTTCCCGCGGTTTCACCCGCGTCCCGAGAGAAGTACTTCTCTTACCCAGATAAAAAGTAAAAAAAGCCCAAAACCTTCTCCAGGGTCCCCTCTATCTTCGTACCATATTTTATCCAAATTGGTCTAGCCGTTTACGCGTGATGCCGTGACCAAGGGAAATAGGGATTCATATAGATTAAATTGGCAAGGTCTAAGTTCAACGTAACTTTGACATATAAGTATAAAGCACAAATGATCTGTGCCATTAGGCCAGTTTAACAATGATCACAAGTACCTCAGTAATGCGGTCTTTGAACTCTACGCTAATGCGTTGTTATATTAGATTACATTTCACACAAAAAATGGTCTACAACTCAAAAACTCCAATGAAAATATTAGGGTACTAGTTATTTTCCGCGAATTTACTCGCTTAATCGAATAAATACCACCACCGGATAAATTTTATATTTCGCAAAAGGCTCTCTAAATTGGAAAATAATCTTCACACACCTGATTAATTTTTTATTAGACCTATCCAACGATATACCACACACGGTGGGATACGCGAGAAAAAAATATTTATGCTCACGTTACGTGTATGGCAGGTACCCTAGAAAAACCTGTCTGAAAATTTAATTTTACTACTTTTTCGGCGATCTATATAAATATCCATACCAAATTTCAGCTACTACGAACCTCTGAGCTATGCCGCGAACAGACAGACAGACGGATATGGAGAAACTATAAGGGTTCCTTGTCGACTACAAAACCCTAAAAAGGAGGAGGGTCTATGTTCGACTGTATGTATGTTGGATATTGCTTTTTTAAGTAAAATCGTGGTTTTATCTAAAGGATGAGTAAACATTAACAAAATAAATAACAGTAACCATTAAAAATGCAATTTAAGTTGTTTTATTTTTTACTTAGAAAAGGTCCTAAGGTACGAGGTCTGACCTACTAATTAAAATCTCATTTTTTTAATTATATTTATTACTAAAAAACCTTTAGAACAGACATTCAAAACTGGGAGAATCCCAATAACCAAGCACTAATTGAAAAAAAAAAATATTAATGAATGCAATAAAGGATTACAATAATTATTTCGTATAAAACAAATCAAATGGAACAAAGCACCACTATAGAACTATAAGGAAATGTAAAAAAAACAGCACTTAAATATTTACATAGAACATCATTTTCTAATATGTTCATAATACTGTTTTTAATAAAAATGAGAAAGTAACTTGGTCTGTTTATAAGTTTGTTATAGATAAAACCGCTGAATTGATTTATATAAAATTTGGTTAGGAATAGATGAAATCATTAAAAGGACAAAGGATATTTTTTATCCAGACGCGTCTAGTAGTTCTAGGGGGGTTGAACAAGTGGCAAAAACGCTAGTAGAATAGAAAAGAAAATGTATGGGAATGACATTCGTTTACGACTTGCTATCTGTCATTCCCATACATTTTGTTTTCTATTCTACTAGCGTTTTTGCCACTTGTCTAACCCCCATATCGCTAAACAACATTGCCACTATAAGATTACACAACATTGCCAAACTAAAACCAATAACCAATATTGTAAAACACCCATAAGTTCAATGTTGGGGTCGTGATCTTGAACATTTTAATTACATTGCGTTGAAACTGCTCTAGGCAATTGATGGTCGAAATAAATGAAGTATTGGAATAAATTATTTTGACATTCTAATGAAGTTAAATTAGATACCATTTTAATTGCAACCGATTTTAATGGTAGACTAGCTTTCCGCCAGCAACTTCGCTCGCGTTGTCTATACGAATTCAAATTAAAAATGACAGACTTTCGCACAAACTTTGCCCCCCTTTTTCTGGGACAGAAATGCGCAAAATTCTTTCTTATCGGATGCCTACGTCATACAAAGAACACATTCTCCTAGTTTTAGGTGTCTATGATTAGCGGTTTAGGCTATCCGTTGATCCGTCAGTCATTCAGGACAAAGCATTTTATATGTACAGATATTATAAAAGTAGATAAATTTCATGTTTAAAATATTTTGAATAACAGTCCAGAAATGATTCTAAATAATAAGAAAAAAATAGCGATCAGCAGATGTTACTACTAATTTTTTATCATTATAGGTAGTAGTTTTTCTACCAAGACTTTTTATGTATTAATAGGTAGGTACAACAATTATTGTACCATTTAGTTGACCACGAGCCATATCAACTATATGAATCGTTAAACAATTAAAATTTACGTTTTTACCAGCTAAAATATTTTTTGCCAGATTTCTATAAGATCTATCCTTTAGTCTCTTTTGTTTTTAATCGTAGACAATTTAATTTATATAAATTACTAGCTGTTTCCCGCGGTTTCACCCGCATCCCGGGGGAACTACTTAGCGCACCCGGGTAAAAAGTAGCCTATGTTGTTCCTCAGGGTCTATTCTATCTCTGTGCCAAGTAGGCTGTCCAGTAGTTTTGGCGTGAAAGCGTAACAGACAGACAGACAGACAGAGTTACTTTCGCATTTATAATATTAAGTAAGGATTATATGTGGTAAAATATTCTAATAGTTGAATCAGTATTACTGTTACTGATTTAATTATTATATTCCTTCCAGGGATGGCGCGTTTCAATAAAATTCAGTGTTCATATTATACACAACTATTTATTACACATAAAAATGATGTCACTGGCCTACATGATTACATTTTAAACGGCAATGCATACACTTAGTAATGGTATCCGGTTTCCTCATCGAAAGCTTGCTGAGGAGGTTCCTGGAAGGAGCTGGCCTGAGGAGCGAGGTACTGGCGGCTGGCGGCGGACTGCTGGGGAAACTGCGCCTGGTAGCTGGGCGCGCCGAACGAGCTAGTGGCGGGGGAGCCGTACTGGGAGCTGGGGGCGGAGTACTGCTGTTGTTGACCACTGTATTGCTGGCTGCGGTAGTTCTGGGCACCGAAACCTGGACAAAACAAAATATAGACGTATTAACACTGATACGACATAGAAGATATTTTTACCTAACAAATTATACAAGTCAGTTTCTAGATTACGTTTTACTGAGACAAATTATGGGAAAGCTTTACTAATATTGGTGCCGATTCTGACTTACACACGACTAAACTAATTTTAAAATATCATGCTCTTTTTCTATTGCGAAATACAAGAAGAGGATAGCAAGTAATTCAGTGCTGTCAAATTAAATGACAGATGACATTTTGTTCGTACAGGTTTGTTAATTTAGTCGAGATGTTACGTCGTGATGTTTAATTTGTATGGAAAACTATCTTTTTCTAATTTGACAGGTGTTAAAAGTTTGCTATCCCTTTCTTATATTTGTTGATGGAAAGAGAGAATTATAGACTAAATTTAATTTAGATGGTGTCAAGAGAATCGCGGCCATTGTTAGATTAAATTAGTAAAAAGTGTTGAATATAAAAATTTACATATTTTAACATACACTAAAGCTCACTAACCGCCTTAATTATAGGGTCCAATTAAGCTTTAATCTGCTGCTCATGCAACGAATTAACAAAATTACAAAAATCTTACTCATAGATGCCGTTTAGCGTTGATCGAAGATCGTAGCTTAATCGATTAGGTGAGAAATGGTTAAACTTTAGATTAAAGGTTTTTAGAAGTAAGACGGTAAGAGTTTACCTTCTTGGGGAATAAAATGAGTTTAAACAACATATACCTTGAAGGGAACCAGCGAATTGAGGAGCTCTGTTGGAACCTGAAGGTCCGTGGTCAGGAGGTAGGTACTGGTTAGAGGTGGCACCACCAAAAGCACCTTGCTGACCAGCTCCAGCTGCGCCGAAGGATCCGGAGTTACCTCCGAAGGATCCGTGGGAGCTGTGAGAGCCGAAGCCTCCGTTAGAACCGAAGGAGGACCTGCCAGCGCCGATGGAGTTGCTGTCGGGAGGAAGGTAGGAGCGTTCCAGGTGTTCCAGACGACCTGCGGCGGCCACGGCGACGAGGGCGGCGATCACAAACTATAGTAAGAAAAAAAAACTTTCATGTTTAGAAAATCTTTGGAGTTTATTTTTTGTATGTAACATCATTTAATACTACACAATTTTTAAACATAAGTAATTATTTTTGCATATTTAAATTATTAATTCAAAGCAATTATTTTTACACTAGTCCAATATTTAAAATATACCCCATGGAGTACGAAGAAATCAATAACACAAAACAAATTAATTTACCAGTTTCATTTTGTATAGTTAGTTGTTGGCTCACGGTGCACCTTATGTGGATGAAGCTCAAGTTGGACTGTGATGCTGCCTCTCGACTGACCTATTATATACCAGCTTCTGCCGATCCTGAACATACGTCTGACGTCATTTTATAGCTTAAGTAATAAACCAAAGTTATGATAGGCCAAGTAATTAGTTCGAGACTCTTTAAGCTACCGAACGTGATTGACCTCGTGTGTCAAATTTCACTGTAATTTTCAAGGTTATATAGAACAGTCTATGGACAAAGGACCAGGGATATGATTTGGTCTTTTGGTACTTAATTTTAATAAAATAAAACATGGTTTTGATATTAGTACATAATGCGGTCAAGAGGTTTATGAGATTTTGGCTTCTAATAATATTCGGCTTATAAATTTAATTAAAATTAATACTTGATAGGAAATTGCAGGATTACTTAGAAGTCTACACCGCTAGTTAAATTCTTCGTTGTATTTTCAACTACAAATTTTATTCTGAAAAGGACATCACAAACATGCAAAGTATTGTTATGCTATCAAGAGTGGAGTAGAAAATTAAATTATTTTATACCTAGTGGTGTTTTTGAAGTTGTTCGTCTGTTTCCTTAATAAAATAAAATATTATTTACATATTAAAGAAAATTGCTTATCTAATCAATTTACTAACAAAGTTCTATGTAATATAACGAATTAGGATAATAATGTGCATATCATTATTACTCATAGTTTATAATCTGGATTAATATAAGATACTTTTTATCCCAGTATGTGGATCCAATTCCAAGTCCACGCAGACGAAATCGCGGGCCGAAGCTAGTATGTACACCTTAACTAATATTATAAAGGCCAAAGTTCGTTTGTTTATTTGTTTGTTACGCTTACGCAGTAAAACGGCTACGATCGATCTAGATAAAAATTTGTAAGAAAATAACTCTCCTATTAAAATATCCCGAAGACGGTTATTTTTTATCCGGGTGCATTAAGTACTTCCCTCGGTACACGGATAAAACCGCGGGAAACGGCTAGTATTATTATAAAATAGGACAGAAAATAGGGCTTAAAAATATTACTTTAGACTCCTGAAATACTACTCAAATAACCTCACTATCGTCTACCAGACTAATAGCATTTCTAAAGCGATAACTTTTATTTCAGCCAAAGCATTGATACTTATCAGTAATCAATTCACTGTCTGGGTCGTGATATCGAGCGTTTAATTGCAGATATTCATAGTCTCTTAAGTATTACGCAACTGTGTATAAATTTTGACTCATAACGGAAGCACATGCGCAGATTTAATAAGGCTGAAGCCATAAAAGGCCTAATGAACAACCTCAAAGGTATCTTAAGGGCAATGTCAGATTGCTGCGGGATGTTAGAAAGAGTTACTGCGCCCCCGGAAAACAAAGGGCTAAGGAAGGAACATGGATGAAAACCCATTCGTCAGTAGAAGTCTCACACTCCCTCCCGTCCCGCCTATAGTAGGAGGATACATTTGATTTCCCATCCGATTAAAAAGGGCAATGCCAGTTCCTGGCCAGCTTGGAAATATAAAATGGGGAGATTTGTGGGAGCACCAAGGTGACATAGCTTGAAGAATTGCTAGTCTTTAGATGCAATGGTTCAAGCTTTCTCATAGAACGAAGCCAAGGGCTTAAATTTTTTAAGTGGTGACAACGTAATGGAAGCTTAGTGTGAGTAAGTTTCTTCAAGATAGATCGGCTACCAGTCCAGGTTGCGAAATTAATTTTGGTAAGGGCAGTGCAGGCCCGATTATTCTGGTGATGATGGTGAAGATCTATATCTAGCAGAAAATCTTTGTCGGTTGATATTGCCACCTGCATGGAAAAAAAATCTCACTCACCTTTGTAAATTTTTCAGGAGAATGCGTTAAAGATTTCAATAGATTGTATAGATAAAGTATATATATAGTATTGTAGATATATATTTAATAAAAAATGGTATACTCTCTAAATTAGTAACTAAAAAGACTTAGAAGCTTGTGAGTTTTATCTGAAGGAAAAAAAACAAATAAGTTTTAATGGTTACTCAATTTGGCCAAAAACTTTTTGTTTTTATTAATCAACGATAATCTTTTGTCAATAAATAAAATCACTTGTTTTGTTCATTGCCTGGTAGCCAAGTTATGACATCTCTGACTTCGTAAAGTATCTTAGTTACAGATCTTGATTATTCTTAAAGCTTTTATAATTATGAAAACGTCATAATTATCTATCATTACTATCAGTTCGGTTCATAATATCGTACCGATACGCTATATGCTGCAACATTTGTTTGGTGAGCATAATATGGACTTCGATTCCAAGCTGAGGAAAAAATTATATAGTTATTTTTCATCAGGAACGTCTCAAGCTGGTGATATGCAAGATAGGCTTGGCCTTATACCACTGGAAATAAAACATAACTGGGGTATGTGCTTTGGTAGGTGCCTAAGGAAATACCTCTAAGGTTTTATGTTACAAACTAGCTTCTGCCAGCGACTTCGTCCGCGTGGAATAGTGGTGCTCCGCTCCTATTGGTCTTAGCGTGATGATATATAGCCTATAGCCTTCCTCGATAAATGGACTATCTAACACTGAAAGAATTTTTTAAATCGGACCAGCTGTTCCTGAGATTAGCGCGTTTAAACAAAATGACAACATTTCCCTTCACTGCTCTGCTCCTATTGATTGTAGCGTGATGAAAAGTAACAAATAATTGTACCAAGTTTCGTTAAAATCCGTCAAGTAGTTTTTGTTTCTATAGAGTTTATACAGACAGACAGGCAAAATTTTTACTGATTGCATTTTTGGCATCAGTATCGATCCCCAATCACCCCCTGATAGTTATTTTGGAAATATATTTCATGTACAGAATTGACCTCTCTACAGATTTATTATAAGTATAGATATCTAAAGTATTTACTGATGCCTCTGGCAACTTCTTCGTAATTGGCCTAGTAGTCGCAAATATGACTGCTGTGAGTGGGGTCTCGGGTTCGATGCAAAGGTCGGGCCCAAATCGCTGTGTCGTTTTTCAAAAATAGTTTTCATTATGTAGCACAGAGTCAGGTAATTGTAGGTGTTAAACCCCCGTGCTTGAGAGGGTCTTGAGAGACGTCAAGCCATGGTCCCCGGCTGCTACCTCAATAACAGTCATTGCTACAATTCCATGTCTTCACGCGTATTTGAGAAAACTCTGACACTAGAGCTTGTTAGGTTAGTAAATCTAGCAGCCCACACAATAGGAAGATGAAGAGTTACCAATTATATTATATACGAGCTTCTGCCCGCGACTTCGTCCGCGTGGAATAGTAACTTTGGGCTATCGCTAACTTTGACCCCCGATTTCGAAAAATTCTTCATTGATGCTCTGCTCCTATTGATCGTGATAATATATATGGCTATAGCCTTCCCCAATAAATGGGATATCTAACACTGAAATATTTTTTTTAAATCGGTCCAGTAGTTCCTGAGATTGGCGCGTTCAAACAAACAAACTCTTCAGCTTTATTATATTAGTATAGATTACTTTGTCACAGTTAAATTGGGAAGCAATTTAAAGGAACAGTTCATCTCATCACGAAATAAACATTAATGAAGCCAGTTAGCATGATATAATAAATATGATATATTTGATGATGACGTTTATCCACCATAAACAATATGTAGCTTAGTTACACACGTTACCTATATCGTTAACAGTATTTTTTACTTAACCAATATTTATATAAATACGAATACATTTTAATTTATGCTAAAAATAATTACAGTAGGTGCTGTAAAAGATTATTTTTTAAATAAAATATTTGATCTCTACACTACGAATTTATTTTGTGTCCAAGGTGCATTACAAACAAATATTACTACTATAGATTATGACATATGCAATTCAATCTTGTGCGAGAACTGAACCGGCGATGTGCAGCGCAGAAGCCTATTGCTCAGCCTCTGCACTAATAATCATTATGATTGATACATAATCTAGAAGACATGAGCATTGATCACTACGCTTGCTCTTTAGTCGAGATTTTCTCCGTCCGGTAGGCACTGATTATGCCGTAAAAAATGCATCGGAAGACAGTTGGTATCATTAACATCAGTTTATAAAAACTTTATTAACCTACAATCCACCGCCACTCAAACTACTTCAGCATTTACTTTTATCAAAAGTAGCAACTTTCAGAGCTAGAGGAGGAGGAATAAGTAGAGCTAGAGGAGGAATATTTTATGAGGAATCAAAAAATATGTTTGTATTCAGCAATTTATTTTACAATTCAATTGACTAAAACATTTTCATGCTGTACAGAACACACTTAGTAGTGGTATCCAGTTTGCTCATCGAAGGCTTGCTGAGGAGGGTTCTGGAAGGAGCTGGCCTGAGGAGCGAGGTACTGGCGGCTGGCGGCAGACTGCTGGGGGAACTGTGACTGGTGGCTGGGCGCGCCGAACGAGCTGGTAGCGGGGGAGCCGTACTGGGAGCTGGGGGCGGAGTACTGCTGGGCAGGCGCCGCCTGGTGGCCGCTGTACTGCTGGGCAGACGCCGCCTGGTGACCGCTGTACTGCTGGGCAGGACCCGCCTGGTGACCGCTGTACTGCTGGCTGCGGAAGTTCTGAGCACCACCGAATCCTAAAAAAGGAAAAATGAAAATATTTGTCATGTAGATAATCACTATTATTAAAAACCATGATTTTATTTACAATTAATTATCTCACCTTGAAGAGAACCAGCGAACTGAGGAGCTCCGTTGGAAGCTGCAGATCCGTGGTTAGGAGGCAGGTACTGGTTAGAGGTGGCACCACCGAAGGAACGTTGCTGACCAGCTCCAGCTGCGCCGAAGGATCCGGAGTTACCTCCGAAGGATCTGTGGAAGCTGTGAGACCCGAAGCCTCCGTTGGAACCGAAGGAGGACCTGGCAGCGCCGATGGAGTTGCTGTCGGGAGGAAGGTAGGAACGCTCCAGGTGTTCCAGACGACCTGCGGCGGCCACGGCGACGAGGGCAGCGATCACGAACTGAAATGACAATTGTATATACAAGGTTGAATGTATCCTTAGCAGAAAAAGACAACTTAAAGGATTTCCGCCTTTTTTCATCAAAAAGTAAACTTCTAGTAGAATTTGATAGATAAGATAATTAAAGTTGAACATTGTTTCTCCATTTCTCTATTGGATCAAAGCTAATTACAAAAAGCCTAGGAGAATGTTGTTGACAGTTTTTCTACAATTATGTCAATTTTAATCAAAATTAATTTACCAGTTTCATTTTGTATAGTTAGTTGTTGGCTCACGGTGCAGCTAATGTGGATGAAGCTCAAGTTGGACTGTGATGCTGCCTCTCGACTGACCTATTATATACCAGCTGGCGATCCTGAACACACCTCTGACGTCATATTACGGCTCAGATAATAAACTAGAGCTACCTCATTATATCTGATGATACTAATCGTGACCGACCTTGCGTGTCAAAATTTCTCCGTACATAAGTTTTCAAGGATTCAATTAATTTTTGTATGAGGATGGAGGTGGTAGTCGTGACCCTCAATGGATGACCAACCTATAAATACAGTGCCATTAATAGTTTTAATTATTCAAGAAGCATTGCCGAGTGATTGAACGCGCGTGAGCTTTATTCGATTGAAGTTCGACATCGATATAAGTTTTTTTACAAGCAAAGGAACTCGGAAGAGTCAGAAATATAAATTTAACATCAGTAAATTTTAAAAAAGCTTATTAAAAGGTGGCAATTGTGTATAAAGTTATTAAAATATTCTTATTTATCATTTGCCTAGCCTTTTCCCAACAATGTTGGGGTCGGCTTCCAGTCTAAACCAGGTGCATCTGAGTACCAGTGTTTTACATGGAGCGACTGCCTATTTGACCTCCATAACCCAGTTACCGGGTTACACGATACCCCTTGGTAAGACTGGTTGTCAGACTTTCTGGCTTCTGACTACCCATAACGACTGTCAAAGATCTACAAATGAGAGCCGGGACCAACTGCTTAACGTGTTTTCCGAGGCGCGGAGGAGTCTCGCTACATAGATGGTCACCCATCCACGGACCGACCGCGCCAAGCGCAGCTTAACCTTTGATCGGTATGTCAGTAACGGAAGTAATTCAATACCTATCTATTCGGTTTTATTATAACTAGCTTTTCGCCAGCGGCATAATACGAAGTAATACGTCAGAGTTATTTTTGCATTTATAATTTACTAGCTGTTTCCCGCGGTTTCACCCGCATCCCAAGGGAACTACTTAGCGCACCCGATTAAAAAGTAGCCTATGTTGGTCCTCAGGGTCTATTCTATCTCTGTACCAAATTTCATTTATATCGGTCGAGTAGTTTTGGCGTGAAAGCGTAACAGACAGACAGACAGACAGAGTTACTTTCGCATTTATAATATTAGTAAGGAGTAAGGATTAGTAAGGATTTGCCGCCAAAGAGTTAAAGTATTTAGTCCGCTATACATTTTTAAGTATTTAAATTTCTTCCTTTGCATAGCAACTGGGTTTTAACGCCTATATCCGAAATCGCGGAATATGGTGTAACGAATTACCTTGATGATTTTGATAATGACTTATCTTAAATTGCCAAGAGAACTCTGAGAAAATTGGGTACACTCAGGGTGATTGACCTGTGAGATATATTTAATATGTTGACAAAACTTAGTGATTAAATAATGAAAATATTAACTAAGCTTAGTGATTAAATAATGAAAATGTTAACAAAACGTTTGCCATACAATATTTCACTGGATGAGAGAATTAACACTATTGTACTCTGGACGCTAAATTAAGTTTTTTATATCACAATGTAATTTCCTTGTGTAAAAATATATAATTTTGAAACATAAAAAATTATATAACTTTACACGACTTCTAAACGGGTTATTGTTTTATTTCTTACTAGCTTTCCGCCAGTGGATAAAAATGACAGAGTTTTATACAAACTTTTTCCCCCTTTTCATCCCCTAAGGAGAAGAATTTCGGTAAATCCTCTCTTATCGGATGCCTACGTCAATCAACCGACACACCCTCCATTTTTCAGGTCTCTACGATCAGCGGTTTAGGCTGTGCATTGATTCGTCAGTCATTTAGGACAAAGCATTTTATTTGTATTAGATAGATTAAAGTAGCTATGACCTAAGACAGATGGATGAACAGACAGCGGAGCTTTAGCCTCAAAGAGACGTCAGCATACATGATGGGGCCCTCCCAAAGGGCTATAGCCTGCCGGGGCTGCGGGACATTCGAAAGAGATACCGCGCCCCCGGAATACAAAGGGCTGAGGAAGGAACATGGATGGGTTTTAGTCAGTAAGATTCTGACACTCTCACCCGCCCCACCCACGGTGGGAGGGGTCATTTGATGATTTCCCATCCGAAAAGAAAATTATTAACAAAATAGAAGTCTCTTTAATGTTAGTATGGATTCAATTGTTGATTTTGTTGTTAAAATATCTTAAAACAGGCATCATCGCTAACCGATTTTCATTCATAGCACTCATTAATATTTAGCCACGGTATGTATCAAACAAAAATAATTCGTTTTTATCACAAGTTTTTTCATAAACACCTGGCTTTAATCGTTCGCCATCTTTTAAATTTTTTGTTAATAATTTGTATACTTTATAATTATTGGTGTTTTGTTTCATCATTTAATGGGTATTTTTAGGGTTCCGTAGTCAATAAGGAACTCTTATAGTTTCGCCATAGCCGTCCGTCTGTCTATCTGTGGCCTGGCTGAGAGGCTCTTAGTGCTAGAAAGCTGTAATTTGGTATAGATATGAAAATAGGTAACGCCGAAAAAGTGGTAAAGTAAAATTTAAAAAAAGTTTTAGGGTACCTCCCCTACACTGGGGTTGAATATTTTTTCTTATACTCCCCATCCTGTTGGGTGACCCTCTTTAACCTTCTTACAGGTATATATAAAAAGACGTTACCGAGATACCGGTTAAGAGATAAAGTCGACCAATCAAAACGTACTATGGAACCCTATTGCGCGTGGCCTGACACGCACCTGGCCGATTTTATATACTTTGATGTTAGCCTGTGCTGTTGTTTATCAATGATGTGATAATGTTTTACGTATTCAGTTATACTAAACCTATAATTATCACGTAAATATCGTATTAATAAAAGTTGTTTTACGTTTTAACTGCGAGTTTTTTTCGGGTAAAACTATTATCTTTGGTCCATTTGTGTCTCACTGTTGGGCAAAGGCCTATCTTATACCTTCTTGGTACGGACATTGATCACTATGGTTTCTCAACCGAAATACCGTATAAAATAATAATAGTTGACCCCTATTTTTAAACGAAAACTCTGACACTAGGGCTTTTTTCGGATGGGAAATCATCAAATGACCCCTCCCGCCGTATCTGGGGTGGAAGGGAGTGTAAGACTCTTGCTGAATAAAACCCATCCATGTTCCTTCCTCAGCCATTTGTATTCCGGGGGCGCGGTATCTCTTTCGAACGTACCGCAGCCCCGGTGACAGGGCTGGTGGTAGGGCTTCTTGTGTGGGCACATGCAGCCCACACAAGAAGATTACTCAAATCAATTAATTTCTAATTAGTTGCAAACAAACGCAAACGCTTTGTTTGATTTCATATAATTGGATTACATATATCATAATTTACAATCCTATACTGCTAAGGTCGTTGGCTATCACACGATGATCATCACGTATCCCATTTTAATAGAACAAATTACCTTCACCGTTCACGTAATTGAAACGAGGGCATGGTCCTTACTAATAATTGTATAAATTCCAAAAATAAATCTGTCTGTCTTTCTGTCTGTTACGCTTCCACCAATTTTGATGAAATTTAGTTTGAAGATAGCATTAACCCTAGAGAAGGGTTTCATCCGTATCCTGAGGAAACTACTCCACCCAGATAAAAACTATCCCAAGTCCTTCCTTAGTTCATTGTATTTCCATACCAAAGTTCACTAAAATCAGTTCAGACACTTTACAGTGAAGCACTTTACAGATAGACAGAGTTCGTTTTACATTTATTATATTAGTAAGGATCTAGATAATGTATAATATATATTAAATCCACATTTCATTGCCATTTAAAAACCCAAATGGATAAACCCCAGAATATAAAATACCAATATTTTTACAATTAATATTTTATTCATAGACTAATTAAGTATTGACACATCGTTCGGAAGTCTGTCCATTTGACATAAATTTTGCTTGGAAATATATTAGAATGTGGCTGCAAGTTAGACAGGAAAGTTTATTTCTAAGAGCGTGTCACTTAATCTAAAGATTGATACCCATGAGAAGTTATTGGCAAAACTAAATTATAATCTATACATATAAAATGCTTTGTCCTGAACGACTGACGGATCAACGCATAGCCTAAACCGCTGATCGTAGATACCTGAAACTTGGAGGGTGTATTCTTTGTTTGACGTAGGCATCCGATAGGAAAGGATTTTCCGAAATTCTACCCCTAAGACAATAGACACGACAGCGGCATCTTGCGACGGTGACGATACGCGCGGCGGCGCCTCTTGTGGCGGCCCTACGCGACACCGCTGACATGACTTGTGAGAAGTGACATTTTTGTGAAGTTTTGAATGTTATTTTGTAATTTTTTATTTATTGTGTAAATTTGTTGTTTTATTATCCTGTAAGTACCTCAATTTTATATTTTGCATGTTGCACAATGACGGCTGTAGCGAAGCCGTTATGAGTCAACCTTCAACATCCCTGGATATCCTAGTGAGATGTCCCTATTGTTCCCAGGCACGTTTCTTTAAAGGTGAACGGGGACTGAAGGTGCATTGTGGTAAGGTTCATAAACCTCACAATGTTTCTTCACTCCCCCCAGCCATACCCAGTACCCCAACAGATTCTACGACACACCCCCTTTGGCAACAACTATCTAAATTAAAACATTCAGTTCCGGTTTTGAAAAGAGTTCCCCGAGGCGCGCGACCTTCTGTAGCAGCAAGTTTAGCCCGATGTGTTTCCCTCGCTGCCCGAGAGAACTCTGAAAGTGCTTGGGAACAGTTACTTACCTTTCCCTATAGGATTTTACATGTGCAAAAAAGTTTGGCTACTAAAAAAACCTTAACAGCGCAAATCAAAGAAAACTGCAATAATTCATTTTTCTCTTTAGACCCGAAATTACCGGCACACCTGTCCCAGAAAGGGCTTTTGCATCATGTAGAATCTAAATTAGGGGAAGGTGATATAAGGGGCGCGGCTAGGATACTTTTCAGTAGTGATGTGGTCGCGCCGTACTCCCCAGAGACTTTTACTGCTCTGGAGAGTAAACACCCGGCCCCGGCGGATGACCTTTCCTTCCCCGACCATCCTGACCAAGACTTCAATCCACTTTTAATTACAGCCATCCAATTGCGCGGGGCTGTCAACTCCTTCAGAAGTGGCTCTGCCGGCGGTCTCGACGGTTTGACATCTCAGCACTTGAAAGACCTGATGTGTTCAAGCGCCGGGGAAGCTGGTGAGTCCCTTTTGAAGGAGTTAACAGCCCTTATTAATTTAATGCTTTCCGGCAATGTGCACGATGCCGTCGTGGATATTTTGTACGGGGCCAACCTATGCGCCCTACGCAAAAAGGATGGCGGCATTCGTCCCATTGCCGTGGGAAGCACCTACCGTCGTATCGCAGCCAAAATTTGCTGTGCCTATTACAGCGAAACCTTGGCCAGCAAATTCCAGCCCCTGCAACTAGGTTTCGGTTCGAAAGGGGGCTGTGAGGCTGCGGTACACGCTCTGTCTACATATATAAATAGTAATGAAGGCGAGGTCATCCTGAAGGTTGACATTAAGAATGCCTTTAACTCCGTGAACAGGGACGTCCTGTTGACAGAAGTTAAAAAAGAAACTCCCAAAATTTTCAACTTTATGTGGCAATGTTACAGGAATCCCTCCAAATTACTTTATAAGGACAACCTTCTCAATTCGGCCGTCGGATGTCAACAGGGCGACCCTCTTGGGCCAGCCATTTTTAGTTTGGCAATAAATCCTATTATTCGACAGCTAAATTCTAAATTTAATGTATGGTATCTAGATGACGGTACCCTAGGAGGCGATGTAGATACAGTGTTAAACGATTTTATATCTTTAAAACAGAAATTCAGTTCCATTGGCTTATCACTCAATTTTTCAAAATGCGAAATTTTCATTCCCCACACCACTGACAGGCAAGCAACCATATCCAAATTTAATTCCATAGCTCCAGCAATAAAAATAGTAGAAAGAAATTCTCTTCGCCTACTAGGGTCCCCAATCTTTGATGAGTCCTTTTCATCTTTTATTGAGGAAAAAATTCAAAATTTTAATGAAGTCTCAGAAAGATTATTCAAAATTAACCTTCATTCGGCATATACACTTATTCGATATTGTTGTTTCGGACCAAAATTTACATATATCCTTCGCTCCTCCCATCTGTGGAAGCATTCGCACCTTTTGGACAAAGTAGACAAAATTATCAGAAACACCCTTTCTTCGATTTTGAATGTGGCACTGGACGACCGAGCCTGGGAGCAAGCCTCACTTCCTATTCGCTTGGGAGGTCTCGGCGTCCGCAAAATTTCAAGTATAAGTTTACCGGCTTTCCTCTCCTCGGTCCACAGTACTGATAGTTTAACCAGGAAAATTTTATCTTCCTCAGTGGTTGATTTTGAGGTACCGTGTTTGACCGATGCGGTGAATGCCTGGAAAATGGCTTGTCCCAACACGGTTTTGCCCGGTAACCCCTCCTCTCAGAGACAATGGGATGGGCCGCTCTGCAGTATTATACGGAATAACCTTCTTAATACGTCAAATAATACTGTCGAGCGTGCCCGTTTGTTGGCTGTGGGAGAGTGGGAGTCGGGCCTCTGGTTGCAGGCGATTCCGTCAGCCAGCATAGGCACTATGCTGGATGACAAATCATTCCGGCTCGCTACATGCCTACGGTTGGGCGCCCCTTGCGTTGCTCCACATCGGTGTCACTGCGGTGAAGCTGTCGACAGCCTCGGGCACCATGGTCTGTCGTGCTGCAGAAGTGCTGGCCGTATAGCACGGCACGCCAGCATCAACGACATTATCCGTCGTGCTCTTTCCACTGCCGGCATACCAGCCGTATTAGAGCCTAATGGACTGGTACGCGACGATGGGAAGAGACCAGATGGTATGACGTTGTTGCCTTGGAAGATGGGTAGGCCCTTGGTGTGGGACGCAACTTGCGTCGACACCCTGGCTCCTTCTCATCTTCCAAGCACGGTAGGCTGTGCAGGTGCGGCTGCTGCGGCTGCAGAGACTACCAAGCGGCACAAGTATAGTAACCTTGTGGGTAACTATACTTTTGAGCCGTTTGGGGTCGAAACGCTCGGGCCATGGGGTCCGAGTTCGCGTCTCCTGTTCAAGGAAATCGCGAAAAGACTGGTCGACACTTTGCGAGACCAGAGAGCTGGCATATTTTTTGGACAGCGAATAAGCATTGCCATTCAACGTGGCAATGCTGCCAGTCTTCTGGGCACGTTTCCGGGTGACAGCGATGAGGAGGAGTACTTTGACGCCTAATCTCATTGTTGCGCATGTCTGTACAGTTTTGTTTTATTTAATTTTTTATTTGTATATATAATTATATTAAGGCAGTAGGTATATTTAAATATTGTAAATTTGTAAATAAATATCTAAAGACTTAAAAAAAAAAAAAAAAAAAAAAAAAAAAAAAATTAAGTATTTAATAAGGTAAATATCATTGTAAATAAGTACAAAATACTCATAAAATATCTCGTAATCCAGTCCTTGAAAAAGATCAAGAGCGCAATGCCGTTTGTCCATCTCATTTTCATATTGAAATAGAAAGTAAGTAGGCTATCGAGTTTTTGATATTGTTTTGTCAAGTACAACTTAATTATTAAGCATTCAAGGCTCTTTAGGTCGATGTCATCCAATAATATCGTACTTTAATTGAAACTAAATGATATTTGTTCACATATAAAAAGGATGTTATTTTACAAATCTGCACAGTTCGTGTTTTGTAGTGCAAAGTTGAAGACAAACATACTTACAATGAATCTGGTAAGTGTTTGAAAAAAAAAGTAAATTAAAAAACGGAAAAAAGTCAGTGCAATAAACTTCTTAAAGTTAATGAAATAAAAAACATATTCCTTCAAAGAAATTTCTATCATTAATGTAGGCTTTATCATAAGGAATGCCTCTAGTGGTTTTGTAGGTATTATTTTCTCCTATTTTCAATTAAATAAACCGGCCAAGTGCGTAGTGAAATCATATGCCATTAATTTGCTCGAAACCTTAAAAATACTAATTAATACACTTTCTGTGGATACCTCTGCCTTGAAAACAAGTGTTTCATTAAACTTTCTTATGTCTACCTCTATCTATTTATCTTCTATTATATGTCTATCTAAATATTAGTTTATAATCCATTAGTTAAAGTAGGTCATTAAAATATCGTTTACTTCACAAAAGTACTTCAATGAATGCAAATAAAATAGCGACATTCAATGAATATTCATAAAAAAATCATATTCTCGTTTAATTTGTTCCAGTTAATCATCTGCACGGTCTTCGCTGTGAGCGCAGCTCAAGTCCCATCCAGAAACTACATCCCCCAAAGCTTGGGTGGGCACGGTGGTCAAGGTGGCTACCAGTCTGGCGGTTACCAAGGCTCCCAATCCCTTGGAGGAGGCGGCGGAGATGGAAACAGACGGCCCCAGCAGGATACTGAAAAGAATGCTGCTACTTTGAAACAAGACCAGGAAGTTGGCGAAGACGGAAGTAAGTATACGTCGTCAATGTAGAACTCTCAAGAAGACTAGCATATTGATCTAGTGTTGAAAGCACGACTGCTGAAGGTATAGAAAGCCCTATACCAGTTTAGATAAAAAACACTTGAAATTTCTCATTAGGAGCTTAAAAATTGGAGGCAATAATCTCAAAACAAAACTAAAACTCACGTAGGAATCCTTCGAACTGAAGTGTCAAAAGAGTACAAAAAAAAGTGTTTTTTGTTTCAAAGAGAAATTTAGCAAAATTCAGCAAATTCTGGGAACAAGTATAATGGAATGCTATAGGTATAAGCGTATCTACTCATCCGAGAAATGTTGTTTGATAATATTGTGTGGCCTAAGGCATCTTTTGAAAATGTTAGGAATAACCTAGCATCTAAATTACTTAAACTTAGCAGTATTTATGATCTACCAAAAGCATTGTATCGTCACAAAAGGTTTCGAACTGAATAGGTTAGTGCGCTTTGTATTTCATGAAACAATAATGAAAGTGCCCTTGCTATATTTGTAGTGTCAAGGTTAAGCATCAGTTCGCCCATCGCGAACATGATCTAAATAAGTACATTCACATATTCTGCGAGTATAGTTACATCGTTTTATTTTAATACAAGCGCTTCTATTTCTTTTTCTAGTAATCTATCTATATCAGCATCTAATCCTATTTCTTTTTATTCATAAATATTAATTCCATTGCATTAAAGCCTTGACTAATTTTTTATACTTGTGTCATGGTTTTTAGTTCCTGTCATCTAAACTAAATTTTGTAACTGGCGTCAAAGTTCCATTTTACTGGCCTCTTTCTTCAGACAATGCCTCTCAGTGCTTTCAAATCTGGGAGCACGGCCGTGCCTTTTTATTTTCCATTACATCTTATACCTTTCTGCAGTAAAAAGAACTGCGTTGCTCGATTTGCCATTTCTATACATGTTAAATATTTGACGAGATCATTGTGTTACATTAACTTGAGTCACATTAATGATTACTGCTCAGCATCGACCACACGATCGATGCTGCTCAGTCATGGTTAATCCCATGTATAAAAACCTATGTCATGTAATGTTAATGTACCTAGTTATGGATTTAGTAACCAAGTTTGAGAGATGTTCTTTTTACGTCTATTCATTGTCATAATTTTCTTTCAGGCTACCACTTTGGTTTTGAAACTTCAAACGGCATCCGAGCTGAGGAAGCCGGTAACCCAGCGCAAGCCCAAGGTGGATTCTCCTACAAAGGCGACGATGGCCTCACATACACCATAACTTATACCTCAGGAGAAGGTGGCTTCAGACCTCAAGGTGAACACTTACCGATTGCACCTCCTACTCCTGAAGCTATCCTGGAAGCACTAAGGAAGAATGAACAAGATGAAGCTGCTGGGATTTTCGATGATGGTAAGTTTTGATCATGGTAATTTCAATGATGACAATTCTTAATTTTTTGAAATGTTAAAGGAATTAAATTTATTTTTTACCCGTAATTGTGGTAAACTTGTCGCAAAAGGCTTATTGATTAATTTTCACCTTGTAAGGAAAGTCTATACTTTTTGTAAAGTTTTTTTTTCTTGTCTTTCTAGGAAAATACCACCCTGAAAAGCATGGAGGTGGCCAGAGCAGCGGATTCGGCTCTGCAACTCACCAGGGCGGTTTTAATGCCAACAGCGGTTACCAGTACTGATTTCATGAAACTCCGCAATGGAATAATTTGTCAATATAAGAACTTCGTGGAAAAAAACTTGGAACGTTTGAATGATAGAAAAGTTATGGTAGTTACGACTGTATGAGAGTTTGAGTGCTAGATCTCTACGGGTACTAATATTGACAAATATTTTTTTTAAATAAAACAAAACTGAATTGTGACTGGGTTTTAGTTAATAAGTTTAAACTAAGTAGGTTATCGAATGTTATTGTATACTTATAAAATGTAATTAAAATAAGAGAAGTGCTTAATAAAGAAGATCACAGCTATAAAGCCATTTGGAACTCATTTTATTCCATAAACTAAGACCTAATTCTGAAAATTATTTAAAGCTTTTTTATCTGCGGGACGTTCGAAAGAGGTACCGCGCCCCCGGAATACAATGGGCTGAGGAAGTAAAACATGGATGGGTTTTAGTCACTAAGCGTCTGACACTCCCTTCCACCCCACTAACGACAGGATGGACTCATTTCATCATTTCCCATCCGAGAAAAAGAAAGGATTTTCATACTGTATAATAATCTACATACCTAATAACGCCATTCATCATATTATAAGGTTATTTTATCTTTTAAACTGTTGTTCCTTTCTGTCGTTTTTACTTGACAGATTTACAAAACAGATTGGTAGCTAACCAAAAGGTACTAAACTAAAATAGGTTTATTTAGCGAATGGCTTTATTATGCACTAGCTGCTGCCCGCGACTTCGTCCGCGTGGAATAGTGGTAGAAAACCCAAATATCTTACGGAATCCTATTTTTTCCAAAATAAAATTTAGCCTATGTTACTCGTGGATAATGTAGCTTTCGAATGGTGAAAGAATTTTTAAAATCGGTCCAGTAGTTTTTGAGCCTATTCATTACAAACAAACAAAGTTTTCCTCTTTATAATATTAGTGTAGATAAGGGGTGCCGATTCTGACTTACACACGACTAAACTAACTTTATAATATCATGCTCTTTTTCTATTGCGAAATACAAGAAGAGGATAGCAAGTAATTCAGTGCTGTCAAATTAAATGACATATGACATTTTGTTCGTACAGGTTTGTTAATTTAGTCGAGATGTTACGTCGTGATGTTTAAATTTGTATGGAAAACTATTTTTTCTAATTTGACAGGTGTTAAAAGTTTGCTATCCCTTTCTTATATTTGTTGATGGAAAGAGAGAATTATAGACTAAATTTAATTTAGATGGTGTCAAGAGAATCGCGGCCAATGTCTACCTCTATTTTTAGGGATGAAAAATCATCAAATCACTTCTCCTGGGCAGAACGGGAGAGACTAAAACCCATACATGTTCCTTCCTTCACCCCTTGTGTTTCGGGGCCACGGTAACTCTTTCGAACATCTCGCAGGCAGATGTAGTATTTACCTTTTTGATTTCTTGATTTGCCTGCATATTTTATGTACACAATAATATAAAAAAAATAAGTTACTTCTACTTAATATCTATTACTAAACTAATAATTTAAACTGACTAAACTTTTGGAGCTTCCACATTACATTATTACGTATGCGCAAAGATTACTAACGCCATCTATGAAATAGATCTTATACTACTACAATCGGATGTTATCTAGCTTACAAAAGAGTTACACTTAAGCTCACTATTAATCTGCCGTATGAATAATACCGATGATCTAAAAGATGATCTTGACATGGAGAGGGAACGCAGAGCATTGTCAGTTCGGGCAAATATGTTGGCGCGCAGATTCTCTCGTTGTACAGACGTAGTAAAAATTACTTTATTTCAAGTGTATTGTACCTCACTGTACACGGGAAGTCTGTGGGCTAACTTCACCCAGAAAGCTTACAATGCTCTGTGGGTCCAATTTAACAACGCGTTCAGGGCGCTGTTGCGGCTTCCACGTTTCTGTAGTGCATCAGAATGTTTGCTGATGATATTTAAAATCCTCGTAAGGTTTTTTCATCAGCGGGACGTTCGAAAGAGATACCGCGCCCCCGGAATACAAATAGCAGAGGAAGGAACATTGATAGGTTTTAGTCAGTAGGAGTCTGACACTCCCTTCTACCCAACCCACGGCGGGTGGGGTCATTTGATGATTTCCCATCCGAAAAAAAAAACTTTTCATACTGTATAGGTAATAATCTACATAATAACGTCAATCATCATATAATGCATGCATCAGCAATGTTTGCTGATGCACAGACAGATGGTTTTGCAGCTATCTGGCGCAAAAAGACTGCGTCGATCATCAGTCGTCTGCGTGGAAGTCGCCACAGCATCTAGAGTGCCATAGTTGGTAGACACGGTTGCACTCTCATGTGGAAATTAGTGCAGCGGACAAAGTCTATTAGTGTGTACCTGTACACAAATGTATGGATCTCGAAAATAAATCTATACTAATAAAGAGGAAAGATTTATTTGTTTGTTTGTTTGTAGGGTTTTAACTCAAAAACTACAGGACCGATTTTAAAAATTCTTTCACCGTTAGAAAGCTGTATCTTTACGAAGTGGCATAGTCTATATTTATTTCCAGAAATAATTAGGCATCCCTACTAAAACTTGAATAATGTAACCCAAGGTGTAAAAAAAGTGTCCACGCGGGCGAAGCCGCGGGAGAAAAGCTAGTAAAATATATTATTAATTAATATTATTATAATCTGTATTGATATTCCAAGTGGGAGATTTAATTTTGTTTTGATGTCTTTCAAAACCATTTTATAGTCTAAAAATTTATGTGCTTTTGAGCCAATGCCATCTCTTCTTTATATTCTACTTTCTTAATGATGCTATTATAATATCTTTATTATTCGCTGCTTCGACGCTTATCTGGTGGTCGCCACCATTCATTTTAGATTACCGGTGTTACAGTTGTTGAAAATATAGCGATGGGTTCATCCCTATTTTTTTTCTCACATATTGTATTGTATTTTACATTTATATAAAAAAACATGTATTTTTTTCCTTTAGTGTACCTATTATTTCTGCTTATTCATTCGTATTTTTTTCAGACATGTTTTCCTAACCTCAGCAGGTCCTGAAAGCCTGTAAAGTAATGACTACCAAAAAAAAACATGGCAATTAAAAAAAATAAGGTTGTTGAACATAATTATGCCACCTATGGGATCATTATATCGGTACATTTTTTTACATTTTGGTCATGGTAACAAAACTATTTAGTAAAGCATTGTTCTGGAAATAATGCTTCGCTTTGATGACTCTAGAAAATACACTAAAAAAAATAGTGTTTTTTTATCAGTATTTTTATTATCGACTAGCTTCTGCCAGCGACTTCGTCCGCGTGGAATAGTGGTGCTCCGCTCCTATTGGTCTTAGCGTGATGATATATAGCCTATAGCCTTCCTCGATAAATGGACTATCTAACACTGAAAGAATTATTTAAATCGGAGCAGCGGTTCCTGAGATTATCACGTTTAAACAAAATGACAACATTTCCCTTCACTGCTCTGCTCCTATTGATTGTAGCGTGATGAAAAGTATACTATAACCATCTCAGGAGTATGACAAATAATTGTACCAAGTTTCGTTAAAATCCGTCGAGTAGTTTTTGTTTCTATAGAGTTTATACAGACAGACAGACAGACAGACAGACAGACAGACGGACAGACAGACAGACAGACAAAAATTTTACTTATTGCATTTTTGGCATCAGTATTGATCCCAAATCACCCCCTGATAGTTATTTTGGAAATATATTTCATGTACAGAATTGACCTCTCTACAGATTTATTATAAGTATAGATAGGACCGCCCATTGTGTCACCTGTATCTCACTGTCATAATGTTTTGTTTGGTGTACATGATAAAGAATATTCTAGATTGTATTCTATTCAATAACAAAACTATGTTATTTTAGCTTAATCTAAATGGACTCTTAATTGGGTGCAGATACCTGTCTAAAGTATTCTATGTGTTAATCCTAAAATTATTAACTATGTATCTACCAATTTTTTCCATTTTTTTAAGTGACAAACAAATATAGAAGTTTTTTCCCCCGGTCTCACCCGCTTCCTGGGGTAATTAATTCACGAAATCGATAAAAGCCTGTAATAGTCTCCAGGGTCCCATGTATCACTATAACTAACTAAATTTCATCTAAAACGATTCAGACGTTTTACTGTAATAGCGTGACAAACAAACAAACTCACAATTGCATTTATAATATTAGTCGGGATTACATCAGCTGCCAATTTTAGGCCTATATACATCATATTTCTTCACCTAGCCTCACCTATCACATACTTGTAAGTTCATCTAATTTGTTGCATCAGTTTTATTGTAATAGTGTGATATTTCGTAGACCAGATCTTCAAGGTCAAAATTGTACATCTTGTTTAGAAATAGTTGCAATAATACGATAATGAATTCTTGTTTTATTATTATTTGTTAATCTTTGTCTTATTTTGAATCTAAATTATTCTTTTTTGCAAGTAAGTCTTATGGACTTTTGGAATAAGCAAGCTAAATTCTTTTTCTTCTTCTTTAAAAAGTGCTTGTTATTGGGCCTAGTTGAAATAAATGATTTGAATAGAATTAGACTGAGATAGCAAAAAGTGAAATAAAAACCAAAAAATAAACCGACTTCCAAAAATACTGAAAAGAGAATAATAAATTTTATTACGCTATATAGTGCACCAATAGGTACTTCGCTCTAGAAGTCGGTGGCAAAACACTAACAACAGTAACTTAGAGACACCGATTTCTAGAGCGATGTATTGATCCATTAGCGTTTAAATAAAACATATTTTTTCACTTTTCAGTATTTTTGGAAATCGGTTGTATTTTTTTCTAGATTTTTTTTTATTTAACTTTTTGTCAAAGCTTTTTTATTAATTTTATATGTACTTTTTTATTAATTTTATATGTATTGTATAGTAATCTAGTTTTATTGGTGTTTTCTTATAACTGATAGGTAAAACATAAAGACTGTAGCCTTTTTAGAGGTTTGACTTTAAATTTTGAATTTTAAAAACTTTGTATTTTATAATTGGGATTGAAAAAGCTTTTTCTAATGTGTTATTAACTGTACTTTATAGTTGGATAACGTTGCTTTATATTCGAGTGTCCGGGTTTGAGTCCTGGCAAGCACCAATGTGACTTTTCTTAAGTAAAATGTTTCTATTTCTAAGTGTAACTTAGACACAACTGACTAACAGTGAAGGAATAAAATGGCAAGGAAACCTGGACTAAAGAAGTCTGAAATTGAGCAAGTGTGGTGATTAATGCTCATGTCTTTTCTGTATGAGAAGATGTCTTTCCCAACAGAAGGAGAGTAAAAAAGGCAATGGTGATAATGAAGTTTTATATAAAGTATTTCTATAAATAGTTCTTAGGAATTGTAATAAAAATCAAAAGGTAAATTGTAGAAAAAGGTATAAGTTTTATTCATAGAATAAATAATTGCATTTCTCGCATCTTCTCACTGGTAACCATTATGACTATATCAGATTACACGTACTTATCATGTTTCAATATTTTCGTACTCCATTTTTAATGATAACCTTTTAATTTCTTTACTATCTGTAAGCATATTTTGACGAACAAAAATATCCAGAGCCATTGGCGTAATACTAATTCTAGAATATTTAACTTTTTTCAGTTAAATTCAAATATCACAATTACTTATATTTTGCCAAAATGTCCTTACAGACGAGCCTCGTTATAAAAATGTAGTAAAGCATACTTTGTATCGTTTCATTAAACACCTGTTCCAACTTCGAATCACCGTTCCACGTTGCAAGTGTGCGTTAGTTCGTGTCTACAATATTAACAGGCAATTGCCAATTAGGTCGTAACTTTACATATGTGTGTAATGTAAACGATACGAAATTTGCTCTACTTGATTTTTTTTGTGTTTTAAAATGAAATATATCTAAATACTGATTGATATTGTTATGTTTAGTATTTGTAAGGTTGTCTGAATCCAGCGGAAGCCTGTGCTCTCGCGAACTGGGGTTGTTGGACATAGGCAGCGCCAGCGCCGGCGTCACCGTATTTGCCGGGGTTGTATTGACCTGGAAAAGTAGAAAAACAAAGGTGTTAGAAATGATGTATTAATTAAAATCCGAAAACAGATATCCGTACAGTAGTTTGATAGACAGCTTAGTGAAACTGCAACCTTCTACACTTTTGGAAATCAACTTTTGTTTTTTGTAAAAAGTTACCTATATAAGTCCTTCTTACACGATATTCAATACTATAATAGCTAGGTTTTAATGTTCTAATTCTTCACTTATTAATAATGCTTTTAAAATACAGTTTTTTTACAAATTAGGCAAAACATCAACATTGTTTCGAATTTCAGAATTCTAAGAAACCGCCCCATAACGACCCTTCACCACTTCCCATGTTTTTACTGGGAAGAAGACGTGGCGCAACAAAGACCCAATCAATGGTAATACCCCCATCAATATTAATAAAATAATATAAAGAAACTTATTCAATTCGCTTTATCTGTTTGGGAACTACGATGTTTTATACAGACACACAGATACAGATACTCATGTTAAACTTATAACACCCCTTCTTTGGGGTGAGAGGGGGTTGAAATTATTTCTTGAACCAACTTTTTATCCAAGACTAAAGTAGCTTCTAACGAGTTTAACTCCGTGAAAATATTAGGTACTATTACAAGAATAAACTAAATGTGAATTTAATTTCTGATTGATCGATAGCTCGCTTCGTAAATGTGTGAAGATTGCGATAGTTCTGTAATAACATTACCGACTTCAAGTTATAGGTCATTGTGTACATTCTCTTGTAATTATTTGACATTTAAAGCAATTTTGTCGGAAATTTATTAATTATTAATAAGGACTATAAAGCCGCAGATCGCAAGCTATACTTAACTTAATGCTCAGGGTTCGTACCACCACGTGTTTTTACAATCACTATTGGGTGTGAGAGCGAGACGCGGCTACGAATGTTGTATAGCACTGTCTCATTTCCACTATTCTTGGCGTCATGACGTCATGGTAAGACCCCAGATCCTGTGTTCGATTCCCAAATGAAAATACATGAAAATAGCCCCAAGTCGTAGTACCCTACTTTAATGTTATAAAGGAAAGCATGAATATCAAAATTGGCTAACCTAAACCCCGGCTAAAATATACATGCGGCCACAAAAACCCAACATAACTCGCTGATTTCATAGCCCCAATCGCTCGTATCTTTACATGACCTTGAAATCTCCGTGGGACAATCCCTTCACTGCACTAACCTATTGTTCAGTAAGACAGTAGCCATTATCCTCCACAAACTTTAGTTCCCGTACATTACTATTTACAACCTTATTGTAACACTGATTCATTCCAAACTCGACCTTAATGCCAAGACATAAAGTCTTACACAACCGCAAGATTGTAGTGGAAGTTTCAAGAAGCTTTTTGTTGAAGGAATTTGAACTTTATTGTTTGTGTGGTAAGGTTTTATATTATGGATGATTCTTAACGGTCATAGTGAGGGGTCATTGGGTAATATTGTAAAGGTCAGTGTACTAGTGCAGGCTACAGGTGATTCTGTTTAGTTATTCATATTATAGACTTTTTGTCGTGTTTCAAGGCTTTGTTTTATGTGGGAACTTTACGCTATTTATTGATAGGTGGAGGAGCAGAAATGGAGGTAGGTATACGAGTTTTGTTCTAGTCTTGATTAAAAGGAGAGGAAGATCCTTTTGTTAGAAAGTCTTTTTATTAGTTTGCAGTTAAACAATGGTTATAAAATGCAAGAATTATAATTAACTAGCTATTTCCCGCGGTTTCACCCGCTTACCGGAGAAACTACTTAACGCACCCAAATAAAAAGTAGCTCATAACCGTCTCCCAGATTTCATCTATCGTCATAACAAATTTCATCCAAATCGCTTCAGCCGTTTTACCGTGATAGCGTAACAAACAACTTTCGTGTTTATAATATAGTTAGAATTAGGATTAAAAAATATAATACTACATAATTGTCTACCTACATTAAAAAAAATCTCACTCTAAATCTTATTACAGAATTGCCCTCTAAACTACAGACTTACCAAGACATTTAGACGCGCCACTCTATGTAATATATCAGTGACATTTCCCACAAATTACCGCCGCCCTATCTGATTGCTAATAGTCGTTATTAGTCTGTGTCTCGGAGTGACATTCTGAAGCGATTTACTTGTTAGAATGCTATTTAGGGATCCTTTGTTGTGTTTAGCAACAAAATGGTGAGCTGACAAAGGCATTGCTGTATTGCTAAATGTTTTTATATATATAGATCAAGTTAAATCCATAGAAATTCGCACCATTTATGGGGATAGTATAAAACTATAGAACACTAACTACTTCAAGGCATACATAGATCTTCACGAAGGTCAATCAATATTTTTTAAATATTTTTATGATTAAGTCTCATAATACTAATAAAAAAACGGATTAATTATACCTCAAGAACGGCTGAGCCGATTTTATGATCTTTAATTTGATTGATACCCGCTCTGAATAGCAGAATACTTATATTATCAAACATCTGAGAAAAAACACTCAATAAAAAATCCATTTTAAAAATATCCTTATCATATCAGTCATTCTCAACTAAAGTTACTTATTCCTTTTGTTCTGTGAAGAGTACCTAGCCTTCTTTTTAAGCTCAAAGGAATTCTAAAGGAAGATATTTTACTGTACAAACAGAAAACGAAAATACCAATTCTATCCTACTCCTTCTAAACAATGAAGTCATCACAAGTAAGTAGAGTTCAACTGTTTTTGTCTGTGTAACACCTAAGTTTCTCAGGTCTGTCTAGACTGAGATAATATGTGATTTATCATCAGTTGCAACATCGTCCATCCGTCCGTCCGTCTTTACGACGTTCGGTGTAAGTCAAGTAATGTATATTGAGATGTCTGTACGTATTAGTAATAGGTGTGAAGCAACTCGTAATCGGTCGTAATTTCTAATAAGGATTTAATTACAAATTGACCGTTTATTACCGATAGGTGTTTAGTATTTAACGATCGATTGAAAGAGATATTTATGAGATAGGTATGAAATATAATGCTAGTGATGAAAAGGTATTAAATGATCATTAAATCGTTTAAAGGAAGCGGATTCATAAACAGTTATGAAGTATTCTTCAAGAATTTATAGTGCCTTTTAAAGTGGTGATGAAACATTCAACATCAATTACCTATTCAATTACAAACTATTTCCAATAGTAATCGTAATAACTATCACTTAGTGATTACGATTACGACCATTTTCTGTAGTAATCATAATAACTATCACTTAGTGATACCATTTACAATTATAAACGAAGAATCATAGTTCGATAAAAATTTGCTGATCAGTTCTTTCCATCAGAATAAAGGAATCTATCAAGATGTTCCAGAAAATTCCACTTACCATCATCAATGATGCCAGCGGCTTCATCACGAGCGTTCTGTTCCAGGGCCTTCAGGATTTCCTCGGGTACTGGGGGAGCGGTGGGGATGTGCGCACCCTGGGGCTGGAAGCCACCCTGGCCGGCGGCGTAGCTGATGGAGTACACTTGACCGTCATCACCGGTGTACTGGAAGCCACCTTGAGCTTCGATGCCGTCAGCCTGGAAGATTGGAAGGAAGTTTTGGTTATTAAAGTCCCTAAAGGTGGTAATTCTTGTTGACTCTTTAGAAAGAGCTTTAAAATCTGTTTGCATTATTATAATGCAAGTGATATCTAGGTGATCACTAGGTCAGCAGTATATGTAGGTTACTTAGTTTATTCTGGTTTAAAAGGAGCACTTTTCTGAATGATAATACAATTTAACATTGCCAGCTAGTTCTCTCTGTAAGGACCTAATTCTCATGCATGCATGAACGATTAATTTTACTATCTCATTAGAGCAGTCAAGATTGATCAAATTGTTTGGAGTTAATTAAGTGTTTTTAAATCACACCGCTAGCGACATTCGTGACATTCCAAGTTTAATACAACAAAATGTACATTCAAGTTGTATATACATTCCTGGAAGAGCGAAACTAGTTAAATACATGCGGTACGATGGTTCACAGAGATAGTCAATTCTAAGAACATTGCAGTTAATACGCCCTGACCAATGTTTTCCGGTAACTTATCCAATCTTTATCAAGGATGTGAGGATCCGATAGCATATCTTTAAACGAGTTAATTTTTCTAGACATTTCAAGATGATTTCAAGAACTAAAAAGTCTTTATAAGTATTAATGTTCTGACAAAATGCTAACATGTTAGCATGTGGAATGTCTAGATTTTGTTACTAACTTAAAAAAATTGTTACTTTTTTTAAGATCGTAACCTGTTTATATAAAACGGGAAAATAATTCATATTTAATCTTTGATGGTCTATTCGGAATTGAATTACGTAATCAGTTTAACCAGCTTCAAAATAGGAATAAGCAAAACTGCTAACTTGATTCATGTTACATGCCTATTTCTGCAGAAAATTTCCTCATGCTATATTTAATAATACTTTGCTCCGGGGATTGAACAAAGATTAAGATTAGATTAGAGAAAGATTTAGAAAATTTTTGCAGTTATCCAAGTTCCTTCTCAAAGAGGTTCAACGATTGTGGAATTATGTACTACTAAGTAATTATGTGAGAAGTCATGATGGCCTAGTGGTTAAGGCACCTGCCTTTCGTGTACGAGTGTGCAGGTTCGAAACCTGGCAAGTGCCAATGTGACTTTTCTAAAGTCATATGTACTTTCTAAGTATATCTTAGACGTCACTGACTAACGGTGAAGGAAAACATCGTGAGGAAACCTGGACATAAAAAGTCTGAAATCGCCAATCCGCCTTGAGCAAGCATGGTGATTAATGCTCATGCCTTCTCCGTATGAGAAGAGGCCTGTGCCCAGCAGTGGGACTTTATATAGGCTGATGATGAAGTAATTATGTGAGTGATTTACAAGGTTCCTTTGTATCGTAATTTCTATATTACACATTAGTTTAAGAAGATGAATGGTCTAAATAATGATTATCTAAATGTCAATGTTATAATGTATGATCATAAATTATTACGTACAACGTTCGCTGAGGAACGGGGTTAATTGATACGATTACATTTGTTGTTGAGACGACCTTGACATTTTGTGGTTTTTCGGGAAGGTCAGATTTTGATCTCTGTTTAAAATTAAGCATTATTAAAATTATATGTTTAGAAGTTCATAAAGTAAAGAGTCTGTCAAAAAGACGGACTCAAAATTGACTTTTTATAGGGACGGGAAATCATCAAAAAATGACCGCTATGGGTGGAGCGGGGGGTGTATCGAGGGGTGTATCGACTCTTATTGATTAAAACATTTTTTATTTTCAAAATATAGGGTGAGAAAGGGAAATTTCTATATTTCATTGGATATATGGATAACTCTATCACTAAGGCTTGTTAGGTTAGTAAACTGCAGTCCACATGTTAAGAAGAAGAAAAATTCTCTAACGTTGGTTTATCGGATAAATACAAAAAAATCTACCAAAATGATACTTTGAAATTACTCTGATATAAATTACCATAGCATATCTAATACATAATATATTATATAGTGTAAAAACAAATTATGTAAAAGCATTACACAACCCCATCAATCGGGATGGGTGGTCAGTAAGTCCAAAACATTAATTATGACTATAGAGAAAATCGTAATTTTTAACTGGCAACACCAACTGGTAACTAGTCATTAATCATTAAAGTAGAATGTAGGCACATTTTGAAATTAAACATCAGTATTAAAACAGGATAAATTCCTTACTCATTTTATCTCTTTGAAGATGAATAGTAGAATATTCTGAATCAATTTAATTAAGAATATTATAATAAAGTCGTGGTGGCCTAGTGGTTAAGGCACCTGCCTCTCGTGTACGAGTGTGTGGGTTCGAAACCTGGCAAGTACCAATGTGACTTTTCTGAAGTCATATGTACTTTCTAAGTGTATCTTAGACGTCACTGACTAACGGTGAAGAAAAACATCGTGAGGAAACCTGGACCTAAAAAGTCTGAAATCGCCAATCCGCCTTGAGCAAGCGTGGTGATCAATGCTCATGCCTTCTCTGTATGAGAATAGGCCTGTGCCCAGCAGTGGGACAATATATAGGCTGATGATGATAATAATAATATCTAAGAAGGTAACATCTAACAGATTTTTTTCCGACTGCATGAAAAGTTGGAATATGCCTGTCTTATAGATATCTACATTAGAATGTTTGATTATGAAAAGTTGCTAAATTTAATTAATTAAATTATTTAATGACCAGCGCATACTATGAATAGCAGTTGACATGAAAAGAAAAAAATATAAAAGATACAATAATATTCATTACGACGTTTGGTTTAAATAAATAAAAATATGTAACTAGGTATTCAGTAAAAATTACCTAATAACAATGTACAAATATACACAGACAAAGAGCCACATGATTGACTAATGAACAAACAGATCTATTAACTTAGAAACCGCAAGTATTTTGCATCATCCTGACCTTTCCAGTTGGTCAGTGACCTTTCAGTCTCAACCCATATGGGTGAGCCGGGCCATTGAGAAAAAGATTACTAGGTCATCTGCTCATAAATGTTTTAGATGTCACGGATACGACACGACTATTAAAATTATTAACATTATATTCGCGAGTACGATACGATTCTTAGAACTGACAGTATTCTTATTTATATATTTTTTCATAAGATGCAAAGATTTTTTAATGGCATTAGTTATTTCTTTTGTCGAAAAGTGATCATAAAATTCAACTTATTTTGATGTTGGTAATATTTAATCATTATTAAAAGAAATAAATAAATGAAAAGTTAAATCAAAATAAAACAATTCGTTAAAATGTGTAGAAATTGTTGAATGCAGTAAAAACTTTCATTTACAATTTATAAGTAGGTAATTATTCGGTAATAAAATATGAGGCGGAGCCGGCTTCTTAGACCACCCACTAAGTGTCGTAACAAGCAACTAAGTGATCAAATTGAGAGGATGGGCAACATTCACTTGTGTCCTAATAACATTAGGTTTTTATCGACACTAGGCCTACACACTGCTTTGTCGGCAAAACGACATGTGTCACACTTTATCGTTTATGTAAAGATCTCGACAAATGCATTACAAAATAGCATTCACGATATTACTGTTCTTGGAATCACGGAAAGATTCTGATTACAAATAGGTATGTATTTAACTAAATATCGAAAAAAATGTTAGTTACATCCTTTCTTCTTATGACGGCAGAATTGAGTTTGATATTAGCGTGAAATTGTCTTTTGTTTTCTTCATTCCAATTTAAAATTTTATAAAAAGTTTTTTTTTTAATATTGTGTAGTGAAATATAAATGTCCTTTTTTTATAAATTGATAAATACAATAAGGTTTTGTCTGTTAAATTTTCATGAGTCTAATTTAAGTTTGGCTTAAATATACCTTAGGATAAGGAAATACAGTTGATTATACAGATTTTTAAATAAAATCATGCCTTATTTTCCTGATAGTTCATGGCAAAATCAGTTGTGAAACACAATACTAAGTTTTCCTTGCATTATTAATAACTTAACAATCCTGGCACAGGATGCCAATAAATATGGCAAATTGCCATGTAAAGTGGAACAATAGACATTACCTTGTTATCAAGGTATTATTAGAATATGATGTCAATTATTATTAAAATGACATTTTCTATTACTATTTTTTTTACCTACCGAATGACTATGCGTTTAGAAGCCTTAGTTTTAAATCTATATATTTGATGGATTTTCTAGGTACACGGTTGACTATTAAAATAAGCTTTTTTTTATTCATAATAACGCATTTCGCCTAATAAGCCCATTTTGGCGATAGAACTGTTTTATCTCTTTTAGTCAAACTTCATTTCGAAATTGGCAAAAAGGGACTAACAGCTGACTAAAATAGTTGTATTAAGCGAATGACCCTTCTTATTCGTAAGCCTTTATTCAAGGAAAGGCTAATATTCTTTAAATAAAGGCGATGATTACAATACATTAGCATTATATTCCATTGAAATTTTTAGAGATTCTTCGTAAATAGGCAGTAAAGAAAAGCCTGACAAAGTTAAAATTTCAAAATCATAAAAAACATACCTCATGGCCCTGCTCCTCAGCCTTGATTCCGTTCTCAGTTTCATAGTTGTATCTGAAGGAGTCTTCCTTTACGTCGGAGTCCAGGGCGATGATCCTGGCGTTCTTCTCGTAGGAAGCCTGGGGGCGGTTGGACTGTTCGGGGTAGGCTGGGGGGGCGTAGGCTGCAACAGCCATGCCGAAGAGAGCGGAGATCAGGAGCTGGAGGAAAAAGTGGGATTATTATAAATGCGTAAGTGAGTTTACCTGTTTGTTTGTTTCGATATCACGGTAAAACTGTCTGTCTGCCCGTTAAGCTTTAACGTAAAACGACTGAACCAATTGTGATGATTTTTAGTACATAGAAAGTAGGGACTCTAGACGGTTATAAATATTTCTCGCGTTTTCAGTCGCATCCCGATAAAACACTCTTATGTCCTTCACCATACCTATCTCTATATAAAATTTTATCGAAATTAATTCAGCCGCTTTACCGTAAAAGCTTAACAGACAGATGTATTTATTAGTAAAACATATTTAATATTTTTGGTTTCACCATCATCAGGTTTAACTATTAGATTATAAATACCGGTTACACATTATAATGTACAAGTTAAACAACGATCAAATTATGTAAGTTTAATTATACAATGTTCCCTTGGGCCATAAATTAATTTAACGGCCTTTGGGGTTCCGTGTGAGTAAAAACCGTACGTGGTGTTCAATTGTTCGCAATTGAATACTTTTTTGATTTAATATTTAACGAAATATGCTAATAATGTTTATAAAAATGTGTAAAATAAATTTACCAGGAATAAATATTTTATTATTCAACAGGAAAAATACCTGTCTCAATTTATTAATGTCTAAAATCGTTTGAAATCGTTTAACAAGTCAACAAAAAAATGCTCTGGATTGTTTTCCTATTCTACGGAACCAATGTTTAAATTTTTGTCTAACCTGAAAATTCGCCCCGAACTTTGATACATAGCCACACTTAACATTGCACAAGCTACAATCTTGCGCAGGTGTGTAAGAGATCAGATATTATCGCCGTCCCACCCATTGTCTTAGATTTTGACACCATCTCAAGTGCGACAAGAATTCGAAAAAACAAAATGTTTAAAATATTTTGAATAAATATTTTGTTTGTGTTTTCAATTGTTTTTGAACCCAATTGAAAAAGTTTGGAATTTTAGAACCAATAAATTATTGGAATCATGCAACTAATGCTTGACCTTTTAAAACAAAGGCCAGGATTATAAAAAAAAATAGTTGAAGTTTTTAAAAAGCGTTCTTACAAAACTTTCACTATTTTCAAAGATCGTGGCCTAGTTTCTTAAAGTCAAGCACTAAACTTGCTAAAAGATAGGCGTGTAATTTAGTGCTAATTAGCCGCGTGAATAGAAGATACTAGATGTATTTTTCAGTTTCGCTCGTGCGAATTTTTGGTGCAATCGTTTGCATAACTGCATATTGGTGCAATTTTTAGAACATTTTTTAAATTTGTAACTTACGGCGAATATGTTATTATCAAATGAATAAATAATTTAAAAAAATATTAGAAAAAAACTACACTTCAACGTCGCTGCACATTATTGAGAATTCTATTTAACTGATTACCGTAAATTTAATTCTATTTAAAATCAATTACTGGAAAAAAAATATTTAACCACTATTGAATTAAAAAATAAATTAATAAAAACAATTTTCAATCACTTCAAACGCACTATCAATGAATTTAAAATCCGAAACCCGACACAAAGCAACTCCCTAAATCGATTCCCGCCCACTCGATTAAATCGTCTAACGAACTGAATCGACTATCGCAACTCACCAGTTTCATATTGTCAGGTCGGAGGTGAACACTCGAATGTAACAACGACGGCCCAACCAGCATATATATACACATCGGATGATAGGTGAATTACAAAACTCATTCTAGTTCATAATGATGCCACTTTTAACAAACATCACTACGGATACATTTTTTTTGCGTAAGTAATGTTTGACATTTCGGTGAAATGATTGGAAGATGAAATATGAGTGTATTTGGAACATTGGTACAAGGCCGGATGCTAGGACCAGAAATTGCAAAAAGACACATTTTGTGGTCCTTTTGGACATCATATATGACTTTTGACCTCTTAACCAATACATCTTTTTTACTTTTAGGAATGCTAGGAAGGCGAAATATTTGAGGTTTTTAATCTTCAAGGATATTAGATAATTAGTTTCAAGGTCACTAAAGAGGACCAAAATTGCTACAGTTTTTTTAAGGGGGTTACAGGTCAAAATTGTTTTACAGCTTTAATTTTAAGCTTTATTGCCGGTGAAAGAAATCATTTTTTCTTCTTCAATGTTAATTAAATTCTGTTCTAGTTAATATTGATTCTAGGAGACGAAAAAACTATTTTGTAACACGATAATTTAAATTTGGTAGTAGGTGAAATATTTTAAGAATAAATTCACCAGTCAGGGATAAACATTTCGAAAGCTATATTTACTTTTGTAAGTTTATTACTTCATAAGAGAATTAACTTTTTCATAAAACAATAGGTATCATCTTCATCATCACCTGCTTGCCACAAATTGGTTCATGAATTTATGATCATACGATCAAACTTTTGAACCTATGACTCCTAGATTCTAAGCTTCTAGAAAGTTGTACATACATAACAAATACTATGACTTGCATAAAGGTGTAGGTATGACTGTTTTGTGGAAGGGTGTTGTGTACTTTTATCGCACACAAAATCTGTCAGTTATATTTCCAAAGTTAATCCGTTAAATTGATTTAGACGAAAGTGCCATGATCCAGTGGAGGACATAGAACTAAAACGCTGAGTATTTTACCTGGGCCCATGATATTGGATCTTTTCTGGATCTTTCGGGATATCTTCCAGGCCCTATTGATAGTGTAGTCCCGTTGACCCATATGACTGTCATTTTCAGATGGATATAGAATATTTTTTATCTATGTACATGACGAAGTTGCTGTATGTCTCATTGGTCTGGTGGTCACAAACGTACGGAGATCACAGTATCTTGGGTTCGAATCCCAGAGCAAACTCAGTTTCATTGCATGTGTACTAGGTGTAAAATTTCTCAGTAGAATTTGTGTTTGGTTGATGGCGATAAATTCAACAATTTTATCCTAATTTTACATGGAACAGTTGTGGTGTGAGGTTCCCCTAGGCTGGTAACTTATCATCAATCATAACACCATGATTGTACTAATAGTTAATGTAACAAATCTAACAACATTCCAAAACCTTCATTTTAAATTGCATTTTATTACATTGCCTTAATAACTTAGATAATTATGTCATTACAGATCTATAAGTAAGTATGTATTTATTGCAATAACCTGTGATTGTATCAAAAACACATTAGGATGACCATCATCTTATTAATCTAGAGATATCTATAGGATACAGGTATCCTTTATTAATTGAAACGTTAGTGTATACTTCATAAATCTTTTTTACTTTACATTAGGTGAAAGTTTTATGAGAATATACCTATATGTGTCATGCTTTCACGCAAAAAGAAAATTTAAAGAAAAAAATATACATGAAACTTGGTAAATCTGGATTAACACAAAGGATACTTATATCTGCGTGCGAAAAGCAGTCAGGATGCGGTTTAAACAGCAGGAAATCGCTTAAATTAATAAAATACAGTGTAAAAATATAATACGAATACCTACGCAGGGGGAGGAAGAGAACGGACTCAAAAAAGTCTGTATAGGTCAACGAATTAAAAACTATACCAATTCGCTGGTGTAGGTATTTAATTTACAATTGCATGATTTTTATCATTTTTACTGCAAACCTTGAATGCCAGATATAATAATGACGAACACCAGAACAGCGTCAAGACAATTAGGCTCGACGAATCCCTTGGAATCCCCAACGGAATTATTCAAATAAGAACAATGGAAAAGTGGGAAATACATAGTTTCCTAAATTATATTTTTTTTATAATTAAGCTCATTGGTAATGTTCTTCAAAAAGGACAAGAGCGTAGGTCACGCAGCCGCCACGCGTGCTTAAAAAGATGTTTGGATGTGGACGAAATACAGTTGCAGATGCTAGCTTGGGACAATAGGCCTCTATACCATGTTTCTAAGACAACTGGCAAAACTTGGGTGCGCTATAGGTATAACTTTGCTCATCCATTTGTTCTAGGATGGGAAATCATCAGATGACCCATCTCGCTTTGGGTGCAGCGGGAGTATCAGACTAAAACTGTCCTAAACCCATCCGTGTGCCTTCTGTTTCGCTTAGCGTTCCAGGACCGTGGTAACTCTTACGAACAATCTTTTGACTGTCAAAGTTAAGTGTATACATGACAAAACAAAATATGTAAGCACACCAAGGTCTCGACTACATGACTGAATTAAAGGAAAAAAAATGGTAGAATAACGCCGAGAGCTCGCAGACGCCCTGGCAGACTTTTCAACCCTTTAGTTAGACAAAAAGTCGCGTCCTGTAATATATTTTTATTTTATGTTTTATTAACCCTTGCAACACTGCAGTTGGTTATCATTGTTGGTCTCATCAAAGTAAGATTTTTTTGTGTAGACTCGTTCCCACATTAAAAATAAAATTAATGAATAATAATTTCCATTTCTCATAATTTTAATTAAATTAATAATTCA
This sequence comes from Pyrrhia umbra, assembly GCA_963891755.1. Lineage (NCBI taxonomy): Eukaryota > Metazoa > Arthropoda > Insecta > Lepidoptera > Noctuidae > Pyrrhia > Pyrrhia umbra. The sequence continues at coordinate 11,451,029 of OY982933.1, read as the reverse complement.
TGTTACGTAATAATATTCGTTAATTTAGTGCGTTCAAGTTTAGACTGGCTTCGTGTTTAAAGTTCAATATTACACTATCATAAACTAGAAATCAAGGAGGGGTCAATGGGTACGCAAGACGCGTTAATCGACTGATCGAGTGGTTAAACTAGATTTTTAGTGGTTACTCATAGACGGTTTATATAGATAGCCATACTTTAAATATGGGGACCGGATGGGTAATGGTTAGTATTAGCGATTAGCATTATCTATACTTTTAATTAATTTAATATTGGGTCGTCTTAAATCCTTGAAATTTCAACATAATGTAATAATTATAAGCCACTAATTAATCCCTGCGGCTTCTGTAATTACTTCACTTTTTTTTTGTATGGCATCTTGCAGGTCCACCTAGAAGGTTGTCGACTGCTTAACTGGGCTTGCCTGTGAAGTGCCTTCAGCCAAGGCTTAACTTACAAAACTAAGCGACTACACGCTAAGGGCACCCCCTAGTGGGGTACGGGCCTCGGCTTAGGGCGCCCCTGGGGGAGGACAGCAATGGACAGGCTGGATCAGAATATTCATGATTATTATAATCGGGAATTTTAAAAGTTTTAGTTCAGCTCGCGGGCTGGCTCGTCGAGCTAGGGTCGGGAGGGCATGGATGTATTAATTCACGCACCGGGATAAAAAGACCGCAACCGTCTCCAAAGTCCATTTTATACCAAATTTCTTTTAAATCAGTTCTGGGGGGTTAGACAAGTGGCAAAACGCTAACGCTATAAAATAGAAAACAAAATGTATGGGAATGACATTCGTTTACGACTAGCTATATGTCATTCCCATACATTTTGTTTTCTATTCTATAGCGTTAGCGTTAGCGTTTTGCCACTTGTCTAACCCCCCTGTTGTTTGACCGTCAAAATGTTACAAACAAACTAACTTTCGCGTTTATAATATTAGTCAAAAAAAATACCCAGGGAAGTCGATTTTTTTTCGTAATTTTTTTCTCACTTTTATATATCTCGATCTAATTAACTTAAATAATTAACATAAATTCGTGTACCTAGACCTACTTACAAACCAGTTTTTATGTTGCAAGATCATCTAAGTATGGGCGTATACCCAGATAGAGATAGACCGTTATTTTTAATATATGTAATTACAAAACAGCTGAACCTATGTTGATAAAAAGAAATATCAAAAACGGACTACTCTGTAAAAAGTTATGCATGGTACATAAAAAATATACGCATCGACTTGTAAGCCTCCTCCGTTTTTTTCGTCGGTTAAAAAAAAACGTTTCTTATGTTAAGACGTAGCTAACGATACTACATATTACTCAAATCTACCAAGGAGTATAGACTACAGAGCGTGTCAAAGACACGGACATACATACACACCAAACCCATAATTCTGATACAGTAGTACTAATAACAAGAAGCATTGTAAACTCAATAGTTAATACACAACTAACAATACAAGATAAGCAAACAAAAGATCTTATTGAAAACTATACGAATACTATCGATACTTGTATTTAAATAGTTATCGATTCTTAGAACGATTATAATCATTATATACTTAGGATGTATAATTTTAATGCAAAACATATGCTTATTTCGTGTTTTAGTTTCGTAAATATTGCGTTATTGGACCTTAGGGAGCGGAAAAGGAGTGTTTGATGTAAATGGTTTAATGCCATGTCTTGGTAGTAATTGAATATAAGCTGTTTCCCGCGGCTTCACCCGTATCGTTCACGCAAAAGGTGTGTGCTAGCCAACAGGAGACAAAATTATTTAAGTATAAAAATCTTTTTACAAAAAAACTGACTTCCAAAAAAAAACTGAAAAGTAAAAAAAAAATTTTATTTAAACGCTTATCGACCAAAACATCGCTCTGAAGTCGGTGTTTTGTAAGTTACTATTGTTAGTATTTCGCCAGAACCTCCTCCTTTTTTTGAAGTTGGTTAAAAATATTTAATGCGTGATAAAAATTACCATAGTTTTTTTATTAACATTGTACACATGAAGCTTCTTCAAACTTAATAGACAGATACCTATGTGTTGCTGGGGAGTTTGTTGCGCCACTTCTTCTTCCCAGCAAAAGCACATAGGAAGTAGTGAAAGGCGGGCGTTATGGGAGGCTGTCTTTTGTAAATTTGACGTTTTAAAAGTGCAGATTTTCAGCCTAGTCTGAATGCCTATACCTGACCGTTTATAGGGTTCCATCTATTTAAATAGCATTTTTTTTTCTAAATTATGCCAAATATTCTCGTGAATGCGTAACATACAGACAGAATTATTTTCAGATTAATATTATTAGTAAGAATGAGAGAGCAAGTTTGCCTGTTTGTCTGCCTGATACCTATGTAACGCTTTCGAGGTAAAACATCTCAAAAGATTTTAGATAAAATCTGATTATTATGAAGACAGATCGATACCTGGAAAAAGACAAAATCTCATCCCTAAAAAAATTAAGATAGGAACCTATTTCTCTCAGTATGCGGAAACTTCTCTGAGTATAGAAACCGCAAAAAAATATTTTTTTAATAAATCTTTTCAGAGGAAGCAAAAAATACCTAACAAAATACCGAAGTCCACCTACAAATTCTGCCTTAATTTTTTTACCTCTAAATACTTTTCTGACCTTCAGCTGAGACAAAGCGATGAGGCATGTAACAATAAGGTTTGCAAGTAATAGCTTTTGAAAGGTCACATTCCTACACAAAGTTAAGACATAGATCTGTTCGAATATACTAATAATATAGTCTAATAATTTGTCTGTTTGAATATGTATAATATCTTGCTCGTGGCTACGTAACAGCGGTTCTTGGCGCGGTCGGTCCGTGAATGTGTGACCATCTGTCATAGCGAGACTCCTCCGTGCCCCGGAAAGCACGTGAAGCTGTTGATCCCGGTTGTCATCTGTAGATCTTTGACAGTCGTTACGGGTAGTCACAGGGAACAGGAAACTACTTCGCGCACCTGGGTAAAAAGTATCTTATATATTATAAGATACTTTTTGCCCGGGTGCGATATCCAGGTTTATGATATTGGTTTATGCGGGTAATCCAGGTTTTAAACTACGTGTGTACCAAATTTCATCCAAATCCGTTCAGTAGTTTTAGCGTGAAAGAGTAACAAACATACATCCATACATTCTTACAAACTTTCGCGCTTATAATATTAGGATTTAGGATAAGCGAGGCCACATGCTAATATTAGTTTAGCAATAAAACTTAATATCAGATGCTGGTCTTCGTGTTAAAGGTCTGATGAAGATCAAGGGCTTGAAGGGACCACCAAAGGTTAAATGTAAGTGGATCGTAGACTTATATCTTTACCTATTAGTATATAAATCTGATTATAACTCTGTTTTTCTGTTTGATGACTGAACGGATTTAGATAAAATACGATATGGGAGTAGCTTGCTAGCTAGAAGGTTGTAGGAGTTTTTTTTCCGGGGCTCTAGTCTATACTATATTACTATAAAATTATAAAGACTAAATATTTTTTTGTTTGTTTGTAGGGGTTTAACTAAAAAACTACTGGACCGATTTAAAAAATTATTACGTTAGAAAGCTACATCTTTATGAAGTGTCATAGGCTATATTTATTTCCAGAAATAATTAGGGATTCCTACTAAAACTTGAATAATGTAACCCAAGGTGTAAAAAAAATGTCCACCTAGGCGAAGCAGCGGCGGAAAGCTAGTTAACCAATATTTTTTTAATTACAATTTCAGGCTTACTCTCCATTCTAACGACAATTAAAGTTTACATAAAACAATATTAAAATAAAATTAATTTCATCTCAAAATATAGTGCAAAAAACTTCTCAAATTCAGTCTACTAGGTCGCAACAGCCGTGCGAATTTGCGCATGAGTTGATTAATGATGATTGTGGCATTACCTCGCTTTATTTCGGTGCGGTCGGGCTAATGTTTTGTAACTACTTGTTTGACGCCTTGTTTTTAAGTGGCAAAGTATATGTTAGGTAAAGTAATTATGTGTTTGAAGTTGATGTTAACTGTCTGGTTTGTATTTGTGTGGTGTGCCCTAAAGTGTCCATCATTGATGTTTTACACACCAATTGTTATTTATACACATAAGGGAATGCAATAAAGTGTTGAGTATTTTCTTTTAAAAGTTATCCAAAACTGGCTAAGTACCTACGTGCCGGGCCATGCGCAAGAGAGTTTCGTATTAGATTTTAGTTGGTCGAATATACTGCTGTCATAAAAAAGGCCGTTACGTGAACTACAATTTTTTTTTCGTATATTTGGAATCAGGAATAAATTGTGATGTATTTAAGTCAATATCGAAAAAATATTAGTTACGGCCTATCTCATGACAGCAGTATAAGTCTGTAAGCGTTAAAGCCTACTTCGTAACATATGCTGCGTCAATGACTATTTTTTTCAAATCTAGGAGCAGCCATTCAGAAGTTAGAGGGGGAACGCTTGAACCTAGCAAAAATAAGCACCTGGATTAACACAAATAGGATTTCTTATCCAGCTATCTGGACCCATTTGTAAGTGCACGCAGACGGAGTCGCGGAAAGAAGTTAGTTTGTAATATTTACTATTTCCCAATGAATCAGAAATGCAGTAAATATCTGAAGGCATAGTGTGTGGAAACAAACGAACAATCTAAAGATAAGCTTAGTAGATAGATTAATTTAGTAACAAAATATTAACTTGGATAATTATTTTATGATCATAAACAAGTATCTAAAATTAATTAAAATCTGATTGAACTTTGCTGATAGATTGATATTTTATTACAAACTAGCTGTTTCCCGCGGTTTCACCCGCATCCCGAGGGAACTACTTAGCGCACCCGGGTAAAAAGCCTATGTTGTTCCTCAGGGTCTATTCTATCTCTGTACCAAATTTCATTTATATCGGTCCAGTAGTTTTGGCGTGAAAGCGTAACAGACAGACAGACAGACAGAGTTACTTTCGCATTTATAATATTAGTAAGGATGAATATTAATAGTCTAATTGATTATGATCCTTATTCTAGATCCCTATTTACTTTTAACTGATCGCCAAGCGAGGTGATCAATGCTTATGCCTTCTCTGTATGACAAGGATAGTAAATAGGTCAATGATGATCAGCTTCAAGAAGTTTTGATACAGGTTGCAGAAATCTTAGCTTATTATAGAATGATCAAGAATATAATAAACCTTTACGGAATTCAACATAAATTAACTAGTATAGATTATCATTAGTTCTACTTCGTTGCTATAAATGCCTCAATGGCAACCTGTAAGCCAAACTCCCACTTCCCACAAAAATATAACATCCGAAAGACTCCACACTGGCAACATTGGCTCTGATTAGAAGATGCTGATTGCCAAAATCAAAAAAGAAGAAGAAGACGTTAAACCATCGTCCCCTGCTGCTACATTGACAGCAGTCGTTGTTATAACTCCATCAGAAGTCGTCCTTGGGATTCGAGAATATTCTGACACTAGGATTAGATTAGTAAAACCTGCATCCTACACAAAGAAGAAGAATAAGAAGATACCAGGACTTTCCTAAAAGGTGTCTTCTACCCACCCAACCCTCTCTCTACACAAATCACTATTCTAAACATCAACTTACCTTCACCAATGCGTGACATACACCTGCCCCTCACCTTGTAGTTTAGTATTAATAAATTCCTTTACAACAATAGATCAGATGAGTAAGCTGCCTTGATCGAGTCATCACTACTTTTGCTTTCTATAAGTGTATCATTTGCCTAAAGTACGAAAATCAATCGTATGTTTAGTGACTGTAGGTTTCGATTACATTGGAGTTGTAGTATTATCCTGTAAGAGTTAGGTAAGGTACCTTTGCCAAGTTACATTTCAGGTTGTTCATAAGAATCTTGTGGAGGACTAGAGGTTAAGGCATCTGTATCTTGTGTGCCTACTAATTTACCTACGGGTTCGAAACCTGGCCAGTATTATGACTAAACTAAAGTCAAATGTACTTTCTAAGTGTATCTTAGATATCACTAAGTAACGGTAAAGGAAAACATCATATGGAAACCTGGACTAAAAAATCTGAAATCGCCAATCTGCCATTAGCAAGCGTGGTGCTCATGCCTTCTCTTTATGAGAAGAAGCTTTTACCCAACAGTGAGATAGTAAAAATGCAATCAGAAGTGAGATAGTAGATAGACCATCTAGCTAGATCTATCTTTACCTATGTATGTATTTTTACTTATAAGTGATGGGATTTCGACATAAGATTCAAATTATATATTATTCGGCGTAAAAAGCTCAAAGAAATGTTCCGGTGGAACCTTTCCACCTGTCTCTACGACTACTCATATGTCAAGTGCTGACAAATGTGTCTAATGCCTCATAACTCATAACAATAGGCCGATGACTAATCAGTAATCCACGCAGGCTCCCAACAGATCCGATCGTCTAATAGAAACGTAATCATGTCCTTGCAACGTATATCAATAAGTTTATTCTATTATGGACTTGGAGATTTGTAGCTTTTTGTAATCCTGACTATATTTTGTAACATGCTATGTTGGTCTAGTGATCGCGATTGTTACAGCTAAGTATGAGGTTCTGGATTCGATTGCCAGGTTAGGTAAATGTTCGCTTTGCAAGCTTCTGAGATAAAACCCTACCCTCCTTGGGGGAATAGTATATTATGCGCATTTTTTATAGTTATTGAAAAACAATAAAGTCAAATTTATTTTGCAAAGTGTTACTCTCCTATCTCCAATTTAAAATTGTATACTCCTACTTTCCCTACTTTTTCCATATAAACAAAAATAGTTTACAATTTCTCTTATTTTTTTATCATGCTTTTTAATTCTTCTAAATTTCCATTTGGTAGCATTTGTATTTTCTGAAATAATCGGAATGTGACAGACAGACGAAATCGCAAGTCAAATGGGTTATTTATTAACATTTTGCTTTGGAACCTTAAAACAATATAAATATTTATGTTATAATAATATTTTTTGTTACTTCCTCCCAAACACTTAATCTCTTTAAACCATAACTAAATACCCAAGGCCATATTAAAATACACTACCAACTTATTTCTAAACCTTGCCCAACTTTAGATAAATCACATTTATTCCGCTCATTTTTTCCGTAACGCTACCGATGCCCGAGGCCATTGTGTGAATGTCAGTGGGTCATAGTGGAGCCAACTTGATGCGGAGACGAAACAGGAATGTGTTACAATAGGAGACACGTAGGCTGTAATTGTGTTTAATGGAATTACGTCATCGGTTTATTGTTTTAGGTGTGTTTCAGCCTAATTGGGTATGGGATTGGATGTAACATCCTTATGAATCTCCTTATTGTGTGGGTTGCAGGATTTAAAACCTATCAAGTCCTAGATACAGAGTTTTCTAAAATTCTCCCTGACGGCCTCTGACATGAAATTGTAACAACAACTGCTATCAAGGTAACAGCCGGGGATGACGGCTTAACGTCCCAAGCACAGCGATGTTATACCACTAATAACCTAACTTCAAGCTACTAAGTGAAATTAAAAACAACACACAAAGGTATTTAATTTATTCCAACCCGGGAATAGAACCCGTTCACAGTGACCACTACACGAACTAGGCAGTAACAGGAACTAATTTTAATGGCTACATCTCTGCTTAACCCTAATCGTCTGACTCATAAAAAACATGTAATCTGAATTTTAACCATTTATCACTTAATCCTTAATTCTTAATCCAGGATTACGTTAATAACTTAAGTACGGATTAACGCAATACAGCATTTATAAGTGAGATTTTTGCTAATCTGTTGCACTTTGTCGGGGTGATCAATATATATATCTATACTAAATTTCAGCTTTCTAGTACCAAGAACCTCTGAGCTATACGGCGGACAGACAGACAGATGGACATGGCGAAACTATAAGGGTTTCTTATCGACTACGGAACGCGCATTCCCGCATATAAAAACGCGCATTCGCATTTACAATATTAGTGATGCTTATCTGGTAGGTAAATTTAACTGGAACCTAACTGGAGGTAATGCTGTCCATGCATAAGTGAAGGTACTTCTTGTTGCATCATGACATGTTTAGAAGAATGCCTCTGATTAGTGACTATTTGTGAGGCGCTAATTTTATTGGTTTTAGCAATGTTTGTACGTAATATTATCTAGTGTAGTGGGGTAACGGTTCCCCTCTACTTTCGAAGGTCAGGGCAGTTGCTATGAGTGCATGGTAAGTAGCGTCGGAGGGCAATTCTCTTAATTATCCTAGGATTAGACAAGTGGCAAAAACGCTAGTAGAATAGAAAACAAAATGTATGGGAATGACAGATAGCTAGTCGTAAACGAATGTCATTCCCATACATTTTTTTTTCTATTCTCCTAGTGTTTTTGCCACTTATCTAACCCCCCTGATCAAGTGGACACATGTCATGTTGACTGCGCTCTCTTGGCCTAGTGGGTGTGAACATTCATTCATTTATCATCAATCATTTTTAATTTTTGAACATAATTATGGTTAAAATTATATAGATGTTTTATAATTAGATAGGTATTGGTACATACTACATTCCGTCAGAAGCCATACAAAATGTGACTGCTGACTTCCTGCGTAGGACCGAAATTAGTCAATGGTTTTTTTTCGCACAGTAGCCCGAAATCAAGTTGGTGGGGTTATACCCTTTTACGTGAAGCCGTCGTCCCCGGCTGCTATCTTGATAGCAGTCGTTGTTACAATTGCATGTCAGAGGCCGTCAGTCGTCGGAAGTCGTCGGGTACTAATGTTTGTGATAATATGAGAATTTAGTTCAGGTTGTTAAAAATACTTATTATGTCAGAGTGACGTTTAAAAATAAAACCGTTGTAATATCAATAAAAAAAAAACATTTATTTCGACAATAAAACAAAAACATAACAATATAATTTAGACATTGTATTCTTTACTATGCACCTAAACCCATCAGATTGACTATTAGTAGGTTTTAAATATTCGTCATGGATATATGCCAGCCATTTTTATAATATTACAAAAAGTTTTAGCATCAAAATTGCAAAGTCGATGACTAGGTTGTTTTGAAATTGTGAAATAGCTGGTTTTAAATTTTTGCATAAGTTTCATTGCTATTTCTGTTTAACCAAAAGCCACCAATGTAGCAACAAATGCGTCAATGAACATTATAATATCAATTTATATAACTAGCCCTGTCGGTTGACGGATTATGATATCTTTTTACCGCCACAATAGTTTGACAGTGACGTATGTCAAACCGCCATCTTGGCAGCTATGATTGACAGTTGACGAACCTATTGTTATTGTTTTTCTATTTGAATACCATTTCTGTTATTTGTAAAGCAGTTTTTACAAGTCATATTTATTAGTGGCGTCGTAAGCTGTTAGATAAATTGACTATTTTTTACTGTTTTATTTATATTACATTACTTTTTATACATTACAAAATATTTTAATATAAGCCTGTACAAGTGATTATCTATTCCTTGTTTTACAATGTTAGCTGACATAGTGTTACTCGTTTTGATCTTCTTATCAGCTAAGTATTGGTAAAAAGTTTTCATTTACTAGGATGACATTAATTGGTATATTTGTTACACTTTTTTATTGCACTTATAATCACTCACACATTTCACTGTTCACCATTCAATTCACTTTAATTGCACTATTTTATTTTCACTTGACTAATTTAATGATGACCACGATATACCAATTCGGGCCCTAGAGCGTGCCCTGAATGAGCATGACCGGAATGAGTGTTAAATGCTAGTTGGGCGCCAGAACCATGACCTGAAGCAGCATGATAGGCTAATTGGGCGCCCGAAGAAAATCCTGCTGGGGCGTGATACGCCAGTTGGGCGCTCGACGCATGAGCCGAAGGAGCTTGATACAATTGAGCGCTGGATCCGTGACCTGAGGGAGCTTGGTAAGACAGTTGGGCGCCAGAATGTCCCGAAAGAGCATTGCTCAGTTGAGCGTGATAGGCTAAATCAGCGCCAGAAGAGTGTCCCGAGGGAATGTGATAGGATAATTCGGCGCCCGATGCATGTCCCGAAGGTGCTTGATAGCCAAGGGACTGATAACTGGCATCGTACTGCTGGTAACCTTCAGCCATCTTGTGGCCAGATTGCTCTTTGTATTTACCTGGAAAGAATAAAAAAAGTTTAGAAGTGCAAAAGTCTAAAATAGCAAATAAAAAGAGTTTAGCAAAAAAAATTATCAGCGGTACTTCTCTAAATTATTTGCATACTGAACATAGGTATTTAATTTTTATTGGAATGTTGCCGCGGAGATTACTCTCAACTAACATCTTGTTGTCAGTTCAATCTGAATTACATAGATGGCGCTACTGGTAGAAATATGTATGTTTTGCGAAGTTGCAATTCAGACGAAAATGAAGATAGTCGATATTGTAACTACGGTGTATGAGATATCCTTTTACCGTCTTACTTATAAAAAAACTGTAATCTGAATTTTCACCATTTCTCACCTAATCCTTACTTAACGTTGTAAACCATGATTAAGCTACTAACTTCAGTTCGGATTAATGCTAAACAGCATTATGAGTGAGTATTTTGCTAAGCAGCAGATTAAAAATTAATCGTAATTTATGAGTAAGACAAGGTTAATGTTCTCAAGGATCTCAAAAAATATTTCAGTCAGCACAATACTAACGCCTCAGTTGTATTTGTTTGTAAAATGAGTATTTGCGTTAGGTCATAATGTAGAATTTGACAAACTTTTGAATATCTCACCATCATCAAATACGCCAGCAGCTTCATCCTTGGCATTCTGCTCCAAGCTCTTCTGAATCTCCTCAGGAATGGGTGGTGGGGTGGGAAGATGTGCTCCCTGGGGGTGGAAGCCATGCTCATCAGCTGTGTAGGTAACGGTGTAGGTCTGGCCATCGTCACCCTTGTAGGAGTAGGCGCCGTGGGCTACAGTACCGTGCTCTGAAGTTTGTCCAGCTTCCTCGGCTTTGATTCCTGGAAAATCGAGAATAGGTGTTTTTAGTATAACAAGCAAGCATCTTTGTTAGTATTGTATTTGCGTTAATCTTAGATACATATGTTTAGTAAAGAAAATTTCTTATAGAGCTTCATTTAGAAAAAAAATACGAGCATACTTTTCGTTGGGAGTATCAATTTTTATTTTAAGAGCTAGTATGTGGGTTCAAATACTATGAAGTGTTTTGGATTGATATCATCTTTATTTATCTGCCCTTATCCCGAACTATTTAGGGCTTGAACAGCATATCTTTGTATTTGAACTTTTAGATTCTAGCCTCGCATAGCTATTATTTTCAGTAGTCTTCACTGTTAAGATTATCCATTAATGGCCGTATCAAAATATATATATGGATTAGGCAAATTGTATGTATTATTGTTGTTTAAGCTCTAACCACTTACCATTTTCGGTCTCATAGTTATACTGGTACTGGTGTCCATTGTTCTCCACATTGTAGCTCAAGATCTTGGCAGTCTTCTCCCCAGCAGGCCTGCTGGAGTAGGTAGCTTCATGGCCCGCGAATGACTGAGGAGCTTGAGACTGCTCGGAGTAAAGGCCATGCTGTTGGTGCTCCAACCCTGACTGGTACTGCTCAGCTGCCTGAGCATAGTGCTCAGCCGAGTGGCCTGTGAAGATCTGGCCAGCTGATGCAGCGGCGATGAGGGCAGCGGTGATGGGGGCGATCTGGAAAGTCAAATATTATTTTATTAGCATTAAAAGTTTGGTGTGATACACTATACAATAGAATACTCCTCTATACTACACACATAAGATGTTTTGGAAGGACAATTAGCCCTTTCAAGGCATCTTATGTGATCACTAAATGTAGATAAAAGATTTAATTGCGATAATAATCTGAATACTTGATCCTCTTTATGACTAAAAGATCTATCAAAATAATAATAATAGGTCAATAGGCCGAGATGATCCCTAAACCCTTCCAGTCCACACCATAAGCACTATTAAACCACTCTCTTATGGGACCTTAAAACACTTCAACTCTGGATCTAAGATCCCAGTGCGCTTTTCAACAGTCTCCTCAAAGAAACGCAAACAGAATTAAAAAAAAAACTTTCACTCAAATCACTCCTAATTTGAAATCTAGATCCAAAATCTAAAAGATAATTAAGTAATTTTAATCACAGAGATCTAATTAGATGAGATTTATTATTCACAAACGTACCAGCTTCATGTTGGTAAGTGTAAAGTGGAATGAGAGACACCTGGACACCGAATGAGTTTGTAATTTCTTTCTGACGTTTATATAGCGAAAAATTTCCTAGTACGCATAGATGTATGAACTCACAGCTGTGATAGAATTCACTAGGTAAACTGTGGACTTGGAGCAAAAAATGATTTTTGCACTGTCATTGAGCTTAAACGGTTCTTGTTTAATGTTGATCATAATCAAAACAAATCATGGGAGGAAATATAAACATAATAACACGCCTTTTTGAGAGGGGTAAGTAAGGGTAAAGGTACCTATAGAAAACCATATTTGACTCAAAAAATACTATATTCTCAGATAAGCAAGTCCGACTACTACACCAACAATGCAGTCAATATTTACTATATAAAACCCTAAATAGTATAAAGCGTCTTTCTCTCATCATAATTTAAACCTTACCTTTTGCTGCCTTAACCCAAAAACTGTAGATTGTGTTCTATGTGGCTTGTAATTACTGCATTTACTTTTTTACACACAAATAGTTTTCATACATATTCTTACTGAGTTCTAACTAGTGACAAACCTTTTTCCAATTATGACTTTTATTTCATACTTTCTCCGTTCACAGTTATTAGTTATTAGATAAAAGCGCCAAGTCCACAGCCACAGTAGCCGCAGCGGAATGTGATTCAAGTACGCGAGCATTGTTAGGTAACAGTAGTAACGAGATGCGCCCGCCGGCTGAATAAGTGGAGCAGTGCCACAGACACAGCAATGAATAGATATGACATTGTACTAAACATTAACAATTTCTTACGAGAGTGCTGGCGCCTTACCGTGATGTACTAATTTAGGAATGGTTTCATCGTAAAAAAGAGATGGTGCTATACGATGTTTATAACTGTGTCTTTCTCTCACAATAGAATAGTGATTGCAAAAACACGTGGTGGTACGGTCCCTGCTCTTGTGGGTAAACTTAAAAACCAATGACTGATTTTTAAGGCTGGGTAATAGGCCAGTTTTAACAAATTGAGGGGGTGAAGCAGGGGAAGTAGCTCCGCCCACTGCGGGGCGCCTCTCTCGCAGTCGTCGTATCGCGAGGCCACTATTGTAGTCACTGCTAGGAATAAGTAACACAAGATTTTCAATTTTAAAACATGTAAGAATCATGTATAATAAATAATTATAAACATCGTGTTCATGCACAGTATTTTTATTTAGAGAAGTAAGTATTAGGTAGTACCTAATTTTTAAACCTAACCAATTCAAAGGGTTGTTATATAAAACCAATCGATTAATTTCGATAATACTGTTACTATCACATTTACATGTAAAAGGTTATTATTTATAAATTATTTCTGACAGGAAATTATCAAGACTAGCTTGTTTTTACTTCTTGATCCCATTCAGACTTAAATATTAGCCTTTATTAATTTTATCTAGAGAAACTAGCTGACACCAACGGTGCCGCCCACGTCTTCTAATTTAAGAGTTTTTTTTAATTAATGCAGCTTAAGTAATTCCTTACGCTATCAGCTATCTTCCAGTGAAAGTCCCATCGAAATCAGTTAAGCCGATTCACTTCACTTTGCATTGAAGATGTGTAAGTAACATACAACTCGACAAATCAACTTTTTCAAAAAACTGGCCAGTGCATGACATTTGCTTTCGTGTATATACAATCCAGGTATATACACCATCTAAAATCTCTTCTAATCTGTCTTTGCTTACTATACTTATTACAGGAATTAAACACGTTTTCGTTTTCCTTTTTTGTCAGACTTAATTCTTTCAAAGACCTATCGAAGTGCCTTAAAGGTTTTCGTTGTTTTCGCTTTAAAGTTCAAGTTTTGAGTCTCTAAAATATTACATTAGTTTCGAAACAAAAAAACTGTAATGGAAATGATTTTTCATTCCTGCCATAATGTGTCTATAGATATATGTCAGCATAAGACTATGAATAGTATTTGCTGACAACAATTCGTGAACTGTACCAAGTTTTTAGAATATTATGTATTCATTTTCGTTGGTTCATAGTCGCTGTGTGTCAAACCAAAAAAAATGTGAACTAACATGTACTTATCACGCGTAAATCTGTAAACCATCCCTGATTAGTCGGTTTGCAGCAGGTCATTCTGTGTCCAATAGCAAACAAACGATGGGAACAATTAATACACACACCATTGAAGAAGGCTATAGGCTATATTTCATCACGCTAAAACCAATAGGAGCGGAGCACCACTATTCCACGCGGACGAAGTCACGGGCAGAAGCTAGTAATATATAAAGTTAAACTGTAATAGACAGCTGTGTTGCTGGGAAGTTTGTTCATCACTGCTTCTTCTTTGCAGCCATAACACTAGGAAGTAGTGAGTGAGAGTGGGTGGGCGTTTTGGGGTGCTGTCATAATGTATTTTGACGTGAAAAAGTGCTAATTAAATTAGCCTAATTTCAATAAACGTTTTTTGAGTTTGAGTTTTGAGAAAGGCTTTTTCGAAATTCATCCGCTAGAGGGGAAAAATAGGGGATGAAAATTTTGTATCATGGCTCAGTCATTTTTTATTTAAAAGAAATGTGGTATAAGCATCTAAGTATAAAGTAAAAACAATCTTTAATTATTTTTTAATTTCACTCCTTAGCGTAAAAAGTGTGGCGTACGCAAGCAAACATGCCACCAGAATTGGAAAAACTAAACAGCTAAAATTATGTTGTCCACGCGAGCGAAGCCGCGGGCAGAAGGCTAGTAATATATATTTATACCAAGCTACCAGGTTGTCGTGTATGACAGCGAAACAAAATGAAATACAAAAATAAATTATGAAAATAAATGTATTTTATAAATGAAAGCACATATATACCTGAAGTATGCGGCCATTGTATTTATTTTCCTATTTTTAATTCCTGGTTACGGCCTCGTTTTACTCTAAAACAGGAGTTTCAAAGCACAATATCGACAACAGCTATCTTCATCATGTTTACCATTCACCTACTATTTACACCTCTTCACGACATTTAGTTACATTATAGACATTAAAATAGATTCACTTTTACATATGAAATTTTAATTACGTACGTTTCATTTTTATAAATCAATTTTATATTTATTTTCTGAATGCGAAAGACCAACTGTCATCGGATGACAGAGTGACATAGACCACCCGCCTCTACGGCGGTGCGCCGTCTGGTCGATGAAACAGATTTATGCAAATAGTTCATTCAGAAAAGAGACGCAATACGAAGAATTTTTGAAATGAAATCGACGGCAATTTTTACACGGTTTTTTTCAATTTGCTCGATAAATACACCATCTATTTATATAATATTGCAGTTGTACCTTGTTCACGAAATTCCCTTTCTTTTGGTTATAAAAAATGTGATGGTAATCATTGAAAATTTTGAGAACTACGCGACGAAAATTTTTTTCGAGAGGTTACTTTAGGATTATTTTATTCAATGTTCTAGATCATTTCTTTAAGATTTTTTTGGGGTTGTACCTGGATTATATACTTAATTATACATGGTATTTTTTTCTGGCTTGTAATTTGTACCAACGTCTCAATCTAGGCGACGAAAAATTGCCTATTTTATAGCTTTTTTCGCAAAGGAGCGCCTTAAATAATAATAATAATAAAACAATGTTTTCAGGATCTATGGCCCATCGATAGACAGATGAGCTTACAAACTATCACACATAATAGATGTTATTACAAAATGTATTAATAGATAAAAGGATATCCTGTTGCACTTAGAAAATGATAGGTATGTATGCATTCATCCCATGAAAAAGTTTTTGTTGTGTGTTGTGTTAATGTCTCTTGCGTATACTAATATTATAATGAGGAAATATTTGTTTGTTTGTTTGTTTATAGGGTTTTAACTCAAAAACTACTGGACCGCTTTTTAAAATTCTTTCACCGTTAGATAGCTACATCTTAACGAAGTGTCATGGGCTATATTTATTTCCAGAAATAATTAGGAATCCCTACTAAAATTTGAATAATGTAACCCAACGTGTAAAAAAAAATGTCCACGCGGGCGAAGCCGCTGGCGGAAAGCTATGTGAGATAAAGTTAGTCAAAACCATGTGCGGCTAACTTAGCTTTACAACTCATACGCAGGGCGTATCTAAGCATTCATAACTCTATGCTCACTAAGTAACGAAATTACTCCGGCGCAGTGTCCAAACATTCAATATAATATTTGTATCAACTAATAACTGATACCATACAATAGTAACTTTACGTAACTTTAACTTAAGTGTAACATTCGCACCACAGCTCGTTAGATTGACAACTAGATTACTGGGTCATATAGATTCCATTGGAGGTCTGATGATTGCAGACTATTATTTCAATGTGTTTAAATTGATACCGTTTTTTGACGTAGGTAAGCTTGCTTAATTAAGACCTGTAACATAAAATAGAGATTTTAATTAGGTACTTAAGAGCAATTACTCTAGTTTATATGATACCAGTGACGTAAGACAGACGTGCGACAGTGATTTCGATACATCGAATTAGCATTTTTTATGGAAGAAATTTGAACGGTGTCATGGACAATTCAGGCCCATGCTGAATTCGATTTATGTCTTTTAGAGGAAATACTTAAATCGCAAACGTGACGTATGTACGACGCAGGAGGTGCATCATGGGCTGCTGGACGTTCGAAAGAGATACCACGCCTCGGAATACAAAGGGCTGAGGAAGGAACATGGATGGGTTTTAGTCAGAAAGAGTCTGACACTCCCTTCCACCCCACCCACGACGGGAGGGGTCATTTGATGATATCTCATTCGAAAAAAAGGAGTTGCATCATCGCTCTTTTTACTACCCCCTGTTGGATAAAAGCCCCTTCTCATACACATAAGGCATGAGTATTGATCACCACGCTTGCTTTAGGCGGATCGCTGACTTCAGATTTTCTAGTCCGAGCTTCCTCATGACGTTATCCTTTACCGTTAGTCAACGGTGTCTAAGAAACACTTAAAAGTACATAAAATATGATTTTAGAAAAGTCACATAGGTGTGCATACGTTCACCAGCCATCATTGAGTTTTGTCAGACTCTAACTGACTAAAGTCCATACTTAAATTGTTCCTTCCTTAACCTTTTGCGGGCGCGTTAACTCTTTCGTACATCCCGCAGATCCAGCAGGCTATGGCCCCGGTGGACGGCCTCGTAGCATTAAGCCTGCTTAGTGGTATAGGCATTGTATGACTTCAAAAAGACCCCACTTTTAATAATATTATTATAATGTCTTAGATCAACACTAGGCCACTACGACATCACATGAGGTTGCTTTCTCTGTATGAGAAGAGCTTTTTGCCTATGTGTGTCCATCGGTTTACATTCAGTAATAATAAATAATAATGAGATATTATATAATTCTCCTTGGAATGTGTCTACATCCTTCTAACGTCTCTCGAAACCAAAAAATCGTAGTAATAATAATAATAATCTATACTTATAATAAATCTGTAGAGAGGTCAATTCTGTACATGAAATATATTTCCAAAATAACCATCAGGGGGTGATTAGGGATCGATACTGATGCCAAAAATGCAATCAGTAAATTTTTTGTCTGTCTGTCTGTCTGTCCGTCTGTCTGTCTGTCTGTCTGTCTGTATAAACTCTATAGAAACAAAAACTACTTGACGGATTTTAACGAAACTTGGTACAATTATTTGTCATACTCCTGAGCTGGTTATAGTATACTTTTCATCGCGCTACAATCAATAGGAGCAGAGCAGTGAAGGGAAATGTTGTCATTTTGTTTAAACGCGCTAATCTAAGAAACCGCTGGTCCGATTTGAAAAATTCTTTCAGTGTTAGATAGTCCATTTATCAAGAAAGGCTACAGGCTATATATCATCACGCTAAGACCAATAGGAGCGGAGCACCACTATTCCACGCGGACGAAGTCGCTGGCAGAAGCTAGTATTTTAATAAATATCTTTGGACAATTTCACACAGCGCCATCTAGCCCCAAAGTAAGCAATGCAAGCATGCTTGTGTTATGGGTGCTAGCTTAACGGATATACTACTTATATATTTTTATAAATACATACATATTATACATAGTAACACCCAGACCCGCTACAGAAATTAAAATTCATCATTTCAATTTCTGCCCGGCCGGGAATCGAACCCGGGACCCCTTGCGTGGCATTCCGGCATGTTGACCACTAAACCACTCAGGTCGTCGTCGTAGTATGATTGACACACAGAGATTTATCAAGTCACACACAATTAACTACCGTTGTATACTTAAACATATTTACCCATTTTAAACGCTATATCGCCACTGAACAATGGTAGGATATTATAGACACCAAATTAGTGGCTATTACGCAAATACGCGTCCCAAATTTTAAATAAGCTGGTTTTAAATTACTATATTTATGTGCCTACATAAGTATTTTAACTAATATTGTAAATGCGAAAGTGGGTTTGTTTGTTTGTTACGCTTTCACGGTAAAAAGGCTCAATCGATTTGGATGAAATTCAGTAGGGGTATAGAGGGGACCCTGGAGACGGTTATGGGCTACTTTTTATCTCGGTTTGTTAACAAGTTTCCTGGGCCTGGGCAGTTGTATCCGCGAGGAATAGCTATGATGTGATTCGTTTTATGTTTATTATTTTAATTCTTATAAGATATTTTTATTTTATTTAATGTTTTTAGTGTTTTTTTTTCGGGTCATCATATAAACCCTCCCGCCAGTAGTGTCAGACTCCTACTGACTAAAACCCATCCATGTTCCCTCCTCGGCCGTTTGTATTCCGGGGACGCGGTATCTCTTCTGAACGTCCCGCAGCCAATGTTTTTAGTGATGTATTTTGCGGGGAACATCATCTGTTATTTCAACTAATTAATTATGAGACTAGGATCTTATAAATTTATCGTACAATTAGCTCAAAAAAGCTCAACATCCAAATCCTCCTCAACATCAAAAAATCCGATCACTTGTAAGCTAGGACCTATTACGTGTCTAGTTATCAATCAATACTTAGTAACAGCTATAATTACTCCATATCAATTCCATTGGGTAATATAATGATCCAATTAATTGCAATATCTTATGTAACAGTCTGATTACACGTCTGATTATGCTATGGGAGTCAGGGTCATTATTAGGTGTTTATGTAAGCATCTGAATCAATCATTATATCTGTGAATAAGCTTTCCACCAGCGGCTGCGCCCGTGTGGGCTATACAAATTCAAATAAAAAAAATACAGAGTTTCATACAAACTTTACCCCCTTTTCACCCTCTTAGGGTTAGAATTTCTGAATATCCTTTCTTATCGGATGCCTACGTCATACAAAGAACACACCTACCAAGTTTCAGGTCTCTACAATCAGCGGTTTAGGCTGTGCGCTGATCCGTCAGTTATTCAGGACAAAGCATTTTATATGTATAGATAGATAGATCATTGGTTGGATGCTTTCTTATCATTATTTACATAATCAAGTTTAAGAGTAAAATTTAAATTAAAGTTCAATTAGTATATTTAATGTTAAATATTGTTAGTAATTATTTGCCTATTAGTAGAACTTTGTAAAAGCTTACACGCCTGTAACACAGGTTTATCCTAGTACAGGCTCCTTACATTAAACCTTTATTTCTATGATTTTTACAGTATTTAGATTTTTGCCTATTTAATTTTCAAATAAATTATTTGATACCAATACATGTGTAAGAAATAATAGGCTATTTTTTATACGTCAAGTACCGAAATATTATGTAAAGAAAGGTGACTACTATGAACGAGTAATGTTTGTGATTAGCGAGTTGAGTTGACATCGCTTTGTTGGTTTTTTAAATTCATATAGTATTTGTTATAGCCCTGTGCCTGCGTACGTAAAGCCGTCGTCCCCAGCTGCTACCTTATTTATTTACTAGCTTCTGCTAGCGACTTCGTCCGCGTGGAATAGTGGTGCTCCGCTCTTATTGGTCTTAGCGTGATAATATATAGCCTATAGCCTTGATTTCTGTGTAGCTTTAACCATTACGGTTGCACACGCGTCGGAAGTTTAAAAAATGGAGTAACTTCTCCCGTTTTTCCAACATTTCCCTTCACTGCTCTGCTCCTATTGATTGTAGCGTGATGAAAAGTATACTATAACCAGCTCAGAAGTATGATAAATAATTGTACCAAGTTTCGTTAAAATCCGTCGAGTAGTTTTTGTTTCTCTAACGTTTATACAGACAGACAGGCAAAAATTTTACTGATTGCATTTTTGGCATCAGTATCGATCCCTAATCACCCACTGATAGTTATTTTGGAAATATATTTCATGTACAGAATTGACCTCTCTACAGATTTATTATAAGTATAGATAGATAGATTAGATGACCCGGATAAATTTCGTATCACCTACACCTATCTTAACTTTTTCTCACCGTTTAAACCTTCCTACGACAAATATTTTAAAACTAAAATCAGCTACATCGGCCCAGCCTTTCTCGAGTTTTAGCGAGACTAATGAATACCAATTCATTTTTATATATAAGATTTATGTATATATAAAACATTGAGTACAAAAGTACAGCTTATTTCAATTACAAATTTACCTTACCTTTACCTAAAATTACCTTGATAGCAGTCGTTGTTACAATTCCATATCAAAGGCCGTCAGGTGAATTTGAGAGTAAAAATAAAATATAGTTAGGAAACTCTTTAATTTTGTCTATGGGTATGAATAAAGAATATAAAAAGGCGGGAAATGAACTGTCAATTAGAAGATTCTTGGGTAAGATGATGGTCGACGTAATTTGTAAGTGCAAATTATTTATTGTTTTATGGATAAAATAGTGACTGAACTCCTTAATATCATCTAAGTTCACTGGTCATTTATTTTTAATTATAGTCCGCTTCTCGATGCTAAATATATAATATAGTAAAAAAAACTATAGAGAAACTGCAAGTCTTAACACAGAAAACTAGCAAATCATCTAATCATGAATATTTATAAATTTACTTTTTAACAACGTTAGTGATTAAGACAATTAGCAGCGATCTCGAGTGGTCTGAATTATTTTAACTAGACAGACAATTATGTACAGATAGCAGTAGGTTGGCTTTATAATTTTTTAATTACGACTATATTCCTTTTTTATTAATTAATGACCTCTTGCAGGGTGCTTCTAACAGCATTCGACCTGCTTAACCGGACAATGTGGCGAGGTCCTAATTTAATTAATTAAATTAAGGCCTTCAGCCAAGGCTTAAAACTAAATTAAAAACTAAGTGACAGCGCGCTAGCCCCCCCCCCCCTAGTGGGGAACGAACCTCGGCTTAGGGCGTCACTGGGGAGGACAACTAGGGACTAGCTGGATCATAACACGACTATATTCCTCGAAGGAGTAGCTATAAATATAAAACAAAAATATTTTTAAAACACCTTTATTTTTTTTCTTCTTCATCTTCCGTTGTTTTAAGGACCAACATTTAACAGGCTGATGATTCAGATTTTCATCAAAAGATTCAGAAATTCAAGAGTAATTCATAGACTTTCGCAACTAAATTATACTAAGTACATGCTTATAAAGTACTTACTATTTCTCAATAAAATATGAAATAAACATAAACGTTGTATTGTGTTTTAAACTTTAAAACTCCCATGAATCATTCGTTCAAAACTATAAAAGGAAAACATTTAATATTCATTTAATTCGATTGACATTATTTTTATACTGTTTTTCAAACATCATAATAAACCCATAAATCTATACGTCCATATATTAAAATTGTAGCAGACCGATGTCTGTACATCCAATCTAAATCTAAATATATATAAAACTCATAGGTGACATAGTGATCTATCAACGCACAGCCCAAACCACTGGAGGGATCGGGCTGAAATTTGGCATGCAGGTAGATGTTATGACGTAGGCATCCGCTAAGAAAGGATTTTGATAAATTCTACCCCCAAGGGGGTGAAAAAGGAGGGCAAATTTTGTATAAAACTCGGGCATTTTTTAACTCACGCCGGCGAAGCCGCTGGCGGGAAGCTAGTTATTCATATTATTACTGAAGAAACTCTATTATGGGAGGTCTTTATTAGAGCAGAAGCCAAAACAACATTTTTTTTAATTGTCTGTGATTCTGTTACCTTTTTTTAAGGATGGAAAATCATCAAACGACCCCTCCCTTAGGTGGGGCGGAAGGGAGTGTCAGACTCATACCGCCTTAATTTTAAAGTCTGATTAATTGTTAATCTACTGCTTAGCAATGAATTAGAAATAATCTCACTCATAAATGCTGTTTAGCGTTAATCCGAGCTAGCTAAGCTTTATCCTGGATTACGACGTAAAGTAAGGATTAGGTGAGAAATGGTTACAACTTCAGATTATAGGTTTTTTATAAGTAAGACGGTTACTGACTAAAACCCATCTATGTTCCTTCCTCAGCCCTTTATGTTCTGGGAGCACGGTAATTCTTTCCAACATCCCGCAGTGTCTGTCTGTAACCTGGATTAACACATAATATATGATAAAAAAGTATCAGTTCATCGTTCAAAAATATGTATTCAGTTCCGTGAAGTAATTACCCTCAAAATGCGGGTGAAACCGCGGGAAATTGTTAGTATTTTTTTAAGTATTCTTCTTATTCATATGTGACTTTAATTTTCCACAGAATCCTATTCAAAATGTCACATCCAATTGTCGGTTTTGAGTTATAGCTTTTATGTATTATTATAAGTTATTTGATACTTTAAAATGTTTATTTTTTGTATATAATAGAGCAGTGGTTCTCAAACTTTTTAAATGACGGAACCCTTTTGGGAAGCAAAATACTTGATGGAACCCTACAATAAAACAATTGTTTTTATAAGTGTATTTTTTATTAATCAGCATAATAAAAGTACAATCTAACAGTTACTAATTATTATTTACTTCACCACTTGGCAACGACAACAATAGAAAACATTAAAAAAGAAAAAATCTAACTAGTGGGAGGTATGAAACTGTTTTTTATTTTTCATCAATTGGTTGATATCAGGTTTGATGGAAGAAAGTTGGAGTCTCATATCAGCTTCGGCGTCCAGTCTATTGCGATATTTTGTTTTCGTGGCTGCGTAGGTAGAGAATCCTGTTTCGCACAAATATGTAGTTGGGAACGGGAGCAGAATATCCAGAGCCATTTGGCCAAGCATTGCATATTCATCTTGGATTCTGCACCAAAAATCATTGAGAGGCGTCGTTTTGAACAGTGACTCCATACTTGTGTCTGATGACATTTCTAAAAGAGATTCATATATCTCGTTTGACATGTTTTCAGGCTTTTCCAAGTTGGGTAAAAAAGGATTATGAATCCATGAATTCACTTTAATTTTTGGATTGTGTTCTTCGGGAAAATACTTTTCAAAAGATGCGCGCATCGAACTGAGATATTGGACCAATTCAAATACATCATCTTCAAACATTACTGAGTCGTTTTCGCTAACAAACTCACTGAGTAACGTAAAGCTTTCTATTTCTTTCTTACCAATGCAAATGATCCAAAAATCTAATTTTCTTTTAAAAGCAGTTATTTTATTATAGGCCTGAAACACTGTTGTCTGTTTACCTTGCAACGATAAATTCAATTCGTTAAGTTTTTGAAAGATATCCGCCATAAAAGACAATCGGAACAACCAAGTTTTATCATACAAACGGTCCTTCAAATTAAAAGAAGTATCTGCTGAAAGAAACATTTGTAACTCGGCTCTAAGTTCAAATAGCCTTGTTAAAGTTTTACCCCGAGACAGCCATCGCACTTCTGTATGGAGCAGCAGTGTTTTATGTTTGCTGCCATAATCTTCACACAATAATGAGAACAATCGGGATTGTAGTGGTCGTGATTTGATAAAATTAATTATTTTTACCGCTTCATCCATAACTAATTTTAGATTAGACGGCATTTGCTTCATCGCAAGTGCTTGTCTATGCAGAATACAATGACTGGAACTACAATTACGCGCTTTATTTTTAATTCGTGACACTGCTCCTGCTGTTTTACCTGTCATCGCCTTGGCCCCATCTGTACAAATGTCAATGCAATTGTTCCAACTGAGATTATTTTCTTCAAAAAATATATTTATTTTATTAAAAATTTCTTCCCCGGTAGTGTTTGTAAGCAGCGATGAACACATAAGCATGTCTTCTTCAAAAGAACTTTTATATGGATATCTCACAATAACCAGCAGGATAGCCAAACCAGCGACATCAGTCGACTCGTCCATTTGCAAGGCGAATCGTGTATTTTGTAGACGTGTAACTAGTTCTTGTTTGACGTAGCTTGCCAGATCATGGATTCGTCGTGAAACAGTATCGTTTGATAGCGGAACATTAGAAAGATGCTTTGCAGATTTTTCATCGAGCATACATTTTGTTATGTCTAATACACATGGTTTTATTAATTTCTCAGCGATAGTATGCGCTTCACCTGCTTGTGCAATGCGATAGCTAACTAAATATGATGCCTCCGTGGCCTTTTCGTTGATAGTTTGTGTTACATGCATAATATTTTTTTGACTTTCTAATAACTGATCTTTTTTGCGAACAAAAAATTCTTTATTCTTGTCTTTAGACTCGGGGTGTACAGTTTCTAAATGTCGGCGCAATTTGGCAAGTGCCATGGAACTATTAGGAAGCAGTTTACTACAGAGCATGCAGAGAGGTGAGCCGTTGGAATCAACAAATCCGAAACTGATATAAGATTCATCATACTTCCTTCTTTTCCTCTTTGAAACCGTCGAGCTTGACGTCGTGGCATCATCTTCTGAATCGGTGGTTGCTATATTCTCCGCGCGCACTGCTTTTGAACATTCAGCGTCATTAGATGTTGTTGCAACACGTTTAACACCTTTAAGCCAACGTTCCATTCTTCTTTATTTATAATGTTACACGTCAGGATAGTGGGGTTTAAATAATCCACAATCGTTACTGCGTATAAGAGACTAAATTTAGTACCTACGGTGAAGAAATGTACAAAACTGAGACAACAGAATACAGCAGGCAGTACAACAATGAACACTAGTTTCTCGCTAGCGAGCTTGTAAGTAGGCAGTAACTTATCGCTCCGAACGCTAATCGTCAACTGACGACGGGCGACGCTTTTATACTTAGTCCTAGACTCGATCTCAAATATTCTCGAAAATACTCGAGTCGGCACCTTTGATAAACAAAAAGCAAAAATAAAAACAGAAATTTAAAAATTGCGTTGTAAACAATATCGACTTTATCCTTTGAAGTTAGAGTCGAAAGTCGCTTGTTGACAACTATAGCGTCTAATTCAGAGGCGGCTTTTATCAAAGAGACTACGCGCTCACAAGTATACTACCCGCACGTTTTAAGTTTGCCGCTGGCGATAGGTATGACGTTCGAAAAGTAGCGTCACCAAACCTAATATAAAAATATTTTTTATTTAATTGTAACAATAAAAATTGTAATATTTGGGTAAAACTATGACACATTATAAGTTTTGTTGTCACGTGGGGGAGGGTACGCGCATTCCACAGAACGGCAAACTTAGAGCGAACGGGTTGTACAAGTATAAAATTGTTGATACCAAACTTATGATATATTGTACCAGCTATTGTAACACATGTTTCTACAAATACAAATAAATAAATAAGTAACGTTCATAGCGTTTTGTCTCCGCGCGGCCGCGGAGTCCGCGCAGCCGCGGAGCGACCAGAGAGAGGTGTTTTGATTTTTTTTTCTAAATTCTTACGGAACCCCGACAGAGGTATCACGGAACCCTAGGGTTCCGCGGAACACACTTAGAGTATAGCTGTAATAGAGTGTTTACCATATTGTGTAGGATTAGGTCGATACTACACTAAAAGCTGCTAGATATTGCAAGTCTTTAGGTATCTTATAGTCAAGCATAGGTGCATCAAAAGAGTCTTTATGATTGACGATATACCTACATGGTGTAATTGCACTCACTGTTTTCCTGAAAAGTAGTATTATGAGCGTTAGGCGCAGCCTATAAAGCCTGCTCTGATGCCGACCTGCTTTAAATAGTGTTTTTACCACTACATCAACTATTGTGTAGCTTAATAAAGAGAAGAACAAGATATCGCCGCATTGCGTGATAAATCCAAAAAAATATTTTATTATTATTGATTTGATTGACATTACTATATTGATTACAATTTATATAAATTGTATACCGACAGCAAAAAGTTATTTAATCTGGAATCTGGATCATTGTCACGATATTGACATGTCTTATTGACATAAAAAAGTGTGTTACATGTTCATTGAAGCCCTGACTTCAGACCTAGGTGGCAACCTAATGAGAAAACATAATTATGTACATGGAAATTACAAATTTAAAATTAATGTTACGTCGAAACCATCCAAGTCACAGAGTGATCAACCTAAAGCCATAAACTGCAACATATCCTTCACATCTCCAAACATAGTCAGAAATCAGTCAGTAATCCTTAAGAAAACACGATCCTTTACAATTTAGATTTATGAACCAACAATGACACATTATCAAAGCATGATTAATGCTTGGATTAAAGAGCACTGGAAGTGACCTAAACCTAATAATAATACTTAATTATAGCGACTAAGATGAATTGATGTCCATAGTTGCTGTGTTAGATTTTTCATCGAGGGTGATGTCTTTTGAAATGGGTGACATGGATGGGAATGCAAAGGTTATCGAAGGCAGGAATTGTGACGTTTAAGAGTAATGATTAATTTGCTGATATTTAGTTCTTGGGTAACACTGGTATGTGTGTAGCGACACCTATCTTGCTATATGAGAACGACGTTAGCAAGTTGCTACATCGCGCAAGCAGAGTTCTCGAGGTAATCTATGCTAATATAATAAAGCTGAAGAGTATGTTCGTTTGTTTGTTTGAACGCGCTAATCTCAGTAACTACTGGTAAGATTTGAAAAATTCTTTAAGTTTTAGATAGCCCATTTATTGAGGGAAGCTATAGCTATAGGAAAGCTATATATATATTATCACGCTAAAACCAAAAGGAGCGGAGCACCACTATTCCACGCGGACAAAGTCGCGAGCAGAAGCTAGTTAGAAGATATAGAACTTCCCGACTACAATCATTGGGCGGTATCCCGTCAGGCAATACCACCCGCTTGGCCGGAAAATCCTTTATTTTTCAATGGATAGACCCCACACAGTGCTCCTCCATCTGTGTCTCTAGCTTAGAATTTCACAACAAGGATTTTAAAATATTTAGTAGATAGTAAAATTTTAATTTCCCCCGAAAGGTTAAAAACATGTATTTTTCACAGAAACGATGATAATGGTAGCTATTCTGATAAAGTCAGATAACCCAAAACTTAACATTTTTGTTTGCATACTAACACCAGACTTTTTATCATTAATTATACTTATACGAATATCACAAAACCTTAACCTAAACCTAATTAAACATATATCATATTTTTTTAGACGATAAACATATAATAATAGCAAAATTATGTAATTTCCTCGATATTGACTGATCTTGAATAGCAGTTCTTTCGCTTCAGGTATACTTGTTAACTGCAAAGTAACCACATATTTTTAGTGCAACTAGCAGTAAGGTTCATAAATATAATATAGTGTACAGCTTAGCACCTTTTTCAGGCATTGCAAATGTGTACTTTGTATCACCTACATGTATCTTAACTTTATCTTTCGGCTTTAAGTCAGAAGCCAGAAAATCTGACAAACAGTCTAACCAAGGGGCACCGTGTTACCCGGTTACTGGGTTGTGGAGGTCAGATAGGCAGTCGCTCCATGTAAAACACTGGTACTCAGCTGCATCCGGTTAAGACTGGAAGCCGACCCCAATATAGTTGGGAAGAAGGCTAGGCAGATAGATATTATTTAGAATGTTTAGTCTCTAAGCACTAGAAGTTTTGGCTGTAATACGGAGTTTTATTTTTGAGTCTTATTTAGTGAACTAAAAATCAAATAACTAGCTTGAGTATAATCAGTTACCTACATCATCTGCCTAGCCTTTTCCCAACTATGTTGGGGTCGGCTTCCAGTCTAAACCGGATGCAGCTGAGTACCAGTGTTTTACATGGAGCGACTGCCTATCTGACCTCCACAACCCAGTTACCGGGTAACACGGTACCCCTTGGTAAGACTGGTTGTCAGACTTTCTGGCTTCTGACTACCCGTAACGACTGTCAAAGATGTACAAATGACAACCGGGACCAACAGCTTAACGTGCTTTTCGAGGCACGGAGGAGTCTCGCTATGACATAGATGGTCACCCATCCACGGACCGACCGTGCCAAGCGCAGCTTAACCTTTGATCGGTCGAACCGTGCGGCTGTTACTTAGCCACGAGCTCCTCTATATATAATCAGTTACCTACATAGTTACAAAATACCCAAATTACCAACTTTTTGAATTTACGCTCATAAAAATGGCACGATAAACTCCCCAGTAGTGACATAAATTATACTTGTTCAAACATTATTAGTTGATGTACCTATGTCTATGGGGAAATGCAGAAAAAATATGCCTGACTTTCCCCATTCACTTAAAAACACATTGACCCTAATGTCTTTGTGACAATTTAATTTAGCCCCACGGTTCTAATTCATTGGACAGCAACAGATGTAACATAATCCATGTTGAAAAAACTGAAACCATTTCATTCCTCTCAGGTTACGAGATCTCGAGAAACTCAAGCGTGAAGGTCATTATTACGAACGCATAAAAAAATAAAACAATAATTAAAAACATTATCAAATATCATTGCAACTTTATTGCTTCAATATACAAAATAACGTACAGAAGATCAACTTATAAATTATGATGAAAAACCGCTTACATTTTTGTATATTTGCGCATTTTCGCTCTTTGCCCAAATAACCCCAGGTTTTTCATCATAAGTCATAATTTTGAACTTCTGTTCTTTGCTTTTTACAGTAAATATATTCTTAATCTACATCAAATGGCACTGTACAATGTGTTACTTTCTTGCTGTCTTGCTGTCTTGCTGTCAATCAAGACTGCTCAGTAGCGGCGGTAGGGGCGGAAGGGGTATCTCGTGGGTTGGTACTGGTTACGGGCTATGATAACACCTGGAGCGTATCGGGCGTCGTGGTAGCTTCCTGAAAATTAACATGGGAATATTAAGAACAACTAGTTTAAGCTATTATTAAGTTAGAAAATATTTTATCATAGAGTAAAAATACAGCACGGTTTGCGTACCGCGAGCTTGATATCCATATCTATACTAATATTATAAAGAGGAAAGATATGTTTGTTTGTTTGTAATGTTTTAACTCAAAAACTACAAGACGGATTTTCTAAATTCTTTCACCGTTAGAAAGCTACATTTTTACGAAGTGTATTAGGCTATATTTATTTCCAGAAATAATTAGGGATCCCTACTAAAACTTGAATAATGTAACCCAAGGTGTAAAATAATGTCCACGCGGGCGAAGCCGCGGGCGGAAAGCTTTTTATCAATATTTTGCCATCCTATTACATCTCTACAATTCCAGGGTAATCCCAAAGTAAAAAAACTCATTAAAGACAAAAAAGACTCAGTACGACCTATTTTTTTAGAGAAGGAAAGTCATCAAATTAATGACAACTCCTGCCGTAGGTGGAGAAGAAAGAAGTGTCAGACTCTTACTGACTAGCCCATCACTGTTACTTCCTTTGCCCTTTGCGTTCCCTGGTAGTTGTAATTCATTCATACAATCCCGAAGCCTGGGATATGCTGGCCTGCCCCTTAATTACGTAAAAAACGGATATCCAATTGACATACCTATCAAAAGGAGTTTAATATACATTACTGCATGTGTTTGAACGTTTATCTCATTGATATTTCCAACGAAGCAATGTATAACATTGAAATGTCGAAATGAAAGTTATTGCAACTGAAATATAAATATTTTGGCTTACGTAATTTGGGAGCTGGTCTCTCAAAAAGATGTCAACTATTCTGAGATATCTGCATAGTTGATATAAAAATGTGTCTTGGACATCAACAATTATTGTTAAGACAACCATATCCGACTATTCAATGTAGTCTCCCATGCATGGCAATCTTGATCAATTATATGTCTATGGCTCGCGTTAAACATCACGAAAAAATATTAAAACCTATTAACACATTTCAATGGCTACAATTATTCACTTCTAATCTTGGCTTATGAACCTACCAATTAGCTGTGGCGATAATTATCACGTTATTAAAAAGCTATCTAGATTAATGGATATGTCATCTATGTTGGATGCAATAAAATGTTGATTTAGGCTCAATACTATGTGGTACCTGGTACAAATTGAAAGTAAGAACACACGTAGAGACTGATAATATCCTCATTATTCTGTCGGTATAAATATTAAATTTGTAATTATTGAAGTATGTTGCATGCCTTCTAATCTTGTACCGTTTTTAGAGCAGTGATTATGAAACTAATATTCCTTAACATAATTGACACAAACCTGGGTAAGAAACCATAACTGCATTTGCAAGTCAGGATTATTATCATCCAGCTCTCATCGTTTGCCTAACTTTTTAGCTAGTCTAACTGTCGTCTAAGAGATTGTCTGTCTAATTTTCATTACCTCATTGCAAGGCGACATGATATTCCTTGATATCATGATTGTCGAACTTACAGGCTTCTCACTTAGGACTGTCAAACATCAACAAATGACAGCAGGGTCAATAGATTTCCGAGGCACGGAGGAGTCTCTATTTTCTATAGATGATCACCCATCCTCGGACCGACATCGATGGATATGAATGGTTATTACCCCTCAAGCTCTTCATAATCTAGCTCTCACTGTTCTCGTAAATAGCCTTCCTTACTAATATTAATATGCGTTAGTTTGTGAAAAAATATTTGTTGCTCTTACACGCAAAATTATCTGAATAGATTTCGATGTAATTTGGTGCACACATAGTTTATAACCTGGATTAACACACGGGTTATTTTTTATCCGGTTGCGCGAAGTAGTTCAAAACAGCTGATTCTCATATAATTATAAAAAAAATCTCACCATCATCATAAATACCAGCAGCTTCATCTCTCGCGTTCTCCTGCAGCGATCTGGCGATAGCCTCAGGGATGGGCGGTGGGGTTGGGAGGTGAGCACCCTGGGGCTGGAAGCCGTTGGCGTCAGCAGTGTACCTCACGCTGTACACCTGGCCATCATCACCGGTGTAGGAGTAGCTGCCTGCCGCTTGGATGCCGTTGGCTTCGACTCCAGTCTCATCGGCGTGGATGCCTGGAAAGAAGAAGGATTTGGTTTCAGATTTATATTTCTGTGGCCATGGCATTCGTAACGTTAATTTAAACGATTTTCGAATCATAAATACAACCAAAAGAAAAGTTTATATTCAAAATGCATAAATATAAATAATATATAATATATTCCTAAAATACAATTAAAGTCATCAATTCAAATAAATAGTACGTAAGAAACGAGTATTTTGCATTCAAAAATCACGAGTACGAGTATTTTTCGGAAAGTGATTCGTGCTAGGCCTAATGCACTATCAATATTTAAGTTTTTAACTGCCTTATGAATTAATTTATTTTATTTTGTGGACACGCATCACAAGTGTTCAAAGTCTCAAAAGTTTGCGTAGGTACCTATAATGCACTACAATCACAATCTTCTTTTCAGTCACCTGTCATAGAATTTAATTTATATCAATATTTTTTTTTTTCAAAGTTTATTGTATGTAAGGGCGTAAGAAACGATTTGAGGAGCGCTTCTAATAAAAAAATAAAATAAAGTCTGCTGATGAAGCTGCGTACAAATTATTTACTTATAGCTCAAACATACTGCGATCTCATTTTCTGAAATATCGTTCTGCTAAATATCGAAATTTCAAATTGTATGAATCTTACAAAAAGTAACTATGTAAGTATAATATTGGTACACCCGTGCGCGTGCTCCAACTCATCTATCTATCTATACTTATAATAAATCTGTAGAGAGGTCAATTCTGTACATGAGATATATTTCCAAAATAACTATCAGGGGGTGATTAGGGATCGATACTGATGCCAAAAATGCAATCAGTAAAAATTTTGTCTGTCTGTCTGTCTGTCGGTCTGTCTGTCTGTCTGTCTGTCTGTCTGCCTGTCTGTCTGTATAAACTCTATAGAAACAAAAACCACTCGGATTTTAACGAAACTTGGTACAATTATTTGTCATATTCTTGAGATGGTTATAGTATACTTTTCATCACGCTACAATCAATAGGAGCAGAGCAGTGAAGGGAAATGTTGTCATTTTGTTTAAACGCGCTAATCTCAGGAACCGCTGGTCCGATTTAAATAATTCTTTCAGTGTTAGATAGTCCATTTATCGAGGAAGGCTATAGGCTATATATCATCACGCTAAGACCAATAGGAGCGGAGCACCACTATTCCACGCGGACGAAGTCGCTGGCAGAAGCTAGTTAAAAAATAAAAATAATGCGTGTTAGATAAGATCTACCTACTTGAGAATAGGCAATTTGCATTATTCGCAACTTGCAAATATGTTTATGGATCGTTGTTATAAATACTTAGACACACTGATTATTTTCAGACTGTTTTAATATTAACACTCTTTCACTTTCTGTAACATATTTATGTTAGAGAAAGGAGTGTTGTTTTTAACGCCCATTTCAACATATTTTTATTTATTTTCGTCATTATATTGGTACTTATTTAACTTTAGCTATACTACTACGGCTAAAGAGTCTTAATTGACATTCCAGAGTCACATATTGTTATGAGAATTGGTAGTTTCATAGATATATAGATCCCTTCTCCTCTCACGCAGAATTAAAGAAGTCCATAAGTAGATTGTATAGCTACGTATTTTGATTCCATAAAAACATATTTGTCAGTAAACATGCAACTTCGATGCGCTTCGCTGATTCTACGTGGACCAATAAAAAGCCCAAGTTCTCACGATTAGTAATTAAGTTACGCCTACAAATTGTACGCTACATTATGATAATGGTCTGTATCCAGCCTTAGACTATAGATTTCAAATTAGGTCTTTTACGCAATTTGCGTAAAGTACGGACGCACCCACGTTCACTTTGATTAGATTAATAATGTAAGCGCATCATGATGATGCTTTAAGCGTGTGTGGTAAGTAGATAATGAAGTTTTACGGGTAATATGTTATGTAGAACGATCTAAGTGAGCTTAGCGCGCAATGTAAGTATAGTAACACTACTGCCTGTATTTTATACTAGGAAGCAATTAATGCTTGTTAGTTAGTTACATATTTCTAAACTATCAAGACACACAAAAAGTTATTTAATTAGAAACAATATAATATAAATCTAGTGTTTGTTACGAGTTTACGGTAAAAGCTGCACTGACTTTGATAAAATTGGTTATACAGATAGATGGAACCTGGATGGGAGACGATTATAGGCTTTTTATTCGGGCATGTGAAGGGCGGGACAGCTGGATTGTCATGAACGATTGGCTTGATAATTAGCAAGTTCTAACGCCATAGTTAGCTCAGTAGTGGTTTTGATGCAAGACTGATATTTGTAAAGCCATAAATATTATTTTTGTAAATGTGGGAAAAATTCTAGGGCCATCTTTATTTTATTCTCGATAAGCTAAGATAATAATATCACTTGGATTCATTTTTAGTTAGACGAACGGAAATTATACTAAAAGACATTTACCGTTTTACTTATAAAAAAAATCCTGAAAACCAAAGTCTAAGTCTAAGTCTAAGTATGACTGCATAAGGCCTGAATGCTCCCAATTAAAACTACGGGGGATTAATTATGACATATACTTTTCTAATTTACTCATCATAAGGGTAAGATTTGCTGCGGTAAAAAAAATATATGGAAAACAAAATGGAAAAAAAACTTGCACGGAACGGTACCTGAACAAAATCACTCGCGTAGTGTCAATTTAAAATAATACCAATTTAGTATTAAACTCACCATTTTCCGTATCAAAAGCATAATGGTAGCCTTGCTCGTTGACTTCAGACTCGGACCTCAAGATGGCGGCGTTCCTATCTATCCCGGACCTGGCCCGGGCGTCGTAGTTGTAGGGGTAGCGGTATTGGGGGGCGACGTAACCGGGGAGGAGACCTGCAGCGCAGGCTCCGATGAGGGCGGTGAAGATGATCTGGGGGCGGAAAATAGGGCTGTAGATGATAGAGATTAAATATGAAATGATGTGAGTTGAGAGTGACGATGACCTGGGGGTGGAAATGGGAGTGAAAAACTAAATGATTAGAGAAGAAATGGTGTTATTAAGGGCGCCAATTTTAATAATCATTTTAAGACTTGTTTGTAGTTAAAAAGCAGTTGAAAATATTAAATAGTTGAACTGTAAAAGCTTCAAGACATCAAAAATTAAATAAAATATAGCAATTGAATGATAATTTCCTGTAGAATATGATAGTTAATAATTCTATAGGTTTTATAAAATTAAATTTTATAAAAAAGCTCATTGTTAACTACAAAGCTTTTAAATCAAAACAAGTGTAAATATTTTACAAGAAATAAATTAAAAGAATGTAATAATTATATTTCAATTACAACATTTAAAACGTTATCCCACAAAGGGAATCTTGTAACAATTATAACACCACTTCATAACTATTACGGTAACCGTTACCAAAATGTTATAACCTAACAAACAATATCAAAGAAATCACAATAAACCCCATGAAGAAACCGTTACACAAATCACGAATTCCAAATTTGAAAACCACGATTAAAACGTCTATAAACACCACAAAAGAGTTTCATGACAAAGAGTTTTATTGACACAAATGTTCGTGATTTTTTTTAGATTCGTATAAAGCCTTTGATACACCTACCAACTTCATGATGTTATCAGGTCTGAGGTTGGCAGAAGAATGCTGGTTTTGGTCCTCGCCTCACTATATATAGGTGTCGATCTGATGATATCCTGAGCCCCAAGGTCATGGTCAAGTAAAGTCGCCTTAGAAAATCTGATTCACTGACGCGGATATTTTTTTAATTAGGTCTTACTGGAATTTGAAAGGGGAATTGCAAAGTTCTAATTTTAAAAACATTCGAATCGTGTTTAATAATGCTTAGTGATGCAATAAAACTAATTACGATTTGAATTATTGAATTAAAAATTGATATTCGATTTATTTTTTACAGTCTCAGATAACTTTATTCGATTGTTACTGTCATATATTTCATATAAATCAATTATTATATAATTTTTAATTTCCGTTTCTTGCGTGATGATATTAAATTTTAATCAATTACCAATCAAAAAGTAATTTATACTGTGGAATACAAAAGCTCTAAAAACGTGTGAGAATGAAGTTCTCTTATAATAAAAAAAGCTAATAAAATTTTAGCATTCAGTACCTGCTATAAAATATTTTATTAGTATTTTTAAATTATTATTCGATCTAAAAAATCGACAGCTCAACTTAAAATATTCGTATTAATATCTGCAAACGACATCTTAAATATACAATGCACGTATACGAAAGGACGTAACTAAATTTTTTTTGGATGTTGAGTTTTTTACTTATTTGGATTTAGGAAAAGATTCTAATTACGTATTTAACTCAATATCGAAAAGAATCTAGTTACGGCCTTTCTTCTTGTGGCAGCAGAATAAATATTATGTGGATTTCAACTCTTCAAACGGGAACACATCAGTTGACAA
This sequence comes from Pyrrhia umbra, assembly GCA_963891755.1. Lineage (NCBI taxonomy): Eukaryota > Metazoa > Arthropoda > Insecta > Lepidoptera > Noctuidae > Pyrrhia > Pyrrhia umbra. Next base: position 11,415,233 of record OY982933.1, on the reverse strand, counting down.
ATCAGAATTAAACTTACTAACGTTATAAATGCGTAAGTTTGTGAGTATGTATGTTGTTATGATCCAGCTAGTCCCTAGTTGTTCTCCCCAGTGACGCCCTAAGCCGAGGTTCGTTCCCCACTAGGGGGAGCCCTTAGCGCGCTGTCACTTAGTTTTAAACTTAGTTTTAAGCCTTGGCTGGAGGCCTTAATTTAATTAATTAAATTAGGACCTCGCCACATTGTCCGGTTAAGCAGGTCGAATGCTGTTAGAAGCACCCTGCAAGAGGTCATGTAGAAAAAAAAAAAAAAAAAGAGTATGTATGTATGATTGTTACTCTTTCATGAAAAAACTACTAAAACGATTTGGATGAAATTTAGTAGGTATACCTACTATCTTCTTCTATACTTATAATAAATCCGTAGAGAGGTCAATTCTGTATATGAAATATATTTCCAAAATAACTATCAGGGGGTGATTTGGGATCGATACTGATGCCAAAAATGCAATCAGTAAAATTTTTGCCTGTCTGTCTGTATAAACGTTATAGAAACAAAAACTACACGACGGATTTTAACGAAACTTGGTACAATTATTTTTCATACTCCTGAGCTGGTTATAGTATACTTTTCATCACGTTACAATCAATAGGAGCAGAGCAGTGAAGGGAAATGTTGGGAAAACGGGAGAAGTTACTCCATTTTTTAAGCTTCCATCGCGTGTGCAACCTTAATGGTTAAAGCTTCACAGTAATCAAGGCTATATATCATCACGCTAAGACCAATAGGAGCGGAGCACCACTATTCCACGCGGACGAAGTCGGTGGCAGAAGCTAGTATATTATAAAATGAGCTTAAAATACTAGCCATCAACAGCAATTTATGCTTGCGTCTGTCAACCGGTACCTCGTCGTATAATATCCTTGTACGTAATATTTATAGATCTAGTTGTCAAAATTTGCAAACAGCTTGGTGGAGCTTTTGAAGTTGTTTCCAACCTGTATGTATACCAAATATATTATTATAACTTTGGTCCCCTAGGAGAAGAAGAAGCACTGAGATGTCTGTGTGCTTAAGTTCACTATTTCACGCCAAAACTACTGAACCGATTTAAATGAAATTCGGTATAAAGATAGTCTAGAGCATGAGAAAGGACATAGGCTAGTTTTTACCCGGGTGCGGTAACCGCGGGAAATAGCTAGAAATACATAAAACAAAGTCGTGTTAATTACACCATTTATAACTCAAGAACGGCTGAACCGATTTTTATGATCATTGATTTATTGGATTTGTTTCCGCTCCAAATAGCAGAAGAACTTTTAAAACATATGAAAAATAACAGTTATGGAGCGGTACGAAGTCCGGGCCGGCTAGTTATGTATAAATAAGGAATTCTTACAAAAAAACCTACTAAAAATTACCGAACAAAAACGGTTTACCGAGGTTTTCCGAATAATATTTTTTGAAAATATAATTCGATGCATTGACATTTAGGTTTAAAGTCATAGATGACCTACCAAAGAAGCGATCTATATAGTGCAGCAGTCATTTTGACCCCTAAGAATCGTGCATTTTAAAAACCGCATCGAATCATAAAATATCTAAATGCAGATGCAATTTATGCCATGACTAATATCTTACTCTTATTATCCTGGATAGAGCGAGACGTCACCATTGAAACAACTTTTTAAGACCTAACTGTTTTTAATAGTAGTCGAGCATAATGACATAGGTACAACAATCTTTTAGCTATCAAATATATTAACATTGTCCTGAGATACCTACTACCTTAAGCTCACACTATAATCAGTTGGCTAAAATATGTGTCATAATTTTACTGAACGAAAAAGCTAAATGCAAGTGTCTTCCCAGATACCGCGCTCACGGAATAAAAAGGGTTTACGAAGGAACATGGATGGGTTTCAGTCAGTAAGAGTCTGGCACTCTCTCTCGCCCGGAGTCATTTGATGATGTCTCATTCGAAAAAAAAGTTTTTCCCAGTTCAGATGTAGATGTTACTTATTTACTAAGTTTATTATAGCCTATTTATTGCCCTTTATCTTTGCTTTGTAACTATGCTATTCTATATATAAAAGAAGAAACTATCAACGCACACGTAACATGCATCAACGCAACGTCTAACTAGATGCAGCTGAGTACCAGTGTTTTATATGGAGCGACTGCCTATCTAACCTCCACAACCCAGTTACCAGGTAACACGGTACCACTTGGTAAGAATGAATCAGAAAGTCAGACAACCGGTGTCTGACTTTCTGATTCAAATTAAAAATGACAGAGTTTCATACAAACTTTGTCCCCCTTTTCCCTCCTTAGGGGTAGAATTTCGGAAAATCCTTTCTTATCGGATGCCTACGTCATACAAAGAACACACCCTCCAAGTTTCAGGTCTCTACGATCAGCGGTTTAGGCTGTGCGTTGATCCGTTAGTCATTCAGGACAAAGCATTTTATATGTAGAGATAGATATCGACTTTACTAGAATTTCCATAAAACTTATCGGGTACATTCAATCGCAGCCGACATCCTGGTTCAAATCATTTTGATTGATTGTCAGACTAACATTCTACAAAATCCTATTAAACACGTAAATCTATAGGATAATTACTATATCTTTTAGAATTATCATTATCTTTTATATATAAAAGACCATGTTTACGAGATTTTTATTGTCTTTAATTAGTTTTATTCATCAGTCGAGCTTTGAACTGGTGTAATCTATCATTAATGATATTTTATTGAAATATAAACTAGATTATAATAATAAATTGCTGTTGTATGAGTTGTCGTTTGTCTGTTGTATTATACAACGTGTAAAAAAAATAAGCAATAAAATTTAAGCGGGCTACACATTTGGTGATAACAAATCTTTTACGCCGTATTAGGAACTGGAAATCTTATGGGGTCTTATAGTTTTAGAACAAAAAGAAGTAACAGTTTTTGTTAAAAAAAATAGGTTACAGCCCTAAAAATTGGTTAATAAACTCAAATTTGAAGATCAATAATGCCGAGTTCGCAAATAAGTTACCCCTTATTTTCTACCTATTCGTCAACTAGCCTAATAAGCCTAATAAAATTTAGTGAAAAAAAAATTATGAAAAAAAAAAAAGTTAACAGATTTAATAATAAGATTTTGTCAGTAGCATCTATACTTGATATATGTAACATACCCTTAAATATTATTGCTTATTTTTTTACACGTTGTATATTTATTATTTACAAGCTGTCGCCTGCCACTTTGCCTGTCTAAAGGCCAAATTCTACGACTGATGTTTTCGTAATCGGTCCGTTAAACGAAAAGGAACCAGGAAGCTGGAATTTTCGCTTTACCCACTTCTAGTTCAAACCCGATTTGGTAATCGACCGTTTCAGGAATAAAAATCTCAAATAATACGTTACCCATCGAAAGTTGGAAGTTTGAATTTATGATGAACAGTTGAGAACCGTTATCTTATCGGTGAATTTGAGCCTAAGATAGATTACAGAAGCACCGACTTTTAGAAATGGGTAGTTCATGACGTCACGTATTACGAAGAATAAAGACGGTCTTTTTGGGATTAAATAAAACTTAAAAAATAAAGAAGTGGTTTTACTAGAATTTTAACCATTTTTTTTATGGCTGGAAAATTATAAAAATTACCCCTCACGCTTTGGGAGTAGCGGTTGGGAGTATCTTCTACTGACTAAAACCTATTTGCCCCTTGCTTTCCATGGTCGCGGTTACTTTTCGAACAATCCCGATACCCAGGCAGGACTACAATTTTAACCTAACCTTACTACTATGATTGATAGCCTATAGTCTGCTGTACCAATTGATTTTAAGTAAAATGTAAACAAAGTCGTAACCTTATTTGTTCTAACTCTTTCACTGAAATAAACAAAATGGCGTAAGGATAGCGTATTTATGTCAATTTCATGCTCTTAACATCATCATTCACCAATTCATGCCGTTATATTTATACGAGTGGGAAAATTAGAACAAAATAGGTTATGATTTTGTTTAAATTTTTCTTAAAATCGATTCGTAGAGACTATAGTAGTTGGCCTATTTGTTGACGTCTGAATGTCATATTAAAATGTATACCTGCTACAATAATAGGTGTGATTTCTTACAAAATATACATAAAACACGAAAATCGTATGCCTAGCCTAAAATAACAAAACAAATTACCATATAAATGTGCGTTAATGTATAAAAGAACAACTTCTATTTCGAGTATGACGTAATAATCGATAAAAAATCGATATAAATCATCGATATGCGTTTCGAACTAATCCGAATATGTCAAATTGAATCGATTGCTACAATAAATGGGGCCAAGTTCTTCTTTACTACGTTTTACACAATACACAGTTGAAATGTTAGTTGTAGCAAGCTTTATAGCCTATAAAAAAGCCTATTTTATTAAAGTTTTTTCGAAATGTAAATCTATTAATCGATATTGAACTTGGCTTCCTTTTACTTTTTATACATTTTAACCTTTTTGAAATCAAAGCTATTTAGGGTGCCGTACTCGACAAGGAATCCTTATAGTTTCGCCATGTCCGTATATCTGTCTGTCCGCGGCATAGCTCAGAGGTTCTTGGTACTAGAAAGCTGAAATTCGGTATGGATATGTACCTACATTAATTATGCTGACAAATAGGTAAAATAATATTAAGAAAATATATTTTAGGGTAGCTCCCATACAAGTAAAGTAGGGATTTTTTCTCACGTAGGTATCCCGTCGTCTGAGGTATTATTGGATAGGTCTTTTAAATGCCATTTTTCGGTTAAGTGAGCTATTTGTGAAATATCTAGCCTTTTAGTATCAAAGAGGATTATGATGCCCAAAGGAGGAGATCGCGGCTCGGTGACCGATTAAAAATTAAGCTGCTCTTATCGCAGCTGGTCCCTCGATGGGTGACCGTCTAAGATATATATGATAACATCTAGAAACTTCTGCAATTTATGGTATCACTTTGCTATAACGAACATAAATTCTCATCACGATATAATGGCAATCTAATTATTAATTATTGCCAATGATATTATTAATTGTGACATAATAATGTCAAAGGTATTTAGGTATAATGATAATTATTAGACCCATATGGTATTCTATGTATAGGAGACATATCTGTGAGGTTCTATTATTACGATACAATACTATGAGAAAATGCATCATTAAGGTATGAAGTTCAATAAATTACTGCTTTTAAAACGGTGAAGAGAACTCTAGGTTAGTAAAGCTAACTATTAATTAAATATTTTAACAGTACACCATGGTATACTTACAGAATAATTTCTCCTCTGATAAATCTATCCAAGGGTTGTCTGTAAAGATTGCTTTTAGCGATAAGACCGCCCACTGTGCCACCTTATGTAACCAAGTTTTTCTTTTGATGTACATAACGAAAAATTTATTCTACACGAGCCTATATTTCTATCTATGATACAATTACATTATGTCGGGACCTTAAAAGAGACTTGGTCCCTTGAATTAGTTTCGGTGTTTCTTCTCAAGGTAGACATCAAGTATAAAAAAAAAACCAGACCGTGTAAGTGTTATTTTAAAACCTACTAGCTGTTTCCCGCGGTTTCACCCGCATCCCCAGGAAACTATTTCGCGCACCCTGATGAAAAGTATCCTATATGTTAATCCAGGTTTTGAACAATGTGTGTACAAAATTTCATCCAAATCCTTTCAGTATTTTTTGCGTAAAATAGTAACAAACATACATACATCCATATATTCTTACAAACTTTCGCGTTTATAACATTGGTAGGATTTGGAAAATAAATATCATTTACTTATATAACATTTTTTCTGTCTTCTTAGAATCTGACTTGTAGTTATAGAGATAGATATATGTATGTATGTATGTACACGTGTGTGTCATCATCATCATCAGCCCGTCTATCCTCTGCTAGACATAAATCTCTCCCATGGCATGATCTTCACTGAGCACGATCTTCAAATGACTCCTTCCATCAGAGTGTCAGACTCTAACTGACTAAGACCCATCCATGTTCCTTCTTTTGCCCTTTGTGTTCCGGGGTGTTGGAAACTCTTTCGAACATCCCGCAGCTCAAAACCCCTGCCTGCTACCTTACAAATAAATAATTATCATACGTCATACCGGTACGAAATAGGAACATAGATCATTTTTAACCGACTACAAAAAAGGAGGAGGTTTTCAATTCGGATGTTTGTATTTTTTTTATGTTTGTTCGCGCATAACTCTGTCGCTTGCCAACCGATTTAAAAAAATCTTTTTTTGTTGAAAAGGGTATACTTCCCAAATGGTCCCGTGATAAGGAAACCAAGATCTGATGATGGCATCCCAGAGAAGTCCAGGGCAATTTTCGAAAATCATAGAGGCAACTAGTGCATTTGTTAACTTTTTCATGAAGTATTTTAAAGCACTACAATTTTTTATAAGGAAGTTTAAAAGAATAGCTTCTACAAAATTATGGTTGGATTCCTAATACCATTGTTTACATGCAGTTTTTTTTAATTGCATCGTTAATTACACATTTGTATGTAAGAATGGAGTCGGTAAATGGAAACGTTAAGTAGGTACGTGAGCTTATTGGAAATTGTCAACTTTCGATCCGCAATAAACTAGATTTGCATTTAAATGTGCTTTAGCATTTAATGAAAAGAATGCAAGATATTTGTGTAAAGGAGTATTTTTTTTAATTAATTTATGACTAAATCATTAGTTGAGAAGAATCAAAAATAATCCTTAATAATATTTGAAAAAAAATATGGAAGTGTCTCTCTCTATCTTTAACTGTCACGCTAAAACGGCTTAATGAATTTCAATAAAATTTGATGAGGAGATAGCTTGAACTCTGGAGCAAGACACAAAATAGTTTTTATCTGGGTGTATGTAGGAGTTTCAGTGGGAAACCATAAACTTTTTCTGTTTTTTTTTTTGTGCCATTCATTAAAACTAACGTGACTGACAAAAAGTATTAATTACAAATTAGATGTTCTTCACATGTATTTTGAGAGGCAATTGTTTTCTGATTATAGGTCTGTTGGTAGTCAGTCACGGCTTTGTGTGACTTAATTATCTGTTAAAATATTGAGGAAGCAATGCCACGGTAATATTATCTATACAGTATTGTAACTCGGCCCTTTTTGGGAAATAACTACCTACAGCCGCGCGGTACTCACACACGCGATAATAGGGTTAGGTTATAATTTCATCAACCTATTTGAGTGTCTAGTTTTGTGAATGTATTATATTTTTATTGTAAAAAATGTTTTTTTTTGAATGACATAGGATGTGTTCAATAATAAAAACATGTTTACCTACTACTTCTACTACCTCTTACTTATAGGTATATTATTACGTAAATCTTACTAGGTTGATACCTACCATTTACACATATACATTTCATAATAATATTTCGTCTAATTCAATAATATGTAGATATGTATATAAATAGCTAATTACATAAGTAAGTAAATAGCCTAGCCTGGGAAACTCCTTATTTTAACGTAAGCGCACTTTTTACGCACTATTCACTTATTTATTAATTAATCTAGGTATTTTACTCAGTGGAAAAGTCTATATATCTGCCTATTAAAAGCAAAAACAGATTACATTTTTAGTAGACAGACATATACAAAAGTTATAGTTATACCTTCCGGAGTATCCAGGTAATTTAAAAAAATATTATCTCTGGATGAGTTGTTGACGAATTTATGCAACCAAAAACAGCACAATATATCCTACTCGTCATATTAAATATGTACTTGAACTTAATTTTTAGGGAATAAATCGCGCGGTTATTGTTAAAAAACAACACACCGTCCGTTCGACACTGCGGTACAGCCGTGACTGTCTGCGCCCCGAGCGCACCGCGAGATCGAGGCGCGTAGGCATAGCTCGTTTCGTCCGTTTGTATGAAGTTGGAGTACTGTTTGATAATATTACCGTGGCAATGCCTATAAAGAATAATGATATCTCGAAGTTACATAACAGCAGTGCCGATTGATAGATTAGGAAGGTTAAGCTGCGCTAGCCGCGGTCAGGCCATGGATCCGGCCATAGTGAGATACCTCTGTGCCTCGGAGAGCACGTAAAGCTGTCGGTCCTGCGCCTGATCTCTCCCCAGTCGTGTTGGATCACCGACCCAATGAACTATGAAAGTGAGGGAATACAGAGAAAAAAAAATCACAGACGTAGTATAATGGACTTAATAGGAAAATTGTCATGGCAAGTAGGCTTAACTGGTTACAGAGTCATCGTCGATTAAATAAGACCTACTACGGAACCCTACTGCGCGTGGCCCGACACGCACTTGGCCGGTTTTTAATATTAGTATGGATAACGATATTAATAAAGATATATTTAGTCTTGAAACCATTTTCAACATAATTACTTCCTTAATTATGAATAGAGTTACAAAATTGTGCAATTTTCTTAAATTATGTAGATAAGTATACACAATTAATGAAAAAAAAATGCATTTAAAAAAGTTTGGTATCTAATTTAAGCACCAATTTTAAATATTAATAATTAACTGCACATTTTGATATTTAAAAAAATAATTACTGATCTAACAATTTAATGTTTAGTTCACTACCAAATATAAAACTATACCTTTTTGGTCTTCGCGGATTTTCCTGCATTTTTGTGTTAAAAGTAAAAAAAAATACTGTTAAGTTGCTACACACTAGTTGTTCGGTTCCAAAGAGTAGGTCCTATGGTGAAGGACCAGCAACAAACTCCATGGACAAACTTTAAAAAAAAGAATAAATGGTGTTCACAATGACTCGGCTAAATTAGTATAAGCTAAGAAAATTATATAAAATTATATTAAACATACAAGGTATGTTAATAAGTTGTACAACCCAAAAAAGCAAAAAGAGGTGTCGTAGTGTAAAACTAGCTTTACCGCGAGCAGAAGAAAAGAAAATCGACTGTCCTACTGAACTGCGAAGTTCAAAACATCAAATCATTTAATTTCAGATGAATATTACTAAGTATTTACATATTAACAAAAAAACTTACAATAGCTAAAAACTAAACTATATACATATATACTACACTAATACAGAGCGTCAAAAAATTCCTCCTCATCGCGGTCAACTGGGAGCGTACCCAAGAGGCTGGCTGCATTGCCACGTTGGATTGCTATGCTTATCCGTTGGCCAAAATAACAGCCAGCCTTTGGGTCTCGCGAAGCGTCAATCAGCCGCCTGGATATTTCCTTAAATAAAAGGTGAGCATTTGGACCCCACGACCCAAGAGTTTCAACCCCAAACGGCTCGAAAATATAGTTGCCAATAAGGTTACTATATTTCCGCCGTTTGAGGTTTTCAGCAGCAGCAGCGGCAGCCGCTGCGCAGCACGCAGAGCCAGAAAGATGGGATGGCGCAAGAGTATCGACACAGGTCGCGTCCCACACTAAAGGCCTACCCATCTTCCAAGGAAACAACGACATACCGTCTGGTCTCTTGCCATCGTCGCGTGCCAAGCCGTTTGGTTCTAGTACGGCTGGAACCCCGACGGCAACAAGAGCGCGACGAATGATATCATTTATGTTAGCGTGCCGCGCTATACGGCCCGCACTTCTGCTACACGACAGGCCGTGGTGTCCGAGGCTATTGACAGCTTCCCCACAGTGGCAGCGGTGAGGAGAACAGCAGGGAGCGCCCAGACGTAAGCAAGCAGCGAGGCGGAAAGTAGTGTCGTCAAACATGGTGCCTATGTTTGACGACGGAAGTGCCAGAAGCCATAGACCCGACTCCCATTGACCCACAGCCAGCAGGCGCGCACGCTCGGCAGAAGTAATTGACGTTTCAAGTAAATTTTCCCGTATTACTTTGCAGAGCGGCTCATCCCACTGCCTCTGGGAGGCCGGGTTGGCGGGTGGATCTGAATTCGGACAGGTGATTTTCCAGGCATCTATAGCCTCAGTTAAGAACGGTACATCAAAATTAACCAGTGTATGAGCTAAAATATTCCTGGTTAATTTCTCGGTACCGTGTACTGAGGATATAAATGCCGGTAAACTAATACTAGTAATTTTGCGGACTCCGAGGCCTCCCATACGGATGGGAAGTGTAGCTTGTAGCCAAGCTCGGTCGTCCAAGGCCACATTTAAGACAGAACTAAGTGTATGATGGATAATTTTATCTATTTGGTCTAAAAGATGTGTGTGCTTCCACAAATGGGAAGACCGAAGGAATTGATTGAATTGACTAATTTCAGATTAATTACAGATTAAATAATTTCCAAAGAAAAATTTGATATACCTATCTCACTTGCCTTACATTTCAGAATAGAAGAAAAGAAAGAAAAACCATTTATTGACACAACATAAGACAATCACAATAGGGAATAAAAAAAAAACAAATATAAAATAATATTGTGCCAAATAGGTCCAGTTCAGCATTATGCCAGACAGCTAGTGCCTGACGCTGGTTTTCAACTGGACCTAAGACGAGTTGCGGGTAGCATGAATCAATTACTGTTTCGAATTATTGAAATAATGAACAATATATTTACGCGAACAAAATAGCAAATGAAAAAAAAAAAAATAATAAAAAAAAAAAGTAATAAGAATACAGACAAAGTTGCTTTCTACAATGAAATAAAACTCTTAGTAATTGAAATAAAATATGTAAATTGCTAACTATATTACAGGATGGTGCACGATTGAGAATTTTAAATTCAATTGTTACATTTTATCTAAGAAATGTAGATAATAATCGCTAAAACCACTACACCGTGAGGTCGTGACTTCAATTCCGGATTAGTTTGCAATAAAACTTTTGATTTTTCTCGAAACGTAAATTAAAATTCCTTACTAAATAGACAATATTACTAACAAAAGAAACCCATATATAACATTTCTAGGTATAGATACAAAAACTGAGTTTTTTCGCAGCTTATTAAAAAACTCAATTAATTCAAAAATAACTTTTTCAAACTAGGCAGAAAGGTATTTTTGCTGGGAAGAAGAAGTGGCGCAACAAACTCCTAAGAAATAATTAATCTTTATAATTGATGTATGTCAAAGCTATCCTATCTAATAGGAACGATCTTAATATCTAGGATCAAACCTTTAAAGTTAAAGTTCAAAAATAGCTCATGTTTATGTCGAAAGTTTTTTTTTCGAAAAAAACTATCTTTAGCATAGAAACGGAAAACATTCAAAACTCAAAAAAATATTTTTCAAATAGGTGTACAGGCTTTTATGAAACGTCAAGTACCTACTAATTGCACGGTTTCAAAAAGTGGGTCTTATGGAGAAGAACCGGCAAGAAACTCCGTACACACTTTTTTCAAAGAGATTTATTTTATTGTAAACATTTGTCTTCGAAAATAGTGTCTGCCTCTTCATTCCCTAAGAACTCATTAACCAACACCTTACACTACAGCTTCTGCCTACCCACCAATCAAAAATCCTTCACGAAACCCTGCAGCATCAATTCGCGAACACCCATTGTAACACCCACACAGATGTCAAGGTACAATGATTCACTGACGAACAATACACGTGTATTTAGTATGTAAATAGCTTTATTTAACTAATGGTATGCTGTTATTATGTACTGATGTTTTGGTAGATATTATAGTTTCCTCGTTTGATATTTCGGTGTGTGGGAAATGGCTTGTTTAGGGCGTTAAAATGGCGCCTACTTTATTGGTTACGGGCTTTTAACTGCTGTTGTGGCAAGGTGTTATTGGAAGAAATGGTGTAGGGACTCTCAGATCGGTAATTCAAAAATCTTTTATTCAAATTAGGCTGAAAATCAGCACTTTTTGAACGTCAAATTTACAAAAGACAGCCCCCAAAATCCCCTGCCCTTCTTAATCTTCAACATCCTTGGTAATTAAGCCAATGCCTTAAGAATGAGTCAAGCATGAATCGGGTTTGAAATCTGGACCATGTTCCCGGTGGAGTACTGCTTTTATATTTTTAAATGTTTACTTTTTATATTAAACTAGCTTTACGCCAGCGCCTTCACCTACGTGGGCTATACCTACGAATACAAATAAAAAATGACAGAGTATCATACAAACTTTGCCCCCCCTTTTTCACCCCCTTAGGGGTAGAATTTCGGAAAATCCTTTCTTATCGCATACAAAGAACACACGCGCCAGTTTCAGGTCTCTAGGATCAGCGGTTTAGACTGTGCGTTGATTCAGGACAAAGCATTTTATATGTATACATTAAATATTTAAATATTGTATTTATGTGTATATTGAATGAATAAAATATTTTATATAATTTGCCACAAAAAAGTGAAATACTATAAAAAGGGAGATACATTTTTTTTAAATAATTGGATACCATTGACAACATATTTTTTTATCTTATAATTTTATCAAAATTTAGTTACGTCAATTTTACAACCAATTAACTCACTAACAAGCTACCCACCGTGACTTTGACTTTCCAAAATCTTCACTTTCGTTCTCATATTACTTTGAAAATAATTAATACAACACTGTGTAAATACTCGCTGCGTGGGCGCAACAACTTGTAGCTACACCTTCCTGTCTTGGTGAGACTGTGGCCATGTCTTTGGGATTTTGTGAGACATTCCATGAAGTCTTCATCATCATCATCATCACTATGTTAGTGTCAGCTTCTAGTCTAATCGGATGCAGATAAGTACCAGTATTTCACATAGAGAGGGACTGCCTATCTCCACAACTCAGTTACCGGGTTAAGAAACCCCTAAGTAAGTTCTGGCGTTTGATTACCCGTAACGACTGTCAAATATCTACAAATTTTAATGACAGCCGGGACTAACAGTTTAACGTGCTTTCCGTAGCTCGGAGGAGTTCTGTTATGATATATCTAGTATAGTATTTTTATGATAGGTGTAAGTTTATTGTATTGTATCATTATAGTATATGGACCATGTTGCTGATTTAAATAAAAAAATAGGTAGTCTCCCATCCACGGACCGACCGCGCCAAGCGCAGCTTAAAATTTGATCGTTCGTATTAAATGTATTTTCTTAAATGGTTGCACAAAGTTTAGGCCCTTCTTACGGACAAAACAGATGACTAACTAAACTTAGGGCCAAGTTCATCGATAATTGGTTATCTAATCGGCCCGAAGCAGGAATTTTCGTGTTGTCAACTTCTTGTTCAACCCCGGCTTAGTAATCGACCGTTTTAGGAATAAAATACCCAAATGATAGGTTAACCATCGTATGGTAGAAGTTTGAATTTATGCTAAACAGCTGTTCTCAGTTGATCGGACTGTTAGCTTTTCGGGGAACTTGGGCCTTAATCCTCTAAACCACATAACTCGTGGTAACAATTCCCATAATGTATAAAACAGACAGACAGACAAATCGCATCTGTATCTCATTGTGATTGATGCTGTGATTAAACTGTCTTATCTCACAATATAAACGATAATTAATTCAATATTGTACGCATTTTCTGTTGCTATGATTCTATGGGGCGTGACGTCATACTGTTGCAGTGTAACCCAATCTCCCGTCCGATTTAATCCGATCTTAAGTTAATAGTTAATCCTGGATTACGAGGTTAAGTAAGGATTAGTTCAGAAATGGTTAAACTTCAGATTACAGGTATTTTATAAGTAAGACTGATAAAACTGACTGAAAGTTCTTATTATTTTATTATTATCAATCTGATACGAACTGGTTTTCTCTCATGTTTTCACTGTGAAACGGATGAAACGATTTGGAAGAAATTTGGTATGAAACTTAGTATTATTTTGATCTGTGGTATGGATATAGACTGACTTGTCTTTTCTTCCCCTTCTTGTCTCTTAATTCTATATATCCTACTTATAAATGCGAAAATAGGTATGTTAGGATTTTTTTATGTATGTTAGTTACTCTTTCTTTCAAGCAAAAATACCGAATGGTTTTGATGAGATTAAGTATACACATGCCCTGGATTAACATTTAGGATACTTTCACATGTTATCCCGGTTTGTGAAGAAGTCATCTAAGAATGCGAGGACCCGCGGGAAAAAGCTAGTATACAAAGCTATCTACACTGACGGACTAATAAACTGCATCAAAGTTCAGCACGCACCTTTGAAAAAAATATTGTAACCAAGTAATCCAACTTATTATACAAATTTAAATTGAAACCTATAGTTTGGTTCGTTAACTTCATAACAGCGTAATATCATTATCCCTAAGTGTATGTTTGTATACTGGAAAGGGCCATTCAATTTTTTTTAAACAAAAACTTTGATGCAGTTTCTTTGTCTGGGGGTATATTTATCTATTATGAACGCACTAAACATACAGTCGGACAACTCAATTTCACATTACAGAATTAAGAATATAACAGTAATAATATAAGCACAATAGAAGTTAATTAGCATATAGACACTATTAATTTTATATACTAGGAATGTTTGTAAAATACTATTTACGTAATATCATTAATTTGTTTCAGCCCACATAAGCTAGGACCCTGTTTGTTAATGAATGTTCTGTATCGCCTACTTGGTTATTGGGATTTCATTAATCATCATCATCTGCCTAGCTTTTTCCAAGGTTAAGCTGCGCTTGACACGGTTGGTCCGTGGATGGGTGACCATAAATGACGTATCGAGACTCCTCCGTGCCTCGGAAAGCACGTGGTACCGGTTTACATAATATGATGATCTGTCAGCCTTTTCCAAACTATGTTGTGGTCGGCTTCCAGTCTAAACTGAATGCAGCTGAGTACCAGTGTCTTACATGGAGCGACTGCCTTTCTGACCTCCACAACCTAGTTACCGATTTATTGATTTTCTACACACAGAAAATAAAATCAGACATAAATATTTTCCCAAAAAAATCTCCAAATCTAAAATTTTGTTTATGTAAGACTGTTTTCTGCGGTTCACCCGCGTCCTGAGGGACTCACGAATCCGAATTAAAACTAACCTATGCCTCTTCCCCAAGCTTAAGTCTATCTTCATACCAAATTTTATTTCAAACAGCTCAGCCGTTTTACCGTAAAACCGTTTCTAACAAAATCGTTTCCCGCCGTTTCTTCGCGGTTATCATCAATATACAGTCATTCAAGACGAAGGTTTATAATCGCTAGTTTATAATTTTAGTATTCACTATTACCATGGCGACCAAAAATCTAGCCAGCAAGCCTTTGCCGTGCGCACACGCATTATTATTATAATACACAGATTTAATAGCATTTAACTCTTACAATAGTGACGCAAGCGTCACGCTAGGCCTATTAAGTCAGAGTAGAAAGTAGCATTGTTTAAATAAAAGTCATTATTATTAATGTAGATTATAATAATTATTTTTTGGGTTTCCGTCCGACAAATCATATAAAAATATAGTCTTCTTCTTATCGTGTATGCTGCAGGCACTTTACCAACCTAACAAGAATAGAATAGAATAACAAGGCCTAGTGTCAGAATTTTCTCAAATCGCCTGACGGCCTCTGACATGGAATTGTAATAACAACTGCTATCAAGATCTGTTATCTTGATAGCAGTTGTCGGTTTTGGTTTATGCATATCATGGTTGTAAATGTTAGTTAGGATTTTTGTTTAGTGAAAGTTTAATTTAAATGTAATGAATTTTACAGTGTGAGCTCGTGGCCAAGTAACAGCCGCATGGGTCGATTGACCGCGGTCGGTCCATAGACTCCTCCGTGCCTAACAAAGCTCGTTAAGCCGGTCCTGGCTTTTGAAGGTCTTTGACAGGCGTTACAGGTAGTATTTTGAAAGTCTTACCTAGAGTTATCGAGTTACACGGTAACTGGGTTGTGGAAGTCAGTTAGAACATCGCTCCATAAAAAAAGACTGATACAACATAATTGGGAATAGGCTAGGCAGATGATGATGACCAAGAAAGCGAAATCTAGTACTTATGTATATAAACAAGAGTCGTAACAAAATTAGTCAACTAATTACATCATACTATCCATGAATACTTTAATAAATTACTTGACGTAATTTAATTTGTACTACAAGTCCTTGAGGTCTCAAAATGGCGGAATTGTCAGTGGTTCTGAAATATGAAAAGGCTCTGTCGAATGATTGCATCGTCACAATGGAGAATTCATTATTGTATCGCTCTAATAACATGCGTGGCCTTTAAACTTCATCTGTCTGCGGCTCATAATTAAACTTCATTCAAATCCTTTTAAGGAATCTATTTTGTGTCTTCAAAATTCAATTCGAGTTAAAAGTACAAATTTAACATCCTCTAACTTTAATCCTAACTTTTCCTAATCATTACTTCCTAACTATAAATGCTGAAGTGAGGTTGTGCGTTTGTTATGCTTTGACGGTAAAACAGCTGAACTGATTTTAATGAAATTTGGTGCAGATATAGAGGGACCCTGGAGAGGGTTATAGGCTTTTTTTTTATCCAGGAGCGTTATATAGTTCCTTCGGTACGGAGGTGAAACCTCGCTAGTAACAAATAAGGAGATTTTAGTGGGAATTGCCATGCCCTTGAAAATACGGGTAAATTGCTATGTCGATCAAACCATATTTGTATCATCCGTGAACATTCTGTAGTATTCTTTTGTCTACTTCTCTTTTGTGACTGCCTCGTTGGTATAGTGGCCGCATAAAGCGACTGCTGAAAACGGGGTCTTTCACAAAGCAGCCCGGAGTTAGGAAGTTTGTGGTGATATATCCTCAAGCCTGGGACCCTGGGCGCGTGTTAAGCCGTCATCCCCTGCTGTTATCTTGATAACAGTTATTGTTACAATTCCATGTCAGAGGCCGTCGGGCGGATTTGAGAAAAAATCGGGCACTAGGCTTGTTGACCTGCAGCTCATACGATAACCTAACCTAACAAAGGTTAGTAAAACCTGCAGCCCACAGGATAAGAACAAGAACACTACTCTTCTCAATGACATAAGAGGTTTGAATATATGGGTTAGATGTATATACATTGTAAGATTTCATTACGCGTACCAGAACCAGTATTTCATAGTACTGCACCAGGTGTTCCACGCCATTTTTGAATTTCAAGTGCATCGTCCTACGATTTTTATTGTTTTCAATTTTGTATTGTGCATTATGATCGTTATCTTAATCGTAGATTGTTTGTATGTCTTAATTTAGGATCTGAGTAATGAGCCTAAAATAGTGAATGTAATTAATAGAATCGTTAATAAAAAATAATTAAGTTGCATTGTCATTTTCGCCTACATGAAATTTATCATGGTTCATGAAGGTGGTGTCAATGTATGCTAGAATTGTTTTAAGACATGATGTTTCGATAGTCGAAAATGTATGAGAAGTAACAAAAGTGCTCCATGAACCACTTTTTTTTGTATGGCATCTTGCAGGTTAACCTAGAAGGTTGTCGACTGCTTAACCGGGCTTGCCTGTGAAGTGCCTTAAATTAATTTAGAGCCTCCAGCCAGGGCCCATGAACCACTGAAGCTGCCATTTAGAGAACGACATTGCCATAATTATTGCCGTGTTATAACTCCTTTGAATCTAATCCTGTGTGTATTAAACTTAAGGTCCGTTTTAAAAAAGAACAAAAGATTTCCTTTGGTCTTATTAAAATCTATTTCTCGCGGTTTCTCCTGCGTCGTTAGGGAACTTAACGCACCCGGGTAAAATGTAGCCTGTAACTGTCTCCAGGGTTACATCTATACCCCCTACCATCTATCCCCCAACATAGTTGGGAAAAGGCTAGGAAGATGATGACTCAAGTGAGCATAGATTTGGAGCCATTTTATTACAGTGGTTTTATTACACTTTCACGGTTAAGTGGCTACACTGATGAAACCACGGGAAACAGCTATATAATAGAGTAATCTAAACAAACCACAATACGAATACTAATAATGTAAACACAGATAAAACAAATCATTATGGAAATGGCTTCTTTTGATATCATTACTTGTGACGTTTTATTGGGTTCCATTCCATACACATCCTTCACTCTTATGATCTAATCACAAAGGCCAATGATGATTAATACCATCATAACGCTCCAACTTAATTTAATGCCACTTCATACATACATTAAATGAATAATTTACCATGAAACCAAGTCGCTTAGAATTCGTTCAAAAGGCTTGCCACTTAACTGCGAGTTACCTAACAGTTAATAGTGATAATATATGGCGAGGCAAAGGAAGCGATGGCTCAAATAATTTATGATATCTAATGGGAGATCAGCCAACCTGTTTGGTTGGATTGAATTTGTAAAGCGTATGAAAATTAAAGGTTCCGTCCTACATGTATTGGGATTTACTTAGGCCCAAGTTCACCGACAAGATAACGGTCGGATTAACTTAAAACAGCTATTTACCAAAAAATCAAACTGCCCAGTTTCGACGGGTAATGTATTATTTGAGGTTTTTATTCCTGAAACGATCGATAACCAAACCAGGGTTGAACTAAAAGTGGGTAACATGAAAATTCCAGCTTCCTGGTTTAAAAGTGTTTTTGTTTAATGGGCCGATTACGTAACCATTTGTCGGTGAATTTGGCCCTTAATACATTTGTGCCAATTATAATGTTACATTGTACTAAGCATAAATGTATTAAGCTATGTATTGTGTGAGTTACCGCAGCCACGGAACGTAAAGGGTGAAGGAAGAAGCATGAATGAGGTTTAGTCAGTAATCTTACTTATAAAGTCCGATTATTTTTTAATCTGCTGCTAAGCAAAGGATTAGGAAAAATCTCACTATTATTATAAATGCAGTTTAGCGTTAATCAGAAATTAAGTTAGTAGCTTAATCCCGGATTACGGTGTTAAGTAAGGATTAGATGAGAACTTCAGATTACAGGTTTTTTATAAGTAAGACAGTAAGAGTCTGACACTCCCTCCCACTCCGCCCACAGCGGGGGGAAGATGTTCTGACATCAGGCACAGAACAATAATGCTGCCCATTGTATTCGAACAAAGTCTGTATAGGTACCTACTTATGTTAAATAAATAAATAAATAAATGTTGCTGGTATTTATTGCTAGTTATCACACATATTGTTCTACAAAAACGATTCCCGCTGTAAATACCAGCGATGCAAAAACTAGTAGAAATAAAGTTGCAATGCAAACTCATCACCATACCCCACAGCTTCCCTACAGATAAATCGCTTATATAATCATATTGGACAAATGCATCTGAAGCTAGAACTCATAATTTTATGCCGCCATATAAATCTCTTCTTTACAAACCGTGACACGTAATAAATTATATTAATACGTCTGGCGCCAAAGGAATTAAGCAAAGGAATCAAGCTTTCCTATATTGTTAAGTGAATTAAACGATTGCATCAAAGCTAAAGACTTTTACAAAAAAGCTAAACAAGTAAAACAAACGTATTCTTGCTAAAATCTTCATTTAAATCCTAATCTCAACTTACTATTGTAATAAACCAAGTTTGTAAGTGAAAGTGAGTTTGTTTGTTACGCTTTCACGGTAAAACGGTTGAACTGATTTAGATAAAATTTGGTACGGAGATAGATGGGACCCTGGAGACGGTTTAGGTTACTTTTTATCTGGGTGTATTAAGTAGTTTCCTCAGGATGCGGCTGAAACTGTGGGAAACAGCTAGTGAGGCAAAAAAGTACTAGTAAGGTAAAAAAAATAATTGAGTGTTGCAAATACCCAATCTTGAGTTGTGCTATCTTCCCGGTCATCTAGCCAGTGTCTTAACACTTTAACACTGTGCAACTGTTTAGGCTTTTGTTTTTTGTTTTAAATTTTACAATTTACTATACACATTCATTCTACTAGTTCTAAATAACTAGCACTAATATTTATATACATGGTAATTAAGTACTTGAATTTGAAGAAACCAACCCACTCTTACGTCATCAAACAGAGTGTGAGTGACAGCAGACTTAACCACTACTCAACACTGAGTGACGCATCATAATGGAACAAAAACTTCACAGAAATAAGTGGCACTATCCCATAAATAATACCAAAGCCTTATCCTATCGCAACAACGATTACAAAACATTCTAATCCAATTTGTAAGTAAATCGAGCTTCTAATGTGATCGGACGACGGTTCGTAAGCGACATCAGTGCCGGCCAATATATCGTACCAAAATGTCAGCCTTTAGCTAATCTGTTGCTAATGTAATTGGAATGCATAAAGCGGGGT
This sequence comes from Pyrrhia umbra, assembly GCA_963891755.1. Classification (NCBI taxonomy): domain Eukaryota; kingdom Metazoa; phylum Arthropoda; class Insecta; order Lepidoptera; family Noctuidae; genus Pyrrhia; species Pyrrhia umbra. Next base: position 11,395,163 of record OY982933.1, on the reverse strand, counting down.
ACTCATTAGCAACCTGTAACAGATACAGTAACGTCGTTCTAGGGTATGTTTCGAAATGTACTGGTGAAAAATTCGTTCCATTATGGTTGTTAGGATGAAAAACACACATAGTCCCTATACGTGTGGTCACAGTGCATATCGGAACATACCCCTATTGTTTACACGTGTAACGTCGTCTCACTGCAAGCCAGTAGGCTCGCGAGCTACATACAAGACACTCTATGAACAGTTGTAACGTCACGTGCAACGGTTACTGTAACAGATTGTGTAACTACTTATAGTCTGTTCGTTGCGAATCGCACGCGTACCACTCGCGAAACATTACGCTACGATTTTTACAGTAACAGTTACAGTAACAGCTCGCGAATGAGCACCTGCTTAAGCTACACTTGATACATATAAATTTGACGGGAATTCAAATGGCAAAAGCAATGGCTTAGTATAATGGACTCCTGTCACAATATACTACGGAAGATTATTATTTGGGTTGGTCGAAAATATGAGCGTTGAGTTTCCCAACCATATTTTAAGGATGAGCCTGCATGAATTGCACAAGATATTTTATGAAGTATAAGCTTGATCCCGCCTTCGTTACTTGCATCATATAATTTCACATCACGCCTCATTACTCGTTAAGGGCTGGGTAGAGTCAAAGTCAAAGTCAAAAATTTTTATTTCAAATAGGCCTTTGCAGGCTCTTATGAAAAGTCACACTAGTTGCACGGTTCCAAAGAGTAGGTCCTATGGAGAAGAACCGGCAAGAAACTCCATGGATACTCTTTTCAAAAAAGTAATGATGTTCACAATAACTCGGTTACATAATATAAGCTAAGAAAATTATATAATACAAGGTATGCTACTCAGTTATACAAACCAAAAACTGAAGAAAACAAAAAAAAAGACAAAGAAGTGCAAGATGAAAATGTACTCAAATGTCATATTATACGGCTGTTCAATAGTCGCCAGGGAAGCCACACATGCAGAAACAGGTTAGCGCCATACATCCCTATCGTCAACGTAGTCTTGGATTTTATAGTAAGCTTTTTTAATTAAGGTACTTTTGACAACGTTTTTAAATTTTTTATTCGTAAGATCAGTTACACATTTAGGTAGCTTGTTATAGAATCGGACACAATTCCCTAAAAACGATTTATTTGATTTAGTTAATCTAAATTTTGGGACTACTATTTTATGCTTATTCCTGGTATTTATGCTATGAATGTCACTTTTAACTCTAAACTGTTCCAAATTTTTACGAACAAACATTATATTTTCTAGTATGTAAAGAGACGGCAACGTGAGTATATTAATTTCTTTAAATAATTCTCTGAGTGAATCGCGTGGACCCATATCGTAAATGGCACGAATTGCTCTTTTCTGAAGGATAAATATGGAATTTACGTCAGCCGCTGCCCCCCACAGTAGAATGCCATAGGACATTAAACTATGAAAATAAGCAAAGTAAACGAGCCTAGCTGTAGCAACGTCCGTAAGCTGTCTTATTTTTCTAACTGCGAAAGCAGCAGAACCTAGTCTGCTTGACAGAGCTGAGATATGAGCACCCCATTGCAATTTACAGTCAATGGTAATGCCCAGGAAAACAGTGTTGTAACTCTACAGCCATAGTCTCGACATATATACAAATGGAATTGTTACAAAGACTGTTATCAAGGCAGCCGGGGTCGACGACTAAGAGTCAGGTTCACCGACAGCTGGTTTCATAATCGGCCTGTTAAACGAGAACGCTTTTTAAGCAGGAAGCTGGAATTTTCGTGTTGTCTTGTTCAACCCCGGCTTGATAATTGACCATTTTATCAATAAAACACCCAAATGATAGGTTATCCACGATGGATGGTAGAAGTTTGAATTTATGCTGAACAGCTGTTTCCAGTTGATCAGACCGTTATTTGACGGTGAACTTGGGCCTTAACGTGCCAGACTCCGGGGGGCTTTGTGTTTTTTTATAACCCTTAAAGCGAGGTCGGTCCGATCCGAGGATCTAACCCGAGACCCCGCTCGCAAAAAGTGTGCCACAAACTATAGGAATCAGCTGTTAAAAATATATCGCATTCATATTGTCAGTCAACAAAACAATGAAGACAAAACAAACCATCGGTTAAGCCTCCGTTTCCTTGAACTTTAAATGTTGCTGAGCGATTTGTAATCTTATGCCTTGGGTATAAGGATTTTAACCCCTAGCTATATTGAAACGAAGTTTATTTGCTAAGAAATAAATAGGCGTCCGTATTTGTTGGTCTTTAAACTGTATTATGGTATTAAATAAATCTAGCTTAAGCTTGTAACTAATTTATGTTAACTTTAAATTTTTGTGTTGGCGATGGCTTTTGGTTTACAAAAAGCAACTAAAATTGTAATAAATACACCTATATGGCTACTCCCCGTTTTTCAGGGATAGAAAATCGAGAAAGACGAAATGTCAGACTCTTACTGACTAAACCTATCCATTTGCCCTTTGTATTCCTGGGACGCGATAACTCTTTTGAACAACACCGCAGACTTTTTAAGAATCAATTTTACAGATTCAGACTATGATTTACTTTACATATGTCTTCACATATTTGCTAAGACTAAGGTAATTTATTATCTTGTTCTAATAAATACTCAAACAAAAAAAATGTAAGACGAAACAGTTATTTAATGCAAAACGATACAATAAATCTAGAACAATCAAAATAACAGAAACTAATAACTATATTTATTACTAATTTACCATTGTATACAATACATTTTTTTCGCAACTAAGAAATATCAGAAATCGCAATAATGTCAAGACCAATTATGACACAGGTGCATTAAAATTCTTGAGATATTAATTGATCTAAATTCTTCAGAGATTCATGTTTTGTCATAATGATTTATGACATTCTAGATATGACACGTCAGCGTCAGTCATAAGGAATTAACTGCAAGGTTGTGACATTTAGGAGATGGGTCTGATCTAGTTATTTGTGATGATGTAGGTGTGAGGCTATGGTATTCAGCGAAGCGAGAGAATGGAATAAAATAACAATTATTTATCTTTTTGAATTAATAAATGATATTCATTAGATAAAAAACAAAAATTGATGTTTTGAAAACTGTAGATATATATTTTTTTATGTATAGGTATAATGTAATAAATATTGATATCAAATACCTACGTAAATTAATTTAAATGTTTTTTTAATGTCGCTTCGTCACCTTGTTCTCTTTCTACATATATAGTGTTCTTTTCCAATCTCTATAAAATAGAAAGGTTAGTAAAAAAAATTATAGACTTAAACTTAAATCCATCCGTGTGTTTTCCGTTAATGATTCTTACGTAAGTAGATACCTACAAGTCGATAACAAAGCAGTTATCATGCAGTCCCAAAGTGTGCGATAATTAAAACTATTATTTCAGTTCACCAAATATAATTCAATGCTTAAAGCTCTCGTTTTTTCAAAGAGTTACCGCGGCCACTAAACTCAGAAGACCAATGAAGGAACATGGATGGGTTTTAGTTAATAAAAGTCTGACGCTTCCTCCCACTCCACCCTCAACGAAAGGAGTGATTTAACGATTTTGCTCATGCCCAAAAAAAAATTAAAAACGCTACGTAAATCGCTCCACGCTTCGCCCAACACTAAGATATCCAATCAACACCAAGCAATAAGCCGCAGGCACCAATAATTCCAACACATTAATTAAATTACGTTCGAAATTATATTGTAATTATTATTCTGAACTTATTACCCAAAGGTCATCAAGTTTCAATGTGTCTTCAATCCGGAACTAATAGACTTCAATCTTTGTTACTAATAATTATTATTAATACAAATGTGAGTTTGTTTGTTTGTTGCACTTTCACGGCAAAACGGATAAACCTATTTATATGAAATTAACTGTTTCCCGCGGTTTTACACGCATCTCGAGGGAACTACTACGCGTACCCGGGTAAAAAGTATTCTATATGTTAATCCAGGTTATAAACTATGTTTGTACCAAATTTCATCAAAATCGGTTTATTCGTAAGATCAGTAGGATTTAATATAGAAACAGATAAAAATCTGACGTAGAGCAGTTTTTTTTCGAGGTGCTTGAATATCAGTATTATTATCATAATATGTATTACTATTCTTTTTTAAGGGATGGAAAATCATTAAATGATTCCTCCCTTCCTCGAGCTGTCCGGAGGGAGTGTCAGACTCGTACTGAATAAAACCCATGCATGTTCCTTCCTTGCGTTCTGGGGGCGCTGTAACGTTTTCTAACAATACCACAGCCCGTGTACTACCATTTACCATTATATAGATTTTGATAAAGTTTGATAAGGAGATAGATTGTAGCCCACGTAGACCATAAGTTAGTTTTTAATTAGGTGCGAGAAATATTTCGCGCAAAACACTGGCGAAACCGCGGGAAGTGACTAGTGCATTTTAAACAAGATCTTATTGTGGCTACAAATTGAAGTCGGCTTACGTTGTTATTGAGACTACGTCTGCCTAGAACCTGATATTAATTAGTTTTTAATGGTAGTACCTATACAGCCTATTATACATATTATTTATTAAAGGGCATAGTGATAAAACCGTGGACGTATGTAGACATTCATTGGGATTTTTCGAGAGAGATTACGGCACGTTTGGCGTAGTGGCTGAGCAATTGGCTGCTGCGCTGCGTGTCGCGAGTTCGATTCCCGCACGGGACAACTAAAATGTTCCGGGTCTGGGTGTTTGTGCATGTGTAATGTATGTTTGTAAACGCACCCACGATACAGGAGTAATTCCTAGGGTGGGGAAACGTTTAAAAAAAAAAAAAGTTAACTTGCCTCCAAATTCATAGAATAGTTTTGCGTAAAAGAGTAACAAACATACTAACTACTACGAGCTTGCCGCCAGCGACTTCACCCGTATGGGCTATATGAATTCAAATTAAATAGAGTTTCAAAGAAACCTTGCTCCCTTTTTCACCGCCTCAAGGTAGAATTTCGGAATATCTTTTCATATCGTATGCCTACGTCATACAAAGAACACACCCTCCAAGTTTCAGGTTTCTAGGATCAGCGGTTTAGGCTGTGCGTTGATCCGTCAATCATTTAGGACAAAGCATTTTATATGTGTAGATAGGTTAAGTAGGATTAATGTAAGGATATAATACAGCAACTTGATCTACATAAAATAATTAAAGCTGCACAATTAAGAAATACCTAGATACATTTCAAGACCTGTCTTCATACCGTCTCACAACACAAGGCTATCTTCATCACAGTTCAAGTCTCGATCTATAATATCAGACAATGTCTCAACATCTCAATTGTTTTCTGATCATAACATTTCCCTGGTTACCGAGATGGTATCGGCAGACATGTTGCAGGTGACCTCACAAAATGAATAGGTGGCCTTCACCCTGGCAAAGAGCAAACATTTATTGACAGACATGTTTTTTTTGTGTTGCATAATAATATGCCTAAAATAGCGTTTGAATGTTATACGAAATGATATTTACATTTTCATATGATTTAATCTACTAATCTACACAAAAGGGGAGGATATATTGACATTAATTAAAGGATCGACAGTCGCGGTGGCCTAGTAATTAAGGCACTTGCACCTCGTGTACGAGGGTGTGGGTTCAAAACCTGGTAAGTTCCAATGTGACTTCCAAAGTCACATTGGACTTAGACATTATGACTAACGGTGAAGGAAAACATCGTGAGGAAACCTGGACCTATAAAAAAGTCATAGATGAATGCTCATGCCTTCTCTGTATGTCTAAAGAGGCCTGTGCCCAGCAGTGGGACAATATATAGGCTGATGATGATAATGGTATTTAAATTATTCAAAAATTCAAAAATATGGAATAAAAAAATATATTTTTTATCCTGCGAAGTGAACATAATCATTTTAAGATATTTCTACTTCGTACTTTATATCAATTTTTAATCAAGACAATAAAAACGCGAACATAATGCGAACAATAGAATCATCTAGAACATAATCATAATTCGGTACAAAACTTGAATGTGACATTTGCGAAAGCACAGTTCATTAAAGCGCCATACTTCAATAATGATTGAACAGACAACTTACTGACATTATTTTGATTAGATTAGATTAATCAAGATCCACATTGATTGATTGAACGAAAGGAGACGCGGTGACATTTTGTAGAAGTTAGAATATTTCTCAACGAATTCGCTACAAAAAGTTAGCTTTGGTGTAATTTGTGAATACGATAAAATTGTTACTAATATTAGAAATGAGAGTGTTACTGTCTGTCTGTGTGTTTTACCGTGAACGAATAACTAACAGACAGGCTAAATGGATTTTGATGAAATTTAGTCTAGAGATAAGTTCAACCTTGGGAAAGGATATAAAATAGTTTTTATCCGGATACAGCAAGAACTTCCATCGGTATGCGTGTGAAGCTACAGGAAAAAGCTAGTATATTATATACTAGCGTTTGACAACTTCATCGGCGTGGAATAGTGGCTATCTAACACTGAAAGAATTTTTCAAATCGGACCATAGTTCCTAAAATTAGCGCGTTCAAGCAAACAAACTCTTCAGCTTTATATTAGTATAAGATACTAGAGATAGAGAGATACTAGATATAGATATAATTTCATTACAATCAAAGAAACTTCACAGAGTCAAATGAATCATAGGCACAAAACATGCGACACGTAGCGACCGTCCAACTTAACCTAATCTTTGTCGTGTCATAACCGAAACTCGGCAAGAATAATAGACAGTAGGCTACAAGTTACAACATAGCACAACAATGCAGATTTTAGAGTACATTCGTGAGATCTGAAGCTAGATGCATGTATGTACATCCCACGCTTGTTTCGGATATGATATGCTACAAGTAGGTTGTATTATGAGTCATTGTTTATGGTCAGGAAGTGAATTGGTGGTTACGGCTTAATTAACGGTGCAGTTTGACATGGATCTATACGAATGTAGTGAAAACTGGAACTCACGCTGTCATCTTGGAATGAGAATGTGTATGGAAATTTCCATTTTTTTAAGTAAAACATGACATGATTAATAGCAATTTATAAATTCACTACCTTCTGCCAGCGACTTTGTCCGCATGGAATAGTGGTGGTCCGCTCCTATTGGTTTTAGCGTGATGATATATAGCCTACAGCCTTCCTCAATAAATAGGCTATCTAACACTGAAAGAATTTTTCAAATCGGACCAGTAGTTCCTGAGATTAGCGCGTTCAAACAAACAAACAAACAGACTCTTCAGCTTTATCATATAAGTATAGATTAGTATAAATTTAACACTCATTTGTGTTATTAAGTGGATCACAAGCCAAGAAACACCAGATTTTAAGTAGTCACCGCGGTCGATGGACTTCTACAACAGCAGAGGCATCGCAGATCATCATTGCCCTGTATGAATTTCCCCTTGGCTGGTATCACCAAAAATGACATTTCAAGATGGTCAGATATGTCGGACTATATTCTTGACCGATGGTTGAGTTTGTCGGGTATGTTGGTCCTAGCTGTCATTTGTAGATCTTTGACAGTCGTTACGGGTAGTCAGAAGCCAGAAAGTCTGAAAACCAGTCTTTCCAAGGGTTATCGTGTTACCCGGTAAACTGGGTTGTGGAGGTCAGATAGGTAGTCGCTCCATGTAAAACACTGGTACTCAGCTGCATCCCATTTAGACTGGAAGCCTACCCCAACATAGTTGGGAAAAGGCTAGGCAGATGATGAAATGTAACCCTGATCAAGGATTGGGAATGAATAAAGTTAGTTTGATATAATACAACAAGTGCTTACTCTTTTTAACGAAGAAAATATTTATTTTGTTTTAGTAAAAAAGCTTTCAATTGGTTATTTTTAAATTATTTTTAAAATTAATGTAGTAAACGCCATCTAACAAGTTCAAAACGAACTATTTGACCAACAGTCCTTTCTATTCGATAATGCTACAGCGGCTAGTGCTAATAAGAACATTGAAGGCTCTACGTTTACAAGTAAGCTATGCTCGATCATTACTTCACTTGTACAGCTTCGGCTCATAGTTCATAGATGACGCTGTTTTCTATAACGTTTAGAGACATTTATTTATTTTAATAAATTATATCAATTTTATATAAACTTTTCACTACGATAATAAATAATTAATCATAGTATACATAAATATGCAGTGTCAAAAAAGAAAATTATTATTTTTTTATTTCAAATAAGCCTTTGCAACGGCTTATGAAACGTCAAGCTAGTTGCACAGTTCCAAGGAGTGGGTCTCATGGAGAAGAACTGGCAAGAAACTCCATAGACACTGTTTTCAAAAATAAATGTTTACAATAGTCTAGTAATACTGTGTAAAGACTAAAATATTGAACCATAATATTTTCAAAACATCTTTCCTTATTTCAAAAATTGATACAATACCGACCTTTCTATTTGTTCACGAAACATAATGTAACTATATAAGGTGTTAACAAGTTACTCAACAATTCTCATTACTCGGTCGGGTCATACTCATAAATCATGTGCTAACTGCCCCACGCCCGTCAATATTTCAATTGTCATCGGTTTATCGATGGTTAAAACAAATGACTGCAGAGATCGGTGACGTAGGTAATTACAAGCATCGTAGGCTTCTAATGAGAAGAGATCTAGATGTTGATTCTACTAATATTATAAATTCGAAAGTTTGGAAGTGTGTGTATGTATGTATAAAACTCTTTCAAAAACTGAGGAATTGAGGAGTTCGTGGCTAAGTAACAGCCGCACGGGTCGACCGATCACAGGTTAAGCTGCTCTCGGCGCGGTCGGTCCGTGGATGGGTGACCATCTTTGTCATAGCGAGACTCCTCCGTGCCTCGGAAAGCACGTTAAGCTGTTGGTCCCGGTTGTCATTTGTACATCTTTGACAGTCGTTACGGGTAATCAGAAGTCAGAAAGTCTGACAACCAGTCTTACCAAGGGGTACCGTGTTACCCTGTAACTGGGTTGTGGAGGTCAGATAGGCAGTCTCTCCATGTAAAACACTGGTACTCAGCTGCATCCATCCGGTTAAGACTAGAAGCCGACCCCAACATAGCTGGGAAAAGGCTAGGCGGATGCCGCAAAAACCGCGGAATAGTTTTGGATGAAATTCGGTACATAAATAGTTTATGACCTGAATTAACATATAATATACTTTTTATCCGGGTGAATTCCCTCGGAACGCAGGAATCTAGTTTTAGTATAAAAAAATATTAAAAAGCTTATTACATTATTCCAAACTACTACAACTCCTGAAAGTCTTAATCAACATTAACAACCACCAGATAAACGCATGTAATTAAAACTATTTCGAAATACACCATCAAACCACGAACAGCATTACTAAATCACATTGATGCTCGTTTAAATCAATACAAGATGAACAAACAACCTGTCTACTTGACCGTGCAATATTTAAGCCTATTCAATTCAATAACTATTGAACACCACTTTAAAATCTTTATAAGTTAAACCGCACTCAGATTATGAAAGTCGTTATGAATCACGCAAAAAGAAAAAAAAGGCCAAGTGCGTGACGAGCCACGCGTAGTAGGGTTCCGTAGTAGGTCTTAGTTAGTCGACTATAACTCTGTAACCGATAAGGCCTACTTAATTGTGGTAGTTTTTCTTGTAAGTTCATTACATGTGCTACGTCTGTGATTTTTTTACATTTCTAGGGACAGCCATTCAAAAGCCAGAGGGTGGGGGGCGCTCGTATCGAACAAAAATTTGCACTTAAAAGCTAGATAATTCGTAAATGGCTTACTTACTTACACTTAAGCGAAAAATGATAATATTTTTGAAAGAACTAACTATCGATACCCCACAGGCAGGGCTAAGCAAGAAAAAAAATCATCCCCACTTTACGTGCTTGGGAGCTACCCTAAAAAAATATTTTTCATATTTTTATTTTACCAAAAATATTTCTCATATTTTGTTTTTTAGCTTTCAAGTACCAAGAACCTCTAAGTTATGCCGCAGACAGACAGACAAACGGATTTGGTGAAACCATAAGGGTTCCTTGTCGACTACGGAACCCTAAAAATAGATACATAACTGAGTTGTACTTATATAAATGTAGTCTTTTAAGAAGTAAAGTTTTATGGAGAAGAAACTGTAAAAAGTGTACCCCCAGTCGAGGTCCTTTTCGAAGTCGAAAGACCCCAATCAGAGACGAAGATCTTAATTGATTATAGTCGTCTGCTCAGACCTAAACAGCCCTCTAATTACGTAAGCCGATATCTTTCAATTTCAGTTGCAATACCTTTTATTTTGACAGTTCAATGATATTCATTGCTTCTTTAAAAGTATCAATAAGATAAAAGTCCAAAAATATGCAGCTATGTATGTTGAACTCCTTTTGATGGGTATGGCAATGATAAAATGGATATCCGTTTTTTACATAATTAGGGTGCAGGTATTATATTATTTATGCCACACTCGTATATAATAGAATGAGATAAAAAGAGAGAGAGGTGTAATGCCTTTAGCTTACGTGATGGTTAATTTCATCACTCATCTATTCTAGACTCCAGACCATACTACTTGGCTGCGGGACATTGGAAAGAGATACCGCGCCCCCGGAATACAAAGGGCTGAGGAAGGAACATGGATGGGTTTTAGTCAGTAAGAGTCTGACTTTAGCGGCCGGAGGAGTCATTTGATGATTTTACATCCGAAAAGACCATGCTAATAATAAAATCTTGATAGCGGATCCTGACCGCCGATAGCTTGGACCATGTTATCCCGTTGCCGATGGTGTACTATTTTTATATTTTTAAATGTTTTTTATATATCTTTATAATTTAATATTTAAAAATGTAAATATATTTTAAATAAATAAATGAATGCCCAAAAATCTTAATAGAACCTAATAACACTATCCAACCTAGAAGTGAAACTCTGAACCTCAGTAGTGCGGTTGGCTTGTAAAACAACGAGACAGTTATCAAAGTTTCTATTCTTCTCGGTTCATAGAAAACGTAATCCGCGAATTGCCTAATTTATTTATCTTTCTGCGCATGCGTCAAGACGATTATGATAACATTCGACATTGATGATCGATACGATCTAGATCGACGCGTGATCCACCGTCGTGATCTATAGGCACGTTGTCTATTGCGCCTGCGCAGCGCATTCCCAACTTATCGATGTAATACAAGGTGTTCTCGAAATGTCATCAGAATTGCTTCGTTAGTGCAGATAGACGAAGAGTTCGACTCTAGAGTTGCAGGATCGATTTCGTAACCTGAAGAATAGATTATTATTTACTTCCAATTAAAGTGTTATTTTTGGTTTTATGTCGCGCCTGTTCCATCACAGTACTCTGACATTTTAGCGCACTATGTGGTATAGCTTTCTGTTTTATAATGAAGAGCAACGCAGCGTTAACGCTCAGTAATCGCAACAACAACGCGTCGTTTGGCGATAAGTTCACGTCTGTGACGTCAAAATCAACAATTCTTTGAAATTAAGACTACTTCTTTATCATAATCTTTTTGTTATTCAATAAAAATCTTAAGCTAGGTTCACATCAAACTATGACACGATAAACCATACTCGTACAGCAAGTGTACCTATGTGTGTAAACAGGTTTGGGACATTTGTTATGACACGAAAAAAGTGTCGTGACAACGCGCAAGATAACGTTGAAATGTGAGCCGAATAAAAAATTATTCTGAACATTTGTAATTGACTGCGTCGTGGTCTAGTGGCCGCATAACGCAACTGCTAAAGATGAGGTTTTAGAAAATTTCACAAAGCAGCCCGGAGTGAGGGAGTTGGTGGTGTTATACCCCCGTGCTTGGGACGTTAAGCCGTCGTCCCCCTGTTGTTATCTTGACAGCAGTTGTTGTTACAATTCCATGTCTGAGGCCGTCAGGCGAATTTTAGAAAACTCTGACACTAGGGCTTGTTAGGTTGGTAAAACCTGCAGCACGCACGATAAGAAGACCATTTGTGTCTCAATTTCTCTTACTGTTTAAACTGAGTTTTATAGAATTCTAGATAAAGATAAAGATATTTATTCGCTAAGGATATGGTACAAAAGTTAGTGGCACATATTGGTATAATTCTTAGATACATCCGCCTCTGTAAGAGGCATACGAATATTTTAAATTGTTAATTTACACTATTACACTTGTTTTTATAATTTTACACAATTTTGTTTAAATATCACATATAGGTACATTTATAATTGTTATACTATTTATTAATAATTAAAATGTCATTTTTCTGTTTCTATTGTAATTACAATCAAAGAAGTCCTTTAAAGTATAAAAAATATTTTCAAGCAACCATTTCTTTAACAATTTCGTGAATAGGCGCAATGGTTGTTCTCTAATTATTTTTGGTATATGGTTGTAAATTTTTATTGACATCATAATAACTGTTTCTATAATTTCTTAATTCATTAATTCCTTTTTCGTTCAGCCACCACATGGTTGGGATGCAATCAAACTTCGAACACCCTGTATACAAAACAAAAGTAATTGATTCTGTTCGCACATAACGATGATAACACTTAACAACGACCTCATATACCATAAACCATTTTACAATTTAAACCATACACTCTTATGGTTCAAGTACACATCATTTGATGGTTTCATCTCTACCGACAGTTAATTTGAACTACTGTTTGAGAAATACAGTTAATTTATTTAATGATACAGTGAAGATATTAAATTTAATGTAGGTACGTACTTTTATGTGTCTATAAACAATGATGACCTTGTGAAAAATATTATATAGTTACTGACTTAATACACGGTTTGATGAGTGATGTTAACTATAGTTTAGTACTTACCGTTTTATTCATAACTAGCTTCTGCCAGCGACTTCGTCCGCGTGGAATAGTGGTGCTCCGCTCCTATTAGTCTTAGCGTGATGATAAGACTAATAGGAGCTTATAGCCTTCCTCGATAAATGGACTATCTAACACTGAAAGAACTTTTCAAATCGGACCAGCGGTTCCTGAGATTAGCGCGTTTAAACAAAATGACAATTTCCCTTCACTGCTCTGCTCCTATTGATTGTATTGATCAAAACCGGCTTTCAAATGAAAAAAAACGCATCGAAATCGGCTTATCCGTTTGAGAGCTACGATACCACAGACACACAGAGAGACAGACATCGACGTCAAACTTATAACAACCCTCTTTTTGCGTAAGGGGTTAAAAATCAAGTTTGACAGAAAGGGACAAGTATGTTTGATAGCTATAAGAGCCTTCTAAGACGAATGACGAATTATTATGAATCTTATTTCTCCTTTGGGGTAAACTATTTGATGTCATTGTTTAAGTATATCATGGCCGACCTGTTTAAGAAGAGAGCGTAGAATAATAACCTGTAAACTGTAGTTTCATTGTAATTTTGTCCGTGCTAGTCCATCCTAAAAACGTAGATTTTCCTATCAAAATTTATAGCAAAAATTACCTGCAAGACATTTCAATTCTTCACACTTAGTTAATAGAAACTTGATTTAAAAAAGCATGAGTTCAAAATTAGCATCATTATTTTGCAACGCGGATGAGTGGGTGGGCACTTAAAAAATTGTTGCCATATATAGCAAATGAGCATTCTCGTCAAGTCGCTGGCCCCGGGCAATATAGCGGTAAACACCGGTTACGCCCTTTTTAATGTTATTTGATTTTTAGCTTCCCTGAGTATCAATCTATCACTCTTATTTTTTTCAGATTTTTAAAATAATATTTCTCTAGAGTAAATTACAATAACAGCTTTATTGCATGGAAAATTCTCTTACGACTAAGTTATGTATTATTGCGTTACTCTAAGAAACATTACACAAAAAACCGGTGAACATCTTTACACTTAATTTCTAAACAAAGAATAACAGTAATAAATTTAAACGCGTTTTTTGGAAATAAACGTATTAAAATAAAATAGCGATAGTGGATGATACAGCTAAGATTTGGCTACAAAATTTCCGTGAAGAAGGTGGTAATCGGCTGGTACGCTCGAGATCTAAAGTGGAAATTACGTCGTATTATTTTCTTACATTCTTGAATATCAGTGGTCGGTGTATTTATAAAGTCATTAATGATGTTGCAATTGAAACAGTATCGTCTATAATTTGTATTATAATTTTTTTCAGTTATTTCATTAAATATTTATACCATAACAATTATTTTTAAAAGGTTATATTGGTAAAAAAATTAGCTTTCATTTGACATTTTGAATGCCTGTGTTGGATCACTGTACGCTGCACTATAAACAAATTTGCTTCTTTTATTTTTCCTGTAAAATTCGATTTTGTATATTACCGCTTTATTGCCCGGGGCCAGCGAAGTGCCAACTTGTAATTCAAATCAAAATAGGCTCTGTTACTTGAAATTACTTGGGTATTACGATATTATGATTACGTGGCTCTTCGATGGTCCCAATTAAGAAAGTCGTATCTACAAAATGAGCACTTTTCAATAGAGCAGTTTGAAGTTTCTTTTTGCGCCCAAAAGGAAAATACAAATCGCAGTAACCTGAAACTTGGAATATATCATAAACATATGTATATTTATGTTATGTAATAGTTAAAATTACATAGACACTTGTATTTTAGCAGAAAATGTACATACAACATTTTATCACGGAAGAAAATACTGACAGACTGTCGGTTGTGACACTTTCGACATTTTTAATTGGGGTTTCATTGATAAACTTGGTTGGAAGTGGAATATGCGACATTTTTAAATGTTAAGTCGTGAATTAAAAATGTCGAATATGGGTTGGGAGGTCCGGTGAATGTAAGAAAAAATATTAATAAAACGAACAATATTAGGTAGTTACGTATAATTTAGAGCTTGACTTGGCTAAATTACTATAAAAACAAATAAAATAACTATTATTGGACAGTATGACATTAAAACAAGACACATTCCTTTAAAATTGTATAGAACTATTATGTTTAAAGTGTAAAAACTAGAAAAGTAAAATGACACTTGAATTTTGAAGTGTTAAACACCGTACTTAAGCAAGCTTAGAATCTATCATAATATAGAAACTATTTTAATCAGCCTTGCAGTTTCATATTGGACGAGTACTTAATAGCTACTTAAATAAAAGAAAATCACGTTTCAAAACTTACAAAATAAAGTAATATCTAATCCCACTACACAAACGTAGGAACTATTTTTTAAACAGCCTTGCAGTTTCATTTTGGTAAAGTACTTAATAGCTACTTATAAAGCAAAATAACGTATTAAAACTAACCTAATTACGAGTAATAAAGTAAAATCAAATCTCTCTACATAAACATTCGTAGCGATGCGCGTTCCAGTACGGTCGCAGCCTGCTGAAGAGGACTGATCCACATGACGTGCCTGAATTCGTGGCGAAGGACTTGCATAAGCTGCCTCCTGTCAAGTTCGATCACGTCGATGTCACCAGGCTGCTGAAAGATATAACTTGTCTAAAGGCAAGCCTGGAAGATATGAAGTCCAAGATGGAAGCGTCCGAGGTTACCATCAATGGCCTGCGTGGTGAAGTGGCGTTGTTGCGCAACGCTGTTTCTATAAGGGGGTCATCGGACGTGAATAATATCATTACTCGTCGCGGGGCGCAAAATGCATCCATCATCAGTTTCGAGTCGGCGAATTCGAGTGCGTCACCGGTTGTCGATATTGCTGAAAATGCACCCCGTCCCGACGCCGCCGCTGCGTCGACACCTGCGGCTGAGGCTAGCGTAGGAACATCGACCCCGAAACGCGCCTACGCAGCAGTTGCAGCCACCAACAAGCCCGCTGTGACGCAAACAAAGCGGGCCAAAGCGAAAGGGGACACACAAACTCATGGCAAGTCGCAGCCACAGCCTAGTCCTAAGAAGGACACGTGCGACAAGGATGACTTTATTATGGTAGAAAGGAAGAAAAGGAAGCCTCCTTGTAGAAACAAGTGCGGTACCGCACTAACTGGACCTAACATCCTGCTGCGTCCTGCAGTACCGACGACGCACCTGTACGTGTCCCGTCTACGTCACACCACGACGGTGGAGCAGGTCGTGGAGTATGTTCGGTCCAAGACCAACTGGACCTTGAGGGTGGAGAGGTTGGAGTCGCGCCACAACACGACCTTTAAGTCGTACATGGTGCGAGTTCCAACTCATCACTTCGAGACCTTCCTCAAAGAAGAGTTTTGGCCGAAGGGTGTCGTCTATCGAAGATTCCGAGGAAGGCTAGGCGGCACCACGCAGCGTTACACGACGCCGACACTTCGTGTGCATTAGTTTTTAAGTTTTTATATGTATAGTATTAGTATATAGTTTTATGTTATAATATTTATGTATTGTATTTTCTATGCCTGATACAAATAAATAAATAAAAATCGGTGTTACAACAGTAGAAACATCTGTAATTGTTGATGGTGTTGGAAGATTGTCATAGACGTCATCAATGCTCATCATACAGTTTTCAACACATATCGGGCAAAAGCGAGATTCAGAGTTTTCGCTATGAGGTGGAACTGGAGATGGGACTGGTGTTACATCAGTGGACCTAGTAGCTGGTACTATTTCGTGTTCAACAGTCGTGATTGAAGCATTATCGGTATTTCTAGGGGTTTTCGGTGTATTGACAGTCGCTTCAACCTCAGCAGTAGTGATAAGACATTCACCAAAAGGTGTTGGAGATGAATGAGGGTCACTTAAAACGTCGCCAATCAAATCTTGTAGCTGAACTAATTCATTTTCAAAATGGGCCGGTACTGGAGAAGAAACTCGATCTGAAAATAAATAAATTATTTTGATACCTTAAAAGGCCAAACACAATGATCATTCCTAAAACATTGAAACGAAATTGATCAATAGAGATACATCCGTCAAAAAAACACACCCAGTAGTCATTTCAAAAAGTCGGTAGTGTCACTTGGGACCAGCCATTTAATATAAGTTCCGTTTAAAAATGTCATACTTGTTACAACCGACAAATCAACAGATTTAACAAACATTTAATAATGTCGAATGTGACACTTCTGACAAACAGACCTACTTAATTTACATCTAAGAAAGTAGGAAGCGGTACTTCCGACAATCTTGAAATGCTCGTGTTCAGTTAAAAATGTCGGATCTACCATTACCTCCATTTTTGAAGGGAACTGGCTTTATTGATTTATAAAACAACGATGATTGCTCAAAGCATTATAATATTATAACCTATGACTGCTTTGCATAAGAATTGTATAATAAAATTAATACTACTTACCAGGTTCCGCGTATAAAACACGTTTTTCATGATTCCTGGGTATTTCATTTCGTTTTTTTTGTTCAACATTCGTTTCTTGTTTTCTTAGACCTAATATTATCCAAAATGCGCTTAGAACGATAATGTGACATTGCTGAATTTTAAATAAATTTAACTAAAAGCACCAACAAACACAAAGCAACTCAAATCAAGAAGGTGCGTACGCTTCGCCCGCCAATAAAGTGTGAAGTGGCAGGATCGCCGTTCCCCTCGCCCCTCTACTACACGAGCGGTACGAGCGAGAGGGTACGATATGCCACATCGCGCAATCTTGTACGGACGCGCGATCACTGTCGACAATTTTAACACTGAAAAATGTGTCAAAATAAAGAATTTTAATGAAATTTAATATGCACATTGTAGAACTAATTCTTGCGAATACATTTATGTAAAAAAGTGAAAATCGACAAAATGAAACTATCGACTTTCTTAATTGGGACCATCGATATGTGTGGTCTTTGCTCGTTGAATTCGCACCAATTAGAATATGAATTCTTTAGTAATCTCTTTCACCCTAATTACGTAACACATTGCAATTCCCCCTAAAACATTTTCGTGTAAAATGTGGCCAAGACGAGACCATATGACTCGCATTGTCAAAAGGTTATTAGATCTCATGTGGAGCTAACCTTCTAACCGTACACGCCATAACTCTACAAGGCCTAACTTTACATAATCTACATCTTAGTCAAAATATGTAGCAAGGAGTCCCTATATAATTTTTCAGACCTCTTGCGTCAAAATTGTGAAAGTCACATACAAACTTCCATCCCCTAGTTTAAGGGTTTGGGGGATAAAAGTTACAAGTTTTATATTTTTTGTGTTTTGTACATACCAAATTACAGATTTCTAGGACATAATTATATACGCTTATAGTCTCTAGACTAGATCCTAACTTAAAATCTATAGTTTAGGTAGCAATACAGTTTATAGCAAAGGATATTTTATGTTATACTTATCATTTAATAAGTCGTTTCTGCGGAATGTGAAAGAGCACTGACTTCATCCGTTTAATAGGCCTTGACTTTCAATCATCCTTTAACACCTTGAAGAACAATACCCATAAGCTTTGATTGACGTCTGATCGAGAACCCATCGCACGTTGATCGATGTTTAAAAAGACATCGTTAATCGACTTCACTAAACAATCGTTTACTGTTGCGACATACTAAATTATTACAATCAATTTTTATCAGCTCGAGTGCACCCTCAGGCGGTTTTTAAACTAAGTTTTAAATATTAGAATCGTCTGCCTTCTAGCTTGCCTAGATAGTTTTTCGACCTAAAGTTTCCAGCTAAGTTTATATTATGGAATCCATTACGCGCGCCTCAAAGAGCTGTCAGCGCTAATGGCGGGGCCCTCCCCCAGATCCATAGCCTGCCGGGGCTGCGGGGTGTTCGAAAGAGATACCGTGCCACCGGAATATAAAGGGCTGATGAAGGAACATGGATGGGTTTTAGTCAGTAAGAGTCTGACACTCCCTTGAGCCCCATGGCGGGAGGAGAAATTTGATGATTTCCCACCCGAAAAAGAGGCATGCTGATTCTTTGGCGAAGATATAGGCCACCCTTGGGGTCACGCATGCAGTCGACTAAATGCTTGCTTCGAACTATTGATTACGAATCGAAGATTAACGATTACCAAATATTTTTTTTATAGAAATAATAGAAAGATTTTTGTTACGTATTAAGATTAAACGCCGTTCTAGCAGGTGGTTATAATTAGCGGACGTGTAACCGTGTTATATTATTTTATTTGAATATGAACGGTACAAGTTATAAGATTATGAATATTTGATTTATTTACATTTTTAGTTTTATATTTAACGAGTGATAAGCTTATAATTCGGAACACCGGAAACAGTTTGAGGTCAAAACATTATCAAAGTCATGCTAGTTTCAGTCTCATTTCTATAGTCCAGAGAAAGTAATAATTAAGCTCTAAAATAAACATAATATTCAGTCATTCTGTAAATTCTGTCTTTAGTTTAAAAATTGTAAACTTTTTAGTTTAAAACGTTTATTCATTGAAATAACTTACTTAAAATAATTATTAATTTCGTAGTTTTGTTTTTTTATTGGACACTTATAAATTATACAATCATATATTTACCTTATTTGTAATAAAAACAATGCCTCATGGAGAACAGAAATAAGGTTGCCCCATACTAGGAAATACTTCTGTATCGTGGGTGCGTTCATAAAATTAACATTACACATGAACAAACCAAGACCCAGTTATTCAAAACAGTTCTCATTTCTAATCGAAAAAAATAACTCGCTTTGTTTATCGCTTGGACCAACCTATAGTTCAAAGTTGAACCTGATACTTGAATACCTACAATTAACAGCGAGTTCTAATCTCACTCACATTTGGCAAGCTTAATGATATCACTTGATGTTCATATAGTATGTTGGTTTACTTTTACCATGAGTGCAATAGGTTAAGCGGTTATGGGTGACGGCAACCATAAAGGTTTATGTAATGTTATCAATGTGATGTGGAAAGAAATAAAATTGGTAATCTTGTATGTTGGTTTTGGGATGTTCGGCCATCATAGAAAGAAAGGCCGTACGTTTTTTTCGATATTGAGTTTTAGATCAGAAGTATGATCTCTTGGATTCTACTCCAACAACCGATTTGTTTGCGGATGAATGGACGAAGATCTTGTTGGCGTGTCAGAAGTACTGTGAGATGGATTCTTGAAAGAGTTGATAACCTTTTTATATATCTATATTTTTAATTACTTAAATTACCGTTGTAATTAAATAAATAAGTTCAGACGTTTCAAGTTCATCAGCTGTTTTGTTAGCTGCTGTAGAATTTTGGTTGTTTATGTAGAGACGTCTCGTATCTTGTTAGTCAGTTTCTGACGTTTATTTGGTACTTTATATCCAGAACCTGGATAAAAGTATGTGCGTGCACACTTACATCCATATCTATTTTCTGAGTTAAAGACACACATACAAACTTCTGACGATTTGTATGTTTGGTAGAATGTATGAAGGTTCCTAATAGTTTTTACGTTTTCAATTTAGGCACTGTTTAAGTGGTTTGAGGTAGTATTATCACTAGTGTTCAGAAAAAGAACTTCAAGTAAAGGTCTATAATTAAATTGACCCCATACGATTGTAATTAAACATAAGTGCGAATTAATCAATTTATGATTACTGCGAAAGAAGTGTGAGAGTAATTTTTAGCAGCTTCTTTGTTTTTGTTGTCGTAATAGAATAAAAAAAAAGAGTTTTTTTTTTCACTTCAATGTTTTTAAAAGTGAAGTTTTAAATACTATGATCCCTTTCTATACATACGGACAATACACGAATCCCAGTCTTTCTCAAGAAGCACTTTCAATCACCAAGCTAGATCACACAAATACCACAGTCTAACAAAATATCATTTAATTCCAAGGTTTAATAAAGTTTTCAACGGTAAGAACGTGTCGTTCCGGACCAACCTTATACTGGCATGTGCTCTATATCCTATCTAAAGTTCATCTTATTAACATACATGCTAAAATCAACCTTAGATTTGTGGCAACACAGTCCATTTTCCAATACATGCTTGAGGTATCATCACACATTGAATTTAAGTTTTACGCTTCAAGGGATTATAGACTCTAAGTTGGACGTGTTAAGGTTGGGTTTTCAGTGGTAAAAGGTCTGGTAAAAGGATTTTCTGCGTGCAGTAATTGTTTAACTGCAAAACGTGAGCTTTTCGCCACCGAAGCTGTATGATTGTAAGGTGACATTTTTGATCATAGGAAAGCAAGCAGCATATCAAGGCAGTTTCGTCTTCTCTATTGTGAAGCTGATTTTATACCTAATTAATTATGCTACCTTTTAAAAAATATTAAGGGGCTCGTGACTAAGTAACAGCCGCACGGATCGATCGATCATGGCTCGGTCAGTCCGTGGATAGGCGACCATCTATGTCATACCGAGACTCCTCCGTACCTCGGAAACCACGTTAAGCCACCGTTAGTCCCGGCTGTCATTTGTAGATCGCTGACAGTCGTTGCGAGTAGTCAAAAGCCAAAATCTAATAACCAGTTTTACCTAGGGACATAGTACCTATTATCCAGATGTAAAAATAGATATCTCTACAAAGTATAAAACAAAGTTGCTCCCTGTCTTCTGTACGCTTAGATCTTTTAAACTAGGCAATGGATTTAAATGCAGTTTTCATTAATAGACAGAGTAATTAAAGAGGAAAGTTTGTAAGAATAATACATGCATATAATATATTGCACCCGTGCAAAGCTGGGGCGCGTCGCTAGTCAATATGCAAATTGAATAAAGTTTTAAGCTGAGCCTACACTACTAAAAACCATGAAGATTATTATTATTGAGACTAGCAAATTCCTGAACCTACAAGTACCTACCTACCTACTAAATGATAAACCGTATTTATTTAACTTGTCACCTTTCGCATATCACGGCAGTTGCAAATTCGAGTCTTCAACCGTTGTCCTTGTGACATTCATAAATTATTCACTGGAATCTGGAATCAATGACAGCACGATTGGTGTGGTCTCTGCGCGATTTGTTGTTCCGCTGCGTTCGATACTTGCACGGTACTACTAAAATTGTGGCAGGTCTGGGTATTTGTTCATATGTAATGTATGTTTGTAAACGCATCTACGATATAGGAGAAATTCATAGTGTGGGGCAACGTTAAAATGATATTTACGATATTTTTTGTGACGACAATTCTTACTAATATTATAAATGCGAAAGTAACTCTGCCTGTCTGTCGCACTTTCACGCCAAAACCACTGAACCGATTTCAATGAAATTTGGTACACAGATAGTCTAGAGCCTGAGAAAGGACATAGGCTACTTTTTACCCAAGTGCGCGAAGTACTTCCCTCGGAATGCGGGTGAAACCGCGGGAAACAACTAGTCTTTTCTCAAATGCTTAATTACTTAGCCCTCAATGCTTCTAAAAACGCGAAAATCATCTGGCTGATCTCCCAACAGTCGTGTCATTAAGACTAGGTAACATTTTACTCGTCCCATGACGAAAGACACACGTAACTACATACATACATCAGTTACTCAACAACTTTTGTATGACCTCATCAAATTAGAAACTAAATCACATAAAAGCTTAATATTATATACAAATAAAACACATGCAATTTTCTTAGAGTATCACGTACATTTGTTGCAAATTGAGATTGATGCTGCCTCTATGTGGTCCAAGGCCAACTATTTAATATGACTCAGTGAATTTCAAAAATAATTGTTTTAACAGCAAATTGGTTCAAAGATGAGAAGTTTGTTGTAATGAGGTATGTTAAAAAGTGTTTGCTTTCGTGATCATCTTTACAGATTTACCTTTATTAAGATAACTATACATTATCAAGGCCTTTAGGGAGACTATTACACACTTCGAGCCATTATAAAAAAAATGCCACAATCCAGTTACCGGGTAACATGATACCCCCAAGGGGTATCATGTTACCCGGCACGGAGGATATCAGGCACGGAGGAGTCTCGCTATGACATACATGGCGCAGCTTTTTTTTCGGCTGTTATTTAGGCTCGAGCTTCACTCAATGTCAATGATTTTACGGATAAAATCTTTACTAATATTATAAATGCGAAAGTAACTCTGTCTGTCTGTCTGTCTGTCTGTTACGCTTTCACGCAAAAACTACTGGACCGATATAAATGAAATTTGGTACAGAGATAGAATAAACCCTGAGGAACAACATAGGCTACTTTTTACCCGGGTGCGCTAAGTAGTTCCCTCGGGAGGCGGGTGAAACCGCGGGAAACAGCTAGTATTAAATATTTATGTTAAAAATGTAATAGAGTTCATCTCAACTACCATGACCCCGTTGACACTTTTGACCCACATTCTTTTATTGAACTTAGAAAAGTAATAAATCATATATTTCAAAATGTTTTATAAGACAATGATTCATCAGCATTAATTTTGTCAGTAAGTAGGTACAGTGCACAGCAAAAGTATTTTGCTTTATTGTAGCAACTATGATTATGAATGTTATACAATTTTGTTACGTTCCGTCACAGTTTTCATGAAATTCGTTCAATCACATTAAAATTTCCATGAACAATCAAGAGCTTTTTAGTTTTGCATCCGTTTGTTAGTTTGTACATGATGCTAAAACAAGCATAAATATAATAAACTGATGTAACCTTTGACAGTCAATTTTGTTATAATTATTTCAAATAAATAAAGGCTCTGACAACTTTCCATTCACACGCAGATAACATAAAAGTTGAAATGTAAATGTAAAATCAATATAATAGTAATTTTTTCATTATTTCTGAATTTAAGTTCTATTTTTTAAGTACCACTTTTATCAAAATTAATCTCCTTTAGACACGGTTACTTACTTTTTTTTGTATGGCATCTCGCAGGTCAACCTAGAAGGTTGTTGATTGCTTAACCGGGCTTGCCTGTGAAGCGCCTTAAATGAATTTAGGGCCTCCAGCCAGGGCTTAACTTACAAAATTAAGCGACTACACGCTAAGGGCACCCCCTAGTGGAGTTAGGCTTACTTACTTTCGCAGTCAACTGTACTTCACGATACATATGACTTATTACGTCACAAATCAAACATTTAAGTAGTCATTGTAATGATTGATAGTATATAGTAGTTGTTAGCAAATGATTCGATCTTCATCAATATTGTCTTGATTGATCATGAGAATTGATGAAGCTTCTGAAATCCATGCCAGAGGCCGTATCACCACATGTTATTGCAATCACGATTCAGGTGTGAGAATGAGACACATATACTACCTTCGTATGATTGCATATTGCTTTCAGTAGTTTTTGCGTAAAATAGTAATAAACATACATACATCCTAATAAACTTTCGTATTTAATAGTAGATGTGTCATGACGTCATGCCATAACATTCCAGTTTCCAATCGCCAACAAGTGTAACTGACAGGCGATTTGTTTTATTACTCCGTTATCAAAAACCAATTTAGCAGTGCGCTTGTTGGCCTTGCATTAAGGCGGCGATATACGACTTTGGCCCTTTTAAAGCTAATGATTACGCTTTAACGACTTGCTTTCATGATTTGAAAAGTATATATACTAAACTAGAGCATATGCTTGATAATTTTGTATAACGTTTTTTTTAATTATGTATTTATAACATTGTATAAAAAAATCATGAAGTTAGGTCTAACGCAGAAGAAAAACTGAGTTTTACATAGAATTTATCAAGCGTATTTTAATGAAACCTGTACCATTTTATAGAAAAGTTAATTATCTGTCTTTTTGTATACGTATATTATTTTTAAATCGTACATTTACGTCAATTTTTGTGCTTTTGTCAAAACGTTGAGTTGAAATTACGGAGGGGCTCCACCGGGCGACGGGGGCAGTACGTCTGTGACCACTGTCACGGGTAGACGCTGTCACTCAGAGCGAGCACATTACGATGTAAATAAATTATTATATTTGTGATAAGATAACTGGTGAATTATAATTATTACATTGAAAAGGCACTACATGCAGATAAAATATTTTTTTGATGTGAATAACGTGTTTTCAAACCAAATCATCCATAATCTGTCATAATCTAAAATGTGTGTATCTAAATTTGGCAGGACAAATATATTTTGTTATTGACTTACTAAATAATTAAATGTACTTTAGGATTTAAATATGTATTTCTTTTAATACATTGCGTATTCAAAACGAGAATATTGCATACCTCATTTAAATTTTACATGTAGGTCGGAGATAATCGTAAAAATTAAAATTCTTTCATGTTATGTTACAATATTTCCTAATAGTTTGGAATTTATAGAAATAGTAGCTATAAGTCAGGGCATGGGATGATATCTTAGAACAAAACTTAATGGTTTGTAAATAAAACGGTTTATCCATGGGTAACAAGGTGGCGCTATTCTAAATTATTACCAATGAAAATATTTTTCTAAACACGTGAATTTGGGTTCGAGTTTCTTTGCTACGAGACGAATTTGAAAAAAAATGCAGAATATGATAAAAAAATAAGCTTACGCTATTCAAAGAGTATTGTAAAATGTATTGTCTGACTATTTTAGCTAGACCATTTTCCTATTTTGGATTGGTTACATTAGTTTTATTTTTAGGGTTCCGTAGTCCGACAAGGAACCCTTATAGTTTCGCAATGTCCGTCTGTCTGTCTGTTCGCGGCATAGCTCAGAGGCTCTTGGTTCTAGAAAGCTGAAATTTAGTATAGATATGTGTATTGATCACGCCGAAAAAGTGGTAAAAATGAATAAAAAATAAATAATTTAGTGGAGCTCCCGAACACGTGAAATGAGGATGAATATTTTTTATGTTTTCTTCGACATCTTTTGGTATACGAATTAAATTAAAAAAAAACTCTCCGTAGTTTGTAAAACAAACATTCTGAAATAATTAGACTTCCGTACATTTTTCTCTTAAATGCTTTTCTTAATATGGTATTTCGACCATTTTCCAATTCCAAGGTTCCAAATTCAAACATATGAATTCCGATGAATTGTAATAAGAAAACTAAATGAAAATTGAGCTACTGCATGTCAATTTAATAATCTTTTTATAAAAAAATCTGTCAATTTTTGCGGTGAGTTTTTCTGATAAAATAATTATAAAAAAACCTTATATTAGTAATATAAGGTAAAAAGATAAAGATCAAAAGATTTAAATCGGTAATTATAAATGATTTCAAAGTCAAAAATCGATATTGCATCTTTCTAAAAGATTATCGAAATGCCATACAATGGTAGGATTTTTTTCCATTACTTTATTTCTTCAATAATGCATGAAACCGTGGAAAAGGGTCATACAAATTTGGTGCTTGAAAATGTAACAGCTAATTCTCATTCAGATAAAGTCTATATCCGAATTTAGCACATTTATTTTTGCATTGATATTTGCTTTGCGGCACTTTCAAAATTAGGCCCAAAACGGGTGAATTTCCATTGTTCATGATAGGTAAAAATTTAAAAAATCCTGGTCATAATCGGAATCTTTACTATCCCACTTTTGGGTATGACATAGACATGCATTAGCATTAATTATCACGCTTTTTCAAGGTGGATTGGTGATTTCAGACCGTGTAGTCCAGGTTTCCTCACGATGTTTTCCTTCACCGTTAGTCAATGGTGTCTAAGTTATACTAAAAAAAGTGCATGTAAAACTTTGGAATAGTCAGATTCGTAATTTCTAGGTTTCGAAGTTCGAATCTGCATACTCATAAATGAGATGCAGGTGCCTTAGCAAAGAAGCCACAATGACTTTTTACTAATATGTTCGGTGTATCAACTTAATAATATGAATAAAACTACCTGCAGCTTATTTAAAATATTAACATCATTTGTAATACAGTCTCACTCACTTTTAGGTCTTTAAACGTAATAGATTATTCAATTTCGGTTCTGTTGGTGTCAAAACTTAGGCCAATTTTAAGCTAATGGTTTGGCCAAAGCTGATGCCAAAGGTTTGGTCGGATACTTTACAGATGGATCAGAAACGTCGGACTAATTAACTGGCTTCCAGGCTCTCCTTACAAAACTAATATGATTTTCCTATACAAGTGAAGATGAGCTGAAGTTATTTGAGAAGCAGCAGATGTCGTAAAATGCAAATATGAAAAAAACTTGCGTGCATTTCTGTTAGAAGAGCTCAAAGTGGACACCAATATGGCCTAAAAATTAACTCCTATGGTGCGATTTTGTCTGTCTGTCTGTCCATCTTTCACAGCGGATTAATTCAAGAATGCTAGTTGTCAGAATTTTTTCTTGAAACTTGTAACAATTCAGATCGATAAACATGTTTTGCAGATTAAAGAAATTGAAAATATTTTTGCTTTTCTGGCAAACGAAGTATGCAGTGGGGGGTTGGAAATTTAAATTTAGTGTTTCGAAGTATTACTCAGACAGATGTTATTTGTATTTCTATTTTTATATCTTAGACATGCATATCAAAATACAATATGCGACTGTCCTTAGAATCTCTACATAATATTATGGTCACCCGTCAAAGTTCTTCAAAATATAAAATGACAAGCGTGCGGTGTGCATTGCGGGGTCGCGGGGGGGAAGCTCAAGCTCCGCCCATTTGCTCAAGGTCATTGGCGGTAGTCGTCGTCTTAAATAAACTAATTAATAACAAATTTTAGTTTCTAGTGATGTCCCGGAAGGCAAGCGTAATATTTTTTTTAATATTATGTAGGTACTTATTTTTGTCTGTATGGTGAAAAATCTTCAAAGTTACAATGAGGTAAGCTCGATCTATCGTCGACTTTCTCTCTGTCACCCCTGACCTAGACTATAGTCAAGAGCAAGCCTATAACAAAAAAAAAACTAGTTTGGTTGCTTTCATAATTTTTTCTTCTTCAAAAAGCCAAAATTTTCCTCGCGAAATTCGAAGATGTGTGCAGTGTATACCCGGCCATTGCTTTGACTAAAAACTTAGCTAATTCGTTATTCGTTTGTTTTTTACTATTTTTAAACCTTTCCTTCATCATCATCTGCCTAGCTTCTCCCAACTTTATTGGGGTTAGTTTCCAGACGTACCTGATGCAGCTGTGTAGCAGTTTACATGGAGCGACTGCCTATATGACCTCTACAACCCAGTCACCGGGTAACACGATACACCTTGGTCAGACAGGTTTTCAAACTTTCTGGCTTCTGACTACCCGCAACGACTGTCAATGCAAAACTGCAGCTTTAAAATCAGTTTTTTTTTTCAGAATTCAAAGCTTACAAAATATTAAATAAAAAAAACTAGATCCGTGTGTCTATTTAGTTATGCTAAACTGCTATGATACCCATGCAATCATTTATATCATCAATAACACCGATACTTTATAAATAAAAAAAAAAACAAATATTGATACTAACGGAAGCCTAGCTATAAATATAAATTGATGCATATAAATATTTGTATCGAAATGTCAAGTTCACACTTTAGTGGTGTAATTGAGGATTTTATTGAAGAACGAATCAATTTGTGTTATTTAAGTGACTAGCTTTTGAGCCCGACTTTAGTTCTACTACACAGAGTTAATTCTTAACTTACATATATCAAGGATGAGTAACTAGGTATACATATTAAGTACATAAGCCACATTTTATATTTCTATACTAATAATATTATAAAGAGGAAAGATTTGTTTGTTGTTGTACTTTTTGTATATTTATTTTTAAAACTAGAGCGAGCAAAGACAGAAAATCTCGCTCTAGGTTCTAATCAAGAGCTAGGGCCGTTTCGGGATTGTGCGAACGAATTATCGCGGCCCTGGAACACAAATGGCGAAGGAAAGAACATGGATGGGTTTTAGTGAGTAAGAGCCCGAAACTTCCTCAGTTCAGCCTACAGCGAGAAGAGTCATTTGTTCATTCCTAATCTCTAAACAGAGCTAGGTCCCTCACTGATCTTCACATACCTTTATAAGAATAATGAGAACTTTTCTTGGTTTGTCTTCGACTTCTACAACCAAGGGGGTTATATTACAAAGCTCTGCATAGGGTAAAAGTGGGATAGATGCCCCACTTTTTGTAAGCTGACTATAACTTTTTTTTTTAAAGCACTATTCGAGTGAGTTAACTATTTGTAACAACTAAAGTCCTTATACTTACTATCTACTCATATCATTATTCAATGCATACCGTAGATTTGTAGATATTCGGCTCTTAAAAAAACTTATTGTTTGAGGATAGACGCCTACTGTATGGGGTAGTTGCCCCTGGCAAAATTTCGACATGAGTATAGATGCCCTACAATGGGATAGATGCCTCCGTAATAAAAAAAAAATCGTAGAAAATTAAATAAAATGTTTATTAGCTTTCTTAGTTGCAATAATATATTATAAGGTTTTCTTATCCTATCGCTACGAGACGTTTCTCGTTGTCAAAGTCCAGTGTGGGATGTTTTCCTGAAAAAGAAGAAATTAATAGGTACAGAAAAAAAACTGAGGATTCAAAAAGGACAAGTATGAAAAAACAAACTAAGAAGACAGTGCCTAAATTGAATTTGATTAGGGCAATTAATTCCTCTATTACTTACCCAAAGTAAGTTTTTCACAGTTTTTTTTAGCATATCGCCTCCTCAAAGTTCGAGATGGAATACCATAACGACGAGATATTTCATTTATACCGACTTGGCCTTTATCCATTTCCCCAAAAGCTTTGCAAAGGGCTTCTTCAGACCAAGCAGCACGAACGGGTGCCCCTATTTTCCTTTTATATTTTCGCGGCATTTTGTCTAAAATAAAAAATGAAATTAGGTGATACGCTACATTATTTTTTACAAGTACAGTGAAGTACGACATGTAAAGGTATAAACAGCTCATAAATAAACTGGAAAGTCAATTTTCCTACTAAGTTGCATATTAACTAGATAGGTACGTTATTTAAAAAAATCTTACCTATAGCCTAAGTACCTGTGAATAAGTCATAGAGGATATATGCCTCTAAGGGCGTCTATACTCAGTCAATAGTGGGGCCTCTATCCTTTTTAGTAGGGATAGACGCCCCAGCAAATAAATAAAAATACTTAAATAATTTCGTAATTTTATAAACACACCATAAATATAAATGATACATACTATTTAAATAACAATACACACTTAAAACTTACCTTCGAAAACGAAAGTTCTGAACACGTCAAAATGTCACTGTCACAAGAATCATGCAAGCGCGATAAAATTTTGCAACGTTTTTTTAACTCAAGCGGCGACACGTGCAGTCCTGTCGAAGCGCGTGCGCGGACTGAGCTGTGGGGGCGAGATCTGTCCGAGGAACTTGGTACTAGAGCGTGAATTTGGTTTTAAATTCCCTTTTTTTAAGGTGCGGCGTCTATCCTCCAAGGGCGTCTATCCCACTTTTACCCTATAATTGAACAAAATTTTAATATTAGATTATTATGTATTGCACTACTAAGAGCCCTTTAAATTTGCAACGCCTGAAAAAGGTGCTAAGCTGCACATCTATACTAAAATTACAAAGAGGAAAGATTTTTTTGTTTGTAGGGTTTTAACTCAAAAACTACTGGACCGATTTAAAAATTCTTTAACCGTTACAAAGCTACATCTTTATGAAGTGTCATAGGATATATTTATTTTCATAAATAATTAGGGATCCCTACTAAAACTTGCATAATGTAACCCAAGGTGTAAAAAAAAATGTCCACGCGGGCGAAGCCGCGGCCAGAAAGCTAGTAATTAATATTTAACTTACATAATATATCAAGGAAGTAAATAAGTATACATATTAAGTATATAAGCCACTTTATTCTATTATATATAAATCAATCAATCAATCTTAACTTTTTTTCACCGTTTAAACCTTCCCTGGACTACAACAAACATATCAAAATCAAAATCAAAATCAGCCCAGCTATTCTCGAGTTTTAGCGAGACTAACGAACATCAATTATTTTTATATAATTTTAAGAATATTATTTTAATCGGTTTAGTAGTTTTAGAGAAAAAATATTTTACATGTTTAAAAAACTACGTTTAGTTTTGTTCACAAGAATTGATTAGAGGCATGACTATGACAGTTCATTAGTCCAACAATACTGGTTCCCGGGTTTCACTCACATTCTAAGGGAAGTTTTTGACGCACAACCGGGTAAAAACATTCATAAAATATTTCCTTTTCAAGGTTTCAAACAATTTTTACACCCGTTCAGCTGTTTTACCGTGAAAGCGTGACAGACAGACATAGTTTATCTTACCTGATATTATTATACGTAAAGATACAGGTCATTCTATTCCCATTCTCTCAACGCATTTGGGGTCTCAGCAGACATTTCAGTATGCTTTTATTTACAGAAAGTACTTAAGTTAGGAAAAAATTAAAAAATTAAGTATTTAAAATATTCCAATATAAACTATTAACAAAAACATGGCGTCAAAAAATTCTTCCTTATCGCCGTTAATTGGAAGTGTACCCAAGAGGCTGGCAGCATTGCCACGTTGGATGGCAATGCTTAGCCTTTGGCCAAAGTAAAAGCCAGCCTATTCTTAAAAGAGAGACAGAGTCAATGCATGCAAAATTATGTTTTCAACTATAAACATTGCAGTGTCAGTAGCTGGTTCTGCTAGAATACTTAGGAGCTAGTTATAATATAAAGCATTTGATAATAATTAATCTTCGGATTCATCTGCAAGGAAATCGTGAGAACGATCGGAAAGAATCCGAATAGTTTTAAAATGTTATCGATGTGCAAATACGCGAACTATAATCGGATGCCTTTAAAATAGTCACGAGAATTGCACAGTCAAATATTATATCATCGTAATCGATTTGTATTGTTATAAATCGATTCAAGATTTGTCCTTATTAGGAAGATGGTTTTACGTAATACATTAATGTGTAGTTAGTTTATTGTGAACCACTCGACCAGTCCGGTGCTCATCATACGCATAAGCATTAATCTTTCTTTGAGGTAGTAGTCTAAGAAGGGACATGGATGGGTTTTAGTCAGTAAGAGTCTGACACTCCTTCTTGCCCCATCCAGGACGGGAGGAGTCATTTGATGATTTCCCACCCGAAAGAAAACGGTAAAAAGAAAAAGTTATTTATTTATATTGGGCTAAATCTTAGTAGTTCAATTAACACACAGACGCCAATTTAAGTTAATGATATGATTCGGTAAAATTCGGCTAATAATATAGGGATTTGAACTAGGACATCATTCTCAGATTTCACTCTTCCCAATACTGGATAATCAACACAATAAGGCCACTAATTATGGCCTTTTTTAGGGATTAAAAATCAACGCCCCGCTTTGGGCGGAGCGGGATGAGGTCTCAGGTTCTTACTGACTAAAACCCATCCATGTTCCTTCCTCAGCCCTTTGCGTTCCAGGGCCCTGGTAACTCTTTCAATTAGAGTAACTTCGGGTAATATGGCACACCATAAGGTTTTTTTGAAATAAAATAAAAATTTAATGAGATCAATCAGTTTTTATTAGTTAAATCAGTCCTTTGAACCTTATAGTAATCAACAATTATAAATTTAAGGTTATTACCTATCAAACAAAATTAAAATAAACGTTTGTTTTAATTTTAACGTATCTTAAAAAATGAACTGTGGTAGGATAATATGGCCTAGGGCCATATTGGCCACAAATGTAGTGAGCCGTATTGCCCCCCATTAATAAATACAATAAAAAATAGAAGAAATAAACTTTGGATTATTTTGCAGAACTAAATTCGCAGAAAAGAACGTCCGTTTCCACTCCTGAGCATTCTTCATGAGCCCATAATTTGCAACATAGGCATTGAACCCATATTTCACCTTTGGTATTCATAGAATAAAGCTCTTCACAATACTAACACTTTGCATCATTAACATTGCTTCTATCTGGACTTTCGTCAGAACTGTCGTCGTACAAAGGTTCGTTTTCTTCTTCTGAGCTAGACATTTCTACTTGCTTCGATCTTTGCTTTATCTTTTTACCTTTGCCCTTTCCTTTTTTTCCTTTATTCAGTGTCCTTTTAATCTGGTCTTGTTTCTTTTTTATAGTCTTGCAATGTATTTTTGTACGGTGATGAAGTAAGCAACTAACTGACAGACTCATTATTCTTTGACAGTTCAAAAGTGCCTGTAAATGGTGTAATTGAAATAAATGATTTGAAATTTGAATTTGAAATCAATGTCGACTTAGCAGCCTTTCTGCCTCGGTTAGTAGTTTTCCTAGGTGCTAATTGTGGTATCGGGGACAACTGAAATGGCGTTATAAAGTCTCTTGAAGTCGATGGATGTAGTGACCTCGTAGTGGAAGCTGCAAGAGGTTACATCAGTAGCTATCGCATTACTCATAGCAGTTTCATTTATGGTGGGTGTCATGTCAACAGATTCATTTTCTATAGCAGGAGGAGGAGTAGAAAATGAAGTGGTTGGCTCTAGTCTTATATTTTCTTGATTAGCGAGTCTTTGTTGTTTGACGTTTTCTTTGTGAAATTGGTTTTCGTGGAGCCATCACCTATTGAAAAGGAAAATCATGATAGTAGAAAAAATCACGTTAGGTGTGGCCAATATGGCACAGGAGGCCATATTGGCCAGCTACGTAGTGTGCCATAATGGCCATAGACATGTTTTTGACAAATACAATTTTAAGCTTGAAACAAGTAAACAAAGTGCTTTAAAAATATCGCCACACTATGCATTGAATGTTTCACTACAAAACTGCGCACTAGCAATATAAAAACAACTATTATTTAAACAACAAGAATGAGTGAAACTTACCAAAAAATTACATCGAATAAGCAAATTTTAGATCGTCGAACGCACAGGACACACGTTCACTCGCCGCAACTCGGGGATCGACTGAGGGGGTCAGGGAAAGGAGCGCGACGTTATGGCGGGTACCTACATCGCTTGTGTTGTTTGGTTTCGGAGAAATTAAGCCAGGCCATATTGGCCGAGTAGGCCATAATACCCGAAACTACTCTACGTTAAATTCCTTACAGATCCGCATATCTAACATAAAATCCTACCACCCAAATAACTGAGAAGATACACAACTACCTAGCTAAGTATCATTCAGTTAAATGTTAGCGAACGCTATTTAGAGACCCCATTTATATTAGGCGACATTATTTTGTGAGACGCATGCATAAACATGAGACTCTAATACGGTATGGCTGTAGTTTCTTAGAGTTCGATTCCAGGGTGAGAGATCGTAGTATTTTACGTTTTAAGGATAAAGTATGCCAGATAAATTTAAACGAATAACGTTCCAATATTATGAACTAGTTCGATAGATAATTTTTATCCAAAATCGTTTATCATGTTTGTGTTCCACGCGCGCGCATTTGTATCTTATACGTCACTGACTAACGGCGAAGGAAAACATCGTGAGGAAACCTGGACTTACAAAAGTCTGGAATCGCCAATCCGCCTTGAGCATGCGTGGTGATTAATGCTCATGCCTTCTCTGTATGAGAAGAGGCCTGTGCGCAGCAGTGGGACAATATATAGGCTGCCGGAACTTACACCAGCGTACCGGGATTAACAAACATCTTTTTATCCGGGTGCGCGAAGCGAAGTAGTTCTCTCAAGATCCGGGTGAAACCGCGAGAAACAGCTAGTATTATATAAGAAATCTAATATGAATTAAATAAATATATCTAATCTAATATAAATTGTAACTCTATTTTAACTCTATTTTATTTTGTAATTTAAATAAATTAATTGTGTTATTAGTACTTTTAAATATTAGTGTTATCGAATTGTGAATTATTAATTTTATAATTATTTGCGCATAATGTAGTGCATGCTGTGCTTTTCTGTAAGTGATTAAGTTTGAAATGTAAAAATTATACTGTAACAGTGTACTCATTGTTGAAAAGCCTAAATAAATAAATAAAATTAATAAATAAATAAAGTACAAATAAAGATTATTGAAGGTCCAAACATATAATAATCAAAGCATTTTCTTAAAAACTTAAACGAAGCTATTATTTACAAAACACTTCCTTGCAATTACTAACATTTTTATAACAATACGCCTGCTTATTAGGTACTGCATTTACGTTCTGCCAATGAATTATCAAGTTAACCTTTATAAAATTGTACTGACAGCCTGCAAAATATAATATTATCTATCATTGTGTTCAGGTAACTATTATTTATCTAAAATATTTTGGTGCAGGTAAAAGAGTACCTACGTCAAAGAAAAATCTGTAGTCATTAAAAAAGTGTAGGTATTAATTTGAGTTTCTGTAAATGTGTCCGCAAAACATGGATTCATATATATATTTTTTCCATTCACCATGAAATTATCAAATGACCCCTCTCGCAGTGGGTTGGGAGGAAGGGAGTGTCAGACTCTTACTGACTATAACCCATTCAGGTTCCTTTTTCAGCCCTTTGTTTTCCGGGGGCGCGGTATCTCTTCCGAACGTCCCGCAGCCGCGGCAGAAATTTTTGTATATAACGTTTCATCCCTATATTAAATACTTTTATATACGACTAGCTACTGCCCGCATCTTCGTTTGCTGGCGCGTCTTGATGGTAAGCTGCTTCGTGGGCTTAGACTTGTGTGCTATCGCCTCTAGGTATAAAACTAGGTTTAAAAGTACCAATGTGTACTAAATTGCATACATATCCATCAACACATGCACACACATCCTTACAATCTTTAGTATAGTAAAATCAATCACAACAAGGAGCTCGTGGCTAATTAAAAGCCACACAGGTCGATCGATCAAAGGTTAAGGTTACGCTTAGCGCGGTTGGTCCGTAGATGGATGACCATCTATGTCATACCGAGACTCCTCCGTGCCTCTGAAAGCATGTTAAGCTGACAGTCAGAAGCCCGAAAATCTAACAACCAGTCTTACCAAGGGTATCGTGTTATCTGGTTAGGTTATGGAGGTCAGATAGGCAGTCGCTCCTCGTAAAATACTGCTACTAAGTAAACCAAATGCAGCTGTGGTTAGACTGTAAGGCGACCCCAACATAGTTTGAAAAAGACTAGGCAGATCAGTACAATCAATCACAACATTTCTATTGCAAGCTTTGACGAATTGAATAATATCAGACGGAGCCACAACGAAGTGTTGTCGGGTTTTGTAAGCTAGTAAGTTATAAAAAAGTTACCTTTTTAATATTAATTGGGCTTGCTCTTGACCCCAATCTCGGCTAGCTTTAAGCTATGGATGATATCTAAGTTATGACGAGTCTAAACTGGTTTTTTAACTATTGTCTACTTTTTAATGTACTATGAAAAACTTTTTTACTATTAATTATTTTTATGGAAAGCCTTCTAAAATGGCTCTTTGAAGTTTTCTTCCTCTAATTGTGGTTTTTAGTAACATTACAAGCCCTATTGTCTAGTCTAGAGTTTCCACAAATCCGCCAGTAGCCCTTTGCTATGGAATTGTTACAAGCGCTATCAAGGAAGCAGCTAGGCACGAACATTTTACGTGTCATATCAGGTACGGGGGTGTAACACCACCAACTACTAAATCCACAAAGCGATCTAAGCCTGCCCCGGTTACCTGAGACCCCATGTACCCAGACTAAAGAGGCAGAAGGGTTGTTGTAAACTAACTTTTGCACACGGCATCGCCTTTGCTGTATGTCCATAAAACACAGCTAATCATTCGGATTACGTAGCTTTCCATTCGTGAGAGTTGTCAAAATCGTAGGTACTACTGGTACGATTCCTGAGATTATCTCTACGTAAATAATACAAACTTGTTTTTCCCATATAATACTAATATAGAAATGACTATGATTCCAAGACGAAATGTTCTTAAAAAATTATAAATAAACACTGACAGATCGGACATAAAAAATGACACTTGACACGATGTATTGATAAATCGTTTGAACTCTGTTAAATATAGACAGTCCAACCAATTAAGGAGACCAGTTCACATTTAAGAATAACATCTACATTTGTCAAAATCTAAATTCAAAACTTTAACCACCTCAAGGTCATTCATAAGTACATACACACTAAACTTTGTTAATCAATAAAATAATTAGCTGGTCCTTGCAGACGGTACGAAAACTACACCGGCGAAATTGAACCTTAAATTTTGTGAATAAAGTCCAAATTTATTTGGGAACAACGATTGAAGAGTTGATCTATGCATGTACTTCTTAATGTATATCACTTGAAATATTGTGCAGAGTAAGCACAAGTATAAAATGAGGTGGATTCACAGCGCAGACACATTTCACTAGCATCTTCCATTAAGGACACAGCAACTATGAAATTCGTTAGTACATTATATATTTATTTAAGTTTTAAGCAATAACAGTGCATACCTTTCTAAGTGTTAAGTGTGTGTTGGGACATCGTTATCAGTGATTTTGAAAGCCGTGGTTTTGTGCGATATTTTCTTCTTTTTTTTTACTTTTCTTTGATTATAAGGACTCATTTGTCCTTTCCCTTTCATTATTTGACTGGTCATGTAAACGTTAAAACGTAACGCTTGTGTTTAGACGTAGTTATTATCTCTATAATATGTAGGCGTAATATTTGAAAGTGTTAGAGGTTTAGTATATATATGTAGAGATGTATTTTCATCGAGATGTAAAAAAAATGTGTCAATACCTCGTTTTACCCCAAAGCATAAATAAATCAGCAACTTATCATATTATAATCAAATATCTTTTACATAGGGGTGTTGAAAGGGGTAGTTTCTGAAAGAACAAGTAATTCTTCGAATTATTTTCTTCTAAAAACTTTCAATTCCTAATGTTAATATTTTAATTCTAAGTTGAATATTTTAATTTAAAGTTAATCGTACTGCAATGCGTAGGCGCTACCAATTTGCATCAAAATTGGATCTACATTCACCATGGCTTCACCAGTAAAATTAACCTTAGTAATTAATTTTTGATAGTCAAAGTGAGTGGTTTAATTAATGTAGATCAGATATTACAATATAATATGGGCCTTCTTATCAAGCATAAAACCCAAAAAGCGTGCGTAATTTAGGAAATAATTTTCAATGTCAAATAAAAAAAATACAATTAAAAAATATTTTTTAGAGAGTACAGCCAGTTACAAAGATTTTCTTTTTATTGTAAACGATTAGAAATCAAGTCACAATTTGCTTAAAAAAAAAACAAAATCGGACTACTCTTAAAACGTTATGCATGGCCATAGATAAAAAAATATACGTGTCGATTTGAGAACCTTCTCCGCTTTTTTTCGTCGTTTAAAAAATAATTCCTTGCATAAAAATACAAAATAATCATCATCCTCCTGCCCTTATCCCAATTTTATTTGGGGTCGGCGCAGCATGTTTTCTTCTTCCATACTCTTCTATCTGCCGTCATCTCGCTAGTAACATTCATTCTAATCATATCAACCTTCACACAATCCATCCATCGTTTCTTCGGATGTAATACAAAATACATAATAATACGCTACCTATTACAAAATGTATATAGCATTCTCAAAAAAACATGACAAAATTGATTGCGAATTCTTCTAAGTAGTTCTTTTTCATAGCTCTTATAAGCTTACACTGAAAACGTGCGGTCGTATTTTATTTTACTTTTTTCACGACCCGCGCAAATGACAATGTTGTTATTTCATCTTGCCGCTCTATTTGGCATCAATTGCACGAAGTTGCATGTATCTATTATAAACATCAATACATATACATAATTCTAACTTAATAAGAAGGTTATTAAATGTTATTTCTAACTAGCTATTTTTCGTGGTTTCTCTCGCGTCCCGAGGGAATCAGTTAACGCAACCGGACAAAAAGCAAATATACTTAGTTATAACCTACAGCCCCACCTACCTCTATATCAAATTTCATCCAAATCGGTTTCGCAGTTTTACCGTGAACGCGTATCTAACAAACATCACGACAACCTTTTTTTTCGTATGTGAAATTATCAAATAAGTGTCGTTTCGTATGTGAAATCATCCGCCGTTGTGTCAGACTCTTACTGACTAAAACCCAACCATGTTCCTTCCTCAGCCTTTTGTATTCCGGAGGCACGGTAATTCTTTCTAACATCCCGCAAATTTTTAAGTACCTACCGAATAATTTAGTCAAAAATGTCACAATATCAAAAACTTCCTTATCCATCAAAACTGTTAAATCCGCAACCGCCATTTGTATCACCACCACAATATTGCAGGTGTGACGTTATATTATGCACTGTGAAATAACCACAGACGGAGCGGCAAGACGGAAGGCTAGGTGTCATCTGAAAATTGAGCAATCATTATTATTAACTTAGATCATCAAGTTTTTATTACGGGTAGTATTGCTGAATTGTATTTTGTCATGCGAGTTTTTTCGAAATAGTTACCGTGGCTCCGGAACCCAAAGGGCTAAGGAAGGAACATGGATGGGTTTCAATAAGAGTCTGACACTACCTCCCGCTCCACTCGAGGCCCGTCGCGACGTCCCCGTCCATACTCTCCCCGACCCTTGCTTGAAGAGCCAGCCCGCGCGCTGAGCCAGTAGCATAAAAAGTCCCCTAATAATTATTGTTATGATCCAGCTAGTCCCTAGTTGTCCTCCCCAGTGACACCCTAAGCCGAGGTTCGTTCCCCACTAGGGGGAGCCCTTAGCACGCTGTCACTTAGTTTTAAGCCTTGGCTGGAGGCCTTAATTTAATTAATTAAATTAGGACCTCGCCAAATTGTCCGGTTAAGCAGGTCGAATGCTGTTAGAAGCACCCTGCAAGAGGTCATGTAGGAAAAAATAAAAAACCCGCTCCGCTCGCAGTGTGAGGAGTTTTTTGATGATAACCAATCCTTAAAAAAACTTAATACTTTGGATCGTTTGCCTTACCTCAAATCTTTCTAGAATCTTTAATTTTATCTACCTACAGGTCTTTCTTTTTAAGCTCAACCTGCTTCTATCTATATACCTCTTAAGAAGGCTCCTATATTGTATTGATCGTGACCGAAGTTCTATGGGGTCACATTCAAAACCTTAGCCTTTCCCATCTCTGTGTTACCTTAACCTCAATCGACGAACTAACTTTACGTTTACTTGAGTAAACAGTCAATCTTCTATTAGTTTAAGTTTTGAGTTAATAGTACTAAAATTGGATGAATATTTTTGTGTGTAAGAGATTTCGTGTGAAAAAAAAGTCTTGGTCGTTGAGTTTTTTCCCCACACTAGGAATTACTCCGGTGTCGTGGGTGCGAGTATTATCTGTACAAATTGACTTTACGAAAAATATAAACAAAATCAAAACCTATTTTGTTCTAATTTCCCCACATAAATAAATAAAATAGTACCTATTAAATGATGAATGATGATGTTTATAGCATGAAATTCTTACACCATTTTTTTTATTTCTGTGGTTGTATTAGAACAAAATAGATTACGGCTTGGTTAAGAATTTTAGTAAAATCAATTAGTACAGACTATAGAAACATGTAACATTACACATGCATGAAAACACTCAGACCCGGAACAATTTTAGTTGTCCCGTGCGGGAATCGAATTCGCGACACGCAGCGCAGCAGCAAATTGCTCAGTCACTACGCCAAACGTGTCGATAACGTCACTGATAACGATACTAACAAGATTGAAAATTGTATAGATTTTTTAAAAATTACATTTGTAGTTACTTTTTTTCAAATTTCAAATGCTTACATCTAATGAAATTTGCTTCATCTACACAAAAATATGCACATTTCATTCTACTAACCAAAACATATAACTCTATCCCCATCAAAATCAGTTCAGCGAATGAGAAACTTGAATCGTATAACTTTCACCTCTAAAATATTATTTTTAATTATAGATATCACTCACCAACGTTACACAATTCTCATCTCCCAACCCTCAATTCCAGTTCATCGTACTAGCTCTGGTCTCGGCAGCATCAGCCGCCCGCCTGGACAACTCAATCTACCTTCCCCCCAACGCCAGATCCTCAAGCGGAGCCAACGCTGGTCTTCAAGCGCCGTTTGGAGGGCCTGACCATGCAGCCATTAGTGGTCCAGCAAGGCAGGGGTCTGGTAGTCAGGCGGAGATCTTGAATTATGAGAATGAGATCAATGAAGAGGGATATCGTTATGCTTTTGAAACCAGTGATGGAACCAAGGTTGATCAGCAGGGTAAGTTTTTTTAGAAGTACTAGCTGATTCCCATGGTCTCGCTCACATTCCCAGGGACTACTTAACGCTCGGTATAACCTACACAGCCTATAACAGACTTCAGGGTCGCATCTATCGTCTTCAGCCTAGCCTTTTCCCAACTATGTTGGGGTCGGCTTCCTATCTAAACCAGATGCAGCTGAGTACCAGTGTTTTACATGGAGCGACTGCCTATCTGATCTCCACTCTCTCGCTCGACCCTTAGTTAGCTGTTACTTAGCCACGTGACCACGTCGCATCTACATCCGTAATAAATTTTATCCAAATCGGTTCAGCTATTTCGTTGTGAAATGTTTGTATATAAACAAAAGTTAGACTATTATTAAAATTTTACGTCTTTTTTTAATTTAATTAAAAAGAAACTATCTGTTTCCCGGGGTTTCATCCAAATACCGAGGACTACGAATTAAATGTAGTCTATAACCGTCTCCAAAATCTCATCTATCTCCGAACCAAATTTCATCCAAATCGCAACAGCCGTTTCACCGTAAAAGCATGACAAACATACAAACAATGAAACAGACAAACTCACTTTCGCATCGTTTAAACCTTCCCTGGACTACGACAATCATTTCAAAACCAAAATCAGCTACATTGTCTGTCTGTCTGTCTGTATAAACTCTATAGAAACAAAAACTACTCGACGGATTTTAACGAAATAGGAGCAGAGCAGTGAAGGGAAATGTTGTCATTTTGTTTAAACGCGCTAATCTCAGGAACCGCTGGTCCGATTTGAAAAATTATTTCAGTGTTAGATAGTCCATTTATCGAGGAAGGATATAGGCTATATATCATCACGCTAAAACCAATAGGAGCGGAGCACCACTATTCCACGCGGACGAAGTCGCTGGCAGAAGCTAGTAAATAAATAAAATAATGAACAAAGCAATCACTTAAGTTGTAACATACCATATCTTACATAACTTAGAAGAAATGTATGTTATATCATAATTATGTGCATCTTAAATGTTAATGACCGTTACTAACCAGCTGTAAAGTATCTAATTTAATGTATGTATTGTTCTTGCGCCATCAGTTTTATTTATATGGCAACACATGTTCATCAAGTTGTTTGTTTTAGTACTTTCTTATTATATTGTACCTATATGGGTGTGTGAAGACCATTTTTCGGTTAAACGAGCCATTTTCGAAATATCTAGCTTTTAAGTGCAAATTTTTGTTCGATACTAGTATCCCCCTTCTCTCTAACTTTTGAATGGCTATACATAGAAATTTGAAAAAAGTCACAGCCGTAGCACATGTAATGAACTTACAAGGAAAACTATCACGGCTAAGTAGGCTTTACTGGTTACAGAGTTATAGTCGACTAACTAAGACCTACGACGGAACCCTAATGCGCGTGGCCCGACACGCACTTGGCCGGTTTGGTTCTTTTAACATACAAATTGTATGGTTCTTTCTACAGCGTTGGTTGGTTTGTTAGTCACTATTTTTAGGACCATACTTGGCGCGTTTTACCTTGGGCTTGACCTAAAAAAAATGTTTTTGAAACTACTGGCAATGATTTATTTTTAAACATACGAAATTTTACACTTACGATATTACACGGTATTTTTTTTACATAAAGTAATGGAAGAGATGGAAGTACCCGGATACATGGATTTAATTAATTGGGAAAAACCTGGATTCATGGTTTACTCCCAAATTGTTTACCCAAAAAAGACTTTATTTCTTACAGACTATATCCCAAAAAAACAGACACAACATTTCAAAGCTTAGGGTGTCTAGAGTCAAATTCTGAGCCCCTAGAATAAAGCTTGAAAAGCTTGAAAAGCTTTATTCTAGGGGCACAGTCTTTCTCTTCCACCCAACCCTACATATATTTTGTTTCTTCCAGGCCGTGTGATCCCCGGAGCACAACCAGAAGAAGGTTCTCTCTCCGTATCAGGCTCATACTCCTACATCGGTGACGATGGACAGACGTACACCGTCACCTACACGGCTGACGAGAACGGCTTCCACGCGGAGGGTGCTCATCTGCCCACCCCCCCACCGATCCCTTCGGAAATCTTGAAGAGTTTGCAGCTCACGGACAGGTCTCAAGGTATGTGTTTGAAACTAGGTGACAACCAGTAGTGCATGTTTTTTTCGCATCTCGCAGGTCAACCTAGAAGGTTGTCGACTTCTTAACCGGGCTTGCGTAGTGTATGTGTATGTTAATTAACAAACCTAGTATAAAGGAAAAAAAAACACTTATTGTTCATGAACTTAAAAGGAAATATCACATCATGAATAAACTACTTCACATACC
The DNA here is from genome assembly GCA_963891755.1 of Pyrrhia umbra. Taxonomy (NCBI): domain Eukaryota; kingdom Metazoa; phylum Arthropoda; class Insecta; order Lepidoptera; family Noctuidae; genus Pyrrhia; species Pyrrhia umbra. The sequence continues at coordinate 11,352,052 of OY982933.1, read as the reverse complement.
CGAATAAAAGCTACCATAAATCCTTTGTTAGGCTTCGATCTATCTCCATACATAATTTCATCTCAATCTATTCAGCCGTTTTCCCGTAAAAGCTTGACAGATAGTTACTTTATGATGTACCTATAATATTAGTGAGGGTGTATTTATACGCCGAAAGAGTAGACAGAGTTGTGCCCCCAGGAGACTATAGTCTAGACCAGGGGTCTCCAAACTACGACCCGCGGGCCAAATCCGGCCCTCCACTGATGTTTTACTGTTGTTACTATTGCTGTGATAAGTTGAATGGAAGAGAATGAAAACACAGAATGATATGTAGCTAAAATAGATAGTACCTAGAACAGTACATAGTAGCACTACTCGACACTAGACGTTACGTGTCACAATACACAATCAATAGTAATTGAAATGCAATAAAAGCCTATGTTTGCTTAGGTGGGCAGATAAATTAAAATTGTTATGGCCATTGCAACATACCGAAAAAAATATTATGGCTTCAAAGTTTGGAGACCCCTGGTCTAGGCTCCAAATGCTATTGAAAAATTCTAAATGAAGAACTTACTGTTCAGAACAGAGTAAATAAGATAATAAACTCTGCCCACCTTGATAGTCGTGTGACGTGCCTACTTACGTTATCTGTGGTGGTTTTATATAACACTTATGTTTTACTTTCAGGCCAATACGACAGCAATAAAAGCAGCTACGATGCCGACGCGGGATACTAAAACTTAATACAAAAACTTACTAACAAACTAAAACTAAAAATTATAGTTACTACGACTTAGTCGTTGACTGTACAAGCCATAGTACAGTCGCACACAAAATTTTATGAAATAAGTGTAACATAGTCTTTGAGTGATCAATTGGACGAAGTGGCCAGTACCTGTGTTCAGTAGTCGTTAAAGTTATTATTTTATAATTAAAACTCTTTTGTAAATAATTTTGTTTTTTATTCTTTTTTTAAACGAAGCCCTGAATGTGTCAGAGAGGGATGGAGCTATACATGATAAATAGCACCGTCCCTTTTTCACACTGGAATCTGGATCACTTTGACGTGTTTTTGTTAAACACCTGGCGTATTTTAAATTTTGCCTATACCTATAAGCAACAGTGCGCGATATTTAAATGCGCAGGCGTTTTTGAGTCACGTATGATATCATATTCGTATAAACATTATTAAAATGTTGTTATTCTATTTTAATAGTGTCCTTCATAATTGTGAAAATATAAATAAGTAGTAATATTTCCATATTTTGTATATTTTTATTAGTAGGTGTTATGGATAGTAACTCTGCTAGGGGATGTTCGAAAGAGCTACGTCGCCCCTGGAAAACAAAGGGTAAAGGAAGGTATATGGATGGGTTTTAGTCAGTAAGAGTCTGACACTAGTGGCTGGAGGAGTCATTTGATGATTTTCACATTCGAAAAATAATAAATGAATAGTAGATCTACTAGTCTGAATAGTAATATTATTGGTACTTATCACAAGATGGCGTTAGTTGCTATAAATTTCATTAAGTGTATTGTTTAAAGCGATGATATTGTGGAGTAATTTTTATAATCTTTTATAACTTATAAGAATTTATTATAAGACGTATGAGAATTAGATATTTTGTAATTCAGAAAGCTTTAAAATACTTTGGAGTTTCCATAAGAAACAGTTTAGACCCGAAAAAAATATGTAGAACAACGTTTTAAACAGTAATTTACATTTGTACTCTAAAACATTCTTCTCGTTTAAACTAAACCGTTAACCTGTAACCTAGATTATCGTAACTTATGATACATGAGATCACCTAAAGGTACAATTGACCTTGCGAATAGCAGTTATTTAAACATCGGTTAAGAATTCGTCACGAATAATCTAGTGGAGCGCTGAGAGGTAAATGACGGAGGTAGTTCTATATGGGTCTATGGTGTAAATTGTGATGGCAATTACCAAGCGATTGTTGTACGATGATGGAAGAGCTCGTGGCTAAGTAACAGCCGATACCAGGATAAGCTGCGCTTGTCCGTGGATGGGTCGACTAACTGTGTCATAGCGAGAATCCTCCATGCCTCGGAAAGCACGTTAAGCTGTTGGTCCCGGTTGTCATTTGTAGATCTTTGACAGTCATTACGTGTAGTCAGAAAGTCTGACAACCAGTCTTACCAAGGGATATCGTGTTATCCGGTAACTGGGTTGTGGAGGTCAGATAAGCAGTCGCTCCATGTAATACACTGGTACACAGCCGGTTTAAACTGGAAGCCGACCCCAACATAGTTGGGAAAAGGCTCTCGCACCAGAATAGTGATTGCAACAATACGTTGTGGTACAGGCCCAGGACTTTTGAACATGACCAGCATATCCCACCATCATAAGTCTACAATTTGACATTTTACAACAGCAACCACTACACAACCAATTGTTTAAAACAGTTACACGATATTACTTCGACAGGTAATTTCGCATTAATACGGTTCGCGAACGTAGCCAGCCATACGATAGATGAACAAACATTAATGTCATCTAACCATTATTAAGTGTGACTAAGAATTTGCAGTTATTCCTCACTTATATGTTAAATAACGATAGGAATTTTGCAAAATTCTTTTTATCCACGCGATTTGGTGAGATGCCATTTTTCAAAGTGTATACCTGTCTAAAGTTATTGGAGTTTTTTTAGTAACTGTTTTTCATTATTGTATAAGTACATATAAAATGATTTGTCCTGAATGACCGACGGATCAACTCACATCCTATACCGCTGATCATTAGATCTGAAACTTGGAGAGCGTGTTCTTTGTATGACGTAGGCATCCGATAAGAAAGGATTTAAATTTCTTTCCAAAATTCTACCCTACTAAGGGGGTGAAAAAGGGGAATTTTAAATTTGAATTCGTAGAGCCCACACGGGTGAAGCCGTTAGTGGAAATCTAGTTTTAATAAAATTTGATGAGATTTCTATAAAAAAGATGATGAATATTATAAGTAAAAGAAAAAAACCGGCCAAGTGCGTGTCGGGCCACGCGTAGTAGGGTTCCGTAGTAGGAGTTAGTTAGACTATAACTCTGTAACCGGTTAAGCCTACTTAGCCGTGATAGTTTTCCTTGTAAGTTCATTATATGTACTACGTCTGTGATTTTTTCACATTTCTAGGTACAGCCATTCAAAAGTTAGAGGGGGGGGTAACTCGTATCGAACAAAATTTTGCACTGAAAAGCTAGATATTTTGCAAATGGCTCGCTTAACCAAAAAATGGTCTTCACACACCCATAATATTTTTGAAAGACCTATCTAACGATACCCCACACGGAGGGGTACGCGAGAAATATTCATCCCCACTTTACGTTGTTGGGAGCTACCCTAAAAAAAATTATTTTTAAAATTTTATTTTACCACTTTTTTGGCGTGATCAATATACATATCCATACCAAGTTTCAGCTTTCTAGTATCAGGAACCTCGGAGCTATGCCGCGGACAGACAGACAGACAGACGGACATGGCGAAACTATAAGGGTTCCTTGTCGGACTACCGAACCCTAAAAATAGAGTCAATTAGTCATATATTGCAGTTTTACTAAGCCCCAATTACAAAGTTATCTCCAATCCGCCTGACGGCCTCTGCCATGGAATTGTAACATTGACTACTATTAAGATGGCAGTCGGGGAAGACGGCTTAACGTGTCCTCCCAGGCAAGGGGTATAACACCGCCAACTACCTGTGTCCAGGTTTTTTTTTAACAAAGCGATGCCGATGTTGGCTCGACTCGGGAATCAAACTCAAGACCCTTTCACACCGTAGCTCCGGGACGTTCGAAATAGTTACCGCGCCCCCGGAATACAAAGGGCTGAGGAAGGAACATGGATGGGTTTTAGTCAGTAAGAGTCTGACACTAACGGCGTGAATGACATTTGATGATTTCCCATCCGAAAAAAAAGACACACAACAGTCGCTAGCCCAACGAGGGAGATGTTATTTTCAATGAATGGTTATAACTATTTTGCTAGGTCAAGATCGTAACAATAAAATCGAGCTAGAAGACTGATTCATGACGTAATACTATAGGTAACATTAATATTAGCTAATGGTGTTCATTATTTCGAATAACATAAATTCCCTGTATCCATTATTCTAGTAAAATTATGTCATACTAGCTAATGACTGTTTGTTAGTTCCAACTGTGAATGTATATATTACTACAATAATCCTAAATATAGTACATGCGAAAGTCTATAAGGATAGATGTATGAATCTTTGTAACTATTTCACTCAAAAACTGCTCAATGCATTTGGATGAGATTCTATACAATATTTCTTACTTTTTTTATGTACTTACATACTTATTATTATATATTCTCAGTTTAATCACCTATTTACTCAGAAATTAAAAATAGAAATAGATACAGGAAAAAACTTAACTAAAGACCGAACCAGAAATCCATATTTTTTAATCAAATTTTTCCTTTAGCTATTGTTTTTACTTATTTATACATATAGAAGGTATTCCCCAGAAAGATACAAAGAACAGAATTATTATTAAAAATAATGGTGCCGGAATCGGGAATTTTGTAAAACCGCATCAATTGACTAATGATGAAACGCCGCTGATAACCTTTTTTATTAAAACAATAATTAACCTACTGATAATAGGTAGGGAACATTTATGAATATTTTGGTATTTTAGTTCCATAATCTTTTTTATTACTAGGTATTTAGATATATTTTTTTTTTATCATCGGTGCATTTACAAACACACACATGCACGAACACCTAACGCCCGGAACAATAAATGCATTTGTCTCACACGGCAATCAACACGCGACCAACATCACGGGTTACACAAGCCCGGTTAAGCAGTCGACAACCTTCTAGGTTGACCTGCGAGATGCCATTTAAAAAATCCCACATCGCGGCAGGCAAATGCTACACGAAGTACCTAGAACTTGTCATCGACAGCCAGTGGAACTTCGTGGTGCACTTCCGACGTCTGGCTCCCAAACTGGAGAGGGCTGCTTTAAGCTGCTTCTACCCAATCCGGGGGATCCAGACGCTTCCTGCTAGAGGTTCTACGTGGGGGTCATGCGATCCATGGCCTTGTGTGGTACTGGTGTAGGTTCACTGGATCGCCCAAGTGGCCACTACTTGAACTCGACCCAAAGACTGGTCGCCGTGAGGCTCGGCAGGAGTCATTTAATCATTTCCCATCCAAACAAAGGCAATCGCTCAGCCACTGCACCAATCGTGGTGAAAAAACCACCAACGTAAAAATGCCTTACTTCATTTTGGAAAAGAGCTGATACTCTTACACTGCTGGACCGATATTAACCAAACATAGCTAAGAACCACCGCAAGGAAAGTGGCTTTCAAATGAAAAAACCGCATCGAAATCGGTCCATCTGTTTAGAGCTACGATGCCACAGACAGATACACACACAGACAGACAGACATCGACGTCAAATTTATAACATCCCTCTTTTTGCGTCGGGGGTTAAAAATACAATTAGTTCTTTTTAATGATCTAGATTACTTTAGTTTTTTTTTCTCTCGAATCTGCATCGAAAACTCAAAGAAAACATAACATACAAATACACATAGTCCTGTCTCAAGTAGGTACGTATTCAATGCCGAATTAATTAAAATTATGTCAAAATAACCACAACTCTATCAATTCCAGTAAATAATTTAATTCTAGAACAAAATATAAGCTTTATTAATAATTATTAAAATTTTAATGATAATTACAATATTATTTGTATACTAGCTTCTGCCAGCGACTTCGTCCGCGTGAAATAGTGGTGCTCCGCTCCTATTGGTTTTAGCGTGATGATATATAGCCTATAGCCTTCCTCGATAAATGGGCTATCTGACACTGAATTATTTAAATCGGACCAGCGGTTCTTGAGATTAGCGCGTTTAAACAAAATGACAACATTTCCCTTCACTGGTCTGCTCCTATTGATTGTAGCGTGATGAAAAGTATACTATAACCATCTCAGGAGTATGACAAATAATTGTACCAAGTTTCGTTAAAATCCGTCGAGTAGTTTTTGTTTCTATAGAGTTTATACAGACAGACAGACAGACAGACAGACGGACAGACAGACAGACAGACAAAAAATTTACTGATTGCATTTTCGGCATCAGTATCGATCCCTAATCACCCCCTGATAGTTATTTTGGAAATATATTTCATGTACAGAATTGACCTCTCTACAGATTTATTATAAGTATAGATAAACTTAATATCACGCCTGCTTTCATCAAAGGGTTAAGCTGTAGTATAGGTACCTACTAATATTATTATATATATATTTTTTATATACGATATAGGCGTTAGGACTGAGAGATGTTGTGTTTATTTAATCTATACCTATGTGTTTGTCGATGTATTAATTTTGTACTCAAAAACTATTGAACCGATTGATATTTATTTTTTTGCCTTTTATTGGTGTAATTTTAGAGAAGTACGGTATACATCGTGCGCAACCGGTTTAGAACTTGTAGAATTTTAAAGCTTTAACAAAATACATATATACCAAGCTTTTAGAAGAGATCGTAAATTACAATTAGAGAACTTTTTTTAGTTACCAATTCCTGGATTCTACCAGTTAACATAATAGATGCCAATCGAAATCTAAGTCGTGGCAGAAAAGTCAGGTATACTGACGTCAGAATTTGTCTTTTCAAAACTATTAATCACCTATCAGATTTAACGATCACGTTTATGTTAAATGAAGTCAGGTAGCCAGCTCCCTACATCTGACTAAAAACCACTGAGTCACTAATTCCATGTACCGGGTTGTCGTCATGAACACTTGTTCAGATTGTTGCAGGAATTTGAGTTCTGTAACAATGAAAATAAACATTATTCTACATTAAATTACCATATACACAGACTTTTAAACATCTCAAAGTATAATAATACTAGCTTTCCGCCAGCGGCTTCGTCCGCGTGGACATTTGTTTTTACACCTTTTTTTTTCGGATGGGAAATCATCAAATGACCCCTCCCGCCGTGTGTGGGGCGGGAGGGAGTGTCAGACTCTTACTGACTAAAACCCATTCATGTTCCTTCCTCAGCCCTTTGTATACCGGGGGCGCGGTATCTCTTTCGAACGTCCCGCAGCCCCGGCAGGCTATGGCCCAGTGGGAGGGCCCCGTCGCTATTGCTGACAGCTCCTTGAGGCGCGCGTGGAACACGAACGCGCCGTCGACGCGGGTTGTTTTTACACCTTGGGTTACATTATTCAAGTTTTAGTAGGGATTCCCAATTATTTCTGGAAATAAATATATCCTATGACACTTCGTAATGATGTAGCTTTCTAACGATAAAATATTTTTTTAAATCGGTCCAGTAGTTTTTGAGTTAAAACCCTACAAATAAACAAATCTTTCCTCTTTATAATATTAGTACAGAAGTATACTAGACTATTTATATTCCGCAGTTTCATTCGTATCCTGAGGATAAAAAAATATATAGCAAGTTGATTTCACTTATCTGTATAATTTAAGTTCGTATCGTAATCTGATACTTTGGAAGGTCTTTATTTAATTACATGATATCTTTACATATAAAATGCTTTGTCCTGAATGACTGACGGATCAAAGCACAGCCTAAACCGCCGATCATAGAGACCAGAAACTTGAAGGGTATGATCCTTTGTATGACGTAGGCATCCGATAAGAAAACCGCTGAATCAATTTAGATGAAATATGGCATAGAGACAGATTAAAACCTAAGAAAGGACATAGGATAGTTTTTAGCTGTTAAAAGTAGTTTCCTAACAATGCGAGTGAAACTGCGAAAATCAGTAGTTTTAAAAATACTTTTTTTTTATCAAATATAGATAACAATTCATGTAATCGCTTCCTTCGTAAAGCTTGCGATAAACATAGTAAGACTTAATTGTTAGTTTTATGTGGCGGGCGATAATTTACTTAGTAATAATACATAATACTGTTATATGGCCGACATGCATAGTACACTGTATACAGCAAACCGCAGAAGTCTCATTTGAATAAGCTTTAAAAATCCTTACTCCTGTCTGTCTGTCTGTTACGTTTTCACGGAAAACGGTTGAACTGCTTTTGATAAACTTTGGTGTGGAGATTTATATTGAAGCCTGCTTGCAATAAGCCAGGTAGGCCCTAGTTGTCTTCCCCAGTGACACCCAAAGCCAACGTTCGTTTCCCACTTGGGGGAGCCCTTAGCGCTGTCACTTAGTTTTAAATTTTCTCGTATCGAACATTTTGAACTTAACCGACAAATGGTCTTCACACACCTATAATATTTTTGAAATACCTATCTAATGATACCCTAAACGAAGGGTTACGCGAGAAAAATATTATCCCCACTTAACGTGATAGAAAGGTACCTAAAAAAACATAGTTTTATATTATCACTTTGTGGGCGTGATTTATTTATTTATTTGGCTCACCAACAATTGAATACAATGATACAAATGAAGATACATCCAATAGACTTAAAGACTAGTGTACCAATTTCTTATAGGTAAGCACACTTATTTGTTGAGTGGGTACCTACTTAAAAATATAAGGCGAATTCTTATAGGTACTCCCCGTTCATAATTACAAAGAGATAGAAATTAAAATAAGTCACAATCAAAATTAAAGTGACATTTAAAATGCGAGATAAAATCTAAATTTAACAAAATCATGATTTCAAAATTATCAAATTCCATCACAATTAAAGAAACGAGAATTTAATTTACGATCAATATCAAAATATACAAAATTTCAGCAATGCGGCGGACAGACAGACAGACGGACATGGCGAAACTATAAGGGTTCCTTGTCGACTACGATAGAAGATAGAGACTAATATAGATAGAAGATTTGAGACGATAATTTTTTATCACACACTTTCATCCGAGTGTGTGAAGTTCTCTCGGGACGACGCGGGTGAAACCGCGGGAAACAGCTAGTGCCTATTAATGTTTGTTTGAATTACTTCTGTTTGCGTAGAATGGTACTTCTGATGAACCTGTACTATGTACTTATTGCTGGGCAGGACTTGTTGCAAAGCTTAGTACAGCTTAGACATTCTGGAGGTACGGTTCGCAAATATTCACAATGAGGTGTTGTGTGTTTTTAATAGTGATCGCCATTTTGGATGGGAGTATGTGTAAATTTGTGAGTAATTAAGTAAATATTTTTTTTTTCTAATTTTTATGTAAACATCACCAAACGTAAGAGTTAATTTATAACTTATTTTTTTAAGTCGTTTAAAAACTACATACTTCTTAATATATTTTTTTTCAAATAAGTTCTTTATTTATACCTAGTGAACAAAATATAGTGTAATTGTTTAAATTATCGTAGTCCTACTAATATTATAAATGTGTTTATGAGGATATCTATATCTATACTTATAATAAATCTGTAGAGAGGTCAATTCTGTACATGAAATATATTTCCAAAATAACTATCAGGGGGTGATTAGGGATCGATACTGATGCCAACAATGCAATCAGTAAAATTTTTGTCTGTCTGTCTGTCTGTCTGTATAAACTCTATAGAAACAAAAACTACTCGACGGATTTTAACGAAACTTGGTACAATTATTTGTTACTTTTCATTACGCTACAATCAATAGGAGCAGAGCAGTGAAGGGAAATGTTGTCATTTTGTTTAAACGCGCTAATCTCAGGAACCGCTGGTCCGATTTGAAAAAAAAATTTAGTGTTAGATAGTCCATTTATCGAGGAAGGCTAAAGGCTATATATCATCACGCTAAGATCAATAGGAGCGGAGCACCACTATTCCACGCGGACGAAGTCGCTGGCAGAAGCTAGTAATATAATATGTTTGCTGCTCTTTCATGCAAAAATTACTGTACGGATTTGGAAGAAATTTGGTTACGAACACTCTTATTAATAACTCCATTCGTATTATAAGACTCTTTAAGCTTTCGATCTGTTTTGTCCCTTTCTGTCAAGCTTTATTTTCGGGACTTTATATTAAAAACCGTAGCACCAAGAACCTCTGAGCTATGCCGCGGACAGACAGACAGGCGGACATGGCGAAATATTATAAGGGTTCCTCCTTCCTTGTCGACTACGGAACCCAAAAAACTATCTTATTTGTATACCCACATTGGAATGAATGAATTGACTAGTCGTGGTGGCCTAGTGGTTAAGGCAGGCTGCCTCTCGTGTACGAGTGTGCGGGTTCGAAACCTGGCAAGTACCAATGTGACTTTTGTAAAGGCAAACGTACTTTCTAAGTGTATCTTAGACGTCACTGACTAACGGTGAAGGAAAACATCGTGAGGAAACCTGGACCCAAAAAGTCTGAAATCACCAATCCGCCTTGAGCAAGCGTGGTGATCAATGCTCATGCCTTCTCTGTATGAGAAGAGGCCTGTACCTAGCAAAATATAGGCTGATGATGATGATGATGATGATTTCTAATCGCATGTACTATAAATGCGGGTGCTCGAATTAGTTCCCTTAAGATGCGGGCGAAACCGCGGGATACAGCTAGTATAGTCTATACCTATGGATGATAATATATTATTTCATGCGTTTTCATCATATTTTTTTTAAACGTTGCCTCACACTAGGAATCACTCCTGTATCGTGGGTGCGTTTACAACAATCATTAGACATGTACAAACACCCAGACTCGGAACAATTTTCGTTGTCCCATGCGGGAATCGAACCCGCGACACGCAGCGCAGCAGCCAAATGCTCAGCCACTACGCCAAACGTGCCGTCAAAATATTTATTTCTCTAAAGTATCTTTTTAAATGTAATTTATCAAAATATTATTTTTTTGTTGTGTGTCTTCTCATACAGAAAAGATATGAGCATCTTATCACCACTCTTGTTCAAGGCGCTCTGGAGATTCTCACTTTTTATCAGTCCAGTCACTCGATGTCAAACTCAAACTCCAAATATTTACTTGCATACTAGATGACCCGGTGAACTTCATATCACATGTTTCTTAATTTTTTCTCACCGTTTAAACCAAAACAAACATTTCAAAACCAAAATCAGCTAAATCGGCCTAGCCGTTCTCAAGTTTTAGTGACACTAACGTTATATGTTAGTAAGGTTAATCAAGATCAAAAATATATAACACTAGCTTTCCGCCCGCGGCATCGCCCGCGTGGACATTTTTTTACACCTTAGGTTACATTATTCAAGTTTTAGTAGGAATCCCTAATTATTTCTGGAAATAAATATAGCCTATGACACTTCGTAAAGATGTAGCTTTCTAACGGTGAACGAATTTTTAAAATCGGTCCAGTAGTTTTTGAGTTAAAACCCTACAAACAAACAAATCTTTCCTCTTTGTAATATTAGTATAGATGTGCAGCTTAGCACCTTTTTCAGGCGTTGCAAATTTAAAGGGCTCTTACTAGTACAATACATATAATCTTATTTTATAATTTTGTTCAATTATATGTGGAGCTTTGTAATATAGCCCCCTTGGTTGTTGAAGTCGAAGACAAACTCAGAAAAGTTCTCATTATTCTTATAAAGGTATGTGAAGATCAGTGACGGACCTAGCTCTGTTTAGAGAAGAGGAAAGAACAAATTACTCCTCTCGCTGTAGGCTGAACTGAGGAAGTTTCGGGCTCTTACTCACTAAAACCCATCCATGTTCCTTCCTTCGCTATTTGTGTTCCAGGGCCGCTGTAACTCTTTCGCACACTCCCGCAGCGAGTCCAGCTCGTGATTAGAACCTAGAGCGAGATTATCTGTCTTTGCTCGCCCTAGTTTTAAAAATAAATACAAAAAAAGTACTACCGACTTCCAAAAATACTGCTAAAAAAGAAAAATAAATTTTATTTAAACGCTAGTGGACCAATACATCGCTCTAGAAGTCGGCGTCCGTAAGTTACTGTTGTTAGTATTTTGCCACCAACTTCTAGAGTGATGTATTTTTGGAGCAACTTAGCAGCAATTGACAACTAGCTGCTATATGCTATATCAATGGAACTGCTCACACGTAGCAACTCGAATTGCGACTAAAAACTGGTTACATTTCAAGGAAACTTTCAATAGGTTGATAGTTGTCTCAACTAAAGTTGCCCCATTTGCAAAGTGTCTATATAAGGATTTCAAAATCTGGGGGGTTAGACAAGTGAGAAAAACACTAGTAGAATAGAAAACAAAATGTATGGGAATGACAGATAGCTAGTCGTAAACGAATGTCATTCCCATACATTTTGTTTTCTTTTTTTACTAGCGTTTTTGCCACTTGTCTAACCCCCCTGATCCGGCCACATTGCTCCCACATCTCGTCAAAAGGTCCTATCAAAATTTTATTTTGAGCTGGAAACTGTTATCTCCATTTGGTTCTCTTTACTAGGCACAATTATAACTATAAGCTAACTGTGTGTTAATTCTAGTAATTATTTTTATAATACCTAAGTTATTTTTCGGTTAGTCTGTCAAGTAATCAGTTGTTATTAATTAATATACCTATACCTATTTTCCTGTTTAATTAAGACCATCCTAAATATAAGTACTTTAGGCACAACAATTTGAGCTTAATCTACAGGCAAATGCTTTATTTTTGTGATTACATTAGGGAAAACTAGCAAACATAATTAATTACCATCAAATTCATAGCTATCTGTTTAGCGCGGTTTTACTCGTATCCTGAGAGCACTACTACACACATGTGGATTAAAAGTATCATATGTGTTAATCCAAGATATAAACTATGTGTCTACCAAATTTCATCCAAATCCATTCAGTAGTTTTTGCTTGAAAGAGTCATCATCTGCCTAGCCTTTTCCCAACTATGTTGGGGTCGGCATCCAGTCTAAGACGGATGCAGCTGAGTACCAGTGTTTTACATGGAGCGACTGCCTCTCTAACCTCCACAACCCAGTTACCGGGTAACACGATACCCCTTGGTAAGACTGGTTGTCAGATTTTCTAGCTTCTGACTACCTTAACGACTGTCAAAGATCTACAAATGACAACCGGGACCAACAGCTTAACGTGCTTTCCGAGGCACGGAGATATCTCGCTATGACAAAGATGGTCACCCATCCACGGACCGACTGCGACAAGCGCAGCTTAACCCTTGATCGGTCGAACCGTGCGGCTGTTACTTAGCCACGAGCTCCTCAAAACTTGCTTGAAAGAGTAACAAAGAATAAAAATATAGGTACATACATCCTCACAAACTTTTACATTATTAGGACTGTACTTATATTTAGGACGGTCTAGATTAAACAGGAAAATAGGTTATGCATTAATTAGGGTAACAAATATAAATAATACTGGTTTATCCGGGTTAGCCAAGTTTTTAGTTTCCTCAGGATGCAAGCGAAAACGCGAAAAACAACTCCGTCTTAATTATAAAGTTCGATTAATTTATAATCTGCTGTTTAGCAACTGATTAGCAAAAATGTCACTCATAAATACTGTTTAGCGTTAGTCCGAACTTAAGTAATTAGATATATCCTGGATTAGGACGTTAAGTAAGGATTAAGTGAGAAATAGTTATACTCCAGAATACAGGTTTTTTATAAGTAAGACGGCTAATGTAGAACATAAATATGTTCTACATTAGCCTATATCCTTCATATTCCAAACTAGCTGTTTCCCGCGGTTTCACCCGCATCCCGAAGGAGCTACTTCACGCACCCGGGTAAAAAGCCTATGTTGTTCCTCAGGGTCTATTCTATCTCTGTACCAAATTTCATCAAAATCGGCTCACTGGTTTAGGCGTGAAAGCGTAACAGACAGACAGAGTTACTTTCGCATTTATAATATTAGTAAGGATGTGCAAACTAACACAAACATTCAGACTAGACCGATTGCGTAAGTGTCCATTCTGAAAGGTCCCGGGTTCAATGGCTGGCTCGTTAACGGCAATACCTATTTGTTTTGCAAGCCACCCACGCTCCTGAAAAGCGTGTCATTTGCAAATCAGTATTTCTCAGAAATGTTTTATGTCATGTATTTACATGCTTCATGTATTTGTTTTAAATCTATAATTTACTAGCTTCTGCCCGCGACTTCGTCCGCGTGGAATAGTAGCTTTGGGCTATCGCTAACTTTAACCCCCGATTTTGAAACATTCTGCATTGATCCTCCGCTCTTATTGATTTTAGCGTGATGATACATAGCCTTCCTCGATAAATGATAGCCCATTTAACACTGAAATATTTTTTTAATCGGTCCAGTAGTTCCTGAGATTAACGCTTTCAAACAAACAAACTCTTCAGCTTTATTATATTAGTAAGTATAGATTATTGTTTAGTTATTGGATTCATCATCAGCTTATATACTATTTGTAATTATTGTCCCACTATTGCTATTGCTATTGCTATTGCTGGGTACAGGCTTTCTCATCCCTAAGAAAAAAGGATGCATGTGTGTATGTTTGTAACTATTTCACGCAAAAACTGCTCAATGGATTTGGTTGAAATTTTGTACACACATAGTTTGTTACCTAGATTGACACAGGATACTATTTCCCTCGGGATGCAGTTGAATCTGCGGGAAATATATATTAACAATATTTTTTAGCTAGTCTGCTAAAACATCGGTCTTAAAGTCAGTGACAAAAATATAGGTACACATTAGCTTAGTGTAAGACGCCCTGCGGGGCGTTCGAAAGAGATACTGCGCCCCCAGAGTAGAAAGGGTTGAGGAAGTATGTATGTGTAGTTTAGTTTCAGTAAGAGTCTCACACTCCCTTCCGCCCCACCCATGGGTCATTTGATGATTTCCCATCCGAAAAACAAAAAAAATTAAAACACCGACTTCTACACCGATGTTTCAGCAGAAACTAAATGGGTGTAAATTTACAAACACATTGTAAGACATGTAAAAAGCAAAATAGTTTTTCTCTTTTGATTAAGAAGTTGGTTGTTTTTTTACATAAAGCTTTTTTTTCGTTTAAGAAAATGCAATCCTGTATTTCAAAATGTCTAGTTATAATAATTGACTTTTTCTTTTCATTACATAGATTTTGACAATTACTTCGTAAAACTCTAAAAGACTTTGTCCTCGGGGCAATTAAATACACATTTCTTATGAGTGCAAATTGGTTTCGCAGACATGTAAAAAAAGAATGCAATGCCATTTGTCTAATGTCTATCTAGACTTCATTAGCTTTCATTGCCGTCTCCATAGTTCCTAATTAACGTCGATTAATTTTGTGTCTTCTTTTAATATTTTTATGGGGCCCTCCCCACAAGGCCATGGCTTGGCCGGGCTGCGGGATGTTCGAAAGAGTTACAGAACCCCCGGAATATAAAGGGCTGAGGAAGTAACAAGTCAATAAGACGCCCCACCCACGGCGGGAGAGGTTATTAAAATTTGATGATTTCCCATCCGAATAGAAATGGTTTGAAAAGTTGCGTAAATGCCGATATGATTAATGAAGCTCTTCTTTTTAAAGCGTCGTCATTAGATTATTTTACAACATACCTAATCGTTGTCCATCTTACCAATACGACAGTAGTGCGATAGACTGGTAAAGCTGCGTTGGATACGTATTTGGACTTTGCTAGTCTCATATTTGGGCCTGAAAATCTATGCCATTGATCCATTATAAAATCTCATCGGAACTTCAAAAAGAGACCATGACTTGACGTCATAGGTCATATAGAAATAAATAATTCGTTTTATTTTTAGCTTTTAAATAACATTTTAATAGCTAAACTATGAAATCATTAACACACCACTCCCTGAGTAACATAAAATAATACAATCGACATCAAATTGATAGTTACAAATAAATCGTTTACTATCATGCCGCTTACTAGTGACTTCTAAACGTGTGGGCTGAAAATAGTTCAAATGCAGTAAATCTATACCACGAATACCTTAGCTAAACTAAGAATACCTTAACCATAAGGCAGTAAGTCTTTTATGGACCAATATTGGCATTATTTAGTTATATTTAACAATCGCATTATTTATATTTGTATTTAAAAATCATATCCTAAAGTACACTGTAAACAAAGACCCTAAAATATTCTTGAACGAGTCTCAAAAACTACTTAATGTTGACTATAAGTTTCGTCTTAAAATTTCAGAACAAAGTAACAAATCCCAAAACACCAAACAAAGAACTCTCAATAAAATACTACACGAAGCAGTCGGTCATCACAATCCCAATAATGATGCATCTAGACAAATCATTAACGAAGATACTATCGAAAGAATCGAAGCACAAAATAAGAGAGAAATTCAAGCTACTAGCCAAAGATATATTGAAGGACGTAGAAGATCTATTTACCCATCCAAATCTGCAGCAGAAAGTAAAGCTGGAGCTTCTAGATGTGAAAATAATAAGGAATACGACGAAGAAGGTAGTGATGAATGAGAATGTATCGAAGTATTTGAAGAGCTACTGCAATTGGCAAGGAGAGAAGAAGATAGCACATAAAAGGTGGTTCTACTCTGTCCTGTTTACGGGATTGGACCTGTTCTATTTGGATCGATCGGGATCTGAAGTTAGGAGCAGTACAGGTACTTTGGCAAGTCATTTTTTTTTTAATGTTGGTTTTAAAATTCGCCTAGCGCAAGATTTTTTTCTTTTCATTCGAATCTAGTATTTATCGTGTCACGCATAATAGTTTTATACAATTCCAAGAAAGTTTTTCTAACCTGAATTTCAAACAATAATTTTACTCACTCTATTTATTATTATTTATTTATTTAATAACCATTCTCTGGGTTTTGTAATATCTATTTATAATCCCGAACTTCGGCAGTCTCCGATAAAAGTTCAAGACTTTGCTATTAAGCCATCTTTAATATTAGTTTTAAAAATTAACCCATTGGATTTAACATTTTCAAAGTCTAGACCATCGCAATTATCTGTATTTTGTCTTTAATCAGTGTATCAACTTATACAGTGACTTAAACACCGCTTATCTAGAAACTAAATAATCCGCAGTATGCAACCTGTTTTCATATCCTCCCAGCACTTAAAGTCAAAACCAATTATGGAAATAAGCCAGCAAAGTGCATGAAAGGACAGGAAACGAAGATATCTTGCAAATTCCATCAGATCGACTTAAAAGTATTTACTTTATTTCAACGCGTAATTCTATAGTTGTTAAATTTTATACTGAGGAGGATTCTGAAGTTTTCTGAAGAAATGTGGACTATGAATCAAAGGTCGTTGAACTTATAGGTACCTACAAGTTATCCACTAACTTGTTTATGAAGCAAGTACATGACATATGATTACTAATAATCAAGATTATAATTCAAACTAGCTATTTCCTAAGAGAAGCATTCGCGTAAAAACTATATGTGTCCTTCCCCAAGTTTCAATTACCAAAGTTAACACAAATCGGTATAGCCGTTTTGATGTGAAAGTTTAAAAGACAGACAGACTGAAATACAGTCCGACAGAGTGATAGACAGAATTACTTTCCCATTTATGTACAGATACCAAGAGCAGGTGCAAAGCATGTACCTACTAATTCATAATTAAAGAAAATCAAAACAAAATTAACAGAAACATTATTTTTTTTAATTTTGACTTCTAAGAAAATAGCTTGAAATTAACTCGTATTAAAGAACAATAATTCGTTAACTGTTAAAAAGAGACTGTCTGGATTAAATTCTTCTGTATCAATCAGATCTAAGCTTTATCGAGTGTTTAAAAGAAAACCAAAAAAATCTTTCGATCCATTATTCCTTTTAAGAAATTTCACAGTTTGTTCTTGAATGTTGAGCATGTTATTTTAAAACCTCACCAAAATCGAAATGTAAATATTCCAGGTCGAGGCTACATGAAAGGGGTGTGCAGCAACAGAAACAGCTGCACCCTATTAGAGTGGCATCCTGAGAACATCGCCTATATACTGACTCACGAGTTAGCACACAGGTACACCTAGACAATTTTGATTGTATTATCAGTGGGCCTATCACGAATCACTTTCGAAAAAGTATTCGTATCGACAGCGATTTTTGAATGGAATATACTCACTTCTTACAAACTATTTATTTAATTTTATGACTTTAATCATATCTTTAAATGCTGCAAATTGATATTTAAATATTTTAAACATAAATTTTGCTCTGGTATGGTTGTATTTATGATTCAAAAATCGCTTTCGATACGAATACTTTTTCGAAAGTGATTCGTGCTAGGCCCACAGCTCATCCATTACGATTATCATCTAACGTGGCAATGTTGCCAGTCTCTTGGGTACACTTCTAGTTGAGGGACGATTTTAACGCCATATTTTATTTATAGTTTGAATATCTTCCAAATAAAAATAAATATCAGCTGGATAGAGAGCTTCTGGCTCATTTGCAGGGATCGATTAATCAAGGATAAGGTTCTGGATCTCTCGTTCCTCGGAAAGTACATTATACCATTGGTCACGGCCGTCATTTGTAAATCTTGGACATTCGTAAAGGGTAGTCAGAAGCTAAAAAGTCTGACAAGCAGTCTTACTAATTGTAAGATGTTATTCAGTTACTGGGTTGCTTATTGTTAAATATATTTACCTAGACAAGAAGCCGCTGCCAGTCTTACCGATAGGATAAGGTTATGCATTAATACATTTAATTTATCCTTTATTTTATTTAATAATAAATTTATACAGGATTTTATTTCCATAAACTTTGAATATATCCTGCAAAACATTCTCCTTACTGTATATACAATAAGGTCACACAATTTTATTACCAATGAATATGGTATCTTCGAAATAGCCAATTTCCGTTCCTACATTGAGTATATCCCAGATACGAAGCAAAGCTGTTTTGGAAAAGCTTTTACCTGCTTTCAAACTTAACCATTACATTCTAGAAACTACCAATATTTATCTTATAATAGCTTCTGCTTCATGCTTCTTCATGCCTCATCTGTCTTGTGCTTTTTTATAAAGCACTTGTTTCTACTTGTTGTTTTCAATCTCAAAATTTCAATTCATTATGGAAAAATCCTTCTTTTTACATGAGGAATGTTTTAAATTCATTCCAAATATCACCTACTAGGCTCTCTATGAATGTATGATTGTTTAAAATGATTTAGGCGCTATCCACACATTTCCAGGTCAGTGCTATCCTGTTCCGAGTTGTCCGTTTCAGTGTTCCCGTCAGGGACGTGCCATCCGTCACCCATATTCAAACACGATGTCTTTACTTAACATAAATGAATAAATACCTACTGAATTTCCTTTCTTAAAACTTTACATCTTTCATATTTATTTCAAAGATAAATGATGTGGTAAGTACCTATATAAATGAAAGGAAATCATTAACATTTGGACGGTAGCTGTTGAAATAGGACATTTAGATTTATAGCCCATTCATTTGAACACAGTTCCTTTTGAGGTTCGGTTTACACAACCAACAGTAACTATTATAGCTGGAATTGAAGCTAATTCTATAGTATTATAAGATTAAAATATTTAATTTTATAAGCCCAAGTCTAAGTAATATTATAAGTGCTAAAGTAAGTCTATCTGCCTTTCGCTTTCACGGTAAAACGGCAAAACCAGGGTACGGAGATGGATGAGACCTTTTTATTTTGTATGGGAAATCATCAAATGACTCCTCCCGCCGTGGGTCGGGAGGATGGGAGTGTCAGACTCTTATTTACTAAAACCCATCCTTTGCCGGTAACTCTTTCGAACATACCCGTAACGACTACCAAAGATCTACAAATGACAGCCGGGACCAACAGCTTAACGTGCTTTCTGAGGCACGGAGGAGTTTCGTTATGTACCTAGTATTATCATACTTCATCACCGTTCGTCTAAAAAATAAAAGCAACATTGTAACTAATTAGTAGGTACTACTAATTAGGACACAATCCGTGTGTTCTAGTGTCAATCAAAGCGATAGCCGTTTTATTTAGGCTAATAATAGACGCGACGTGGGACTAGATCTAGCTGCTAATTGAGTTCCAAGAATACTAGCCGATATGTGCGAAATATTAGGTAAGTGCGAAAGTGTTGTTGGTCTCACTTAATTTGAAATCGAATCCAAGTAGGTAATACCTAAATATTTGACTGAAACAAACTATACTTACGTTTTGTTTTTTTTACAAATAACTGTAATCAATAATACATACCAATTAATTGTTTTATAAGACAATTGTAAACCCTCTTTGTTTTAGCTCCCAAGATAATATAGGCTTACCTAGTTTAGGGCTAATGTGTAAAACATATTTTGTGTATTTTTAGAAAAATAAAATTCTTATTCTTATTCTATTACTTAGGCTAAAATTGTCCTAACAAATATTATAAGTATTGTTACGCTTTCACGGTAAGACGGGTGTACCGATTTGTATGAAATTTGGTACGGAGATACGATTTCCATCTATCTAGATTATCATCCCTGGAGACAATAAGTTATAGGCGTTCAACTTTTTACCCGGATGCGTTAAGTAGTTGATTCGGCCAGGTGAAACTGTTAGAATCGCCTAGTTCAGAGGTCTACGGCCCGCGGGCCAAATCCGGCCCGCCACTGCCATCAATCCGGCCCGCGACAGCTTATGACTAGTGTCATCAATCTGGCCCACGACAGCCAATGTTTTACTGATGTTACTATAGCTGTGATAAGTTGAATGGAAGAGAATAAAAACAGAATGACATGTAGCTAAAATAGATAGTACCTAGAACAGTACATAGTATCACTACTCGACACTAGACGTTACGTGTCACAATACACAATCAATAGTAATTGAAATGCAATAAAAGCCTATGTTTGCTTAAGTGGGCAGAAAAATTAAAATTGTTATGGCCCTTGCAACATACCGAAAAAAATATTATGGCCCCAAGGCTTCAAAGTTTGGAGACCCCTGGCCTAGTTTATTAATTAAAATTCATTTAACAATTACAGTCTCGGCATGTCGCACGATGGGCCTCCAAACAATGAGTGTCGAGGACAGAGGTACATCATGGACGCTAAGTACAACCCCAGAAACCCTGCCAAGGTCTGGTCATCATGCAACTGGAGGGAACTTAATCATTTCTTGAAGTGAGTATACTAAATTGACTATCGTATCTTCAAAACATATAAAATGCTTTGTCCTGAATGACGTATCAACGCACAGCCTTAACTACTGATCATAGAGGGCTGTAACTTGGAGCGTGTGTTCTTTATATGACCTAGGCATCCTAAGAAAGTATTTTCCGAAATTCTACGCCTAAAGGGTTGAAAAAGGGGGGCTAAGTTTGTATGAAATATAGTCGTATAGTCCACGCGGGCGAAGCCGCTGGCGGATAGCTAGTTTTACAATTACATAATGATTGTGTTCTTTTTAAAAAAATAAAAATGTTGACTTGTCCGTCTGTGTATCTGTGTGTTTGTGGCATCCAAGGCCCCAATCAGATGAATCGATTCGAATGCGGTTTTTGTTACTTCAAGATCGCACATTTAACAATATTATAAGAGTAAACAAATCGTTCACTGTCTTTTCTTTTTTATTGCAGAAGCAAGAAGGCGTGGTGCTTAAGACGAGACCCAAGCACAGTATAATAGATTGCCATCAGTTATTTAGATATTAATAATAGTTATAGTTTTATTGTAATACTAGCTTCTGCCAGCGACTTCGTCCGCGTGGAATAGTGGTGCTCCGCTCCTATTGGTCTAAGCGTGATGATATATAGCCTATAGCCTTCCTCGATAAATGGACTATCTAACACTGAAAGAATTATTTAAATCGGACCAGCGGTTCCTGAGATTAGCGCGTTTAAACAAAATTACAACATTTCCCTTCACTGCTCTGCTCCTATTGATTGTAGCGTGATGAAAAGTATACTATAACCATCTCAGGAGTATGACAAATAATTGTACCAAGTTTTGTTAAAATCCGTCGAGTAGTTTTTGTTTCTATAGAGTTTATACAGACAGACAGACAAAAATTTTACTGATTGCATTTTTGGCATCAATATCGATCCCTAATCACCCCCGATAGTTATTTTGGAAATATATTTCATGTACAGAATTGACCTCTCTACAGATTTATTATAAGTAATAGATAGATATAGATATAGATAGATAGATGAGGATCGAGCGCCTATAAGTTTTGTAAGAGCAACGCGCAATAACTACTGGTGCTATTAGAAACTGTAAGGCGATGTGAGTCACTTTATTTTAGGAATGCCGATTGAGGCTACTTGGTCACTTTAAGAAGTTTCGCATTTAAGCAATAAACTTGTCGACTGCAATTTCTAGCCTTAATAAACTCGTTTAAAATAATAAGTCTGTAATTCATTTGACTATCAATTTTAACAGTAAAGGAGTGGAACTGTCTACCTGCGACTGTGTTCCCGAACGCATGCAACCCTAATCTCTTCAAAGTTAGAGTGAACAGGCTTTTTCTGAGTTAGCTTGCTCCATCATCTCTCTTTGTCTCTGTCAATTCTGACCTAGACAAGAGTCAAGAGCATATTTAAAAAAACTTTGATTTTCACCTAAATCTCCTAGAAAAATAATCATAGCAACATAATACAATTAAGCGTCCTCGCGTACTAATATCGAAAGGCACTGGATATCCAAGATTATTTAAATCCTAACTAAATGCGAAAGTGAGTTTGTTGATTTGTTAGTTACGCTATCACGGTTAAACTTGTGAACCTTTTTTGGATTAAATTTGGTATGGAGATAGATGGGACCCTTTTTTGCATGGGAAATCATCAAATGACTCTTCCCGTGTGTGGAGCGGGAGGGAGTGTCAGACTCTTACTGACTAAAACCCATCCATGTTCCTTCCTCAGCCCTTTGTATTCCGAGGAAGTGGTAACTCTTCCGAACACCCCGCAGTATGACCCTGGAGGCTACTTTTTATCCGTGTGCGTTGAGTTCCCTCACGCGGGCGGAGCCCAGGGAAACAGCTAGTATTGAATAAGAATCTTTAAATAGGATACGTAAATTACATAGGACCTCGTTGCAACCAACAGTAAATGATGACGGTGATTTTTACCAGATTAAAAACTAATTATAAAAAATTGAGGAGCTCGTGGGTAAGTAACAGCCGCACGTTTCAACCGATCACAGGTTACGCTGCGCTTAGCGCGGTTGGTCCGTGCATGGGTGACCATCTATGTGATTGCGAGACTCCTCTATGCCTCGGAAAGCATGTTAAGCTTTTGGTCCCGGTTGTCGTTAGTAGATCTTTGACAGTCGTTACGGGTAGTCAGAAGCTAGAAAGCCTGACAGCCAGTCTTACCAAGGGGTACCGTGGTACCCGGTAACTGGGTTGTGAAGGTCAGATAGGCAGTCGCTCCATGAAAAACACAGGTACTTAGCTGCATCCGGTTTAGACTGGAAGCCGACCACAACATAGTTTGGAAAAGGCTAGGCAGATGATGATGAAAAACAATATTAAAGCTTTCATTTAGTTCAGCTAAAAGGTGTTCATACCTTAGTGCTAGACAGGAAATTCCAAGGACAATCAATTACTTACTGGGTAGGGCACTTAAAATCAATATTTATCTAATATGCTGCCCATTTCCTCTCATATCTGTACATAGTATGTTAAAAAAGTAGTTATACTTGTAACAAAAACTGTCAAGGTGAATGTACACAGAGTAAAGAATAGACACAGGTTTGTATAATACTACTTGAATAATATTGTAGCCATGGATTTTGTGAGGTATCAAGAAGTCATAATCATTTCATCATCATTAATTAGGTTCAAAAAAGAGTTAAAAAATATCCAAAAACTTAAAATTAAAACTTAGTGATTTCGTAATGGAATGATGAAAGTCAAACGCTTTAACTAAGTTTAGCTTAACCGATCAATAGTAGTTTTATTGGTGAAATCGGCCCTCAAATAGTAGGTATGTTATTTTTTTTAACATTGCCTTGTATTAAGAAAGTCAATACTATCGATGCATTTACAAACGTAAAATGCAAATACATTCATGCCTGCATCCAAAAAAAGCTTAGTAATACCGTGCGGGAATTGAACATACACACATCGCAGCAGCCAATCGCTCAGCCACTTCTCCAATCGTGCTGCTTCTTCGAATGTTCTAGTTTTAGTATTTTGATAAGTTTAGAATGTTATAACCAAATTAAAAGCTCTTAAGTATAGTTAAGAAATCTCTAAATAGCTAGACTGTGATCTTTTTCTAGTTCATCGTGATAAAACAAGATGGCGATACGTACATCAATGTATATAAAAACCAATGCCACTTTTCGTTGTAATTTTATAACTCAAGAACGGGCTCACCTATCTAAGCCAAATGTTTAGGTTTTGTTCGGACTATTAAGTTGATGGTTTATGGGAAGTTTGCACTAAATCGGTCGAGCTAAATCGGTTCATCTTTAATTTTAATTCATAGCCCACGCCGGAGAAGTCGCTGGCGGAAAGCTAGTATTCTATGTATGTAAACTATCAAAGCCATTACACGTTCAGCTATGGTTAATATACACCTATGAGTTTACAGTTTTCGCACTAAAAAACACCGATCACTCTGTATAAACATTTTCACCATTGGCGGCCATTAATTGAGATGACATCACAGAATCTAAGTAAAGATAACATTGGCATATTGAAGAACACTTTCCCTAAGCTTTTATTGGCTTTTAAAATAATGCTGGTAAGATGTATAGAATATAGTCGTGGTGGCCTAATGGTTAAGGCACCTACTTCTTGTGTACGAGTGTGCGGGTTCGGAACCTGGCAAGTACCAATATGACTAGCGGTGAAGGAAAAACATCTTGACGAAACCTGGACTTAATAGTCTGAAATCGCCATTCGAATCGCATTCATTCAATTCAGGATATAAGATTCAGGATTCAGGATTCAAGATTCAGTATTCAGGATTTACAATTTAGGTTTAAGATTCGAGATTCAGGATTAAGATTAAGGACCTAAGATTCAGGATTGGAGATTCAGGATTTGCGATTTAGGTTTAGGATTCGGGATTAGAATTAAGATTAAGGATTTAAGATTTAAGATTTAAGATTCAAGATTCAGGATTCAGGATTCGGGATTTGGGATTAGGAATTCATGATTTACGATTTATTTCATCCAAATCAGTTCAGCTGTTTTACTGTGAAAGCGTAACCTTTTTCGTAACACTTTCGGCAAACTTCGTACCACCCCATCATATATTTAACAAATAAAATCGAAATGAAATCAATGAAAATCGGTCCAGCCGTTCTCTAGTTATACCTAAGTGTTCAGCTGTATAGCTGGGAAGTTTGTTTATCGCCGCTTTTTCTTTCCAACCATAACACTATAAGAAGCGATGAAGGATAGGTATTTTGAGATGCTGTCATAATGTAATTTTCACGTGAAAAAGTACTGACTTAATTTGGTTATTTTCAATAAACAATTATTTATTTAAGTTACGCGAGTCACGGCAAAATAGAAGTAAGACTAATTACGTGAGGACCAAATGTCAGAACAGTGGCAAATGGCAGAAGGGGTCGGATAAATAGAGCTGATTGGATGCGTGCCAATGGTCTTACCAAGAAAGATGCCGAAGATCGTGCGAAGCGGAGGTGGAAACAGTGGCGGATCCAGCAAAGCTAAGCAAGGAGACTTATTATGCGTTAAGCAAAATAAAATGTTCAGTGCTTTTTTAGTGTTCCGCTTGATAAAACCTACCCAATCAAGCCCCCAAACCTAAATCCTGGATCCGCCACTGGTTGAAAATGTAGGAATGCAGATCCTGAGGTCTGAAGTCTGAGAATGCAACCTGGATTTAATACCTACTTAGATGAGAGAGATCTGACGACAGTAATCAGATAAACCTACCCGATATCCGGCAATTCACATGTTAACTTCGTCCAGTTTGATCTTATTTTTTATCTAAACTCGACCGATGCAATGTTGCCATTGCGCAGTGCGGCAGTTCTCACGCACGCCCCGAAAACTAGAACGGGGTAGGGTTGCCAACAATATACAATATTTGGAGCTGTGAATTAAATCAATAAATAACGTTTATTTACGGTTTTTTTTAAATAAAACAGACTTCCAAAAACACTGAAAAGAGAAAAATATTTTTTTATTTAAGCGCTTGTCTACCAATACAACGCTCTAGAAGCGGAGTCTCGTAAGTTACTATTGTTAGTATTTTGCTCCTCCTTTTTTATGTCGGTTAAAGATAATGATTATGTAAGATAGTAGACCTCTTTGTCAGTTTTGAGGTAGATCTAATAACCCTTAGGAGCGATTTTACCTTTCAAAACAAAGTCATCCTTATAAATGTGAAAGTGAGTTTATTTGTTACTCTTTTACGGCAATCCGGCGGAACGGTTTTGAATGAAACTTGGTAAGGAGATAGATGGGGCTCTTGAATGTTCATAGGCTACTTTTTATCCGGGTGCATTAAATAGTTTCTTCGGGTCGCAGGTGAAATCGCGGGAGACAGTTAGTCAGACAGTTAGACATTTAGTAGTAGTAATTATAAATTAACACGATAATACTTTTCTTTGTCATCGAAATCAGAACAGAACAGAACTTGCTATCAAATTGAAAGACAAAATTAAATAGGTACCTCCGCATTTTCATAATACTATCTGTTTCCCGCAGTTTCATTCATATTCTGAGGAAACTTTTCTGTGTTTCCGAACACAAACTATCTAATGATTTTGCCTAGGTATCTATACATATAAAATGCTTTATCCTGAATGACTGACAGATCAATGCATAGCCTAAACCGCTGATCCTAGAAACCTAAAACATGCAGAGTGTGTTATATGTATGACGTCGGCATCCGATAAGAGGCTTATCTGAAATTCTAACCCTAAGGGGGTGATAAAGGAGGGCAAAGTTTGTTTGAAACTCTGTGATTTTAATTTGAATTCGTATAGCATAGCAGCCCACGCAGGCGAACCCGCTGATGAAAAGCTAGTCAATCTATATCTACAAAGAATTTTATTAAAATTAGTTTAGATAAAATATAAAAAAATAAACAGACAAACTGATTTAAATTACATATAATATTAGTTATCCAAAACAATAGGGGCACTTGACCTGAATGCAAGCCGTAGCTTCTCTTTTTATTCTCCGTCAATAAAATTACTTTATTATGAGAGTAATTTGCAAGAATATACACTTTCTCTTGAACATTACGGATGTGTGAGATGCTCTGTTTTGGATCGTCACTTATCTGAGATCGCGGGTTCGTCTGCACAGATATTTTAAATTTAACAGATTTATATTGCAAAAAAAAGGTAACAACGAATTGAGAGATTTATGTATGTATGTTTTTTCCTTTTTATGCAAAAACTACTGAACTGTATTTGTTTGAAAGTTTGTCCTTGCCTTTTTTTAACGTCTACAAAATACTCGTCGTTTTTGACAGTTACTTTTACAAAAATAATCGTTCAAATGAAACTACATAAAGCAGAAGCTAATTACAGAGCCATCAATTTCATTCATTTTAACCGACTTCAAAAAAGGACGTTCGCAAGTCTACAGATAAAGTAACTCAACAAACAACCCTGCAAAAAAATCAAGTTCATATATTCACAAGGAATTGTTTCCATTTTTATTACATTCGTCAATCGATTTAAATTCAGGCCACGTCCGTCTGGTGTACACAACGATCTCGAAAACGCTATATTAGTATTCTTAGTATACACGAAACTGAAAGTTACACTTTTAAGCGAAAGTAAGAAGTCTAAGTGAAACTTAACTTGGACGTTAAGTTAAATTTCTTTATCGATAAAACGTTCTTACTCGATTACTGCACGCTGTATAAGTTGTAAAGTCGATTAATTAAAAGTTAGTGTTGTTTGAGCTTCATTTAACAGAGATAACACTCATGTTTACAACGAAACAAGATTTTTATCTCTTAGTAGCTCTCCGCCTGCGGCTTCGCCCGCGTGGACATTTTTTTTTACACCTTGGGTTACATTATTCAAGTTTTAGTAGGGATCCCTAATTATTTCTGGAAATAAATATAGCCGTGTCATAGGCTATATTTATTTCCAGAAATAATTAGGGATCCCTCGTAAAGATGAAGCTTTCTAACGGTGAAATGTTTTAAAATCCGTCCAGTAGTTTTTGAGTTAAACCGCTACAAACAAACGCATCTTTACTCTTTATAATATTAGTATAGATAACCTTTGCCATAACTAATAGGTATTACATTTAATACACTTCTTTTTATGGAGGAGCTCGTGGCTAAGTAACAGCCGCTCTGGTCGACCGATCAATGGTTAAGCTACGCTTGGCGCGGTCGGTCCGTGGATGAGTGACCCATCTACTTTAACTAAACTCCTCCGTGCCTCGGAAAGCACGTTAAGCTGTTGGTCCCGGCTGTCATTTGTAGATCTTTGATAGTCGTTACTGGTATGTTTGAAAGAGTTACCACGCCACGGGAATGCAATGGGCTGAGTAAGGAACATGGTTGGGTTTTATTCAGTACGAGTCTGGCACTCCCTTCTGTCAACGGCGGGAGTCATTCGATGATTTCCCATCCGAAAAAAAAACCCCTTCAAATAATAATATGTAATTTAGTATTTCAGAATCATTGAACTCTCATGTGACATAATGATCCTAATGGCAGTGGGTCATTATAAACGTATGGCAGATGAATCATATTTGTTACATAAATTATGCAAAAATCATGGGGTCAGCTTCCAGTCCAAACATGCAATTTAATAACTGTGTTCTGAATGACTGACTTCATGACTTCGTCATCAAAAAATAAATAAATCTATACTAATATAATAAAGCGTTAAGAAGAATAAGAAGCGCGTAAGAAGAGTTTGTTTGTTTGTTTGAACGCGCTAATCTCAGGAACTACTAGTACGATTTGAAAAATTCTTTCAGTGTTAGATAGCCCATTTATTGAGGAAGGCTATAGGCTATATATTATCACGCTAAAACCAATAGGAGCGGAGCACCACTATTCCACGCGGACGAAGTCGCGGGCAGAAGCTAATAATTCATAAAAATAATATGTATGAGAAAAAAATGTCCAAGACCTAGTTTAGTATTTTTTTTAATAACATTTCTTATAGAAATAAAAAGACCCGATAAACCCCTCATTATCTCCTCGTGACTTAAAAAAAACAATCGCCAATTTCACCCTAAAAACCACAGTACCATAAATATTATACAACCGCCTTTTGTTCGAACTGTCCCACTGACACACAGACGGACGGAACAGTTATTTTATATTCATTAATTCATTAGCATGTGCCTTTTACTCGCGTGTGATGAGACAAAGGACCAACGGTAGGTGGACACGGTCCGCCAGTCACATGGTACAGGGCTTGTAATGTTTTAGAAGGTGTTAAGACATTTTTTGGGACATATTTCATTTAATACGAAGAATTATCATTCAAGATCTAACGAAATTAAGGATAAAATAGAATAACGTTTGCTATTTTTTTATGTTTTTCTTCTAAATATTTATGAAATAGGTTTACTTAATTGTTATATCTATGTATTGATACCATAAAAAAAAGATTAAAAGTAGGCTAATTATTGATATCATGTTTTGTAATATTCGTAACGTAAAAGTATAAATCATAAAAAAGTTTGGTGCAGCCAGCTGTAACTGTTTTCCGAGTCCCGAGGGAACTACTTGACGCATTTGGATAAGCTTAAAACTGTCTCCAAAGTCCCATCTACTCCAGTACCAAATTTCATCTAAATCAGTTCAGCCGTTTTACTATGAAAGGATCACAAATAAACAAGCTTATTTTCGCATTTATATTATTAGTTACGATTCAGCACTCTTGGGCATTGGGCAAAACCTACTGAATGGGTTTGGATGAAATTTGGTACACAGATAGTTTATAATCTAGATTAACATAAAGAATACTTTTTATTCGGGTGCGCGAAGTAGTTCCTTCTGGACGCGGTGAAACCGCGGGAAAAAGCTAGTTTGAACATAATTGAAACGTCATTCAAGCTATATACTCATGCCGAGGCTGCGGGATTTTCGAAAGAGCTACCACAGCCTCGAAACTCAAAGGACGAAGGAAGGAACATGGATGGGATTTAGTCAGTAAGAGTCTGACTCCCTCCCGCTCCGCCCACAACGAGAGGAATCATTTAATGATTTCCCATCGCTAAAAAGGCAAATATATTCAAGCAATTTCCCAATAGGATCCTATCTAAATCTTCAAATGCAAGAGCAATAAACAGCCCTTTCTCTTTTACGTAGTTTCCGTGGTGCACAATGGTATCGCAGACGTGTGTACGGAGAAAGCACGCAACAATGGCGTGCGAGGTGACATATCGAAACCAATCTGTAACATGAGATCAGAGGCGGAGTGGAGTTGCTATTTCTATAGGTAGGATCGATACTGATGCCAAAAATGCAATCAGTAAAATTTTTGTCTGTCTGTCCGTCTGTCTGTCTGTCTGTCTGTCTGTCTGTCTGTATAAACTCTATAGAAACAAAAACTACTAGACGGATTTTAACGAAACTTGGTACAATTATTTGTCATACTCCTGAGATGGTTATAGTATACTTTTCATCACGCTACAATCAATAGGAGCAGAGCAGTGAAGGGAAATGTTGTCATTTTGTTTAAACGCGCTAATCTCAGGG
Organism: Pyrrhia umbra; assembly: GCA_963891755.1. Taxonomy (NCBI): domain Eukaryota; kingdom Metazoa; phylum Arthropoda; class Insecta; order Lepidoptera; family Noctuidae; genus Pyrrhia; species Pyrrhia umbra. The sequence continues at coordinate 11,321,614 of OY982933.1, read as the reverse complement.
ACCGCTGGTCCGATTAAAATAATTCTTTCAGTGTTAGATAGTCAATTTATCGAGGAAGGCTATAGGCTATATATCATCACGCTAAGACCAATAGGAGCGGAGCACCACTTTTCCACGCGGACGAAGTCGCTGGCAGAAGCTAGTTTTTTAATAATTTGAATAGATTGTTCCACACAGTAGTCGTGTTCTTCATTACTGAAGGTCGTGTCCCTGATGAAAGTCCTTCATAGATCTCACAATCTGTCTCCATTTCTCTCGGTGTTCGGCTTTCCTTAGGGCAGTTGTAACTGTAAGTCCAGTAAGTGCGGTTACCTGATCACACCAGCGTAGATTGTTCCGATATCTATTTATTACGCTTCCACGGTTAAAAGGGCTTAACTAAACCAAAAAAAAAATGGGACAGGCATAGATTGACACCTGGAGATGAAGATGGGATAAGCATTTGATGAGATGGGATAAGATGGGTTAAGATTTCTTTGGGAAGCGAGTGAGACCCAGGGATTCTGCTAATGCTAACTAATAATAAATGCGAATGTGAGTTTGTTCATTCACGCTGTTACGGTACAATGGCTGAAACAATTTGGGTTTTAAGTATTGAGATAAATCGGACCATCAATCAAACTCATAAAATTTTCAAACATTTTTCTATCAATAAGGAGTTAAGCAGGTACCTATTCAATAAAATACCTAAGTATATTAATTATCTACCTATTTAAATAAAACAAAGTCGGTTTTGTTCGAACACTTATAACTCGAGAACGACTGGAGCGATTTTCATGGTTTTTGATTTGTTGTGCTTGGCTCCATCCCGTATAGCAGAATAACTATTAAAACATCGGGGGGGAAACGGAGGGAATAATTGTGGGTCGGTTCGAAGTTCGCCGGGCCGGCTAGTATGTTATAGAAAGCGACTCAATGATACCTCTGTCCATCTGTTCCGATCTACAGAGCGACGCGAACCGAAGCGGAACTATTGCCTCATAGCAAACACATTTTCACTATTCCACTCAATTCTATCGCAATTATTTATTATAATAAATCAGTAAAAGGATTTTGTTGATATTTTATGGTTTTATCTTTTGCTATCATACAAATAAATTAAATTTTCTTAAGGTGAAACATACGGTCTGTTCCCGGCCACTTTCCCGCTAGATGGCGTTGAAGTCAATGTTTTTAGTTTATTTGAGTTTATTGTGTAATTGGAACATATTAAGTCGTCGGAGTAGCTGTGGCGGTTCGCGGATTTTACACTTTATTTAACTGGGTCATTTCCTTGCCTCAAAATCCACCCAATTCGACAAAAAAGTTGCAAAATAACATTGTCCTTGAACATAGTATTTTTTACACACACAGACGTGGGCGAGTGCCTAGTCCTTACGTTTACGAAAATTTATCACTAGATGGCGTGTGGACTACATGGCGATTTTACTGTATGGGTGTAAGCACAACTACAGAACGCCACCTTCTACGATATTTATTATGTACGATTAGGTGATAAAAATAAAAGTTGTATTTATAGGCATAAACTATTTAATTGATTTATAATTTTGGGAAATAAATGATGACCAAATTACGTAAAATAAAACACAGTTTTCTTTATTACCTCACACTATTGAAAATATTTTTCAAAACACAAGTAATTGAAGTAAGTAACACATGCCTGATACATGCCTATTCAATCAAAATAATTACATTGATAAGTTGTAACATAACCAATTATTACAAAGACATAACATAACTCGTAAGAAACTACAATTCATAAACAAGGGATAACAACAAATCTGAAAACACGATTTAGTATGCAATAATAACCAGGAAGGTGAAACAATATTTCCTAATTTCAAAGCATAAATAAGCTTTTAGTAAAACAGAAATCTAAAGAGCAGCTTATTGAATTGAGCAGGTGGTTATACCTAATGAAGTATTATTTCACCTTTTGATTTTATGGTAAATACATGATAAAAATAAATATACAACTATGATGTAGATACTAAACAAACTACTACAAAAATACAATTAAAACAAGAATCATTTGACTTGTTGATTTCCCCCTCTTCTGAGTCTTCTTATCTTGAAACCACTGCTACACGGCTGCTGCAAAGAAAAAATACTTTACTTAGTATACTACATAGTTACTTTTTGACGAATATTGTTTACCATTCACTTCAAAATGTTATTTACCATCCATCTCCAAAGCTGCTCTAAAATTAAACTTTACTTTTCTGTGCTCGAATTTCCAACTGATGTTGAAGGACGATTTTTCACTAGAATAACATAATAATATATTTTAGACATTGATATTGATAATTTATGAAGTAAATAAAAAAAGTAATAACCTTTGTACCTACTGGTACATACCATTCAAATCTATACATTTCCCATTTTTTTGAACACGTCTCAAAATGATTTCTGGCAGAATACAGTTTTTAAAAAAGTCTAATAATTTTGGCACCATATTGCGGATAAATTCATTATCTCGACAAACTTCTATCACAGTCAAAGGTTCAGTGACTGAAATAAAACATACGAAGTAGCACTTATCCATTTTGCTGACACGCATTTGTCCTTGAATCTGAAATAGATTTTGATTATAGTAAGAGAAAAGAAGACACTAAAATAATTATAATGTGGACGTGCAAAGCTATAGAATTTTCAATTTACTTGATAGTAATAATCATGCTTTTTATTCATCACTAAAACATTATTATCCAGTTTTAGAGCAAAATTTTTCTTTTCTAGTGCAGCTGCCTCTAGGGTTTGATTTTTCCTGGCCAATGATGGGAAGCATTTGACCTCAACAACAGCTCTCTCGTTTTCAATTATACCTGTAACAAATTGATAATAAAATATAAAAACAAAGAAATTGAGGTCTTTATGAGATTTGAGACAAGAAATTCAATCGCCTCTTGTGCTCATAATCCTTTGTGTCTCGCAATTAAAACTAGTATTATGATTGGCCACATTTCCCAAATACATTGATAAAATTTAAGTTTGATAAAGAAAAACTTACCATCTGGACTGCCAGCTAAACATCCAAATTCTTCATCAATAAAAAGACCTGAAGGCCTGACAATTTTATTATATTGTTGCATGAACATACTTTTTGCTACATTCTCATTCTGCTGCCCATATAACATGTCTTTTGTACAAAAATTCTTTTTATATAGAATATCTTTCACATGATTGTGACAAGGAGTGGTAATACGGCGTTTGCAAACCTGTAAAGATGAAAACCCACATAAAATAAATGTATGTTATGAGTAATTTTTTAAATCCAAACTGTATGTGTATAAACATTTCTGCTAATATAATGATTATATCACACAACTAACCATTCCAAATTGACTAGCAGTCAAGCGGTCACGCCTATGAGTAGTATATAAATCATTTTCATGCTGCCCTACTGTAGACATTTCAACCAAAGCAATGTTTTCTGGTGACTTTTGGAATTCTGCTAACCGTTCTTCACACTGTATTCTCAACTGTGCTTCATCAATATCAATAGGATCACAAGCTTCAGGTCCATAGTGACTATCGGGCTGGGTTTTCTCTCTTGGAGCAAACAATCGTTTGCGTGTGAATGATTGATGTCGTATTCTGCTTTGTTCCTTCCGTTTTATGTATTTTTTAAAATGTGTCCCTGGGCTCTGTGTGGTTTCTTTTTTCCATGCAGTTTCATGCCATTTGTGTCCAGTAGCAAGCGATAATCCTGAAATCATATATATTTTTTTAAATATGTTCTATTCCAAGAAAAAGACCCAACCCCAAATAATTTGGGATAAGGGAAATGATAGGAGAATGATGATATTCCATAGAACTAGTCACAATATTTGTGAAGACCACCATGATAATCAAAACTTTTTTACTGGTTCTAACAATTTCAGAATTTACCTGCCACATGAACACGTCGCTGGTAAGAACCCCCTCTTCCTAAACTAATTCGTTTTCCACAGTTGAATTTATTTATTATGCTCATAAAGTTTTCTGCTACATTTGTTGTCTCATTTGACAAACGGCCTGCCTTCAAAGCAATTTTTTCATTGGCTGCATAAATCAGAGCCCACACCTCTGGAGCAGTATTTCTCAGACTTTCTACTAGATTTTCTTCCTTCTTTTCAATTCCATTTGAAGATGTTTTACTGACATTGCAGTAATACTCCTTGCAGTTTTCATGTACTCCGAATACATGAAGAGGGCCATTTCTCAAATCTGCTGCCATAGCAGCATGCTCACTGCTACTCATTATAATTTTCCGTGCTACTAGTGTCAGTTTCATCACCTTTGGCTTCAAAATATTTCGCCCATAAAGGGGCAGTTTAGTGTTGGCCAGGATCTAAAAATGTACAAATATTAATACAGAATAATATGCTTCACTGATCTTGAGATAACAAATTTGATTTGTTCATATACCTTGTAGAGTGCACTGGTATAGTTTTTTATTACATGATTCTTGCATTCAATTTTTTTTATTGTGTTTCCATATGAAACTTTCTCTTTCAAGTTTGCAAACACAGAGGAGTCTCCGTCTCCAATAAAACTCAAATAGCGAAGTTGATGTAATTCTTCACTCTTTTGAAAGCCCTCCACAATAATTTCTGATTCCATTGCTGTAGACGGCCCAGTGAAATTTTTGCAGCAATTATGTGCTTTCATATCCATGTTTCTCCTCTCATAATATTGACATGTATAACAATATTTGTTTCTAACACCAAGAAATAGACACTTCTTAGTTTCTTTACCAATAATGCAGGCCTGGAAATGAAAAGCGACACTTGTAAATATTGCACCAAATAAAAATTTCATAAAGAACCAAATTTTTGCTTAGTAAAATATTAACTTACCATACCAGATGATGAATCAAAGTTATGCCCGTATGACCTTTTCAACCATCCTCCATCTACATATACAGTAACAAATGGAACACCGTCTGGAGACACATGACCTTTTTGAATGGCAATTGATCTTTCTTGTTCACCAGCAGTTTTAATTTCCTCTGTCAAATGTTCAAACCACACACTGCCTAATTTTTTTTCAACACGTCGAAATTTATTAGGTGACATTGTTGGAATATCCATAAGACTTGTTATGTGAGCTGCTTGAGTATAGTAGCTACCAGAAGTGACAGTTGCCCAAACAAATGCAGTGTTTATTTTATCACTGCTCTCCGTACAATGCCTCCAAGCTTTATCACACATGCTGCACTTGAAAATTAATTCACTTCGAAATCCATCAAGTCTTTCACTAACAAATTCAATTTGTGAAGATTCACACATATTTCGATGTCTTTCCAAAAGGAATGCCCACTCAATTACATGCTTCAAGTCCACAATGCGATACCCAGATATCCCAGATAAACATTTGTTTGGAACAGTTTCCACAATCAATTGAAATGAATCAATTTCAGGATCAGGTTCCGGCCAATTAATTTCTAAAGGTTCAACCACAGGTTCATCTGTCACTGTGCTACTACTAGGAGCACTGTAGGTGGCCTCTAAGCGGATTTTTGGTTTTACACGTGCATATGTTCTTGGTTGTATGTTCTGGGTACTGAAATATACAAATTGACATGTGATGACCATAAATTATAATACATTCCACATCTACAAACATGTAGTCACTTTTACGAGCAGCAAGTACCTACAACAAATCATGCTTATTAGATAGGTACATACATAGTGTTATCTATGACGATTTCTTCATTCAGTGGCTTATTCTTCTTTTCTTCAGAACGCCAAGCTTTCAAACGGCTGTAATACAATAAATACGAATGTAAACTTTGCCAACAGAATAGGTAGGTACTTATAAACAAGAGGTTGTGGCGGGTAACGGCTTTTCGTTATTGGTTATGAAATCCCTACCTACATCCATACTTAGCCGTGTTTGCGAAGAAGCCGGGTACAGAATTAATTGTATTGTACATATACTTACCTCTCTTCAGCGTAATATTTTCGTAATCCACCTCGAACTCGTTTCAAAGATTTTCGCGCCCCCGAATATGCGTGTCGCTTGTACGCCGTCTTGTTTGTTGCAGGCATTGTCGAGGTAATCTGAAATATAGAAAAACAAATGAAAAACCAAAGAGTATGTTACTTTTAAACACTCAATATTTGAATAAAATGTAATAGTATCGTAATTCATAACCATGTAACGAAAGTGATCGCAGGTCATCTGAGAGAGATAATCCAGATCATAGATAATACAATAATTCTTATTTGAATTTTAGGTTGCGTTCGAAAATTAAAAAGTCTAGAACATAAAAATGTAACAGTAAAATTTTACTTATCTTTTACATCAATGTTGTCTTTATATTCCTGGTAGAATATTAGTCGACGAATAAGAAAAAAAAAAACAGATTTATAAACAATAAACTATAAACTATTTTCCATTTATTATGCATAATAATATTTACTGTATGTTTAAACGATTTAAAGCTCTATTGCTAAGAGAACAAGACACAAAAAAGATGCAGAATATATTTGTTATAGTAAAAATTATTTTGCTTTCAACGCCTCAACGCACCCTTATCAGTAGGGAATAGAACTCAAAATCGGTTGAATAAGCTGCAAAAAGAGTTTGGAAGTTTTTCTAATCTTATTGTAAGTGAAGTATCCCACCAAAAACATTTTTTTAAAAAATAGCCAAGTTTCGATGGAGCTGGTTGTTTATCTCTAAAAAGTAATGATATCTCTAGATAAAATTGAGTCAAGTCTAAGATTCTTTACTGCAATTTCTTTATTATTATATTTAATTAATGTTGTGTGACTTGGCCGTTGTCCTTTACCCACGAACGTGTAAAAAATGTTCAACGGTTGAACATTTTTTCACGCTCTAGATATTGAAAAAATTCCGATCAACGGTTGAACATTTTTTATACGTTTGTGGATCCTGTAGGACCCATGACCAAGTCACATAACATTAAAGATAATAATAAATATTGCAGTAATTGCAATAACAAACCTTAGACTTGGCTCAACTTGGTCTAGAGATTTCATTACTTTTTAGAGATAAACAAGCAATTCAAATCGAGACCTTGCTACTTTTTTTTACAGAATATTTTTAGTGGGATTTCACTTCTTTTTGCAAAAAGCTGACAAGACATGGGCTGATTGACTTTATTACATTTTCTTATTAGACGCGGAAAACCGAAAATTTTGATCAGTGAGTCAGTCAGTGTCGAAAATGCGAAGCTTTCGCTTAGCTTCGGAACTAAATGATCTACTGACTTGACATTTTGGATTTCGAGTGTGTGATTATAGCTTACATGACGAATCAGCGTTCTAGTCCAATCGCGGTTCTCAAATAGGGACCTGAAAATGCGGCGAATTGGTTCCACAAAAGGATAGTACGGCTGTGTTGCTTTGTGCTCGACTTGGCGGGACACTGCCGTGCCCCCAGATACGTCTATTTGATTGAACGCACCGGACAAATTTTATAGGACACGACCTTGAGCTTCTTGGTACTACAAAATAATAATAATAATGTGCGTCTGTCTGAAACTTTGCAAAATTCGAAAAAGGTGTTTTTACGTAACCCGGTATATCCATATTTTGAAAATGTTTATTAATTTTATTTTGTGACTACTTTGGTAGCTTACCGATTTATAATAATTTTATTTAAAGTTGACCTAAAAAATAAAAAAACACATTAAAATAAATATGAAACAAAGACTTTGTACTCGAAACCGACTCATACGACGTAGGTAATTAGTATTGTGACGAGATTTCAGCATATCACGGGCCAACTTGTTGTTTCTAATACCATCGCGCACCGAAAATAAAATTGCATATTATGAATAATTAATTATTATAATGTAATGGTATCTACCATTACATTATATTAAATTGAAATCAAAAACATACTAGAAATATTCCAATTTGAATCAATGAAAATGCATAACATACAAAATATAACACGCAAGAAATTCCGCGCGCAAATCCTATCGCGGGACAATTGAGAATTACTTCAGAATGTATTTTATAACAGTCAAACAAGTGATAGAAGATTGGCAACGCTGTTTCTTCGTCAATGTTTGAAGGTCAGGTCTAAGTTTGCAAGAGTGGCAGCGTCGCTTATATTACCTACCTACGCAAAATGGTTTATGTTGCCAGACAACAATAATTATGATGTAATAAAATAAAATTGTAAAATTTGTCATCTAGGGTCTACAGTTTTATGTTATTTTATTGTTTTTTTTGTTTATGAATTGCAGAAAAGGAAATAAATAAATATTGTACATAAGAAATTGATTCATCATCTGTCGCCATCTAGCGTGCTAATGTCTAAACTACGCTTTTGGTTTGCTTGTCTATTCTATCCTATTCTATTTTTGTTTATGGCAAAAGACACTCACACTAATAAACAAAATGTCAATTTTTGCGTGAATTTTACTATTATTTTTCTTAGTAAATAATGTAAGTTATTCTCTAAAAAGTTGATAGGCGTACACATTTCATTGTAGAAAGTGATGAAATTATTAGTTTGAAACAAATAGTGGCTGTGTTTAGGATAAAGCTCAATCCCAAAATGTATGGACGGACTATCGGAACATCCACCTTAAGCCAAAGCGTTGATGTTGTCAAGTTCTTCTATGTATAATAAACCAAAGACACTCCATGGCTAAAACTTGTATCTCAGGCAATCATGAAAGTACCACTGGAAGGAGAAATAAGCAGGCTGCCTACCCGATCTGCTGAAAAATAAAAATTTAACTATTTTTATAAATTTTTGACGTTTCTATAGTGGTCGCCAGTTTGGCTTTCATTAGAAGTAATTGGGAATACAGCGGCAGAATTTAGGTACCATTTTACAAGTTCAAATGCTTTGTGGGAAGTGTCTTTAATTATAATAATTAGGTATTATAAGTAGGTAAGGTACACTTTTACTTACGACGACGCCGGTAACGGCGACCCTTTCTAGCTATTTAGCTTATGTATAATTAGGTATGGGTACATGTGTAATTAAAAGAGGCTAATAATATACTTAACAACACCAATAACTAGGTAGGTAGGTACTTAATACCGAATATGATAAAGGATGGTGGGTAGACGGAGAGTACCACAAGAACCGCTAAACAATAATATAAAAAATTAAAAACCCCCTACTTAAAAATGCATCATTTTGGAAAAGAGTCGATACTCTTACAATGCTAGACCGATATTAACCAAACATAGCTAAGAACCACCGCAAGGAAAGTGGCTTTCAAATGAAAAAAAATGCATCGAAATCGGTCCATCCGTTCGAGAGCTACGATGCCACAGACAGATACACATACAGACAGACATCGACGTCAAACTTATAATACCCCTCTTTTTGCGTCTGGGGTTAAAAACAGTTTCGATAATAAAGAAATAACGCATAACAAAATGTAAAATATCGTAGATAATGCTGGCCGGTTCGCTACGCTCCGTTCAACGCTGCACACATCGAGCGTCTGCGGTTTGGGGCCGGGGGCAGGCGGGGCGAAGCGCGGGACGGGACGCGCGGTCGCCCCGCGGCGCATGCCCGCTCCGCCGCATACCGTTGCGTCGTCGTCACCTTCGCTCAACGTGGCGGTGAACGCCACGCGTCCTATTTCCACAATAACAACCAAAATGAATACATTCGAAGACGATTTGATTGAACTAGTTAAGAAATACCCAGTTTTGTATCGCACTAAAGGCAAGAACTACAAGAATATGATAACCAAGCATAACTGTTGGGTCAAAATTGGCGCTGAACTGAATAAAACACGTGAGTAACAATTTTTATTTTTAAACTTAGTTTAAATTGAATTATTTATATTGTTGTTACTCCAATTTGGTACACATTGCATTAATAGAAGCATTTTTTAAAGTTTTATTTTGTAAAACACCACGTTCGTCATTGCGTTGCCATTCATAAACGCAGGTTTGCGCAGTAGCCAATCAGAGTCGAGTGCGAGGTAGGGAGAGTGGGGGATAGGAGACCATGTGGCATGCCGGGTTTAGCGATAGCAAAGCGACAAAGATGCTTGACGAGTGTTATGTTTTTTTATTTATAATTTCAACCTTATTAACAGCGTTTGTTGCGTCGTCTAGTTGCTCTAGTATTCCCCTGATTGCAACGCGCACTCAAAGTTGACAATTGACTACTTACCTACTTAAATTGATTCATTGGATTGCATTATTACGTTATGTGTGTCATTTTTGTTTGCTTTTGTATTGTAATCGTTAGAAGAAAGTTTCTTGCAAATAAGAACTTCTGTGTTGTTAAGTATGATAAGAGTTTGGTTGATTTGAGGGTTAAGGATAAAAATAGTAATAGAGAGAGATAAGGTTTAGAGAAAAAGAAAAAGGAGTGATATGTGTAAATTTAAATGGGAATCTGCGGCCACCTTAAATTAAGTAAGGGAAAGTTGTTATTTTCTTGTCCTTCTCATCAGGTAGGCAGGTTTACAAACCTAGCCCTAGTGACAGATTTATCTCAAATCCGCCTGACGATCCCTGACATGGAATTGTAATAATAACTGATATCAAGGTAGGTAATTGCCGAGGAAGCTTAACGTAAGTCCAGGCACGTAGATGTTGTTACACCCCCAACTACCTGACAACGACGGGCTGCTCTATGAATGGATAAAAAACCACAAAGCGATTTCGGCCGGAACCGAGAAACACAGCAGACGTCACAGCAGATACGTTCGCGGCCACTAGGGTAGCCCACCCAAGCACCGAGATTAGTTTGCAAGTATGTAGGCACAGGAGATAGGTTTTAGTCAGTAAGGGTCTGACACTCCCTTCCGCCCCACCCGCAGCGGGAGGGGTCATTTGATGATTTACCATTCGAAAAAAAAAGGAGTCACATCCTGAGGTAGTTGACTGATTGGCATGTTGCGTAGGTACCAAGGATAGCAGAGCCTCAAAACGTCATGTATAAATTTTTGAGACCATTCTAAAAATAGCATCAATGCGTTAATAATTATGATACACTAGCTGGTTCCGCGGTTTTACCTGAATCCCGAGGGAACTACTTCACGCACTCATGTTAATCCAGGTTATTAACTATGTGTGCACCAAATTTCACCCAAATCCGTTCAGTAGTTTTTGCGTGTAAGAGTAACTAAATTGTATATACATCCATATATTCTTACAAACTTTCGCGTTTATAATATTAGTAGGAAGTAGTCCTATGATTTAGGTCAACAATATTAGCCTCAAATATTTGCTATTGTAATTTTAAGTAGTAATACAAAGTTTTTTTTTATTGTTCCAGCTGAAGAATGCAAATCAAAATTCCGCAACATACGAGACAACTATATCAAAAACAAGAAGAAAAAGATCACGGGCGGTGCACCCTCAGTTTCTAAATACGATGATGAAAGACTTAACTTTATATCGGAGCCTTACGACGAAGGGGAAGCAACCAACAATGATAATTCAACAAATGACGGTTTCATTGTTTGCGAAGTCACAAACAATGTCAAAGAGGAATACGATTCATCTGAAGAAGTGCCTTTAATGGAATCTCCATTTATTTTAGGAACAACAAGCACTGTAGTCAATACAGAACAACCTAATAATTACATTCCTAACGTCATGACTACGAGTTACGATCCGAATCATTCGGCACAGCAGAATTTGAGTATCCAAGAGCAAAATTTAAGCGGACAAGAACCGAATGTAATACCACAGCCGAGAAGAGCTATGAAAAGGAAGATGGATTCTATTATAGATGAATTGAAAAAGGATAGAGAAGAAAGGAATTTGATTTTACAACAGTTAGTAACTAAAGCTACTGGTGCGGGACAATCTCCGACGCATAGTTTTTTTTCCAGCATGGCTGATATCGTGTGCAATTTCCCGCCGGAAAAAATTGCTGAACTTCGGATTAGAATCTGTAATATGGTCAGTGATGTAGAACTATCTGTATTGAGGGATAGAAGTCAGTCTGGTTCACGGTATTAAATATTTTTTAGAATATTTTATGCAAAAGCTAAAAGGACATCCGGGGGGCTAGACAAGTGGCAAAAACGCTATAGAATAGAAACCAAAATGTATGGGAATGACATTCGTTTACAACTAGCTATATGTCATTCCCATACATTTTGTTTTCTATTCTATAGCGTTTTTGCCACTTGTCTAACCCCCCTGATGTGACAGTGTAAAAAATTGACATACTAACAAACATAAGTAAATAGACGCTTTAGATTTAGAAGCAGAAATAAAATAATTAAATAGTGAATTAGATATTTTACAAAATATAATTATTAAAACTGCGCCTATAATTCTGAACAATTTATAATAGACTATGATTAAATATGTTTAAGCGGAGATTATACGATTTGATATTGACTACGTTAAAAATAAACTTGAGTAAGTACAACGCAGGATATGTAAAATAAGTTTTAAGGGTCATATTAAAACATCTTGTTGTAATGATTCTGATGTCTGAGAGAGATGGAGCTATACAGGACGAATAACACTTTCTCTTTCTCGCATTTGAATTTGGATAGCTAGGTGCTAGTGTTAAGAGCTGATTGAACGACAGTGCAGAGCAAATGTTAAGAATTGCCACTCATGGAGAAGCTTTTTAAAAACATGGAAAATGTCTGTTTTTTAGAGGTTTTGTTATTAGACGATAATGTAAAGATCATAAAAATTTTTTATAAGCAATAAATTTTAAACGGAACAATAATTTGGTGTTTTTTTTTCCTATCGCATATCAAACTTTTTTCCGTGATAGTTTAGAGTTTAGACAGATGACAGATGTGACCTAATACCTATAATATTTATTATTTTGTTTAACGTTAGGTATGTAGTGTAAGAACCTATGGCTTAACAAAACAATTCATACATATTCAAGATATTTTGTTATTTTTGAGAGAATAACTCAGATTTTTATAATTAAAGAATTATATATTTTCTTTAGTCTTAAAAGTTCAGTTTTAAATATACTTCTGAACTACTAACGAAGCTGTAGTAACTTAGAATTTTATAGACCAATTCTCGAGAAAATCTGCTATAAGCCACCATCACGCAAGAGTCTAACTAACTAAAAGAAAACGACACAGAGACACCATAGACGAGCGAAACAGCGTTGCATAAATCAGATAAATGGGGCATATAGGTATATCAGATAATAAAAATATGTAAAAAGATTTTTCCATACAGTTCGGGGTCTTCTAGTAATCGGGTAACATACATAAATTGAGAACCTCCACCTTTTCTGAATTCGGTTAAAAAAATATTTTCCCTAAAATAATTACAAGCGTCACTTTTTTTTGTGTATTTCATCTCGCAGGTCAACCTAGAAGGTTGTCGACTGCTTAACCGGGCTTGGCAAGCGTCACGTCGTCACTTAAATGAGAGACAAGTTTAATAGTACCAACACCTAAAAACTTACGCTAAAACTATCATCGCAGGATACCTGTGCTCAATCCCACGACACAACAGACACGTAGGTACCTACCTACCTATGTTACAGACTTTTTTTTAATACTAGTACATTAACATTTTAATTGAAATGAAAGTAAAATGCGCAGCTAAAACAAACAGCTGACACAGTTTGGGAAAATAGTTTTTACAATTCCGAATTGCATTAGACTAGTGTTGGGGTCGAGTCGATAGAATTTTTAATTGACAGTTTTATTTATTAATGATCATGTGAATTTGCTTGTGAAATTTTCGGGAGATGTAAAGATGAGCTTGAATTTTGACATTAGCAGCTCAAAATAGAAGTACGACGAGAATAGGGCGGTTTTTGCCCTACAGTTGGACAGTAATCTAATATGTAGGTGGATAATTATAGATAATATTACAAAGTACCACATGTATTAATTACAAAAAAAATTAAAAAAATGATTATGTAGGGACCTACTAAATATTTCTGCAAAAAAAATCCATTACAATGACTTTTAGTGATAGCAAAAAGGTAAGATAATGAATTTACTAAAGTAATTTCTAGATCAATTTATTTGCCATACCTATAAATATACAAGTTATAATTTAATTAAAAATTACAACCATGCTAAAATAAAAACCGAAATTTTAAATAAACAAGAGAATTTGTCGATAGAATGCCAGCACTATCTAACACTTTGTTCTGTATCTGTTGCACTAATCCGCGCAGTCGCATGCCGCGAAACCACGCGAACTGCCGCTCGCTACCACGCGGTAAACACCGTTAAATAATACGATACAACTTTAAAATAAAATAAAACTCCACAACAAATAGGCTGTAAGCATGCAACTTTCTTTGCCTTAAATCCTAACTGTCACTGAGCGCCGGAAAATAAGAAGATGGCGGACTTTTTAATAATATTTTCTATTGTTTGTAATTTAAAATTTTTTAAATAAAATGTGACGTTAATTTTCGTTGTTAATTAGTGCATTTATGTAAATATGGTGATTTACTGGAGGAAAGTGATATTGGCTGCTGCCTTGTCGTCTATTTTGGATGTCAGCAGCGAACAATTTGGGAATGATGTAAGTAATTTTGTAATATTTGACTTCATTTTTTTTTAATTTCCATCTTACATTTTATTTTAATAGGTACAAGGTACTTATTATAAAGTACAAAGCTTTAATATATATAGCTTTAATTTCCAGCGTATAAATATCAAAATAAATAAAAAATAACTAAGTACAAATTATAACGTAAACAATGCAATAAAAACCAGTTCACATTTACTAATGGCTATTGACTTGCGTTCGTTTTAGGTACTATGTAATATTTGTTTACTTTTTGCAAGAACCTGTTTGAATGCGTATCATCACAATTACGAATACTACTATCTAAGATAAGGAATGCTGGAATTAACCATAACCTATGTCATGTAATTTTTTTATGTAAGTAATATTTGTTTTTTAGTCTGGTAATTGTATCTTCACAGTTTTTTGTTATCTTACATTATAAAAATGAATTTCTGTGCGTAAGTCGCATCAAAACTCGAGAACGGCTGGGCCGATGTAGCTGATTTTGGTATTGAAATGTTTGACGTAGGTAGTTCAGGGAAGATTTAAACGGTGAGAAAAGTTAATATAGATGTAGGTGATACGAAGTTCACCCGGGTCATCTAGTGTACAATATACACTTCTCATCAAAAAAATCGAAACACTTTCGTTTTTATTGTTTTTGTCCTAATTTTTTACAAAAGAGAATTAATTCCATGAAAAAAAAAACATTATTGTGTAGCTGGCAGTTTGGTCATTACAGTAAGAAGAAAAAAATCAAAATTCGAAATTAGAATTTCATTTGTTTATCCTATAAATGAAATTAATCACTGTTTTGAGACAAATGTGTATTTAGGGTTGGAGTACGTTTCTCGTTTAAAAACTAAAAATTAGCGCTTGTCTTTAAACTTTTTGTTTCTTATTTCATTTACTGTGACTTTGGGACGTCTGAAAAAACTTTTTTTTCTAAAACATATGGATACTTCGCCCGCAGAAGCCGCCCAAGTGGTGGCATTGCTGGATTCTGGACTTAGTCAGCGTGTTGTGGCTGCAAGATTGCATCTAAGCTTATCATCTGTTCATAGAGTCTACAAACGCTATCGGGAGACTGGTTCGTTCACGCGCCGTTCAGGATCTGGCAGGAATCGGGTCACTTCTGAGCGAGATGATCGATTTATTGTAACAACTTCTTTACGAAATCGACGCCTTAACGCTTTTCAACTGCAGCAGCAGCTTCGCGTTGTACGAAGAGTAGCTGTAAGTGACTCTATAATAAGAAGAAGGTTGAAGGAACGCGGATTGGCACCGCATAAGCCAGCGAATGGGCCGAAATTAACTGCAGACCATCGAAGAGCGCGCCTTAACTTTGCACGCGAGCACCTAACTTGGTCATACCTTCAGTGGAGCAAAGTACTGTTTTCTGATGAGTGTAAAATTATGCTGTATGGTAACGACGGAAGGAACAAGGTCTACAGAAGAGATGGAGAACGCTTTGCACAATGCTGCATTGAAGAAAAGGTCAGCTATGGTGGCGGTTCGTGGACGGTTTGGGGAGGAATCAGCGCCGACGGTAAGACAGAACTTGCCTTTGTGTCTGGGCCACGGCTGCCTGCACTAAACTCTCATCGGTACATCGAACAGTGTCTTGAACCTCATGTGATGCCCTATGCACATTTTATTGGCAACGACTTCATATTCATGCACGACAATGCTAGAGCTCACACCGCGGGCGTCGTACGAGATTATCTTACCGAAGTCGGTATCTCCATTATGGTATGGCCAGCAAGAAGCCCGGACATGAATCCCATTGAACATCTATGGGATGAATTAAAGAGACGAATTCGAGCAAGAGATCCAGCCCCAGAAACACTTAGCCAGCTGCAAAATGCAATCCAAGAGGAATGGGATAATATACCACAACATGTGATCGTGACTCTCATCCGATCGATGAAGAACCGTATGGAAGCAGTAATAAGAGCTCGCGGAGGGAATACAAGTTATTAAATAAACGTTTCTTAATTTTTTTTTTCATTTACGCGTGTTGTTTTACCCATTTCCTTCATATTCCATACAGGGTAAAAATTACTCATTATACAAAATACGAAATCTATGAAGACTTAATTTGAATTTAGAACAATAACATTAGGATTTAAAAACCTCATACTACTCACTATTAAATGACATTTTACATTTATTCCTAAATATACACATTTTTCTGATAATCCTTATCAAATCATAAACTGCGAGGTGTTTCGATTTTTTTGATGAGAAGTGTATATTGCTTGATTTTGAAAATTTCAACTAAACTGGTGCATACGTTTTCCCGTGAAAGTGTCACAAACAGACAGAATTAATACATATATAGGGATAGTAAGAATAGTGGCATTCTTCGTAATACCTCGCCGATCTCGTATTCCCGCCACAGACAATACTCACGTAATGCATCTCAAAACACAACTTTTGAAACAAGAATAAAAAAAACAAAAGAAATCGCATGATCTTTAAAAGTCTAGAGAGCCAGCTACAAAATTAGTATTCTATTACCACCTTGCGGAGTACAATCGTAAAGTCTATCAGATAAAGCTCTCGGTACATTTAAATTCAGCAATCGTAAAACGCGGTTGTGAATTTTTAGAGCTTAATTCTACTGTATTTTTTACCCGACTACGGCGAAGGTAAAAGGAGGATTATGATTTTTGAACCTGCCGGGGCTGCGGGATGTTCCAAAGAGTTACTGCGGTCCCCGAGTGTAAAGGGACGACACACACTTCGATATAAATGAATTTTGGCATGGAGATAGGTGGAATCGTGTGAACTTTTATCCGGGAAGTACTGTCAGAAGACAGGTACCTATAGCTGTGGAAAACAGCTAGTTCCTAATAAACTTATAAGCTTGATCTCTATCGCTTTAATATAACATTCATTTTGTTTTACAACATCAAATGTTCAATAACTCCCAAAAAACCGGCCAAGTGCGTGTCGGGCCACGCGCAGTAGGGTTCCGTAGTAGGAGTTAGTTAGTCGACTATAGCTCTGTAACCGGTTAAGCCTACTAAGCCGTGATAGTTTTCCTTGTAATTTCATTACATGTACTACGTCTGTGATTTTTTTCACATTTCTAGGTACAGCCATTCAAAAGTTAGAAGGGGGGGTAACTCGTATCGAACAAAAAATTTCACTTAAAATCTAGATATTTCGCAAATGGCTCGCTTAACTGAAAAATGATCTTCACACACCCATAATATTTTTATAAGACCTATCTAACGATACCCCACACGAAGGGGTACGCGAGAAAAAAAATATTCATCCCTACTTTACATGATTGGGAGCTACCCTAAAAAAAATATTTTTCAAAATTTTATTTTACCACTTTCTCGGCGTGATCAATATACATATTCATACCAAATTTCAGCTTTCTAATAACAAAAACCACGGAGCTATGCCGCGGACAGACAGACAGACAGACAGACAGACAGACAGACAGACAGACAGACGGACAGAGCGAAACTATAAGGGTTCCTTGTCGGACTACGGAACCCTAAAAAACTGCATCTACTATCAGTAGTAGCATAGATTATAAGTCCAGGTTTCCTCGCGATGTTTTCCTTCACTCTTAGTCAGTGACGTCAAATATACACTTCAAAAGTACACAATGACTTATACTTTTACTGATTTATAAAAGCATTTAAAACACAAAGACATCGCTACTGCTACTGAAGTCACTAAAACTTAAAGTTCCATTGTTACAACAATATCCTAAGCACGTGCGAAGTTCATCCGTGTAGGTATGCGCAGTAAAGTCACAACAATATTCGCGTCCCGGACTTTCACGTAATATTGCAGACTTTCATTAAGCCCAGTCACGTCGTATGAGTTATGTAATGTCGTCTATAAACGTACCTTTATCTCAGTTATTGCTATTATTTGTAAAGAGATATTTATTGACAAAGATACCTACTCAATACCTGATTGAATGATACCTACTCAATTTAAAAGTGATTATTTTTAGTTCAAAAATATAGTTTTTTAATCACGTAATATTATTAGACGTCTTTTTGTCCTAAATGACTAACATGAGGAGTATAATTCATTCATATTTGGTCGGTTCTATTTTTAATTGGGGTCTTGTTTTCGTGTCAATTATATAAAAAAATGTATTTAATACATGTTCTTAGCAGTGGCTAAGAAAAAAGTTTGTTCAAGCCTTTACCGCTCCCAAAAATGCAAACTCAAGAGTTCTTCTTGTAAATTTTGCAATGTTTAAACAACTTTATTAAAAATGTCACCTTGTTTAAGTAACCGAAAGTCGGAGTAGGCATAATATCCTTTTGTGTCGGTAAAGTAAACACCTCTAGCAACATATCATCTTGTAGGGCTGCCAAAAACATAAGAAGGACCACGCCAATTACTCTAGCAACACATCAAGCCAATTTATTAATCTCGCTCATGTCAAAAACCTCGTGTAGGCAGCACTTAGATACTCTAAATCATACTTATGTAACCTTGTTACTATGTGAATAAAAGACCTATCCTCTTTAATTGTATGTAGGCAGATACTAATACCGAAATCTGGACCGGTAGCTTTGAATCAGCTTCAACGCCAATCAGGGGTCATGGTTATGAGAGGAATTCGTTGAGAATTCGCCGGTGGCAACCTTGATACGACTTTAGTGTTGGTGCGTGGTCTAAATAGCTGGGTACAGGTTAGCTTTACTTGGTCAATGATGAGCTGGTTTGACGAATTGGGATTTAATGGTTTTTCACTGTAGTACTCATGTTTGTCACCGCCGACCGATCAAAGGTTAAGCTGCGCTTTGGTTCCGCGGTCGGTCCGTGGATGGATGACCATCTCTGTCATAGCGAGACTCCTCCGTGCCTCGGAAAGTACGTTAAACATGTTGGTCCCGGTTGTCATTTGTCGATCTTTGACACTCGTTACGGGTAGTCAGAAGCCAGAAAATCTGACAGCCAGTCTTACCAAGGGGTACCGTCTTACCCGGTGACTGGGTTGTGGAGGTCAGATAGGTAGTCGCCCCATGTAAAACACTGGTACTTTGCCTAGCATACTGGTAAGCTGCATCCAGTTTAGACTGGAAGTCGACCCCAACATAAAGGGAAAAGGCAAGGTAGATGACTCATGTTTGTTTACTTTTTATTTACAACTGGCTGTTTCCCATAGTTTTATCCACATCTTGAGGGACCTGATTCGCGTACCCGGATAAAGACTATCCTCCCGATTCCTTCCCAAGGGTTTAAGCTATCTTCAGACTAATTTCCAAATTGGTTAAGGTCCTTTTTCCCTTGATAGCGTAATAGCCAGACCAGTGTGTCAGTGTCAGACCCCCATTTGGTGATTTCCCACCTATCAAACCCACCTCTTGAACAAAAAAAAAAACAATCAAAATTCAGACAGGATTCTTTACATAACTGATTGAATCAATTAGTTCCATTTAAACTTTCTTTACCTTTGGAAGCCAGCCTTCCGTATAAAAATGTCACAGCATTACAAATTTTTGCAAGCTCAATTAACAATTCTATTGTTTAGCGACAAATGTCAATACTTCAAGGGATTGAAAGGTCTCTCTCCACAACAAACAAAACATTATAACCAAATCGTCTTACAATTCTAGTCTACATTGATTAAGCAGAAATATTTTTTCCAGGTTTCCTGGATTCAAGAGCCTAAATTTTAAAACACGTCAAGTACCAATGTGACTATTTTAGACTAATATTTAGGAACATTCTTAGTACCTACCTATATTTTAGACAAGTTGGTTAATGCTTGAATACATCACAAGAAAACTTTGATAATTATCCATATACTCGTCAAATCTTACGCCAAAAATGCCTCACATCATTTTGGAAAAGAGCTGGTACTCTTACACTGCTGAACCGATATTAACCAAACAGCTAAGAAACACCACAAGGAAACTGGCTTTCAAATGAAATAAAAACCGCATCCAAATCAGTCCATCCGTTTGAGAGCTACGATGCCACAGACAGACATCGACGTCAAACTTATACCACCCCTCTTTTTGCGTCGGGGGTTAAAAATTAAAAATAAACGTAAATCCACCGATCTGCCGGTGATAATTGCGAACTTTCTATATTTAAGAAGAGGTATTTGCCCAACAGTGGGAAAATAAACTGGGCTGGTGATGCTAATTTTACGTACTATTATAATATTAACCCCAGGCGATACAGTTGTTATAATTATTACATTGAATGTAGCTAATTAAATTATATTATGTGACTTTGGTAAATTACCGTTCTTATGTCTTAGTAATTTTTCACAAGCTATTGCATTAGTTAGGCATGTGTGTGAATCTATTCATTCATCATGTTTGGCTTTTTCTAGGCTACAAAATAATCTTGGTTTAAATCAATTTTTATTCCAATTTAATCAAAAAGGTTGGCGTGGTATGAATTTTGAATTGAACTTTGAAATACCTATGCATTTACACACAACTTTTGTTTTGGCAAATATAGGTAGAAACATGCTGTTTTTCGTCAAAATAGCTAATGCATTTATTTAAAATCGACAACGATATATATTCACTTATTATAAAAAAAAGACGGTTTTGCCCACATTTCTTAGCAGCTTTGATTCTTTTACAATATGCAGCATACCGAACCAAAAACTAAACATTATTTATTGCTCATTATATTTTTGGAGTATTAAGTTATCTACACATAAAATGCTTTGTCCTGAATGACTGACGGATTAACGCACAGCCTAAACCGCTGATCGTAGAGACCTGAAATTTGGAAGGTGTGTTCTTGGTATGACATAAGCATCCGATAAGAAAGAATTTTCCAAAATTCTACCCCTAAGGGGGTGAAAAAGGGGGGCAAAGTTTGTATGAAACTATGTCATTTTTAATTTGAATTCGTATAGACCACGCGGGCGAAGCCGATGGCGCAAAGCTAGTACTAACTTATAATCAAGTAATTCGTAATAGATATCAAACCTCCAATGCAAAGTTAAATGATAATTGAAGGCTATCGCGCAAATCTGCATGAAAGTTATGTCATTTTAATATCCCATGGCCAATTCATGATAGTACATTTGAGAGGCATTTCATACTATAATTTAACTAAAAGCCATCTTTTACGCACCTACGTATAAGATAAGTATAGGTACGTACTTTTAGGAACTAGTACTTAACGTGAATCAAATAAGATATGTTTAGCAAGGTGACTTGCGTGGCTGCGGGTTGTTCGTAAGAGTTACCGCGCCCCCGGAATACAAAGGGCTGAGGAAGGAACATGGATGGGTTTTAGTCAGTAAGACTCTGACACTACCACCCGCCCCACCCACGGCGGGAGGTGTCATTTGATGATTTCTTGCATACTGTATTATGATTTTCAAGAATAAAAATTATATGTTTTTCATACGATGACACAAAAGCTACATTCACAACATTCATGTAAAATTAAAATTACTAAATTAGTTCTGGAGATTAGTTGAAAAACGTACCTAACATTTATTTCACATGCTTTCGACTATTATTGTTATTTTTGTGTCAATATAGCAACACTTGTACAAGGGACCAATATGTCATGCTATGTTGAACCCAGAGAGCTATGACAAATTTTACCTACTTTAAAAATTTATCTGTTACAAATGTATATTTTAGGAATTGAATTCGGAATTTTGAATTGTTTTCTGAATTTTGAAATGAATTCTGAATTTTGAGTTGAATTGAATTCTCAATTTTGAATTGAATTCTCAATTTTGAATTGGATTCTGAATTTTGAATTGAACGCTGAATTTATTTTGAATTGAATTCTGAATTGTAATTTGAAATATAAGAATATATAACCAAATATTGTTTAACGTCTAACTGTATATTCTAAGTACTGACGTTATAATTATAATTTAACCCACAATGTTAACTCCTTTGAGTGTTCATAGCAAAGTTGAAGGTCTCACAGACCGCTTACATTTACAAATTACTATGCACCGTGTCCATTTCTAGGATAGATAATATCTATATGGCACTAGGAATGTTGACCGTACGTGCGTCTGATTTTAGGATTGATTTTACATTCAATTTTCTCAAAAGGATAAAAAAACTTCAAGGAAGATTTACATTTTCTTCCCAGGGTAAATATAACGCAATAGGTACAACTAAAATAAATAAAAAAAAAACAAAAAAAAAAACAATTTAAGTACAAATGTACCAGTAGGTTTGCGTAAAGAGAAAAATCGCAGTGTATTTTATTTTTTTAATTTTCTTTCAAGTTAAAAAATTTTGACTGCAGTAGCGTCTCTTTTCTCACCTCGGAGTTGATCATTTCTCTCCGGAAAGACCGAACGTTTTTTTAATTTAAATGAATGGAATGGGTACCTGGTATTT
The DNA here is from genome assembly GCA_963891755.1 of Pyrrhia umbra. NCBI lineage: Eukaryota > Metazoa > Arthropoda > Insecta > Lepidoptera > Noctuidae > Pyrrhia > Pyrrhia umbra. Next base: position 11,298,846 of record OY982933.1, on the reverse strand, counting down.
CTTTAAAATTGCAGTAGCTAAATCTAAAACCGGTTTAAACTTAATGGTAAAACATTCCCCAGAATATCAAAGATAAAATTATAATTCCCGACCACACGGTTTCTGATGCCCTATCAGCGTAAAGTCGTAACTAAGTAGTCTGCACTCTGCAGATCGGAGATAATGTGGCAATTGCAACCAGAAGTAAAAATAATTTGTTACATTTACGGGGATATGATCTCTTTGAATGGCTTTTTGTACGGAAAATGCCTCAAGAAAGACATTTACGAGTAAATTTACTCCTTGAAATTTTGAAAACACGCCATCATTTTATTCAAAAGTCTGTACGGCTCGGTCTGGTTCGGGAAGCAAACCATACTTAGTTTTAAAATCCTAAAACCTTCTCTAGTTTGCAGGCTATCTCCATAGCAAATTTCATCAAAATCACTTCGGCCATTTTACCGTGAAGACGTAACAAACAAACTCACACTCGCATATTTTTTACAACACGAACATCGCCGTTTGCAGCAGATAAATAATATATTAGATGTAAGAATAAACTTAATAACTTGAATAAATTAAGTCGTGGTGGCCTAGTGGTTAAGGCACCCGCTTCTCGTGTACCTACGAGTGTGCGGGGTCGAAACCTGGCAAGTACCAATGTGACTTTTCTGTAGTAATATGTACTTTCTAAGTATATCTTAAACGTCACTGACTAACGGTAAAGGAAAACATCGTGAGGAAACCTGGACTTAAATAGTCTGAAATCGCCAATCCGCCTTGAGCAAGCGTGGTGATCAATGCTCATGCCTTCTCTGTATGAGAAGAGGCCTGTGCCCAGCAGTGGGACGATATATAGGCTGATGATGATTTTTATTTTTTATTTTATTACTTTTAGGAAAACTTACAGCTAGTACATATGATGATGAAGAATAAACAGTTTTCTCTTTTACATTTACGCATGCGGTATATTCATGCTATCTAGCAGACGAAGTCACGAGTAAGATGTAGTATCTATCAAGTGCAAAAATCTTAGCCGGTTACTGTGAACGTGCGAAGCGTTCACGGTCTTGAACCGGCAGCTTTATGGCTATTTTATTCCAATTATTCTACTAAAGTCACGGTCAGATAGTGGACAAAATATTTTGCTGAGACTTTTAGATAGAAATCCTTATAAGATTTTAGTGTCAGTGTTTGTCCTATTTTATCGTGTTATAAGAAAGGTGAATGAAAAGTTCTAGTAACAAGTTTCTTGTAGTGTCGAATTTGTGTACCTTTATATACCTACTAGCTGTTTCCCGCGGTTTCACCCGCATCCCGAGGGAACTACTTAGCGCACCTGGGTAAAAAGTAGCCTATGTTGTTCCTCAGGGTCTATTCTATCTCTGTACCAAATTTCATTTATATCGGTCCAGTAGTTTTGGCGTGAAAGCGTAACAGACAGACAGACAGAGTTACTTTCGCATTTATAATATTAGTAAGGATTATTTTACCCGATTCGATTAGTAAGAGAACCAACTAGCTTTTGTTTCGGATGTGAAATCATCAAAAGGAGTGTCAGACTCTTATTGGCTAATTCTGACGCGTTTCGTGGGCGCGGTAACTCTTTGGAACATCCCACAACGGCACTGTGCGACTTGTTTCTTTGAATGTATTTCTTCCAGTCATCATGTGCCTAGCCTTTTCCCAACTGTGTGGGGGTCGGCTTCCAGTCTAAACCGGATGCAGCTGAGTATCAGTGTTTTACATGGACCGACTGCCTATATCTGACCTCCACAACCTAGTTACCAGGTAACACGATAACCCTTGCTAAGACTGGTTGTCAGACTTTCTGGCTTCTGACTGAAACGTGCGGCTGTTACTTAGCCACGAGCTCCTCATGAATGTATGTCTTCCAGTAATTGATTAAATACCGTGGTAGTTGAATAATGAAATATTCGTTGATTGGATCGTGTTCTCTGCTCGTTTTCATCATTTTGAAATTATTGACTTTTTCATTGAAGTTCGTAATAAATAGACCAGACCAGACCTTACCCTGACGTGCCAAATCAAGAATAACTTCGTTGTGCAAAGGTGACGGACGACACGGTGCCATAAATATGAGCTGTGTCTCGCTCTCACACCTCTTGCAGGGTGCTTCTAACAGCATTTGACCTGCTTAACCGGACAATGTGGCGAGGTCCTAATTTAATTAGCCTTAATTTAATTAATTCAATTAGGACCTCGCCACATTGTCCGGTTAAGCAGTTCGAATGCTGTTAGAAGCACCCTGCAAGAGGTCATGTAGAAAAAAAAAAAGCTCTCACACCTGAATAGCAATTGCAATACCACTTGGTAGTACAGCCCCAGATCCTAGAAAACAAACCAATTAAGTAAATTACCTTTAATATAAACTCTTGTTTACAAACCATTATACTATGTAAACAGGCCTTTGCGATTTGCATCTCCATATTATGAAACTTACGATTTAGAAAAAGCCTTATGGCAGTGACAGCTAAATAAATGTGGCGTCAAATTCTTTAAACGCGTTTTAATGCTAATCTACTACGGTATTATGTGGTTTATTACCAACTAGCTTCTGCCAGCGACTTCGTCCGCGTGGAATAGTGGTGCTCCGCTCCTATTGGTCTTAGCGTGATGATATATAGCCTATAGCCTTTCTCGATAAATGGACTATCTAACACTGAAAGAATTATTTAAATCGGACCAGCGGTTCCTGAGATTAGCGCGTTTAAACAAAGTGACAACATTTCCCTTCACTGCTCTGCTCCTATTGATTGTAGCGTGATGAAAAGTATACTATAACCATCTCAGGAGTATGACAAATAATTGTACCAATTTTCGTTAAAATCCGTCGAGTAGTTTTTGTTTCTATAGAGTTTATACAGACAGACAGACAAAAATTTTACTGATTGCATTTTTGGCATCAGTATCGATCCCTAATCACCCCCTGATAGTTATTTTGAAAATGTTTTTCATGTACAGAATTAACCTCTCTACAGATTTATTATAAGTATAGATATGTAGATTTTGCTTTTGGCAAACGGACGAGAGGTCTTCTCGAATTAGAAAGATCTTTATGTAATACAGTTACGGTTTAAACCACAAGGAAAGTTAACTATACCTACTTAAATCGAAATTAGTTACACACAAAATATTTTTTTAATTTACTTTTTTATATATTTTTTTTCGGCTTGTTTGGAAAGTCACATTACTCAAGTCTTTCATAGATGCTTCAGAGCGTAAGCGAAAATTGTTGGAGGTTACAAAAAATAAATATCTCATATATAACTGTAGTAAAATATTTTGTCATGTCACTGTCAAAATTTGACAGCCCTATCTAATTTTCGTTAACTCAAAAAAAACATTCGTAACGCAAGGCAAAATTTCACAAACTATTCAAATTCGTGTCGTTGCACTCAAAAATCGTCGTTGGGGTTCAAATTAATTATCATAGTCACGAGCATGTCAACGAAATGGCTCAAAATTGCGAAGACAACACGACATGCCCTAGAGAATCACGATGGTACTTTGTCAAAATGAACATAAGTGGTCGGGGAGACGAGCTGCTTCGGAAGCAGAGCGAGATATCAACAATGGTGACATTTTAATTTATTATTCATGGCGTTTATGTTAAAGATACAAAGACTTTTTAAGTTTTGGCGTAATAAAAAGTTGTAATAACTTTCAATGAAACACAGTTACCTACTTATAAATAAGTAATATACTTAAGGTATATTGTTTCCCGCAGTTTCACCCGAATTCTTAGAGAAGTACTCTCATGTTCATAAAAAAATATATCAAAAGCCTTTTATCTATCACCATGCCAGTTTTCACTTAAATCGGTTCAGCTATTTTACTGTGAAAGCGTAATAAACAACTAGGCAGAGAGTTTTTACTGATTTACTATATTTGTCAGGAAGTGAGGATAAGAAGTACATATTATTTTGTAAGCGGCTTATGATCAAATAAATAAAAAAAATTGAATGCCTTTATATGTATTCAAAGTGTTTATTAAAATTATCAATGCCCACTGCATCTCTCAATTAAATTCAAGGCAGCGGATTAAAATACATATTTTTTACTACCGCATTAGCTAAAAAAAATACAACAATTTGTGGATGTTTTTATGTAAGTACGTAGCATACAAAATTAATTAGCCATACATAATCAGTTAGATAATCTGAGAAAAAAATATGAATACGCTACTTATCGTCACGCGAGGCGCCAAGGATCAACCGAGGGAAGCTGACAATTTAAAAAGCTGGCATTGAAATGTTGTACGTAAATATTATAATGATAATATTTGAATTCACAAAAAATATATATATTTTATTCAAAGCTCGAGGAGCTCGTGGCTAAGAAACAGCCGCAAGCTGACCATCTATGACATAACGAAACTCCTCCGTGCCTCGGAAAGCACGTTAAGCTGTTGGTCTGTCATTTGTAGGTCTTTGACAGTCGTTACGGGTAGTCAGAAGCCAGAAAGTCTGACAACCAGTCTTACCAAGGGGTATCGTGTTACCCGGTAAACTGGATTGTGGAGGTCAGATAGGCAGTCGCTCCATTTAAAACACTGGTACTCAGCTGCATTCGGTTAGACTGGAAGCCGACCCAACATAGTTGGGAAAAGGCTAGGCAGATGATGATGATGATATTTTATTCGAAGCTTTTTCACCAAAAGATTGACACACCGAAGCATGCTTCGGCGAAGTGTCTCGTCTACGCCAGCACTAACACCTCACACTTTTTAAGTGTGTGGCTCAGAGAAACCTACTTGATAAACGGAGCACTAAGCCAGTCGAATTATCACGCAAACAATGGTACGTGGCTATTATTTGACATGGGTGTTCAACGAGGGCTTTGGTAAAAACGTGGAGCGTTTCGTCACGGATTGATTTGAACATGTTATTTCGAATAGCTCTTTTTGGGTGTCCTCTCCCGGAGTTTGTCTAATTTAAAACATGTTTTTTTCTATTGGCAATATATAGCTTAATTATCTAAAATGTCAACTTGTTAGTCCAAACATTGCATTAATATAGTATTAATTACATACATTAACTTAAACCGATAATAAAACAAAAACTATTTTATTAATAATTACGAACTTTCTAATGGAAATATCAATAACAACAGAAGTCTTTAAAATCATAATAATTATATAAAAAAAACCTTCGTTGGCTATATTTTAATTTTTATTAGTTTCTTATTTTAATATCTAATGTTCTATTTTAATTTTTAATTTTATTTTAATATAATATTTTATGGCATTATAAATATTATTTATTTTCACTTAGATACTTTCAAACCTTAGTGGTATACAACTTAAACGTCAAGGCCTAAAGCCGAAAGTGAGATACCTATTTCCATTATACCTACACTATTCACTATTAACAACAGTACCTACTAAATGATTGCCAAAACAACATTGAGTAAGGTCTGGTTAGTAATTTTGTCATAGTATCTAAATTAAATTGGTGTCTGAAAAGTCTAGATAGTTTTGTTACATAAAAATGTTACGTCTGTCAGTCACGCATATTTTAGGCACGATTCTTTGAGCAAAAGTTTCTATCGACAAACAGGTAGTTAATTTTTGCAATGCGTTTTAAGGCACTATCCCGAATAAGTCCTAGCTATAAAAAGAATATTATTTAATACACGAACATAATCTATTATAATCGGTAAAAACACAAGTAAGTAACACCAGTACATACCCAGTTTTTATCCCTACACGCCAACATTGAAGGAAATAGCAACAAGGAAATCCATATACCATTCCATTCTAACCTGTTCGATATAGATTGTGACTGACAGGTTTCTTATGTGGAAATATAAAGTATTTGACAGCTGTCTCAACTGCCTCGGTGGTCTAGCGGTTGCTGGCACGACTTTTAAATGTTGCTTCGATCTAGATGCACGCCAATAATACAGGGTTTTTCTATTAGAACATTTTTATATGCTGTTAGGAATTAGAAACTCATTTACTTCAAAGAAGGTCTCAGATTTACGGAAAGATAGATCCCAATACCTTCTACATTCCTTTTCACTTCCAGGTTATAAGGTACCTGGTATATTCCGGTACCTGAATGCTACCGACTAACAGTGAAGGGAAAAGTCGTGAGGAACCTGGAATTAAAATGCGGTTCTGAACCTGCTAATCCGCTTTGAGCATGGTGGTCAATGATCGTATGTCCTCAGTCTGAGAAGAGGCCTACGCAAAGTAACGGGGGAGCAAATATTGTTTTATTTTATTTTATTTTATTAGTTTTAGGAAAGCTTACAGACTAATAACACATTATATATGAAAAGATAATAATCAAGTTGCTAATTACAAGCCTCCACTGATATATTATAAAAAAAAAAGTACAATCGAAAGACAACATACAACACAGTCTAAGTGCCGCCGGCAGGTGCGTCATGTACAAAAAAAATATTGGCTAATAGCCGTTTAGCCGTGCTTGCTTTAGTGCAGAACAGGTCTATATTAAGTTCTGGTGGAATTTTATTGAAACTTTGCGCACCTCTTATAAAAAATGCATTGCGCCTATAGTTAGTGAACTTGAACATGAGAAGTTGTCTTATGTATAACAACACACATTCGAAAGAGACACCGTGGCATGAACGCAAATGGCGAAGGCAGGAACAAGAGGATGGATGAGTCAGTATGAGTCCGGCCTCCTCCAACACCGGGACGAGTCATTTGATGATTTCCCACCCCAAAAAAAGAAGTCTACGCCAAACAGTGGACTAATATCATACAGGCTGATGATAATGAAGATGACCCCAGTTCTAATACAAACACGTATCGCTCCAGATGGCACCAGTATTAATTGTGCACGCTTCGTGCTCAATGTCAACGCTCGCCCGCAAAACTGTGACTAATTGTCAACGGCGCGGGCGCACGGTAGGGGCCACTGCGGCCGTTGATTTCGTTGCAAAACGGTGATAATAGGTCTGATAACATTGAAATTGATGATCTATTTTTAGGGGTAGGAGATTATAAATTGACTAAACCCGCTGTGGTTGGAGCGGGATTAAGCGTTAGATCGTAATGACTAAAACCCATCCGTATTCCTTCCTTCAACCTTTTCGTTCTACGGCTGCGGTAATTCTTTAGAAAAAATCCGCATTGGGATGCGGAATTTTCGAAGTAATACCTAGTCTACTTGATAAGGTCTTATTGTAACAACTATAGTTGCGTCTCTTGGTTCACCCGCCTATGGCTTACGACTCAACACGTTGCATCGCGTGCCCGTAGCTTTTTTTGTTTTACTCGGTTCCTAAGGGTTATATCGCGATGACAGATACCCGATTATCTTCCTCAAAAAAATCCTATCAATTGCAATACGATTAGTTCAAATCCGACTGGCAGTTTAAGAGATTAGAACGTTTAAAAAACATACTCTTCAACTTTATATATTTTAGTGTAGATCTTCTAAGCGGAATAAGCAGATGATCGTTGATAAAATGTCTACGTTCGTAATCTGTGCGAACTCAACTGCAAATGCCAATACAAGCCCAAGAACTTCAACCAATCGCGATGCTAACAAAAGATAAGAATCCACATTCTTCCGATAAACATGATACGCCAATACCAAACCTTTGAAGGGAAAATAATTACCTAGCTAGTAATTCAAACTTTCTTCCACATAAACAGAAATAGCGAGATGTGAAAATGCACTTACGCGACTTTCGTCGATACGCAACGCTTGGTAACACTGATGAGATGCGGCGATAATGTTCATTTGCTTCCCTCTGCATGATACGCGTTGATTGTAGAAAGTCGGTAGCTCTGTGGATAGTGATATCACATCATATGACTATGATGTTATCGTAGTTTATGTGTTAATTTGTATGGTAATAAGGTATTGTTGTGTTTATGTAAGTGACGTTTATTGCCTTGTAAGTATATCACACAGATATGTTACAAGACGTATCTTCCTTACGAGTTTATATGTATTTCTTTTTAAATTTTTCATCTACAGGAACTTGTCATCTTGTTGATATAACATAACTTTGAGAAGCTCGTTGCTAAGTAAAAGCCGCAAAGTTCGATCGATCAAAGGTTTGCTGCGCTGGGCGCGCTCGGTCGATGAATGTGTGACCACGTGTGTCATATCACTGTGACTGTGACTCGGAAAGCACGTTAAGCTGTTGGTCTCGACTGTCAGCCAGAAAGTACCGGGTAACGCGATACGCGGTACCCGGTAAGACTGGTTGTCAGATATTCTGGCTTCTGACTACTCGTAACGACGATCGACCTGTGCGGCATTTACTTAGCCATGAGCTCCAGGTAATCTTAAAACCTATCGAAACATACAGTGGTAGTCCTCAGATCATACACGTCTTATTGACAAACCTAAAAATAAAAAAAAAATGGTTTTAATTTAATTTTTGGTAATTACGCATTGGTAAGTCTTCAATCGTAATAGATCGTTAAATTTTGGACCTTCCCTTACCTTCAGCTTTAGCCAACACTTCGTCTAATAATGGTCTGGTCGAGAAACATATAACAATTCCAAAAGACCACTAATTAATGATGACGAAAAATATTTCCCATGAATTAATTACGCGATAAGTAGTTCTTATTGTACACTAAACATCGGAAACTAACACCACCTACTATACCACTGAACCTGATAAAATAAAACCGCGAAGTTACCGCAATCATTACGTAAGCCAGCACGTGGTTGCAATACAGATCATTTAAGAGAAATTTCTTTTTTTTTCCGCAATACCAACTCGCTTGACCGTCTCGGAAGTTGTTATCAAGTTTTTGTGATGAAGCCATTGAACCATTAAGTTACTGTTGCACATAATATTCTGTTGCAAGTTACTAGCTTCTGTCCCCGTCTTTGTCTGCATGGTCTTGTATAGCAGGGTAAAAGTATCCTGTGTGTTAACACCGGTTAATCCCGGTTATAAAATACTAGCTCTCGGCCAGCGGCTTCGTACCTATACGAATTCAAATTAAAAATGACTTAGTTTAAAAAAACTTTGCCCCCCTTTTTCACCCCCTTAGGGGTAGAATTTCGGAAAATCCTTTCCTACCGAATGCCTACGTCATACAAAGAACGCACCTTCCAAGTTTCAGGTCTCTACGGGTGCGTTTTTTTTGCTTCTACTGTTAAGTACCTTCATCATTATCGGTCTATTCACTATCCCACTGTTGGGATAAGGCCTCTTCTCATACAGAGAAGGCATTGATCACGCTTGCTCAAGACGGATTGGCGATTTCAGACATTTTATTCCAGGCTTCCTCACGATGTTTTCCTTAACCGTTAGTCAGTGATGTCTAAGTTATACTCAGAAAGTACATACATAACTTTATAAAAAAGTGCCAAGTTACGTATGAGATACAAAACATTAATTTACATAACCACTTACTCGTATATAAAGGGCGAGCAGGTTCTCAGGTGGCTATAGTCTAGATGTCTAGGTTCAATGTCCTGATGCGCTGACAACGCAATGCCGTTGCCTTCATAATAATACCCACCATATACCATATTCTTAAATGGAAATGCAGTATAGAGCAGCTTTTAAGATAATAATGTAAGTGTGGGTGGTGGATATGTACGTGCTGTGGGTGTTAAAAGAGAGCTTTGTTGTATGATGCGTCATGTTTTACGGTTCCTTTATATATACAAAATTTCAGCTTTTTAGTTCTAAGAACCTCTGAGCTAGGTCGCGGACAGACAGACATACATGGCGAAGCTATAAGGGTTTATTGCCTAAGTATGTACCCTAGTTTTGTAAGCCCTGGCTGGGGGCCTAAATTCACTTAGGCCACCACAGGATAGGCCGGTTAAGCAGTAACCAGCCTTAGTGTGCTGAACAGCGAGGGGTCATCGTCAAAAAAAAAAAGAAAAAAAACGAACCCTAAAAAACACCCCCTTGTGAGATTCGGCGCAATCAATTAAGAACACAATCAAGCCTTTTTAGGGCTCCGTAGTCCGACAAGGAACCCTTATAGTTTCGCCATGTCCGTCTGTCTGTCTGTCCGCGGCATAGCTCCGAGGTTCTTGATACTAGAACGCTGAAATTTGGTAGGGATATGTATATTGATCACGCCGAGAAATTAGTAAAATAAAATTTTGAAAAATATATTTTTTTAGGGTAGCTCCCAAACACGTAAAGTGGGGATGAATATTTTTTTTCTCGCGTACCCCTTCGTGTGGGGTATCGTTAGATAGGACTTTTAAAAATATTATGGGTGTGTGAAGACCATTTTTCGGTTAAGCGAGCCATTTGCGAAATATCTAGCTTTTAAGTGCAAATTTTTGAATGGCTGTACCTAGATTTGTGAAAAAAAACACAGACGTAGCACATGTAATGAACATACAAGGAAAACACGGCTAAGTAGGCTTAAGCGGTTACAGAGTTATAGTCGACTAACTAACTCTTACTACGGAACCCTACTGCGCGTGGCCCGACACGCACTTGGCCGGTTTTTATCTATCTCACCAATTACGCTACGTACAACGTGTTTAATAATGTCATTCAGAGTGTAGATAAGTAAATACAATGCAAGTCAAAACTGGATCAACAGAGGTCAAGTTTAAATATAAGTTGTCAAGTTACCTATTGTTTTAAGACAACAGTTTCGTAATTGTGCTTGAAGCCAGGTCAATGGATTCTCCGCATAGAATTGTGTGGCAACACCATGTAGAATGTTTAAAGGCAGAATTGTATGAATCTGTATAGTGGCAAATATTTAGTTTTATTGTATAGTGCTAATATAATGCATATGAGATGCACGCACATATTGTACGTATTGATGCGAATAAGCCAGCTCGACGAGCAGCTCAGCTCGACGAGCCAGCCCGCGAGCTGAGCTTATAGTTTTAAAGTTCCCGATTATAATAATCATGTATATTCTGAACCAGCCCTCAGCGACGCCCTAAGCCGAGGCCCATAACGCACTAGGGGGTGCCCTTAGCGTGCAGTCACTTATTTTTGTAAGTTAAGCCCTGGCTGGAGGCCCTAAATTCATTTAAGGCACTTCACAGGCAAGCCCGGTTAAGCAGCCAGTACAACCTTCTAGGTTGACCTGCGAGAAACCATACAATAAAAAGAAAAAAAGAGAATAATAAAAAAGATTAACTTTTCAGGAAAAAGTTTTTCTTTTATTTACATTTATTTCTTCTTTCTTAACAGTGTTACTGACTATTGCGCTGACCACAAGCTACATTCAAGCTTCAGAAAAAAATACAGAACGCCAATGTATTTACTTTGTTATTAATACAAATCATCGGTAAATATGACTTGCTAATAAGTACAACACGGCTCAGCTGAGCAAATTCCCGTTCACATACAGAGAAGAGAGTGAGATCAAAGTGACATCAGACATTTTTTCTCTTCCTTTACCCAGTCTTAAGTCATTGAAAACTGCATCAAAATCGGACTAGTAGTTTTGTTGAAAAATGGCAACATGGATTTGCACAAACAAACATCCTCTCACCTCAAGCGCATATACCGTGTCCGTTCCGTCGTGGGTAAAAATGACGTCAAGAAAGTCACATTGAAGTTCGTAGTAGTCACAATATTATCGTGCATCACACCCGCTCATCCTATAAAGATTATTATTATCTAAGGTCAATGAATGCCTCCGTTATCCCTTGAAACCATCTAGCAGTCTAGCAGTTCAGTGTCCGACGCACCAGAGCATCGTCTGCCTCACGCGGAATGCCAAGAGTCGCGTTTTCTTGCTCATCCTCACAAGATTACCGACACGCGCCGCGGACTACGGAATAGTTGCAACTACGTGCGCGCACGCAACCTTGCCACGGTACAGGAAGATAACAGAAGGTGAAGTAATAAAAATAAATATGCGAACGTATTGTCGCAATTATATAGTAAAGAAAGAAAGAAAAAAGATTTATTAGTAATTTCATAATATCATTCGTCATTATAGTTGGCGTCGATTTGAAGACCGATCAATATGGCACTTCGTCCAACAGTGGATCAATATTAAAAAAGGCTAATGATGATGTTATAATTGGCTAACGGATTATTTTTTGTTGTAACTTTGTAACTAATAAAAAAACACACAAATCTTAAAATAGAAAGAATTTGATCCAAATCAATAGCTTTTAGAAAAAAACGATTGAATTCGATTATTCTTTTACGCTTAGCACCCAATAACTTCTAAGGAATTGTTGAGAGTCAACCTTCTGTCAACTAACTGTACGTTGAGTTTTACATTTTATTGGGGAAATGGATTTGTGGTAGTTAATTATGGTGATAACTGACGACATTTTTCCTGTAAACATGAAAGTGCGAAAGTGGTTCAGATGCAGTAAAGATTTTCGTTATGTGAATTATTTGTAATATATGAGAAATTGGTTATTTTAAATTCACTGACTCCTTTAAGGCAGAATCATTGAAAGTAGGGAAAAAAGTATCGTTACTAATATTATGAAACCGAAATTAACACTGTCTATCTGTTAAACTTATATGGGAAAAAGCTTGAGATTAAATTTGGTGTGTATATACATAGATTGTCTGTCTATCTGTTAAACTTTCATGGGAAACGCTCGAGATGGAATTTGGTTTGTATATTATATACTGAAGCCTAAGGTAAACCTAAGATGTCCTTCCCTAGGAAGGACATCGTGGACAGGAGCTCGTGGCTAAGTAACAGCCGCACGGTTCGACCGATCAAAGGTTAAGCTGCGCTTGGCGCGGTCGGTCCGTGGATGGGTGACCATCTATGTCATAGCGAGACTCCTCCGTGCCTCGGAAAGCACGTTAAGCTGTTGGTCCCGGTTGTCACTTGTACATCTTTGACAGTCGTTACGGGTAGTCAGAAGCCAGAAAGTCTGACAACCAGTCTTACCAAGGGGTACCATGTTACCCGGTAACTGGGTTGTGGAGGTCAGATAGGCAGTCGCTCCATGTAAAACACTGGTACTCAGCTGCATCCGGTTTAGACTGGAAGCCGACCCCAAACATAGTTGGGAAAAGGCTAGCTAGGCAGATGATGATGATATGTTATGAAACATTAAATCAATTTATCGATAGAAAACCATTCACCAATAAATAGTTAGGTGCGTAACAACTGCACAATCAAATTCAAATTAAGCTCCTTTTCAGCACACCTATTGTTACCTTTATTCTAGTTTGAACTTTAAAAACAAAACCAAAATGGCCGCGGCCCACAGACATTGAGACATACAGACACACCTATTGTGCATGACAATGAAAATAAGTAATAGTTCAATGGTGATACAAAAATATTGATGTCGTAATTCAGATCGCGGTCGTGACTTGCTCATGTACTTTGGTATTTGGTTTAGCATATCAAGGATGTATGGAGAATAAATGGAGTGTTCTTCTTCAATGTTCATTGAAAGAATAAGGGAAAACATCTCTACATGGTATAAAACAAGACTGAGCCCTCCCGCAGGTCATTACGCTACCGGGACGTTCGAAAGAGCTACCGCGCCCCCGGAATACAAAGGGCTGAGGAAGGAACATGGACAGGTTTTAAAAGTGTCTGACACTAGCGGCGGGAAGGGTCATTTGATGATTTCCCATCCGAAAAAAAAAGTCCCTTCCCACCGTTTGTAAGCTTAGAGCTTTTGAGCTTCGCAACGGATTTAAATGTGGTTTTCATCAATAGACAGAGTGATTCAAGAGGAAGGTTTATGTAAATAATACATGCAAATTATTACTTATCGAGATTCAATAATATTATCTACATTGCACCCGTGCAAAGTCAGGGCTAGTAGCTAGAAGCTGATAAAGTTAATGTTAATTATTTCTAAATGACTCGCAAAGAATGAAAGTGATTAAAAGTGGTTACAAGCACGCCCTATAGTTAGTTATAACAGTGAGTTTCAAGCTTTAAGAAAGTTGCTATCTACGTTCAGAAAAGGTAAAGTAGACAGAGTTTTCCCAAATCCGTCTAATGGCCTCTGACTTGGAATTATTCGACTGCCAGCTATCAAGATAACGAGCTCACCCAGGCACGGGGGTACAACACCACCAACTTCCTGAATCCGGGAATCGCGTTGTGGATTTTGGAAAATCCACAACGCGATTTCGGCCTGGCCCGGGAATCGAACCCGCCACCCCGTTTACAGCAGTCGCGTCATACGACCACTAGACCAACGGGGCAGTCAAAATATCCAATAGGGATCTAGCGTACAATTTCCACTCGGCTGAAACTTTATCACAGACCGCGTTCGACCTCGCCGCCGAGGTCCGTCGCGACGACTTTGTCCATGCCCTCCCGACCCTAGCTCGACGAGCCAGCCCGCGAGTTGAGCTAATAGCTTTAAAATTCCCGATTATAATAATCATATTATAGTCTGATCCAGCCTGTCCCTTGCTGTCATCCCCCAGCGGCTCCCTAAGCCGGGGCCCGTACCTCACTAGGGGGTGCCCATAGCGTGTAGTCGCTTAGTTTTGTAAGTTAAGCCCTGGCTGGAGGCCCTAAATTCATTTAAGGCACTTCACAGGCAAGCCCGTTTAAGCAGTCGACAACCTTCTGGGTTGACCTGCGAGATGCCATACAAAAAAAAAATGAAACTTCGTGTAGGTATATTTTATTACTACGTCATAAGGAAGGAAGCGTAATCAGTTCATAATTAATCTTCATAGACCATTATTTCGTAAACGCCAGTTTAACAACAATCAAAAGTTACTTTCATGTAGCAATCGTGCCTGAAATAATTATATGAACTAAGATGCGGAACAATATTTAACTTTATGAGCGATAAACTGTTTTATGTGTCTATTTTTTGCTAATAAATTAATTGATCAAATGTTAATTTCTGGCGTCAGTCCCTATAGATACGTGAAAGCACAAGCCAGAGCGAAAAAGGTCGCGGCGGGCGCTGGAATATTGAATGCAAGAAACTTATCTTCGTAATATTGTTGCAGATGCGTCAGGTAGCGGCTTCGCTGTCTCTCTAACTTTAGACGTATACTATCGCATCGTTTCATTTATTGTCTACTAGCTGTCACCCGCATCCCGAGGGAACTACTTAGCGCACCCGGGTAAAAAGTAGCCTATGTTGTCTATTCTATCTCTGTACCAAATTTCATTTATATCGGTCCAGTAGTTATGGCGTGAAAGCGTAACAGACAGACAGACAGAGTTACTTTCGTATTTATAATATTAAGTAAGGATTAGTAAGGATAGCACTTGTATAACTATACTAGCTGATTCCCGCAATTTCACCTGCGTCTCGAGAGTATTACAACGTAACCTATTCCGATATAAAGTAGCACAGAACCGTCTCTAAGTTCCAATCTATGTTCATGCCAAATTTCATCTAAATCGGTTCAGCTGTTTTACTGTGAAAGCTTAACAAACAAACTTTTAGAATAGTTAGCAAAAAAGATGAATTTAGCTCGGCCTTTTAAAAAAATTAAAAGACTTTGTAGTAGAACTAATACAATTAAAAAAATGGAAAACACTATTAAATGAAGGTTTTTATAGTTAATTAATTTACCCTTATGTTCAATAGAGCTTGTCTGTGATAAGTAATAGTTTATTTCGTGGTCTTAATTTCACACTCAATTAACGGTTATTCAAGCAGTTATAGAGGCACTCACACAGGGCTGACACTTCACTTTTGTTTATAACTTCGTCAGAATCTTTTCCTAATTCCAAATATGTACAGTTACAGGTATGGATAAGACAGATCTCAATATTGGCTGCTTTTTTTTTTCAAATTATAGAAAGATTTATTCAACGGCAATTTTTGACTCAATGACTATCTTCAGATTTAACACTTGATATGCGTAAATTGCAATATGTGTAAATTGTAACATCTCAAGTTAATATATAAAATCATCAATTTAATAATAGTGGACGATTTGAAGTTATTTTAATTGCGTCAGTACCATCAGCAATTAAAGACAAATGGAAATCATGTCTGTACTCTGTGTTGTAAGCTAAGGTTTCCACATACGGCGAGGCGAGACCGAACAGCGAGATAAGCCTAAATTCGCTCCGCTTAGCTCTTGACACAGCTCAGTATAGCTTCAAATATTATTTCCTAGATACTATACTAGCAGTTTCCATCGACTTTACCCGCATCCTGAGGGAACCACTTCGCGCAGCTAAATAAAAGATATCTTATGTCTTAATCCAGGTTATAATCTACGTGTGTACCAAATTTCATCCAAATCCATGCAGTAGTTTTCGCGTGAAATAGTAACAAAAATACAAATACCTCCTCACAAACTTTTGCATTAATAAATATTAGTAGCATTTCGCATTTCGCACTAGCTATTTCCCGCGGGTTTAATCTTGTCGTACTACTTCACGCACCTACTATATGTATACATATAAAAACCTTTATATCTCTTGTCCCAGGTTTCCATCTATCTCTATACTAGGTCATCAAAATATATTCAGTACCTACTTTTCTCGGGGTTTGGATGAAACCGCGGGAAAGAAAAAACTCAAATGGAAGATATCAAAACTATTTATTTTTTTCAAGTAGGTAGGGCTTTGCAGGCGCTTAGGAAACGTCAAACATTAGTTGCACGGTTCTAAGAGGGTCTTATGGAGAAGAACCAGCAAGAAACTCCATAGACACTCTTTTCAGTAAGAAATGTTTACTATAGTCTTTTTTCAATACAGGTTCAATCAAAGAGTTAGCAATCTCGAAATCACCTACACTTACGTAAGACTGTAATGTAAGACATCATTAGCACAAACAATGGCTTTGAAAACTCCATAAACAGATTATTCGATTATTTAACAAAGAAAGGCTTGTGTGGCCATGTATTGTGTCTCGTTAGGTAATTTTCTCCGTTTCTTGCCTAACTTTTTTGAGATTAATGACGGCATGGTTGGCGTAGAGCTTAGCAATCGGTATGTGCAACGTATCACTCGTACAATTCCTGCATGTCCCACTTCACTACATAGTATAAAACAAAGTCGCTTTCTCTGTCCCTATATCCCTATGTATGCTTAAAACTACGCAACGGATTTTGATGCGGTTTTTTTTAATAGATAGAATGATTAATGAGGAAGGTTTTAGTATCTAATTTGTTAAGTTTTTGTATCCATTAGCTAAAATGTCGCGGGCGAAGCCGCTGGCGGGAACCTAGTATTATTATAAATGCGAAATTTAGTGAGAATGTATGTAGATATCTTTGTTACACTTTCATGGGAAAACTGCTGAATGGATTTGGATAAAATTTGGAATGCACATAGTTTATAACTTGGATTAACACTTAACTAATACCGCACAACAAGATTTATCATTTACAATTTGTTTCCAACCGTTTCGCATATGTCAGAACTTCAAAAAAACTTCTCTGCGACCTTCCCCGATCAATTTTTTTCCATGCCGTATATCATCCAAATCGATTTAGCAATTTAATCTGGCAGATAGATAGAGTTACTTTCAAATTTAAAATATTAGTAAGGATTTTTACTTTTACTGCTAAATCTTTTCCAGGTATTTTCTCTTTTTAATTCATTCTTCGCTCCTCAAACATTATCACCTCACCCTAACTCCGTATCACGTTTTTAATTATCGCGTACTTAATTACAATTGATATGTTCAAAATGCGGCTAATAAGACCTCGGCGCTAAGGTCAAAGTTACTAAGAATATGTTCATTATGTTACACATTATTGTTATGATGGGATATAATAACTTTAACCCTTACCCCACAAGAGAAACAAACAAACATGCATCGTCACAAACTTTCACATAATATAATATTAGTAAGATATACGAGAATTAAATCTACTAGATAGGTAGGTACGCAGTGAAAAAAAATATAACAATTTATCCAAAATCTATTAGACAAAACCTTGACATGTAAGTATACATTTAGATCATTTAAAAGGTAACACATAGTGCACTGACAGTAGCAACTTTATATTATGTATAAATATATAACATCAATCATTATTACAACTATTTGAGGCCTTCAACCGCTCACGGTTAATTTTAGCTAGCCCGACAGCTAAATTGTGGTATACTGTGTTTCCGTCATCCGTGTGTGTGACTAGGGATGGCACTTCAAGAAAACTAGAACAAAACAAAAATATTCAAGTTTACTACGTGTCCAACAGGGAAAGAATCATAAAAATCGTCCAACTGACATCGAAGATAAAACGCATAATAAAACCATACTAGAAAGCTGAAATTCGGTGTGCATATATTATGTGTAGTAATCACGCCGACAAAGTGGTAAAATAAAATTATGAAAAATATTTTTTTAGTGAGACACGTAAAGTGGGGATGAATTTTTCTTTTTTCTCATGTATCCCGACGTGTCAGGTATCATTGGATGGGTCTTTCAAAAATAAAGCAGGTCTGTCAAGAGCATTTTTCGATTTAGGGATCCGTTTGCGAAATATCTAGCTTTAAATAGCAAATTTTATAAATGGTATATTTTGGCAGCCCTAAATGATAATTGAGCTCTCTATATGAAAGAGTTATATTGTAACTATCCCAAACAATTTCCCAAAAACCACGTTTTGTTCATCACAAACCACTGTCGTGTTTTGATTCTTATCTTGCTTGTTTTGAAAACAGTCAGATCAAGATAATTTGATGAGGCATGTTTCTTTATACAATTTTTGTGCTTCTGTGTGCTTTTTTTTTTATTGTAGTCCGATATCTTCCCGCCTACCAACAGACATTGTACCAATTTGTCGCAAAGACAACTTGAGATACTTGGCGCCCATAGCTGCATAGCAGGAGTTCCGGGGTTCTCTTCTCGAGTGATGATTTCCCATCATCACTCGAGAAGCCACACACCGCCCACACAGCCCACAACCAACACTGCTTCTGTGTACTTTCATGGGAAAACTGCTGAATGGATTTGGATAAAATTTGGAATGCACATAGTTTATAACTTGGATTAACACTTAACTAATACCGCACAACAAGATTTATCATTTACAATTTGTTTCCAACCGTTTCGCATATGTCAGAACTTCAAAAAAACTTCTCTGCGACCTTCCCCGATCAATTTTTTTCCATGCCGTATATCATCCAAATCGATTTAGCAATTTAATCTGGCAGATAGATAGAGTTACTTTCAAATTTAAAATATTAGTAAGGATTTTTACTTTTACTGCTAAATCTTTTCCAGGTATTTTCTCTTTTTAATTCATTCTTCGCTCCTCAAACATTATCACCTCACCCTAACTCCGTATCACGTTTTTAATTATCGCGTACTTAATTACAATTGATATGTTCAAAATGCGGCTAATAAGACCTCGGCGCTAAGGTCAAAGTTACTAAGAATATGTTCATTATGTTACACATTATTGTTATGATGGGATGTTGTGTATTCTGAATGTTATTGTGGAAGGTCATTGAGACTGTGACTGCCTCGATGGTCTAGCAGTAACATAGCGCAACTGCTATAAACGGGGTCTCGGGTTATATTCCTAGGTCAGGCCTGAATCGCTTTGTGGATTTTGGAAAATATCACAAAGCAGCCCGAAGTCAGGATGTTGGTGGTGTAATACCTGGGACGTTAAGCCGTCGTCCAAGGCTGCTATATTAATAGCTGACAGTTGTTGTTACAATTCCATGGCCGTCAAGCGGATTTGAGAAAACTCTGACACTAGGGCTTGTTAGGTTGGCTAAACTTGCAGCCCACACTATAAAAAGATTGAGACCGTGTCTTTGTTAGAAGAAGTCAGAATTTTTGGCTTGACAAAGTGAATTGAGAGATGAATAGGTTCAAAATTAAATTTCTTATTTGTTCTAGTGACTTGGGTAACTTTAACCCTTACCCCACAAGAGAAACAAACAAACATGCATCGTCACAAACTTTCACATAATATAATATTAGTAAGATATACGAGAATTAAATCTACTAGATAGGTAGGTACGCAGTGAAAAAAAATATAACAATTTATCCAAAATCTATTAGACAAAACCTTGACATGTAAGTATACATTTAGATCATTTAAAAGGTAACACATAGTGCACTGACAGTAGCAACTTTATATTATGTATAAATATATAACATCAATCATTATTACAACTATTTGAGGCCTTCAACCGCTCACGGTTAATTTTAGCTAGCCCGACAGCTAAATTGTGGTATACTGTGTTTCCGTCATCCGTGTGTGTGACTAGGGATGGCACTTCAAGAAAACTAGAACAAAACAAAAATATTCAAGTTTACTACGTGTCCAACAGGGAAAGAATCATAAAAATCGTCCAACTGACATCGAAGATAAAACGCATAATAAAACCATACTAGAAAGCTGAAATTCGGTGTGCATATATTATGTGTAGTAATCACGCCGACAAAGTGGTAAAATAAAATTATGAAAAATATTTTTTTAGTGAGACACGTAAAGTGGGGATGAATTTTTCTTTTTTCTCATGTATCCCGACGTGTCAGGTATCATTGGATGGGTCTTTCAAAAATAAAGCAGGTCTGTCAAGAGCATTTTTCGATTTAGGGATCCGTTTGCGAAATATCTAGCTTTAAATAGCAAATTTTATAAATGGTATATTTTGGCAGCCCTAAATGATAATTGAGCTCTCTATATGAAAGAGTTATATTGTAACTATCCCAAACAATTTCCCAAAAACCACGTTTTGTTCATCACAAACCACTGTCGTGTTTTGATTCTTATCTTGCTTGTTTTGAAAACAGTCAGATCAAGATAATTTGATGAGGCATGTTTCTTTATACAATTTTTGTGCTTCTGTGTGCTTTTTTTTTTATTGTAGTCCGATATCTTCCCGCCTACCAACAGACATTGTACCAATTTGTCGCAAAGACAACTTGAGATACTTGGCGCCCATAGCTGCATAGCAGGAGTTCCGGGGTTCTCTTCTCGAGTGATGATTTCCCATCATCACTCGAGAAGCCACACACCGCCCACACAGCCCACAACCAACACTACCATAATAATTTCTTTCTTTTTTTCGGACCCCCTATCACCGTGGGTGGGGCGGAAGGTAGTAGTACTCTTACTGACTAAAACCCATCCATGTTCCCTCCTCAGCCCTTTCTATTACGGGGGCGCGGTAACTCTTTCGAACGTCCTGCAGCAACACTACCATATATGTTATGCATATGTATGTTTTGAGAAGAACACCATGCAAAATTCTATAGTACAATTAATTTCACTACACAATCACACACCATGAGAGAGGTGGAAAGTGTGGCAACATTGCGGAACGCTGTTAATATTCATGATGTTGCTGCAGCGAATGTAAGCCCAGTGTTGCCAGTGTTACGTTTTGTGGCTAAACGTTAGATTGAGAGATTAGTTGTTACATGGCGTAGTCTAGACAGCGAATAGACTAACCATTTTGTTGGTGAAATTAGTGCAAATTGTTCGGCTGTTGTTTATCATTATGTTAAAACTGTAATATCATAATTCATTTTGATTACATACTGTAGAAAATAATTATCATGCCAAAACATTTCATGATACATTTTCTTCAAGATATTCTATAGGTCTTATTGCACGATATAAACCTATCTCTTTTCAGCTCTTTCTATTAAGAATTGCCAACTTCCTTCTAAAGGAATCAAGTTAGAGTCATCCTAATAGTCCACCTTATATTATATTTGCCAAAGTTTATGAAGATGTTTGTATGTTTGTTAATTTTTACTTTGTTTTTTAATTGGTACACACCGTGAAATTTGGTACAATTTTTACCGGTACTGCCAAAACGACAAATCATTCATCATATCGAAATGAATTGACATCAAATACAAACCACAATTTAAATTGAAAATCCATTAGCATAACACTACGCAAGTTTGACATTTTTAATTGTCTGTGCAATTCATAGTAAGGCTAATTGAAGAAAGCAGTTGCGTTGTATATCATTCGGGCAATTACATGTGGTTATCAAACCATGGCGGTGTGCAATGGTTATCGCAACCAGCAAGGTTAATGGTTAAAGAACTTTGGTGGTGTCATAACATAAAAGGGTCAATGTGCCTCCTAGGAGGCCTTGTGAAATAATAAAAATATACGGATGCTAATGGCCAGTTGAACCAAAAAATATGAAGTCACTTACGTAAAATGGAGGAATAGTAAACCAAACTTAAAATTGCGAAAGAAAATCAGCTGTTCCCTACATTTTGATGAGTCGTGTGAATATAAATGTAGGCAGCAATCAGCTGTTTTTTTTTCCGCGTTTTAACGTTTGATTGTAGGTACTGGAAAAGTTGTTCATAATGTGAGTACAATGACTCCTTGAGAGGGTGTGGGCTTAATATGTAACATGTTATATTCTTGCTAGTTTTCAAAACCAAGTTGTCGTGCTTCATAAGCAGCTTCCTAAACATTAAGAACATAGGAACTTTATAATACTAGATTATTTATTGTACAATAAATCTTAGTTGGCCAGAAGCTTAATGTAGAAGCAATACCCTTTGAGTATAATTTATAGCTATTTGACGGTAGGTGTGGTCCTTCACCAACGTTTTATTAAGGTTGTATTAGATTGATCGCACCATCGCCCCACAGTATAAGGGCCTGAAGGTATAAGTGGCTGGCATGTTGACAACAAAATGCAGCAAAGTAAATTGACATATAAATCGTAAAAATACGCGAATTTAGCCTTTATTCCAAGGATAAGTTCATTATTTGGCGTCACCTACATATCTCTCATTATCGTCTAGTTACATCACCTTAATCTATCGCCAACTTTATGAGATTGTCTGAGATAGGGTACGTATCTATCGGTGTCATCTTGAAAAAACACTGACTTTGACTGTCTCTACAGACTGGAGATCTTTTTAGTGAATTATGTTTTGTTTTATTTTTAAACTAGCTTCTGCCAGCGACTTTGTCCGCGTGGAATAGTGGTGCTCCGCTCCTATTGGTCTTAGCGTGATGATATATAGCCTATAGCCTTCCTCGATAAATGGACTATCTAACACTGAAAGAATTATTTAAATCGGACCAGCGGTTCCTGAGATTAGCGCGTTTAAACAAAATGACAACATTTCCCTTCACTGCTCTGCTCCTATTGATTGTAGCGTGATGAAAAGTATACTATAACCATCTCAGGAGTATGACAAATAATTGTACCAAGTTTCATTAAAAACCGTCGAGTAGTTTTTGTTTCTATAGAGTTTATACAGACAGACAGAAAGACAGACGGACAGACAGACAGACAGACGGACAGACAGACAAAAATTTTACTGATTGCATTTTTGGCATCAGTATCGATCCCTAATCACCCCCTGATAGTTATTTTGGAAATATATTTCATGTACAGAATTGACCTCTCTACAGATTTATTATAAGTATAGATTAGCACGTGACCAGAGTCATATAGATTTTTCTATAATATTCCAGGCTATCATACATTTTTGCTAGGAACTTCTAATGATACAAGGCACTCTCTCTCAGTTCTCAACTTGCACCTTAATAGATATGCTCAATATATAATTATTTTGTGCTATTGATGTACTTGTTATTTACAAGCTTTTACCAAAGACTGGTTTATTTTCACCGGACAAGTAATTGCTAACGATATTTTCTAGCATTTCTCTTGAACGATTAAATAAATAGGAAATTATTTATTTGCATAATTTAGGTACCAGATTTTTTATTAGTTGAACGATCTTTTGGAGGTGATGACAGCTGGGACCAACGGCTTAATGTGCTTTCCGAGGCACGGAGGAGTTTCTAGCTTATAGGTCGGTATCAGATACCTAGTATATGTCATAAGACTTGTAATTACAAACGCACGCCTGCAACTAATTATGAAGTTAGACAATAAGTGGTATAATGGTGTTGCTTGTCCTAAATGTTTAATTGAGCTTTGCAACCCCTAATTAAGGGGGTAATTTTGAAGATGTTATCTTTTTCAGCCGAATGATAAATATACGAATGATTATACTTTAGTTATACCTATGTAGATTTATTATGCATATTATGTTTAGCAGTAGTAACTAGCTGTTTTTCGGGGCTCAGACTGGGAGACAGACAGGGGCTCATGAGGAAACTACGTATTCCACCCGAATAAAAAGTATCTCATTTCTGAAATCATCAAATTTCATCCAAATTCATCTAGTAGTTTTTGCGTGAAAGAGTAGGAAACATACATACATACAAAATATAATTTTAATTCGATGTAATGAAGGCGAGCCAATTGCCGCGAGCAGGAACGGTTCTAACGAAAAAAAAACCTAATTTGAGAATGACACGTCACGCTTAGCAACAACACCCTTAACACCACTGGACCAACAAGACACTCAAGAAATTTGGGCACCTTCTCCATTTATAAATAATGCCATATTCCCCCGTAATTGATGGAAACAAAACGAACTATCCAATCTACAATAAGTAAGTTAGAGAGTCAGGTGTGTGTATTATTATTTTTATGAATCATACAAAAACTAAAGAAGAAAGCGCTCGCTTTCTTTATAAAATTGAGCTACATTTTTAAACACAAATTCCCGAAACACAGACACGGTTGCATCGTTTCGTTAATTAATTAAAAAAATATTTTCTTTCAGATTTTGTCTTGAGATTATCTCGCTTTCTGCTGATCACTAAACTTCTTAAGATTGATGATGACAACACAGTTATGCAAAGTGGTAAAATAATTAATAATCTGACAAATTATTACGTAGCAATTATTTTTTAGGCAGATCATTATCTTGGTGATTAAAATGGTTTCAATTTGTCAAAATCAACACTGGAAAGAATCAACACTAATTAAGAATATTATATTTTGCATAACAGAGTTGCCTTTCGAGTCCAATTACGGAAAGTACCTATAAGACATTTTCAATTATTTTTTTTTATTAAAATCCCTAAAGTGCAAATTACCTATACGTTATTTATAACAAGCATTCTGCGTTTAGTTGTTTTCAAAGTTTTTCAAACGTACATAATTATCACTAGCTGTATTCCGCGGTTTCACCCGTGTCTTAAGAGAACTACTCAACGTATCTGGATAAAAAGTAGCCTATAACCATTTCTAGGGTCCCATTTATCTCCGTACCAAATTTCAATCAAGTCTGAATAGCCGTTTTACCATGAAAGCGTTACAAATAAAAAACAAACTCAATTTCGCATATTAGTTACGAAGATAGAGGAGTCTTTTTATCCGGGTCCTTGTAGTACTTCCCTCGGGACTCGGTAGAAATCGCCAAAAAACAGCTAGTTAAAAATAAGAAGCAAGTTTTCTTTCAGTGACAAAAATACCATGGTTTTCCCAAAGGACCAAAATAAACAACTTCATTTAATATCACTAACATTAAAACATACTTTAAGATACCTATCATTGAAACTGCAGAACCAATTATATGAAATTTATAGTCACGCTACCGTTTAATATTGAGCATGTACCCATAATATTACCTACCTAAATCTAGGTTAAAACTTAGTTCACTTGTAAAATCCAAGTCAAGTACTGCGTATCCAGTTTCTTATAATGTGTAATAAGTGGTTTGGGAGAGGTGGAGCGAATTTAGAGCTTTGAGTCACAACAAAGAATTGTACAGAAGGACCAAGATTTAAGTCATCTGTCTAGCCTTTTCCCAACTATGTTGGGGTCAGCTTCTTGTCTAATTTTATGCAGCTAGGTCTCCTAAGGTTATTATGAAACAACAAACCCTAGCATTCAACCCTCAAACATTGCTTCTAGAAAAAAATGAATTCGTTAATGCTGCATTTTGTATAAATTAGTTCATTTTTGTGTACAGAAAACTGTTTAAAGTAATAGATTTTTGTGCATACTTTATTTTTGCCAAGGTATCAATTTTGAACTGCATCTGGTATGTTCAGGTGACCAAGCGAATCCCTTACGCTTGATTTTAAGCAATTCCTTGAGAAAAATCACAGATATTTACGAGTACATAGTCATGAGCCCTACATTTTGTTTATTACATTATAGAAGTAAGTTTGTGCCAATTATGAATCGAGCTTTGCTAGAATCTAACCTTCTGCAAAATCATTACAAACTATCCCATTTAGCTGTACACAAGCAAAGGTTACGCAAGCCGAATTCTTGAAGTAATCTAGTCGTACTAGTTAGGGTACCTGCGTTTATTGTCAAAACCTAACCTAGATTCTGGAAATAATTACATCGTTACCGCGAATTATGGTTATGACTTTGTAGTGGGTAAAACGTGTTTTTGGCTATTTGGAACTTAAAGAACAAATATTGGGAAGGTAAACGCTTTGTTGTGATGTGCTGGGTATCAGGTTCGGTTCCTGATTCCAGTGGCCTTGAGGGTTAAAAATAACTCAATACAGCCTTTTTTTCAGGTGGCAAATCCTCAAATGACCCCTCCCGCCGTGGGTGGAGCGGAAAGGGTGTCAGACTCTTACTGACTAAAACCCATCCATGTTCCTTCCTCAGCCCTTTGCATTCCGGGGGCGCGGTATCTCTTTCGAACGTCCCACAGCCCCGACAGGCTATAAAATACAGCCTGGAGTCAAGTTGTTGGTAGTGGTACTAAACCCTAGGAAAGTACGTTAAGCTATCGACTACGGCTGCTACTTTGATAGCAATTTTTGTTACAGTTCCATTTCAGAAGCTGTCAAGCGAATTAAAAACACTGACACTGGGACTTGTTAGATTAGTAAACTTGCAGCCCACACGATAAGAAAATAAAATGAAAGAATTTTCGCATATTGTAGGTAACTTAATAATAAGAGTCTAAATAGAGTGAGTGATGATTGGTTTAAATATATATATAATTATTTTAGTATTTTTATACCTGCATTCATTTTATACAAGCAAATTCTCTTAGTATAAAAAATCATGTTCCTCAAACAATTAAACTTATCACATAACATTTTTATATAGAACTGCAGTTTTATCTAAAAATCTAAGAAAAACCTAAGGTTACGTGCAATTTAACAAATGTCGTGTCATTACAACAGTTATGTAATCACTGTAATTGTAGTGATTGCGTGTCGTATCATGAAAACCGTTTGTTTTGACGTCGCACGCGCAGATGTCGGCGCATGCGCTGTTGAAAGATGACAGTTTAATTTCAACGTTGTATTTTTACATTAAAAAAAAGCTTTTTACAAAAAAAATAAAACCGACTTCCAAAAAAAAAACTGAAAAGTAAAAAATATTTTTTATTTAAACGCTTTACGACCAAAACATCGCTCTAGAAGTCGGTGTCTTGTAAGTTACTATTGTTAGTATTTCACCAGTTTCAGTGTCTCGGTCTTGCTATCTTAACAAAATAAACACACCACTTTTTTAGGTTGTAATAAGCGTCATCTAAGTATTTGGCATATCAGCAAGTAGAGATAAATCGTTATTTTTGATATACACTTCTCATCAAAAAAATCGAAACACTTTCGTTTTTATTGTTTTTGTCCTAATTTTTTACAAAAGAGAATTAATTCCATGAAAAAAAAAACATTATTGTGTAGCTGGCAGTTTGGTCATTACAGTAAGAAGAAAAAAATCAAAATTCGAAATTAGAATTTCATTTGTTTATCCTAAAATGAAATTAATCACTGTTTTGAGACAAATGTGTATTTAGGGTTGGAGTACGTTTCTCGTTTAAAAACTAAAAATTAGCGCTTGTCTTTAAACTTTTTGTTTCTTATTTCATTTACTGTGACTTTGGGACGTCTGAAAAAACTTTTTTTTCTAAAACATATGGATACTTCGCCCGCAGAAGCCGCCCAAGTGGTGGCATTGCTGGATTCTGGACTTAGTCAGCGTGTTGTGGCTGCAAGATTGCATCTAAGCTTATCATCTGTTCATAGAGTCTACAAACGCTATCGGGAGACTGGTTCGTTCACGCGCCGTTCAGGATCTGGCAGGAATCGGGTCACTTCTGAGCGAGATGATCGATTTATTGTAACAACTTCTTTACGAAATCGACGCCTTAACGCTTTTCAACTGCAGCAGCAGCTTCGCGTTGTACGAAGAGTAGCTGTAAGTGACTCTACAATAAGAAGAAGGTTGAAGGAACGCGGATTGGCACCGCATAAGCCAGCGAATGGGCCGAAATTAACTGCAGACCATCGAAGAGCGCGCCTTAACTTTGCACGCGAGCACCTAACTTGGTCATACCTTCAGTGGAGCAAAGTACTGTTTTCTGATGAGTGTAAAATTATGCTGTATGGTAACGACGGAAGGAACAAGGTCTACAGAAGAGATGGAGAACGCTTTGCACAATGCTGCATTGAAGAAAAGGTCAGCTATGGTGGCGGTTCGTGGACGGTTTGGGGAGGAATCAGCGCCGACGGTAAGACAGAACTTGCCTTTGTGTCTGGGCCACGGCTGCCTGCACTAAACTCTCATCGGTACATCGAACAGTGTCTTGAACCTCATGTGATGCCCTATGCACATTTTATTGGCAACGACTTCATATTCATGCACGACAATGCTAGAGCTCACACCGCGGGCGTCGTACGAGATTATCTTACCGAAGTCGGTATCTCCATTATGGTATGGCCAGCAAGAAGCCCGGACATGAATCCCATTGAACATCTATGGGATGAATTAAAGAGACGAATTCGAGCAAGAGATCCAGCCCCAGAAACACTTAGCCAGCTGCAAAATGCAATCCAAGAGGAATGGGATAATATACCACAACATGTGATCGTGACTCTCATCCGATCGATGAAGAACCGTATGGAAGCAGTAATAAGAGCTCGCGGAGGGAATACAAGTTATTAAATAAACGATTCTTAATTTTTTTTTTCATTTACGCGTGTTGTTTTACCCATTTCCTTCATATTCCATACAGGGTAAAAATTACTCATTATACAAAATACGAAATCTATGAAGACTTAATTTGAATTTAGAACAATAACATTAGGATTTAAAAACCTCATACTACTCACTATTAAATGACATTTTACATTTATTCCTAAATATACACATTTTTCTGATAATCCTTATCAAATCATAAACTGCGAGGTGTTTCGATTTTTTTGATGAGAAGTGTATTTATAAAACGGCTGAACCGGTAGTGATAAAATTTAAATGGGACCACACGGGAAGCACCAGCTTTTAAATAAAAAAAGAATCATGAAAATCGGTTCACCCAGTCGCAAGTTATGAGGTAACAAACATAAAAAAAAAAATACAGTCGAATTGATAAACTCCTCCTTTTTTTGAAGTCGATTAAAAATAACAAAGTTTCATACAAACTTCGCCCCCGTTTTTCACCCACTTAGGTGTAGAATTTCGGTAAATTCTTTCTTATCGGATGCCTACGTCATACAAAGAACACACCCTCCAAGTTTCATGTCTCTTCGATCAGCGGTTTAGGCTGTGCGTTGAGCCGTCGGTCATTCAGGACAAAACATTTTATATGTATGGATAGAAATTGGGAGGGTTATAATTATCATGGACCCTGTCAATAAAGGTGGCGTTATAGATGATAGAGGCATTGAACTTTTAATTGCTTCGTTAGTTGTGGTGGATGGGTGGCAAAGAACATACCTACACAGGTATGGTTATATTGTATATGGTTTGACAGACTTAGTACGGGGATAGCGCATGGTGTCTCAGAATGAATTGAAATTGGTGACAACAACCCAATTGGAAGACTTTTATTGGAGACTAGCTTCTGCCCGTGACTTCGTCCGCGTGGAATATTGCTCCGCTCCTATTGGTCTTAGCGTGATGATATATAGTCTATAGCCTTCCTCGGTAAATGGGCTATCTAACACTGAAAGAACTTTTCAAATCGGACCAGTAGTTCCTGAGATTAGCGCGCGCACAAACAAACAAACTCTTCAGCTTTATATTTTTATTGGTATAGATTTGCGCCGTGACCCAAGGCCTCATCGTAGGCAGGTCCGGCCAAAAAGCTACCCAAATTCTATATTATTCACGGTACTGTATAAAAGCTAATTTTAAGCCAAAACGCTGCAATAAAGACTTCAATTAAGATTAGGAAGCATCAAAAACGCCTTGATGATCAGCTTCCTACAAATTACTCTGAAACAATCAGCGTGCAACCTCTGCAGCCTCTAACAGAGGTCATCAACATATACAATGATAATATTTAAGTGTTATAATGAACTAGTTTTATACCGCGATTTCACCCGCCCTTAAACCCCAACCCACGGCGTCGCAACATAATTATGTCCTAATAATTACTTCGTTTTCATTTAGCGTTCTGACTTAGGTATTTTGTTTTAGCTCAGCTCTTAAGTAGGTATCTGCAGGATGTTCGAAAGAGATACCGCGCCCCCGGAATACAAAGGGCTGAGGAAGTAACATGGATGGGTTTTAGTCAGTAAGAGTCTGACACTCCACTCATTTGATGATTTCCCATCTGAAAATAAAAGCTCGCGTGATGTTAACGAGCCTATATCCTTTGTCACGAATTGGACTATACAATGCTAAAAGATTTATTCAAATTCGAACAGTAGTTACATAGATTAGCGTGTTCAAATACACAGACAAACTCTCTAGCTTTGAATATATATGAGTTATGTGCAGCCGTGCATTCAAATTTTAGCAATAAGTAGTTACGAACAATTGTTTGCGCTGATTTTTATCATGCTGCTTATTTTTTGTATGATAAGTATCATTAATTTTTTTGGCTGATGCGAAAAAAGATCTATAAAATGATATATCATCATCCGCCTGCCCTTATCCCAATTTATTTGGGGTCGACGCAGCAACTCTTCTTCTTCCATACTTCTCTATCTGACGTCATCTCACTAGTAACATCCTTTCTTGCCATATCATCTATCACACAATCCATCCATCATTTCTTTGGTCTTCCTCTACCTCTATAGCCATCCACATTCATGCTCAGGACCTTCCTCACAACATGTTCCTCATTCCTCCGCATAACATCATCATCAGCCTATATATTGCCCCACTGCTGGGCACAGGCCTCTTCTCATACAGAGAAGGCATGAGCGTTGATCACCACGCTTACTCAAGGCGGATTGGCGATTTCAGACTTTTTAAGTCCAGGTTTCCTCACGATGTTTTGCTTCACCGTTAGTCAGTGGTATCTAAGATATACTTAGAAAGCACATATGCCTTTAGAAAAGTCACATTGGTACTTGCCAGGTTTCGAACCCGCACACTCGTAATCGAGAGGCAGGTGCCTTAACCACTAGGCCACCACGACATACCATGTATAACATGTCCAAGCCAAAATATATACATAATAAAAAATAATAACACTAGATAGTATAATAAATAATAATTATAACTTAGGACTATAACTAACGTTGTTTTAAAACTGCTGACGAAAAATTGTGAAATTTACGAACTGTTTACAATGTTACGTATTCATTTTCGGTAGTTTATAATCGCACGGTTTTCACACCTGCATTTTACATAAAAGATTTTATAATTTTTATCATCTAAATTTACATATTTATAAATAGCATTCAAACACGCAATCATGATATTATAATGTTTTGATTACTTATAATATAATCAGCCTTGCAGTTATATTACTTCCCCTAATTTTAAAAAGATTTTCCTACAAAGATTAGGACGGTCAACTGATTTTAAAGAAATAATATTTAATTAACAAAATATGCATTTATTCATATTATTTATATTTTTCTGCAGAAAAACAACATTATTTACTATATAGCAAAATTAACCTGTATTTTTTTAGGAAACTAGAAAATATGCTTCCTTATCAGTAACTGTATTTTTCCAAGATAAAAGCACTCTGCTTTGGTTACCTATAATGGAACAGAGAATTCTAACTAATATTACAATTGCGAATGCGACTTTGTTTGTTGCGATTTCACGGTAAAACGGGTGAACTGATTAAGATGACATTCGTTATGGAGATAGATGGCACCTTGAAGACGGTTATCCGGGTGCGTAAGGTTGTTCTCTCAG
Organism: Pyrrhia umbra; assembly: GCA_963891755.1. Taxonomy (NCBI): domain Eukaryota; kingdom Metazoa; phylum Arthropoda; class Insecta; order Lepidoptera; family Noctuidae; genus Pyrrhia; species Pyrrhia umbra. The sequence goes on along the minus strand of OY982933.1, from coordinate 11,267,108 downwards.
AAAGCGGTAAATAACAAATTCTAAATAATATCTTTAAAAACTAAATTACTACTACTACTTTGGCCAAAGGCTAAGCATTGCCATCCAACGTGGCAATGCCGCCAGCCTCTTGGGTACACTTCCAGTTGACGGCGATGAGGAAGAATTTTTTGACGCAATATTTTAGTTAGATTTATATTAGAATATATTATACTCACTTTTTTTTTATTTTTCGTAATGTAAATAATGTAAATACTTTCTTTTAAATAAAACTAAATAAATCGAAAGACAATACATTTCTCCAAACAACATACCAACGAAATAAAAAGGCATAATCTTTTCCCTTTATAACTCACTTCACTTTCATCACTCACAATCGTAGTAAAGGCAAAGTTCTCAAAGAATCGCAAGGCTGCTAAAGATATAATCTGGCTAATATAACCGACAAATTGCTACAGTCGCTGTCAAAAGTGCAACGTGCGGCTTATATAAAAAAAAAAACAAAAACATACAACCGACGTCCAAAAATATTTAAAAGAGTAAAATAAATATTATTTAAACACTAGTAGACCATGGCTCTAGAAGTTTCTGGCAAAATACTAACAACAGTAGCTTAGAGACACCGACTTTACCGTTTTTTTTTTTGGCAGCAATTTTTTTTTTCAACGTAAAGTAGACAATAAAAATACAGATCTAAAACGCCTTCAAGCAAGACATCTTACAAATCCTACCAATATAATAAATGCGAATGTCTGTGAGGATGTACGTATGTATGTGTGGATGTATGTTTGTTACTCTTCCACGCAAAATCTACTGAATGGATTTTAACGAAATTTGGTACACAGATAGTTTATAACCTAGATTAACACATGGATACTTTTTATTCATGTTCGCGAAGTACTTCCCTCAGGATGCAGGTGAAACCGCAGGAAACAGCTAGTATTATATAATTCCACAAAGTTACTAAACCTCATAACAGATTCTTGTGAAATTTGGTATGTAGATAGATTGAAACCTGAGATATAGTTATGTGTCTGGGTAGCCAGCCGTAATAGGTACCTTCTAGTGTTTTAAGAGGCAAATCTATTATTCAAGGCACTGCCTAAAATGTCTTACTTTAGATGACTTAATGCGCACAGAAGTGTTTTATTCATAAACAGAATAAACATTAACGGTAAGCTTAAAACCCAATTTTGTAAGCTACAAAATTAAGCTGTCTTACCCTATCTTTATAGTCATCTACACAGTTTCAAACAATGATATATTTATCCTCAAACGGCAAAAATTATCATAAAAACCCGGAACTTAAAAATAAACAGTTGTCTGCCCGTCTGTACGTCTTTGTTTCAAACATTATTGTGTGCGAAACGAAACATCTCGGATTTTTCGTTTCGCATCGCCTCTTGGCGTTTTAATTGCACCTTTTGGTTTAACAAAGGTGATATTTGCGTAGTTTTATACTGGATTTCCTTAGTTTGATAAGCAGGAGTTGAATTGTCAAGAGTTGTAGTAGTATCGGCAGTCTTTTAGACCTTTCATCACCAGAGCTTATTCATCAGTGCGTATAAAGTCACATGTAATGGGGCGAGCAGAAACAAATCTAGACTGCTAATAGATAATGTCGTAGAAAACGCCTTTTCCAGACTCATGGGTGGGTTTAAGTCAGTAAGAGTTTGACACTCCCTCCCGCCCCTCACACGGCAGGAGGACTTATTTAATGATTTCCCATCCGAAAAAAAAGAAAGGAATTTGCCGAGATAGTCATGTCAAAGCAGTAACGAAATTTTTAATCGCACTTTAGATAAACGCGAGTACTGGCCATAATTGAAATTTCTAAAGATGCCTATGCACAACCTAAAATGCAAAAAAAAATACCTATATATATGATAGCGACATCATGCACGCCAAGACACAGTCGTGCTACAAATCGCGACTATGTAAAATTAGACCTTGCCTATCTCACTCCTGTCGTGGCGAACAAAAGTCGTCGACTATCACGGTAAGGCGTGACGGATCGTGAATGGGCGTCATGACTATATCCTTGGCAGATTGTCAAGGCAATTCTACTAGGATCATGCCAATACTAGCTTTCACCTACATTTTAGGAGGGGTACGAATCCGTATTAGTTATTCGTTGAAATTATTGCTTTCCAGAAATTTACTTAGGTAATGATAAGGAAAACAAACTCGTAGCGACGTACTTGTATGTAGTTTAAAATAAAGTTTAAAGGAGGTTTGAATATCGTAAATGAGCTTTTGTATACCTGTGAACAAACTAGTATAGGTTATAGATTGAACATATTCATGTTAATGCGAATGTGTGTTTGTTTGTTACTCTCCTACGGTAAAACGGCTGAATTAATTTGGTATGGACATAGCTGGGGCGCTGGAGATGGTTATTATAGGGTACTTTATATCCCGGTGCGTGAAATAGTTCTCTCAAGAGCCGGGTGAAACCGCGGGAAACAGCTAGTATTAATACAAACTACAAAGTTCAAAGAACAGAATGCTTAATAAAATGCGTCTGTCACGAGCTTATACAAAAACGAACATTTACCAAAAGGTCATTACAGCGCTAAGAAAATAAACAAAAACAAACGAAAAGGATGTGATTTTTACAAATGCCACTGAGATTCTTTACTTTGTAATCTCCAAAAATTATAAACCGAGCCCAGAACACACCCCTTCTTCTTCTTATTGTGTGGACTGCTGGTTTTACCAATCTAACAAGCCCTAATGTCAGAGTTTTCCCAAATCCGCCTGACGGCCTCTGACATGGAATTGTAACAACAACTGTTACAGGATAGCAGCCGGGGACGACGGCTTAGCATGCCCATCCAGACACGGGGGTAAAACACCAGCAACTTCCTGACTCCGGGCTGCTTTATGAAATTCTCTAAAACCGATTCCGAAACCTCGTGTATTGCAGTCGCGTTATGCGGCCACTCAAACAACGAGGCAGTCAACACACCCCTTATTACTTCATACTCTACAAGCTGAGAAGAACTGGCGTAACAAGTTCTATAGCAAGACAAACACCCAAAACATCTCAGACAAACTATCAATTATTTACTATAATTACGTAAAAAGAAGAAAGGCAACCGTCAGACCAAGACTCCATGTCCGATGCTTTCGTTGTGTTAACAAAACAGACGCGTCAAAACTAATTACACACTTTCGCGCTCAAAATTAACGAAACGGAAATAAGATGAAAATTTTGATAATTTCAATGGAAAGTGCACTTAATTGTTGTAGATTGTTCTCGTAAAAGACTGTCCTAAAATTTTTGTAGCTGTGTAAAGAAGAAGAGATCGTGGCTAAGTAAAAGACGCAAGGATTGATCGATCGATGGATGGATAACCATCTTTGTCGTACCAAGTGTGGGCTCAACAAGCTCACAGAGTTATTTAGGTAGGTTTTTAAAAGTAAATAGATAGACCCGGATGCATACACGTGTATTGATAGATAACATCAGAGTAACTAAAAAGAATACGAAATGGAACGACCAAAAAATAAGATTTAAATACATATATCTTTTTAAAAATAGGCCAGTGTTTTGATTAGTAATAACATGTAGGTTTCAACAGCAAGACTCCTCCGTGCCTGTTACCAGTCTTACCAAGGGGTATCGTGTTACCCGGTAACTGTTGTGGAGGTCTGACGGACACTACCTCTGATATGGAGTTGTCGACAACATTGTGTTGACAATAACTGACAGCTATTAACATAGTAGTTGGGTACGACGGTTTAACGTGCCCCACAGGCACGTACACCATCACCAACTTCCTGAATCCGGGTTACTTTGTGACATTTTCCAAAATCCACAAAGCTATTTCGGCCCGACCCCAGAATCAAAACAGAGACCCCATTTACAGCAGTCTCATTATACGACCTCTACACCAACGAGACAATCAGAGAAGGTTTCATTAAAGTCCTATTTATTAAAGCTGAATCTTTTTAAATTGAAGTTTGTAGTATCATAAACACCAATAAAGAACTACAAACTCTTCCTCGTACAAAAGCCGAGGACGATGTTTGTCCTATAAAAGTCAAGAGCATCATAACAATGACTTTAAGAATTTTAAAACCGCATTGCAACATACTATAATGATGCAAATAAGTAGCAAAAGACATCCACCGACTAACTCATCGAAAGAAACAGTATCTAATCGCATAATAAACAATACTATTCAAAGCTTGGTCTAAGATATGAGCGATAGCGATTTAAAATAGATTTTTATATTTTTATTTCACAATATATTATTCACTATTTAAAGTATTTTTAACAAAACAATATAAAGAAATTAATATTTTAAGTCTTATCACAATATTTTAATTAATATATTAAGTGGGAGGAATAGCTGCGGGACGTTCGAAAGAGATACCGCACCCCCGGAATACGAAGGGCTGAGGAAGGAACATGGATGAGTTTTAGTCAGTAAGAGTCTGACACTAATCGCGGTCATTTGATAAGTTTCCATCCGAAAAAAAAGTGGAAGTCAGACTCTTAGTGACCCATTCATGTTCCTTCCTTTGCCCTTTGCGTTCCGAAGCCATGTATTTCGAACAATCTCACAGCGTCAAATTACCCTTCATATCCCACATTAAATATTCCTCACTCACTCTCATCGCCCGCTAATACGATTTTAATGTCATCGCCCATCGCCTTTCACTTAAACAGTAATTAAGTTCCGTTTAATCGTAAAACTCCGTGCGAAAAGCATCTATTGTCAAAAATAAGGTGTCGAGGCTGTGCGTACCCAATGGCGGACAGAGACAATAGCTTTTAGCTAATATTATTTATAATGCAAGGTTGTACAGGAGTCGCGTGGAGAATTTCAACTTCCTACCACTTATTTGTTGTAGAAAGATTTTCTTCTGTCATTAGGTCAAGTTTTTTTGTTATTAGTTTTTTGTCAAAATTTAGCCAAGGAAGACAGATCAGTCGCGTTAACTTAATAATATCACGAACATAATCCAGCAAAATATTTATCACGTTTTGTGCTTATATTGTGTGCTATTTAGTTTATTTTTTATTTGAAGAAGGTGGCAGCGGATATTATGTTAAATGCCCAAACCGGAATGGTTGCTGCTCTTATGCGAGGCCTTTTTTTTTCAGATGGGAAATCATCAAATGACCCCTCTCGCCGTCAATGTCAGACACTTACTGACTAAAACCCATCCATGTTCCTTCCTCAGACCTTTGTATTCCAGGGACGCGGCATCTCTTTCGAAGCCCCGGTGTGGGAGGCCTACGTTCAGCAGTGGACGGCGATAGGCTGATATGATAATGTTCATTTTTCCGTTTGCCAAAAAAAACAACTTGCTTTGATAGAGACACTGTGAGCTCTGACACGCAAAGGCACTCTTGGTGGTGACAACCCTAAGTTATTAGAATACGACGAAGAAGAAGAAGAAGAAAAAAATGCTTTAATGTTTATTTCTCTTGTTACAGGACCACTCAAAACAACTACTGGAACACTTAACAGAGTCTGAAAAAATATTCCTATTCGGTGCCAACCCTAACGGTATGTTCTCGTTGTTTTAGAACAAATTTCACACAATCCACAGCTAATTAATTTTAATGAAACTAGACGGACGATTACAGATAATATCTAGTCAATATTTCTTATCTATTTAGTTCTTGTTGCAACATATTCTTCAAGATCGTGTTTTGTGAACTTGAGGCGCTGAACTGTGTGAAAAATTGTTTAAATTCATTAATTAAAAGTGTCTTCTGATGAATGTATTAAGAATTAAGAACCTGTGTAAGAATCATTTGAATGAGCAAGAAAAATAATAAACGTATGCATGCTATCGTAGCCTTATTTATAGTGGGGTAAATTGAAATTCACTATTATCTATCTATCTTCTATACACATAAAATGCTTTGTCCTGAATGACTGAGTGACTGACGGATCAACGCACAGCCTAATCCGCTGATCGTAGGGAAACTTAAAGGGTGTGTTCTTTGTATGACGTAGGCATCCGATAAGAAAGGATTTACCAAAATTCTACCTCTAAGGGGGTGAAAATGGGGGCAAAATTTGTATAAAACTTGGTTATTTTTAATTTGAATTTGTATAGCCCTCGCGGGCGAAGCCGCTGGCGGAAAGCTAGGCTACCTGCTAAAAGCCTACAAATGAAAGTGGGGTCGGGTGTGCAGTAGAATAGAAGGAAAGAAGAGACAAAAAATACTATGCAAAAATATACCAATACAATGGACAATACTCAAAAATATAGTGTACTTATGTTCATGATTTACCCATTTTTGTGGGAAGCGTCATATATCTAAGCCTTGTCGTTGAAGATGAACCATTCATTACTAAAGAAAGTAATGATATACACGTATAGCAACTAATGATAGAATAAAAATAGCAAGCATGCTGATCATTACACCGCGAAAGTTGCAGAGCACAAATAAGGCATTAATTTATAGGTGTCAACAGCGACTAGCCATGGAGAAACCATTTCTTAATGAACTAGCTGTAGTTGATAGCACAGTTCACAATCAGATGCGTTCTGTGGGCCTAGCATGAACGCACTAATGTGATCGATTTTCCAATCATAAATACAACCATACCAAAAGAATATGTATGTTTAAAATGCAGAAATAATTGCAGCATCCAAAGATATGATTAAAGTCATCAATTTAAATACGTACGTAAGAAGCGAGTATATTCCATTGAAATATCGCTTTCGATACGAATATTTATTCAAAATTGATTCGTGCTAGGCCCAAACATAATATGTTTGTGTAGTAAAAGCCAATCAATAAGATTAGGTTAAGCTGCACTAGCCGCGGTCAGTTCATGGAGGGGGAACAGTTTTCTTAATAGATCGAGATCCGTCTCAGCCTTCGACTGCATGTAACGCTATAGTTTTTGCACCTCATCTCTCAATCAATTATGTTCTGTTTTCCAAACCAGAGACTGATTACAGACTGAGTCAGCAAGCAAATAAAGCTTATTTTTAATTATTTTCTCCGTAATTCATCTCAAACCTAAAATTCATCTCGTTAGAGTATGTTAAAAACTTCTCTACTAAAAGGTACACTTTGAAACGTGCTAGTTTCGTATTTAATTATTTTTTCAACTCAAATAAACCAAAAAGAAACAAGTAAAAAGAAAATAATTAGTAACTTACATTTAATTTCAGAAGCACAATTCGAAGTAGCACATCTCAAGCAGCCAAAACGTCGGAAACGCTCACTCCTATACGACGACCAGGACCTAGTCGGGCTGAAAAAGCATCTAGACATAAAGCTTAGCCCCAGAAACAGTTTCCTAGACCCTCAGTTCCTGTTGATGAGAAGGTGGTCCAACAATACCGAGGCAGTGCTGGACCAGCATGCTGATGAGGAGGTGGATCTATGTTATTATAGAAGCGATAATGCAGCTCTCTATGTTTGTGATGATGTGGTGAGTTTTGAAAGAGTAATTTGAATGTCTATATAAATTAAGAAAAGGCTTAAGATTGCAATAGATCAGGAAAAGTGGTAGGATCTTTGTCCACTAGTCCGGATGCTTTCAAGAGTTATAGCTCGTCATTTCCCTCTTTGACCTTGAAGATGTATCTACCATTAACACACAAATATTAAACAGGAACATTGCAATAGATTAGTGAAATCGCAATGAAGATTTTAATACCTCATGAAATTGCAATAAACCATTCATTCATTCAGTATTCGCTTTTAATTTTTTTAATGATGAATACGAAAACGTAATAAACTACACGAACAATAAGCAGTAAAATATTATGTTATTATATACATGCGTTGTTAAATACGTAGTCCCCATTAGCGTCCAAGATATCTAGGCCAAAGAAATTTTAATACCTAACAATTAATTCTAGACACAATCATGAGAAATTTTAATTACACTTTCTTTTCATTATAACTTTTTTTTCAGAGAGGCTTAGTCAGATCTAATGACACTTACTACTTCATACACCCACTGCCAGACAGATTTCACGATGACCACGCAAAAGCACATGTCATTGTTAAGAAACAAATAGACCCAGCCGTTGATGAAGATGAAACATGTATAGAAAGAGAAAATATAATTCCCAATGAACCAGAACCTGTTAAAACATGGACGAAACATAGAAGAAAACGAGAAATACCATCTAACACTGTAAATAATAATTTAGATGGTTTCAAAGTTAATTTAGCCCATAGGAATAAAACTATAACAGATTTTGTAAAGAAACTATCAGTAGGTTCAAATAGGCAACGAAGAGCGATACTACCAGCGGTGTTTGTTGAAACTGCAGTATTTGTAGATAGAGATTTATACAAACATATGACTATAAATTTTCCTAAAGATACAGAGAGAGAATTGGTGAGATTCGTACTGGCGATGATCAATGCAGTGCAGTTGATTTATCACGATCCTTCTTTGGGAAGACCAGTGAACTTTATACTGAAAAGACTGGAGATATTACACGAAGACCCAGCTAATTTGAAAAGACCGCATGATATTGATAGGTTTCTTAGTAACTTTTGTACTTGGCAAAGGCTGGAAAATCCTCCGGGAGACAATGATCCTTTACACTGGGATCATGCACTGATATTGACTGGATTGGACCTCTATGTTGTCAACAAGAATGGGAAAGTTAGCAGTCAAGTTGTAGGTAAGCTACAGTTTTTTGTTATATATATCATATCATATTTATAAGCCTGGCAACCTTAGAGTCATGTAAATACTCGTTAAACCCTTGTTGTAAAACGACATTCGGTTTCGATTCGATTCTATGAAATGTCTTCAAATCTTTGCTTATAACAAGATATGCTTAATCATATTTCGCTCTTTTTTCCGTTAATCTTTCGTTCGTTTAGTTAGCGTGAAACTTTCCATTAATCTAATTGTAAGAATATTGAAATGTTCGTATGTCGAACGAAACTTAAGCTTTATTTCATAATTGATATGAAAACGTACATGGCAAGAAACTTTCTTTTATCAAAGATTACTAACAAGTCTATTAGGAACTTAAAATTTCTCAAATCCTGTTACATACAAAAAGTGAGACAAAAGCTAATATACCTATTATTGCTAAGTAGTTTATAACGACATAATATTACGCCTATAACTGTTGTTATTACAATTCGTGACGCTTTCGTCAGGCGATAATGTTCTACATCCAATTGATGTGTCAATGTGCTAAAATGATGTATTATACGCATAAAATAAAGTCTATTCATGTTACTGGAGTTTTTCTAGTTGTAATACACAAGTGGTAATCCACCTTGCCTAATATATAAACACTTAGAGAACTCTGACCCGCAACGCCACTTGGTGATCGATGAAGATGAAGTCATCTTTTTATCAAGTATATAGTAAATAAATTATCAGACATCCCGAATGTCATATCGAAAGTATAGTTAAGTATACAAGGCATATAAAATTAGGAGACAGTAGTAATGAATAGAAAGAATGTGCTGTTGTACATCATTAGACTCTATGTCAAATTGTAGAAGTATCAGATTTCTTCAAGGCAGTAATAGCCATTATGCTCCTTGATTTTACTTGCACAAATAATTAATTTTATCTCCTCAGGATTGGCACCAGTAGCAGGAATGTGTACCGTCACCAGTAGCTGTACAGTCAACGAAGGAAGACATTTCGAAAGCGTTTACGTGGTCGCCCATGAGATCGGACACAAGTCAGTATCAAAGAATATAAAATAATTTTAATTAGGTACATAAAGATATTCCGGATGAACCTACTTATGTGAACTTACTACAAGTATGTACAACTACAACTAACTACAACTACAACAAACTATGAACTAACTACAAGAGCTACAAAGTCTAGGTTACGTCAAAATACGGCTTAGTAATTTGATTTTCTATAATATCCAAATTAACTCTTCTGTGAATTAAAGAATTATTCGTAATTTAGAAATACTAGTACTTTCATGAATTCTGGCATCAAATATATAGTTGGGTTCTGTGCTGCGTGTAACGTGTTAGCTTCCTGTGTCAAAAAGATATTTGCATAATGTAAAGCTGGTTATTGATAAGCATATAAAGATAAGCGTTTGGAAGCGAGAAATTGACGCGAAAGCACGTGACAATTATAAATATTGGGATAAATTTCCAAATTGCAATGTTGATCATTCACATAAAAGCAACAAAACCGAACGGCATATAAAGAGTAAGTAGGTACAAGTACGATCATGCATGTCTCACAAAAGTGCATTCGCAGATGTTCAGAAAACTGATCTAACAGGTCTGATAATATGATGTAGCAAACAGACGAGGCTGCTAAAATCATACCTTAATTATATTTAGCTGCGTTAGTTTCCAAATTCAATCAGATTTCAGCAATCATTGCGGTTTCCAGTCCATTGGATAGCAATTGGTTTGCTATTTTTAGGGTATTTCAACATAATACAGTCTTAATTATTTTTTGGACAATGAATGATAAAATATTATAGAATAGAATAGTCCTATAAACCACAGGCAGAAATGACGAAAGTACGAAATAAGTAACTGTGAAGATAGATTTGGTCAGGTAGCACCATCTGATCTTCGACCTTCCATATTTAACTAAACAGCTTGAAGATTAGATAACCTTATTATCAAGAGCTACCGTGAAACTAGAAAAAGATTATGCTAAGCAGTTACATCATTTAAACCAAAGCGAAATAGTGATGATTACAGATGACCTGCAACTGATGAATAAGTAGATAATAGAGGATGATTGATTATAATAATATAAATGAAATAATTTTGTTTAAGATCTAAGTTCAACTTTCTACTTTCTTATGTCAAATAATAAGACCAAACATTTACGTAATCATTGACTGATCTACTTAAATCTCCGTTGCCAGTAGCACACAAAGTATGGATGATGACGATACTACTAAGTCAAAAATAGCATCAACATATCATCAACCCTTGAACAATTTCAATATGTTTCTGTTACTATTTATATTCTATATACTAGTAATTAGTCTTTTAAGTAAGAATGAAGAACGAATGAAGCTAGGGTAATGAATCATCATCTGCCTAGCTTTTCCCAACTATACATATTGGGGTCAGCTTCCAGTCTTAACCGGATGCAGCTGAGTACCAGATTTTCAGAAATCTAAAATCTATATATCTTAAGCATATGAATGAAAATGAAATAAAGCAAGAGATTCAAACGCCTCTTTAAAATTTAGTAACGTTTGAATATACCAGCATTAAAGTCGTATTTTACACTACAGCCTGGGTATGCGTCACGACGGGCCGCTGGCAGACAACGGCTGTGATCCAAGCGCGTACATCATGAGCCCAACCCTCGGCAGCGGCAAAATCACCTGGTCTCAATGCAGCAAAAATTATCTACAGAAATTCCTGGAGTAAGTTCTTCTAACAAACTAATGGGAAAAGTCAAAAAAAATGTGGGTACTAGAATACCGCACTGCTGTTAAATAATCTTCAGGTAGAGAGGCGACGGGGCTGCGGGACGTTCGAAAGAGATACCGCGCCCCCGGAATATAAAGGGCTGAGGAAGGAACATGGATGGGTTTAAGTCAGTAAGAGTCTGACACGGGCGGGAGGGGTCATTTGATGATTCCCATCCGAAAAAAAAGATATTTTTTTGTTTAGAATAAGATTGATAATATCTACAGTTACAAAGATGGTGTTTTGTGGAAAAGCTAAGCAAAACATCCCTGACTTCATCACCCATCACTATCATCCTTCAAACATGAGGTCCTCGATTTTGCCCTTAACAGTATTTGATCTATTTACAGCACAGTTCAGTCTCGATGTCTTTTGGACCATGGAAACTCTGCTGGACAGCTGGACCACAGCGCTGAAGGCATTCTACCTGGAGAGAGATTTGACGCTGACCAGCAATGTAAGTAATAACAATACTGATAGAACAGGTTTCTCAAACTTCCGGCTCCACGAACCCCAGTTTTAGTTTCCAGGTGACATTCCCTCTTCCTCCCAAAGAAAATAATTAAATTGACTGTTGAAGAAAATAAGGTTTTTATTTCAATAAAAATAAATAATATATATTTATTTACTTTTTAGGGTTCCGTAGTCCGACAAGGAACCCTTATAGTTTCGCTATGTCCGTCTGTCTGTCTGTCTGTCTGTCTGTCTGTCTGTCTGTCCGCGGCATAGCTCCGAGGTTCTTGATACTAGAAACCTGAAATTTGGTATGGATATGTATATTGATCACGCCGAGAAAGTGGTAAAATAAAATTTTGAAAAAAATTTTTTTTTATGGTAGCTACCAAACACGTAAAGTGGGGATGAATATTTTTTTTCTCGCGTATCCCTCCGTGTGGGGTATCGTTAGATAGGTCTTTCAAAAATATTATGGGTGTGTGAAGACCGTTTTTTGGTTAAGCGAGCCATTTGCGAAATATCTAGCTTTTCAGTGCAAATTTTTGTTCGATACGAGTTACCCCCCCTCTAACTTTTGAATGGCTGTACCTAGAAATGTGAAAAAAATCACAGACGTAGTACATGTAATGAACTTATAAGGAAAACTATCACAGCTAAGTAGGCTTAACCAGTTACAGAGTTATAGTCGACTAACTAACTGCTACTACGGAACCCTACTGCGCGTGGCCCGTCACGCACTTGGCTGGTTTTTAATATTAATGTGATGGGTGTGCTTGTTTCTTGTCCCAAATATAGTAAATTTTCATTACGTAAATTTTGTCCCAACCTCTAGGGGTTCGCGAACCCTAGTTTGAGAAACCCTGCGATAGAAGATTGCTACAAACTTGGTTACAACTTAATATCATGTTATACCTGCTGAAGATTGATTCGTCGTTCAAAAAAATCCTTTGCCTTTCTTAATGCTTAATCAGCATCTTAAGTATTCTCCTTACCATTTTAGGTATGTTAAAATACGGACGAGGAAGTCGACATTCGGGAGCTCAGAGTTTAGAAGACATCTGTCGGGACTTACATTGCCAACGCGAAAGATATACGTGGACATCACACCCTGCTCTCGAAGGAACGAGATGTGGTGAGGACATGGTAAGACCAAGACAATTAATTTTTATCCTGATTACTTAATTTTTTGCCCAAAACGAAAAAGATGAAAAACGATGGTACATTACTTGGTTATCAGGAGACCAACTCATATCCAGAACTTATAATCTGCTGGTATTATTATTGTTGGATTAGCTCATGGTATTTTTGTTAATCATCATTAGTCGTGTTCTTCATTACTGAAGGTTGTTTCCTTGATGAAAGTCCTTCATAGATCGCACGATCTGTCTCCATTTCTCTCGGTGTTCGGCTTTCTTTAGGGCAGTGGAAGTCCAGTGCGGTTACCTGATCACACCAGCGGCTAGATGATCAGCCGCGGGGTCTCTTTCCAAAAATCTGATCTGATCTGTTTACAAAATACTTCTAGAATCTTTTTGACATCTTTCTATTCCTTCCTAAAGACCATCTTTATTACAGTACTGTCGCGGTGGTGAATGTGTGGAACGTGAAGGGTCTACATTAGTCAGAGGCGCCTGGGGCCGCTGGTCAGGCTGGTCTGAATGTGCATCAGCCTGTCTGGTAGACGACACGCATGCTCCTGCAGCTGCAGGCGTTGCAGTAGCTACTAGACGATGCAATAGACCACGGTATGTTATGCTTTATTTTGCTGAACTCCTACTAAGGGCCAACGTCACCGACAGATGGTCACCTAATCGGGCCGTTAAGTAAAAACGTTTTTTAACCACGAAGCGGGAATTTTCGTGTTACGCACATCTTGTCCAGCCCCGGATTGGTAATCGACCGCTTTGGGAACAAAAAACCCAAATAATAAAGTATCCATTGTAAGACAGAAATTTGAATCTATGGTAAACAGCTGTTTTGAGTTGATCGGCCTGTTATCTTGCCGGTGAACTTGGGCCTAAGATGCTGTCCTAAGTAAAGTAAAGTAAAGTAAGTTTTGAACAAAAGCAGAAACTTCTTCAAATCATTTCTATAAGACCCCAAAGACTACGTAGAGATAGATGTCTCTTCTGAGAGACCTGTCCCTGCCGGTGATAAGGCATAATAATTATGAAACCATCATCATTAACATGCCTTTAACTTATAAGTCCCTTTAACTTATATATCTTCGAAATAATATTGGAACCACACCAGGTCTTCTAAAACATAGACAGTTTGTTACAGACATGACAATGGCAAGAATTACTGCGTAGGACACGATAAGAAGTTTCAATCGTGTCATGCTCAACAGGTAATCCCAGATCTTCTTAATTCTTCTTGAGAGTACACTACAGTTCCATAACATACTAAAATTTTCATAATTGCAGTGCAGCAATGTACCCAGAATGACAGTCAGAGAATTCGCTGACCAGATCTGCTTGAGAGCTCGAGACGTGGATCCTGATCTTATTGGAACTGGCTTGCAGAGGATCGATTCTGATGGTATGTTTTTGAAAAATTATCTAGCAGATCTGATTCAGCATAACTTATACATTTAAAAGTCAATAAGAACATTATATATAGATCAAAGATAAGTGTTCTATATAATTTGACTTGTAACAATTACGACTGAAATCTGGACTTAAAATTTTACGAAGATTCTCACTATAAGTCACTTGCTCACTAGTTCGACGCCTTCTCTGATCGATAAGGTTTCCACGTGTAAACTCTTCAGCCATTCTTCCTCAGCATCTTATGCCATTTTTATGTGACAGACGTGAGCAGCGCATGCGCAGTATGGTGCGACACTCGCGGTGGAGGGTACAAGTCTCGCGGCTGGAGTCTGCCCGACGGCACCGCCTGCTCTAATGTCTCACCCATGTTCTGCATCAGCGGCGTCTGCCAGGTATCGTAGAAAATCTAGTTATTACACCTACTACAAAAAAACATAATATGAACTGTGAGCATATTATCTTAAATCAAGATTCTGGATAATTGTTTTTTCTTTGTCTAGAAATTCACCTGCTCTACAAACCCTGACACCGAGTTCTCCTTGAAGCCAAGTGAATGTGAGTGGGAGGCGCTTCGAACCACCACATCGCACACATCACCGTAAGTAAACATTTTGTTTCATCATTTATACTGAGACACCATTTCTGGGGCAAAGAATATTACTTAATTTCTCCAGAAACAAGAACGGAATTAACCTAAGTCTTATAAGCCACTAAGCAATACACGAAATAAACTTAAGAAACATTTTTTTCGGATGGGATATCATTAAATGAATCCTTCCGCCGTGGGTGAGCCAGGAGGAAGTGTCAGACTCTTACTGACTAAAATCCATTCATGTTCCTTCTTCAGCCCTTTGCGTTCCGGAAGCGCAATAACTGTTACGAACATCCCGCAAGATAAACTTACAGCTGGATATACTAAACCTTTTTAATTTAAACTTTTACGAATATTATAAAACATGATAGTAATAATTAGCATACTTTTAATCATATCAATACAAAGATATATAGTTAAGTAAACATAAAAAAAATATATCATATTTCTAGACGAAAAACATGAAAGAATGGGCAAATTATTCACTTTTACCTTCCATTTTGACAGATCTTGAATAACAGTTCTTTCGTTTCACGAGTAGGTAACCGTATATTTTTTTGGTGCAACCGGCACTACATTTGACGTATTTGCCCAAATGTTCGCGTTATTTTATGAACAAAAAATGAACCTTATCAGTAGTTGCATAATGTTCACTTTGTATTACGGAAATGACACAAATATTGGACCAAATATGCAAAGTGAAGTGCCATCTTTAGACAAGTTATGGTACAGTGGCGCATCCAGGAGCTAAAGGGCTCAAGCCCCCCTACCCGCAAAAGCTAAGTAAGGAGACTTATTATGCGTTAAGCAAAATAAAAAGTTCTGTGCTTTTTAGTGTTTCGGTTGATAAAACCTACCCTCACCAGAATCAAGCCCCCCCCCCCCCCCAAACCAATATCCTGGATCCGCCACTGTTACGTTATCTCTCCAGAGCGAAGTCGTCAGGCACGTGGCGGCGCGCGGTGGGCCCGCAGTGGGCGGCGGCGGGCGGCTGCCACTACCACTGCGTGGCGGGCGGCGCCGGCCTGCGCCTCGTGCGCGCGCGCCGCGCCACCACCATCCAGCTGTGCGAGCCCCGAGCCAGCGACGACGTGAGCATGCACTTCTAACTATTTTAAGGCCTAAGTTCACCGACAGAATCCTGTCGGAATCCTAATCGGAACGTTAAATTAAAACGTGTTTTAACCACGATGCGGGAATTTTCTGTTATCTACTTATTGGCCAACCCCGAATTGGTAATCGACCGTTATAGAAATAAAAGACCCAAATGATAAGTCGTCAATCGTAAAAAAGAAGTTTGAATTTTTAGTAAACAGCTGTTTTCAGTTGATCGGACTGTTATCTTGTCGGTAAACTTGGGCCTAAAACTAGGGAACGTAGGCCGATGTTCTTCATCATCAAAGTTCCTTGGGCATATAGCACGTAGTGGTCCAGAGTCCCTGGAAAAACTTATATTGATGGGTAAAGTGGAGGGGAAAAGACGAAGGGGCCGTGTTCCTGCAAGATGGTGTGACCAAACCCAATCTTATCTACAACTCCGCCTGCACGAAGCTATACACACTGCTGATAGGAGCACTTGGAGAAAATTATCCCGGCCCAACCTCAATGCTGACAAGGACTGATGATGGTCACGATCCCCAATCTATGGGGGAACGACTTTGATGTTCTTGGGTATGGTATTATTTGCGTACTTTGATGTAAAGTGAAATAAAACAAAAAAACCGAACGTAGAAATAATTGGGTGGTTATAATTAAAACTTTCGTAATTCTTAGCACTAAAATCACAATGTCATTGGACAAAGGTTTGTCAATCAATTGTATAAAAATCTAGATCTCCGCAAATCTCGGGTGTAACGGCTCTGAGAATCGACCATAAATTTAAAGTCTGGTGTTGCCAGCCCTTGTGGTTGCGTTCATAAACGCCACACTAATTTCTGCACACATTTAAAGACAAGTTCTACCCTGTGCAAAATATCTTTACATACACAGCTAAATCCACGATTGTTTTCAGGGCTGTACTCAAAAGAAGTCACCGTATCAGTACGCGACCATGGTCTGCACCAAGTACAAGGACAGAGTGAGAAGACTGTCTGGATTGGGCATGCAGATATCGCCGGCGTTAGGTAAGAAATTCCATAGCCCCGAAAATCTCACCTAGGTTAGACAGGATACCTTTTAACATCATGGCCTGATACCAGTAAGTAGGGACAGTCAGACAGACTAATAACCTCACCTCCATCCGCCTAATCCCGAGTAATCCCGAATAATGTTGAATGGAAAGTACACATGTGTGAACGACGACTTACGTTATGACTTCAGAATCAAAGGCTATGGATGATTTGAAATAAAAAAGAAAGAAATTTCATCAGATCCATTGACAGTCCTACTCTATTTAAAGAATAAAATATTCAGCCCAGCTTGTCTGGTATCTGCCAAATCTAAAATTTGACACAAATATCATTTCACAGAGGACCCTGACCGACCCTGCCGCATCGCCTGCCAAGATGAACGAGTCTCCCATCGCTTCTACCTGGTCAATGGCCAGGAAGGCTGGTTCCCTCTAGGGACATCCTGTGGCAAGAGGAACACTTCGTATTGCGTTAGCGGCAAATGCTTGGTAAGGAGACAACAATGATTGACTTCACCATAATTGGGAGGCACTTTGGCCCTAGCACCTAGTTTTCAGTCAGGGATTTTTATTTCATGTCAGAGGCCGTCAAGCGGATTTGTAAAAACTCTGACTCTAGCGTTTTTTTGGGTTGGTAAAAACCTGCAGCCTACACGATAAGAAGAAGGATTTTTTTCGTGTTATTAACTAGCAAGCAACTCTTAATTAGACCTCAAAATCCTTAAAAAACCTGTATGGGATAAATACAGATTCTGAACACAGATATTGAGAAATTCTCTTCCCGATCATAATGAACCTACATCAACATCCTTTATCATATTTCTCTTACGCGGTGTCCTGCGTGAGCGACGAACGCGACGCGACGCGACGCTGCGAACGCGACGAACGCGATCAACTCAACGGCTACCCTACTTGCGGCCTATGTGACAGTCGCGTTAGTCACATCGTGTCGCGTCGCGTCGCGTCGCGTCGCGTTCGTCGCTCACGCAGGACACCGCCTTATTCCAAAACCAACTTAAATCCAACTGCTCTTCACAACTAGAAGTCACAGATACAGGTTCATGTTCGGCAACTCTCTCCCATTCCAAAGACTAAAAAAATAAATCAAAAATATTTTATTTGACAGAAAAACTCTCTAAACACCCTCCAAAACTACTTGACTTAAAACGAAGGTTTTTCAAACCTTACAGACAGATATGTGTTGCTGGGAGTTTGTTGCGCCACTTCTTCCCAGCAAAAACACAAAGGAAGTGGTAAACGGCGTTTTGAGGGCTGCCTTTTATAAATTTGATGTTCAAAAAGTGCATACATGACTTTTAAATTATATTTTATGACCCTCAACCAAATTATTCCAGGAATTCGGTCCAGACCACACACCACTCTCCGAGATGGTATTCACGCTGCCCCTCCTGAGCCGCAGCACGAACAGCACGAGCCGCGTGACGTGGCACAGCTCGAAGTCTTCACGTCACCGGCGCAGCCTGCGCGCTGACCGGATCACTGTGAAGGCGACGCTTGATCAAACACATTTGGACGATATCATAGCGAGGCTTAACTTGACACGTAAGTCATACTGTACTGTGCGAAAAATGGATTGTGCTTGACTCTGATAAGTCGATATCTTTCTAGCACTAGAAAAATCGAACTAAAATGCCTGGGATAAGAAAATATTCTTGGCATTTTTACTTATTCTACCTACCCCAAAATTTGCATAGAAGTCCCATTGTCGGAATTAAGCATTTTTTATCAATCATTTTCAGTTTTTCCCAATACACATTATTTTTTTAGAATACCTGCCATTTTATCAGTTATCCAAAAGTTGAAATCCTCTTTTACAGACAATTTGAACGACCACATAACCTACTTCGACTCGATACCAGAGCACATCGAAGTGGACTTCAACAACCCGATACATATCGCGCCAGAAGACACGCTGCTTAGAAAAGTACCGAGGCCTACTTGGGATTGACCATATAACCACACTAGATGATCTACTGAACATGAGAAGATGGGATCCTTCATAAAGTTAGAAGTACTTGGCAGAAAATAAAAAGTAACAACACAAAAAATATACTATTTTTGTGATTATATTATGGCGAAAAATATTAATAAAATTGACGTTTAGAAAGATTTTGACCTTATTATAATGTAGTCGCCAGGGTCAATTAAGGCAGTAGCCCAGGGCACCAGGTAGGAAGGGCGCCAGATTTGGAAACCCGCCAGGTTCAGGTCTCAAAGTAAGGGCACTATGATTGTTTGGCGCCAGGATTTTTAGTCGTAAATTTCTGCAACAGTAGGAACATAGGCTAGAACAAATGTGGAGGAAGACAACACTGCCTAACCACATTTTGAAGACTTATTAAAGTACACGTAAAATAGTTTATTTTATTTTCTCGGATTTTTTAAGTATTTTGGGCGTATTTAAATTGAAAGCTAAATTACATGAGAAACTCTTGAGTTTTATACATCCAAAGTCCAAGGCATTATCAATTATTATTCGTTCTATCGCATACGATCAGAGTCCATGCAATAGATACTATGAATTTTGATCCTATAGTGAAATTACGAGTATCAACAAAATAAGTTGTTTAAAACAAAATTATTTTTAAGTCATAAATGTACATATTTTCTCTAGAATTGTGATCAATTTAGTAATTTATTTATAAAGACTTTTATACCTTTGTTATTAAGTAGGAATAAGTAAATAAAAAATATTTTATACAAGTGTACATGTTTTATTAGAAGGCACATTCATTTGTAACTCTGTTATTATACAAACTATTACAAGTTTGGCAGACATGCAGAAATATGTTAGTGTAAAAATAATTTTGTAAAATTAATCTTTGAGTTGCCACTACAGTTTTGTATTCTTAAAGTATCAAGAATATTTTTTCGTGAAATGATCTCAAAGTACACTAGAAAATGCTTCAAGTGCCTAAGATATTTTTAGATAAATAACCTCCTTTTTAATGAAGTAGGTTAAAAATTTAACACCGCTTGCCAGTATCAAAATTACTGTGCCTATATATGTTTACAATAAACATAGAGTTTACATCACTTTAATATATTTGAGTAGACAATTCTTTATATATATATTGAGTAGATTATTATTTGAAACTAGATGCCGCAGTGAACTTCGTATCACTTACATCTATCTCTACTTTTTCTCACCGTTTAAACCTTCCCTTGACTACGACAAACATTTCAAAACCAAAATCAGCTAAATCGGCACAGCCGTTCTTGAGTTCTAGCGAGACTTACGAACAGCAATTCATTTTCTATACCAATATTAAAAAGAGGAAAGATTTGTTTGTTTGTTTGTAGGGATTTAACTTAAAAACTACTGGATCGATTTTAAAAATTCTTTCACCGTTAGAAAGCTACATCTTTACGGAGTGTCATAGGCAATATTTATTTCCAGAAATAATTAGGGATCCCTACTAAAACTTGAATAATGTAACCCAAGGTGTAAAAAAAAGCGCCGTAGGCGGAAAGCTGGTAGTGTTATAACGAATTTATTGTATTTTAACGCAACTTTAGAACATTAAGCCGCCGTTCCCGTCTGCTAGCAATCGCTGTTACAAATCCATGTCAGAGGCCGTCAGGCGGATTTGAGAAAACTCTGACACTACGGCTTACTAGATTAGTAAACCTGAAACTCGCACTATGAGATAAGGATTATTTTTCTAATTCTGAATTATAGATTACATAAGACCACAATTAAATAGGAACTATGTCATATTTGAATACCAACTGGAATCAATGCACTCAATGGTAAAATGGTGCACATAATGCAATTTTATTTCTCTCATTTTAACAGTTCAATAATATACATTGCGTTGTTATAACTATCATTGAGAGATATTTTTAACACGCTTTTATTAAGTCGGGTTGTCTGTAACGGAATCTTTGAACCTAATTTTCACTGGTTTCTAGAAGTCTGATCAACTTGGAACTTTGCACACGTGTTAAGGGCCGATGACAATGCAATAATCCGATAAAAAAAAAACTAAAAAAACACGCTTTTATTGCTGACCGAACTAAAAAATGGAAAATAAATAATACATAGTTTAAAAAAACTAAAAAAACACGCTTTTATTGCTGACCGAACTAAAAAGTAGAAAATAATTTTTAAATAATTCAATTCAGAGTAAAAAGCGTGGGGTGCTTGATATTTCAATTATTACACCTATTCTATTGGCAACCATTTATGAGAGGAGAGTCATGAAAATATAGGAAAATGCACCCCACGCTTTAACATATGAAGAGACGAGATATTTTTTAACATATGAAGCTATGTATTATAAATTAGCTGTTTCCTGCGATTTCACCCGTGTCCCAAGGGAATTACTTCACGTTCCCGGATAAAAAGTAACCTATAACCACAATATTACGATATCTCCCTACAGTAGCGCAACGTCTTTGGTTACGCGCGACGCCGCCGCCGGCGTAAGTAGATACGCTAACGTTGTTACAAAATGGAAAATAAAATAACAACGAAGCGAAACAATTTTCAACAAAACACGACCGCGGCCGCCCCTCGCGCTCCGTCCCGCAAAGTAAGCGTGTTTGCGGGACGCGGTTGACACCGCCCGCCTCCCCGCGAGTCCCCCGCCGTAGCTCCGTGTAAGTACATTCGTTGCGCTACTGTAGGGAGATATCGTAATACTGTGCTATAACCGTTTCCAGGGTCCCATCTATATCTATACTAAATTTCATCGCAATCGATTCAACCGTTATCCCGTGCAAGCGTGACAGACAGACAAGAGGTGTATATATATACTCTATGTATAAATCTTGCAGTTAGCGTTCTTCAGAGCATGCAGGAGTCTAGCGGGATCCGTTAAGAACCACTGCCATAGTTTTCTGAGACCTTGCTTGTCACCATTCTGAAAATAATAATAGACAAGAAAAAATGTATAATCTGTACCAATTTTACGAAAAATTCTAATAAATTCTACGAAATATAAACAAAATTATAACCTATTTTGTTCTAATTTTCCACACAAATAAAGAAATAGGCATTTTAATGATGAATGATGATGTTTAGAGCATGAAATTGACATAAATGCGTCATCCTTACGCCATTTTGTTAATTTCTGCGGCAGAATTAGAACAAAATAGGTTAATAATTTGTTTAAATTTTTCGTAATATCAATCGGTACAGACTATAACAAACACCCTGATAAAAAAGAAGCTTTTGTCCTCTACCAGGTTTTAATCTATCTACATACCAAATTTCATCATAATCAGTTAAGCCGTTTTACCGCGAAACCGTAACAAACAAACAAACTCACTTTCGCATTTGTAATATTAAGTCAAAACTCTATCTTTTTGTAACAAAATCTGACGACAGATAATTTATTAAAAATGGTCGTTATAGAATTCAAAAGTCATTTATTCAAATAAGGCTGAAAATCAGCGCTTTTTGAACGTCAAACTTACAAAAGACAGCCCCCAAAACGCCCGCCCTTCACCACTTCCTATGTGTTTTTGCTGGGAAGAAGAAGTGGCAACAAACTCCCCAGCAACCAAATATACAATACAAGCCAATAACCGCTATCCAGCAAGTGTACACGTACCTTAACACTGGTGAACAGGTTACTGGCATCCAGGACTTTCTTGTCGACCACGTCCATGTGCTGCGCGAGGGTATGTGCCAGCGCAGCCACCGTGCGGTCCCAGCCGGCCGGCTGGCGAGTGCAGCCGGCCCATAAGTACGCGCGGAGAGACTGCGTTGATTGTTTACTGTGAAGACAGAAGTTAGTTATGTAGATATTGAAAAATATATGTTAAAATATGTAAAATATAAAACGAAAATCTTATTCAAATCGCATCAGTTGTTTTCGAGAAAATAGCGGACATCCAAACATGCATTATATTATCTATACTAATATTATAAAGAGGAAAGATTTGTTTGTTTGTAGGGTTATTACTCAAAAATTACTGAACCGATTTTAAAAAATCTTTCACCGTTAGAAAGCTACATCTTTACGAAATGTCATAGGCTATGTATATTTCCAGAAATAATTAGGGATCCCTACTAAAACTTGAATAATGTAACCCAAGGTGTAAAAAAATGTACTTGCGGGCGAAGCCGCGGGCGGTAAGCTAGTTATACATAAATACCTTTTAAAGTCGGATAAAAAGTAAATTTATTTTTTGTAAAAAAAAATATATTTGTCCACAACACGTTGTGAACATACGTTTTTTTTACTCCCACAAAAAGAAGAGGTATTATAAGTTTAAAGAGTGTATCTGTGTGTCTCTCTGTAGCATCGTAGCTCCCAAATGGATGAACCGATTTGAACTCACAATTCCACCGTGAGGTTCTCTCTCCTCCTGCACCCATCCTCCACGCTGTCTCTCAGCTCCTGCACATGTCCCCGCGTCTCACTGTACAGCTTCACCAGCAGGCTGGGGTCTCCCGACTGCGCACCTAAGATGTGCAGCAACGCCTGCACCAGTACATCTGACGACTGCAGCTTCTGTTCGCAGGAGTTCTGCTCTGAGCATATCTCGTTCATCGAGTCCTGGAAAGATTATGGTGTAAATCAAAATCTTTCTTAGTGTTGTTGTGTAAGTACCAATTGGACTTTTCTAAAGTCATAATATGTATCTTCTAAGTGTATCTTAGACACCACTGACTAATGGTGACGGAAAACATCGAGGAAACCTAATATACAGAACATAATTCTTAGAAATCATATTTTTATTTAGTGCCTCCCCTTTTTTCTGACTTTTGACTAGTATGATGTTTTTTCCCTAACAACCCATGACTTTAACTGACCATCTATTGTTTCCCTGATTTTACAGATAGTGGACACTCTGGTTATAATTATAAAAAATAGCGACGGTCCCCACGTAAATCATCGAAACTGCAAAAAGGCCATTTTATTGCACTAATAGCAAGCAGAGATCAAGATCTATGATTCTGTGTAAATTATTCATAATTTTATACCCGAAACTGTTTTTTTTTCAATCGAATAGAATCGAAAATTCGAACGAAACATTAAAACATTACTTTGAATCACTCTCCTGTAAAGGTTTTGCAGTTTCGATGATTTACGTGGGGACCGTCGATAGGCTGGTGATGAAATTTTAATGTTCCTATGTACTCACAATCCTGCTGAGCACTGCGCTGGCGTCAGCAGCGGCGTAGTGCCGCAGCTGAGCAGCCAGCTGCAGGAACTGCTCCAGCGCCTGCAGCTCGTGCCGCAGCGCGCGGTACAGCACGCGGTCCAGGCACAGCGCGCGCTGCGACGTGGCCAGCAGGTGGGACAGGTCCGCGTGCATCTGTCTGGGACACGATGAATATGTAGAACATCATCTGCCTAGCCTTTACCCAACTATGGTTGGGTCGGCTTCCAGTCTAAACCGAATGCAGCTGAGTACCAGTGTTTTACATGGAGCTACTGCCTATCAGACCTCCTCCGTGCCTCGGAAAGCACGTTAAACAGTTGGTCCCGGTTTTCATTTGTAGATCTTTGACAGTCGTTACGGGTAGTCAGAAGCCAGAAAGTCTGACAACCAGTTTTACCAAGGGGTACCGTGTTACCCAGTACCTGGGTTGTGGAGGTCAGATAGGCAGTCGCTCCATGTTAAACACTGGTACTCAGCTGCATCCGGTTTAGACTGGAAGCCGACCCCTACATAGTTGGGAAAAGGCTAGGCAGATGATGAGGGTCTCACCTATTCCCGTACCAATTTCCATCCAAATCAGTTCATCTTTCGGATTCATAATATAGTTAAGGAGTTAATATTGGAGCTCAGACCTGTATGAATCTTAAATGCAAATTACTCACTGTCTGACGGCGAGAGCGCAGCAGGCAGCCGTCTCCACAGCGAGGGTGGTGCGAGAGTCTACCAGCTGCCTCACCGCGTTGTGAAGCTGCTGATACAAGATGGACTCCTCTTGTTCTAGCAGTTCCACTTCGCTTTGGGCTTCCATTAGACAAGATCTAGAACAAATTATTATATTATATTATTATATAGCTGTTTCCCGCGGTTTCATCCGCATCCCGATGGAACTACTTAATGTACCCGGTAAAGGTGTACTACACCAAATCAAAATATCGAATATCAAATGATCGAACACGATAAATCGAGTGCCCAGATAGTCGAACGTTCATAATATCGAATGGTTAATAAGTTGAACTTTCAATATATCGACCACTTAATACATCGAGTATTCAAAATATCGAATGTTTCTTTGTTCGAGCGTTCAACACACCGCGTATTGATTATATTGAAATATTAACAAATTGGGCGTTCGATATATTGAAATTTCGACTTATTAACCATTCGATATTATGAACGTTCGACTATTTGGGAAGATATTCGATGTTTTGGCATTCGATTTGGTATAGTACACCCCCCGAATAATATGTAGCCTATAATCGTCGCCTGTCGCCAGAGTCCCATGTAACACCGTCCCAAATATGAAATTTGGATGAATTACTGTGAAAGTATAAGCAGTCACTTGTAAATCTTTAACTAATGTTACAGTCATAAACATATTTGAACAAGTTAATTTGAATTATATATAAAGCCAAAAGTTTTGGGAGACATTTGAAAGTCTGAAAGAAAGTCAATAAATGTACGTAATATTGACCTAATCATACTTACGTTATTTGGCTGGGATGAACATCTTTATAGTTGGCCACTAACGCCAACTTCGCTTGCTCCCCGCAAAGCTCCGCTTTAGATTCGATGTATGAGCACATTGCATCTGATAATCTAAAAAGAAATAAACACTTTCAGACATAGTTATATATGTTACTAACGTAACTAGATCTGCAATCACCAAGCAAAATGCGTGCCATAAAAGTTTGAGCCCCCAGCCACAATTCATGTCATCTGTCAGCTTGACTTCAACTGAATGTCTGGAAAAACTAACTGTCGCCGTCTTTGTCATACATATGTCACGTACATAATGTTTCGGTTAGTGTGAAAGAGATAAATAGAATGTTGCATCATGTTACGTCTATATACCAAATTGGTTACGTTTTTTTTGCCGCGTAATGTTCGGGATTGCATCTCTATTGTATATATTTCGATGCTTTCAGAATACAAAATTAATTGCAGATAGACAAACATCCATCATATTTAAAATGTGACAAACTGTTTACACTGTGGAAAATTCGAAAACACTTTTTTTTTTTTTGAATGGCATATCGCAGGTCAACCTAGAAGGTTGTCGACTGCTTAACCGGGCTTGCCTGTGAAGTGCCTTAAATAAATTTAGGGCCTTCAGCCAGGGCTTAACTTACAAAACTAAGCGACTACACGCTAAGGGCACCCCCTAGTGGGGTACGGGCCTCGGCTTAGGGCGTCGCTGGGGGAGGACAGCAAGGGACAGGCTGGATCAGATTATATATGATTATTATAATCGGGAATTTTTAAGCTATTAGCTCAGCTCGCGGGCTGGCGCGTCGAGCTAGGGTCGGGAGGGCTTCGAAAACACTTTATCTTAACCAATATTATGTCAGTTTGTTTGTTGGTTGCTTTCACAGTGCTTTATTTGAATAGCTTCACCAATTTAAATGAAACTTTATTAGAACTAGACTAAACCCTGGAAAAGGACATAGGATACTTTTTATTTGAGTACTGGAATTAGCTTTCTCATAATGCGAGAGAAACCATGGGATACAACAAGTTAATAAAATCAAGCAATAATACACCACAAACCCACCTGGTGGCCTAGTGGTTAAGGCACCTGATTCTTTAGTGTGCGGGTTCGAAACCTGGCAAGTACCTATGTGACCTTTCTAGAGTCATGTGTAATTTGTAAATATATCTTGGACACCACTGACTAATGGTGAAGGAAAAGATCGTGAGGAAACCTGGACTTCAAATTCTGAAATCACCAATCCGCCTTGAGCAAGCGCGGTGATCTATGCTCATGCCTTCTCTGTATGAGAAGAGGCCTGTGCCCAGCAGTGGGACAATATATAGGCTGATGATTATGATGATGATGAAACCCTACCTTTCTTCCATATTCTTGGCCTCAGCTAGTGCAGATCTCAACTCCTCATCAGACGAAGTATCATTGATTCTTTTGGAAAACTTTTTTGATGTATACAGGTCAAAGTGAGACCGGAATAGTGCCTGTGACTGTCTGTACGTCTCAAAGGGACCAAAGGTAAAGAACTTCTTTGCAGTCTCCTGAAAGGTGCACATATTAATGAATATTTATTTTTAAATGAATGAATATTTTTTCTCTCATTACAAATAAAGTTACAGGCTTAATTTAGTATTTTGGATTAAAAATTGTGAGAGACTTCTGTCTGAAATAAGCATAATACCAGTGTTATAAATAAAATTGATTATCTATAAGTAGGGCTGCCATCCGTCCGGGTTTCCTTGGATCTTCGGCCGTTTTCGAAACCATTTTTCGAAACCAGTTGTGAAAAAAGACAATAAATTCTGTTTTCGAAACTGGTTTCCAAATAAGAAAAATATTTCTGTTTTCGAAACTGGTTGCCAAAAACGAAAAATATTTCTGTTTTCGAAAAACAAAAACTCCGTAATGTCCCATGGGCGTTTTAGCATTACAAACAACACTTATTTACTTCTCTTTCTTCTTCCATCAAACCGATCCTTCTGGCTTGTAATGTCCAAAAATGTGTTGTTTATAATGTTAAAACGCCCATGGGACATTACGGAGTTTTTGTTTTTCGAAAACAGAAATATTTTTCGTTTTTGGCAACCAGTTTCGAAAACAGAAATATTTTTCTTATTTGGAAACCAGTTTCGAAAACAGAATTTATTGTCTTATTTCACAAATGGTTTCGAAAAATGGTTTCAAAAACCGCCGAAGGGGATTTATCATAGTTTAGAGGGCGTCCCGGGTGCGTCCGGGCGGGATTTCAAAGAGCATCCGGAGAAAATCCGGTCACTTTTTGGATCAGGGTTTTACCTAATATCTGATCCCGATTGTTTAAAACTATAATAAAAAAAGTGTCCGGGGAAAAATATTGAACTCGCTAAAATGTCCGGAGTTGTTATAGTTTTAGTCCAGGGTCGGCGATTTAGGTGATGGCAGCCCTATCTATAAGGGTATAAATTATTTGTCCGTCTGCAACAATGATAATATTTTAGAATGAAATACTATCATTGTTGCAGACGGACTGATTGAACAAATATTGATTTAAGATATAGACTCTAATATTATTCAATAATATGGGCCCAAATAAACTGTGTAACTTTCATCAAAACTACTTCAGCAGTTTAATTTGTAAACATGAGAAGACCAAAATAAATTTATTTATTTTTACTACAATAAATCCAATAGTATCTATTTGTTATGTGTCATTGTTAAACAGCTGGGCCGAATAAGATGAGGATTCGAGTTAGACCTGGGAAAGACATACAACAGAAAACCCACCTTATAAATAAAATTAATATTTAACACAGTACCTTATCACAATGACAGCTGCTGTACATTTCTAAAGTATCTGCGATAACGTCTATCACCCCCTCGGTGATGGTCTCCACCTCTTGAGCGAGGGTCAGGCACTCTTCACCCGCGGCACTCTCGTCATCTTTCCACTGCAGGTAAGATGAGTTCAGCTTGGATATCTCTAGTGATAACTCCTCTTTTGTAAGTCTGATAAACAGAACAGAATAGTATTACCAATTTTGATAAGTATTTACGAAAAATGCAATAAAAAATATAAAACAAAAATATTATGTTGAGAATTTTTTTTTAAGCATTAAATCTATTTATCATTTTATTTATTTGAAACCTGGTAAGTGCAAAATTACTTTTTCATCACACATTATCATCCCAATTATGTACTCTCTGTTATACAATTAAAAATAAAATTAAAATGATAAAATATTTGATACAGCACATATTGTGAGGAGGTTCTTGTCTCTGCAACCCTCACCACTGGTAGCTTGAACCCTGTTCCCGACATCGGAGGATCCCTATTTGTTTTTATTTTTAAATGTCTTTTTTTATATAAATACTAGCTTCTGCCAGCGACTTCGCCCGCGTGGAATAATGGTGCTCTGCTCCTATTGGTCTTAGCGTGATGATATATATATAGCCTTCCTCGATAAATGGACTATCTGACACTGAAAGAATTTTTCAAATCGGACCAGCGGTTCCTGAGATTAGCGCCTTTAAACAAAATGACAACATTTCCCTTCACTGCTCTGCTCCTATTGATTGTAGCATGATGAAAAGTATACTATAACCAGCTCAGGAGTATGACAAATAATTGTACCAAGTTTCGTTACAATCCGTCAAGTAGTTTTTGTTTCTATAGAGTTTATACAGACAGACGGACAGACAGACAGACAGACAGACAAAAATTTTACTGATTGCATTTTTGGCATCAGTATCGATCCCTAATCACCCCTGATAGTTATTTTGGAAATATATTTCATGTACAGAATTGACCTCTCTACAGATTTATTATAAGTATAGATATAGAAGAAGATAGATATTTAAAAATATAATATAATAATTCTTACTCATTCTGTCTTTTCAAGTCACTAAGCGCCATCTCCTGTTTCTCCAACAAATGCAACCTCTCTTGTAGCATTTTGATCTCCAGTTCTACGTCCTCCTTAGCTTCCTTATCTCCTGGTAGACAAATACCTTCGTACTGCTCTTGTATGCTCTTGGTGGAAGCTTCTAGATCTTCCTCGGAGAGGAGTTGACCTTTCTTCTCTAATTCGATGTATCTGTAAATATATTTTTTTGTTTATTAATGGTTTATTTAGTAATTATACTGGTGACGCTTAGTTAAATATGTGAGAAATGATAAACTATGTGAGAATAAGCTAACATTGTGAAAAATAAATTAAAATAACCATTTATGAATTCTCTTTTCAAAATTTAAGCCCATTTAGGCAATGGAGGATCAGCTTTTTTAGCCTTTTTTACACATTTATAATTATGTAAAGGTACAGGCTAGGCGTGCCATAGCACGCTAGATTTGTGGAAACTGGTGACCTATGTTGTGGAAACAGTTTTTACGCAAATTAAAGACTATTAAAATTTAGATTCAGCTTGGGAGCAAGAACTTTTCAATTCAAAACAATGACTAATGTATTGTTTAATCAAAACTATAAGTTAGAGATGGTATATAAGTAATATTTACTCACCGACATTCCTCACGGGCACTCAAAGCATTGTTATGATCCAAATTGTTGTGGAGCCAACGTAACACGCCCGCAAAGTCGCGGTCATTCAACATCCATTCAAACGATTTTTTATAAGTGTCCGCACCCAAACTATGGAGGAATGGCACGAATTCTTCATCACTCATATCATTTAGAGCGTTCATTTTGATAAATAAGGTGTAATATCTATGTTAAATAAATAAAACATACACAGGCCGTTGGTGTTTTCGAAAAATCAAAACAATATTGTTTGACAATTCAAAGAACAGAGTTGCCAGCTTTTGATCACAAATTCTACTACTTAAATACTGTTTTTTTATCATGATGTTTAAAATATAGTGTATATTTTTTAAAGCACAAATTGACAGTGATATAATCAAGAATAAAAAATATTTTTTTACATTTAATATACTATGTTCATAATTAGTTCTTGACAAAAACAAATTGTACCTACGGTTACAGTATTTTTCTATCTAAGGAGCTACCATATTTTAGTTTGGAATTGATTTGCAACCCTGAATTATTAAATTACATTTACGAAGTCAGCTATGAAAAAAAATATATTTGAGCAATATTTTGAAATTTATAAGATAAGCAACATTTACACACTTACAATTTACTATGCTGATTTCTTTATACCAAGCTAAACATGTCCCATCATATAGGTAAATTAAGTAGGAATGAACGAGTACCTACATTTTGGCTCAAGCTCCCTTTTTTTTCGTGGGAAATCATCAAATGTCTCCTCCCGCCGTGGGTTCCACCCAAGCGACCCACGCCTCCCGGGAGCCTCCTCCCTCCCGGGAGGCGTGGGTCGCTTGGGTGGAACCCACGGACCAAAACCGGTCAGACTGACCAAAACGCATCCATGTTCCTTCCTCAGCCCTTTGTATTCCAGGGGCACGGTTATTCTTTCGAACATTCTACAGCTTTCCCCAATTTTTGCCACAAATTATACCATTTTTCATGGCAAGTGGTTACTTGCACTTTTACTAGGTGTACTTAGAAGTAGCAGCTGTGTTTTAATCAATGGAAGTAGAGAGAAGTTTCTCATGTCTCATTTAGGTTCCTGTAGGTACAACATTAGGTTACCTAAACACTTCAAACTGGTACACGCGCTGCTTCAAGGCAAAAGTAAAGTAGCTTCTGAAGTAAGTAGGTACCTATGGGGTCGGTAGGTAGAGAAGTATGAAGAATTAATAATATAATAGAAGTTAAGTTACCACCTTGACGTAGCTCTCCTACCTGACAAACTGGCTATGCCCCTGTCTAGCGTTGCCAGGCGTCGATAAAGCCGGACATAGGTAGAATTTTTGATTACTTATCCGGCCAAAATAAATGGTGTCCGGCTGTTGTTAGGCTTTTTACATTTCATTAGAAATTTACTAGATTTATGATAATAAAAAAAAAAGCTTGATTTTACATACATTTTTTTTGTCGTACCTATAAAAACTTAAACACAAAATCCTCAATAATGTAGGGTGTCTGGCCTTTCTACCCAAATGTCCGGCCAAATTGCCTGGTCTGTCTGGCTATTAGGTTTGGCGACCTAGCAACCCTACCCCTGTCATTAGCTATTACCTAAATACACGCGCCAGACAAAATGACAAACCCAGACACCCAGACACCCAGACACCCACATATAACCCCAGTTTAATCCAGAACATACCACTGATAGTCCCGCGTCCTTTCGCTCTTGACCCTGAACTTGTCCAACGTTCAAGAGCGAGGATATGCCAAAACAGAGGGGCCTGATTGGCTAACTACTCGCCAAATTGTCACTTCCTTCGTTCTTTGTGTCACCATGATAAAATGATATATCGGATGACGCAGTGATGTTGTCAGTTTCTGATTGTAGAATTTGTTTGTTTCATACCTACTTGTCTTCATAATGAGGAAGTCAGGAAGACAGATTTTCGAATAAGCAATTCCAAGAAGTTTTTAGATTGGGTTTAGGGCGATTCAAAATATTTTTTTGCTTGCCAAGTTCTCGCTATACGCGTTATTTTGCATTAAGGTTTCATATGCAACCTGTAGTACTTATTAATTAATTAAAGAAATTGTGTTACTTGTGTTATTTAGCCTTCCTATTTGAGTTTTATTCTATTCTTAGACATTTATTCTGATTTCTGTATAAATAGGTAGGTACATAATTATATAAATCTGTCTTGCTTGCAGGCCGTTCACTGGTCGTCTTTGTACACATACTCAGAAGTCCTTCTATTGTACTTTACTATGCGAAGTGTCATCGCTGCTCGTGCGGTGTCGAGACTACTCGAGCAGTCGCCGTTCCGTCGATGCGGTCTCGCTTCCGTGCCTCTACATGTTCTTACAGCTTTCTAGTTTGTGTACATTGTCTTACGTCACGAAAAACACCAATAGCCACTAATAGCCACTAATAGCCACTAATAGCCACCAATAGCCATCAATAGCCACATATGACCACCAATAGCCACCAATAGCCACCAATAGCCACCAACAGCCACCAATAAAAATATGGAAATTAGAATCGCACGACAGCATGTTTTTACTAACTGATCTGGTGGCCTAGCGAATAAGGAGCCCGCTTCCCAAGCACTGGTTCAATCAATGTGACTTCATAGTCTCATTGTACTTTTTAGATTTATCTAGGGCGTTATTGACAGAAAAATCAGCGTCAGGAAACCAGCTGGATTGATAATAAAAGGTCTGAAATCGCCAATCCGCTTGAGGCAAGCAAGTGAACAAAGCTTGTACCTACTTTCTTTGTTTGAGAAGAGACCTTCGCCCGGCCGCGGGTCATTTAATGGCCCGTGGTTGTTGTCAACATCTTTATTAACACTGATTGAATAAAGTCACAAAAAAAATATTACCTAATACTAATTAAATCGTGTATCATTGGAAACACCCGTTTATTGCCTACATAGGAAATAGGCGACATGAAGCACTCTCAACATCTCAGCGTTGTCCTCACAAAGAAAAACAATGCAGTCAGCTTGTTCAGGCACCCAGCGATACTTTCAATCATCGTCATTATTTACAACCCTATCTTACTACACATAAGGTTCAAATTACCTTTCGGAGTTGTACCTATTGAATGGATGTCAAAAGTCCTTATCGGAGTAGATGGCCACTAGACTTGTTCGTGCGCTATGAATGCCTGGTACCTATTTTCTATTTAACTTGATTTTCGCTACGCTTGGTGAATGCATTTTACCATGCCACCGATTTTACTACCCTTTACCCGCGATTTTGCTTGCTCATATTTTGAATAGAGAACAACCAAATGACGAAGTTCTTTTGATTGAGTTATTTTTTAAGTATTTGGGATTGAAAACTCTTATTATTATTTTAATATTTTTTTAAGATGACGTATTGCAATCCAACATGCTGTTAGTCTCTAGGGAACATTTCCAGTTGACGGTGACGAGGAAGAATTTTTAAGACACCTTAATTTAGTATTTTCTTATAATAAGTTTAAACTTTTTTTAATACTTAAGATCAAGTACCTACCTTCATAAAAAAGGATTTAATCTTTAGGCTTAAAAGATTAAAGTTAACAAGACTATCTTTGACCCAATGCACAAAAATATAAAACCAACTCGCCAGTACCTTTAAAAATATTCAGCAGTGAACCCACTAATTATAATAACGTGTAGGAAGTACAGGGAGATACCGACTATTACTGTCTTAAACCTTCGAAGTAGCTAGTACTTGGTAGCACTTAAACAAAGTATGTAAGTAAGTAGTAAAGTTAACGAACATTGTAAACTCAGTACCAATAATCTTAAATTAACGTCACGCAAACAATACTTAAGTGGTCACAGGTTGCTCGCAACCTTTTGGCAGGCGTTTGGAAGAAATATTTATAAACAAGCTGTTTGCCGCGGTTTAACCACGCCCCGAGGGAATTACTTAACCCATCTGAATAAAAAGTAGCCTTTAACTTTATCCAGGGTCCCCTCTATCTTTATACTAAATTTCATACAAATCGGTACAGCCGTTTTACCGTGAAAGCGCAACAAACAACAAAATCACTTTCGTATTTATAATATTAGTAAAGACGCGAAAGTATGAAATATTTATGCATATCTGTCTGTTACGGAGGAGCTCGTGGCTAAGTAACAGCCGCACGGTTCGACCGATCAAAGGTTAAGCTGCGCTTGGCGCGGTCGGTCCGTGGATGGGTTACCATCTATGTCATAGCGAGACTCCTCCGTGCCTCGGAAAGCACGTTAAGCTGTTGGTCCCGGTTGTCATTTGTACATCTTTGACAGTCGTTACGGGTAGTCAGAAGCCAGAAAGTCTGACAACCAGTCTTACCAAGGGGTACCGTGTTACCCGGTAACTGGGTTGTGGAGGTCAGATAGGCAGTCGCTCCATGTAAAACACTGGTACTCAGCTGCATCCAGTTTAGACTGGAAGCCGACCCCAACACAGTTGGGAAAAGGCTAGGCAGATGATGATCTGTCTGTTACGCTATTTTTTATCCTAGTGCGTGTAGGTCCCGCAGGACGTGGATGAAACTGTGGGAAATTAATTACCTACATTCCCAATCATTAAGAAGATGATTGACTTTTGGGGCTCCTATCGGAAGTCCAACGCTGCATTTATTATAATAATTGCTGCAACATTATGCTGAGATGGGAGCATTTTCCGGCCTCGCACAGGTAGACTAACCTGACACTCTTTGATTTTTACACATTGTTTAATTCCTGTGCGGGTCCTGAAAATAAATGTTTTTTCTTTCTTTCTTTCTTTTTTTTAGTAGCTCCTACCTGCCTTGGCAAATACAAGGCTTTATGATGGCCTCAATATCTTTAAAAACCCAGGGAAATGGCGAGTAGCTATTTCTTCATTTCATTTTTATTCCCCCCTTGTACTTAGCACCAGGCAACATTTTAAAAGGGGTTCTCTACAAAAGAGCACCCTATACACGTTGTTATAGTAAGGGTTGTATACAGGGCGTGTCTAATTAAGGCAGCTATAAAAAGAATCTATTTGTATTCGTAGTTGTCTGTGTATGTCAGTTTGTTTGTTTGTCTAGGACGCGCCATCGAGCGTCTGTTCTTTCAAATGTATGTGGAATACGAAATGTTATGGAGTAGACTTTGGGTAAAAATATTCTTGGATTTAATGTTGCTCTTATTAGTGTTGTATTCAATGAACTTAGATATATAAAAGACTTTTTTTTCGGACGGGAAATCATCAATGACTCCTCCCGCTATGGGTGGGGTTGGTGTCCGACTTTTACTGACTAAAACCTATCCATGTTCCTTCCTCAGAGCTATTTATATTGTTTAAAAAGCAAATTACCTACCTACTACCAGGTTCAGTTTTAAAAACCATAATCAGAAAGTTTTCAAAATTGGATAATGAACCTGTAACCACGACCACTGTCTTACTGACGTTGATTTGCTAAATAGGTAATTAGAATCTTAGATTAATAATGATAATATGTAATGTTCCTACTTGATATTTGTACCTATTAATACAAAACGCTCCTTTTTGCTTCGCCGTACTCGTGTAAAAATAACGAAATTCTATCTTATTAATAAATTCACTCTGAATTTTTAATTAATTGCTCTTTAATTAAATAATAAACAAACATCTTACTTATAAAGTTCGATTACTTTTTAATCTGCTGCTTAGCAACGGATAGCAAAAATCTCACCCATAAAGGCTGTTTAGCGTTAATCCGAACTTAAGTTGGTAGCTTAATCCTGGATCACGACTTTAAGAAAGGATTAGGTGAGAAATGGTTAAACTTCAGATTACAGTTTTTTTTTAAGTAAGACGACTGAAGCACTTCGGGTAAAAATAATTAAATACTTACAGCTACTCCATATTTTTGCTCGAGCAATACTAACAAAGTCAGGATCATTTCGTTGGCGCCTGTACAAAAGGACCTGCCTATAAAGAAACGTAAATAAAATGTAAATAAATAGCACGAGTACGACTCGTGCCCGCCCTCTTGCAGCCTAGCATAATAATAGCGCTACGAAATAATTAGTAGCTTATTCTGCTGTGGTTTTGCTCATACAAAGTTCGGAATAATTAATTGCGATGTATAGGTCGTGGTGGCCTAGTGGTTAAGGCACCTGCCTCTCGTATACGAGTGTGCAGGTTCGAAACCTGGTAAGTACCAATGTGACTTTTCTAAAGTCATATGTACTTTCTCAGTATATCTTAGACGTCACTGACTAACGGTGAAGGAAAACATCGTGAGGAAACCTGGACTTTAAAGTCTGAAATCGCCAATCCGCCTTGAGCAAGCGTGGTGATCAATGCTCATGCCTTCTCTGTATGAGAAGAGGCCTGTGCCCAGCAGTGGGACAATATATGTATAGGCTGATGATGATGATGTATAGGTACTAGGTAGGTATTCGATTCAAGCCCAATTAAATACATGGTACATTCCAACATAATAGCTCGCATTGAATGTGGGAAAAAACTAGTGAAAAGTGTATTAATATTCCATTTTCTAAGGAAAGCATAACATAACCTTTTTGGACAATCAATTATTCTTTCTTTACATTCTTAGTTTTCAACATAGCCATCAGTAGTGACCAAGTGTATTCTATGTTTAGCGCCATCTATCCGTCGACACCAGAACTAATTAAGTGTTTACAACCTGTCAGCGCTGAACATGGTTGATTTGACAGGTCGAAGCTATTTTCGGAGCTAAGGACCACTTTTTTAGGAGTTTGGTAAATGTGGTAAAAAATATCATTTTGGTAGTATTTACTTAATTTATTTTATACTGGTTCTTTAACTTGATTCTTAGGTATTTGTCGTAAACTTTCACCCTTCACAGCTTCCTAGTGTTATGACTGATATTGATGAGCACTAATAAACTTATCAAGAGTACCTATGTTAGTTTTTCAGTAATGGGTTAATCTCTAAAACTACTAAACCTGCAAAAAATAATTCACATCCTTCTAGAACCACTTTATTCCTGTCACCGAAGCTAGTATAATTGTACTATTTAAAATAGATAAATGCGATGATAAAGCAAACAGTAATGTTATAAATACAGACTAGCAGTTATATACGGATTCGCGGCTATATTTAGACCGGCAGGCCACTGCATCGGATTACAGCTAATGCATATCTGACGTGGGATTACCTTTAATTACTCACTAATAAAACATGGCCGCCGTCTGGTTATTTGATCGGGTCTTTGAGACCGACTGTTGCGGTGACATGGGTTGTTATTTTATGCAGTATTAAAGATGTATTTTATAGGTATTCTAGTATTTTAATTTTAACCCGTTCGTGGTTAAGAAGAACATTGAGCCAATCCTACTAAGGGGTATTGTGTAACTTCCAACATTTGATTAAACTGGAAGCCAAACCATAGTTGGAGAGTAGGCAGAAGATCATCTTTTTTCACTAACTAAAAATCCTCCCAATCACCTGCTACGCTGACAGGCAGTATTAATCCTAAGGTGTCTTTTAAAGCTACTATCTTTTGTAGATATCAGGTGTTAATCAAAGTCACGAATGCTAATTAATTTCTTCTCGTAATCAAGCTTATGTTGTTAGATGTCTTTCTAAATTGACAGGTGTACCGTAAGACTAAACTATAGTGTCTGATAACAAAGTGAACGGACATCCTCATTATCACTTATGGTGGACATTGATTTGTGTGACGTAGGTATTTATTATAGGCAGTTAGCTAACAACTGTTTTGTTACTTGAGAAAGTAGATCCTATTTACATTGTTCCAAACCATCATTATTTTCACTGGTTTTATACTTCTATCATGTCATCATCTGCCTAGCCTTTGCCCAACTATGTTGGGGTCGGCTTCCAGTCTAAACCGGATGTAGCTGTGTACCAGTGTTTTACATGGAACGACTGCCTATTTGCCCACAGACTGTTTGTCAGACTTTCTGGCTTCTGACTACCCGTAACGACTGTTCAAAGATCTACAAATGTCAACCGGGACCAACAGCTTAACGTGCTTTCCGAGGCACGGAGGAGTCTCGCTATGATATAGATGGTCTCATCTACGGACCGACCGCGCCAAACGCAGCTTAACCTGTGATCGGTCGAATCGTGCGGCTGTTACTTAGCCACGAGCTCCTCCAAATTTTACATCTATCATGTGTCATCTATACTTATAATAAATCTGTAGAGAGGTCAATTCTGTACATGAAATATATTTCCAAAATAACTATCAGGGGGTGATTAGGGATCGATACTGATGCCAAAAATGCAATTAGTAAAATTTTTGTCTGTCTGTCTGTATAAACTCTATAGAAACAAAAACTACTCGACGGATTTTAACGAAACTTGGTACAATTATTTGTCATACTCCTGAGATGGTTATAGTATACTTTTCATCACGCTACAATCAATAGGAGCAGAGCAGTGAAGGGAAATGTTGTCATTTTGTTTAAACGCGCTAATCTCAGGAACCTCTGGTCCGATTACAATAATTCTTTCAGTGTTAGATAGTCCATTTATCGAGGAAGGCTATAGGCTATATCATCACGCTAAGACCAATAGGAGCGGAGCAGCACTACTCCACGCGGACGAAGTCGCTGGCAGAAGCTAGTTATAAATATAAATAAACAGTTATAAAAACGCATCGGAAGTCCGCTACGCCGACAGCGCATAAAGGGCATCACATTACCGTCTATTTGATAATTCCCACATTTTTTTTAAATAAATTCTCGTGGCTACTCCATATGAGAAGAGACCTTGACTTTGCTAAAATATGCTGGTGATGATTATTAGTTGTAATTGATGAGTATGATATAAATTATATTCGCCTGTGTTGCCTCAACCATCTTGCCATTCATCTTACTAAGCTTCACTTGACTTCGCATTATTTCCTTTATCTATACTTACATGATATAAGGACAGTATGACAACCAAAACAATGATTAGACATTATAATTTTAGAAATGATCTAAAACAGTCAAGGAATTCACGAGTAAAATGATAACGTTCCAATATTCGCGAGAAATGGCGAATAAAACAGATGTTTACCCCAGTTCGTTGGCCCTATTATGTCGGACGAAATCCTGTTTAAATAATCAACTGTACACTAATTATTGTAGTAATTGAGTTCGTCATGAGCTGTACTGAAATTGAAATGTGACTATGGCATGCCAATTAAAAGGAAAGCTTATTGGAATAGTACATAATTATTTTAGTCTTTGCGTTTCTCCTATTGCTTTTAGGTACCATGATTTTATGAATTTTGATTTTTGTTAGGTACTTTATTTGCCCACGTACCTATTATTTGATTGTATAGAAAAAAAAATAAAAAAAAAATCTATAAAACATTTCAGTAAACGAATAAAAATGTCCATCACATTTTCATCTATATCTACACCAATATAATAAAGCTGAAGAGTTTGTTTGTTTGAACGCGCTTATCTCAGAAACTACTGGTACGATTTCAAAAATCTAAAACTTTCAGTGTTAGATAGCCCATTTATTGAGGAAGGCTATAACCTATACATCATCACACTAAAACCAAAAGGAGCGGAGCACCACTATTCCATGCGGACGAAGTCGCGGGCAGAAGCTAGTTAAAAATAAATTTACTTTTACGACGCTGCATGTTGCAAGCACATAAACGCTTCACTTTCGTATAAACTAACAACAAAAACAATTGCGCATGTATTATGTACCTCAAAAAAAACAATTGAAAACACAATTAGGTCGTAACGTCTACCAGATCACTATCAACAAAACCGTTGGTACAAAACACACAGTAAGTTGCAAAAAACGTCTGTTAAAAAGAGGGCGTCGCGGTGAACGGGTTAACTTAATTGCACTCACCCTTCCTAGGTTCTTGGGTGCATGACTCATGTTAGCGGGCTTCCCTACGATTAATATACCTGATGCTTACACATAAGTATTTGTTTGTTTCTTCATGACTAGCTGTAACTCGTGGCTTCACCCGCGCCATGAAAAAAGAAATTTATCTAGGTAGGTATACATATTTTTTTACCTTCGTCAGGGTTCAAGCTATCGCCATTCCAAATGTTATCTCAATCGGTTCAGCAGTTTTTCCGAAAAAGCGTAGCAGACAAACAGACAGATTTACTTCCCAATTTTTAATATAAGTAAGGATAACAGTCACATTTTGAATTTGATTACTGAGGAGATTTTTTTAAGACATTTGTCCTACAACGTCAAACAAGGCTCAAGGGCCAAGTTCACCGATATTATGGTTACGTAATCGGCCCGTTAAACAAAAACGTTTTTCTGCCAGGAAGCTGGAATTTTCGTGTTACCCAATTCTAGTTCAACCCTGGTTTGGTAATCGACCGTTTCAGGAATTAAAATCTCAAATATTACCTTACCCATCGAAAGTTCGAAAGTTCGTGTTTTAAGTTAATCGGACCATTATCTCGTCGGTGAACTTGGGCCTTAGTTTCTTTGACTAAGAGCAGGTTAGTAGTCAAATTAATTATATTTGGTATAACAGTGACATTAACACTGAAATTATAATGTGAATTTATTTATGGATATCTGGATTTATTTTTTGGAACTACTCCAAGATGATAAAAATAATAGTGCTACATTTTATGGCCATACAACATTAATTTTTATTGAAAATCAAATAGATTTCGATACAAAATCGGCCAATATTAAAAAAAACTTCATTTGCAGTGGAGTTTTCCTTAGGGACGTAATAGCAAATAAACTACAACAGCCCGCCTCATCAACTAGCGTGAGGTTTGACGCACGAACCGCGTTCTATTGTAATTTATGGCCATATTCCCTTCCCCCGCCGGACACGACGGAAAAATCAATTACCTACGACTATACAGTTTCATGAGGATTTACACGTGGAACTACTTAGCAGGGTTTTCTGAAGTGGAATATCAATATTTTTTTCAAGTTTCGGCGATCGCGTATAGAAGGGGAAAAAAATTGGTCCTTTTACCATTGAAAGTAGATTAAAATTATGTTGAAAGGAAAAGCTCACCATACTTGTGGGTATTTGAAAATCAATCTTTGGACGGTTTTTTTTCGAGCAATATTTAGTTGAAAAAATAATTTTGGGATTCGAGCTCGACAGTTAAAAACCATTGTAACTTATATTATAAATGCGCACGTAGTTTGTTTATTTGTTGTTTGTTTGTTTGTTTGTTAATGGTACACTTTTATGGTCCGTAAGGACTTGAAAAAGTCATCGCGAATATACATATTAGGTACCTTCCGCTGAACAATGTAGAATAGTTTATAACTACACTGATAGCGCTGAAATAGGTTCAAAGATAGACAAAGAGCTCTACAATTATTACCTAAATACAACTAACCTGAATCACGCTTTCAACGAAAACCAATCAACTCAATCACTCACAGTCCAAGAGTTAGACAGCCATACATGACACATCTTCTTGACAATTAATTACGAGCTCCTAGTCAACATTCGAGAAATACAGATAAAAGTGACGGCGTATCAAAAGTTGCCTTTACTTGTGAACTAATGAACTGAACACAAATTCTTGATAACATACATAAGTATTAGATTATTAAATACTAGCTTCTGCCAGCGACTTCGTCCGCGTGGAATAGTGGTGCTCCGCTCCTATCGGTCTTAACATGATGATATATAGCCTATAGCCTTCCTCGATAAATGGACTATCTAACACTGAAAGAATTATTTAAATCGGACCAGCGGTTCCTGAGATTAGCGCGTTTAAACAAAATGACAACATTTCCCTTCACTGCTCTGCTCCTATGTTTATATAGTATGACAAATAATTGTACCAAGTTTCGTTAAAATCCGTCGAGTAGTTTTTGTTTCTATAGAGATTATACAGACAGACAAACAGACAGACAGACACAAAAGATTTACTGATTGCATTTTTGGCATCAGTATCGATCCTTAATCACCCCCTGATAGTTATTTTGGAAATATATTTCATGTACAGAATTGACCTCTCTACAGATTTATTATAAGTATAGACTAGCTGTTTCCCGTGGTTTCACCCGCATCCTGAGAGAACTACTCTACGTACCTAGATAACATGTATTAATCCAGGTTATAATCTATGTGTGTACCAAATTTCATCCAAATACATTGAGTAGTTTTGGCTTGAAATAAAGTTACATACATACATCTACTCATGTGAAAGGTTGGTGAGGATGGATGTATGGTTAGATGGATTTTTGTTACTTTTTCACGCAAGAACTGCATGGATTTAAATGAAATTTGGTTTACACATAGGTCGATATTTTATAACCTGGATATTTGATAACAGTGCCGGTTTTACCCCCATCAGCGCCCTGGGCGAGATTTTTGCGGCGCCCCCTAACCCGCAATTTAAACCCATACGGAAAAAAACTGGCCAAGTGCGAGTCAGACTAGCGCACCGAGGGTTCCAATATTTGGAAAGAATCGGCGTCGGCGTGATCAATACTGGAAAAGTTTTTAACCAGTGCGCATTTTTTTTGGTGGTTCGGTATCAGTAATTGAACACATTTCTATGTTTAGTAAGTAAGTAAGTAAAACATGGGCATAATCTTTTCGTAATAGCACTACACTGCCTAAGCATGCAAGAGCGAGCTCACAAGTACAATACGACTCAGCTGATATCTACACACAAGCCGACCGGCGAGTTTTAAACAAATTAAGTTCTTAAATGAATATTTTGCGCAAACGATAACTTTTTTTAAGTACTAAGACCTAATAAACTGAAAAATACGTGTTTGTTAAAAAGTGTTAAAGTTTATTTAGACAAAATTTGCGCACTGGTTAAAAAAATCTTGTATACATACCAATACCAAATTTCAGCTTTCTTGTACTAAAGAACGCTTAGCTATACCATAATATAATATTATAATAATATAATATTATAATAATTGAATGCTTCGTTTTTGGGGGGCCCCGTGACAATGGCGCCCCGAGTGCCCTTATGGTAAAGACGATACTGGAGGGGCACCAACACGCCCATTCTCATTTGCCGGAAAATTGACGACAGCTTTTTTCTTGTCAACTTTTGCATTCTAATATCAATAACGCAGAAAAACCCGAAATTGATAGACATTTGATGACAAATTCAAGAAAACTTTTGCTAAGCAAACTATATGTATAAGGGTAAGTAGGCCTCAAAGAGTGAGAGGATATAAAAAGGGCGCCTGCGGCGCCCCTTCAGATCCGGCGCCCTGGGCGGTTGCCCCACCTCGCCCTACCCTAACGCCGCTACTGTTTGATAACCTTGTAACACATAGGACACTTTTTATCCAGGATCCCAATTCTAAGCACCGCAGACGATGTCAAGGGCAAAAGCTAGTCTATAAAAAAATCCTGAAATTACCTTTGAATTTAAATCATGCAAAAAGCGCCAGAAATATGTATGGTGGAAGAGAATAAAAATAACTGTCAAAACATACATTTAAGTAAACCTCTATACTTATTTTAAAATAATACCACGAACCGTAAGCAAAACACCTTAATACACTACAATTTTCTACAAGTACATCGTACCTCACACGGGAATCGAACCAATGATAGCTAGCATCCTTATTTAGGTAATAACACATAATGGGGCTGAGCTTATGCAATGCTATCATTATGACCCATATATTGGTCCTTTGCCCTAGGGTCCTATGGTACGAAGGGACTGTATCACTCGCTGCACTATTATATTGTTAAAGTCACATATAATACTAGTTGTATCCCGCGGTTTCAACCGAATCTTGATGAAAGAAGAAAGAAAATACATTTATTGACTCAACATAAGACAATCACAATCACTACATAGTATAAAACAAAGTCGCTTTCTCTGTCCCTATATCTTGATTTTTTTTAATAGATAGAGTGATTAATGAGGAAGATTTTAATATATAATTTGTCAAGTTTTTGTATCCATTAGCTAAAATATCACGGGCGAAGCCGCTGGCGGGAAGTTAGTAGGGAATAAAAAAAAATACAAAGATAAAAGAATATTGTGCCAAATAGGTCCAGGGGCCTTACCATGACGTGCCAAAACAAGATTATTTTCGTTATGAAAAAGAGACGGAGCTATACGACGTTAGTAGCTGTGTCACGCTCTCAAACTTGAATAGTGATTGCAAAAACACGTGGTGGTACAGCCCCAGTTCAGCATTATGCCAGACAGCTAAACAGCTAGGTAAACAGTAATGAAACCAAAACCATGACTCTGAACGCAATTCCGGTGAAACTACTTCACGTACTCGAACAACAATTATCCTTTGTTCTTACCTAGGTTTTAATTTATCACCAAAGGTAGGTACTAAATTTGTTCTTAGCAGAAATGGATTTTTTTCTGTATTTTTTTTTCAAGACCATAAACACTTTTTTTCTTTTATTACGTAAATTAAGTAGTTTTTGCTGATACGAAAAAAATAATAGGACATTAATTTACTTCAAGAGGTCAAAATAAATAATACAATAGTTAATTTAATTCGTCTTTTTATTAAAAAGAACGTAACGGTTGTCAATTGTGTATAATAAACAATACATTTTGTATCCGTCACGAACAACATTTTACCTATCTACTAGCACGAATTCATCGAATTCAATGTCTTTTCTACAAATAAGGTAATCAATAATACTGATGACTTTATCTAATTTCGAATGCAATAAATATTTGTACCTAGTAGGTACCCTAAATACAATTAAATAATAATACATAATCATAACATTAAAAAGTCACTGTCATTTTATTTTTACAAATTTCTTATT
Organism: Pyrrhia umbra; assembly: GCA_963891755.1. Classification (NCBI taxonomy): domain Eukaryota; kingdom Metazoa; phylum Arthropoda; class Insecta; order Lepidoptera; family Noctuidae; genus Pyrrhia; species Pyrrhia umbra. The sequence continues at coordinate 11,222,198 of OY982933.1, read as the reverse complement.
TTTTTGGAAAATAAGAACTATCTCTATTCCAGAAGAAAAATATTTTTCATGCACTAAATAAAATGTATTAAGAAACTTAGAAATCAATATGGACATTAATGCACGAAAAATATTTTTTAGGAATCACTTTTGTAAGCGCCTGAGAATAGGCCGAGAAAAAAGTTTACTTGGTGGAATAAAATATCCGTAGTAATTGGAAAAAATAAGCTTATTTACCTATAGCAAAATACACGTTTAAATTTGATAGCTAAATCAAAATAGCAATCTTACCACAGACATTTTCTATAGAATCAGACAGCTATTTTGTTAATAAGTTATATTCGTTGTGGTGCGTTTAAACGCATTCTGACGCAAAATTGTATACCTGTCATACGGTGCTTCATAAATAACTTAATCCATACAATAGTATTTACATGATCATTGTAACTTCGGACATTTTCATGCTTAACATAAACTTAACTTAGGTATAACTTAGTATGACTAAACTTAAGTAAAACTGGTAATGTTTATGGCAGACATTTTCAGTTGCATTAGTTTTTTGACACTTCCAGTTTTTTTTTATTTCTTTTTTTAACTAGATTTCTAGGGGTTTAACGAACACAGTCTAAGCGCTAACTTTTTGCCACAATACAAAAAACTAAAATAACGTTATTTTACGTATTCGAAAAATTACGATATTTAAGACTTTGAATCACTTTATGGATGACCTATACCTTTTTGTAAAATTTGAAAAAAATACTGGTCCTCTCACCCTAGAAATCTCTTCTGTAATTTTCAGGTCTTATTCAATGATAAGGTGGAAATAAATCTATTGAGTCGCGCCTCCGAGGGCCTCACGCTGCTTCTAACACTTTAAGTACTATTTCTTTTAATTTGTTCCTATAATTTGATAACCAGTCTTTAGGTACTAATCACACGTCACTAGGGCACTGTCACTGGTCTTTGTCCGTCATATAATAAAGTCCTGACGGTACGCCTGCTTTCCTCCGACTTCTCGTCACTGGTTCTTGAGTGGTAGTACGAGAAATTACCGCTGATAACCACCTGTAATATAGAAAAACAATTGAACTTTATGTTGGTGTATAAGGCAAACATTGGCGCAAATTATAAACCAACTTTTTGGGATAGTCGTATTGACAAGACTGAGGCAAATATTCAAGCGCTTACTAATCCAAATAAAAATATACGATACTAGCTCTTCCCCTTGGTTTCAGGCGCATACTGAGTAAACTAGTTTGTGCACAACGATAAAAAGTGTCCTATGTGGATTTAAAACCACCTGGACCATGGAAAAATGTGTGTATTAAATTTCATCCAAAACCAAAAACTAGTTTTTGCGTGAAAGAGTAATAAACATATTTACATACATCCTCACAAACTTTTGCATTTAGAATATTAGTAGGATGCGAAGTTATTGCGTTGGGTAAGTTGAACTGAAAAGTTGTGTATTCATGTTTATTTGTTCCTCTTTCACGCAAAAATTACTAGATAGATCTTGATGAAATTTGGCACACACATAGTTTATAATCTGGATTACCACAAAGGCTACTTTTTATCTGGGGGCGTGAAGTAATTCTTTTGTCATTCATTCGTATGAACGAAACCACGGAAAACTAGAACTCTTATAAAGGAATAGAAATTTCAATGAAATACTTACAGCATAATAAACTGTGACAACACCAATAACTGTTCCGACGAGCACGTCCCACCAGTGGTGTCTGTGATCTGTGATCCTCGTCAGCGAGCAGACGGCTGAGTAGGAAAGGCAGATCAGCTGCAGGAAAGGCACCAGGAAGATGGAGCGATGAGTCCAGTCGAAAGCACGGCGTTGGAGGTACCACTGGAAGGAGATGAATTGTTAGAAAACGATGCAACTACATCAAATAATAATCTGGACGAAATGTCAAGTGATATACAAGGTTGTTTTTTATTTAATCAAATTGTTAGAATTGTAATTTTTTTTGCATTTTTTTTAGGGTGGAAAATCATCAAATGACTCCTCCCGCTATGGGCAGAACGCGAGGGTCTTACGTAGAATTGTATTCTCTAAGCGCGAGGGAGTTACTGGGTTACTGTCGATATTCAAAACTCAAAACCCATTGTTTTTGTAATCGTACTTTGCAGGCTCTTATGAAACGTCAAGTAACTAGTTGCAGGATTTCAAGGAGTGGGTCTTTTGGAGAAGAATATCAAAACGAGCAAAGCTGATTGTGACAAAGAGCAAATGTGTTCCTCAAACTTTGCGCAAAAGGTCATAAGAGCAAATTTTGAAATCTATTCCAAAGTTTTACACAGATTTTCTAACCCAAATTCACATAATGATTTAGGTGTTAATTAATTAAAATATTATTTAGGTATATCATCAGAAACCCAAGCTAGTAGGTAGACCATCCAAATCTCAAGCTTAGACGTCTTCAAACTTACCGCAATGAACAGTCCGCAGTATACAGACATAGAGGTGTGTCCAGAGGGGAAGCTGCGGTACGAATCCATCTGGTACCAGCTGGGGTACTTCTGTGATGTGCATTGGAAGTCTTGCACGAACTCAGAACTGCAATAAAGACATTAATATAAATTAACAGATCATCCTCTTGACGTTATCCTAATTTACTAGCTTCTGCCCGCGACTCCGTCCGCGTGGAATAGTGATGCTCCGCTCCTATTCCATACTTATCTATCTGACATCATTTGACCAGTTTTGTTTTCTTTCTAGCCATAAATCATCTTTCATAGAATCCATCCATCAAATTCATTATACATCCATAAATTAATACATCAACATCATCATTATCATCAGCCTATAGTAGTAATCCGCGGTTGGGCATATGCCTCTCCTAACCTGTGTCATCGCCCGGTCTATTTACAGGTGCATTTTTCATTGATTGACGATTAGATAGGAGAGATGAAGCTTTATCTAATACATAAAGATATAAGATGATTGTTGTAATGTTCTTATGTTCACAATGTCAGATTTCCTTCAATTTAGGATCATCCCGATTGGCGATTGTGCTTTACGACCATAACAGTGTCAATAATCTCATGAATTTCCATTTTGATTGACACTTTGATGTGTCCACGTTAATCCTATGATTAGATAAGTAGTCTGAATCTTCCTTCAAGATCACTCAATGTCAAATATATTACTCCTACGAGTCGGATATTTATTGCTACGTAAATGCGGATGTCGTAAAATGGACAGTCAGTGACCGGGCCCTGGGTAGAGCTGTCATTGCCTTTTTGTTTAGTCAATAAAACTATTAGAGAATAAGGAAATGATTTCAACTAAACATTGAAGCAATAATAAGATGCTGAAAATTTACGTGGATAAGTAGATTCACTGTGAATATGTTAAGAGATGGTGGAAGAAATGAGATGTTTCTTCATCATCATAATTAGCCTATATATTGTTCCACTGCTGGGCACAGGCCTCTTCTCATACTGAGAAGGCATGAGCATTGATCACCACGCTTGCTCAAGGCGGATTGGCGATTTCAGACTTTTTAGGTCCAGGTTTCCTCACGATGTTTTCCTTCACCGATAGTCAGTGACGTCTAAGATATACTTAGAAAGTACATATGACTTCAGAAAAGTCACATAGGTACTTGCCAGGTATCGAACCCACAAACTCTTACACGAGAGGCAGGTTCCTTAACCACTACGACTTCGACAATCTCAAAGGAAATATTTTAGGTATAGACTGGTTTAAACTTGAAAACAATAACAAAAAAGACATTTGCATCCATATATCTATTGGTATCATAAGAAAGGTTCTTTATAAATCTGGATGACCATAGGACTAGAGTAAGTCTACAAAAAAGATGAAAGATATTATGAAGCATAATATGGCTAGAAATGGGGTGGTTATTGAGAAGACAATTGTTAGATATGGTGGAAGGAAAAGCAATGGTCCACCAAACCCCACACAGTTTGAAACAAGGCCAGTAGAAACACAAAAAATAATCTTACCCATTGCAAATCTTGCCAGTGTCAGGCTCGCATAAATCGAAGAAGGTGGGCCTAGGAGTACCCACGAGGCCCTTCATCACCTCCACTATACTCAGGTTGATGATGAGACCGTAGATATAGGTCCTGTATAGATACAAGGTGTTCTTGCAAGTTTGCCGAATTCTTGACTGAGTGAAGTCGGCGTCCAGGAATATGTACTCCGTCAAAGCTATCTGTAAAAAAAGAAAGATTTTTTTCTAAATGAAGTAAAAGTTTAAAACTACCTATACTCAATTTACAATAACATTACACATTTAAACGCACTCCATTTACCGTTCGTTCAAACGATTTTGAGCTCTATTGCTTAGATGACAAAACAAAAAACAGACGCAGAATACATTTGGTATTGTAAACATTATTTTGCTTTCAACACCATCCTTATCTATACGGAATAGAACTCAAAATCGTTTGAACGAACCGTAAATGGGGTGCGTTTAAATGTCTTATCTTATTGTAAATGGAGTATAGCTGTTTAACGCAGTTTCACAAGCGTCCCGTGGGATCTACTTCATGCACCCGGATAAAAAGTAACCTAAAACATTCTCCAGGGTCCCCTCCATCTCTGTACCAAATTTTATGCGAATTAGTCCAGTTGTACACGCGTGATGCCGTTACCAAGGGAAATAGGGATTCATTTTTATATATTTCTAAAATCAAACTCAGGAAAAGTGGAGTAAAATTGTGACTGACTGGTATCCCAGAGATGGAAAAAGGAAACGGGGAAGACAACTCAAAAGATGGGAAGATGAGTTAAAACTTACAGCGGGCCCTTACTGGAGAAGGGTTGCCAGAGATAGAACTCAATGGAAAATGTTAGAGGAGGCCTTTGCCAGAAGGCACACTGAACTAAGAGATATCCTCTAAAAGAGGAAAACAAATACCTCATAACAGATAAAGTTCAGGATAGAGGGCTTATTGATTGATTGATTGATTGAAAATCTAAACAACCTTGATTTGTGCCATAAAACTGGAAATCATCAAACGACTTCTCCCACCGTAGGTGGAGCGGGTGGGAGTGTCAGACTCTCACTGACTGAAACCCATCCATGTTGCTTGGTCGCCCTTTGTATTTCAGGGGCGCGGTTACTCTTTCGAATATCCCGCAGCAAAATACCTTGATCCTAGGGAAGGGAATATTATGGTATATTTTCTACTTACAAAAATAATCGGCATGAGAAAAACCGTTGACATGAGTATCTCCGTGGTAACTGTATCTCCATTGAAAGGGAAGCTGAGGGCAGGATCGTTGCAGTAGAAGCCGGCCTTGTGGTTGGGGATCACCCCCAGCTCGAAGAGTCCTACCAGGGCCATCACTGTGGAAGAAATAATATAATTAGTACTAGCTTTCCGATAGCGGCATAAAAATGACAGAGTTTCATACAAACTTTGCCCCTCTTTTTCACCCCCTTAGGGGTAGAGTTTCGGAAAATCCTTTCTTATCTGATGCCTACGTCATACAAAGAGGACGTCCTCCAAGTTTCAGTTCTCTACGATCAGCGGTTTAGGCTGTGCGTTGATCCGTCAGTCATTCAGGACAAAGCATTTTATATGTATAGATAGATAAGTTCAAAGAGTTTTATATGGTACCAAATGACGGTGATTCACAAATGATAAGTGAGACACATCCTACACATTTGTTTGTCGGTTCACTTTCCTGTAAAACGGCTGAATCGGTTTAGATGAAATTTGGTATGGAGTTAGATTGAAACGTGGAGAATTACATAGGATAGAAATCCCGCGAAATCGCTAGTTTCCATAAAGTTGTAAATTCTATTTGTTTTATTATTTACAGCTTGGCTTAAGAAACTGAACGATTTAACTGAATCGTAAAAGGTAATTCGATTTCGTAACACCTTAAAGGTTTGCGGAACTGCTTTTTAAACATGATGTGGCTGGATTTAAATCTGACTGTTCTTTTTATTTGAATTTAGATAGTGTGTGCACGAGCATTGGCGATATTTTTTCCAGACCAGTTTTCTTAAAAATGTTTTCCTCAGTTAATCACTATTTTGAAAAACTTTTCGAACTCTATTCATGCGCGATACTATTATCTTTATCAATCAAAAGTATCATTGAAAAAAAAAACCCGGAACAAAAACTCTAAATCTATTTCCAGTGTTACCTAACAACCAATTACGCAATTGCGTGGTCGTACCCTGTGACATTGTAATGGCCGTCGCCCCCCAACAGCCAATTTATTTGGCAATCCCCAAACTGTGGATGTAGAGGTTCAAAGTCAATGCCAAACTACCAGGAACAGGTTACGCCGACCAATATATCCTGGCCTTAGAGAGGCGTAGTTTGCAAAGGCCGATCTTGAAATTCGGTACTTTAAAATGATAGTTCCAAATTTTGCCGCATGTCAATTTATGTTGGTTTATTTTGAATTGTGATTCTAATGACGTAGGACTTCAAGGTAGGTGTTTAAATGAGTTGAGTAGGATTTGGTAGTTCCTAGATGTTCGTGAAGATTTCCAGAGGATAGTGAGTCAGTGTAGAATCCTTACTAATATTATAAATGCGAAAGTAACTCTGTCTGTCTGTCTGTTACGCTTTCACGCCAAAACTACTGGACCGACATAAATGAAATTTGGTACAGAGATAGAATAGACCCTGAGGAACAACATTGGCTACTTTTTACGCTGTTTAAAAAATAACTTAATTTTAGGCACCGAATTCGACAGTAGAAAATAATGATTTTTCACATTTCAATATTTTTGAAGTTGGTTGAAGGTACATGTTGGTAATAATTAAAAAAAATTGTTGGAACTCAACTTTAGACTTGAAATTTTGCAAAAACTCTACTTTGTTTTCAAATATTAAGAAGTTCTCTAAAAGCAACTAGGCATTAGGCATTAAGTAGCCAATTTCTTTTAAATCACAATGTAAATAATTGATATGCTAATACATTTTATTTATTTGTAAATTGCATTGATAAGAACGACATGCTTTCTCTAGCAGACGTAAAGTTAAGTGCATTGTTTTAATCTCACCAAACGGAACACTTGCAAACACGTGGTAAATCTTAGCAGATAAGAATATTTAAACAATGATTGTTGTTATCTTACTTCGCTTTTAAACTTTCAAGATAATGATTAGAAGAAATCGCACACATATAAAGAATTGAATGCAGTTTTAATTTCATTTATGGTGTAATGACTTTGGGGTTTGACAATTTTATAGAGATTTCTATATACTAGATACACATATATGATAAAAATAATATACATATAGGTATTATAATAGAAATAATAAAAAAATAATACTTTTTTTTAGGTAATATAATAGTTGCGAAATATTTATCTAACTATACATATATGTATTATAAAATGCTTTGTCCTGAATGACTGACTGACTGACGGATCAATGCACAACCTAAACCGCTGATCGTAGAGACCTGGAACTTGGAGGGTGTATTCTTTGTATGACGCAGGCATCCGATAAGAAAGGATTTCTATCCGTAAGGTGGTGAAATATCCATACTTAATTTCAGCTTCCTAGTAACAAGAGCCTCGGAGCTATGCCGCGGACAGACAGACAGACAGACAGACGGACATGGCGAAACTATAAGGGTTCCTTGTAGGTAACTCTGTAGTTTTTAATTTGAATTCGCCCAGCGCCAGCGAATCCGAACTATTCCGAACCCACGATTTCATGGTCATTGGTCAACAATGAAGCAAAAAAATTTTGTTTTTAATGGCGCTTCACCATTCTTGTTATTGTAATTCAACACGAGTGCATGCAAAGGTATTACATAAACTAACCTCAGAGCACAGATGCACCTCATGCAATGCACTCGACAATTTCTGCACGGGAGTCGATTACAAAGTATGACGTAACAGAACTAATAGACCAATTGAGGTGCATCCGACACGTTGGGAACCACGTTAGGTCCCACGTGGACCAGCTGCGTGGTCCAGCACGTTCCAGTGGCCAGACACGCTTTTTTAAAGGGTGTAATTGAAAGATTGTGCGTACTTTATTGAGAACGTAATGGATTTTAAAGTGGACAATAAGCATTTTGTGAAGAATTTTGAAATTATTTACGGTATTTGTTTAATAGTGTGATAGATAAATTGTTGCGAAATTATAGGTAGATTGAATGTTTTGTGCTGTAATAGTTGCCGCTACTCGACAACAGATGGCGCTGTCAACCACTTTATGTAAGCGACAAGTGACGAGTGCGAGTACTAACTGTGATGCATAAAATTAATGAATATCAAGTGAATATGAACTATTGAAGCTTATCTTTAATCAAATTAATTTAAATTATCGTCTCGGTGCGTTAAGTCCACGACGAGAGCTATAATTAGCAGCACGATACCGAATATTACAACAATTAATCGGGAATCGATTATAGTCGATAATGACCGTTAAATCGAACGCCCATAAATAGGTATCGATTAAAATACCACTTGAACGTCGAGCGAACAGCGTGCGACGCAACGGGGTGTTAAAATAAAAGGGCAAATGGAACTGTTAGGGGCTATAGGTACCTACCCAAATAATTATAATGTGAGGAGAAAAATAAATAAATATTTATTTTTTACAAAAAAAAAATAATATTTTAAAATCATATTATAAAAAATATGCTTAATATTATTAAATCATCGCATTCATATTTCAAAATGCTATAAGAAATAACGTTTATTTTTAAACTACACGTTTTCACACTTCCCAAAGTGTGCGAAAAAACAAGAAACATTTATTGCTGTTCCCAAAACAATCCTGCATGTGTTAACATCTACAAACATGGTGTTACTGATCCGTAACGGGGTTTGAATCCCGATTGGTTACATTCCTTTATCGCCGACGCTTTATCAAAAATGCATGCCAAAAATTTGCTGTAAATAATTAAAGATGGGTTGGAAGTTGAAATTAAATAAAATTTAAATGGGACCACACGGGAAGCACCAGCTTTCAAATAAAAAAACAATTTTGCAAATCGGTCCAGGCGTCTTCGAGTAATCGGTGAACATACATAAAAAATAAAAAAAAAAAAAGATCCCGACGAATTGAGAACCTCCTCCTTTTTTTGAAGTCGGTTAATGAGAATGCTTGCACCTCGATTATTGGTTGTTTAATTTTATTTAATCAAGCGTAATAAAACTTATAATTATGTAGTTTTTTTCTTTGAAGTGTTTTTACACGAAATAAGATCTTTGTAAATGACATAAATATAGTTTTTTTGTTTCAAGCCAGCAACTGTGGCATTCCCCTCAGAAAAATTACCTAAGAAGCTTTACCTACTTCGTTGAACAGATTTTATTAAAAATAGAAAGTGGTGTTCATGTAAATCTAATGAGCTACTTTTTAAATTGTTTGAAATCCAGTATTATGTAATCTGTGTATATATAGATCTTGTTGTGTTTGTCACCTAACTCCTCCTAAAAGGCTTGACAGATTTGGATGAAAAGTTGTGTGTATATTTGAGTGGGTCCCTGGATGGTTTGAAAATATAATTGGACCCCGAAGATGTCGTCGTTTTCAAAAACGTTAAGTTAGGACAGTACCTACAATGCCTGCCGGGTTCACTAGTCTTATATAAAAAATAGGCATTCTAGCCAATATAGGTAATTTTTAAGACCTGTACTAAATGAAATTTAAAATTTGGCGCAGCTTTTTATTATAAAAACGGAAGGGTTATAATATGTTATAGTTGTCTAATTGTAGTAGGTATTCTGTAATTATAGTTCTTCTACGTGTTTTTTTTTTAAATGGCATCTCGCAGGTCAACCTAGAAGGTTGTCGACTGCTTAACCGGGCTTGCCTGTGAAGTGCCTTAAATGAATTTAGGGCCTCCAGCCAGGGCTTAACTTACAAAACTAAGCGACTACACGCTAAGTATCTATGTGTGTGTACATTGGGTGACATTCGTATTCATGTCTTTAATTTAGATAAATATGTATCTATCACCTTAATACCTTTTACAAAATGTTTTACTGAATATCTATATACATATATACAAGTTAGTATGTATGAAAACAACAAAATAACACGCTAGATTATGATGTAAAACTAGAGTAAAAAATTACATAATTTTCATTCTATTTTTAAAACAATGTTCTCAATGGCCTAATGAACGTTTATTTTGTGTCAAAAGGTCGTTGACACCGTTTTTTTTTCGTATTCATAAACAGTGACTGCGATTGCGTGCATTCTGCCACATGCGGCGAGTGTTGCCAGCTGCGAACTCGTAATTATTATTCATTGATATTTTTTTATTCATTTTCTTCGATATTTTCTTGGAAGCGTAGAGATCATTATATTATCATATTTTATGTAATAGAATTCTCTTGCTGATTGAAATTAATAGTGTATTTAGGTATAAGTACGCATTGTTGCTCTGAAGGGCTCATAAACCGTCATAATTATTGACAGCTAATATCTTCCCAGTACCTACGCGAAATCATTGTTGACGAAGTCAGAGACGCACATCTATCAAGTACCGTTTTATTTTACTGCGTATTTGACGTCAATAAATGCGAATCTTTATGAGTGTGTCGGCGTATGATGTCCTTAGTTTTATTCGAAACACGTAAAGTATTTTGCATAATTGTTCTTTGTAATACTAGTAGTTATGTGACAATAGTATTGGTATTTGCGATTTAATTGACACCTGTCATTATACGATGAAGTTATCTTTATTTTGAAAATGATAATAAATATCTGTATATCATTATTAGTAAATACTTTAACTTATTATACTAATTATTTATATCATTGCTAAAAGAATTCCGTAATAATTATACTTAATTAAAAAATAACCAAACAAAAATATTTATTTTAAATGTAAGAGCTTTTTTGTGTGTAAAAACGTGACAACCCTAATCCCACACTGTGGGGTATACCACGTGTGTTTCATGAAAAAATATTTTTTACCTTTTTGCCTGATAATTAGCTATTTTTATTGTTATTTTGAAATGTGTCTCGTATGTTGGTAACGGGTGACATGTTTTGAGGTTCTTTTTATTCGGGCTAAAGTAATTCGATGTTATTTTTTCATGGTATCAGTACAAAAGTCAAAAGTCAAAATTTTTATTTCACATAGGCCTACAAATAAAGCACTTATGAAAAGTCAAATTAGTTGCACGGTTCCAAGTAGTGGGTCCTATGGAGAAGAACCGGCAACTACGTACAACACAACAACAACAACAACGTACAAATATAGATAGGTAAGTAGGTACTTTTGCTTTATTTTTTTACAAAGACCTATTGAAGATCGAACGAACATTCTTCTTCTGAATGAGATAGACTGTTTTATATGTAAGGATTGGCGGGTAAAAGTGACAAAAAAACAAGTTTCCTTTTCTTGTGTGTTGTGACTTTTCCCATCATTCGTTCAATTAAAATGAATTTTAAGAAAATATTTGGACGTATCTTAACATCAAATCACTAAGTTCTCCTTTTAATAAAGGCTATATATATATATATATATAAAGGTACTTTTTATTTTTATCTGTCGAATTACCTTGCAGATTTTTGACAAACTCCAAAAAAAATATTTTTTTTTTCAATTTTCGCAAACAAAAACTCCGCTAACGATATTACATTCTTCCTCTTAATTTGTGTCCCCTAAGCGTATAGCCTTTTAGATAAATCATTATTTACTAATAATTATCCCTATGACGAGGATTCAAGATAAAAATATGAACAGTAACATTTTCTTGCAACTTGAAAATAATATAATTAATCAGTGTTGTTTATTGCTTTATACAAGTTGTTTTTGAGTTAATTACAGTACAATAGTAATTAAGGAAACTCATTCCTAGCATATACTAGCCATGTTTGAAAGATCCCATCATCATCATGGCCCCGTGTCAATCTGCTGTTTGACACAATCCCATGGCACGCCACTGAGCTGAGAGATCCCTTACGAAATATTTTTTTTTTAAATATTTTATCATGTGGAAAAAACAACCTTATTTTTTGACTAAGGACGTCGGAATAAATCCTAAAATCGACCTGCAAATAGTCAATTAATATTTTAATTTATTATTTATTTAGTAAATTAATTCTAATTATTCACTTGTTTACGGTAAACGCTGCTTAGTACGTAAATTATGTATTTTACTCCACAATGCTTATGTAAATACGTTGATTGAGGTTTTCCTGAAGCAATTGTTTTCCATAAGTGCATAGTACATCTCTTGGGTACATTCCCGGTTGACGGAGATGAGGATGAATTTATTGACGCAAAATTTTAATAAGAGTCATCATCTGCCTAGCCTTTTCCCAACTATCTTGGGGTCGGCTTCCAGTCTTTAACCGGATGCAGCTGAGTACCAGTGTTTTACATGGAGCGACTGCCTATCTGACCTCCACAACCCAGTTACCGGGTAACACGGTACCCCTTGGTAAGACTGGTTGTCAGATTTTCTAGCTTCTGAATACCTTAACGACTGTCAAAGATCTACAAATGACAACCGGGACCAACAGCTTAACGTGCTTTCCGAGGCACGGAGGAGTCTCGCTATGACAAAGATGGTCACCCATCCACGGACCGACCGCGCCAAGCGCAGCTTAACCTTTGATCGGTCGAACCGTGCGGCTGTTACTTAGCCACGAAATAAGAGTATTTTATTTATTTATATTTTTAAGAATTTATAAAAAATAATTAGTCATTTTATTTATAAAAAAAGTCCCTTTTACGTCACATTTGAACAAACAATTGAACATAGTATTAAATTTAGTTCTTAGAAAGAATCGTAAGTAAGAATGTCAGTTTGTTACGCTTTCACGGTAAAGTGACTGAATTGATTTATGTAGGTATATGATATTTGCTATGTGAATAAATGGAATCCTGAAAATAGTTTAATGTATAGATAGCTATGGAAGAATCGATACGGTAGTAAATTTTACTATGGAAAGTTTACTCCACTATAATATTAGCATAGATAAATAAAGTCAATACTACCAACAGGCCTGAGATATCCATAAAAACACGAATGGTAATCGGTATCACAGCAAACATTAATAAAAAAATGCATGCAACCTCGTTGCATTGATAGAAAAAATAAATGAAATACACGAGTAAAATTATAATTTAGATATTTTTTTAAACTTTTTATTAACACTGGAAAATATGTTTTGTATGCTTACAGATAAAGTTCAAAATTCAACACTCACATATTATTATCCCAAAATAAATCAGCTCAATTTATTATTACTGGCAACATTATATCTGTCTTCGTCGCAACGAAACGGGAACCATTTTTGGTAGTCAACATATTAAGGCCATCAAATATTTTATTCATGTCCGTTAATTAGTTTCATCCGTTATTAGTACAATATCAATTAATCGAATAATTTATTCGATTAATTTGGGACGCATAATTTACGGCGCTTCCTTATTGAATGTTTGGAGTAAAAGCACGAATGTCACACGAGCGAACTACATAGTATCATTTTCTTGTGATACCACACAAGTTGTTGATATAAAAATTGCTTGATATATCTATACATATAAAATGCTTTTTCCTGAATGACGGATCAACGCACATCCTAAACCGCTGATCGTAGAGACTTGCAACTTGGAGGGTGTGTTCTTGGGATGACGTAGTCATCCGATAAGAAAGGATTTTCCGAAATTCTACCCTTAAGGGGATGAAAAAGCGGGACAAAGTTTGTATGAAACTCTGTCATTTTTTATTTGAATTCGTATAGCCCACGTGGGCGAAGCCGGTGGCGGAAGGCTAGTAAGGTTTTATGACAGTAATACGCAATGGGTAAACGTATAAAAAGTAACCGTTATTTTTTATACTAGGTATTATAAACAAGTCACAATGACCTTTGAAAGCACTAGGTAGTTTCGATACTACTTGTTCTTAGGAAATAAAGACAACACTAGGTATTTTATTATTCAGCTATAACTTTTTATTGGTCGTCGAAAAATAACGGCTTGGATGTATGCTTTCTTTAGGTTGACAACAAAGAGATGGTGGACCTTAACAATCATGAGAAAACTATAATTGAAGTTTTGATTCATTGAGCAGCATAAGGACACCAGGGGTTTTTTTTTTCGGATGAGAAATTATCAAATGACCCCTCCCGCCGTGGGTGGGGCGGAAGAGCGAAAGAGTTACCGCGCCTCCGATAAACAAAGGGCTAAGGAGGAACATGGATGGGTTTTAGTTAGTAAGAGTCTGACACTCCTTCCTCCCCCCAATGCGGAAGAAGGCATTTGATTGTGACAACTATTTCAGCTTATAATAAAACAATCCATAAAAGGTTTAATGCAAACTTTCTGGAGATATGCGTCACAGGTTTTATTCCACAATTTTGCTCTCACGACGATATCAAAAGTTTTTTATGTCATGTAGACTAATAACAGCTGTGTAGTTCCTAACGGTTGGTACTATGGAGATCCACTGTCCAGAAACTCTGGCCAGGAAATATTATTTAAAAATAAATTAATCCTCTTACTTACACAATAGTGTATTGTAAGGATCATGTAGGACAATATATTCACTTATTTCTACTGGAACATCAATAAAAAAAGTGGTTACTCACATATTAGAAGCAGAGGTACATCGATACCTACGGTCCACCACAAGCCATGTCTCTTCCAGAAACTGGTCCCAGTAGACTGGGACTCCACATCTCTTCGCTGTAACAAACAAAAAAATACCAAGTTAACGACGTCCAAAAATGAGGACAACTGAGCCAACCGAAGCTTTTTGACAAGTTTGCCAAATTTCAATGAATGTTAAGCTGCTTTCAGACTACACTATAATATAATAGCATATTGTATATAGCTTATGGCTAGACACGTTTACACTGTACTGTACTAGGTATATATTATTGGCTATGTATGGTGCGCGATATTGTTGTGCTATGAGCTTTATACTATATGCTATTATATTATAGCGTAGTCTGAAAGCATTTTCATGTAGTAGTTTTAATTTACTTATATTTAATTACTAGATGTCTCTCACACTTTCACCCGCAACTACTTTGCGCACCCGGGTAAAATGTAGCCTATGTCCTTTCTCAGGCTCTAGACTGTATGTGTACCAAATTTCATTTAAATCGGTTCAGTAGTTTTGGCGTGAAAGCGCGACAGACAGACAGAGTTACTTTCGCATTTATACTAATATTATAAAGAGGAAAGATTTGTTTGTTTGTAGGATTTTAACTAAAAAAAAATAAAAAATCTTCACCGTTAGAAAGCTACATCTATACGAAGTGTCATAGGCTATATTTATTTCCAGAAATAATTAGGGATCCCTACTAAAACTTGAATAATGTAACCCAAGGTGTAAAAAAAAAATGTGCACGCGGGCGAAGCCACGGGCGGAAAGCTAGTATCTAAGATTAGTAAGGATTTTTTAACACAGCAAAAGACCAGAAGCTAGAATATAGTATAGCAAAGGCACTGCTTATTTCTTAAGCTGTTTCAGCCACGGTTTCCAGTAGACCTGAAATATCCTGCTTTACTGACAAAAACTTCTTTATATACTTAAGTCAATTAAATTACAGTGTGTTCATCGCCAGGGGCAAATGCCTATGCCAAATTTAGCTGCTGCTGCAATTATTGCTAACACACATTATCTGTAGTAACTCTCGCATTTCTAGTATTTGCGCAATTCATCTATCTTAAAAGAACCTTTTTAAGACTTAAACGAGAAGAAAAACTCAGCCATAAAATCCATTCCGAAGAAAATCTACGTTGACAGATAAAATAATGCTAAGTCCAAAAGTACTTTCAACATGAATAAAACAAGAAGTTACATCTATATACTCAGGGCCAAGTTCAATCACAGACGGTAACCTAATCCGCCTATTAAATAAAAATATATTTTAACCAGGAAGCGAGAATTTTCGTGTTATCCACTTCTTGTCCAACCAAGGGTTGGTAATCGACCGTTTTAGGAATATAAAACCCAAATGATAAGATCCATCGTAAGACAGAAGTTTGAATTTATGGTAAACAGCTGTTTCGAGTTGATCGGACTGTTATCTTGTCGGTGAACTTGGGCCTTAATCCTAAATGGAATCCTGCTAAGTCGGGCGTTAAGATAGGATTATCTCAGACCCTTTCAGAGCAAGGTCGGCGTGACCTTGGCGCTGAGACCTTGGAAGGTCGGGGGCTGGCCTTAAACAATGCCAGGCTACTGACCTCGGGTATGCAATAGATACACAGAAGGTTAAGTGGCGACAACTAGTTCTACACACGGGATAGAATGTTGTTATATTGTTTATCGTGGGATGAACGTAGTGTTAGTAGGGACGAAAAAAGTCCCCAATACCTCGTACTCTGGCTGCGCTTAGTGATGTCTTGGATTCTAATCCAACAAGCCCCATGGCTTGTTTGCGGATGAACGGACGAAGATCTTGTTGGCGTGTCAGAAGTACTGTGAGAGGGATTCATGAAAGAGTTGATAACTTTTTTTATATATAGGTATATATTTTTTTTTATTACTATAACTGTGGGGATTTTGGATAAAAAAGAGATGGAGGAATAGAGAGAATGATAAAATGAGAAGGGAGAGAAATGCCTGTGCTAGATAAAATATCTCTGCTCATCTGCCTAGCCTTTTCCCAACTATGTTGGGGTCGGCTTTTATTCTAAACGAATGCAGCTGAGTATGACTGCCTATCTGACTTCCACAATCGGGTAACACGATACCCCTTGATAAGACTGGTTGTCTGACTGTCTGGTTTCTTACTACGCGTAACAACAGTCATCGATTTACAAACACAGCCGGGACCGACGGCTTAGCGTGCTTTCCGAAGCACGAAGGAGTCTCAATATGTCATAGATTGTCACCCATCCACGGACTCACCGCGCCATGCGTAGCTTAACCTTTGATCGATCGACTCGTGTGGCTTTTACATAGCCACGAGTTAATTCTCAAATGAGTTTCGTAACAAGGAGTTTTGTTTCACCTAATTTGTGTGTATGGATTTTCTGTACTTATTATTTTATCATCCCTAGTCCAGACGGGCCGCCATTAAGCGATGGCTACCTACAAACCGTACGCTTATGTTTTACTTACGTTAGAATTTCCACTCCAGTGTTTATTTAGGAACAAAGTAAACGACAAAAATTTTGCTTTTACTCTGTTTTGAACTGTACCAATTGTGTTTACGAAAAATTTAAACAAAGTCGTAATATATTTTGTTCTAATTCTGCCACAGAAATTAACAAAATGGCGTAAGGATGGCGCATTTCAATGTCAATTTCATGCTGTAAACATCATTATTCATTCATGCTATTTTTTTATAGGTTATGATTTTGTTAACATTTTTCTCAAAGCCAATTGGTACATATTATATAGTAGGTAATGTACAAAGTTATTGTGGCCGTTTTGTGGTCAGCGAATTGAAATGAACGTTTATTTTCAGTTTCGTTTGATAAGGTCTGTAAACCTAAATTGTCAAAGGGAAATAGGGCATTCTCTTTTGTGCCCGTTTATATATATGTAGTTGTTTACGCACTGTGGGTTGTTTCAAGTTTGTTCTAGAAAGAAAATTAATTAATATTTCGTCATCTTTGCGTAACAGGGTTCTAGGTCACAGAGAGCAATTGAACTAAATATTATGTAAGTATGTCGCAGGTAAATAAAACTAAAACTTTTTTCTCATCTAAATTATAATCTTCTCTCTTTTACCGAGTTAAAAAGGTTTTTTTTATATTGAGTGGAAATTCTACGTATTCTGATACAACGATTTAGATTTTAGAAAAATAAACTTGACACATGCTTTCCTAATTAAACATAAAATATTATATTCGATCAGTAGAGTATTATTGTACATATTAGTACATGTATCACTACATAGTATAAAACAAAGTCGCTTCCCGCTGTATGTTTGTCCCTATGTATGCTTAGATTTTACTTTAAAACTACGCAACGGGTTTTGGTGCGGTTTTTTTAATAGATAGAGTGATTCAAGAGGAACGTTTTAGTATATAATATGGCTAAAATATTGCGGGCGAAGCCGCTGGCGGAAAGCTAGTTTTATTTATTGATCAAGGATACATCATTATCCTTACTAATATTATAAATGCGAAAGTAACTCTGTCTGTCTGTCTGTTACGCTTTCACGCCAAAACTACTGGACCGATATAAATGAAATTTGGTACAGAGATAGAATAGACCCTGAGGAACAACATAGGCTACTTTTTACCCGGGTGCGCTAAGTAGTTCCCTCGGGATGCGGGTGAAACCGCGGGAAACAGCTACTTATGAATAAAAGTGAAAATCTCTACTCAAATAGGTAGGTACTTTTTGTTGTTCATATTCCAACATCAATTACTCAAAAACACAACATTGTAAATGAAGTAACCTTTTCTAGAACCTCTAAACATCAGCCAAGCATCGAACCCGGAATTCTTCGATACATGTGAAAGAAGATAATTAGAAACATCGGCGCCTTGCACTACAAGTTATCGTCTAACAATAACGAAATAACTTTTTGTAGCGTTTATGCCAGCGACAGGCATTTCAATTTACTTCTAGGATATTTAATTAAGTTTCATAGCTATTTTATCCATTATTTTATTTCGTTTATCATTTTACACACATATTCGTTTACGTCTTTAATTATTATTAATAAAAAAAATATTGATATTAAACTTTTAAATCATTTGTACAGAACATACACGTGTATGTGTATCTAGTTATACTATTTAACATACATTTGTGTGTACACATGTGTGTTTGTGTTTTTAAATGTTATTATTGTTGTATTAAAAAGCATTGTGATTGAGATCACGTTATACAATACTAAATAATCCGCTAATGTTTTGAGTGGGTTTAGAACCCACAAAATAAATCCCGCATTACCCCACTCTATATTAAACGATTCAATTAAAGTAATTAAACTGACAGTTTTAACACACGACCAGTCGACTTAACTCGTTGACTTTTGAAAAACTAGTCCAATCACCGTTTATATTTTGACAAGGCGATTAATCGATCGACCAACTAATCTGTTGTTTTAACGTTTAGAACGGGTTTTACACTCAGTTTAACATCCTAAGCTATTTAAAGAATTAGGGTCGTTTTACCACTATGGAATATTATCAGATTCATTCAAATTTTAAACATCATTCGTAGGGTTACCTTAGATGGATTTTGCCTTTACCTTTCCGGTGATCGATAGTGAAACTAGCCTAAGGTGTTGCATAGCAAATGATTTTAACAAAACATCATGCTAGTTTTCCCCAAAGGAGAGGCAGATTGGTTTAGACATGTATGATTAAAAAATTATTCCATCAGGATAGGATACCTTTTACCCGACTGTAAGGAAAGGGTATGTTTTTCGCGCCTATCTTTGTTTTTTGTAATATATTTTTTTAAGGTATTCTTAGACTCGTCTCATTAGTCCAAGTTTTCTTAGATAGGTGACATAAAAAATATTATATCATTAATTGTTTAAGGTATTTTTTTATTCTCCTGTTTTTAATATACTACTAGATCTGTCTTTAAGTAGGCATTATTGAAAATTTCCTACAAATATCTCTTTCTATAACATTAAAGATGATTCAACGGCCCAAACAATAGCAGCTTAGCTGTAAGCACTAAGTATATTAATCCAGCTTAAAGACGTCGCTTCAAGCATAATTCATTGCGTCGTTTTTGCGAATATTAAACACGTAAAACATTCCCAAAATATCTTGACCTTTCTTTTTACACTACAATCAAACTTCTTAAAGAAATAAGTACAACAATTGAATGAAAGGAGGTCTTTCTATACTGGTCATTGAAGCGAATCTTACTCAATGTGTTTTGGGGTTTTGAACTTAAAAGCTAGAAAAATAAAGTGGTTTTTCGTTTGTGCTCGTGGTGTGAGATTCAGTTTGAATTACTGACGTTTCCTTGCGACCGTGAACTCTCTGGCCATGTTACCATGACATCGAAAAATGTACAAAAAGTATGAAGATTCCTGATTAAGCATGGTTTAATGCGTTCGCTTTTGTTTGCGGAATCATGAAGTTTATTTATCATCTGCCTAGCCGTTTTTAGGGTTCCGTAGTCCGACAAGGAACCCTTATAGTTTCGTCATGTCCGTCTGTCTGTCTGTCCGCGGCATAGCTCAGAGGTTCTTGGTACTAGGAAGCTGAAATTTGGTATGGATATATGTATATTAATTACATCGACAAAGTGGTAAAATAAAATTATGAAATGATTATTTTTTAGGGTAGCTCCCGTACACGTAAAGTGGGAATGAATATTTTTTTTCTCATGTATCCCATCGTGTGGGGTATCATTGGATAGGTCTTGCAAGTTAAATTATATTTTGTACCTAATTATCTAGGTATATCCTAGCTGTTTCTCGCGAAAGCTTGAACCCTGGACAAGAATAAAGGATGATTTTTATCTGGGTGCGTAAAGTAGATTACTTTTTTTACCCGTCGTCAGTGTCAGACTCTTACTGACCAAAACCCATCCTGTTCCTTCCTCAGCCCTTTCCATTCCGGGGGCGCGGTATCTTTTTCGAACGTCCCGCAGCCCCAGCAGTCTATGGCCCTGGGGAGGGCCCTGTCAAAAGTAGTTCCCTAAGGAAACGGGTGAAACCGCGGGAAAAGGCTAGTCTATACTAATATTATAAAGAGGAAAGATTTGTTTGTTTGTAGGGTTTTAACTCAAAAACTACTGGTCTGATTAAAAAAAATATTTCACCGTTAGAAAGCTACATTTTTACGAAGTGTCATAGGCTATATTTATTTCCAGAAATTATTAGGGATCCCTACTAAAACTTGAAAAAACCAAGGTGTAAAAAAAGCGCCCACGCGGGCGAAGCCGCGGGCGGAAAGCTAGTCTGTTATAAAACTTTGTGAGACATGTTTCAGGATTAGATTGAATTGTTATAAAACACTGGTGTTAAATTTATTATCCTAATAATCTATTTTGTTGAGTTTACGTTACATTTTTTCGTTGTTCACGATGATATTACAATTTATTACAATGATAAAAAATAAGTTGTTATGAGTAATAAGATAAAAAAAATTCTTCCGCTAAAACCGATGAATGTTAGAAAATCGTAATAACTATATCATCATCATCAGCTTATATATTGCCCTACTGCTGGGCACAGGCCTCTTCTCACACGGAGAAGGCATGAGCATTGATCACCACGCTTGGTCTCTTTTTAGGTCCAGGGTTCCTCACGATGTTTTCCTTCACCGTTAGTCAGTGACGTCTAAGATACACTGAGAAAGTAACTACATATGACTAGAAAATTCACATTGGTACTTACCAGGTTTCGAATTTGCACACTCGTACACGAGAGGCCTTAAAATCTACTACCACGACTTTTAAAACTATATGTGTTTTATTATATTGCTAAAATAGGTTATAAATAACTAGCTATTTCCCACGGTATCACTCGCTTTCTGAACTAAGTACCTACTTCATGCATCAGATCATCGGGGCATTGTGGAGCAATGCCCTACCTTGAGATCACAATGCCCTACCTTAAAAATACCAAAACCTAAGTTAAATTATTATATTTAATTAAATTGTTTGTTCATAGTTTGAGATAAAAAAAATGTAGCTATAGGAGATTGATTTAGGAACCCGTGCTGCTTCGAGGGCAGATCAAATAATATGATAAAAAAAAATTCGTCCTACCTGTAACCGATGCTACCCTACCTTAAATTCGACCCTAGCTACAGCTCTGTCTGCATGACGATTTAAGCGGAAGATTTTTTATTATCTTATTACTCATAACAACTTATTATTATTTTATCATTGTAATATCATCGTGAACAACTAAAAATTGTAAGGTGAGCCGACAAGATAGATTATTAGGATAATAAATTTAACAACAGTGTTTTTTATAACACTTCAATCTAATCGTGAAACACGTGCAAGAGATTCCCACTGAATTTTCTAACAAAGAGATTACAAAACTCGATGTTTATGGATAATGAAGATTATTGGCATAGATATCTGTATTTATTTATTTACTATTTATGTACCTACACACATATCGAAGGAGAAAATAAAAAGGAAAGAAAAGAATATACAAAGGTAGTGCTTATTTCAACCGAAATCTCTTCCAGCATACCTGCGATATATATGTATGTCGGAGATACGGACCTCTTTGATGGAAACATTATTTGGCACCAGTGTCGTATCCATGACGACACTAACAGAGTCGATTACGAGCTGCTAACGAGGAGAATGAAATGATGGAAATGAGCTTCTGGTAATGTTCTGGTACGAGCGGTGAAGCCGTGGTGAAGCAGTGAGGACGTGATTGAAACTGTTGGTGCTGTGATAATGTTCAGAGTGACCTTTTGTAAAGTCAGATTAGGGAATCACAGTTTGTAACAATTAAAGTGTAATGTAAAATGTAAACTATCTTCCTGCTAAGCCCACAAGATAGAAGCTTTCCATATCTGATAACGAAAGTGTATAAGTATATTTCTATGGTTGTCGGAAACTTCAACTCACAATCAATATTATCATTCAGTTCAGACATACTAACACATTAACATATTACATTTAAAGATAAAGAAATGAGAATCGCAATGTATCACTACAATCACTTATAGAATTTGTAAAAAAATGAAAAAAAAATGTATATTTGTTACTCTTTGACGCAAAAACTACACAATGGATTTGAATAAAAAGTATCGTATGTGTTAACCCAGGATATCAACTATGTGTGTACCAAATTTCATACAAATCTATTCAGTACTTTTTTCGTGAAAGAGTAACATACATACAAATTTAATATCCTCGCAATCTTTTTCATTTTTAATATTAGTAGGATTAAGTACCTATATATTAAAGCCCGAAAGGTCGAAATTCAAGGTAATATAGCAGCATATTTTAAGACGACGACTACCGCCAATGACCTTGAGCAAATGGGCGGAGCTTGAGCTTCCCCCCCGCGACCCCGCAATGCATACCGCACGGTTGTCATTTTATATTTTGAAGAACTTTGACGGGTGACCATAATATTATGTAGAGATTCTAAGGACAGTCGCATATTGTATTTTGATATGCATGTCTAAGATATAAAAATAGAAATACAAATAACATCTGTCTGAGTAATACTTCGAAACACTAATTTTAAATTTCCAACCCCCACTGCATACTTCGTTTGCCAGAAAAGCAAAAATATTTTCAATTTCTTTAATCTGCAACACACGTTTATCGATCTGAATTGTTACAAGTTTCAAGAAAAAATTCTGACAACTAGCATTATTGAATTAATCCGCTGTGAAAGATGGACAGACAGACAGACAAAATCGCACCATAGGAGTTAATTTTTAGGCCATATTGGTGTCCACTTTGAGCTCTTCTAACAGAAATGCACGCAAGTTTTTTTCATATTTGCATTTTACGACATCTGCTGCTTCTCAAATAACTTCAGCTCATCTTCACTTGTATAAGAAAATCATATTAGTTTTGTAAAGAGAGCCTGGAAGCCAGTTAATTAGTCCGACGTTTCTGATCCATCTGTAAAGTGTCCGACCAAACCTTTGGCATCAGCTTTGCCCAAACCATTAGCTTAAAATTGGCCTAAGTTTTGACATCAACAGAACCGAAATTGAATAATCTATTACGTTTAAAGACCTAAAAGTGAGTGAGACTGTATTACAAATGATGTTAATATTTTAAATAAGCTGCAGGTAGTTTTATTTATATTATTAAGTTGATACACCGAACATATTAGTAAAAAGTCATTGTGGCTTCTTTGCTAAGGCACCTGCATCTCATTTATGAGTATGCAGATTCGAACTTCGAAACCTAGAAATTACGAATCTGACTATTCCAAAGTTTTACATGCACTTTTTTTAGTATAACTTAGACACCATTGACTAACGGTGAAGGAGAACATCGTGAGGAAACCTGGACTACACGTTCTGAAATCACCAATCCACCTTGAAAAAGCGTGATAATTAATGCTAATGCATGTCTATGTCATACCCAAAAGTGGGATAGTAAAGATTCCGATTATGACCAGGATTTTTTAAATTTTTACCTATCATGAACAATGGAATATCACCCGTTTTGGGCCCAATTTTGAAAGTGCCGCAAAGCAAAAAATCAATGCAAAAATAAATGTGCTAAATTCGGATATAGACTTTGTCTGAATGAGAATTAGCTGTTACATTTTCAAGCACCAAATTTGTACGACCCTTTTCCACGGTTGCATGCATTATTGAAGAAATAAAATAATGGAAAAAAATCCTACCATTGTATGGCATTTCGAAAATCTTTTAGAAAGATGCAATATCGATTTTTGACTTTGAAATCATTTATAATTACCGATTTAAATATTTTTGATCTTTATCTTTTTACCTTATATTACTAATATAAGGTTTTTTATAATATATTTTATCAGAAAAACTCACCGCAAAAATTGACAGATTTTTTTATAAAAAGATTATTAAATTGACATGCAGTAGCTCAATTTTCATTTAGTTTTGTTATTACAATTCATCGGAACTCAAACATAACCTTGGAATTGGAAAATGGTCGAAAGACCATATTAAGAAAAACATTTAAGAGAAAAATGTACGGAAGTCTAATTATTTCAGAATGTTTGTTTTACAAACTACGGAGAGTTTTTTTTTAATTTAATTCGTATACCAAAACATGTCGAAGAAAACATAAAAAATATTAGAATATGCATCGAGCCTTCATATTTCCTTATATGCCCCTTCATAATTATGATGACATAGAAACTACACTTTGTAATTTTAATCCCCATTTTTCCTCGAAAGTAATAGGTAGTATTTTTCTACTTTATCCATTTGCGATATATTTCAACAATCATTCCAAATCGATAAGGGTAGTTATTCCTGAAGTAATTATCAGCTCTGACAGACAGATAGAGAAAGTCGCATCCCATAAGGGTTACTTTTTACCATTTTGGTTCGGAACCTTAATTATACTATTTGTATATATCTTTTTTTTTTTCGTTTTCAGTTCTTCTGTCTTTGACTTCTGGATCAAAAATTAAAGAAAATCAAGTCCTTTTTATTTATCAGGTCTTTAGCCAAAGAATTAAGCGATTGCCTATTAATCGGCTTAGGCCTAGCCAAAATTCGTCGTTCTGTCGGATACTATTTGGTGTTGAAAATAAAACATAAGAGTGGCATAGTGAAGTAGGATCTTCATTTCTAAAACACTATGCTTCGTCTTATCTTTTAGATTGTGTGTTTATAATATTATCCCACATTAGATACCTTGACTAATAGATTAATATGTATATCATATGTGACTGCTTACTTGGCGTTTTTACTAAACTTCGAAAATGGTTGCTATGTAAAGCATCACTACCCAATGTTACCAGTAAAAAACCGGCCATGTGCGTGTCGGGCCACGCGCAGTAGGGTTCCGTAGTAAGTCTTAGTTAGTCAACTATAACTCTGTAACCGGTGAAGCCTACTTAGCCGTGATAGTTTACGAAAGTTAGTTTTTTTTTTTTGAAAGACCTATCTAACGATACCCTACATGAAGGGTTACGCAACAAAAAAAAATATTCATCCCCATTTCACGTGTTCGGGAGCTCCACAATTTATTTTTTTGACCACTTTTTCAGCGTGATCAATACACATATCTATACTAAATTTCAGCTTTCTAGTACCAAGAGCCTCTGAGCTATGTCGCGAACAGACAGACAGACAGACAGACATTGCGAAACTATAAGGGTTCCTTGTCGGACTACTGAACCCTAAAAATAAAACTAATGTAACCAATCCAAAATAGGAAAATGGTCTAGCTAAAATAGTCAGACAATACAATACATTTTACAATACTCTTTTAATAGCGTAAGCTTATTTTTTTATCATATTCTGCATTTTTTTTCAAATTCGTCTCGTAGCAAAGAAACTCGAACCCAAATTCACGTGTTTAGAAAAATATTTTCATTGGTAATAATTTAGATGGATAAACTGTTTTATTTACAAACCATTAAGTTTTGTTCTAAGATACCATCCTATGCCCTGACTTATAGCTACTATTTCTATAAATTCCAAACTATTAGGAAATATTATAACATAACATGAAAGAATTTTAATTTTGATGACTATCTCCGACCTACATGTAAAATTTAAATGAGGTATGCAATATTCTCGTTTTGAATACGCAAAGTATTAAAAGAAATACATATTTAAATCCTAAAGTGCATTTAATTATTTAGTAAGTCAATAACAAAATATATTTGTCCTGCCAAATTTAGATACACACATTTTAGATTATGACAGATTATGGATGATTTGGTTTGAAAACACGTTATTCACATCAAAAAAATATTTTATCCGCATGTAGTGCCTTTTCAATGTAATAATTATAATTCACCAGTCATCTTATCACAAACATAATAATTTATTTACATCGTAATGTGCTCGCTCTGAGTGACAACGTCTACCCGTGACAGTGGTCACAGACGTACTGCCCCCGTCGCCCGGTGGAGCCCCTCCGTAATTTCAACTCAACGTTTTGACAAAAGCACAAAAATTGACGTAAATGTACGATTTAAAAAAAATATACGTATACAAAAAGACAGATAATTAACTTTTCTATAAAATAGTACAGGTTTCATTAAAATCCGCTTGATAAATTCTATGTAAAACTCAGTTTTTCTTCTGCGTTAGACCTAACTTCATGATTTTTTTATACAATGTTATAAATACATAATTAAAAAAAACGTTATACAAAATTATCAAGCATATGCTCTAGTTTAGTATATATACTTTTCAAATCATGAAAGCAAGTCGTTAAAGCGTAATCATTAGCTTTAAAAGGGCCAAAGTCGTATATCGCCGCCTTAAGAGAAAAATTATTTAAATAAGCTTAGATACGGTGTAGGTTTATTATCTAAACATATTCATAGAAAACTAATTTGACATAATACGTACTTGCTTCGGAAATCGTAACTCATAAAATCTATACATATAAAATGCTTTGTTCTGAATGACTGACGGATCAACGCACAGCCTAACCTAATAGTAGAGACCTAAAACTTGGAGGGTGTGTTCTTTGTATGACGCAGGCATCCGATAAGAAAGGATTTTGCGAAATTCTTCACCTAAGGGTGAAAAAGGGGGTAAAATTTGTATGAAACTCTGTCATTTTTTATTTGAATTCATATGCACACGCGGGCGAAGCCTCTGGCGGAAAGCTAGTCCTTACTAACATTATGAATAAGTAAGTAACTTTGTCTTTCTGTCTGTCTGGCTGAACCGATTTGGATGACATTTACTATGGAGGTAGCTTGAACCCTGGAAAGGGACGGGATAGTTTTTATGTTCCCTCATGATGAGAGTGAAACCGCGGGAACCAACTCATCATCTGCCTAGCCTTTTCCCAACTACGTTGGGGTCGGCTTCCAGTCTAACCGGATGCAGCTGAGTACACGTGTTTTACATGGAGCCTATCTGATCCACAACCCAGTTACCTGGTAACACGGTACCCCTTGGTAAGACTGGTTGTCAAACTTTCTGGCTTCTGAATACCCGTAACGATTGTCAAAGATCTACAAATGACAACCGGGATCAACAGCTTAACGTGCTCTCCGAGGCACGGAGGAGTCTCGCTATGACAAAGATGGTTACCCATCCACGGACCGACCGCGCCAAGCGCAGCTTAACCTTTGATTGGTCGAACCGTGCGGCTGTTACTCAGCCACGAGCTCCTCCAACCTAGAGTATATAATAAAATCCATTACCTGCACAAATTCGTATGACCGACGCATATTTAATTATAAACTTCAATGAACACAGCACAAATCAAATCAATATTCCAATTGCAAACTAAATAAAACATTTAACAATATCCACTTCATAAAATCCTAATAAATCTACTAGTAAATTTGCAAACGACCATAGAGTTTACACTAAATAAAACATGTCGATATATCGGCGTTATATTCGCAACTGATAAACATACAACCAAACGTGACTAATTTTACGACAACCGTACCTACCTACTCTTATCTTACTGAAAATGTTCTATTTAAAAATGAGCCAAGTTCTCATATCTATCGATGTTTCAATGATTCATATAAGTATTATGCCCTTCTGAGTGCCAAAAGATAAGCCAGTGACGTAAATATCAGATATCTTTATTGATTAGTCGCATCATACGAAACTGATAAAAGATGCATCATGATAAATAATCACTTAATCTACCTTAAAATTGTTGAAACATTTTTTTTCACTAGTGCGTTCACTTGGTGGTACTACTACTGCCTATACAATAATTCTTAGGAGAGATTAGATTTTAGAATGACGGATATTCGTTTTATCGTGTGGGTTTTACTTACCTAACAAACATTAGTGTTTCCTATAATCAATGATTTGTAATAAAGACTGGTATCAAGAATAGGAAATTATCAAATTACTCCTCCTGCCGTAGTGTCAGACTCTTACTGACTAAAACCCATCCATGTTCCTTCCTCAGCCCTTTGTATTCCGGGGGTGCGGTAACTTTTACGAACATTCCGCAGCCCCGGTAGGCTATGGCCCTGTGGGGAGGGCCCCGTCACTGCTGCTGACATCTCTTTAGGGCGTGGAACACACGCGCCGTTGACGCGGGTCAGACAAAGAAAAACTTCGAAATATGATCTAACTTAATAGTCCTAAGAAAAACCACCAAGTTTAAATAACTGACGTCACTATTCTACTTAATAAATAAATACTTGTTTTGTACATTTTCTCTTGTATCCTAAGGAAACTATAAATTGTGCTGGGACAACACATAGGAATATTCCAATAATATGGAAGACTACCAATTTCCCGCAGTTTTATCCACATCCTGAGCGAACTACTTCACGTATGTACTCGGATAAAAACTGTCCTGTGTCATCAAAGGGTTCAAGCTATCTCCATACCAAATTTCATCTCAATTGGTTGAGCAGTTTTACTGTGAATGCGTAACAAACACAGATAGAGTTACTTTTATTATATTAGTAGATTTTTTGGACAGTCAATATTAGGCTTTAGGTAACGATAAGGCATTTTTACCAAATTCTTACGGAAACTTAGCTTAAGATAGATAAGATATAGGGTACGGACACTTCCTACATGATATTTTTTACAAATGTGTGTATATTATGATAAATAGATATAATAATATTTTTGCATTTATCTTTTGATCTCAGAAAGTATGATTCAATTTCTATCGAAGAAAAGGGTTTACATTTACGAGAACTTTGCCTGACTAAATTATTTTTTTTCCTAACGATACTAGTAACTTTTTCCCGTTGTTTTAGCCACATTCTGTTCGCGCACCCGAATAAACTTACTTTCCTATGTCCTTTACTGGGTTTTAATCTTTCTCTATACCAAATTTCATCGAAATCAGTCCAGCCATTATGCCGTGAAAGCGTAACAGATAGTAAAAGACACAGTTACATTAGTAAGAATAGGATTCAAGATTTTTTTCTTTTCACGGGGAAGTGTTTATGCATCGCATTACTTACAGAAGAACGGAAAATCATCAAATGCCTCCTCCCATATTGGGTGGAGGAACTGTCAAACTCTTACTGACTAAAACATATCCATGTTTCTCCTTCAAAGTCAAGTCACTGAAACGAAACTACAAAATACCAAGAATAAACGGCGGTAAGGTAGTAAGCGGTAAGGTGCGGTCTGATGTACTCATACTATTTATATATAAAAAAATTGTACCTTACCGCCCTAAAACTCTTAAGAAAACTTACGAAACTTCAATCGAATCTTCGTTTTCGTTGAGTTTGAGTAGGCCCCTTGGGCCGCGGTAACTCTTTCGAATCCCACAGCCCATGGTAACGGCTCTGGCTTACTATCCCACGTCAGAATTATGTACTAAAGGGATTCCCATCTATTATCACAGCACGTATGCTTGTTTTGCTTTGAAAACATACCTCTTTCCTCATATTGGCTGTTATTGAAGCTATTCGCTTTATTTCTTGTACACTCGTACGCAACGGAGAAGCTGGCATGTTTACACTTTTTTCGTAACTGATTTTAATTGTTTACACTAACATCCAATTGTTTACACTGATTTCATAGGTAATGTTTATCGAAAAATAATCGCTTAATATTTAAAATAATCCAGTTAAATGTTTTTCGTAAATTACAAAGTCTCATTTAAATAAATTAAATCACAATCAATCCGCACTATTGAACGGTTAAATATTAACTGAGTATTGTACGTGACTGCAATTAAAAGTTGTCATAATGAGTAAGGTTGAGGAAAACCCTGGCTGTAACTAAACGTCACAAAGCCTAGTTAATATATTAATTAATAATAAAATTACAGTTTTTTATTCAGAAGTAAACAGTCATTTAGTTCCGTAAGTTAACTATTGACCTACATTTAAGTGCAAGTCAACTAGAAGTCGGTCAATACGTCATCGTGACGGTTTTCGGTTAAAGGTGAGTCCCCATTACTAGTATTCATGGGTAATTAATTAGTAATCGCTTAGTGCTAAAAAACTTCAAAGTTCGGAGAGCAGACGCGTCTACTTACCACTCGCAAGTACTTTCCATCGAGCATAGCTTTTTAAAATATAAAGGATGTCTTTTTCAAAACTGATAAATTTTATATCCCTCCAGCTATTTTCCGCGTTTTCACCCATATCCCGAGGGAACTTCTGCTTCATGTCATCTGCCTAACCTTTTATCAAATACATTATGGTCGGCTTCCAACCTAATCGGATGCAGCTAAGTACTAATCTTGAACATGGAACGCCTGCTTATCTGACCTCTACAACCCAGTTACCGGGTAACACGATACCCCTAGATATAATTGCTTGTCAGACTTTCTGGCTTTTGACTACCGGTAAAGACTGTCAAAAATTACAAATGACAGCCAGGACCAACAGCCTAACGTGCTTTTTGAGGCACGGAGGAGTTTTGCTATAACATAGATGGTCACCCATCAACAGACCAACCGCGCTTTACTTTTGACCGCGACCTAACTTTTGATCGATCACCCGTGCGGCTATTACTTACCCACGAGCTCTTCTATATTAAACTAGCTTTCCGCCCGCGGCTTCGCCCGCGTGGACATTTTTTTACACCTTGGGTTACATTATTCAAGTTTTAGTAGGGATTCCTAATTGTTTCTGGAAATGGCCTATGATACTTCGTAAAGATGTAGCTTTCTAACGGTGAAAGAATTTTTAAAATCGGTCCAGTAGTTTTTGCGTTAAAACCCTACAAAGAAATACACAAATCTTTCTTCTTTATAATATTAGTATAGATAAAATAATGAAGCAAATTAAAATTCATATGTTGCATGTATGTATGCACTTTAACGAACTTGGAACTAACTGATATAACTCTTTCATTCATAGCATACGTACACCTATCGTTACGCAAGTCGGTCACCATACGCAAATTGTTTGTTACTAGGTATGAGTCAACTGAAGGGGGACATTTTATTAAAATCATTAATTGATGTGGTTAGGCTTATCGGTTGAAAACGAGTCATTTAGTCATCATTAGCCTTTGGTTTATCTTACTAATATTTATAAACTAGCTTGCGCCCGCGACTTCGTCCGCGTGGAATAGTGGTGCTCCGCTCCTATTGGTCTTAGCGTGATGATATATAACCTATAGCCTTCCTCGATTAATGGGGTATCTAACACTGAAAGAAATTTTCAAATCGGACCAGTAGTTCCTGAGATTAGCGCATTCAAACAAACAAACTCTTCAGCTTTATTATATTAGTATAGATGTAAAAGTTTGTAAGGATGTATGTGTAACGCAAAATCTACTGAAAGGTTTTGGATAAAATTTAGTACAAACATAGTTTATAACTTAGATCAACACGTAGAAACTTTTTATCTTTTTAAAAAGTCACATGTCATATTATTGTTTGATTTTTTTTACTTATTTTACAAATAAATCAACCTTTTGTGTCCTTTAACCAAATCTGGAAATCAGATACGCATGAAGAAAAAAGAGAAAAAAATGCTGCTTTTAATCTCAACACTTTGGTTTCTTTAAAACAACCGTGAGTGTCAAGTGTAAATGATAACTTTTACACCTACAAAGTGTAAACAATTATGGGGTCTACATCTTCTAAACGAAAAATAGCACTTGTTAAGTACATTTTAATATCTTAAAATTCATTTCTATAATATTTCATGCATATTTTTCGTGTAAACATATGTTTACACTGATTATCAACATTGTTTACACTGAAGTCAAAGAACATGTAATTTATATCGCTGTCCATACAAGACACATCTTACTTTACAAATTAATTAAAACATTACGTATGAGCCGCACAACCGGCATTACAACGCCTTGAGAACTGCCATCGACACAAATAACAATAAAATAATGGAATATTTATAAATCACATGCGTTTTATCTTCGATCATTAGTCAAGACACCTAGCCCTCGACAAATAGGTAGGTACTATATTACTTTACCCCTTAAGGCATCACCCAGACTGAGGAAGTCGGATGCAAAAGTAATTATGCTGCAACTTTGAACCGCTTTCACAATTAAACCACTCAACTGATTGACATGAAATTCGCTGTAGAGATAGATTGATATCTGGTTTTTATACGGGTTAACTTTTTTCCTTACTATGAAATCAACGACCTAAGTAAACGACACTAATAAAAAGGGCCTATTATAAAATTCAGGATTCCACGCGCGCCTCTAAGAGCTGTCAGCATAGATGACGGGGCCCTCCCCCAGGGCCATAGCCTGTCAGGGCTACGGGACGTTCGAAAGAGATACCGCGCCCCCGGAATACATAGGGGTGAGGAAGAAACATGGATGCGGTTTAGTCAGTAAGAGTCTGACACTAACGGCGAGAGGGGTCTTTTGATGTTTTCCCATATGAAATAAAAAGGTATAGTACTTGACACATGCTGAGCTGGACACTGGAGGAGCTCGTGGCTAAGTAACAGCCGCACGGTTCGACCGATCAAAGGTTAAGCTACGCTTGGCGCGGTCGGTCCGTGGATGGGTGACCATCTTTGTCATAGCGAGACTCCTCCGTGCCTCGGAAAGCACGTTAAGCTGTTGGTCCCGGTTGTCATTTGTACATCTTTGACAGTCGTTACGGGTAGTCAGAAGCCAGAAAGTCTGACAACCAGTCTTACCAAGGGGTACCGTGTTACCCAGTAACTGGGTTGTGGAGGTCAGATAGGCAGTCGCTCCATGTAAAACACTGGTACTCAGCTGCATCCGGTTTAGACTGGAAGCCGACCCCAACATAGTTGGGAAAAGGCTAGGCAGATGATGACATGCTGAGCTGGACACCCATTCGGTGCTAACTAGTTTTTAATATTTTTTAGTTTTCATTTCGTGTTTTTTTTATATACCTACCTATTAATCTTTATTATGTTCTTTCTTGTATTGTGTCTTATTTTTGCACTAAATAAATGATTTATCCATCTATCTTATTAGGCTAAACACAAACGAATCAATTTCGAAAGTGTTCCATTTTACCTAACTTAAAGTTTACATGATAATCACCATTTTCAAACGGTTATTATTCGTCAGTTTGTTTACGCCCTTAGACACAATAAATATGCTGGCTGGTGATAAATAAAGGCTCACTCCACCGCGGCAGCCGGTCACAGGTCGAACGGTTATCTGATATATCTTGGTGTGGATGTGCTTATTTTAAACCGAACCAGTGAACCAATAAAGTAGTACGAACATATAATTGTGAGCTTCAAAATTTTAGGACCATATTCTACGCCCTAATATTTTACAAGAATTTGTTAATATAGTAAGAGTTATCATTTTGAACTATACAATGTGTAGGTAGTTTTGTTTTTGTCCTAAAATATAAATAATAATAATAGCCTTAAAACTATAAGTCATGATTCATGAATGTTTTTTTTTTAGTACCTACTTCCATTAACGAAACACGAATAACACAAGATCTTAATTTTATCTAGCATGCCATGTAAAATAACACTAAATCCTGGCAACTAGATAATTTAAATTTAACATTCGAAAATTAAAAAAAAACAATTTATATCTTGCGTCACTACTGCATAAACTCGTTCAAGCGCCGGCGCATAATTCAAGATGCGTCGGATAATCGAACCGCTGCGAAGTGAGAGCTTTACAGTCAGTTAACGCGATAAATTATTTTATTGTTTACGTACTTTAAATATAACTTCATATTAATAAACATTTCACTTACAATTGGCAAGTTTATTTTTGCAAACGCTTATTAATTTATTTTGGACACAAAATCGATCTTTGGCCTTTTTTGTTAGTCAATTTGAAAGTCGTAGTGGCCTAGTGGATAAGTCACCGGTTTCTCGTGTACGAGTATGCGGGTTCGAAACCTGGCAAGTACCCATGTGACTTTTTTAAAGTCAAACCTACCAACCTACGTACTTTCTATGTGTACCTTAAGCGTCATTGACTGACTGTGAAGGTAAACATCGTAAGGAATCCTGGACTTAAACAGTCTGAAATCGCCAATCCGCCTTGAGCAAGCGTGGTGATCAATACTCATGCCTTCTCTGTATGAGAAGAGGCCTGTGTCCAGTGGGACTATAATATATAGGCCTATGATGATGTGGCCTAGAGTCTATTAACTATCCCATTGTTGGGTAAAGGCCTCTTCTCATACAGAGAAGGCATGAGCATTGATCACCACGTTTGCTCGCGGACGAACTTTGTGAAATATATTATGTAACTACATAATACGTGAAGCGAAAAAATTGGACCTAGTTCTCACATAGTTAAGTTTATAAGGAGCAGAGCCCTTACGGCTCTGCTCTTCTCTTATAAACTCCTTATATGACGTGCCAAAGCAAGTTTCATTGTGAAAAAGAGACGGTGCTATACGACGTTAGAAGCTGTGTCTCGCTCTTACACCTGAATAGTGACTGCCAAAACGAGTTGGTGGTACGGCCAAAGATTGGTCGTCGGTTGTACAAAGCTAATAAGAAAAAAACATGAGCGCGAACACTAGTTGTTACTTAATAAGCGTTTCGTAGATTCGATAAATGTTGATAAAAAGTATTTTTCTACGAATCCTTTAGGTTCTGTTTATTGTATGTTTTATCTACAAACAAAGAGTTGAAGGGTCCTGTTGATGTAAAATTAACATAATGGAATATTATTTGATTTTGTCTGAAACATTTGGCTCCAATTTAGGACAATCCCTAGTTTTATGTGTTTTCTTGACGTTTTTGTGAAGATTGTAACGTTAAATTAACTCAAAGTTAATGCATTATTTCTCTTTACTGCAACACTCGTCACATTTAAACTGGTTTTCTATAATCACATTTACAAACTGATTTTTACCTAATAAACCTATAGAAATAAATGCTATTCTATTCTATTCTATAATTATAATCATAATAATTGTAGTATTTGATTACGGTTACATGTAATTAACAATGTTAGGAGCGTGAATTTCAAATTAATAATTTACATTAATAACTCTTTGACTTACAAATTAATCTGTGTCTGATTGGAGCTAAAAGATGGAGTTTCTAACAATTAATCTACAATGTAATGTGATATAATAATATATTAGCTGAATTAATCATAAATTCTATAACGATATTTTTGTGATAAGATTTTGATGATTAAAATATTTGAGAACAGCGCCATCTCTTGTCGAGTAGAACAACTATTAAATGTTTCATATCTACGATGAAATTAATATGAATTATTTTATCGGTCGTGACGAAAGTGGATGTACGACTGCCTTTTTTTAGTAAATCTATACTAATATTATAAAGAGGAAATATTTGTTTGTTTGTTTGTAGGGTATTAACTCAAAAACTACGGGACCGATTTTAAAAATTCTTTCACCGTTAGAAAGCTACATCTTTACGTACCTAGTGTCATAGGCTATATTTATTTCCAGAAATAATTAGGGATCCCTACTAAAACTTGAATAATGTAACCCAAGGTGTAAAAAAAATGCCCACGCGGGCGTAGCCGCGGGCGGAAAGCTAGTATTTTATAATCTAAGATTTGAATTAAATTATTTACATAAAAACTTTAATGAAACAAAAATAAAAAAATAACCTATAAATAGAAGAAACTGCGTTTATTATCCGATTATCCGATATCAGCTATTTTTAACACTATTAAAATAAGAATTTCAACGCACCCTTTTTACCGTTTATCCAAACGATTTTGAGCTCTAATGTTAAGGTGGCATGACAAAAAACAGAAAATTCGCAAATGGCATTGTAAACATTATTTTGCTTCCAACAACATCTTATTCTTCATAAATAGAACTCAAAATCGGTCGAATCAGCTGCAAAAAGAGCTTTGATTTTTTCCAATCTTATTGTAAACTAGCTGTTTTCCGCGATTTCACTTCGCGCACCCAGATAAAAAGTAAAAAAAAACCTTCTTCAGGGTCTCCTCTATCTCCGTACCAAATTTCAGCCAAATTGATCCAGCCGCTCACGCGTGATGCGATGACCAAGCGAAATAGTGATTCATTTATAATAGCTTCCCAACAGATATTTTAGTTAATGGATACAAAAACTTGACAAATTATATACTAAAACCTTCCTCATTTATCACTCTATCTATTAAAAAAAACCGCATTAAAATCCGTTGCGTAGTTTTAAAGATTTAAGCATACATAGGGATATAGGGACAGAGAAAGCGACTTTGTTTTATACTATGTAGTGTTACCTGTAGACTATAGAGTCTATAGATGAAGTATAGTTTAATAAGAATAAGAAATATATAACGCAAAATCTGCTCCCGGATACCGACTTTGTTCAAAATAGTTTGTTTTAATTTGTAACATCTGGGATTCGTAGTTGTTGACTAGAGAAACAATGTTATTTTAATTTATTTTTCTGCAGTAATTGCGAGAATATCTCACGGATGTTGTTAACTAGATACCCAGGTATTTACGTAATTGTTTCTTAGATACGATTTTTATTAAGAAAATCGATGAAACACCGTTTTAGCGGATAATTCTGAAGGATATGTAAAAGTAAGTTTTGAGTCACAAAACCGTAAATTCTTGGTTAAACTAGATTTTAAAGGTTTAGTTGGCAATTCGCTAGGATTACTCATGGTAGATTGATCGCAGTGAGTGGGCAAAAATTCCATTGTAAATTATCATTAGTTAATTAAGAGAAGGCGAGAAATAAAATAAAACATTGAAACAGTCGACGTATTTTTCAATATTATAAAAGGCCTTTCCTTTTTTTCGGAAGGGAAATCATCAAATGACTCCTCTCGTCGTGGGTGAGGCGGGAGTGTCAGACTCTTACTGACTAAAACCCATCCATGTTCCTTCCTCGGCCCTCGGCGTTCTGGTGGCGCAGTAACTCTTTCGAACACCCCGCAGAATACAAGGGCTTAAAGTAATAAATCTTCATCAATTTATTCGTGTATACAGTCGAAATATTAATGGACATTTTACACCATTGTTATTGTTTATTTTAATATGTTAATCAATTACTTTATTGACATTTATTTTATTAATTATTTTGCTTTGTAAAGTGAAATTATTATTACCCACCTTTTAAACTATGTCATTACATGAACAACAAACACTTTGCAAAATTTTGTCGTGGATCAAATTTTTACTTAATAAGCACCTGAATCTTGTGTACGAGTGTGCGGTTTCGAAAAGTGGCAAGTGCCACTGTGACTTTTCTGAAGTCATATGTAAGTACTTTCTAAGTATATCTTGATATCACTGACTAACGGTGAAGGGAAAACATCGTGAGGAAACCTGGACTTAAAAG
Organism: Pyrrhia umbra; assembly: GCA_963891755.1. Taxonomy (NCBI): domain Eukaryota; kingdom Metazoa; phylum Arthropoda; class Insecta; order Lepidoptera; family Noctuidae; genus Pyrrhia; species Pyrrhia umbra. Next base: position 11,184,557 of record OY982933.1, on the reverse strand, counting down.
TCTGAAATTGCGAAACCGCCTTGAGCAAGCGTGGTGATTAATGTTCATGTCTTCTCTGTGTGAGAGGAGGGCTTTGCCTAGCAGTGGGGCAATATATAGGCTGATGGTGCTGATGAATTCTCTTATTTGTACGCCAGCCATGTACTACGTATTATAAGCGTTTTAACCACGTATTATCATCTACACACGTTAATAAATTAATTAATTTATTCAATTACAACGGTTCAAAACCAATTACAGTAATTCAAAATATAGATATACTAGTGGCCCGCCCCGGCTTCGCACGGGTAGGCAGTCTTTGTTTTTTAACCGACTTCAAAAAACATGGTTCTGTATTTGACCCGTATGTACGTGTTTTTATGTCCGCGATTATCTCCAAAACTACTGAACCGAATTGGATAGGAGTTTTCGTTCTTCAAATGCATAGTTTTCAAGGAAGGTTTTTAGTATAATACATATAGTATATTGGGATCTAATGAAGTTCTTCGGAGATACCCAATGGAACTCTTTAATTACTAATAGTAAAGGGACAGCGATTGCTGCTATCGTATGCCAGTGATTGGTTTCACTATTCTATAACATAACATCACACCTCTAAGCTTTAAAGGAGAAAACAGGGGTATAGAGTTCACCCTTATTCAAGGTGATGAACATTTGTCTAGACATTAGGATATTGTTATTTATTTAAATTACAAACTACTGCACTCAAAAGCAGTTGAAAAACATTTCTGCAAAAATAGAACTGGCATGGAAAATAATACAAAATGAAAAATAACTAATACATCGTTCCAGAAGTCGGTGTCTCCATTAGGTATTGTGTTGTGTATTTTCGTTCTATTTTTGCAAAAAGTTTTTTATTTTTTTTGGAATGGAAAATCATCTCCAGACTCTTCCCGTTGTGGGCGGAGCGGGGGTAAGTGTCAGACTGACTTAAATCGATCCATTCTGTTCTCTTCTTCGCTCTTTATTTTCTTAGGTCGTGGTAGCTCTTTCGAACAGCGCTACCAGGCACTTTCCCTGGGGGTAGGCCCCGTCAACTATGCTAACATCTCATTGAGGCGTGCGTGGAATTCATACGCGCCATCTACGCGGGCCTAATTCTTACCGGACGGCTAGCCACTTATTGCTTAAAGTCTGCAGGCCCGGGCCTGCAGTGGCCTGGAGTCGATTCCTGGCTCTAAATGCTGATGGCTTGGCTGGGGCGTGAGGTTTGTCTCCCTCACGCATCCCGCTATCTCCTTCTCTAGCATGACTGTTTCGCATAAGGAGGCGACTGCTTCCTATTCCCACTCGCTTTGGACCATGGTTTGAACCAGGGCCGAACGTGAGAGGTCACCGCCACCCAAGCGGGGCAAATCACCACTGTATGCTCCACTGTATGATCCTCACAATGTCGACACCCCGACGTTAAGAAACAGGACAGGAACCTCCCAAAATATCCGTGTCCGGTGAGAACCTGCGTCAGGCGTAGGCATAGGATCTGCGGTAGGGCAAGACGCCGTGGCGCCTTCCTAGCCACTCCTCAAAGAGGAGTTTTATCGCCACGATTGTGGGGTGCCATGCACTGGGCGTACGGGTAATCTTGATGATTAGGAAAAGCTGGAGAACGGTGAATTATATCCGAATGTATGTTTTATTGTTATATCTATAAGACATCGCGTGCCAACATATTCGCTAACAGTTAGGTGTAATACAAACGATCCTTACTCAGGTCCATCCGATACATTTAAATGTTTGGCCTTAGCAAAGGGAATTCTAGATTCTTAATTTCTGTTATGTATGAAAAGAGGTCATTTTTATACATAGAATGCATGAGCATTAATGCTTACTAAAGTGGAATAACATCTACATAATAATGATGACTTGAAAGCGCTTACTTTTAACAAATTCGTAACTTAGTTCTTGAAGCCGCTGAGGTGAAAGATATTATGTGATATAATAACTAAAAGAAAAAGAAAATTATGTATTCACCAAACTAAAAAAAAAAAACAGAAATATGTGGGATTCGAACTCGATGTAACCGATTCGCATGATCATTAATAGAGCCCCTCCGCTACAGTGCTCGTTGACATTGCAGGTAAAATTGACGTTCTAATACAACGTATTCAATTTTAATTACTGCTTATCTGCTTTAGAAACGGGCGTGATGATTTCAAAGATTGTAATGATAGCGAAAATGCATAATTATAAAAACTTGTAAGGTCATCCTATTAGAAACTTATTTCAATGCCTCACTGCTCATTCCCCATAATGATTAGCGTGATGATTTGTAGCTTAAAGCGTGACCCGATTCATAACAAACATTTTTAGTGAATTTCAAGTAAAACTGTTAAGACGTTTTCGCGTAAAGTTAAAACATATTTTTATTCTTACAAACTTAAAATTTGATTTTTTCACCCTAGGGCTAAAATCTTGAAAAACTGTGAAACACGTATTTAATTATTTTCATTTTACAGTGTTTCTACAAAATTTGAGTTTAATTGAATCAAAAATCAAACTTACTCCATACAAACTTTCAACCCTATTTTAATATACTTAGGGTTGGAATTTTCAAAAATCCTTTCTTATTACTTGTCTAGGCAATAAAAGGCACCTCCTGTCCAAATTTCATTACTCTAGGTCCAGCCGTTTCGGCTCTGCGTTGATGAGTCAGTCATTCAGTGTATGAGGTTGTCATTTTATATAATAGTATAGATAAAAAGGTTATCAACTCTTTCATGAATCCATCTCACAGTACTTCTGCACATGCCAACAAGATCTTTGTCCATTCATCCGCAAACAAATCGGTTGTTGGATTAGAATCCATGAGATCATTAAGTGCAGCCAGATTAATGCAAGTAAATTATCTATGCCTCTGACGATTTTCTGTTTCAAACTGAAATCTGTAGTACACTTAAATAAAGGACTGTCTGGTTCAGGAAAAATGCATTTCAGCGCTGAAATTATCAGCTCCAATTGTGCGAAATTAGGTTTAATTTAGTTCGTCTCTCATGCTAATGTGCGCGTGAGTAATACGATGCTAATCTCTCATTGTAGGACATAACGACGAACAAATTGTTCAGTTTAAAATTATTTAGCACTTCAATTAATCTTTACGTTAAAAAAAAATAATCTAGTTAGAAAACATTTGGAACCTTGAACCTTGGAATTATTTTTTTACCTGACTCTGAATCATAATAACCCTAATTATGTTTTTTCTTGCAAACACATTGTTGCATCGCCCGCATGTAATTATTCCGATGACGTCAAATCAGTTCAATGTTTACGAACATTAGTTCCGAACACTGACCACGTTAACGATAAAAAAATCGTTAAATATTATATTCAATGAAAATGTATAATAACATAGCATCACGCCTGTTTTCTATGAAGCGTTTGGCAGAACTGTACACATAGAAGAATGTCTCAATAAATAAGCATAGCCATTCAAATTCAACTAAATTTTTATCATCTTTATACCTACTTATATTAGTATACTTTTAATAATTTTTATGATATCAATTCATATCTACATATAAAAATAAAGTAAACATATAACAAACAACCAAACTTTTTATCAAGTATATTTTAGGAATATCATAAAACATGATATTAGGTAATTAGTATACTTTTAATATTTTTTATGATATCAATTCATACATATAAAAATAAAGTAAACATATCTATATACATAAAAACCGGCCAAGTGCGAGTCGGACTCGCGCACCGAGGGTTCCGTACAAACCTGCAAGGTTTACAAAGTTCGTTCATTACGACAATCGAGTCATAACTATGGTACAGCTTAAAGGTATTATAGACCGAGTATTTGGTATGAATTTCAATTTAATACCTCTACGCGTTTATGAGGAAATGGGTAGTAAGGTTAAAATTATTAAAAAAATATATATTATGTGATGTAACTAAAAATTTATGGTTTTCGTAATTTTTCCTTTATCTATGCTATAAGACGTTGTTTCGTACCAAATTTCAAGATTCTGAGTTCACGGGAAGCACCCTGTAGGTTTTGATTCCCTTGCAAGTGTCGAAAATTTGCGGCATAAACGGCTGTATCTTTTGATTGCGTTGGCTTAGAAGTTTGATTTTTTCACAGCTTCAAGGGACAGTAGACCTGAGTAATTGATATAAATTTCAGCTTCATACCTCCACGCGTTCCTGAGAAAAAGGGTCTTGACAGACGGACGGACGGACAGACGGACAACAAAGTGATCCTATAAGGGTTCCGTTTTTTCCTTTTGAGGTACGGAACCCTAAAAATGAATCCCTATTTCCCTTGGTCACGACATCACGCGTGAACGGCTGGACCGATTTGTATAAAATTTGGTACGTAGATAGAGGGGACCCAGGAAAAGGTTTTAGGCTACTTTTTATCCGGGTGCGTTGAGTAGTTCCCCCAGGACGCGGGTGAAACCACGGGCATCAGCTAGTTATATCATAAATGTTTAGACGAAAAACATTAAATTATTGAATTTTATCCTTCATTTTGACAGATCTTGAATGTCATTAAATGTAAATTATATTCCGTGGTGCTGGGCAACTGGGCTTCACCCAGTTGTAAACTCCCTTTGTGCTAATGGCGTAACTCTTTACATCTGTCTCCTGCTTGATGTGGAGGGAAGTGGAAATTATGATTATTCCTACTCCTCCACTATTGTTTTCTGATTAAATTCGTTGCGGGTTCCAAGACAGTAAAAGTCGAGCTTCACTGCCTCGACTTTTTCTTGTGGTCGCCACTGTTGATTCTGGCTTTCAGGAGTTGCAGTGGTTGGGAATGTGTGGCGGGGATGTCCCAAATAAAAAAAAAGATCTTGAATGTCAATTCTTCCATTTCACGTGTAACCACATATTTTTTCTCTGCAACCGCCCGTAGACAGCATTCGTTTTCACGGCAGCTGTTATTTTTAATTTATCGCACTACTGAATCCGAGTGATATTTAACAAAGGACAATAAAACAAACTTCATTTGTTTATCTATGCGTTTTACTGTTGATAATCTCACTGATAATAGGTAAAGCTTATTTATTTCATAAATTAAACATGAAATAGCTAATTTTAAATGCGATAATGTGTTTGTGACGCTTCCACGGTAAAACGGCTGCACCGATTTGGATGTAATTTGGTACGGAGATAGAGGAGACCCTGGAGACGGTTATAGATTATTTTTTATCCGGGTACATCTAGTAGTTCTCTCGGGACGCGGGTGAAACCGTGGGAAACACCTAGTTTTTCTAATTCTCCTCCTTTTGGAAAAAAATAACCTGCATACCTTAAAAAGGACGACTTTCTGATATCTGTTCAAGCTGAAACCGCAAGCTAAAATGACTGATGGAAAATGTAATTATTTGTCAAAAAACGTTGACCTCAAACTTAGTTTGTATCACGGGCGATGTTAAGAAATCTACAATTAATGACTAATACCTACTACAGGATAATTGACTATATTACACGATATCTGATGGTTATTTTAAAACTGAGTAAATAACAATTCCCAATAATACCTATTTGATATGACGACGAACATAGCTTGACTCGACTTCTGGGGAAAACCCCCCTACCTAAATTTGTCTATAAAAGGAAACTAGCCAGTACCTACGGTATCGTTCAACGCACAGTTTAACGCAAGTTAAAATTTAAAAAGCGATAATATATCATAGAGAGCTCGTGGCTAAGCAAGAGCCGCATAGATCGCTTGTGCGGTCGGTCCGTGGATGGGTGACCATCTATGTCATAGCGAGATTCCGTGCCTCGGAAAACACGTAAAGCTGTTCGTCCTGGCTGCCATTTGTAGATCTTTGACAACCAGTCTTACCAAGGGGTACTGTGTTACCCTGGAAACAAGGTTGTGAAAGTCAGACAGGCAGTCGCTCCATGTAAAATACTGTACTCAGCTGTATCTAATTAAACTGGAAGCCAACCCCAACATAGTTGTGTAAAGGCTAGGCAGATGATAAATTATAAAGACATAGACCAATTTTGTAATAACAAGATAATACAAAACTTAATTATAGCTAAGTAAATTCCATTAATAAATCGATTATCACTGGCATTTTAAAAAAAAACCATCATAATCGATTCCATATTTTTCCGAATGACTCGCATCGACGCATCTCACATAAGTAACAATTACCTTTTTTACTGATACACATGAATTTTATTGCATTCAATAGACTTTTCCTTCCATTCCTGTCATTAAACTGTACAGCTTTCATAGATAAGTGGTTATACATATTTACAAAAAAAAAACCTGGATAATTTGTATCGAAATGCGTGCTCGATAAACCATACATTACGGAAAATATTTTCATCCTAGCGAAAGTTTGTGTGTATGGGTATGGATGTTTGTTACTCTTTCAAGGAAAAACTACCGAATGAATTTGGATGAAATTTGGTAAACACATGGTTTATAACCTGGTTTAGCACATAGGATACTTTTTAACCGGGTGTGCGAAGTAGGGTGTGGATGGACAGCTAGTAGAAGCATAATTCATGTTCGTAAAATGAGACTACGCAGTTGTACTCATCAGTTACTAAATTTTCTCGCCGCCGAGGTCTATCGCGACGACCTTGTCCATGCCCTCCCGACCCTAGCTCGACGAGCCGGCCCGCGAGCTGAGCTAATAGCTTTAAAATTCCCGATTATAATAATCATATATATTCTGATCCAGCCTGTCCCTTGCTGTCCACCCCCAGCGACGCCCTAAGCCGTGGCCCGTACCCCACTAGGGGGTGCCCTTAGCGTGTAGTCGCTTAGTTTTGTAAGTTAAGCCCTGGCTGGAGGCCCTAAATTCATTTAAGGCACTTCACAGGCAAGCCCGGTTAAGCAGTCAACAACCTTCTAGGTCGACCTGCGAGATGCCATAAAAAAAAAAAGAAAAAAATTACTAAATTTTGTTTCCTATATAAGCAAGAGCATATTTTTTAGGGCAACCGGCTTTTTTATTGTTTAAATTCTTGTCTATCCTGACTATTAGGTAATTAATTTAATAAGGTATCAAGTAAACAGTATTTTTGTGCTTGGAACGCATTCACATACTATAGCCGAAACAAGCTATATATTCCTAAATTAGCGACAATTAAATTAATTCATTTACATGTCCACGTTCTACTAGTATATTGCCCTACATTCACAGCATGCAAAAGATAATTTATATTTCACACACTGATTTTTAAAAATAATAAATACTTACAGCTTGGCACAAAAGAGTAGAAATTAATAGGGGCGCCACTTTACCGTTCGTGTGGCAACCCGCTGCGACCGTATAGCGTACCATGCTATCGTCTTGATACTAAGCTGTATTTTTATAATTAATTAAAATCAGTAAGTATTATAAAATGTAATAACAAGTATTCACGTCGTCTGAATACAAATTACTTATTAGCACTAATAATGTAAGCACTCCTGTGTTTACAATTTTTTTTGGGTATAAAAAAAAGGCGTATGAATATAGCATTATTATATTTGATTTCAATAAATCTTCCTCTAAATATTCCACGCCCGCCACATCCATGTCTTGGCTAGAGCTAGCCATAAACTCATCTGAGTCACACTCAGATTCAAAGGCACTGCGCTATCATGTTGGAGATTGATTCCTAAACGTTTTATGTCCAAGTACGAGCCCTCTCATAAATTCATAATACTCCTCTTCTATTTTGTTAACATGCTGGCATGAATTCTTTTGAACTCATACTCGGTTATAGATTGAAATGCACGTTCGGTGCTTCCTATAAAGATAAAAAAAATGATTAAACCTCTATCAATAATTAATGTAAAAAGTTTACGGTACCTATCAAGTTTTTTTTGTGGTTTTTAAATGCTAGTTATAACAAGTATTATATTATCTTGTGATCACACTCATAGATAAGGTTATGTAGAAATCGAATTTACATATTGCAGAGTATCAAGGCTCAAGCCACTCAAGTATCAAAATAATCTAGTCGCGCTATACCAAAGTGTCAAAGACAAAACGTAAACATAACCTATATGCTCGATGTTTATTGTTCAAAATTTCACTTATTTCGTATTCAAGCAATTCAAAACCAATTAGAGATCATAAATTAACACTTGATACAACTAAATACATTAAAACAAACTCTTACATACCTGTCATAATGGCGGTACTTTGGTAAATATCGTCGAGATCGGAAAGAAGAGTTGCCTCATGTTCGACCAGATATCGCCTATAAACATTATAAATTGTTTCCTTGCTAGTACTCTGAATGGTTTTATTTATTATAACGTGGTTTTATTAACGTTTTGATGGTCGAAATAAAAAAATAAGTAACTCGCGAACTTTGTTTACATCGAACGAAACAGAACGACATTAATTGACAGCGGCTGCCAGCAATAAAAAAAATTAGTTCCGTTTCTAGACTTTTTTGCCAAGCTGTACTTAATGAATTATAAATTAATTGTCCTGATTTATATTTAGGTTTATGAATAATAACAAAGTACATAGTTAAATAACTATTAGTTAGTGAGTTAGTCATTCTTTATCGGGTAATAATACCTACTCAGTTGTTTGCTTTATTTTAATCTAGCACTTTGCCCCGACTTCGTCCGCGTTTATAATGTCGATCACCATCTATGTTCATCATCATCTGCATTACCATGGGGTATCGTGTTACCAGGTAACTGGGTTGTGGAGGTCAGATAAGCAGTCGCTCCATGTAAAAGACTGGTAGTCAGCTCCGGTTAAGATTGGAAGCCGGCCCCAACATAGTTGGGAAAAGGCTAGGCAGATCATGATTATCCCTGAGCGCTATACTGCCGTCCTAAGGGGGCGTCCATAAATTACGTGAGGTGTTTAAGGGGGGGGAGGGGGTCGAGTCAAATCTCATCTAATCTTACATTGGAGAGATTTTTTCTAATTGAAACAAAAAAAAATAGACTATTTTGGTCCATTAAATCCAGATTGTATATGCTTAAGATTTAAACTTAAGTGTACTAATCTTAACTAGTCGTAAATAAAAGCACGAAGCATTTTATTTTTCATTTTACAAAATCAATCCAACGCGTTTACGTAAGAAACCCTCATTTTGAAAAATCTCACATGAGATTGGGGGATGGGGGAGGGGGTTGAATAAAATCTCACGACATCTTACCAGGGGGGGAGGGAGGGACAGAAAATTAAAAAAAAACACCTCACGTATTTTATGGACGCCCCTAATGAATAAATAATATTTTCCTGATTTCAAATATTATGTATTCTACTTAACTCAAATTTCGAAAAAAATACTACTTCTTATGACGACAGTATACAACACGGGCGACGCCATAGGCCTAAACTAGTACATAATAATTTCATTCAATAGGTACCCACCGTTATTTCCGAGTTATTTGCACTGAATAATTTAATGAATACCTGTAAAACAGGTATACACGTCACCAGTTTGCGATTCAAAAGTTTGAAGGTCATTGAACTCGTAATTCACAAAACCAGACATCACTTTTGTATGAGGAAAAGATTAACCATCAGTGAGTGGAGAAGAAAGTCAAAACAATAGGTGGCCTATACCTACATATATACATATGTATATACTTATTGGTATGCTCACTCACTATCTTAATTGGTAGGTAAACATAACAAATACCGTTAGGTAGACTCCCTTCTCAAATTTGCAAAAAAAATTGAGGAACAAAGTAAGGATATCATTATTTGAAACTTCAATACACATCATAGCTTAAAAATGCCTGTCGATCATCATATTATTAGCAATAATTAGCGATATTTGTAAAAATGCAATTTAGTGTAAATAAAATAGGAATTTTACCTCCCTTCTCTAGAATTCAGAACCTATTTTTTGTAAGCAGATATGTCAGGTTTTCGACGATTCTAATGTTAAGCCATGGATTAAATATTCACCTTTCTGTATTTCTTTTACTATTTACAGACATAAATATAATTGATTTTAAACCGAAAAATCGATCCCTAGATGGAGATGTTGGCGTCAATTCAACACAGACAATAAAGATATCTGATAGTGTTTATCTTATCTGTAACACTGAGTTGTGATTATGATTTTTAAATTAAAATAAAAACAATAATAAAATGACTTACCAATGTGACGTTTCCATTTAAAGTTTCATTTGAAGATATGTTTATTGTGAAAACCTCAGTACTTTCTGTTGGATTCATTTTACTAGCACTCACACATTCAAACACATTCATAGTTCAAATTAAGAACAGTCACAGAAAAATAACGTTATAAATAAAATAAATAAATTTAAATTTTGTATTTATTTTTTAAACACGATTTGAATTGTTATTTTTTTAAGAACACATAATTCTCAAGTGTTTCTGTTTGAGATATCGCGTCAACTGGCTGTATGCGACGCGTGTGCGCAACGGTGAGCGAACGTACGATGATATATCGCGACTGGATGCCTTATGAGCGTAGGCGTTGTACTTAAAGGTCAATCGGTAGACTTGTCTAGAGTGAGATGGAAATTAGATCATGGGTGGGGGTTCCTAAGAATTAATTTGTTTGAAGATTTGTAAGGGGACTCATTGATCATTTTGTTTCTAAGTTCTTCGATGAAAAATTTAAAATAAGAAAGATATTAGTGTATCTTATACTTAAAGTATATGAAAATTAGTACATATATTATGATGTAACTTGGGGATGGATTTCATGAATAAGAAAATACAAGGGTCATACGTAGTGTAAAATCGTAATTACATTTTAAACTGTGGTCAAAGGTACTAGTATTAAATTTAAACTAAGTTTATGACTTCATATTGAATACTATTTACAGATAATAAACATTTATAGTTAATGCAATCTAATTATTTTATTGTTTGAAAAAATCTTTTTTTTTCGAAATATATACGTATAAACGGTCATCTGCCTAGCCTTTTCCCAACTATGTTAGGGTCGGCTTCCAGTCTAAACGGATGCAGCTGCGTACCAGTGTTTTACATGGAGCGACTGCCTATCTGACCGTTTGATACCAGTTGGTAAGACTGGTTGTCAGACTTTTTGGCTTCTGACTACCCATAGCGACTGTCAAAGATCTACAAATATCAGCCAGGACCAACAGCTTAACGTGCATTCCGAGGCACGGAGGAGTTTCGTTATGTCATAGATGGTCACACATCCACGGACCGACCGCGCCAAGCCTAGCTTAACCTTTTGATCAATCGACCCGTGCGGCTGTTACTTAGCCACGAGCTCTTCTCACATACGTATAAACGCTAAAAACATTAATCACATCTAGCATTATTATAAATCTATGAAACAAACACAATATCTCCTATGATTCATTCACCTAAGCCAAGTGAATACTAATAAGTACAAAGCGAGACGTAATGTCAGTTTGTAGGTCACCGTTGAATGTATGAACAATTTGTATGTATTGTATGAAACAGTTCCGGTTCTAAGATACCGCATTAATTGCGCAAGAGTCGAGAGAATATTTAGAGATAGTTTGTTATCATACAAAGACTTGAATGGAGTTTCCGTTCTTTTTTTGAATGATGTATGGCCTTTGACCTATGAGTTGTACCGGTTTCTTAATTGGGTCGGGTCAGACAGCCGCTGTTCTGTGCAAAATATCTATGTTTTATCTTATTGCATTTAAGACTGAAGATATCCATGGAATTGCCAAATATTTAATTATTATTATAATTGCCAAATTGATTAGAAACGTAGTACTTCAGAAAGAATAATAAACTTGCTTATTGTAAGCTTTATAATGATCTAATTTACAAACAACAACCGCGAGAAAGGAAGAAAATAAAATGTTAACAAATTTTTCGCGCATCTCGATTCGCGCATTAGGATGCATTCGCGCGTTTGCAAACGGCGCCAGTGTGAATTCCATAGGTTCTTTGCACTTAGCATGAGATGATTACGCAAAAGTGAGACTGAAAAATACATTTCTGTTTAGATAGGTATAAAAATAGTAGAAAATGTATAACTAAATATTAAGACATTCGTATTAGAGATAAGATTATCTTGATATATTTGAGGAGCTCTGACTCAGTGACAGCTGCACGTGTCGATCAAGGGTAAGCAACACTTATTGATGCTTGCCGCGGTCGTGCCTTAGATGGGTGACCATTCATAGACACCCCTTTGTGCCTAGGAAACACTGGTCCTGGCTTTCATTTGTAGATCCAGACAGTTGCTACTAGAAAGTCTAATAAACAGTCTTACCGAAGGGTATCGTGTTACGCTGTAGGTAACTGGGTTGTGGAGGTCAGATAGGCAGTCGCTCCCAAGTGAAGCTGTGACGGTCCGGGGAAGGGGTCATGTCCTCTGTGACCCCAAAATCGCACACGTCGAATTGACAAACCCACAAAATAATTTATGAAAATTTTAATTACGCATTGTAAGTCGTTTATCGTAATAGATCCTTCAATTTTGGAGATCGCTTGAAACCTTCGGCTTCGGCCTATACTTCGGCCAATTTTGTTTGTTGATGACACCCCCCCCCCCCTTCATGGCTGGGAGCGCGCCTGATTGTTCCACGCTAATTATGCATTTTATTAGCATATAAGTCATGATGTCGTTTTAGCGTTTTCTGACTCATTAGAAGTAAATAACTAAGCAAGATTAATGACGGTTAATGTTCGTAATAATTTATTTATTATTAAGTAAGTAAGTATTTGCATATTATGAATCTTTTGTGTCAATATTTTCAGACGAGTGAATCATTTTCATGTGTAATTTAACAGTTCAAAGGGTACTATTAATTAAGTGAACTTTGACAATATTTAACTCTACTAAGGATATTTATAGGAAATATAATATTATTTATGAAATAACAGATTTTTATTCGTTTTTGTTTTTAAAAACGACGGGCGCTAGCGCGTCACATAGCCTCGGTGTTGCCGTGTCGAGAGCTCGACAAATATAATCATAATCTGCCTAGCCTTTTCTCAATTACGTTGGACTTGTCTTTCAGATTCATCAGATGTATGAATATCAACATTTATATCAACCGATAGTTTACAAACAAGACGGCTCGTCTTACTACGAGCTTGTATTGCTTACAAAGGCACGCTTGTTGACTCATATTTTTCACTATCTTTGAGTACTCAGGCAGATACACAAATGACAGATAAAAACATCTCATAGAAGCACTATATCTTTGGAGTATACAAATAAGAAAATCGGCCAAGTGCGTGTCGAGCCTCGCGCAGGTTGAGGTTCCGAAGTGCCGGTAAAAGCTACTTAGCTGTGATGATTTTCCTATTTGCTTCGTTATTTATGCTACTCCTGTGATTGGGAATAGTTATGCAAAAGTTAGACCCCTTGAGACGAAGTTCAAATGTAACAAAAAATTAAATTAAAATTAGCACTTTACAGCTTGATATTTCGCAAACGGATCCTTAAATCCTTAAATAGGTATTTACACACCTGCAATATTTTTTTGGAAGACATATCCATCGATACCCCAGACGACAGTGTACATGAGAAAAATAATATTGATCCCTACATTACGTGTAGGGGAAGGTAGGTACGCTTAAAAATATTTTACAAAATATGATGTTACCACAACGTCAGCGTGACTATGCAAATCTAGACCAAATTACAGCTTTCTAGAACTAAGAGCCTCTAAATTATGCTGCGGACAGACATACAGACAGGCACACAAACGCATGGCGAAACTATAAGGGTTCCTTGTTGATTTCGGAACCCTAAAAAAGTGCAAATGTACCTACGAAGTTATTTACAAATGTATAATCTGTTTAAACACCAAAGGCTTTCGCAAATACAACCAACATTCTTTACAGGTCATGGTGACTCACTAACTGTACCTACCTATTTACTTTCGCGATGACGCAAAATGATATGCCTCGAACGAGTAGTAGAACTTAACGAGTTCGAGGAATCCATAACTCGTTTCTGCAGTGGTGATATCTTGCACCTAAGGAAGACTGCAGACCATAAGATCCTGCTTTCAATTCCCAGGAAAATTATTATTGAAGTTTTCCGTGTGGTAATTCGCTGCCGAAGCTGAAGAAGGCAGACATAATTGTCCTTTTTTTCGTATGGGAAATCATCAAGTGACCCCTCCCGCCGTAGGTGGGGCGGGTGGGACTGTACGGGGTCCGGGGGCGCGGTAACTCTTTCGAACATCGCTTCCCACACGAACCGTTTCGAACACGGCTTCTGACGTAACGACTGACAAAAATGTACAAATGACAACCGGGACCAACGGCTTATCGTGCTTTCCGAGGCACGGAGGAGTCTAGCGAGACTCCGACATAGATGGTCACCCATTCACGGACCGATAGCGTCAAGCGCAGCTTAACCTTTGATCTGTCGACCCGTGCTTCGCCACGAGCTCCTCTCAAGGTCGACACATCAGTAAAGGGTATACAACTTATCCTGCAAATATGGGCCAGTCACAATTTTTACTCATTTTCGTTTTTGGATTGGCATAGATGCTTTTATTTGTTAGAAGCTGACCACGCAGTAGGCCTTCCATTTTAAAAAAAATAATCAGTCACAGTGGGTGGTGGTCGCGTGATAGCTTACCTAAAATGTTATGGTTGACAATTCGTTATTATATCTTTGTCGTAAGATAAAATAGTAAGATTATTTTTAATTTATGGCCGTCACGTGTGACATGATGTAGCATAAAATTTTGCTGTATTAGTGCATATCTTACAAAATTATACATATAAATCATTCTGTCTTCATTTCAAATTTTTTAACAATATTTACTTGGTAAAATAAAATGAGAAGTATGTATACTAAAACTAGCTTTCCATGCTCATAACATTTCAGTTTCAAATCACCAACAAGTGTAACTGACAGGTCATATGTTTTATTACTCTGTTATCAAAAACCAATTTAGCAGTGCACTTTTTGGCCTTGCTTTATAAACTAACTAGCTTCCCGCCAGCGGCTCCACCCGCGTGAGCCATATGAATTTGAATTAAAAATGACGGTTTCATACAAACATTGCCCCCCCTTTTTCACTCCCGTAGGTGTAGAGTTTTGGAAAATCCTTTCTTATCGGATGCCTACGTCTCATCGATCAGCGGTTTATGCTGTGCGTTGATACGCCAGTCATTCAGGACAAAGCCTTTTAAATAATTCTGTCTTTATTTGAGAATTTTAACAATATTTACTGTCTAATTGAAAATTATTGTCAAAAGTTAAACATCAGAATATTCAACCGCATCGATGTCAACGGGAATCACCATGGTGTTATCCAACGTGGCAATGCAGGCAGTCTTTTTAGGGTTCCGTAGCCAAATGGCAAAAACGGAACCCTTATAGATTCGTCATGTCTGTCTGTCTGTCTGTCTGTCCGTCCGTATGTCACAGCCATTTTTTTCAGAAACTATAAAAACAATTCTGTTGAAATTTGGTACGTAGATGTATTCTGTGAACCGCTTTAAGATTTTGACACAAAAATAGAAAAAAAGCAATAATTTTTGGGGGTCCCCATACTTAGAACTGAAACCCAAAAATTTTTTTTTCGTCAAACCCATACGTGTGGGGTATCTATGGATAGGTCTTCAAAAAATATATTGAGGTTTCTAATATCATTTTTTTTCTAAACTGAATAGTTTGCGCGAGAGGCACTTCCAAAGTGGTAAAATTTGTGTCCCCCCCCCCTGTAACTTCTAAAATAAGAGAATGATAAAACTAAAAAAAATATATGATGTAGATTACCATGTAAACTTCCATTGAAAATTGGTTTGAACGAGATCTAGCAGGTAGTTTTTAAGTAATCAGTAATTTTCTTCTAAAAACAAACTTAATTATGCGGTCGGAAAAAAACAAGATAATTGCGACTTTATTGCGTATTTTTTCTTTGCAATGGTCGGAACCCTCGGTGCGCGAGTCCGACTCGCACTTGGCCGGTTTTTTTATCTAGATTCGCGTGGAAAACGCTAAGCTATGTGAGACCCGATGGCCCCAATGTTTCAATCCCAAAGACTAAGAAAACGGTCACCTATCCATGGAATTATCGCGGCTATTGCAGCTTTACCTATAGTAACAACTAAATTCAAACATAATAATACGTCACTACCTTCACTATCTTCCTAATTACTTTACCTCAATCCTCAATCGTCACGCTACGAAAAAGTTGCTGATGACTTCTAAAAAGGTGATAATCACGCGAGTAACTTAAGTGATATTAATAAGCAAATACTCAATTATGATTATAATAAATGTACCTATTTATTTAAATAAAAACATTCACACCTGCTTCTCTATTCTTATCCTTATCAAGTCAGGTGATTGGAACAATGAAACAGTTGTTGCGAATTGATACCATTGAAATTAATATACTTTGTTGTACCGTAAAGCGTCTGTCATTTGTAGATCTTAGACAGTCGTTATGGGTAGTCAGAAGCCAGAAAGTCTGACAACCAGTCTTACCAAGGAGTATCGTGTTACCTGGTAACTGGGTTGTGGAGGTTAGATAGGCAGTTGCTCCATGTAAAACGCTGGTACTCAGCTGCATACGGTTTAGACTGGAAGCCGACCCCAACATAGTTGGGAAAGGGCTAGGCAGGTGATGATGTTGTACCGTAGGTAAATATCAAAGAAAAGCACTGTTTGATTTAGCAAGGTTTAGCTACGCTTTCCGCGGTCGGTCTATGGTTGGGTGATCATCCATTTTTCACCAATAGGCCAGGCATAAGGCACGGAGGGGCGTACCTCGGGAACTAACCAATATTGTGGAGGTCAGATAGGCAGTCACTTCATATTTATTTTAATACAATTTAGCTGCACACGCTTAGAATGGAAGTCTACCTAAATATTGTTGGTAAAAAAATATGTAAATATGTGTATGTGTGAGTGTGTACCAAATTTCATTGAAATTCATTCCGTAGTTTTTGCGTGAAAGAGTAACAAACATACTTGTAATAAATGCAGACAATCGCATTTATAATATTAGAAGGACATATCGTTATATTTTGGTCAGAATAGTGTTTTATTGGAATCTGTTTTGTGTAAATATTAATCATTAATTGCTATAGGAAAAACAAATATTTATGTATTAAAGGTAGGTATTTTTCCTTAAAGTCCTTATTACTAAACGTAAACAAATTGTACTAAAACTTTTTTGGCGTTTTCACACGTACCAGATATTCACTATCTGTGTACAAAATTTCATCAAAATCCGTTCAGTATAGTTTTTGCGTAACAAACAATTTTAAATCCATCCATCCTCAAAAACTTTCACGTTTTTATATTAGTAGAATGGCAGTATTACTGTCCACAGATTACCATTTCAAAGAATAAATCTGAACGAAAACTTGCTACTGCCATCTCTGTCTCAAATAATTATCCGTTTGCTCTTTCTCTTTGAATAGTTCTCAAAAATTTCATTCAGCTTTAAAATTAATATTCAACAGCGCACGTGACGATAAACATGAAATACTTTCTTAGTCAAATTTTTGCAAAATTCCCACAGCCGCGGTAACAGCCTATACTAACCGTAACAGGAAACTTAGCGTGTGAAGGTAAATAATATAATTAGGTACGTTAATAGTCCCAGTTATTGACGCAGGTAACTAGGTACTTATACACATAGACGACACAAAAATGACGATAGAAATATAGAACCATATACATAGTCAGAAAGAAGAAACACTAACAACATTTCGACGGTCCCTACGTACAAAAGGACATATCGAAAATAGCAGTTCTTTTTTATTGCACAATTGGCTTTAGATTGTCCACTTATTCATTGTAAATATAAAACTTGTTCTCATATACGTTTTGTAAATGACGTTAAATACGTAATATTAAAAAAAAAAAAAATAGACAGGTATAATGCATTATTGTACACTGCACTGACCTCTCTCCTGCGTGTAGTGGTGCAGCTCGTGCGGCGGCAGCTCGTCGTCGGAGGAGTCTCCGTCGCGGTGCGGCAGCGCGGCGCTGTAGTGATGTGTGTAGGCGAGCGGCACTGACCTCTCTCCTGTGTGTAGTGGTGCAGCTCGTGCGGCGGCAGCTCGTCGTCGGAGTCTCCGTCGCGGTGCGGCAGCGCGGCGCCGGCTGCCGCGGCCGCCGCCTCCCGCTTGAGACTACCATTTTCGGCATGTCCTTATGTACGTAGGGATCGATTTATGGAATTCATTGAACACATCATTAATACACTAAAGGAATAGAAATACACGAACCACACCCGCCCTTAACCCTCGGTAACTACGTACTATACTTCTATACTCATCATCAGCCTATTAACTATTCCACTGTTGGGTATTGGCCTCTTCTCATTTAGAGAAGGCATGAGCATTTCTCAGTACGCTTGCTCAAAATGCTCAAGGTGGTTGATTCCAGACTATTTAGTCCAGGTTTCCTCGCGATGTGTTCCTTTACCATTTGTGGTGTCTAGGAAACACAGCCGGTTGCATCAAAAACTTTTTATCATTTATATAAAAAGTAACCGGCTGTTAGAAAGTACATAATTATGACTTGAGAAAATCATATTGGTCTTGCTAGGCAAGCAGCACACTCGTACACGAGATGCTATGCCTTAGCCAGTATACCTAGGCCGCCACGACTTTTTTATACTTATAATAAATCAATCTGAAGGGTTGTTTTATTTGTTCAAACGCGAGAACTACCAATCAGATTTGAAAAATAATCTCATATTTAGTAGCCCATTTTTAGGCGATTTAACTATGATTCTATATGCCGAGCAAAAATAAAATGTACGGGCGGCGGGCGATGCAACGCTCTGAATCGGATGAAACCACACAGGTTACACTGATCGAGGCGGGTTGCGTTGGATCCTTCGCTAGTTGACGATATCTCATACAAAACATAGTATTTTTGCGTTGCGGTGTGACGACCTGCCTGGTGGATGCCGTCGCCGGCCTGTATATATTACATAGCGGCCCAGCATCATTAGAAACAGTGATGTAAAACGGGCTATGTCGGGAAATTTTGGTGACGTATTGTGGCTTTTTTTTCCTTAGGAATAACAATAAAATTGTTACTGTGGTTGTGTACTAATGGGTGGTAATGTGGTTACGTATTTATGTCCGTATGCGGATGGAAAATGATAGCTTCCTTCCAATTATAATCGTGATACCAAAAATTTCATGAATTTGCTTATTAGTGATTATTGCGTCTCTTTATTTTGTATTTGATCGATTATTTTATAATAGAATTTCATTAACAGATCTCTTTATAATAAAAAATCATAATTTACAATCTATTGAAATAGCAGACCGACATATTCCGGGCAGGGAGTTCCAATGCTAGCTAATTATTTTGCTACAGCATAAAATGCTTAAGGTGTAGCATAGGCCAACAGGACGTTATAAGAAGAAGAAATAGGTACTTTACACAAGGCAAGAAAGAAACAAAACCTTCTTAAAACAGTCAAAATAATTCAAAACCATTAACAAACAAAAAGAAAAAAGCTGTCACAATGACGTGACGTAACCAAACCCGTTGTCATAAACAAAATAATATAATCGAAAAAGATCTGAAAGCCCCAAGATGAATATTCCCGAGATAAAATCCTACGAAGAGCAGGCTATAGACACCGTGGTCTCTGTGATAAATCGTGCGAAGGAGAAGCTTGGGGTCCGACAGACATTGAAACAGCTTGCGAGTGAGTACCAGGCCACGGTTCGGGCTTCGGTAATGCTGAAATCTATAACCAAACGCTTATGTCACTTCCCAGCTGAAAAACGTCACACGGTATTTCGTCACATTCATCACTTATGGTCTTCTCGCACTGGGAAAGGCGTTCGACAAGATAAGTCGACTCCTTAGGAGTAGGCTTCAATTCAATTCCCAGATGTAATTTTAAATGGAGCAGATAGTGTATTCGTTTGTCTAACCGGTGTAATATGCCTCTTAATTATGTACATACGTAGCATTCACGCTTCTCATTGCGTAATTCACTTCCATCTTATTCTCATCCCAATTCAAATTATGTGGGACTTATTTAAAAGCTGTCTTTAACTTTACCGAAGGAGTTCTTGGAAGTGTATTCAGTGTTTGATCCCAAAGTCTAGAGGTATTTTTAGATTTTCTGTTGCAAAATTCTCAGTTGCAGCTTGGGAACGGAATTCTTGCCCAAACAGTGGGAATATGCTCGCCCCCTAAGGCTTGGGATCTAAAACCGTCTTTCGCAAGCTTCGGGTGTATGACAGTACCGAGAAGTCTGCCTACCCTATCCAGGGCTAGAGGCATGACGGTTACGTATGTATTATAATCATTTGTAGTGAACGATATTCTTTTATTCTATATTAACATCGTGCAAGTTAAAAGTCTGTAAATTTTTTTTTATTTAATTCAGTTCTTTTTTTTATTTATTTAGTTTTTTTTTATTTAGTTCAGTTTTATTCATTTCAGTTACAAGTCACAATGTATACATGTTCAAATTGATTTTTCCTCCGAGAAACTATTTGCTAATTGATGGTGGTCACACAAGTTTAAAATTGCCACAGTGTTCTGTTTTAGTTAAACAAACTATACTACATATACAAGTAAGTCGCTGTCGTCAGCGGTTGAAAGCTCTAAACACCATCCGATTTCGGCAGTCTCTTTCCCAAAATCATAATGCTTAATTTTTTTGCTTATATTTCATACCTAACCGTCTATCAATCTTGACTTTACTTTACTTCTTCAATAATTCCTCAGCGGATCTTGCGAAAAAAAAAATCGGTAAAATTCGATACTAGAGAATTAATTTAATTCGAAACTATTCGGGATGTGTGCAGAGCTTTTCAAATCACGTGCTTATATATGCTTAGTGCAGGTATTGCGTAATTTTAAGTATTGTCGCATTGCGGGACATGTGATTATTATTATTGATAGCCCTGTTATCGCATTATAGCGTATTTTTTATTAATTATTATCTTAAGCACCATCTGATCGCATGTCACCCGTGTAATGATTATTCGCTTTGTCTATATGAAGTTCATGTCATTCAAGTACATAGATAACTGTGCTTTTGAATGAAGCCTATTGACCAGTGCGAGATGAGCGAAAATCCACATCAATATTCATTCATTTATCTCAATTTAGATTGTTTTTTTCTTCATAAAAATTATCAAGTCCGTATTGCTATGTTTTCACTTTTATGTATTGCTAAGCAATTTAATTGTGAAGACAATCTTTTTATTAATAGTTAACACATCTGGTTATTTATTAGTGCCTATCAAATTTCAGACAGTCGTGACTTCGCCTGCAATGCCAAACTCTCCTTGAAAGCCATAGGCCCGCCATTTGCGATTACCAGTGAGAAGTTCATCAACTATACCATTGAAAAGAAATGGAAGCTTGGAGACACCCTCATGCACGTCGTCAGGTACATGGGCGGGACAAAGGATGAAGTGTCCCAGTATTATTATTTTGAGGCAAGTATGCTGTAGAATCTGTAAAGTATGCTGTAGAATCTGATGATTTTTTTTCAAACTTGTGTTGTGGTCTCACCGCCTTGACCAATGATGCAATCAGTATACGATCTATGGCTCCAATTCCACGTGACTCAAAATCTTCCAGTGAGTTGCAAACCAAGACAGCGCTGCAGTAGACCGCAGACAAGATATGAGACGCTTTGGATGTATCGTTAGAATTTGTATGACAGCTTATAATAATTTTAGTGACAATACACGGCAGGGAGGTATTTAGCTTGTACCCAACATCCTGATAGCATGTGCTAGTAATAATAACAAATCAATGTAACTGCGACACCTATACTTATATTATATATAGGTAAAGTTTGTAAGATTGTATCTGTAAGGTTATCTTAGGATCCACTGAACCGATTTAAATAAAATTTCATACAGAGATAGAGGTGTCATGTTTATTATATATATTAAGCATATACTTTTTTCCGGGTGTGTGAAATGGTTTCCTCGGGACGCGAATGAAACCGTTTAATTATAAATCAGTTTTAACCTCGAATACAATATACTTATGCTTAAAGTAGTAGATCGAAATATTTGGCCAAAAATCGTTTGAACAACTTTTTG